>OY728126.1:1036310282-1038810282 GCA_963277665.1 Viscum album
CCCAAGCTTTTGGAATCACCCTCTCAAGGTAAGGGATCTTCCACTCTTCTTTTTATTTAAGCACCTCTTTTATGTTATGCACCTTAAATTAAATTTTTTCATGTTTGGGTATGTTTTATACATAAATATTAATTAAATTTTTATTTACATGTTATTATATACCCCTTAACTCTCATTAAGCGCCCCATGAACCTTTATCCACGCCCGTTACTATGCCGAAATTTAGTATGGGATTTTTCGCATCTCATTTTCATTCAAGAACCTTATTTTTAATTAGACTCTTCAATATCAATTTTTTATTTTGTTATATAATGATACCTATAATTTTAAATTGATTCTATAATAATGATATACCATTTATCCCCTCTCATTATATCATTTACCTAAGTTTTTACCATGTTGAAATTTTCTAAGGGATATCTCACTCTCCATTTTATTCAACCACCTATTTAATGTTATACCTCTTAATTTACTTTTTTTCATGTTAATTTATGTTATTAAATATCCCACTTACTTTACATTTTATTAATAAATTATTATATACCTCTTCCACTCTCATTAATCTCTCCCATTAACCTTTACGTACACTCATTACCATGCCGAAATTTAGTAAGGGGTCCTCTTCTTCTCCTCCTTATTCAAGTATCTTCATTATATTATGCCTTTTATCTCCAATTAATAATTTTGGGATGTTATATTATAAATCCCTATTAATTAAATTTTTATTTTAATGTTATGATAGACCACTTTCACTCTCATTAATCCCTCCCATTAACATTTATGTTCCCCTGTTATGCTACTTAAATTTAACCTCAATTTTCCATGTCAAACAATTATGTAGTGAATACCCATACTCAATTCCTATCAAGGGTGTTCACCATTATTCAATTATAACTATTTTATTGGGGGATTACATTTATTTATCCCACACT
Organism: Viscum album; assembly: GCA_963277665.1. Taxonomy (NCBI): domain Eukaryota; kingdom Viridiplantae; phylum Streptophyta; class Magnoliopsida; order Santalales; family Viscaceae; genus Viscum; species Viscum album. Next base: position 1,036,311,215 of record OY728126.1, read on the forward strand.
CTTTGATATTGTAATAAAATGTGATGATAAATGATTCATGTTGTATGATCTATATGGCACACTTATGCAAGTGAATGAAATGAAAGTGGCAGGTGCGCTTGGAATTATATAGCATTCTAATGTATTGGGTAATTTTTTAGTCTCGTGATACATCATTAAATATATTATGGAGTTAACCTAACCCATCTTGGTACTTTTTACATCATGATTTCTTGACAGTTGACCTTGACCTATGTTAATGATGCCATGTTTAAAGTTGTTGTTGTTGGATTTGGTGCCCTGGAACCAACTTATGTGCACTTTTTGATAACTTTTATTCATGTTTTTGAATAATAATAAACTTATTATCACATCATTATTATTCTTAAACATAACATAGTATGTGATAATGTACCTAGCGCAGCTGTCACACTAAAAGGTCATAGTAGTTTCCCATTATAATGAGAACCTGGATGTGCTATGACACTACTCTTAAATATAAGTTATATAGATGGATGATATCATTTGAGGGACATAAATGATATAGGATATCTTGTGTGGAGACTCATAATAATTTTAGGAACCTTCACATAGTGTACACCTTTGGTAATATCCAATGTTGGATATTATGAGAACGAGACCCGCCAGTAAGAAATCCACATTTATATGTGTTATTGGAAGTTCTTATATACAGACATGTGTTTTGGTTATTAGACTTTAAGATTATGATTAATGAGTATTATGATTCATTCGATTTGATGTATTTATAGAAATCATTATGAAAGATTTTAATAGTGAGGTAGGATACGTTGGGTGGGTCATGAGTAATATTACATTAATGAATAATGCGAGAAAGGATTTGTCCCTTCAGTTATTTAACGGAAGTTGATATCTTAGGCCTTTTTATGGAAATTATATAACCTAAATAAATCCATGGATATGGTGTTTTATGGGAAATTTTAATTTCTGGTAAGTCAAAGAAAGAGACAACGAGCACATAGGTTAATGGCACCAACTTACAACCCCCTTGATAAGAGATATCATGATAAAGGGATTATATTACACAGTAAGAATCTGTATGATATATTATGTCATTATGGCATTAACTTCTTTCTTTATGTGTGTCTTGTAAAGTTTTTTGATTCTAACCTTATACATTAGTCTAGTTCACCTAATTTCATTGAGAAAGGGGCCTATAGGGTCACACACTAAGTATATACAGAATCCTAGCTAAATAAAAATATTATTATTTGTTATTTAAAAGGTTTAATAAGTATTAATATCATATGTGGTTTAATAATTATTCAAATTTGGTTTATCACATTTATTTCATCACCAGTTATTCGAGAGAATATAATGTCAGTGGAATATTTAATAAATATTTATTTTCTATCTAGTGAATATAATATTTATTTATTTATTAGTGAATAATGTTGTGATATTTATTTAATTAATAAATAGTCATTATTCAAGGCCTAATCAATATTTTGGAGGAATGGTGGACTGATTTTAATGGTCCAGTAAAAAATAATAAATATTGAATAATATTTGATTGAATAATATTTAATATAATTCGCATGTTAAGAGGATGTCAAGAAATACTAACATTATTATTGTTATCTAACATGGGGTTTTTCATGGATTAAATAAATAATAAAGGGAACTTGTAAAATTATTTATTTCTAACCCTAGATCTATATAAACCCAATCATTTTATTTTCTCAAAGAGCAATTAAATTGTTTACTTGTGCACAATGGATTTGTATAATTCTCTAAAGACCTAGAGAGATCCCTTCAGCAAAAATGCTCCCAGGAACATAGAACAATCTTCCTCCACCACCCACTCTCAAGTCAAGAAAGATCTAGGAGAAGGCTTTAGAAGTTATTCTTGAGGTGATCAAAGTCGGATGACGGAATTGATAGGATCTGTCATGATAGAACCCACAGATTCATATGGAGACACTCATAGATTTTTATAACACGTATAGATCAACCCTAGAGGTAATCTGTTCTTGATTCCTATAATGAAATGATGGTACAATGAAGACCTGTTGTCAGATCAATCAATGAAGAAATAATTCCAACAAGGTAACTCTTTAATTAATTAAATTAATTATAAATTGTATATGATGATCCTCTATTTAGCTTGGGTGTTCTATCCATTATCTATATTATTTGATTCAATTTTGTAGATCACGATTTTTATCGTTGTGTAAACCTCAGATCGACCATCGATCATGGGAAAAAGAAATGTTGGGCACAACCCATCGCATGCTTCCACTACACCCAGAACCTTTAATTGTTATCATAGTGGTCACATAATTATTTATAATTATTTAAAGATCATTGATTGATTTACACAATTTTAATTTAGTTTTCAATTCAATTATAATCATTATTTAAATTCTAATTATGATATCTGCTTCTTCCTCATTCATTTCTCATAGATCCAATCAATACAATAGATTTTATGAATGAAATAAAATCAAGGTACTCATTATGAGGTTCCAAGGATTCTAGATATATAAAATAGGAGTACATTCCATGTAACAAGAGTTACACCCCATATTCATGTGTTCAATCCGTCATGAATTAATTCATAAATTAATTCAAATTGTGTACATTAATGACATGTAGTGTATTTATTTCTTACATTGTGTATTGACTGGGACAGGGTGGTGCATGGTCATCCAAATTACACACCATGTAGCCCACCTACACATCATATATTCCCTTTGATTTATAGATGGGCTATGTAATACATGGCCTACCTAATTGGTGACTGTGTAAAAAGGATACCACACACCATGTAATCAATTATACATGTCATGTACTCCAATTTTCTGAGGCACATTTTACATGTGAGTCCCTAGGTGTATGTTTCGGATATACGGTGAGAGATGTACATGCTATGTAGCTCGCCTGTACATGTCGTGTACTTATACCAAATTGCACAGATTTAAAGTTTGTCTATTATATTATTTAAACCTTATCAACATGTTCTTGTGTGTGCTCATTAAGTTGATATGACATTCCATGTGATTGGTTTTAATATTTATATATATAAATGTTTAATTAACATTTGTGTAATGTTCAGAATCTATGTATCATGTATGAGTTTTACTAATGTTGTTACTCTACATGAATTAAAGCATGGTATGTTATAGAAAAATCATGTAATTTTTTTAATCCTTAAGTTTATACTACACATCATGAATGTACATGATAGGTCATGCATGCTATATATCATAAATAATAAATAGTATATGAGTATAATACATTTTGGGTAGATTTGTATGGGTATCCACCATGTTGTCTCTATGGTACATTTATATAAATATTTAATATTAAATAAATTTATTTAATTTGTTTAAAATTATAATGGATAATCATCTCAAGGAAATTTGGATGAGAATTAAGAAAAGGAATTGATTAATTAAATATGATAATTAATTGATTTGAGTGAAATTTATCTTAAATAAGAACGATTAAGAATTGAATGATACTTTTATTAATTGTGTAATTATTTGCATGAATTTAGATGATTATGATCATAGAACAAACCATTTTATGCTATTGGTTTCATTTAATTTATTATTAAATTAAATTATTGGTCTGTATTCTTTCTCTCCTCTTATTGTGTAAGGTCCTATGTTCCCATGGTTTCTTTATGTAAACCATTTTCCCCTCACCTATGTGTGAGTAAAATCATATGTAATGGATGGATCTCCCAAGATAGTGGAGGTGGTTCAAGTATGGAGCTGACGTGAAACCAATCCAAGAGAGATACAAAGGTTGACAAGTGGAAAGTTGTAACATGAACCTTTATTGGCTCAAGGTGTTTTCCCTTAGGTCAATGGTTAGTTCATCAACTTCTCGGTAAACTAACCATTAGTAAAATCTCATTATCATACCACTTTAATATTTTATTTATATCAATTTTCATGGTTATTTCATTATGGATGTTTTTTTTTTGTGATCACATAAATTAATGAAAATAATGAGCATGCAAGATAGAACTAAAATAAATTGGATTAAACATAAATATTATCTAAGACATGGTTAATCACTTAAATTAAATCCAATTAATATTAACAATCATGTGATAGATATGATAATTGTAAATTTATTTATAAAGGATAAAATCTCTCAATTACATATATTAAGCCGGTAAAGTCTTCCTCTACATCAGTTAAAACCGAACCATAGTTCAAAGTGATTGACCAGCCAAAGTTGGGGTGATTTCAATTATTGAAGAATTATAACTTGAGTTTTTGGGTTGATGTAACTTAGTTCAAATCAATGGTTGACTTCCAAAGTAGGACTTGGTGTAACTGAGAGGGAAGAGTTGAGGAAATTCAATTTATGGATTTTAAGATTGGGGAGTCCACTCAACTGATCAAGGAACTATGAGTTAATGCAGTTGGAATTTGGAATTCCTTCCTAAAACCTTTCAAGTTTCTTGTCCAAACAAATTTGGGGTAATTAGAATGGTAATATGGATCATTTCCATTTGAATTTCCAATAAACAGGATATTCTAAATCCAATGGCAAGGGATATTGGGTTTTGATAAAATAGTGGGTGATTAAAAAATATAATATTTATTTATTTGTCTACTTTTATCAAATAAAGTACTAAAATTATGCTCAAATTATTTTTTATAAATAAAATTAAAATGACTTCAAACATATCATTATGATCTATACTTTAGAAGAAAAACCTTCTCACTGGAATAAATTTTCAGGATTGGAAAAGGTGCCTACATGTTTTCCCTCACCATGAAATGAAATTGTATGTGATGGAAGAACCTATTCCTAATACTCCTAGTAATGAGGAAAGTGAATTAGAGTTATCTATCTATGAGAAACCTTTGAATGATTCCACATATTTTCAATGTTTCATGTTATCTTTCATGTCCAATGAGATTTTGAAAAAATATTAGGACATGGATTCATATATAATTATGCCCCACCTTTAGGATCTCAATCAAGAGAAGGTATTATAAGAGAGGTACGAGATCTCCAATGCTTTGTTTAAAACTAATCTTAGAGAGTATGTGCCAATTAGGCCTCATGTAGTCAAGATTATGGATAAATTTAATGGTTATATATCTTAGGGATTAAATTCATAGATTAGTTGTGTATAGAACTCATACTTTCATCACTGCCTAAGACATTATCCAAAATTATTGTTAATTATAATATGAAAAATAATGAGAAGAGTCTTTTTCAACTTATTACCTTGATTTTCCAAGTGTATAAGGACATGGGGAATGATAAACATGTGGTCCTTATGGAGAATAAGAAAATTAAGAACAAGTAAAAGGGTCCCAAGACTCATAAAAAGTCTAGAGCTCCTGATCCCAGCCCTTCTAAGAAGAGTAATATTGAGAGTAAGGGAAAGTAAAAGGAAGTAATATGTTTTTCATGTTGAAATTCAGGGCATTGGAAGAGGAATTTCACCCATAAGAAAGGGGAATATAAAGGTTCATTTGTTATCAAGTGTAATATTTTAATATCTACACGTTGGGTATTAGATATAGCTTGTGGTAATCACATATGTATCCAAATACAGGAACCAAGTAGATTTAGAAATATTACTAGAGGAGAGGTTGATATGAGAGCTTCTAATGGAGAAAGTTTGGCTTCCCTAACCATTGGTCAATACCAACTTTCATTTCCAATGGTAATGATATTGTTTTTAAAAGATTTTTATTATGTACCTACGGTTACCAAGAACATAATTTATGTGTCATGCCTAGATGCAGATGGGTTTGTTTTCATGATTGGAAATAAAAGTTTCTTCTTTTACAAAGACAACATATGTTAAGGTGTGGAACATTTAAATAATGGTCTTTATGTATTGAATTACAAAAGCCAATTATTGAAAATTGATAATGAATCATGTTCACACGACTCATATAACTCCCAACTATGGAATCACTGTCTTAGTCATGTAAACAAGAAGTTTTTGAAAAATCTCTATCAAGATGGTTATATAGACTCTTCTAAGATACAACCACTTGAAATATGTCATGATTTTTTACAAGTAAAAATGACCAAACCACCATTTGGTGGATAAGATGAAAGGGTCACAGATCTTCTAGGATTGGTACACAAAGATGTGTGTGGACCATTTCCAGTAGAATCTATAGGTGAATATTCTTACTTCATAAATTTTATTAAGGAATTGAGTATCTATGGATATATTTACTTAATGAGGTATAAGTCTGAGTATTTTGAGAAATTTAAAGAATTCAATGATGAAGTAGAGAAAAAATTTAGAAAGAAGATAAAAAGAATCAATCAGATCGAGTTGGTGAATATCTTAACCAAGAGTTCATCGACATTTTGTGGGAGTTTGGGATTCTATATCAACTCACTCCACCTTACACACCATAGTGGGATTGTGTTAGTTAAAGGATGAACTGTAACTTTCTAGACATGGTAATATAGATGATGAGTTATTCATACCATCTATTATCCTTTTGGGGGTATTCATTATAATTGTAGCATACACATTAAACTGAGTACCAAATAAAGAAGAAAATGGAATTACCTTTGATTTATGGAGTGGAAAGAAACCTTTTTTGTCACATACACATGTATGGTGTTGTGAGGACTTTTCTAAGGCCTTGTCAGGAAACAAACTAGCACCCTAGGGCATAAATTGTATCTTTATAGTGTATCCCAGGGAAACAAATGGATACTACCTATACAACTCCACTGACAAGAAAGTGATTGTCATCAATAAAGCCTTATTACTTAAGAGGGAGCACATACTTAAAAAGGATAGTGGGATAAAGATTTACTTTGATGAATTTGATTCTCAAGATACTCAATAGGTAGTATAGGAATATATTCCATATGTACCTATGGAAGAAGTAGTTCATGAAACACAAGTACTGCATTTGAACATAAGAGAGGTAAGAGAACCAGAGAGATATGGTTTTTAGTCACCGAATATGGTGACTTATTGTTGGTTGGCAAGGTTGATCCTCTCTCCTAAAAGGAGGTAGTAGAGAGCTATAAATCTACAATATGGTAAGAATCCATGAATTATGAAATGGATTCCATATATGAAAACCATTTTTAGTTTCTAGTTTATATTCCATTTGATGTAAATCCCATTGGATGAAAGTGGTTATTCAATATAAAACTACACATGGAAGTTAAAGTAAATAACAAAAAATCAAGTCTAGTGGATAAATGGTTTAAACATTGTTAAGGAATTGATTGTGATGAAATCTTTTCACTAGTTTCCATGTTTAAATCCATCAAAATTCTACTTGTTATAGAATCTTACCATGATTATGAGATTTGGAAGATGTATATAAAATCTATATTCCTTAATGGGAATCTTCAATAAGATTTCTATATGACACAACTAGAATGGTTTGTGACTCCAGGTGATGCCAAAAGTATTTTAAAGTTGTAGAGATTCATCTATGGATTGAAGAAATCATCTAGGTCATGGAACATTCGATTCAATGACTCCATAAAATAACTTGGTTTCATTAATAATGAATATCATCCATGTGTTTACAAGTTGTTTAGTGGGAATGTGGTAATTATCCAAGTAGTATATGTTTATGACATATTACTTATAGAAAATGACATACCAGTCTTATAGTCTAGTTAAGGACTAGTTAAACAAGTGTTTTTCCATGAAGTAATTAGGTGAATAAGCCTATATTCTATAGATCATGATCATTTGTGATAGATTCAGGAGACTTTTTATAATTCAAAGTATATATGCTGACCAGATACTAAAGATATCTAGTATGGAACAATCCAAGAGGGTATTGGTTCAAGTGTCACATGTTTTATATATTTCTAAGAAAATGTGTCCCCATGCACAATAAGAGAGTGTGTGTGTGTGTTTGTGTGTGTGTGTGTATGATCACATATGATTTACTGATAGGATCAATCATATATTCCTTGTTATGTACTAGATTTGATGTTGCTTATGTATTGAGCATGATAAGAAGATATCAAGAAGATCTAGGAGAACAACATCGGTTTGATGTTAAGGTCATCCTTAAGTATCTAATAATAACTAAGGATATGTTCCTGGTGTATGGAGGTGATAAGGATCTGGTAATATAGGGTTATATTGATGCTAGTTTTTAGATAGATCAAAATGATTTGATGTCATAGTGAGGATATGTTTTTTTCTCAATGGAGGAGCTGTGATTTAGAAGAGTTCAAAGTAGCTAGTTGTTGTTGATTCTACAATAGAGTCTAAGTATATAGTAGCTTATGATATAGCATAGGAAGCTATTTGTATTTGGAAATTTTTCTATGGTCTTGATGTGGTACCTTTTATTAAATACCCTATCACATTGTATTGTGATAATATTACAGTGGTGGATCATGTAAAAGAGTCAAGGTTACACCAACAGAAAATACATATATTGTGGAAGTATCACCTCTTTAGGGATTTTTATTAAAGGGGTAAAGTTATAGTGAGTAGAGTACCCAAATAATAGAATGTGGAAGACCCCTTGAATAAATTTATATCTTAACAGAAGCATGAGTACCATGTGAGAGCTAGCAGACTGAAGGTTTTTAGTAGTTGGCTCTAGTTCAAGTTGGAGTCTTTTGAAGTTGGTTCCCTAGAACCAAGTTTTGTGTACTTTATGATAACTTGTATTCATATTTTTGAATATTAATAAACTTCTTAACACATCATGATTGTTTTTATGTGTAACATAGTATGTGATAATGTTCTAAGAGTAGTTATTGTGCTAAAAGGTCATAGTAGTTCCCCTCTATGATGATAACCTGGAAGTACTACGATGCTATTCTAAAATATATGTTTTATAGCATGATGATATCATTTTATAGAAACCAATGATATAGGATATCATCGATGAAGACTCATAGGACTTCAAGGAACCTTCCCATGGTGTAAGCCTTTGGTAATATCCGATGTAGGATATTATGAGAACAATACCCACAGTAGGAAATCCACATTTATATGTGTCATTAGATTTTCCTATCTTCAGACGTTTTTATTGGTCCTTATACATTAATATTATTATTAATAAGTATTATGAGTCACGTAATTTGATGTATTGATTAAAACTGTGATGATAGATGTTCATGGTGAGGTAGGATACATTGGGTGCATATTGAGTAATATTACATTAATGAATAATTTGAGAAAGTATTTACCCTTATGTTCATTAATAGAAGTTGATATCTTAGGACCTTTTATGGAAATGATATATCCTAAATATATCCATAACTAGGGTATTCTATAAGAAATTTTAATTTCTAGGAAGTCAAAGAAAGAGACATCGAGCATATAGGTTGATGGCACTGGCATGAAACCTTATTAATAAGAGAAATTATGATAAAGGGATTATATTACACAGTAAGAATCCATATGAGGTATTATGTCATTACAACATTAACTTCTTTCTCTATGGGTTCCTTAGCGTGTTTCTATATTCTAACATTTTCCTTTAGTCTTCTTTTCCTAATACCACTTAGATAGAGGCCTAGAGGGTCACACACTAAGTGTATCCAGAATCTCAACTAAATAATATTTTTATTGTTTATTATTTAACAAGTTAAATAAATATTAATCTCACACATGCTTTAATAATTATTCATCTTTTCATGATCATATTTATTTTGTCACCAGTTATTCAAGAGAATATAATGTGAGAAGAATATTTAATAAATATTTAATTTCTATTTAGTGAATATAATATTTATTTATTTATTGGAAAATAATTTAGTGATATTTATTTAATAAATAAATAGTCATTATTCAAGGCCTGATAAATATTTAAGCGGAATTTTGGACTGATTTTATTGTTCTAGTGAGAAATAATAAATATTGAATATTATTTGATTAAATAATATTTAATTTAATTCACAAGTTAACCTTATATTGAGAAATATTATTATTATTATTATTTTTTGATATAGGGTTTCACATGGATTAAATAAATAATAAAGGGCACTTAGGAAATTATTTATTTCTAAACCTAGTGATATATAAAACCAATTATATTATTTTATCAAAGAGACAATTAATTTGTTTGGTTGTGCAAAAAGGATTTGAATAATCCTCTCAAGCCCTAGAGAGATCCATTCTCCAAGAACACTCCCAAGAAAATAGATTGATCTTCTTCCACCTTCCACTCTCAAGTCAAGAGAGATCCAGGATAAGGCTTTGTATGCAATTCTCAAGGCGATCAACAGTGGACGACGCAAGAAATAGGATCTACCATGCTAGCACCCAGAGATTCCTATGGCAACATTCGGAGATTTGTGGAACATGTTTGCAACACTGATAGAGGGAATCTACTCTTGATTCCTACAATGCAATGATGGTACAAGGCATATATGTTGTCAGCTCTATCAATGAAGAAATAATTACAACATGGTAATTCTTTAACCAATTAAATTTATTATAAATAATATGTGATGATCCTATCTCTAGTTCTAGAATTCTATCCCTTATCTATATTCTCTGATTCAATTCTATATATCACAATGTTTATCGTGGGGAAAATCTCAGATTGATCATTGATCATGGAAAAAAGTAAAGTTGGGTAAGACCCATCTCATAGTTTCACTACATCTGGAACTTTCAATTGCCACATTTCCCATGTTTTATTTTTGTTATGATGCTATATTATGCCTCATTGTTCCTATTTATGATTCTCACCCCTTTTTGTTGGACCCAAACTTATGAATGAGTTGTATTTGTTGGAAAAGAGTGTCAGTGAAGAAAGATATCTCCTAAACCAAAACTAATGGAGAAAGAAGATGATGAGGTGTTTTTTTGAATTAATAGTCCAAAAGGAAAAAGGGCATGAAGGAGAGTCATAAGGGGTTTGTGATTCTAAGGAGGATATACACATATGGCCATGTACTTCAAAGGATTATGTTTTGGCCTATACGAAAAATATATATTCCAACCCACTGGCCAACCGGCGACCTCAACCCTTAGCATATGCGGGACACTAGGTCAACCGCACCTTGAGGAGGCCAGCGCAGCTAGCCCGTGAGAAACAGGGCCGTGTATAATCCCGCAGTGCACACACGTCGATCAACCCCATGTGCGGGATGCATAGCGGGTGCTAAGAGCATGCCCACAGGAGGCACAAGTGGGCATAGAAGCGCGCCTGCACAGAACCGGTGCGGGGCGACACCGGAGGAGGGAGAGGAGAATTTTGAGCCACTTTCAAGAGGAGCTTATTGATAAATCGAGAGAAAAATGTGGCGTATTTCAATGTGGGATGAATTTTTGAAAATTCATAGGAAATATTGGCTGCTAATCTGATCGCGTGAGAGATCTCGACCGCACGCCTCATTCCACGTCTTTTGTTGTTATCTCAGCCCTCCATCGCATCTAAGTTGCGTGGCGAAGCATGTGAGTCTTCTGATCCTCGACCGAGGTCCATCTTCAACTTCCTTCCACCTTCGAGCTCCATCTGCGATACAAGAGCTTCGGCTAATGTCGATATAATACCTTCGGCCACCATTCAAGCTCATTCTGAGCTCATTGAGATCGCATAGAGAAACCGAATACATAACATGCAGTTTCACTTGCATGCACGTTCCAAACCAAAGTTTCAAAGATTTCCAAGGCAAACGGAGTTGTCGAGGCCACATGGATTCAAGTATGAATATTAAACAAGGATACATGAAAGATTATTGCACACGATATTGACTCCATGCATGAAGATAGGAGTCCATGATGAATAGGAAATACTCGTGGATCACGGCATATCTGTGACACGGATTTGAATGGTTCAGATAACCAAAGATCTTGGATATTAAAAGTGAATATCTCAGGCATTCAAAGCCCAGATCCTTAGGGCTTTTCACAGGGGATTTGAAAATGAAATAGATCTCTACCCTGGCCTATAAAAGGAAGAGCCCAAGGAGAATATAAATGGCCTGACACACATTCAAGTGCTCCTGTTTCAAAAACAGAGCAACTCCAGCGACCCTGCTTCGCAAAGGATAGGCTGAGCACTGTGAGCCTTCTGCTCTGAAATGAAGAGATCCCACAAGCTTTCAACAGGTGCTACATGCCCTCGATTTTATTCGCGAAGAATCGGCTCCCGCAAGCCACCTTGGTTGCGCGAAGGAAGAGATCTGCACCTCTTGTGTAAAGGAGAACCGTAGGCGTGCGACAGGTTTACCCAAACCATCGCTATGCTTCGCAAAGGTTGTATCACAGTCACACAATCAAGTGCTACGCACCCTTGTAGTGCACTATGACAAGAAGTCCCATGAACCCTCGTGGTTCATTGAAGAAACAAACTTTGAGTTCCAAGAGATCTGTAAAGCCCCCTGCTCACACGAAAGAGAACACCCTCAGGTTGAGCCCTGAATATACACTGTTTTACAGGGGTATTATTTTGAAGAGAAGATAAAGATGAGGGCATTCATGCATGAATTCATGTACATAATTTTTAAGGGGCCCTTTTTTCATGGTTATGTGAAAAAGTAAACATACTTTCACTAAAGGCAATGTGTGTGCACAAGTGAAGAAAAGAGGAAGAAAAGGGGAGAAGTCTTGTGTGTGTGCACCAAGACATATACCCTTTTGGGATTTCACAAAAAAAAAAGATAAGGGTGCATGATGGAACGCATGAACATGCACACGTAAAAGTCACTTAAATAAAATCAATTGTGTGCATAAGAAGTGAAGAGGAAATATAAATGATACATGCATGAACTCATGCATACATGGAGAACTGATTCTGACGATTCCAAGTAAGTTTAACTTCATTTATTGAGCAATCACATAAGTGGTTGTGATTTAGGAAAACAAATACAAGAGGATCTAGTGCATTCCGTCATTGCACTAAAGAAGAAGGATTGAACTGAAAAGAGAATCAACACTGAACTCGGATGCAAGAAAAGTCTCATGCTGAACAGGAGGCAAAGATCTTCATGTCTATCTGTTGAAGTGACCTTCACGTCTATAAACTGAGTGGGACTTCACCAAAGGCAGTGAGCCAGGGGGAGTTAACAGGAGTAACCTGAGGGACGCAGTAATATATCCCTAAAATTTTGTAAATTCAGTGAGCCTGGGATAGTGTGACTGTGCCCGAACCATTGTAATCCACAACTAGTGAAGAATAGTGGAATTAGGTATGAATGGCAACCTGTCGGCGTATTCTCCTTGGACGTAGCCCTTAGTGGTGAACCAAGTAAAAGTGTTGTGTCAACTAATTGCATGTGAATGTTTGATTTATGATCATATCCATCATACAGGTTTTACAAGTTCCTACCAACATGGGGACAAGATCCATCACAATAAGAGAAAAAGTTGACACCCTGATTCACCACTCCCCTCTTAGGGTTTCCTTGGGTCCTACACTTTTATGACTCATTTATATACGTACTGTCTATCATGTAATACATTCTTCATGTTATTCCATGTTTATTACCGTACTGGGATTTATATCTCACCCTTTTCTTATGTATGTCATCGGGTTATCCCATGGAGTTTTAAGTACGATGGAATAATATGATCATGTTAAAAAAGTTTTCAATAATGGCGATGTATTCTCTGTTTTATGTTTTGATGTAACATAAATAATTCCAAAAGACACTAGACTTATCGATATTTTAAGTTTTATTATGTGTAATATTGTGTAATAAATCATGAATTAATGTGTAATAAAGAGTAAAGTTTTCATTGTTTTTATCAAAGGAAAAGTTTAGTTATTTTTTGGATTAGGATTAGAAAACTCTAAAAAAACCTTAGGTATAAGACTAAACATAAGAATACATCCCTAAATTTTGGTAAAGTACATATTAAGTGGTTTCCAAAAAAACAAATCCCTATATAGATACTACAAGTGGATGTGGCTCTAGAACAAATGTAACTAGGGGTAAAACTTGAGAACACCACATTGAGCTAGAATCAATCAGGAACTGGTGCATGAAAATGTTCCTTGATACATGCCTAGTTTGACATTACGAGGGAATATTAATTGGTAAATTCATAAGCTTGTTTTGAACCATTATTAGGGGAACATGAATTCCTATAAGAGTCTTTGTTAAGAAATAGATAATGGATAACTTATATTAAAGCCTATAAATTCATAAGTTAAGGCAATACATGCCATTTATAAGTTATCCCACTAATGTTATTGGATTCCTATTTATGTGTTTAATAGTTTAAAATTAGTCATCCCAAATTTTCCCTTTATTCTTTTCAATGGTTGGAAATAGGATGAACTGAGTCAATAACCAATGTGATAGGTAATGTGATGACAACCCAAATGTGGTACATAACATGATGAGATCTCAAGTAAGACATATTGTGATAATTCCAAACCAGCTATCAAAAATCACAATTAACAACTAGAACGTAGATTATTTTCCAAATAAATCAAAGAATAGGAGGATGGCGTAAGAGGTTAGTTTATATCATAGAGGTGATTCAATTTACTATGTGTCAAAAATATGGAAAGTGACACCATGGGAAATGCCACAAAGGAACTCAAAGGTGTTTTAAGTGTGAAAAAATGGGTCACAAAGTATCTAGTTTCCCTAAAAATGAAGATTTTTATGAAAGGGAATAAATTACATCCTATATGACCGTTTTTGTTGAATGTATTATGTGTGGAGAATATGGGAATCTTCTGAGTTGATGCTCTAATATGAGGGTTAAATCTTATACTAAGGACATATGTTGTGAAAATTATTGAAGGGTAAGGATTAAAAAAATATTGGTATTTAAGAGTTATGTTAAAGGAGTAGTATATCAATGAAATTATGGATATATGAATCATGATACATATAAGGATTTTTCCTCAATAGTTTTCTTTAAGGATGTGAAACAAATATTTATTGGTATTGGTTACTTATAAAATTGATTTAGTAATAAGGTAGTATTTTAGAAAACACATGATTTAGGGATTGATAACACTTAATTAGTGTTTGATTATGGGATAAACCTAAATATTATCAGGATTATATATCTAGGTTTAAAATTTTAAATCATTTTTAAGATTTAGGTGATAGAATATTAGTATGATATTTAAGGAAACATATTACAAGATCAAGTCTTTTTGATTTTGAGGTGATTAGTGATATTTTGGGAGATATTTTTTTTTTAGGTGTATATACTCATTAGGATCATATGATATGAATGATCTTATGTTTTTGGAGGTGTAAGATTAAGGTAATGAGACAACCTTTGAGGTTAAAACACTCTTTAATTTTGGAGATTAATGTATTAAGTTATTATCATACTTTATGCTAACCATTTTGGATTTATTAAATATAAGAGTAATATATTGTTATTATTTGGTGTATTATGTGATATATTAGAAGTTTATTAAAGTTCTTTAGGCATAAAAATATATATTCATCTCAATTTCTCATCATTTGGAGAAAAAAATGATATTTTAGTGGAAATCAATTATAATTGATATGAAATTATATTTATTTATGTTCCTAGTCTATATGATAATGTGATTCCTTAAATCTAGGAAAATAATATTGAATCAAAAAAATTTCATATTATAATCTTTTTCGATGAATCGATGGTCGTTTTATCCATCACAGACTTATGGTTTTGTGGTCATTAACTTTTTATTGACCATGTTCCCTATCACACTCAATTATTTCGTTGGTGTTATTTTATTCTTACATGTCTATGTTTTCACTTCCCATTAATTTTATCCTACTTGATAACCTAGTTATGTGAAGAGCAGCATACTTCCCTTTCTCTTTTCTCAATTGGATGTCTTATTAACCCTTTTTATGATGTGGGTTTTCAAATAAAGATATTTTCAACTGTCAAAACATTTGTGACCAAGTTGAAGTTTAAAATTGAGAGGTTGAAATTTATTAAATGGGGTAAAAATCTGATATCGTATTTTTTTAAATGATAAGACTATGTTTGATAGTGTATGTGATATGCTACACCAAACCAAACAAACAATAATGATTTAAAGATGACTATTTTAACCTTTACAGTAAATTTGAATATATGAGTAAGATTAACTAATTTATGAAATATATATATATATATATATATCATAAATATATTTATAAATTCTTAGTAAATAATCAATCAAATTTTTTTAATGACTTTTTTTCTTCAAAATATGTTTTCTTCAAAAATGATTTTTTTTATTTCTTTTTATGAAAAAAATATTATAATTATTTTTTAGAAGATTTAGAAAATTATTTTTATAAAATGAACTCCATTTTTGATATCATCATATCAAAAATAAATTAGGGTGAATATTTTTTATTTTTTTGAAAATATAGATTTTTCAGTGAATATTGAACAATAAAGTTTTTATGCAAATTTTTCCTTTCTTTTGATAAATTAATTAATTTAAAAGTATAATTATTATTTAAATTTTATTTTAGGGTAACATGAGTATTATTGAGTTATATATAATTTAATTAATTACATTTAAATCATATTCGAACAAAATTTTAGTATAAGTTTATTCTTAGGCTTCAAAACGCATTTTTTTAAAACTATTTTAAAATGAAAAATGTTTCTCCAATATATTAAATTAAAATAACCCATAATGATAAATTATTTAAATGAAATTTTTTAGATTATATATATATATATATATATATATATATATCTTTATGAATTTAAATTAATTTAATGAATATTACTAGTTATAGAGTTAAATTGAAATCATATTTTCCTTAAAAAATTTCATTTTTTAGAAAACTGATTTTCATTATGCTTGGGGGTTTTATATTAAATTAAAATGTTACACCTATGTGAAGTTGAAGCATGTATTTCATGGCAATTTCTGAGGAGTACTATGGTAAAAGGAAAATAGGTTAATTAAGGGTAAAAATAATTTATCAAAGACTAAAAAAAACCCTAGTAGTTTGAATATTTATATTTACATTTAATTTAAATAATGATTATATTTATTCATTATTTTTTATTTATTTATTATTAAGTAATAAGTTTGATAAAAATATATATTTTGAAATGGTAAAACACAAATTGTATTTTTGAGTAATATTCAATTTGAATTAATTCATTTTTTTTTTATTAATTAATGTATTTTTGTAATAAAATATATTTTAATAAAATATTATTATTATTTTATTATTAATAAATCTAAATGATAATATAATTTTTATGATGTTAAATGTAATTTTTATAATGGTTCAAAAACTGTTATTGTCAAAAAACTCAGCATTTCTCAATAAATTTTAATTTTAATTTAAAAGTAAAAATTCATATATTTAGAAAATTATTTGGATAAAATGAATATTATTTTTTGAATTAGAACTTTGAAATTATCCAATGGTGAATATTTCATTATTTTCTTAGATAGTTGAATATTACGGTAAAAATTAAATATGATATAAATATATGGTGTGTATTATGACATCGCAATGGCCAAAAAGTGAAGTAATAAATAATATAAATTGTATCCAAGACCAAATATATGTTTCCCCTTTAAAATAATATGATTTTAAGTTTATTTTATTAATTTTAAAAAGCCTTTATGAATCCTCCAAAGATCAATAAAATATTTTAAGGTTTTAAAATAATTTCTTTAAGAACATTACACACTTCCACATCAGTAAGGATAATATTTTAATAATTTCAGACTGTGGAATTATAAAATAACTAAAAAAACCCTACTTGGAATAAAACATGGTTATAAACCATTGAAAGGTTTTTGGTTGTGGTTATTTTATTATATAAAGTCTGAAACCTAAGTTTGAAAATTAATAAAGAACTTCCCTCTCTTTTCAAATATAAACCCACCCAAGATCCCATTTATATTCACTAAAAATTATAGTATCACATACTTAATCTTCCATGTCTTCTCTATATTACTCAAAATGTTCCCCAAATATCTCAATAAGCTCCTCCCAAGCTTTCGGAATCACCCACTCAAGGTAAGGGTTCTTCCACTCTTCTTTTTATTCAAGCACCTCGTCTTTGTTATAACTCTTAAATTAATTTTTTCATGTTTGGGGTATGTTTTTCTACATAAATATTAATTATATTTTTATGTACATGTGATTATATACCACTTTACTCTCATTAATCCCCTCATAATCATTTATGTGCACCTATTACTATGTCAAAATTTAGTAAGGGGTTTCTCTCTTCTCATTTCCATTCAAGAACCTTCTTTGTAATTAACCTTTTGAATCTAAATTGGTTATGTATTAATATATTTATAATTATCCCTCTAGTTATAAATTTATTCTATAATAATGAGATACCATATATCCCCTCTCATTAGAGCATTTACCTGAGCTGTTACCATGTTCAAATTTATTAAGGGATCTCCCACTTTCCTTTTTATTCAAGCACCTCTTTTAGGGTATAGATCTTAATTTCCATTTTCATGTTGATATATGTTCTTACATATCACCATTACTTTAACTTTGATGTATAAATTATGATATACCATATTAAATCCCATTAATACCTACCATGAACCCTTATGTACACTCGTTGCCATGACAAAATTTAGTAAGGGATCCTCTTCTTCTCCCCTTTATTCAAGTATCTTCATTATATTATGCCTTTTATCACCAATTCTTAATGTTGGGATATGTTATTACATATCCCTATTACTTCCATTTTTATTTCCATGTGATGGTAGAATCATTTTACCCTCATTAATCCCTCTAATGAACATTTATGTTCCCCCGTTATGTTGCCGAAATTTCACCATGATTTTATATGCTGAATAATTGTGTAGTGAATACCCATACCCATTTCCTATAAAAGGTGTTCACCTTTATGAAATTATAATTATTTTATTATAGACATACATATATTTATTCCACACTACTTTATCATGGAATAAAATTTGATGATAAATTATTCCATGTTTTATGATCTATGTGGCACACTTATGCATGTGAATAAAATGAAAGTGAAGGGTCCTCTCATAATTATATAGCAGTCTAATGCATTGGGTAATGTTTTAGTCTCATGAGACACAATGTAAGGGATTTTGGATTTAACCTAATCTATTATGTTACTTTTCCATCAAGATGT
This sequence comes from Viscum album, assembly GCA_963277665.1. Classification (NCBI taxonomy): domain Eukaryota; kingdom Viridiplantae; phylum Streptophyta; class Magnoliopsida; order Santalales; family Viscaceae; genus Viscum; species Viscum album. The sequence goes on from OY728126.1 coordinate 1,036,330,215, forward strand.
CTTTGCAGTTATCCTTAACCTATGATTATGATTCCATGTTTAAATTTGTTTTCACATTTCCCATGTTTATTTTATGTTATCATGTTATATCCTGCCTCATTGTTCATGTTTATGATTCTCACGCCTTTTATATCTCATTTATATTCCTATTTTCTAACATGTAATACTTTTTTCATGTTATTCATTTTTTATTCCCATATTGGGATTTATATCTCACCCCTTTCTTATGTATGTCCCAAGGTTATCCCATACAGTTTTATATACGATTGAATAATATGAGTATGTTAAGGAAGTTTTCAATAATGGAAATGTATTCCCTATTTTAATTTGATTTTTAATATACCTTTTTCCCAAATACTATATAAGTCTCAATCTTTTGGGTTCTATTATGTGTAATCTTATGTAATAAATCAGAAATTAATGTGTAATAAAGAACAAGGTTTTAATAGGTATGAATACTTTTATGTTATACTCATACACTTTTATTATGTCATCATGCCATTATTCTCTTCTTCTACTCACTAATGAAATTTATTTATTATTTCTTACATTTTCCCTTATTGATAATTTTATCTCACCCTTATTATGTTTCATTTTCCCTAATTTATAAATAATGAGTTTGAACAAGTTAATTTTAGAAGGGATTTCATATTAATAGTGATGATTTCTTAATGTGAAAAATAAAAGTTGGTTTAAGTTGGAGAAATTCTTATTTAAATTCATGTGAGTTATTTATATATTAGATTTTTCTAATTCTCTAAATATATAAAACTAAAATTTACTTAAGTATATAAGTGATCCAATTTTCCCTTTTGATGTTGTAAGGTTTGGATTGAAACGATTGGGTCATAATTATCAAAACCAAATATACAAATATAAAGTTTACAATTGCAACATCGAATCCAGGAGTGTGGGTTCTGGGATATTATATAAATCCTCTTAATAAACCAAGGAAATCCTTCTATGAACTCAATCAAACATTCACAATACCATATTTTTGAGTTGAATTATTTACTTTCTTCACTTTCTATCCTTGGTTTTAAAAATCACAAAACACTCTTAAATATTTTTTACTAACTTAATATTTCCTAAGTCATTAGAAAGTTTTTTTAAAAATCTATTTATTCTACCGGATGTATAAATCCATATAAACTGATAATATAAAATTTACATACAAGATTGATCCATCAGACTTACTAAAGTTTGATCCACAGGACTAACTAATGTCTAATCTATTGGACTGACTAAAGTCTATCCTATCGGACTAACAAAAGTCTAGTCCATTGGTAAAACTAAAGTCTAGTCTATCGAAATGACTAAATTCTAGTCTATATAAAAAAAACAGTCTATAAGTGTGAATAATATTAGTGTATTATTATGACATAGTTTTAGTCCATAAAACATACAATATTTTCTTCCATCAGAATAATAAAGTTTTTAATTAGAGTTTAAATTATTTCTACCAAATAGAAGACTTTTTACAACATTGTAATGGTGATACTCAAATGACATCAGTTAGAGATGTATATATTGAGATTTTAATATGAATATCATATAAGATCATTGTAAAAAAACTTTTACAATCATATAAATATGACCATTGGAGGTGTGACTATAAATAGAGGTGTATTAGAGGATTTGGGAGCTTATACTTTTATAAACTCAACCCATATGTAATTTTCTCTACCATAACCTCCTGTTACTTTTGCTTTGTAAATTTTCTAATGAGTTTTCATTCTAAGGAATCAGTGTAAGGATTTTAAATTCCTTATAATGTTTTTTAATTTTTATTCTATATCTAATTTGGGTTAATATCGAGGGATTCCAAGGATTGGAAGATTGCTGATGTCGATCATGATGATTGAGGGATTCCAGGGATTAGAAGACAGAGCTAATTCTGATCATTATGATTAAGAGATTTCTTCTTGAAGAAATACATACCTTAAAATTTGGTTAAAAATATGGATAACTTATGTCATATTTATGGACCTCATTTACATTGAAGGTTAAAGTATACTAATTCCTTTTATGATTTTTCTATTAGTTTTACTATAGAACTTTGTGAATTTTAGTTTTACTTGTTTTTAAAAGTTATAATTTTTCATTGTGAATTTATAAATAAAGTTAATTTTAGTAAACCTTTCAATAATCTGATTTACCATATGAAATATGAGTCTAATATAATTACATTGATCATCAGATGATAACTGTGTCCTATAAAACTTAATAAAGTGGTTTGGAATTTTAATTAGTTAAAGTTTTTGAACTATAATTCACTACACCCCCACCCCTCTTATATCCATTATAAACTCTTGAGATCAAATAATTGGTATCAGAGCATTTTCTACTTCTTGAATTACTAGTTTTTAATTTTTTATCTTAAGAAAGTTTCTAAATTATTAGTTAACTTTTAATATAATTTTTTTTACAAACTGTTATTAAACTAATGTGTGTGTTGTAGAAAGATTTTTTTTCTACAAGATGGCATGTTTAAATTTCGGTACACTTAAAAATCTAAATCTTGGAATACCAATAATATTTGATGGTGTTGATTACTAATACTAGAGATAGGGAATAAAGATATTTGTTATTAATACTAGTGTTAAATAATTTTTAATGTTTACTACAAATTAAAATGTTCCTATGAAGTAATTTTCTACACTTAAAAATCAATAGAAGCTCAAATATCAGTTGAACTATTGAGTAAATTATAATTTGATGTGTTTTATGATTATGAATATATAATTAGATATATTATTGAGAAGTAGATAACAATATCTAGAATAAATTGGAAGTTAATCATTTTATAACTTCTATAGTGATTGAGACTAGAAGATAAATTCTAAGAGTAGACTATCAAGAATTTGAATTTCTACACAGTGAATATATTGAAAAGATGCATCAGATATTTATGAAAATCATTAACATTATATAATATTCAAGTCAGAAGGATCTTACTGATGAAATTTTGCTAGAAAATATTATTAAAATTATTCCCAGATAATGAGAATCCAAAAGAACAACATTATATGATAAAAAATCTAACTTTGGATGATTTGATTAGTACTCTCATGTAGTATGAGGGTAGATTAAAAAGAGATGCTGAGAAGATGGAGAAAATGAATGGAGGATTTGATTTTGAAACTACTTCAAATGCTTCAAGTAAATTTAATTCATCTATGAAGGTTTCAAATTCATCAAATAAAAAGAAAGTTATAGTTAAAATAGAGAGTATTTCTTCATAACAGTACCAGAATGAATTAGTCAATCTTTCTAAGAGGATGAATAAGATTTTTGGAAAGAAGGTTTTCCAGTATAATTATAAGAATAATCACATGTAAATATGTGAGAATAAATATTCTTCATAAGTTATCAGTTATGAATATAATAAATTTGGTCATATAAGACCTTACTATCTCAAGATTAAATGAAAATAAAAGAAAGATAGGAATGCAGAAATGAATTCTAAGAAATTATATAGACATGAGAATAAGAAAAGTATGAAATATTCAGACACATGGAATGAAATTGGTGGATATAGTTAATTAGATAATTCATATTATATTGAAAGTGAAGATAGGAAAAACATTGTTTTCTATACTAAGATTATGAAGAACAATAAATTATTCATAGAAAAGGTAACTGTTGAATCCTCAAACTAACTAACTTCAAATAAAAATTATTCTGAAAGTGATAATGAAGATCATTCTAAATATTCTAAGGAGGAATCTTCTTCATCAAAAGAAAATAACACTTTACCGAGTTTTTAATAATTATTCACATTTTCAAAACATTAATAAAGTTAAAATTGTAAAAATACTAAAAACCTAGATATTAGTGAGGAAAAAATTACTAAAGATAATTTATAAATATCTAAACTTGACACTGAGATATTAATATTTCTAATGAATTAGAAAATTCTAATTTTGATAACAATGGTATTTCAAAGAAACTATAAAAATCTAATCTAGACAAAACTAATTTTCATAAATAATTAGAAAAATAATAATTCGAGTACAACATATATTAAGGATAAGAATTTAGTTGGGAAACTAAACTATAAAATTTCAAGTATTAAAAATCTACTATAAAAGTTTAATATTGGTAAGGAAATCTTTGATAAGATGCATAAAAAATTATGACATCAAAATGATGTCTCTAGAATGGGTTTTACTAGTAAGAAACCTTTTTTTAATATCTACATTGTTTAAAAAAGTGACCCATTTTTTCACAAAATTTAAAAGTGGTGGACATTGTTAAAAAATATATGTTCTCTAAATAGAGTAATATCTTTATACTTTTATAAATATTACTTTTCTAAAAATTTGACAACTATTCAACATAAAAAATTTGGACAGATGTGGATTCCAAAAATATTACATTATAATAATACCGGACCCAAGCAAGTGTGGGTCTGAAATACTAATATTTTTTTCAAGTAAAATAAGAAATATACCAACAAAAATATATGGTACATAGATAGTGTTTGTTCTAGTCATATTACTGGAAAAAAAATCTTCAGGAATTTTATCAAAATGAAAGGTTCCAAAGTTACATTTAGTAATAATGCTCAAGGAGGAATTATCAGAATAGGTAACATTGTTTTTATTGGTAAAGTAATAATTTAAAATGTGTTATTTTTTTTAGGACATCAGCACAAACTTATTCTCATAAGTAAATTATGTGATGAGGGATATCTTGTGAACTTTAATGATAATTGTACCATTTATAGTTCAAAAGATGAATTTATTATTTCTACCAATCATCATGATAATGTTTACACACTTAACTTAGAAGACCTTAGGAGAAAACATCTACCTTGTCTTAGTTAAATAGAAGACCAATTTTTGTTATGGAATATAATATTAGGGCACAAAAATTTTAGAACATTAGCTAAATTATCTAAGAAATGAAAAGTTAAAGATCTACCTGAACTTAAGTTTAATGCTTCAAAAGTTAGTGATCTGTGTCAATTTGGAAAGCAACATAAGTCAAGTTTTAAATATATTATTAAAGTCTAATCTTCTTATTATTTATGGTTAGTGAATATGGATTTATTCAGTCCCACACAAACAGGAAGTATCATTGGAAAATATAATATGTATGTTTTTTATGATTACACTGGAAATACATGGGTCTATTTTCTAAAAAATAAGTCTGAAGTCTTTTTCTATTTTAATACTTTTATAGATTGAGTTAAAAATGAGAAAAAACAATCCCTAGTAACTATTAATAGTGAGTATGGTGTAGAATTAGTAAATTTATATTTTGAAACATTGTATTGTAAAAAGGGTACCATATACAGCTTTTCAGAACCTAGAACTCTATAACAAAATGGTATAGTTGAAAGAAGAAATAGAATTATTCATGAGATTAAAAGAATCATGATGAGTGAATACTTATTTGATAATAATTTTTGGGTATAGGAAGTTTCTACTTACTATTATATAATAAAATAATTTTTCATAAAACCTTTTATTAATAAAACTCTTTATGAGTTATGGACTTAAAGATATAAAAACATTCTTACTTCGAAGTTTTTGGATTCAAAGTATTCATTCTAAACAATAAATAAAATTTATATAAATTTACTCTAAAATATAATGAAGTTATATTTTTAGGTTATTATATAACTACTAAGGATTAAAGATTTTTTAATTCAAAATACAAGTAAAATTGAGGAAACCATACATGTTAAACTTTATTAAACCAATCCTTTTGTTTTCAGACAACCTCAAACCACATCTTTGGATGTTATTTCAAAAAATGATTTTCAACCGATGTTGGAATGTTATTCTTATGAGAGAAAAACTGAAGAGTATCTTTCTTAAGTTCTACCTCAAGAATAATTCCAACCTTTTTTTGAAGAAAATAATTTTATAAACTCAAGGAATCATCTTAGTGATAATATCATTTGGGATGTAGATCAACTGATTTGAACTACAAGTTCGTTAAGAAATGAAGTTGAACATTTCTCATTTTTATCATAATTAAAACCAATAACTTTTGATGAATCTTTATGTGATGAAGATTAGATAAAATCTATATTAGATGTACTGAATGAATTTTAAAGGAATCAAGTTTAGACTTTGGTTGAATTTCATAAATATACTTCTATAATTGGTGTAAAATGGGTTTTTCAGAATAAGTGTGATGAAAATGGAATTATATTAAGAAATAAAGATATACTTGTTTCAAAAGGTTATAATCAACAAGCGCGCATAAACTATGAAGAAACATATACTCTGGTATAAATACTTAAATCTATTCATATTATTCTATCATATTTATAATTTCTTAATTTTAAACTTTTTCAAATTGATGTGAAATGTTCTTTTGTTAATAGATATGTGTAGGAGGATGTTTATGTAGAGAAAACCCCTGGTTTTGAAAATAAAAAATCACTAAACCATTTATTTAAACTTGAAAAGGAACTTTATGGACTTAAACAATATCCTAGAGCCTGGTATAATAGATAAAATATATTTTTGTTACAACACAATTGTGTTAAGGGAGCTGAGAATCCAACACTTTTTATAAAATAAGTTTCCAAAAACATCATCATTGTTTAAATTTATGATAATGACATTATATTTGGTTCAACTAAAAAATATATTATAGATTCATTTATGGATCTTATAAAATCTGAGTTTGAAATGAGTATGATGGGTAAACTTGCTTATTTTCTAGGATTTCAAATTTCAAAAAACCCATAAGGAAATTTTGTATAACAACAGAAGTATATAAAATATATTCTTAATAAATTTAGATATGAAAACACTAAAATTATTAGTACATCTATCATAACCTCAAATACTTTAGATATTGATGAATATAGGAAACCAGTTGATTAAAATATTTTTAGAGGAATGATTGGAAGTTTACTATACTTAATAGTTATTCATCTAGATTTGATATTTTTTATATGCTTGTGTGCAAGATATCAAGCTAATACAAAATATTCCCATCTTAAGGAAGTAATATGAATTTTTCATTATCTTAAGGGAAGTATGGATCTAGGGTTATTTTAATTTTTAGGATATGGTTTTGAACAAAAAAATCATAATCTAACTTTGATGGATGTAAAATGGATAGGAAAAGTTCTTATGGAACATGTCATTTTTTGGGAGAAGATTAAGTTTATTCTTCATGTAAGAAACAAAACACAATAGAACTTTCAACTAATGAATCTGAATATGTGGAAGTTGGAAGTTGTTGTGCTCAAGTGTTGTGGATGCAACACATACTAATTAACTTTTTCATGAATTTTAGTAAAGATCAATTTTTTGTGATAATATAAGTTCTATTACTTTAAGTAAAAACCCAGAACATCACTCATGAAAAAATAGATATAAGACATGATTTCCTTCTATATCACATACAAAAAGGAGATATTATTTTACAATTCATAGGAATAAAAGAAAAACTTGTGATATATTTACTAAACCCCTTAGTTCTGATAGATTTGAATTTATTTAATATTATCTTGGTTATATAAATTAATTAATCACATTCAATCCCTTCAATTAATTAACCAGTTAATTCTTCACATCAATTCCATTAATTAATTACATTTAATCCCTTCAATTAGTTCACCTATTAACTATTCACAATAATTCCATTAATTAAATATAGAATTAATTAATCACATTCAATACCTACAATTAATTCATCAATTTATTGTTCATGTCATTCTGTTAATTAATTCTGTAATTAATTAATAACATTAAATTACATCAACACGAAAATCTATTAATTAATTCATCAATTAATGAATCCATTTCTATCAAATTTATAATCACAATAATTCCCAATAATTAATTTCAACAATTACTTAACCCAATTTCAAAATCACAAAATTAAAATAATTAATTCAAAAATTAATTATTCCAATTTCACAATCCCAATATCTCAATAATTAATTCATCAATTAATTATCTCAATTTCATAATCACAGTAATCCATTAATTAATTTGACAACTAATTATTACACTACAATTCCATTAATTAATTCAACAATTAACTAATATTCTCAACCCTATGAATTAATTCAACAATTAATTAATCATCTCAATAAATTTAATAATCAAAAGAATCTATAATAGTTAATTCAATAATTAATTATTCCAATTCAACATTTTCAATATAACAATAATTAATTAAACAATAAATTATTTCAAATTCATTAATTTCATAATCCCAATCATTCCCATTAATTAATTCAACAATTAATTAATCAAGTTCTATAATCCTAATAACTTCATGATTAATTAAATAATTAATTATTTCAAATTCACAATACCAATATCCCCAATTTCAAAATTCCCATAATTAATTAATTCTCTATATTAATTAATTCAATATAAGAAACTCAATTGTTAATCATCTAAAAGAAATTCTACAATAAAATACTGGTAATTGGAATCAATACTTTGTGATTTGAATTATAGACCACCTACATCAATTCATTTGATGTTGAATGTTCGCCAATAAATATTCCCAAATTGAACGGAATCAAACAAGAACTTGGTGAAGAATGAGGTTTAGATATAAATCCAAAATCTATAATTAAATGGATCAAGATCTAACAGTATTAGATCTATATATAGAACCAACAACAGATGAACATCCTTTCAAGTATGGGGGAATAATTTAAAAGATATGGGAAACCAATCGGAATGAGATTTACTTACTGGGAGAGATGCAGATCTTTGATCCGGGCTTTGAATCGTGAAGAAAACTGGTTGGGAGCCCTAGGGAATCATCTAGGAAACTCCAAAATGGTAGGAATGGCATATATCTTAGTTGGGTTGATTTTGGGTTAAGATTGTGGTTTGAGTGTTTTTAAAACTAATTTTTGGATTAATTAAAACCGCATGCATGGTTTTCTTGGAAGGGGCACATGGTTTTCCAAATAGTGTACCTTAACTATGCGCCTCTTCTTGGGGGTGTACAATTTCTCCTTTTAGGGTGAAAATTTTTACAAACTATGCACCATCTATGAAAACCCTATCTATACAGGGTTACATGGTCTGTTGGTCTAGGGTGCACAGTTGGGGAAAACCGTACGCCAATTGTGCACATGTCCTCCATCCAAAATTCAAAATTTTCACCCAAACTCACCCCATGTTAAAACCAAAATGAAATGTACTAAAAAAATAGTATCAATAAATGATCCCAAGACATATCTATAAAATGTTGGGATCTTAAAATCTTTACACCTTATAATAGATCATCCCCAAGCTATACTCCAAAGCATATTTAATATTATAAGACAAAAAGATTGGGCCACTAAACCATCATATATAATTCTCTCTCCCATGTTTCCTCATAAACACAGACATGTTTTTATAATACTTGAACTAATGACATTGTCTTCCCCCACAACAATTTCTAAGTGTGATCTATCACACGTATCATATTCTCCTCAAATGACACATCTATCTCAAGCTCAACTTCTGCAACATACCTGATACATTTCCCAACTCACCATTCCCAACATCCATAAGAACACCATATAACATTGGCACTCATCTATTCCATCAAAACTTCCAAGAACGGAAGTATATCCCGACCTCCAAGACCCGCCTATCCTTTACTTGAGGAATTTAAATATGCACCTTGAAGGTTCCTCATTGGCATTCTGATTCCACCACTTCCATCTCATGGCCTTTCTCCACGCACCTACTACTGACAGATCGCTCTCCACCTTTAGAGCTTCATTAACACTACTTTTTCAAGAAACTTAACCACCATGGACAATGCTTCAATCACATGTTATATAATAAAACTTGTATGTATCCTTCTAACCTTTAATAAGGAAACAAAACTACATCAGTCGTTACCTATTCTCAGATTCCGAGTGTAGAACCCATAGTATTCATCGACCTATGGTCTACACTGAGAACCTATTTTGTAAAATAACTATGTAATAACTCCCACCATATAGCTTCACATATACTAATTCATAAGAGAAAACTCTAAGAGGCCTTATATCTAACCAAAACACATTCAGGTAGCTAGGCATAAATCTAGAGCTTTCTTAGCATACTTGGAATGATGTCAAGGTAGTCGGCATGATCATTACTAATTAAAAGTACGCTAAGAATTCATCGGTGGGAACCACCACAAATCCTTCATAACTAATTTTACCTCCCACTAAGGTAACAAAATATGACACAACAATTCATCTCCCAAACCCCACCACACTGTCAAAACTAAGTCGCTATCACTACCCCTAATCATCCTAAACCTAGGTCATGGTTAACAAAGCGTATACTCATTATCATTATCATGTTTCACAATAGACACCCATTTATTTATATCTTGAATAAGTTTTACAACTTTAAATTCACATTGGGAACATTTTTTAATTCAATTTCACAAGAAAGGAAAAATATTTCAAGTTCAAAAACTTACCTAGAACCTGTTTTCCCGTGCATGCCTAAAATAATGCATGTCACAAAATAATCCTGAGTGCCTATAATGATGCATGCATACCAAAATATTGTTCCATACTGGGCTACGAGTCAACTCTCATAAAATCTAAAAATAATTTTTACATCACACAAAAAGTGTATCACCCAAGGTGAAATAACATTCAACCATGACACCAAATACTAATAACCATCATCCCAACCTGGGTACTTGAGTTTTCCCCCATACATAGGTTAGAAAATCCCATGCACGAGCTCATAACCAAGTCCAAAATATTCCTAGTCTCCTATATACATTTCCCAAATAGTAAGAAAAAAGAAAAATAAAATAAAACTACTTTGATACCACTTTGTAAAGTCCCGATCTGGGTGCCACACACCAGTTCCCTGAGTCGGTCGACCGCATGACCTCAAGCACTCCTCCCCGTACACCAGAGGCTTCTTACTAGAAATGAGGTTCTAATATTATTCATAGGTAGACTATACCCTCTTTATTATAGTAATACACCAATGGAAATAAATAAATAATAACCAAAGAACAATATAACATAACCTGAACAAATCCAGTATCACAAGATGAAAAAAACAAGAAATACAATATCAAAACTAAACAGTAGATATTTCATGATGAAGTGAGTGATTAGTGTCAAAATGAAACTAAAAAGTAAATAATAACAACTCCAAAAAGGGTCATGAAACTTGTTATGCTCCCTCATCCCTGATATATCTTGACTCGGCCATCTAACATAGGGCCTTTTCCCTTATCTTCTACTGCAACCATGAAATCTATTCGGGTATCGATCATGCAGCCTGAGTAGCGTGTGAGTACAACTCAGTAGGACACCACCAACAGAATATAAAACAATACCCAATCAATAAAAATTTTATTTAGTCATTTAAAGAATATATAAACTCAATAAATTAAATAGTTTACACTTATTTAATTTCAATTTATTTAACCACATAACACCCAGGTTCCTGAGGACACCTGAGCTCTCAATACCTACTGCAAGCCTTACCAAAGTCTGAACTATCCCAAAAGTATATCGTATCGCAAAATTTAATTATTACCATTATTCATCATAGTTCACATATGAATAACAGTGTTACCATTCATTTTCTCAAATCACACATGAATTTCATTGTTACCATTCATCATTTCAATTCACAATATGGGATTTTGATGCAGCAGACCCTATCCCACACACTAATATCACATATGAATGACATTGTTACCATTCATAATTCCTTATCACACTATAGGATTTTTATGTAGCTAACCATGTCTCACACATGTTTATCAAATAATTTATCACTATGTGCTTTGGAAGCATCAGATCATGTCCCACACACATTAATCAATCATTTTATCACTATGGGATTTGGAAGTAACAAACAATGTCTTGAACACATTAATCAATCAATCACATATATACCATATATATCTCAATATAAAATTAATTAATTAAAAAATTAATTAATCAAACTCAATAATTACATATTCACATTATTTCCTTAATTAATTCACAAATTAATTAAGCACATCATTCTCATTCATTAATTAACCAATTAATTAATCACAACAATTTCCCTTAGTTAATTCAACAATTAACTATTCACACCAATAACATTAATTAATTTAATAATTAATAAATCACATCAATTCTATTATTTAATTAAATAATTAACTAACCACATCAATAACATTAATTAATTCAACAATTTATTAATCACATCAATTCCATTAGTTAATTCAACAATTAACTAATCACATCAATAACATTAATCAATTCAACAATTAATTAATCGCATCAATTCCATTGCTTAATTCTACAATTAACTAATCACATAAGTAACATTAATTAATTCAAAAATTAATTAATCGCATCAATTCCTTTATTTAATTCAACAATTAACTAATCACATCAGTAACAATAATTAATTCAAAAAATAATTAATCGCATTAATTCCTTTTTCTTAATTCAACAACTAACTAATAACATTAGTAAAATTAATTAATTCAACAATTAATTAATCACATCAATTCCATTAATTAATTCAACAATTAACTAATCACAATAGTAAAATTAGATAATTTAATAATTAACTAATCACATCAACTCTTTAGTTAATTCAACAATTAACTGATCATATAAATTTCATTAATTAATTCAATAATTAATTAATCACCTTCAATACCTTAAATTAATTCACCAATTAATTATTCATATCAATTCTATTAATTAATTACACAATTAATTAATCATATTTAATCTCTTCAATTAATTCACCAATTAATTTTTCACATCAATTCTATTTATTAATTCCATAATTAATTAATTACATTCAATCAATTTAATTAATTCACCAAAAAAATTTCCACATAAATTTCATTAATTAATCACACTCAATCCCTTCAATTAATTCACCAATTAATTTTTCATGTCAATTCCATTAATTAATTCCACAATTAATTAATCACTTTCAATCACTTCAATTAATTCATCAATTTATTTTTACATCAATTCCATTAATTAATTTCACAATTAATTAGTCACGTTCAATCACTTCAATTAATTAAACAATAAATTTTTAATGTCAATTCCATTAATTAATTCCAAAATTTATTAATTACATTCAATTACATTAGTATAATAATATTTTAATCAATTATTCAATTAACTAATCCATTTTAGTCAAATCTATAATCACAAAATTTTCAAATAATTAATTTAAATAATTAATTATCCCAATTTCATAATCATAATTTTACAATAATTAATTAAACAATTAATTATTCCAACTTCAAAATCCTAGTATCTCAATAATTAATTCATCAATTAATTATCTCAATTTCCCAATCACAATACTTCATTAATTAATTCAACAAATAAATAATCCACTTTAATCCAACTAATTAATTCAAAAATTAACTAATCATCCAAACACTATTAATTAATTCAACAATTAATTAATCATATCAATCAATTTAATAATCACAACAATCTCCAATAATTAATTAAACAATTAATTATTCCAATTCAATAATTTCAATATAAAAATAATTAATTCAATAATTAATTATTTCAAATCATTTAATTTCATAATCCTAACCATTCCAATTAATTAATTTTTCAATTCATCAATCAAGTTCCACAATCCCAATAACTTCACGATTAATTCAATAATTAATTATTTCAAATTCACAATCCCAATATCCCCAATTTCACAATTCCCTCAATTAATTAATTCACCAAATTAATTAATTCAATCTAAGAAACTCAATTGCTAATAATATAATAGAAATTGTATGATTACATACACATAATTGAAATCATGACTTTAATATTTGAATTATAGACCACATACTTCAATTTGTTTGATAATGAATGCTCACCAATGGATATTCCCAAATTGAACGGAATCAAACAAGAAAGTGGTGAAGAATGGGGATTAGATATGAATCTTGAATCCACAATTAAATAGATCAATATCTAACAAAGATAGATCTAGATCTAGTACTAACATTATATGAACATCCTTTCAAGGATGGGGGAAGAATGTAAAAGAGATGGGAAACTAATCGATATGAGATTCACTTACCAGGAAAGGTGCAGATCTTTGATCTGAGATTTGAATCGCAAAGAACGTAGGTTGGGAGCCTTATGAAATCATTTGGGAACCTCTAAAAATGAGAGGAATGGCTTATGTCTGAGTTGGGGTTTATTTTTGGTTAAAATGGGGGTTTAGGTGTTTTTAAAACTAACATTATGATTAATTAAAACTGTGTGCATGGTTTGTTGGGTAGGGCTCACGGTTTGTCAAAATATACCCCTTAATTGTGTGCCACTTCTAGGGGATGCATGGTTTCTAATTTTAGGATGTACGGTTTGAAAAACCATGCACCATCCATTCAAACCCTCTCTATCAAGGGTTGCATAGTTTTTTAGGCTAGGACGCATGGTTTGGGAAAACCATGCGCCAAGCATACACATTCCCTCCTCCTTCCAAAATTATAAATTTTCACCCAAATTCACCCTAAGGTAAAAATGAAACAAAAGGTACTCAACACAAGGAAATATAGTACCTATAAATGATCCCAAGACATCTCTAGAAAATGTTGGGATCTTACACTCTACCTAGTACTCTTTCTTTTCATCTTCTCATGATACTTATTTTTGGTAACTTCATCATATTCATCCACATATAGGAATCTCCTTGGAAACATTATAGAATGGTGTATATCCTTTCCACACTAGAAGAAAAAATGGGATCTTTCCTTTAAACATCCATTTTCCCTTTTTTAGATTTGAGGAAGGTAATTACATAACTTTATCAACCTCTTATTCTTCTTAATTATTCTCTGTAGAAATCTTATTCAATTCCTTGAATGAAAATTAATTATAATTCTCTTTTCAATATCCATGTTATCATATTTACTCATCTCATATGTAAAAATATTACTATGAATATTTTACAAAGTCAACTCCTTTAGATATTTATCATAAATTATAGAAACCTGTGGATGAAATAGTGATGGCAGTCATCTCAATATGCACTTAACAATATTCGCATCATTGAGGAATTCTATGAGTCCATGTATATCCTTCACAATCACATTCACCCTATTAAATAATGAATCAACATATGTATTCGGGTGTATCCTCATGTCTTAATATGTATTCCATTAAACTTACAATTTAGTTTCCCAGACTTTTGAGTCACCTTCATAGATACTGTAACACTTTTACCACATGGAATGTGAGGCCTTAAATGACATTACATTCATGTAGATTTTTTTATCCAATGATCCCCATAATGAATTGGTTTTTTGGCATCAACATTAATCCATTTATGATCTATATCTAATAAGGATCCACTGTCCATACTGGCTAAGATCCCATGAATTGAAATAGTATAAACATCTATGTCTAAGGACTAAAAGTACCATTGTATCCTACTATTCTATATTTTAAACATATTTCTATTGAGAATCATAATCCTATTGTTATTTACCACTTCCATGAATGCAAAATCATGTAAGGTCAAAATGAAACTTGACATCAAGAATCAATCAGATCAATTAAGAACATAATAAATCCAAAAAAAAGTAATTATGCTTGAATACCACTTGATAGGACCATGAAGTTTAATTAGTGTGAGGTACCATAAAATTAGGGTAAATCAGGGTATGAAACATTTCTAATTAAAACACATTCTATTTAAACCCTAACTATCTTAATAGATCATGACTTCATTAATATTAGGGTTACCCTTTTTCTCTACATAAAATGATGATACAATTATTATCCCTCTTAACCTTAACTTTACCTCATATAATAAATGATTGATTCAACCTAATTTAACTATATTATATTGTATATAATATAAACACACAATATTATAGGACACAAGGATTTTTACTTGGTTCACCTACATTAAGTTAATCTAAGAAGCATGCAATCATCAATGTTCCAATATAACAGAATACACTAAACCCATTTTCTGGTGATAGTTTTAGGCAAATTCACTCATATTCATAGGTTTACTCGCATTAAAAGTTTTTTTGATAGCTCATTACTTCCCGAGGGTCACATCCTTCACTTTATCTCTTTCTATTACTACTCTTTAAAGGTAAAAAAACATTGGCTCAAATTCCAAGATAAAAAAATATCAAAATTATTATAGATTATAATGAGTATAGATTGATGTCTTTGACCTCCATGTTTCAAATTCATAGACTTTCTATGAACAACTTCATCATATTTCTAGTATTTTTCATGGAAACTATTTCTTTTTGGGATGTTCTTTAGGTAATGTTAATGCTTCCTTCATCATTCTCTCTTATTTTTTTAGAATAACTCTCTCATAGGTTTGGATTTGTTAATGTTCCTATCACTTTTATTTCACAATAGGATCCAATATTTATGGAGATAGATTTGTCTATAAATATTGTATACCATAAATCCTTATCTCGGATTCAAGATAGATTTTCCATGTTTCCCTCATTGAAGATTTGTGGTCCTCAAGAAGTACAATGGTAAAATCCATCCAGCATCCTTCTTCAAATATGAATAAAAATATATGATTTAATTATCTATTTTCCTTCCTAAAAGATATGAAATATTAATATGGGATCCTTCTTACTCATATTCTTCCATGGTGTATGCTATGTCATCTCAGTGTGATCATTATTTTTTTCTAAAATCATGAACTTTTACCCTTTCCATGGGTAACTACATGGTGTGGAATTTTCTCTTTTATCATGTAACAAGTGGCCTCCATATTTCAAATCTCATATACATAAAAATACATCATAGTGAAATACTTAAAGATATTTCTTTTATTGGTGCACCACAACACAACTTCCCTTATCAAAAAATAAACAAACCAACCTTATTCAAACTACACATACCCTAATATTCAAGATCTCCCTATCACATTGTGATAACTTTTCTTCATTTTCTTGCAAACATCATTATGGAAAGGCCTTCATTCCACAATGTGTCACTTATCTAGATTTAGCAAGATCTATAAGCTAGATTCTCTCTACAGTATGGCCCTTCATCCCACATTGATAACATCTAAGTATTTATATACTAAACATGTTGTAAAATTTAATCATGTAGTTGGACACTTTATCAGTCAAATTTTAAAATTAGTAAAATATTCATGTTTCACTAACAACTCTTACATATGGTCCCTTATTTATAATTTTAAAAATTTATCATACTGTAATATATTACACGTTGATTCAAAAACCATACATATAAAAGGTGATTTAGGAAACCTAATCACAACATAAATAAATATTACATAATTTTAGATGGATATTCAAAACATATCATAAAAATAAATACCCTAGAACTATAAAGTTTTAGTGTCTTTAAAGAATATATTCTTAGAAAACTTATTTCATGAAATTTATTCAATATTCCTCATAAAGTTATTATTACATAGTAACCATCTTATATATATCCTATAATTACCTGACCCTAATTACCCAAAGTCAATGCATTATTACATAACATTGGCATGATCATAAGAGATCAAGTCTCAAAAGACCAATTAGTTTAGTAGCCTTGGAAATACTAGATACATGCATAAGTTTTACATTACATCATGAAATAGAAAAACAAAAACATTGTCCCCTTTGAACACACTCATATCCCTTAGCCTATTCTTGAATGTTAATTGTAATATGCTTCTTCGCATATTGGGAAAAAATAAAACAGATAAAGGGGTGAGCTCAGATGCTTAGTAATGATAACAATATAGCAGAAACTATAACAAGTAAGCATAAACATTTAAGACACTGTATAAGACTAAAAAACAAGATTTGTAAACATAAAATTCAGTATAATATAGCAAAGATAAATCAAATAATTTCATTTAATTATTCATATAGATATTCTACTAGCTGAATAATAACATGTAATATCAATATCTAATTTCATAATGATGGAATGCATAATGTTATACATCATAACTATATAGTCAAGGTCTCGTTCCAAGACTACAAATTATATTTTGTCAAGGCCTTATGACAAGACACTAGTTTGTCTCATGATACCTACCAATGCATCTAGGAACTACAGTGGGCTCCACCCTTCACTTACTAAGTTCAATGCACTCCTCATATGAAAAGGTTGAAACATAACATAAACATTCGTATTAATACTAGCATACGAAATGTTAATAATTTAATCATAAACCATGAATGGTATAAAAATAACACATCCACAGTCAAACATATCACAAAACATTCAATAAAATATGGAAGATTGTATCATAATAAATCAACTTCAAATAAGTGTAAAATCCATAAAAGGATGTTGACATAGAGGAAATCAAAACTATTTGAGAGAAATATCTCTTTCTATTTTGAAATCATTTAAAAGTCACTTAATAATAAAAGAAAATATTTATTTTGAAAATATTATTATAAGATTGTAAGTGAAGATTCGAATGTGTAATAATGGCAGAAAATATTCACACCCTCTATATAAGTTAAAAAACATTCTTACCTTAATTCATCGAAAAGGTCATAAAGTACCTTGTTCGGAAAACGACAAAAAGATTTATTTCAAAACATTTTATAAAAAGTAAAAAATGGGTATAAATGAATTTATAAAATATTATAGTAAATGGTAAAAAAATTGAAATACATTTTTAAGAATCACGGATGTGGATGATAAAGAAGCCCCAGTAGATACTTATGTATAATCAACGTCGGATAAATAAAGAGATTGTAAAATTAACCCTTACCTTGTACTTTTACTTAGTCGAGGGTAGGTTAACCTCATGTATAATGGTTAAATAATTGTTATTAAATTATTCAAGAACCACATACATATATATGATATCATATATGATCTTTTAATATTTCTTTGTTAATAATATTTCAGTAGTATCATTTTTTTCAGGTGTTAACTGATTCATTTTACTTTATATGTTTTGTTACATAAGTCATGTTTGTTATGGATAGGATGTATTTGATTCATATACAATGTGATATTATGTTCTTATACATTATTTTTAATCATAAAATAAAAATTATTCTTGATTGGTTACGATGGGGAAATGAATCTTATGGCGTTCGTGGAGACGGTAATCCGTACGTACGCATGAGCGACAATATCATTCTTTTAATGGTAAAATCATATGTAATTGGATGATATATCATATATAAAGAATAAATAAAATGTTATATTTATTATTTATATCAATTATACTCATTATTAAACCCATCCAAATAATGAAGTGTTGAATAACAAACTACACCACAACGTGGAGACGGTAAGTCGTACGTACGCACATATGTTAACTTTGTCATTTGTACGATGGATAGAATATTGAATATGTTTGTACCATATTTATAATAACATCATATTATGTATAATTTATTGGAGTTATTTTTTGGTATGTAAACATAAAATAAAGAGGAAGTGGAATAAGAAAAGAACTTTTAAAGAGGTGATGAAATTATTACCTCTTCTTCAGGTGCTTCCTTTTGATTTGATCAAAAGGGATACTTAACTCAGATTTCTGATCAAAGAAAGACCTCTAGGTTTAATTGAGTGTAGTTAGAGATATATTTGATCAAGGTTTGTCCTAACCAAATGGATTTGGAGGTGTTATTTTTAAATAAGGGGAAGTACCATTTTATAAGAGAGGTGAGGGTAACTTTAGGAAAAGCTTGATATATTAATTTATTATACAATCATATTCGGTTTATAATGGATATAAAATGATTTATTTAAAGTATAATGTGGGTATGAGTCTAAAACCTCTCAAAAAATAGATTTTATATAGGTGTAGGTCACTATATTAACCTTATCTTGTATATTTAACTCTTAGTTAAATAGTTTAACTTTTACCATGTATTCTTGTATTATTATAATAAATGGTTAATAAACTTACTATAAAAATACAAGAGAACCCCAATTGATTCATTATTGACATATATATCATTTTATAAGTCCTTTGGTAGAGCCTTAGATTTTTCAATCAATTAATAATACAGTATTTGTTTTAAAAACTCATTTATGTCAATTTTGACACTATTTAGTATTTGGTTTTTGTGAAAGTAAAAAAAACGTGATTACTTTGAAAAAATAAATTAACTCAATCCTAACATGTCTTATTAACCTATAAAATTAGTTTAATGAATAAAAAGTCTCAATTTACATTTATTGTTATATTTATAATATCAATTATTTTAATCTTTCATTAATAAGGTAATTACTCCATCATCATTGTGTCATAAATAAATTTAATTATTTAATGTCTAAAAATTATAAATAAAATATCATTATGTATTAAATATTTTTATCTTTCTAGTTAATATTTATAGTCGAATTTATCTTATGTATAACCCTATATTAAAAATGTTTTAGTTGTGAAAATTTGAATTCAACACTTTTAACTCTTCTTTAAATAAAATAATAATAAATGTCCTAATCTAATACAAGTGGATAAAATTAGATCATATTTTATTCCTAAGGTTTATTTTGGTTGAAAATAACTTATCCAATATAATTAGGACGTGTGTTAGGGTAATTATAATATCATTTTTACCTTTAATTACCCTATTTACTTTTAACTGTGGTAAATAAAATTCAAAAGTTACTATTCGCCAGAAATTATTTTCATCCTATTTAACCATATTTTACTTACTGATGTCAACCATGTCTCTTAGAATTTTTAAATTCAATTCATAGAGGTGGTAAAATTATGTTTTATGCAAATTTGTTAACGTGATGAGAAGGTGGGTAAAAGACATTAAAATGTTCAATAAAATTTTATACATCTAATTTTATTATAAAATGAATCTAATGAATTGAATTGAACTTATATAGGTATTATGTATCTATTTTGACCTAAAATAAATTTAAATAAAACAAATAATTATTTAAATAAAAGGTAGGTTTTAAACAATAACACAGTGTTTTCACTATTCTTCAAAAAATGAAAGTTTTCAGAAAAATACCAAAAATTCACCCAAAGCTAATTTTGATATTCTAAATCCAAAAATGAAGTACATTTTGAAAAATAAAATCTATAAAATTTAAAAAAGTGTTTATTACTATTCATAATGGCTAGTTTGATTGGTCATGGTGTGCTAGAACTCGAAGTTGCGAACAACGCAAGCTATTGTGTTATTCAAAGAGAAGTGTACCATGGAAGCTTGGGGTGTTACATTCTTCCCTCCTTAAAATAATTTCATCCTAAAAATTTATAGAATACTAATGCATAAAATGATTCAGGTGTTTCTTCATCATAAGTTCCTCGGTTTCCCACGTTTCCACTTCCATCTTATGGTTTCTCCAAAGAACTTTTACCAAACGAGTCGTCTGGTTTCTCAACACTTGTTCTCTGGTATGAAGAATCTTGATAGGATCTTTACAATAAGACAGATCGAGTTCCAATTCTATTTCTTCATAGGTGAGTACATGCATTGGGTCAGGCATGTATTTTCTCAACAGTGATTGGTGGAACACATCATGAACTTTGGAGAGACTTGGAGGCATTGTCAAACGGTAAGCTACAACTCTAATGTGTTATATAATTTTGAATGTTTTGATGTACCTGGGACTTAATTTACCCTTCTTACCGAATCTTATAACACCCTTCCATAGAGATACCTTCAAGAAAACATGATCTCCTACTTGAAATTCCAAATCCTTCCTTCAGTTATCAGCATAAATCTTTTTTCTACTTTGAGATGCTTCGATGTGGGTTTGGATAATCTTCACCTTTTCTATTGTTTCCTCAATATGTTTTGGGCCTACGAGTTTTCTTTCACCAACATCATCCCAAAAAGTTGGTGTGAGACATATATTTCCATATAAATCTTTATATGGTGCCATCTGAATACTTGAATGGAAGCAATTCTTACAGGAAAATTTAACCAAAGGTAAATATTGATCCCACATACCTTGAAAGTTAAGTGAGAAAGATCTCAACGTGTCTTCTAAGGTTTGAATAGTCCGTTCTGATTTTCCATCAATTTGAGGGTGGTAGGAAGTGCTCAAATGAAGTTCAGTATCTAGGTCCTTCTGAAGACTTTTCCAGAATCTTGATGTTAAACGGGGATCGCGATCAGACACAATCGATAGGGGTACTCCATGAAGTCTTACAACTTCATTAATATATATTCTTGCTAAACATTCAAGTGTCAAATATTATTTTATAGTAAGAAAATGTGCTGACTTGGTAAGACGATCAACAATGACCCATATTGCATCATTCGTTCTAGGAGTCTTTGGTAGCCCCATGAGAAATTCCATCGTAGTATCATCCCATTTCCACTCAAGTATGGGAAGAGGTTTCATGAATCCTCTAGGATGTTGTCTTATAGCCTTCACCTATTGACAATCCATACATCTTGATACATAATCAGAAATCTCCCTATTCATGTTGTCCCACAAAAAATGTTCCTTCAAATCTCTATACATCTTAGTGCTACCATGGTGTGTAGAGAAATTGAAGCTATGAGCATCATCCAACAATTCCCTTTTTAGATCAGGTATGTCAGGAACACAAATTATCTTCCCAACTTTCAAAATTCCATCTTCATATATGAAGCCAATCAATCTCCCATCATTCACATCTTTAAGTTTCTTTTGAAACTCGTCATCATTAGTCTGAGAACTTTTTATCCTTTCTAGTAAAGATGGTTTGCAAACCATTTGAATAAGTATTTATGTTTCACCTTCCATGTTTATTCTCATATCCATATTTACTAGATCCATGTATATAAGATCCCTTTCAACTCTCATCTTGTTCAGAACTCCATGATCCATTCTGATCAAAGCATCAGCCACCTTATTTTCTTTCCCTGGGTGGTAGTGTATAGTGCAATCATAATCTTTGAGTAGTTAAATTCATCGTATTTGCCTCATGTTTAGTTCTTTCTGTGAGAAAATATACTTCAAACTCTTGTGATCGGTATATATCTCACATTTTTCACCATAGAGGTAATGTCTCCATATCTTCAAAGCAAAAATTATAGCTGATAAATCGAGATCATGAGTGGGATAGTTTTGTTCATGAATTTTTAGCTATCGTGATACATAGGCAATAACTCTATCATTCTGCATAAGGACACAACCAAGTCCTTTATTTGAAGCATCACTATAAATAACAAACCCATCATTTCCTGATGGTAGAGTCAAGATAGGAGCATTGAATAATCTTCTCTTCATTTATTCAAAACATTCTTCACACTCTTTTTTCCAAAAAAAATTAACCCCTATACGTGTGATCTTGGTTAATTGGTTATCCAATCGAGCAAAATTCTAGACTAAACGCTGATAATAACTAGATAAACCAATAAAACTGTGTAACTCAATTATACTTTTCAGTGATGGACATTCTTTTATTTCTCTTTTCTTAGAAGGATCAACAGAGATTTCACCCTTAGAGACAATATGGCTAAGAAAAGAAATCTCCTGAAGCTAGAATTCACACTTGCTAAACTTCCCATATAATTCATTTCTTCTAAGAGTCTTTAGAATAGTGCGCAAGTGATTTTCATGATCTTTGTAGATTTTGGATTATACCAAGATATCATCAATAAATACCACTACAAATTCATCAAGATATTCCTTGAAAACTCTATTCATTTGATCCATGAAGATAGAGGGAGGATTAGTTAGTCAAAAGGCATTACTGTAAACTCGTAATGGTCATACCTAGTATGAAATGATGTATTTAGAATGTCTTCCTTCTTCACACACAACTGATTATATTCAAATCAAAGTTAAATCTTTGAAAAATATTGAGCTCCATGAAGTTGATCGAATAAATCATCAATGCGAGGTAGGGGATATTTGTTCTTTATTATTATAGCATTGATCTCCCAATAGTCAATGCACAGCCTCATAGATCCATCTTTCTTCTTAACAAAAACAACAGGGGCTCCCAATGGAGAAGCACTAGGGAGAATAAATCCTTTATTACTCAATTCAAACAGTTGTTTCTTCAGTTCCACTAATTCCATAGTGGTCATTCTATAAGGGTTCTTCGATATGGGCCTTGAACTAGGAATTAAATCAATGGAAAATCAATTTCTCGTTCTGGAGGATGTCCAGGTAAATTATTTAGAAACACATCAAAATATTCTTGGACAATAGGTACATAATCTATTTTAATATTACTTTACACACCCATAGTTATTTCATTCTCTTCCTCCCTAATAATTGAATTTAGTAGAGGTATTGGGGGTGGATCTAGATAAGAATCAGATGGTGATATTTCTGCTCTAAAGATAAGGTATTCCTTAACATCATCGAAAATTGTTACCTCCTTCTTCTTACAATAAATTTTCACATCATGGCCCGAAAGCCAATCCATACTGAGAATTATATCAAATTAAATCATGGGTATGATGATGAGATCAGCAGATAAAGCACGTTTATATTCCCTAATGGGAACCGATTCACAAAACATTGTTGCAATGATACTTCCCTTAAAAGTTTTGACTGAAAATACCTTGTTAAATCAAATTGGAAATATCTAAATTTTCTTAGAAAACTGGGAAGATATAAAAAAGTGTGATGATCCAGAATCAAATAAAGCATTTTCTAAATTTGAGGAAACCATTAAATTACATGCCACCATGTCATTCAGAGCTTCAACCTCGGAAGTAGTGATCATATAAGCTTGGCCTTAATCCCTTGTCCTTTTATGAGGTAAGTTTCCTTGTTTCTTAGGAAATTAATTTTCATAATTTCCCATTTCTCTACAATTGTAGCATTCAACATTAACAGCCTCTTTCTTTCCCTTACAATCACGAGCTCGGTAGCCTTTTTCACCACACTTGTAATAGAATCCTATTTCCTTCAGGAAAGTACTGGGGTGTTTGTTCCCACAATTACTATAGGATGTAAATTCAACTTTTACCTTAATCCCTTTATTTCCATTTCCATAGTGTTCAGAAGATCTCTTCTTCTCTTGCTTTTCTTTAAATTCATAAAAATTAGAGAATTATTTTTCTATCTTGATAGCACATGATACAATATCTTTATACGATGAGAAGGATTGTGAGACTAATGGTCGACAGATAAATGGATTTAAAACATCAAATAATTGATCAATATTACTCCTTGGGTTATGTATATAATTTTTTGCATGCCTTTCTAACCTTGTAATGTTAGACTCATACTTTGTGAAATTCTTATCCTCTTTTTGACTCAGACTCGGAAATTGTCTTTCCATATCCACTCGATGGTAGTGAGGAAAGTATTTTTCTATAAAAAGCTCTTTAAACTCCCTCCATCCCATATTTTATACTTCTTAATCCTCCTTTGTGTTTTGAATTAATTACCACCATTGATCTACATCTCTCGTGAGGCGAAAAACTGCCATGAAAACTTTTTTCCTTTTCCTACTCCCCAAAGTATGAAATATTTTCTCTAGGGAATTTGTCCATTTCTCTAATAAAAATGGATTTTTAGTCCCATTTAATGTTGTTGTTTGTTTTATCATGAAGAGGTCTAAAATTTATCCTCTATGTTGTGGATTAGGGTGCTCCATACAGGTAAGGTTATTATTTAAAACCTGAGTGATTTGTCCCATTATGGTTATAAGTTATTCAGCACCGGTTGCATCACCATCTCCACTATAATTATCTTTAGTAAGAGGGAAATTCCTACATGGATTATGTGTGTTGATATAGTTTCCACTCCTCCCACTATGGGCTATTTATAAATAATTTCATACACTATATTAGTTTATTACTCAAAATATATAATTCCAAACTAGTAAAATATCTAACATAAATTGAATAGTTTATGAATATAATCCATAATCATAAAAAAAATCTTTGAGGAAGTATTTACTCATAAATCCTTCATAATGGATTATAAAAAATGTGAATTATCCTAATCATACCTCCTGGCAGTGTCATAACCAAGAGTACAGTAAGGCCCATTGTTGTGTACCATGATACCCTGGGTCAAGCCCGAAACTCTTTGTCGGAGTTTTCACTCTTAGGTACATCTGTGCCAGAGCTTCCTCTACCTTCTCATATCCATACAGGAATTTATTACTTGGAAAATACACAAAATATCTACATTACCAATAATTTAGGAAGTTCTTCTATACTAATCCTCAAATTATATCTTAGGTTAATGTTCTCTAATCATAGTTTTTCTAAATCTGGCTTCAAGGGATTGTACTAAACATCCTTTGATACCAACTGTAATTCCCCGATCCTAATTACCTATATTTAGTTCCTTATTACATAACATTGGTATAATCACAATAGATCAAGTCTCTAAATAACAATTAGTTTAGTAGCCTTGGAAATACTAGATACATACATAAGTTTAACGTTACATCATGAAATGGAAAAACAACAACATTGTCCCCTTTTAACACACTCATATACCATAGCTTATTCCTATAGGTTAATCATAATATACTTCTTCACATCCTGGGAAAAAATAAAACATAGAAAGGTGTGAGATTAGATTCTCAGTAAGGATAACAATATAAAGGAAACTACCATAAATAAGAATAAACATTTAAGGAACTGTATAAGACTAAAACACAAGACCTTTAAAAATAAACTTCATCATAATATGGAAAAGATAAATCAAATAATTCCATTTACTTATTCACATGGATATTCTACTAGTCGAATAATCACATGTAATATCAATAGCTAATTTCATAATGATGGAATGCATAATGTCAGACATCATAACCACATAGTCAAGGCCTCGTGCCAAGACTACAAATAATATTTTTTCAAGGCCTTGTGTCAAGACACTAGTTTGTCTAATGAGACCTACCGATTCATCGAGGAGCTATAGCAGGCTCCACCTATCACTTACTAAGTCTAATTCATTCCTCATATGAAAAGGTTGAAACATAACATAAACATTCGTATTAAAACTAGCATATGAAATATTAATACTTTAAACATAAACCATGAATGGTATAAAAATAACACCTCCATTGTCAAACATATCACAAAACCTTCAATACAATATGGAATATTGTATCATAATAAATCAACTTCAAACAAGTGTAAAATCCATCAAAGGATGTTGACATAGATGAAATCAAAACTATTTGAGAGAAATATCTCTTTCTATTTTGAAATCATTTAAAAGTCACATAATTATAAAAGAAAACATTTATTTTGAAAATATTCTTATAAGATTTTAAGGTAAGATTCAAAGGTGTTATAACAAAGTAAAATATCCGCACCCGCCATATAAGTTAAAAAAACATTCTTACCTTAATTCATCAAAAAGGTCATAAAGTACCTTGTTTGGAAAGTAGAATAAAGATTCCTTTCAAAACATTTTATAAAAAGTAAACAATGGTATAAATTAATTTAACCCATATTATAGGAAATATTTAAAATTATTTGAAATACATTTTTAAGAAACATGAATGTGGATGATAAAGAAGCCCCAATAGATACTTACGTATAAACAACCTCGGATAAATAAAGAGATTATAAAATTAACCCTTAACTTGTACTTTTTCTTAGTCTAGGGTAGTTTTACCTCCTATATAATGGTGAAATAATTGTTATTATGTTATAAAATAACCACATATGTATATATGATATCATATATGATCTTTTAATATTTCTTTGTTAATAATATTTCTGTGGTATCATTGTTTCGGGTGTTAACTGATTCATTTTCCTTTATATGTTTTGTTATGTAAGTCATGGTTGTTATGGATAGGATGTATTTGATTCATATACATAATGATATTATGTTCTTAAACATTATTTTTAATCATAAAATGAAAATTATTCTTGAATGTTTACAATGGGGAAATGAATTTTATCGCATTTGTGGAGACGGTAATTCGTACGTACGTACGAGCGACAATATCATTCTTTTGATGGTAAAATAGTATGTAATTGGATGGAATATAATATATACATAATCATTAACATGTTATATTTATTATTTACATCAATTATACTCATTATTATACCCATCCAAAAAATGAAGTGTTGAATAACAAACTACACCACAACGTGGAGACGGTAAGTTATACGTACGCACGTATGGTGACTTTGTCATTCATATGATGGATATAATAATGAATATGGTTGTACCATATTTATAATAACATAAAAATATTTAGAAGGTACTGGAGTTATTATTTTGGTATGGAAACAACAAATAATGAAGAAGTGGAAGAAGAAAAGAACTTTGAAAGAGGTGATGAAATATTACCTCTTCATCGGGTACTTCATTTTGATTTGATCAAAAGGAATCCTTAGGTCAGCTTTATGATCAAATTAAGGACTCTATGTTGAATTTAGGGTAGTTGGGAATATATTTTAGGAGGTTTTATTTGATCCAAATGGCTTTGGAGGTGTGATTTTGGGAGAAGGGGAAGTACCCTTTTATAAGACAAGTGAGGGTCACTTTAGGAAAAGCTTGAAATATTAATTTATTACACCATAATATTCAGTTTATAATGGCTCCAAAAGGATTTATTTCAAGGATAAGGTGGGTATGTGTCTAAAACCTCTCAAAAATAGGTTTTATATAGGTTTAGGTCACCATATTAACCTTATCATTTATATTTAACTCTTAGTTAAATAGTTTAACTTTTACCATGTATTCTTGTATTTTTATAATAAATAGTTAATAAACTTACTATAAAAAATCAAGAGAACCCCAAGTTGTTCATTATTGATATATCTACCATTATATAAGTCCTTTTTTCGAATATTATATTTTTAAGAATATTATATCAATTAATAATATAGTATTTGTTTAAAAATCTCATTTATGTCTATTTTGACACTATTTAGTATTTGGTTTTTGTGAAAGTAAAGAAAAACTTGATTACTTAGAAAAAAATAAATTAAATTAATCCTAACATGTTATATTAACCTATAAAATTATTGTAATTAATTAAAAGGCTCAATTTTCATTTGTTGTTATATTTATAATATCAATTATTTTAATCTTTCATTAATAAGGTAATTACTGAATCATCATTATGTCAGAAAATAAATTAAATTATTTAATGTCTAGAAATTATAAATAAAATACCACTATGTAGGAAATATTTCTATATTTCTAATGAATATTTATAATCTAATTTATCTTATTTATAACCCTATATTAAAAATGTTTTAGTTATAAAAATTTGAATTCAATACTTTTAACTCTTCTTTAAATAAAATAATAATAAATTTCCTAATCTAATCTAAGTGGATCAAATAGGATCATATTTTATTCATAAGGTTTATTTTGGTCGAAACAAGATTATCCAATAGAATTAAGACATGTGTTAGGGTAATTATAATATCATCTTTACCTTTAATTACCCTATTTACTTATAACTGTGGTAAATAAAATTCAAAAGTTACTATTCACCAAAAATTATTTTCATCCTATTGAACCACATTTTACTTAATGATTCAACTATGTCTCTAGGATCTTTGAAATTCAATTCATATAAGTGGTAAAATTACGTTTTATGCAAATTTTCTAACGTGCCTATAAGGTGGGTAAAAGATGTTAAAATGTTCAATAAAATTTTATACAACTAATTTTATTATAAAATGACTCCAATGAATTAAAATGAACTTATATAGGTATTATATATATATATATTGACCTAAAATAAATTTAAATAAAATAAATAATTCTTTAAATAAAAAGTAGGTTTTAAACAATAACGCAGTTTTTTCACTATTCATCAAAAATTGAATGTTTTCAAAAAAATAATAATAATTCACCCTAAGATAATTTGATATTATTAATCCAAAATTGAAGTCCATTTTGAAAAATAAAATTTAAAAATTTTAAAAAATTGGTTATTTCTATTCATAACGGCTAGTTTGATTGGTCATGGTGTGCTAAAACTTAAAGTTCCGTACAACACGAGCTATTTCATTATTTAAAGAGAAGCGTACTGTGGAAGCTTGGGGTGTTACATACCCAACATAAAACCTTTCTTCATAACCTACATAAATTAAACATATTAAAGGATGATTTCAGATTCTTAGTAAGAATAAACAAGAGAGATATCAATCGATGGTCATATACAAGCATAAGATTAGCATAAGGGTATGAGATCATGATCATAATTTAAAATGTTCATACCCAATCTATCATGGATCATAAACATGATTTGTGGCATAAAACATTATTATTTAAAAAGATATGAATCATAATGGTTAGGATTCATCATAAATAAATCATGAACTAGGATGAAATATCATAAGAATTTGAACTTTTCATGGGAATTTTACAACTTAGTCATATGAATAATCATAATATTATCTTGGGAATTATACATTTATCATGGAATTAACTAAAATAGATAATTTTGACATTCACTTCAGAGTAATTTATATTCAGTTAACTCCGTCATCTCTTAGGATTCTATTAACTATGTCTTCTCTTAGGAGTTTCTTAACTTCATCATTATTACTCAATCCATTGGAGGGCTATATTATTTTTGTTCCACCCATAACATAATAATAATCATTTTATATGTATTCCAAGAGACCGTAAAATGACTTTAAGCAATCATTGTATAATAATAAAAACATTCTTGAAAATATTCTTAAAGAACATGGATTTTTAGGAGAATGATTCCCGGCCAAAAGATGAGAAATAAGGTATGATTTTATTGAATATATTTTCTAAAACATTTTAACTATTCAATAGAGGAAAATGGTACTAAAACATAAATATTATATAAATAACCAGGGGAGAAAAAAATAAAATGTGTTCATCATATAAGGATCATATAATTTACCTCAATGGAAATTCTAGAATAAATAATCCCAATTAAAATGAGATTGAAACATAAATCTCTTACCTCGAGTCTCAACTTGCTTCATACATGTTTGAACCTCTTGTATAATAAATATATATTTAATATACATATATTATATAACCATATTAATATATATCATATGATATATTATTTACTTTTAACTTCTTATCACTCTTTTATTAACAATTCTTTATTAAAATCATTATTTCAGGTGATAACTACTTCGTTTTTCATGTATGTTTCGGTGTAGATGTCTCAGTCCTTGTACTTTGATCATGGTTACATAATATACATAATTTTAATCATGTAATCATAATAATATTTAATCATTATATAAACTTTTATAACTATCCATATAAAATGGTGATTAAAAATGATTTACATCACTTCGTGGAGATGGTAGTCTATACGTACGCATGAATGATGTTTACACTTTTCAATGGATGGAAAGGAAGAAAATTAAATAATAATTAATCTTTATATATGAATAATAATACTATATATATCATATATATTCATTACATCCATCATTATAACCATCAATGTGAAGCAGTGATGAAGAATGAAATGCATTGCTTCATAGAGGTGGTAGTCCACATGTATGCATGTGCAATGTTTTATTTTCCCATAGGATAGAAAATAGGTGTATGATGGTTTTTAAATCATAAAAATAATAATTAATTATATTTAAGATACTTATTTATTTATTTTATAATTGATACCATATATTTAGTGGTAGAATAAGAAATAAAATTGGAAGTACTCGGTTAAAAGTTATACCTCTTCATTCAGAAATCTACTTTGTCTTACACCTTAATCCTTGAAAGAATGATATTTTGGAAATACCTAGATCTTTGGGATGTTTATAATTAATATAAGATAGTATTACGTCATGGATTAGCAAATAAAAAAGGTTCAAAATTTGTGAATAAAGGAGAAGAGGAGGTTTCCTTTAAAATGGAAGGGGAGGGCGCCCTTGGAATTTCATAAAGTATTAAATTAATATAAATTAATTTTCATCTTAAGGCCATTTTTTGGGATATTCTTGTATTTTTACTTTAAAGAAAAAAGATAAAAAATGAATTTAAAAAAAACTTTTCAAACAACACTAATAGGGTATATTTTTCTAAAAAATTCTTAAAAAATAATAACTCATCCAAATTGTATTATTTTTAATATTTTTAAAATCACTTATTTGATTTTTCTATTGCTTGAACAATTATTATATCACTGTTACATAAGAATTTAAGGTATATATTTCACCCAAAAAAATAAAAATAAATTACCATGATGGAAAAAATTTATTCATATTTCAAGTAATGATTTAGAATAGAACATAACCCCTTTTATCCACATGGAAAAAATTTATAGATATTTGTATTGTTCCTGGTTTTCGGCCACAAAACACCCAACGGCTCCGTATCCAATGATTGATGGACCTACTTTCCAAAGGCAGGCGTTCACCGGATGGTCTTACCAGCGACTCTTAAGAACTCACATTGGTCGAGAGGATGGGAAGTCGGGCTCATCATACCCTTTTTGGGGGGAAATTATTGCCTGTTCTGGGACTCCCTTATAGATTTAAGATGTATTTATATGTTCGCGAATCTTTGGTTTATACCCAAACATAGCATCTACAAATTCAACCCTGGTGGGCAACGGTCAACTGGACATAGGGGTTCAGAATCATTTATGCCTGAGGTTTACCATCCCTCGTTGGATTAATGACCCCAAAGGGTTGGAACTCAATTGAGGCAGCACTAGGAGTGGCGTGGTGAACCGATGTGGAGATGATCGAATCGACCGGCCATTGGTATTGAACCTCAGGGAGGCTTCCTACGTACCCTGCTTAGGAGGAAAGGATCAAAGTCCATTTAGTTCAGATATACAGTTTAACGTCATGCTGGATGAGGGTAGAACTCGACGTGAAGAAACAACCGAGTGGTGGGCTTGTACCTCGTGGAGTATTCCTACATACCCTACCTAGGAGACAGGGATCAAAGACCATGTAGTTCGCTAAGGTGTCGGGGAACCAACATGAAGAGAGACCAGGTGGTCCGATGGGCGGAGGGCTTGAACCTCATGGAGGATTCCTACATACCTTGTCTAGGAGGCAAGGATCAAAGTCCTCGTAGTTCACTTAGGCTTGGGGCTTATGCTCTGGGGCAGCCCATAGGAGGATTTCATGGTCGATGCTTACTCTAATCCCACGTGAGTCATGCTCGGTGTGAGAAACAAGAGGCAGTAAGGACCAGAGTATCATGCCGCGAAAGGTGCGTCTGTGAGAAGCAGAGTGGGGCTTACGCATGAAGGCGGCCCAGGGTGATGGATTGGGGCTTACACTCTGAGGAGGCCCAAGAAGGTTGGGGCTTACTACGAGATGGACGCCTGGGGTTTCTTCCTCATGTCTGGACATGAGGGCGTCCCAACCCATTGGTGGATTGAGGAATATAATGGGGGTCAATGCCTATGCGCAAGTGCACAAGAGGGATAACGCCAAGGGCATTGGAATCAGTCCAAACAAAGGGAGATGAAAAGTGTGAATTATAGGCCCGACATTGAGAACACAATGAGGGTGGCATGGTGATGGAGGAAAACTATTGACCATGTTCGAAACACAGCATTCATATCACGTTATCCTGAAATAGGGACGAACAAATGAGGGTCGGCTGCTGGCCATATTCGAAACACAGGACCTATCTCGAAGTGTTGTCCAAAGTCTTCCAGGGCGTTGGCCCAGGACGGTAGGTGAGACGATGTGGCATGAGGCCAGGCCGTTAGGGGGTCCCTTCATACATGAAAGAGGATGTATATCTGAATGAAGGACACGCAAAGCGTGGGGCGGAGTGATGGAATGTTTGAATGGATTCCAACTCTCTTGAAATTACGCCACTATGATCATGTCATAAGGCATATCTTGCATGATAGGGAATGCTACAGTTTATATTCATGTAGAGAGGATTGTTTCCATATATTTTAACGTCATATGGATAGGACAAGGGCCATACAGTTTAACGTCATGTGGTCAGGATGAGGGCCATACAGTTTAACGTCATGCGGTCAGGATGACTAGGTAGGAGATCCCTAGAAATGGTTGGTGTGGGACTTACGCAAGGGTGGACCTTTCTGGATGAGCCTAGAAAAAGGATCTAGGTAATGGGATTTTTGGAGTCTCATGAGGAGTAGCTCGACTCATGGAATTTATAGGATGGATGTTGGAGAGGCATAAGGGTGAAATAGAAAATATTGTTGACCCAGTCCGAAAAGTTCACGGTGAGACTCTCCATTTTCATGGGGGTCAGTGACAGTAGTGAAGGTACCGGCCCGAAGGGCCAGGACCGCATCCCGGCACTGATCTCGAGTGGGGGTGCGGGGGTGCATCCCCCGTGGTATGGACCAACGAGTGCATGGGGTTTTCCGCATGGGGCTGGCCGCGAAGGCGCTGGCCGCAAGGTGCTGGCCGCGAGGGACTGGCCACAAAGGAGTTGTCCGCGAAGGACTGGCTGCGAGGGAGCCACATGTAGTTCGCGGTTTAGTTCTCCGCAATGGGTGTCCATAGAGGAGTTGTCCGCGGAGTAGATGGAAGTCCGCGAAGGATGTTGTCCGAGAAGGATAATTCCGCAGAGGAGGTTGTCCACGAAGGGGGTTATCCGCGGATGAGATGGTCGTCCCCGAAGGGTGTCTGCAAAGGGGCTGGTGCCCGTCCTACTTCACGCCCGCGGAGGTGTTCCGCCTCCATTTCACGAACGACACTGGTCCGTGTAAGATATGGTCGTCCATGAAGGTGATGGTCATCCGCGAAGAAGAT
Source organism: Viscum album (assembly GCA_963277665.1). NCBI lineage: Eukaryota > Viridiplantae > Streptophyta > Magnoliopsida > Santalales > Viscaceae > Viscum > Viscum album. The sequence goes on from OY728126.1 coordinate 1,036,364,751, forward strand.
GGCCACTAAGTACTGTCCGCAGAGGAGTTGTCCGCATGCGGTTCGTGGACTGGTTTCTCCTCTACGCGGAAGAGTTCATCCGCGGATGATATGCGGTCCGCGGATGGCTGCGGAGCGATTTCTCCAGCGTCTCCCCATAGGTTTTCACCCATCATTTCTCTTCTGTTCTCAGTGCCCCTCGATGATTATTTATAGATCCGCGAATAGGATGGGCACACAACCATTGCGGAAGCCCAGGAAGGAATCCCCAGCCATGAATGAATCGGTCAACTGGGATATTTGGTGAGTCGCGGTGGGGTTGCTTCGCGGTGGCACACCAATCCGCCTCTATTCCGCGAATGACGAGGTTCGCGACGGCATGGGCATGTTTTCTCAGTTCGCGGCGGTGGACCGGTTTGGCGCCCGGCGGTCTTCCTGATTCGCGCTCGCGGAGGCGCTTTGCCTCTGCTTCGCGGACGACACTGGTCCGCGGAATTGTGGGAGGGCAGTCTATCGGACCGACCGCGTGCTGTTGCTGGGAACCGGCGCGCGGACCGATTCGGTCCTTTTCCAGGTCTTGTGGTAATTGGATTTCCACCTTACGGAATTTTCGGGACCCTACAATATTAAAACAAAGAGGGTGAAAATTTGTATTTATTTTTTACTTAAATTAATATTAACATCATTATCAAAGGAAAGTGGAAATAAATTTTCAAAACATTAAATAGAACATGACTAAGTTCGAAAGGAATATATCAAATTAAATAAATTAATGTTTTTTAGAGATTTATAGGCTTTATCGCATAGTTTTAACCCTGTTTTACCCATTTTACTCTTGCCAAGGTGAAAAATATTTACTATAATTACTATTTATAATGAACAAAAATAAAAGGATATTATTTAGAAAATTTGATCCTCCTAATTCAAAATATAGAATCCATTTTTCAATATAAAATTATGATAATTGGAATAGCAAGAATATCAAGATCCGGTGTGGGAAGGTCCTCAAAAATAATATATAAAAAAGAAAGAGTCATGTGTATAAGGGGTTATTACATAGGCGAGTATACAACACACCACATCTATTCGCATCCACCATTGGAGCACAATAATTAGGGGTCGTGAAAGACCACATTATATTAGGATCAAGTAGAGCCTTTCTTTCCAATGTATCGGCAACCTGATTGGACTCCTGATACACATGAGAAACAACCATGTGTATTTTACTAAATTGGTGGAGGCACTCAACCCACTGAGGAAGCACACACCAAGGCACATTACGCGTTCTAGTATTCAATGCATGTACTGTAGTCATAGAGTCAGATTCAATCCAAAGCCATCTCCAATTAAATTGGACATCATACCTTATAGCATGAATAATTACCCATAGATTAGCTTCAAAAGAGGCGCCAAGGCCAATGTAATGATAAAATCATCCCTTGACAAACCCATGAAAAGTGCGGAAAACACCTCCGCATCCCGATGGACCTGGCGCACCTGCCGCAGCTCCATCAACATTCACTTTGAGGAATGGTGAAATCGGTGGTATCCATCTAATATACTTCATCATCCGAGGTTTGCAGGGTCGGCCAACTGATAATTGGAATAAATATAATTTAAAATAATCATGCAAAATTCAATAAAACTAATTTTAGAAAAAAACATTTTTAAGCATAAAAATGGATTTATTCTTATCTCATGCCTAGTAAAAACCAATAGATGAATTTGAAAATATTTTATTGAATACAGAATCTATATATTTCATTAAGATCATTCATCAATAATTATTAATTTAATTTATTTAGATAAAAACACGTTACATGTATAAAAAAATTATAAAAACATATCCTTTTTTACTTTTAAATGATTTTATGAATTTTTAATCAATTAATTTGTTTTATAAATGTGAAAATAATAATTTTACATAATTTATTTAGTCTTATTAATAACCATCAATATAAAGGCTAAGAGATAACTATCACATTAAATAATAAAAATTTAATAGCATATTGTGGTTTTTTTAAACTTGGTTTTGTACATAAAGTATGACATCAAAGAAATTAAATTTAGTTAAACAAAAATATATCATTAAATATAATGGTATTACATTATATAACCTTATAATAATTTCTCCTCTGAAATTATTTCCCTCTAATATAAAAGTCTAAGGATACTTATGCCTCATCACATCCTTGGGTTCCCACGTAGCTTCCTTAAATTTATGGTTTCTCCAAAAAACTTTGTCCAAGTGAGTGGTCTTGTTCGGAAACACTTTATCTGTTTAACCCAAAATATCCACTAGTTATTCCTCAAATGAAATATATTTCTCCAGTGGTATATCCACAAATTTCATCACATGTGAAGGGTGAGGTATGTGCTTTTGTAAGAGATATACATGGAACACATCGTGAACTTGAGAGAGATTTTGTGTAAGTGTCAAGCACTAATATATAATCCCAATATGGAAAAGAATTTTTAAGGGGATGATATATCTAGGGCTTGCATTTCCATTCTTTCCAAATCTCATAACCGTATTCCAAGGATATATTCATAAGAATACATTATCCTTATAAGGACCTGGCCTTATTACATTACATAATCTTGATTTTAGACAAGAAATAATTTCCTTTTACATTGAGAATATTTTCATGTTTATATATTTAGATAATTGGAACATAATAAATTCATAACCTTACACATTGTTACAGAGTAGATACCATAAAAATAGTTTCCATTTTTTTCAAAATATAAAACATTAAAGATTAAAACATGATTTCTATGACAATTAATCAAACATTTAACATGGATTAATTCTTTGTCTTACACATCCATATGAACTATGAAAATCATTTAAAAAAACTTGGAATGAGCACAAAAAGCTCAGTGAGGGATGTAAAATAAGGAAAGAGAACAATAGACTATGAATACTTGTAACATCTGAAAACATTTTCAAAAGACAGGCTTGTCACCCATATATACTTAATTTGTGAAACATTATATTTACACAAGATCCACACAAAACATTAGAACATAAAAATAATCATAAATGTATCTTGGGACAATACTTACATAATTTTGTAACCCTCTCGGCTACCTTATAATTTGTAACCCTCACGGCTACCTTACAATTTGTGTAACCATCGCAGTTAGACTTGGAGTAAATATATGGCCGACCTCCAATATACACATACCCAATGAATTGGAGGGAAATATAGGTCCCACCCTTTATCATAAAAAATTCCCAAGAACCAGAACATAATCATACATCATGAATAATTACATAAAAACATTGCTTTTGAATTTTGTAAAATAGAATTTTAAAAGAGGGTTTTAAAAGAAAAGGCACTTATAAGTATCATATAATTGAAGTGAGACTTAATATAGTGGATTGAATATGTATATACTCTATAAATACATATAATATAATTATAATTCATCACACAAACAATTTAAATACCACATCAATAATGAATAATAAGGCAAACTAAAAGGATGGAAATCAGGTTAAGAATTCCCTTACCTCGGGTTTGTCTTACTTCCAAATTGTTTAAACCTCTTTTATAATAGTTAAAAAATTGTTATTAATATATTACATAATCATATCCATCTTTATAATACCTTATATGATCATTTAATTACATCATTTTACCCTTTAGTTGTTAGTATTTTGTTCCTTCCACTGTTTTGGGTGAGTTCTTTATATGATTTTCATGATTGGTTCATGATTGATTGTTCTTGTTGATTGGAAGTGAAACTCTGGAATTGGATTGGAAAGGTATTTACATATTTACAGTACCATAATTTATACCATTTATCATTTTGATGTTTGATATAAAAATTATTCCTAAGTTAAAACATTAATGATGTTCGTTTAGATCATTTTAGTGGTTCTTTGATAATAATGAACTCATTTTGTCTTATAAATTAAAACCATGTGTAAAAAAGAATTCCAGAACCATGTATGAGAAAAAACACATATATTATACCCCAGTTCAACCCTAAAAATGGTTTCCTGACCAGAATTGGAATAATTAATGAAAATTGAAATTGCATCGTCCACGATGTTGGTAATTCGACACGTCACGGATAATGTTTTTATTCCTTGAATAAGTGATATAGGAGAAGAATAATGATGATGAATTTTCCATGAACATCAGAATATCCATAATATAAATGATTTATGGAGATTTCATACCTCTTGGGTAAGAGGATATGAGGAACGAATAAGAAAATAAAGAAACTCAAAATAAAAGAATAATTGAGAAATCACTTACAAAAAATTTGACAGCCTAATGGCTATGCAACATAGTTTTAGAAAATATTAAAATGAGAGTGGACAATATTAACCCATCCATAAATGAATCATAATAAAAAATAGATCAATAATAAAAATGAAATAATAACATGGTATGGAAAATAGAAAGTTATACCAAATAAAAGAGAACTTGAATGGAAAAAAGAAAAAAAGTGATAATTTTCTCACCATGTAGAGTAACTCCTAGAACATGAAGGTTTGGACCTTTTAGGTCTTGAGGAAACCTTTTAAGGACTACTATGGAGGTAAGGAGGCCAAAGCTTTGTTGAGGAAGAATTTTGAATGAATTTAAGGAAGGAATGGGTTGGTATTTATAGCAAAAGTGAGGGATTATTTTAATAATTTCCAAGGGACACCTCATTAGTGGTATTTGAAAAACCATGGGATTTACCATTGTATGTTCCCATGGTATAAGCCACATGGGACACCTCATATCTTATTTAACTGTACACAAGTCGACCAGATTTATTACATCATGAATGATGTCATTAACACACCGAAACTCAAAACTGTATTTTTTACTATTCACCAAAAAAACAAGTTGGCTCCGTTAGACTTCAAATAACATACTGAACACAATTGAAGATGACCATTTTTTAAAATAAAAAACATAGATTAAGTAAAATTATGGTTAAAGGATATTTATAAATACCTAATTTAAACAAAATTTCATTCATTTCAATTTATTTTTAGAAAACCTTGGGGTGTTACACTATCCTCACCTTATGGAAATTGTGTCCTCGTAATTTTATTTACTTAATAAACAAGTGAGGGTACCTATCCCTCATAGAATTTTTATACTCCCATGTTGCTTCTTCTACCATGTGGTTTCTCCAAAAAACCTTTACATGGTCAAATACCTTATTTCAAAATACTTGTTCCCTTCGATCAAGAATCTGAACTTGTTTCTCTTCATAAGAAAGGTTCTCTTCCAGTTGAACTGCTTCAAGGCTCAAGACATGTGATGAATCAGGAACATACTTTCTCAACATTGAAACATGAAAAATATTGTGTAATTGAGACAAAATTGGAGGCAAAGCTACTCGATATGAAACTGTTCTAACTTTCTCTAGGATTTTAAAAGGACTGATAGACCGCGGACTTAGCTCTCCTTTCTTACCGAAACACATCACACTTTTCCAAGGAGAGATTTTAAGGAAAACATGTTCACCTACCTTGAAAGAGAAGACTTTCCTTCTATTATCTACATAACTTTTCTGCCTGCACTGAGTTGTCCTCATGTGCAGATGGATTGTCTTCACTTTCTTAGCCACTTCTTCTACTAATTATGGCCCCATCAACATTATTTCACCAACTTCATCCCAAAATTATAGATTCCAACACCGCTTCCCATACAGTGCCTCGAAATGTGCCATATTTATACTGGAAGAAAAACTATTATTATAAGAAAACTCAACTAAATAAAGATGTTGATTCCAAATTCCCTGGTATTCCATTGAATAAGATCAAAGCATATCTTCCAAAGTCTAAATCGTTCATTCTGAATACCCATATAATTGAGGATGATAAGTTGTACTAAAATTTAATTCTATGTATAACTACTTATGAAGTCGCTTCCAAAAGTTATAAGTGAACTTGGAATCCCGATCAGATATAATGGAAAGAGGAACTTCATGTAACCTGACAATCTTCATTAGGTATAGTCGAGAAAGCTGATCCAAAGACATTGTATCTAAAATAGAAAGAAAATGCGAAGATTTTGTCAGTCGATCAACAATAACACAAATAGCATTATTACTTGGATAATTCTTTGGTAGTCCCACTAAAAATTCCATGGATACGTTCTCCCACTTCCACTATGGAACTGGAAAAGGAAGAATCATCCCCTTCGGTAACTACTGCTCTTCTTTAACCTGTTGATATGTCAAACATTTCATGGTAAAATCAACAATATCTCTTTTCATTCCAACCCACCAATAATACTTATGAAGGTCTCTCTACATCTTAGTACTGCCATGATGAAATGAAAATGGAGAACTATGAGCTTCACACAACAAGTCTTTATTCAACTGGGAATCACAAGGCATACACAACCTTTTTCCAAATCTTAAAACACAATCTTTATCAAGATTAAATTCTGGAAACTTACCCATTTTAACCAATTCTACCTTTTTATGTAGCTCACAGTCTTCCTTCTTCATTTTCTTAATTATATCTGATAACTATTACTGCACTGAAACATGAGACAAAAAAAATTATTCCATACACCAACAACTTCTAAGCCAAAATTCATCAAATCATTAATCAAGGGATCATGTTCTAGACATAACATGGTTAATGATGCACGATGTTTTTGACTCATGTCATTTTCCACTTTGTTTGATTTTCCAAGATGGTAATTGAATGTGAAATCATAATCATTTATCAATTCTATCCATATTCTCTACCTCATGTTTAATTCCTTCTGAGTGAATATATATTTCAGACTTTTATGGTCAGTATATATTTGACATTTGGATCTATAGACATGATGCCTCCAAACTTTCAAAGAAAAAACCATAGGTACCAATTCCAAATCATGTGTCGGATAATTGAGGTTTAAGTTCTCTTGAAGCATAAGAAATTACCTGATCATTCTGCATCAAAACACAACCAAATCCCTTCAAAAAAGCATCACTGTAGATGAAAAACTCACCATTTCGGTAAGGTAAGGCCAAAACTGGAGCATTCACCAATCTCTTCTTCAGTTCCTGAAAATAAACATCACATTATTATGTCCAAAAATATTTAAACCCTTTTCATGTTAACTTAGTTATCATGCTAGATAACCGTGAAAATTTCTTAACAAATCTTCGGTAATAACCCACCAATCCAAGAAAACTACAAATCTCTATAACATTTATAGATCTTGTACATTCATCAACAACTTTTGTTTTGGAAGGGTCAACGGTTATTCCATCCTTATTTATAATGTGCCCAAGAAAAGAAATATGTTGTAACCAAAAATCACACTTACTGAATTTTCCATACAGTTTATTTTGTTTTAAGGTTTGTAAAACAACCCTTAGAAGTTTTTTCATGCTCCTCTTTATTTTTAGAAAATATCAGAATGTCATCAATAAACACAACCACAAACTTATCCAAGAACTCATTAAAATATTTTATACATAAGATTCATGAATACAGCAGGTGCATTAGCTAACCCAAATGGCATAACCACAAATTTATAATGCCCATATCTAGTATGAAAGGCTATTTTAAGGATTTCATCCTTATTTACCTTCAGCTGATGGTTTGTAGTTCTCAAGTCAATCTTGGAAAAGTACTGAGCTCCCCCGAGCTGATCAAACAAGTCAACGATGTGAGGCAAAGGATAATTTTTTAACAGTGATGTTATTCAAAGCTCTATAATCAATGAAAAGTCTAATGGAACTGTCTTTATTTTTAACAAACAAAATAGGTGCTCCCCATGGTGAAGTGTTAGGATGAATGAATCCTTTATCAAGAAAATCCTACAACTGATTTTTCTATTCAAGAAGTTCTATTTGATCCATAGTATATGGGGGTTTTAAAATTGACTTAACATCAGGAACTAAGTCAATTTTGAATTAAACTTCTTAATTAGGTATGACACTGGGTAAATCATCAGGAAAAACATCAAGGTATTCATTTACCACAGGCACATCGTCAATCTTAACAGTTCCCTTGTTTTCAACAATATGAGCAAGATAACTTTCATTTCTGTCTTTTAACAGTTTCTTATCTTCCTGATATGTTATCAATTTTATGGGTCCATTCTTGTATACAAACTGAAAATCTTTCTCAAAAACAACTTCTTTAGATCTACAGTAAATATTAACAATATAAATAGAAAGACAATTCATTCTCAGAATAACATCAAACTCGACTATGGGAAAACAACAAGTTTCAAAGGTAAAGTCTTTCCATAGACCACAATAGAAAGATTCTTATAATTCCTCTTTGCTATAATATTTCCCCCTGGGGTTTTAAAAACAAGTTTTGGTTTCATTTTTTGAGCTGATATTTCCAATTTTCCTGAAAATTTCTCAGAGATGAAGGAATTTGTAGACCCTGTATCAAAAAAAACTTCAGAAAAATATGAGTATACAAACAAATTACCTGATACAACTTCATTGGATGGACCGACATCTATTGACATAGTTTCAAAGGATCTCACTACACCTTTCTTATTATAATATGGATTCTTTTCATCATTTGGATCTCCCATTGGGTAGGCATTTTCATAGTGACCCATCTCACTACATTTAAAACACTTAGTTTTCTTATCAGGATTAGTCTTAGGATCATTTTCATTACAATGTCAGGACGTATGTCCAAACTTACCACATTTAAAACACTTACCAATTTTTCTAATACATTCCCCAGGGTATTTCTTGCCACACTTTTCACAAACTATAAATTGGATTTTCTTACCATCAGATTTATTTGGTTGATTCTTACCCATCACTTTGCATTTAGACCTCTTCTTCTCCTTATTTAAAAAATGAACATGATCATCATCAAACTCTATATCCACCCTCTCAGCACATCAGATGAGTTTCTCATAACTTTTGAATTCAAAGGAGGCCAACGCCCTTCGATACCTTGCCTTTAATCTTGAGTAAAATCAGTTGATTTTTCTATCAAGTTCCAAATAAGATTTGGAGAATACCTCTCCAGTCGGGTGAATTTCTATTCATACACATCCACTGAATCATCTTCATTTTTCTTCAATTCAAGGAATTACTTCTCCATCCTAAGTCCCACAACCTTAGGAAAATAATTTTCAAGGAAAAGAATTCAAAATTCATCCCACTCTAAGAAATCAATATCCTCTTTATCCCTGATATTCTTTACCATTGAACACCACTGATCAACTTCACCTTAAAAATGATAAATTTAAAGACTTACCCTTTGATTATATTAACATCCCATAATATGAAATATCTTTTAAAGGGATTTAATCCATCCTTCATCCACTACTAGGTCAGAAGATCCATTGAAAATAGGAGGGTTTTGTCTCATAAAATGTTCCACTATTGTCATGCTCTATTGTGGAACCTCTGGTTGTTCTCTTTAATGGATACCACCACCATTTATTGTTTGTGTTAGCTGATCTATTACTGTCAAAAACTGCTTGGTTCCAATCTTGACTATTCTGGGATTCAGATTCAGAAGGATGTCATTCTATCGGTACCTCTCCTCTTCAGCTTCCCTATTTCTTCTGCGGACAACCATTCTGAAAAAACATATCTTAGATGAAGCAACATGGTAATCTATAAATGCAATAACATTTCAAATTAATCATAAAGTAAAAATCATTTACATTATTTTTTTAACATCATCCTAACCACTAATGTTATCTAAACCATCCTTCGATACCAAATATAAGTACTCGGCCTTATTACATTACATAATCTTGATTTTAGACAAGAAATCATTTAATTTAACATTGAGAATATTTTCGAGTTTAGAGCTTTATAGAATTGGGACATAATACATTCATAACCTTACACATTGTCACAGAGTGGATACCATAAAAATAGTTTCCATTTTTTTCAAAATATAAAACATTAAATATTAAAACATGATTTCTTTTAAAATTCTTCAAACATTTAACTTGGATTCCTTATTTTTCTTACACATCCTTATGACCTGTGAAAATCATTTAAAAAAACTTGGGATGAGCACAAAAAGCTCAGTAAGGGGTGTAAAAGAAGGAAAGAGCACATTAGTCCATGAATACTTATAACGTATGAAAACATTTTCAAAAGACAGGCTTGTCACCCATATATACTTACTTTGTGAAACATGATATTTACACAAGATCCAAAAAAAACATGAGAACATAAAAATAATCATAAAGTTATCTTGGGACATTACTTACATAATTTTGTAACCCTCTCGGCTGCCTTATAATTTGTAACCCTCATGGCTACCTTACAATTTGTTTAACCATCACAATTACACTTGGAGTAACCATACGTCTGACCTCCAACATACACATACCCAATAAATTTGAGGGAAATATAGGTCTCATACTTCATCCTAAACAATTCCCAAGAACTAGAACATAATCATACATCATGAATAATTACATAAAAACATTTCTTTTGAATTGTGTAAAATAGAATTTTAAAAGAGGATTTTAAAAGAAAAATCCCTTATAAATATCATATAATTGAAGTGAGACTTAATAGAGTGGATGGAATATGTATATAATCTGTAAATACATATAGTATAATCATAATTCATCACATAAACAATTTAAATACCACATCAATAATGAAGAATAAGGTTAACCCAAAGGATGGAAATCGGGTTAAGAATTCCCTTACCTCAGATTTGTCTTACTTCCAACTCATTTAAACCTCCTTTATAATAGTTAAAAGAGTGTTATTAATATATTAATGACTCATATCCATATTTATAATACCTTATATGATCATTTAATTACATCATTTCACCCTTTAATTGTTATTATTTTGTTCCTTGCACTATTTTGGGTGAGTTCATTATATGATTTTCATGATAGGTTCATGATGGATTGTTCTTATCGATTGGGAGTGAAACTATATAATTTGAATGGAAAGGTATTTAAATATTTCTAGTACCATAATTTATACCATTTATAATTTTTATGTTTGATATGAGGATGATTCATAAGTTAAAACAATAATTATGTTTGTTTAGATCATTTTAGTGGTTCTTTGATAATAACGACCTCATTTTGTCTTATAAATTAAAACCATGAGTAAAAAATAATTCCAGAACCACAGATGAGATGTAACACATATATTATAACCTAGTTCAACCATAAAAATGGTTTCATAACCAAAATTTAAATAATTAATGCAAATTTAAATCACATTGTTCACGATGTCGGTAATTCGACACATCACGGACAATGTTTTTATTCCTTGAATAAGTGGGAGAGGAGAAGAAAAATGAAGATGAATTTTCCATAAAAATGAGAATATCCAGAATATACATGATTTATGGAGCTTTAATTCATCTTGGGTAAAAGTATATGACGAAATAATAAGAAAATAATGTAACTCAAAATAAAAGAATAATTGAGAAATCCCTTACAAAAAAATCAGTAGCCTAACGGCTATGCAATATGGTAATAGAAAATATTAAAAAGAGAGGGGACAAGAGTCACCCATCTAGAAATTAATCATAATAAAAAATATATCAATAATAAAAATTAAATAATAACATGGTATGGAAACTAGAAAGTTATACCAAATAAAAGAGAACTTGAATGGAAAAAGAAAAAAAGTGAGAATTTTCTCAACATGTAGAGTAACTCCTAGAACATGAAGGTTTGGACCTTTTAGGTCTTGGGGAAACCTTATAAGGACTACTAGGGAGGTAAGGAGGCCAAAGCTTCATTGAGGAAGAATAGTGAATGAATTTAAGGAAGGAATGGGTTGGTATTTATAGCAAAAGTGAGGGATTGTTTTAATAATTTCCAAGGGACACCTCATTAGTGGTATTTTCAAAACCATGGGCTTTCCCATGGTATGTTCCCATGGTATTAGGCAATTGGGACACCTCACATCTTATTTAACTATACACAGGTCGACCAGATTTATTACTTCATTAATGATTTCATTAACACACCGAAACTCAAAACTGTATTTTTTACTATTCACCGAAAAAACAAGTTGGTTCTATTAGACTCCAAATAACATAATGAAAAAAATTGTAGATGACCATTTTTCAAAATAAAAAACATAGATGCAGTAAAATTATGGTTAAAGGATATTTATAAATACCTACTTTAAACAAAATTTCATTCATTTCAATTTATTTTTAGAAAACCTTGGGGTGTTACACTATCCTCACCTTCTGGAAATTGCATCCTCACAATTTTATTTACTTATTAAACAAGTGAGGGTACCTTTACCTCATAGAATTTTCAGACTCCCATGTTTCTTCTTCTATCATGTGGTTTCTCCAAAAAAAATTACCTGATGGATTACCTTATTCTGAAATACTTGTTCCCTTTAATCAAGAATCTAAGCTGGTTTCTCTTCATAAGAAAGGTTCTCTTCCTGTTGAACTGCTTCTAGGCTCAAGACATGTAATGAATTTGGCACATACTTTCTCAACATCAAAACATGAAAGACAATGGTTACCTAAGACAAACTCAGAGTCAAAGATACTTGGTATGCAACAATTCCAACTTTCTCTAAGATTTCAAAAGGACCGATGAACCGTGGACATAGCTTACCTTTCTTAACAAAACGCATCACACTTTTCCAAGGAGAGATTTTAAAGAAAACATGGTCACCTACCTCGAAAGAGAAGTCTTTCCTTCTATTATCTACATAAATTTTCTTCCTTCTCTGAGCTCTCCTCGTGTGTTGCTGGATCATCTTCACTTTCTCAGCCACTTCTTCTACTAATTCTGGCCCCATCAACATTCTTTCACCAAATTTGTCCCAAAACACTGGAGTCTGACACCACTTCCCATACAGTGCCTCGAAAGGTGCCATCATTATACTAAAATAAAAACAATCATTATAAGAAAACCCAACTAAAGAAATATGTTGATCCCAACACCCCTAGTAGTCCATTGAACAAGTTCGAAGCATATCCTCTAAAGTCTGAATCGTTCATTCTGACTTCCCATCTGATTGAGGATGAAAAGTTGTACTAAAATTTAATTCTGTGTCCAACAACTTCTGAAGTCCCTTCCAAAAGTTATAAGTGAACCTAGGATCCCAATCAGATACAATGGAAATAGAAACTTCATGTAACCTGACAATATCCTTTTGTTACAGTCAAGAAAGTTGATCCAAAGACATTGTATTTCAAATTGAAATAAAGTGTTCAGATTTTGTCAGCCGATCAACAATAACCCAAATTGCATTATTACCTTGAGAATTATTTGGTATTACTACCAAAAAGTCAATGGATACATTCTCCTATTTCCACTCCAGCACTAGAAAAGGCTGAAGCATCCCCTTCGGTAACTACCGCTCTACTTTAACCAGTTGACATGTCAAACATTTCATGGTAAAATCAGCCATATATCTTTTCATTCGATCCCACTAATAATACTCCTGAAAGTCTTTATACATCATAGTACTACCACGATGAACTAAAAATGGAGAACTATGAGCTTCACACAACAAGTCTTTCTTCAACTGGGAATCACATGGCACACATAACCTTTTTCCAAATCTTAAAATAAAATCTTTATCAAGATTAAATTCTGGAAACTTACCCATTTTAACCAATTCTACCTTTTTTGTAGCTCATGGTCTTCCTTCTACACATGCTTAATTCTGTTTGATAACGATGACTATACTAAATCCTGAGACAAAATAGATTTATTCCATGTACCAACAACTTCTAATCCAAAATTCATCAAATCATTAATCAAAATATCATGTTCCAAATGTAACACGGTTAATGATGCATGATGTTTTCGACTCAAAGAATCCGGCACATTATTTTCTTTTCCAGGATGGTAATTGATCGTGCAATAAGAATCCTTTATCAGTTCAATCCATCTTCTCTACCTCATGTTTAATTCCTTCTGAGTGAATATATATTTCAGACTTTTATGGTGAGTATATATTTGAAATTTGGATCTGTATAAATGATGCCTCAAATTTTCAAAGAAAAAACCACAACTACTAATTTCAAATCATATGTGGGATAATTCAACTCATGAGGTTTAAGTTGTCTTATATCATAAGCAATTACCTGATCATTCTGCATCGAAATACAACCAAGTCCCTTAAAAGAAGCATCACTGTAGATGAAAAACTCACCATTTCGGGAAGGCAAGTCCAAAACTAGAGCATTCACCAATCTCTTCTTCAATTCCTAAAAAAACATCACATTCTTATGTCCAAACAAATTTAACCCCTTTTCATGTTAACTTAGTTATTGGGCCAGATAACCATGCAAAGTTCTTAACAAATCATTGGTAATAACCCACCAATCCAAGAAAACAACAATTCTCTATAACATTTGTAGGTCTTGTCCATTCATCAACTACTTTTTTTTGGCGGGATAAACTGTTATTCCATATGTATTTACAATGTTCCCAAGAAAAGAAATATTTTACAACCAAAAATCACACTTTATGAATTTTCTATATAGTTTCTTTTCTTTTTAGGTTTGTAAAATATCCCTTAGATGTTTTTCATGTTTCTCTTTATTTTTAGAAAATACCAGAATGTCGTCTATAAACACAACCAAAAACTTATCCAATGACTCATTAAATATTCTATTCATATGATTCATGAATATAAAAGGTTAATTATTTAACCCAAATGGCATAACCATAAATTCATATTGCCCATATCTATATGAAAGGATGTTTTTGGGAAGTCATCTTCCTTCACATTCAGCTGATGTTATCCAGATCTCAAGTCAATATTGGAAAAGTACTGAGCTCCCTGGAGCTGATCAAACAATTCATCGATGTGAGGAAAATGATACTTTTTTTTAATAGTGATGTTATTAAAATCTCCATAATTAATGAAAAGTCTCATGAAACCATCTTTATTTTTAACAAAAAAACAGGAGCTTTCCATTTTGAATTACAAGGAAGAATGAAGCCTTTATCCAACAGATCTTGAAACTGATTTTTTCAATTCAAGAAGTTCTATTTGAGCCATACAATATGCAGGTTTTAAAATTAGATTAGCATGAGGAACTAATTCAATTGTGAATTCAACTTCCCAATTAGGTATGACACCAGGTAACTCATCAAGAAAAACATCAAGGTATTCATTTACCATAGGCACATCATCAATCTGAACAGTTCCCTTAATTTCAAAAATATGAGAATGATAAATTTCATTTCCATATTTCAATAGTTTCTCAGCTTTCTAATATGTTATCTATTAAATGGGTCTATTCTTGTTTACAAACTGAAACTCTTTTTGAAAAAAAAGTTTCTTTAACTCTACAGTCAATCTTAGCATGATAAACAAAAAGTCAATCCATTCCAAGAATAACATCAAACTCGACTAAGGGAAAAACAACAAGGTTATCATTTAAATTATTTCCACAGACCAAAATAGAAATATTCTTATAATTCCTCTTTGCTATAATATTTCCCCCTGGTGTTTTAACAACAAGTTCTAGTTTCATTTATTGAGGTGATATTTCCAATTTTCCCAAAAATTTCTCAGAGATGAAGGAATATGTAGACCCTGTATCAAACAAAACATTAGAAAAATATGATTAATCAAACAAAGTACCTTGTACAACTTCATTGGATGGACTGACATCTGCTGACATAGTCAAAAAGGACCTAACTACACCTTTCTACTTATAGTCTAGCTTCTTTGCATCATTTGGATCTCTCTTTGGGCAGACATTTTCATAGTGACCCATCTCACCACATTTAGAAACCTTTAAATTTTTCTTATCAAGATTAGTATTAAGATCATTTTCATAACAATATTGGGCCATACGTCCAAACTTACGACATTTAAAACACTTCCCAAATTTCCTAAGACATTCCCCAGGATGTTTCTTGCCACACTTTTCACAAACTAGAAATTGGATTTTCTTACCATATGATTTCTTTGGTTGATTCTTACCCATTGCTTTCCATCTAGACCTCTTATTCTTATTATTTCCAAAATGTACATGATCATCAGAAAACTCTTTCTCTACCCTATCATCACATCATACAGGTTTCTCATAACTTTTAAATTCATGGGAGGTCAACGCCCTTCGATACCTTGGCTTCAATCCTAAGTAAAAGCGGTTGATTTTTCTATCAAGTTCCAGAATAAGATTTGGAGAATATATCTCCAATCATTTAAAGTTTAATTCATACACAACCACAAAATCTTTCTCCTTTTTCTTTAATTAAAGGAATTTTTTCTCCATCCTAAGTTGCACCACATTAGAAAAATATTTATCAAGGAAAAGACTTTTAAATTCATCCCACTCTAAGGAACCAATATCCACTCTATCCATGATATTCTTTACCATTTACCACCAATAATCAGATTCAACTTCAAAATGATAAATGGAAAGACTTACCTTTTGACTATATTAATATCTCATAACATCGAATATCTTTTCAAGGGCTTTAATCCATCTTTCAGCCGCTACTCGGTCAGAAGATCCATTGAAAATATAAGGTTGTTGTCTTAGAAAATATTCCACTATTGTCATGTTCTGTTGTGGTACCTCTGGTTATTATCTTGTGTGGATGCCACCACCATTTATTTCTTGTGTTAGTTGATCCATTACACTCACAAAATGCTCAGTTCCAGTCCCTACCATTTCGGGCTACACATTCAGAAGGATGTCATTCTGTCGATGCCTCTCCTCTTCAGCTTCCTTGTTTCTTCTATAGACAACCATTCTGAACAAACATATCCTAGAAGAAGTAACATGGTAATCTTTAAATGTTATAACATTTCAAATTAATCATAGAGTAAAAATCATTTACGGTATTCTTTTAACATCATCCTAACCCCTAAAGTTATCTAAACCATCCTCAGATACCAACTATATGGACCCAGCCTTATTACATTACATAATCTTGATTTTAGATAAGAAATAATTTCCTTTTACATTGAGGATCTTTTCAAGTATATAGATTTAGAGAATTTAGATATAATACATTCATAACCTTACACATTGTTACACAGTGGATACCATAAAAATAGTTTCCATTTTTTTCAAAATGTAAAACATTAAAGATTAAAACATGATTTCTTTGAAAATTATTCAAACATTTAACTTGGATTCCTTCTTTGTCTTACACATCCTTATGACCTATGAAAATAATTTAAAAAAACTTGGGATGAGCACAAAAAAACTCAGTAAGGGATGTAAAATAAGGAAAGATCACATTAGTCTATGAATACTTGTAACGTATGAAAACATGTTCAAAAGACAGGCTTGTCACCAATATATATTTACTTTGTAAAACATGAGATTTAATAAAGATTCAAACAAAACATGAGAACATAAACATAATAATAAAGGTATATTGGGACATTACTTACATAATTTTTTAACCCTCTCGGCTACCTTATAATTTGTAACCCTCACGGCTACCTTATAATTTGTGTAACCATCGCAGTTACACTTGGAGTAACCATGCGTCCAACCTCTAACATAAATATACCCAATGAATTGGAGGGAAATATAGGTCCCATCCTTCATCATAAACAATTTCCAAGAACCATAACATAATCATACATCATGAATAATTACATAAAAACATTGCTTTAGAATTTCGTAAAATAGAATTTTAAAAGAGGATTTTAAAAGAAAATTCCCTAATAAATATCAAATAATTGAAGTGAGACTTAATATAGTGGATGGAATATGTAAATAATATCTAAATACATATATTATAATCAGAATTCATCACAAAAAAAATTTAAATACCACATCAATAATGAAAAATAAGGTTAACCCAAAGGATAGAAATCGGGTTAAGAATTCCCTTACCTCTGATTTTTTTAATTATAACTTGTTTAAACCTCTTGTATAATAGTTAAAATAGTGTTATTAATCTATTAAATAATCATATACATCTTTATAATACCTTATATTATCATTTCATTATATCATTTCACCCTTTAATTGTTAGTATTTTGTTCCTTGCAATGTTTTGGGTGAGTTCTTTATATGATTTTCATTATCAGTTCATGATGGATAGTTCTTGTCGATTGGATGTGAAACTCTAGAATTGTAATAGAAATTTATTTACATATTTTAAGAACCATAATTTATACCATTTATCATTTTGATGTTTTATATGAGGATGATTCATAAGTTAAAACATTAATGATGTTCGTTTATATCATTTTAGTGGTTCTTTGATAATAACGACCTCATTTTGTCTTATAAGTTAAAACCATGAGTTAAAAAGAATTACATAACCAAATATGAGACATAAAACATATATTACAACATTTTTAAACCATAAAAATTGTTTCTTGATCATAATTTAAAGTATTAATACAAATTGAAATCACATCTTCCACGATGTCGGTAATTCGACACATCAAAGACAATGTTTTTATTCCTTGAATAAGTGGGAGAGGAGAAAAAGAATGATGATGAATTTTACAAGAACATAATAATATATATAATATACATGATTTATTTAGATTTAATTACTCTTGGGTAAAAGGACATTAGGAAATAATAATAAAAGAAGGGAACTCAAATTAAAAGAATAATTGAGAAATCCCTTACAAAAATTCGGCAGCCCAACTGCTATGCAACATGGTTTTAGAAAATATTAAAAAGAGATGGGAAAAGAGTCACTGACCCATAAATGAATCATAATATTTAATAGATCAAGAATAATAAGTAAATAGTAACATGGTATGGAAACTTGAAAGTTATACCACATAAAAGAGAACTTGAATGGAAAAAGAATGAAATTGAGAGTTTTCTTACCTTGTAGAGTAACTCCTAGAACTTGGATGTTGGGACCTTGGGGGCATGAGGAAACCTTAGGAGGACTACTAGGGAGGTAAGGAGTCTAGATATTCATTGAGGAAGAATTGATAATGGATTTAATGAAGTAATGGGTTGGTATTTATAGCAAAAGTGAGGGATTATATTAATAATTTCCAAGGGACACCTCATTAGTGGTATTTGAAAAACCATGGGCTTACCCATGTTATGGTATTCTATAATTGGGACACCTCAAAAATTATTTAACTATACACAAGTTTTCCAGATTTATTACATCATTAATGATGTCATTAACACACTGAAACTCAAAACTGTATTTTTTACTATTCACAGAAAAAACAAGTTTATTCCGTTAAACTCCAAATAACATACTAAACTCAATTGTAGATGATCATTTTTCAAAATTAAAAACATATAAGAAGTAAAATTATGTTTAAATTCTAGTTATAAATATCTACTTTAAACAAAATTTCATTCATTTCAATTTATTTTTAGAAACCCTTGGGGTGTTACAATATCCCCACCTTCTAGAAATTGTGTCCTCGTAATTTTATTTACTTATTAAACAAGTGAGGGTACCTTTCCCTCATAGAATTTTCAGAATCCCATGTGGAATCTTCTACCATGTGGTTTCTCCACAAAACCTTTACATGGTGGATTACCTTATTCCAAAATACATGTTCCCTTCAATCAAGAATCTGAACTAGTTTCTCTTCATAAGAAAGGTTCTCTTCCAGTTGAACTACTTCTGGGCTCAAGACATGTGATGAATATGGAACAAACATTCTCAAAATAGAAACCTGAAACACATTGGGTACATGAGACTAACTCTAAGGCAAAGATACTTGGTATGAAACTATTCCAAATTTCTCAAGGATTTCAAAAGAACTGATGAACCGCAGACTTAGCTTCCCTTTCTTACTGAAATGGATCACACTTTTCCAATGAGAGATTTTAAGGAAAACATGGTCACCTACCTCGAAAGATAAGTCTTTAATTCTATTATTTTCATAAATTTTCTGCCTGCTCTGAGTTTTAATCATATGCTGATGGATCATCATCACTTTCTCAACCACTTCTTCTACTAATTTTGGTCCCATCAACTTTCTTTCACAAACTTCATCCCAAAATGCTGGAGTCTGACACCATTTCCCATATAGTGCCTTGAAAGGTTCCATATGTATACTAGAATGAAAACTGTTATTATGAGAAAACTCAACTAAAGAAATATGTTGATCCCAATTTCCCTGGCATTCCATTGAACAAGATCAAATCATATCCTCCAAAGTTTGAATCATTCGTTCTAACTTCCCATCTGATTGAGGATGAAAAGATGTATTGAAATTTAATTCTATGCCCAACGACTTCTGAAGTCCCTTAAAAAGTTATAAGTAAACTTGGGATCCCGATCAGATACAATGGAAAGAGAAACTCTATATAACCTGACAATATCCTTTATGTACAGTCGAGAAAGCTTATCCAAAGACATTGTATCTTGAATAGAAATAAATGTGCAGATTTTGTCATTCGGTCAACAATAACCCAAATCACATTATTACCTTGAGAAGTATTTGATAGTCCCACCACAAAGTCCATGAATACATTCTCCCACTTCCACTCCGGCACTGGAAAAGGAAGAAGCATCCCCTTTGGTAACTACCGCTCTACTTTAACCTGTTGACATGTCAAACATTTCTTGGTAAAATCAGCAATATCTCTTTTCATTCCATCCCACCAATAATACTCCTGAAGGTCTCTGTACATCTTAGTACTGCCAGGATGAAATGAAAAATGGAAAACTATGAGCTTCCCACAACAATTATTTCTTCAACTTGGAATTACAAGTCACACACAACCTTTTTCCAAATCTTAAAACACAATCTTTATCAAGATTAAATTCTGGAAACTTACCCATTTTAACCAATTATTCCTTTTTCTATAGCTCACGGTCTTCCTTCTGCACTTACTTAATTTTGTCTGATAACGATGAATACATTAAAACCTGAGAAAAAATGGATTTATTCCCTACACCAACAACTTATAAGCTAAAATTAATCAAATCATTAATCAAGTGATCATGTTCCAAATGTAACATGTTTTATGATTCATGATGTTTTCGACTCAAGGCATCTGCCACTTTGTTTCCTTTTCCAGGATGGTAATTGATCATGAAATAATAATCCTTTTTCATTTCTATACATGCTCTTTGCCTCATGTTTAATTCCTTCAGAGTGAATATATATTTCAGACTTTTATGGTCAGTATATGTTTGAAATTTGGCTCTGTATAAATGATGCCTCCAAATTTTCAAAGCAAAAACCACAGTTGCCAATTCCAAATCATGTGTGGGATAATTTAACTCATGAGGTTTAAGTTGTCTTGAAGCATAAGAAATTACCTGATCATTATGCATCAAAAGAGAACCAAGTCCCTTCAATGAATCATCACTGTAGATAACAAACTCACCATTTCAGGAAGGCAAGGCCAAAATTGGAGCATTCACCAATCTCTTCTTCAGTTCCTGAAAACAAACATCACTTTCTTCTATCCAAAAAAATTTAAACCCTTTTCATGTTAACTTAGTTATCAGTCTAGATAATCATGCAAAGTTATTAATAAATCATCAGTAATAACCTTCCAATCCAAGAAAACTACGAATCTCTATAACATTTTTAAGTCTTGGCCATTCATCAACTACTTTTGTTTTGGTAGGATCAACTATTATTCTATCCTTATTTATAATTTTCCCAAGAAAATAAATCTGTTGCAACCAAAAATCAAACTTGCTGAATTTTCCATATAGTTTCTTTTCTTTGAAGGTTTGTAAAATAACACTTAGATGTTTTTCATGCTCTTCTTAATTTTTAGAAAATACCATAATGTCATCAATAAACACAACCACAAACTTATCCAAGAACTCATGAAATATTATATTCATAAGATTCATGATACAGCAGGTGCATTAGTTAACCCAAACTACATAACCAAAAATTCATAATTCCTATATCTAGTACGAAAGGTTGTTTTTGGGATGTCATCCTCCTTCACCTTCAGCTGATGGTATCCAGATCTCAAGCCAGTCGTGGAAAAGTACTGATCTCCCTGGAGCTGATCAAACAAGTCATCGATGTGAGGCAAAGGATACTTGTTTTTAACAGTGATGTTATTCAAATCTCTATAATCAATGAAAAGTCTCATGGAACCATATTTCTTTTCAACAACAAAAACAGGATCTCCCCATGGTGAAGTTCTAGGATGAATGAAGCCTTTATTAAGAAAATACTGTAACTGATTTTTCAATTCAAGAAGTTCTATTTGAGCCATACGATATGGGGTTTTGAAATTGTCTTAACATCAGGAACTAAGTGAATTGTGAATTCAACTTTACGATTAGATATGGCACTGGGTAACTCATCAAGAAAAACATCAAGGTATTTATTTACCACGGGCACATCATCAATCTGAATAGTTCCCTTTTTTCAAAAATATAATCAAGATAACTTTCATTTCCATATTTCAATAGTTTCTCAGCTTCCTGATATGTTATCAATTGTATGGGTCCATTCTTGTATACAAACTGAAACTATTTCTGAAAAACAACTTCTTTAGCTCTACATTCAATCTTAGCATGATAAACTAAAAGCCAATCCATTCCCATAATAACATCAAACTCGACTAAAGGAAAAAAAAGGTTTGCAGGTAAATTATTTCCATAGACCACAATAGAAAGATTCTTATAATTCCTCTTTGCTATAATATTTCCCCCTAGTGTTTTAACAACAAGTTCCAGTTTAATTTTTGAGGTGATATTTCCAATTTTTCAAAAAAAAATCAGAGATGAAGGAATGTGTAGACCCCATATCAAACAAAACTTTAGAAAAAACTGAGTAAACAAACAAAGTACCTGATACAACTTCATTGGATGGACCGACATTTGCTGACATAGTCGTAAAGGATCTCACTACACCTTTCTACTTATAATCTGGATTCTTTGCACCATTTGGATCTCTCTTTGGGTGGGCATTTTCATAGTGACCCATCTCACCACATTTAAAACACTTTATAGTTTGCTTATTAAGATTAGTTGTAGGATCATTTTCATTACAATCTTAGGCCATATTTCCAAACTTACCACATTTAAAACACTTCCCAATTTTTCTAAGACATTCTCCAGGGTGTTTCTTGCCACAGTTTTCATAAACTAGAAATTGTATTTTCTTACCATTAGATTTCTTTGGTTGATTCTTACCCATAACTTTACATCTAGATCTCTTCTTATCCTTATTTCCAAAATGCACATGATCATCAGAAAACTCCATATCTACCCTCTCAGTACATCGAACAAGTTTATCATAAATTTTTAATTCACGGGAGTCCAATTCCCTTTGATACCTTGGCTTTAATCATGGGTAAAAGTGGTTGATCTTACTATCAAGATCCAGAATAAGATTTAGAGCATACCTCGCCTATCGGGTGAATTTCACTTCATACACATCCACTGAATCTTCCTCCTTTTTCTTCAATTCAAGGAATTTATTCTCCATCCTAAGTCACACCACTTTAGGAAAATATTATTCAAGTAAAATAATTTTAAATTCATTCCACTCTAAGGCATAAATATCCTCTTTATCCCTGATATTCTTTACGATTGACCACCACTGATTAGCTTCACCTTAAAAAAAATAAATGTAAAGACTTACCTTTTGATTATCTAAATATACCATAACATCAAATATCTTTTCAAGGGCTTTAATCCATCCTTCAGCCGCTACAGGGTCAGAAGATCCATTGAAAACAGGAGGGTGTTGTCTCATAAAATGTTCCACTATTTTCATTCTCCGTTGTGGTACGTCTAGTTGTTCTCTTGCATAGATTCTACCACCATTTATTTCTTGCATTAGCTAATCCATTACTATCACAAACTTCTCAGTTCCAATCCCTACCATTCTGGGCAGTAGATCCAGAAGGATGTAGTTCTCTCTGTGCCTCTCCTCTTCAACTTCCATGTTTCCTCTGCAGACAACCATTCTTAATAAACATATCTTAGATAAAGAAACACAGTAATCTTTAAATGCTATAACATTTAAAATTAATCATATAGTAAAAATCATTTACGGTATTCTTTTCACATCATCATAACCCCTAAATTTATCTAAACCATCCTCTGATACCAACTATAAGGACTCATCCTTATTACATTACATAATCTTGATTTTAGACAAGAAATAATTTACATTAACATTTATTATCTTTTCAAGTTTAGAGATTTATAGAATTGGGACATAATAAATTCATAACCGTACACATTGTTACAGACTGGATACTATAAAAACAGTTTCCATTTTTTTCAAAATATAAAACATTAAATCTTAAAACATGATTTCTTTTAAAATTATTAAAAAATTTAACTTGGCTTCCTTATTTGTCTTACACATCCTTATGACCTATGAAAATCATTTAAAAAAACTTTTTATGAGCACAAAAATCTCATTCAGGTATATAAAAGAAGGAAAGATCACATTAGTACATGAATACTTGTAACGTATAAAAACATTTTCAAAAGACAGGCTTGTCAACCATATATATTTACTTTGTGAAACATTAGATTTACACAAGATCCACACAAAAAATTAGAAGATAAACATAATCATAAACTTATCTTGGGACATTACTTACATAATTTTGTAACCCTCTCGACTACCTTATAATTTGTAACCCTCACAGCTACCTTACAATTTGTGTAACCATCGCAGTTACACTTGGAGTAACCATACATCCGACCTCCAACATACACATACTCAATAAATTGGAGGGAAATATAGGTACCATGATTCATCATAAACAATTACCAATAACTATAACATAATCATACATCATGAATAATTACATAAAAACATTTTTTTTAATTGTGTAAAATAGAATTTTAAAACAGGATTTTAAAAGAAAAGACCCTTATAAATATCATATAATTGAAGTGAGACTTAATAGAGTGGATGGAATATGTATATAATCTATAAATACATATACTATAATAATACTTAATCACACAAACAATTTAAATACCACATCAATAATGAATAATAATGTTAACCTAAAGGATGGAAATCGGGTTAAGAATTCCCTTACCTCGGGTTTGTCTTACTTACAAATCATTTAAACCTCTTGTATAATAGTTAAAAGAGTGTTATTAATATATTTCAGAATAATATAAATCTTTATAATACCTTATATGATCATTTCATTACATCATTTCACCCTTTAATTGTTAGTATTTTGTTCCTTGCACTGTTTTGGGTGAGTTCTTTATATGATTTTCATGATCGGTTCATGATGGATAGTTCTGGTTGATTGAAAGTGAAACTCTAGAATTTGAATGGAAATGTATTTAAATATTTCCAGTACCATAATTTATACCATGTATCATTTTTATTTTTTATATGAGTATGATTCATAATTTAAAACAGTAATGATGTTCATTTAGATCATTTTAGTGGTTCTTTAATAATAACGACCTCATTTTGTCTTATAAATTAAAACCATGAGTAAAAAATAATTAAATATCCACATATGAGACATAAAAAATATATTATAACCTGGTTAAACCATAAAAATGGTTTCATGTCTATAATTGAAATAATTAATGCAAATTGAAATCACATTGTCCATGATGTCGGTAATTTGAAACATCACGGACAAAGTTTTTATTCCTTGAATAAGTGGGAGAGGAGAAGAAGAATGATGTTGAATTTTACATGAACATGAGAACATCCAAAATATAAATTATTTATAGTTATTTCATGCCTCTTGGGTAAGATTATATGAGGAAATAATAAGAGAATAAAGGAACTCAAAATAAAAGAATAATTGAGAAATCCCTTACAAAAATTCGGCAGCATAATGGCTATGCAACATGGTTTTAGAAAATATTAAAAAGAGAGGGGACAAGATTAATCCATCCAGAAATAAATAATAATACATAATAGATCAATAATAAGAATGAAATAATAACATGTTATGGAAACTTTAAAGTTACACCACATAAGCGAGAACTTGAATGGAAAAAGAAAGAAATTGAGAATTCTCTTACCTTGTAGAGTAACTCCTATAACTTGAAGGATGAGACCTTGGGGGGATTGAGGAAACCTTAGGAGGACTAATAGGGAGGTAAGGAGGAAATATCTTCATTTAGGCAGAGTTTATAATGAATTTAATGAAGTAATGGGTTGGTATTTATAGCAAAAGTGAGGGATTATTTTAATAATTTCCAAGGGACACCTCATTAGTGGTATTTGCAAAACCATGGGATTGCCCATGGTATTTGTCCATGGTATTAGCCACTTGTAACACCTCACATATTAATTAACTGTACAAAAGTTTAACAGATTTATTACATCATTATTACATCATTAATAATGTCATTAACAGACTGAAACTCAAAACTGTATTTTTTACTATTCATTGAAAAAACAATTTGGTTCCGTTAGACTCCAAATAACATACTGAACACAATTGTAGATGATCATTTTTCAAAATTCAAAGCATAGAAGTAGTAAAATTATTTTTGAATTATACTTATAAATATTTAATTTAAATAAAATTTCATGCATTTCAATTTATTTTTAGAAAACTTTAGGGTGTTACAGTCACCAACCTCAAACTTCATATTTTGAGGATGATTGTTAGCATAATTTTTCTATCGACTGTGAGATACCTAGATGTGTTGTTTATTGAATATAACATTTTATATCATTTCCTTATCTATATTAGTTATTAATTTCTTTCTTTTTATAACTTTATCTTAGCACATTAGAGTTCGGTACTTCCTACCATAGATTACTTCATAAATAGTCATCAGAATGATCGAGTGAAAGAAATTTTTATAATAAAACTCCACCAAAATATGGTATTGATCCAAACCACCTTTTAAATCCATATAAAAAGATCTAAATATATATTTTAGAGTTTTAATGTTCCCCTTATACTATCCATATATCTAAGGATGATATGAAATACTGAAACTAAACTTTGTATCTAGAGCCTACTGAAGACTTCTCCAAAAAGTTGAGGTAAACCTCGTATCCCGATCAGATATGATTGAGAGTGGTACTCCATGAAATCTCACAAATTACTTAATTTATAACTAATTAAGATAATAAAGAGTGAAATATTCTCTAATATTAATAAAATGTGATGATTTCATTAGGCGTCCGACTATAACTCAAATTGAATTGTGCCTTTTCGATATTTTGGGGAGTCCAACAGTGAAATCTATAGTAATTGTTTCCCATTTGTATTCCAATATGGGTAATGGTTATAAAATCCTCTTAAACTTCTTTCCCTTAGACTTAACTTTATAACATACCAGGTATCGAGATACATACTCTACAATATCCCTTTTTATGTTTTCCCACTAGACATACTCTTTCATGTCTCTAGGTGTCACCAACCAGCCTGGGTAACTTGATAACCGAGCCGACCCTAACATAGATCGAAGGGAGTTATTGATACCCATGGGTGAGTGACTAGAACCTTCATCATACAAAATTCAAGTGGAAATGAATTTGGCACAAAATATAGTAGAATAAATACAAGAAAGTCAATATGCATACAAAAGAAACACCATTAGGAGTAATGTACCAGAAGTCAATATGGTATTAAATCCCAAAGTACTGCAACCCAATTACCAAAACAAGGAAAAACAACCCAAGTCCTTAATTACACAACTCACAATGTCCAAGGTTCAAAAGTTGGATCCACCTCCAAGATATCCTTTCCCCTTTCTCGAACCTGGAAGGAGATAATCTACAACACCCGAAGGAAAAAGTAGGGTGTGGGCTAAAAAGACCAGTAGGGTATCACCAAGGATTCTATAATAGATGCTAAAAATATATTAAATAAAGGAATGTTTTCAATTTCAAAAATAAATAGGTTTGGAATTTTGAAGCATATTTAATCAAATCATGTTATACAGTTCAAATGATTGAAAATACTTTAAGAAAATGCTTTACAAGTGATGGAATATTTATAAAATGATGGATTAAATAAAATAGTTACATAAAATAGTTTATGTAAATTCTGAAGGCATGTAAAGAAGTTCAACAAAATAATAATATATTTATATCTCAAATATAAAAAAAGCAAGAAACATGGTCATCATCCAAAAAGGAATTAATGTTCCTGGCTATAGGAATCTGCACTCTCTAAGTGATCATGGAAATATGTGCATACACACGTCCCTCTGACACTAGCCAAAAGAGACTCATCACCATCCCATCAGGGATGTGACCTACTATATTTATGTTTTAGAACATTTTATAAGCGTAGAGTGTGTCCAAATAACTCAAAAACTACCTAAGGATTTCATGTGCTCTTACACAATCAATTATGTGAAATTTATTTTAAGACTAATTAAAATAAAATTAAATCCCATTCCTCCCATTTCAAATGCCAATTTTCCATTTAAAAACAAAAATGGGTTTTTAATCAAAAACATGCCTCTTTAACAAGATAAAACCATTGGGTTTCTATCAAAACATTTTAATCCATTTTCACAAGTTTGAAATCAATTCAAAACTAATTACATCCATTTCACAATTAATTTCTATAATTAAATTCAACAATTTAATCGAAATAGTTTCCAACAAATATACAATTTAAATCAACCATTTTCCATAACCACATTCCAATTCAATAGAATTGGGTGTTTCCCAATTTTCATTCCAAACCCATTTCAAATATCCCAATTCACTTGAATTTTATTTTATTATTAAATAAATTGAAGTAAATTTTGATCAGTTAAATTTAAATCAAAATTTTAATAAAATCAAGAATATTAAAAGTGAATCAATTTGGTCAAATGGGATAGAACCACTTACATTTTTCTCCAAAACTCATCCCTCACAATTTCACCTGTCAACAAGAACGATGGTGTAGAAGACCTCAAAACACAACCTAGAGATGATATCTAACATCACAAAGCATAGATCTATCAATTTCAAGATGATCTATTGAAATAACAAAGGAGGATAAACAGATAAAGACAAATAACGATGGAGAAAGCTTAACTGGGAATAACACCGCAAGCGCAACGACAATTGAACACCGAATGAGAGGATCCAAAAGGGTTGGAGATATTTTAGATAGCTTGGGGAAAGAATTGGTTTAAGAGAAATGAAACTATAGAGAATAGGAAAGATATCTCATTCATGATTCCTATTTAAAAAACCGCAGTCATGCTATTACATGATGTGTAATCCCGCTACACATTGTGAAATAGTTAAGTTTCATAACTACTGAAAAACACATCTCTTTAAATTTAAATATGTCCATTAAATAATTCAATATGTTTAAAGGTTAGTCATGATGTGTAACCTTTCATGGTGTGAATCTTATCATGACATGAATCTTCTCATGGTATGATTCTAGTAACCATTACACATCATGTAACCTAGTTACACGGCCTGTAACCCTCTTGAAGCATATAGAAAAGGACCGATTAAAGATGAGAGTTCAAAAAATCTTTGACTTAACCATTATAGGTATCCTCTCAATTCATTATCAACCCTACCTAGTCAATGAAAAGGAAAATCATGACAATTTTGAAGGCATATCTGCTAGATCGGTAACGGGATGTTACAACCTCTCCACCATAAAAATGTTTTGTCCCCAGATTGCCTATGAAGAAGCCTCCATCCCAAAAAGATGAGGACACTGATCTCTCATCAGTGGCTCAAATTCCTATATCTCATGACTATTAGAACCACGATTCCATATCACACAAAACAAAGGTATCTCCCTCCCACGAAGTACCTTGGTCTCATAATCAACTATACTAACTAGCCGCTCAATCAGAGATAAATCATGTTCAATCTCAAGATCACTCCAACTCAAAACATGAGATGGATCAGATAAACACGTTCTCAGCTATGATACATGGAATAAATTATGTATATAAATCATTTTTGGTGGAAGATCTAAATAGTATTCAATTTTCCCCACCTATTAAATAACCTCAAAAGGTCCCACAAAATAAGGAACAAGCTTCCCTTACCTCCCAGGCTGTCATTGACCCAAATGGGGTGAAGCTTTAAGGAACACATGGTCACCAACTGAAAACTCCAAAGGTCTATGATGATGATCAGCATAAGAATTATATTGGATCTGTTCTGTCAACATTCACTAATGAACTAACTCAATCTTTATTGTCATCTCTTGCACCAAACTTGGTCCAACCAAGGAACTTTCACCAAGCTCTGAACAACACAATGGAGATGTATAAGGAAAGTCATAAAAGACCTCAAAAGGTTCCATTCTAGTCACAGAATGATAAATATTGTTATACTAAAACTCAACCATCCCCAAATGATTATTCCATGATCCACCAAAGTCTATAACACATGCATAGAGAATATCCTCTATAATATGTATATCTCTCTCTGTCTGGCCATCTAAATATGGATGGTAGGATGTGCTCAAATGAACCTGAGATCCCAGGTCCTCCTAAATGTCTCTCCAAAAGAAAAAAGTGAACCAAGGATCCATATCAGAGACTATAGTATATGGGACTCTATGAAAACGAATAATCTTTTTCATGTAAAGACTTCCCAACTCCTTGAATAAGGTTGTATATCGAATGGGTATGAAGTGATCTGACCTGGTCAGCCTATCGATCACAACCCCGATCACATTATTCTTTCTCTAGGTATGTGGAAACCCAACCACAAACTCCATAGAGATCTCATCTCACTTACAAGTAGGGACTGGAAGTGGATAAATCAAACCCAAATGTTTCTATTGCTTGACCTTAACTTGTTGTAACATGTTGAAATACGAGACAAACTCAGAAATTCCATATCTCATCCATGGAAACCAAAATTTTCATCGCATTTCATAGAACATCTTTGTGGTTTTTGGGTTCACAACCTACTAAGAATTATGGCAATCACCCATTACAACCTTCTTTGCTGAAAACAATGCAATAAAAAGACCCTGATATCATAGAACACCCTCTTTAGAGAATGACCACTGGGAAACTATCTCCCCACTATAAAGAGAGTCTCTAATGTTATGAAATACATCATCAAGCTCTTAATCCTGAAGAATATTCATGAGACGAGCAGATATAAACTGGATGTTGGCTAAAGAAACTTAATCCCCTTCCTACTGAACTCCAATATGAAACTGTGCAAATAGAGCCATCAAATTCCACTCTTATGAGGGTTCTTTCACTACCTGGGATGGAAGTTTCATGATCAATGCATCTGCAATGATATTCCATTTCCATGGGGTGTAGACAATTT
The DNA here is from genome assembly GCA_963277665.1 of Viscum album. Classification (NCBI taxonomy): domain Eukaryota; kingdom Viridiplantae; phylum Streptophyta; class Magnoliopsida; order Santalales; family Viscaceae; genus Viscum; species Viscum album. The sequence continues at coordinate 1,036,395,768 of OY728126.1, forward strand.
CAAACTAAAAATATTTCAATTACTTCACCCAACACCTCTGGTGAAGATTAATATATTTTTGAGGGAAGATATAACTCAAATTTTTGTGGTCTGAATACATAGTAAACCTTTCTCTGAAAAGGTAGTGTTGCCAACACTTAATCATGTGCATCATAGCTACAAGTTCAAGGTCATGGGTAGGATAATTCTTCTCATGTGTCCTAAGATGATGAGATCCATAAGAAACTACAAGATTGCCCTTCATAAGAACGCAACCCAAGCCTGAACCTAATGCATCACAAAAGACCACATAGCCTTGCCCAACCTCTAGAAGAGTCAACACCATTGCAATTTTCAAAGCACACTTCTTCTCAACAAAAGAACTCTGACATTTATCATTACAAGAAAACTTCACTCCCTTTTGAGTTATAGAAGTCATTAGAGAATCTATTTTCGATAATTCCTTCACGAACTGGCGATAATATCTAGATAACCCCAAAAATCTCTAAATATCATACACATTATGAGGTTTCTCTAAATTCATAATAGTATTCACCTTCTTAGGATCAACTAATATACCATTATTAGACACCACATGTCCCCATAATTTCACTTCCTGAATCCAGAAATCACACTTTGAAATCTTGGCATAAAGCTAATGATTTCTCAGCAGTCTCAGAACTATTCTTAGATGGTGCATGTGATCCGCCTTGGCCTTGGAGTAAACGACGATGTCATCCACAAAGACTACCACAAAGGTATCTAGATGCTCATGTAAAATAGTGTTCATCAAAACCATGAAAATTTCAGGAGCATTTGTTAGACCAAAGGGCATAACAAGGTACTCATACTGGTCATAACTACTCTGAAATGAAGTTTTCATAATGTTAGATTCTTTTATCCTCAACTGATTATAACCAGATCAAAGTTCGATCGTTGAAAACCATTATTCCCCTTTAAACTAATCAAACATTTCATCAATCCATGGAAATGGATACTTTTTCTTCACCATAACTTGATTGAGATTTCGGTAGTCAAAACATAGGAGAAGAGAACCATCATCTTTCTTAGAAAAGAGAATCGGCGCTGCCCAGGGTGACACACTGAGGCCAATAAATCCTTTCTCAAGAATATCATATAAATGGGACTTTAGATCTTTCATTTCTGGTAGATCCATGTGATAAGAGGTAATAGAAAATGGTTTAGTGTTAGATATTAATTCAATGTAAAACTTGACCTCTCTTACTAGTGTAAAACCAGATAAGTCAGAATGAAACACAATGAAAAACTCAACAAAAACTATAGGGAGATCACTACTCAAAGATTCTCATTCCAAATCAAAAGCAAACACTGATATTAGTTTCCATAACTCTATATAAGAATGTTCAGCCCTACTCGACCTTAGGTCCCATTCTCCTTGAAAGATAAGATACACACCATTGGGTGTAGTAAGGTATACCCACCAAAGATAACAATAAATCTGGGCTTCATTGGCCATGATCTAATCCATCCCAAATATGGCATCAAGAGATTTCATATCGAGAACCAAAAAACTCCAATCCAACTCGAAATCTAATAGAGAGAAGACACAAGTAGGACTATGAAGACCCTACTCTCTCTCCGTACCAAGGGGTGTAGTGATATCCATTACACAAGATAAAATCTTTATAGGAAGATTAATAAGATTAAAAATACGGGTTGAAATAAACGAATGAGATTCACTAGTATCAAATAGAGTAGTCACTAATGATGAAGTTGTAGTAATGGTACCTCTAACAGTTTTTAGACCCATGTCTATTTCCTCTTATGAATCTTCCACTATGTGACGTAGCTTCGTTCCAGATATCTTTGGATGGAACCCTTTTATACATGAAGCATATGATTGCCCCATAGTTTTAGGAGGAGAAAATGATCATATTCCACTATGTAGAGTAGAAAAGATATGGCTGAATCTCTATAAGTTTCCTGAACATTCTCATAAGCTACAGCTCTTGGGTGCCTCAGTGAAAACCCTCTTAGAATGTCCTGTCTTTACACACTGATAGCAAGTCAAATCACTTACTCATGGGGTGTAGGAGTTATGTAATGACCCTACCATTGATAATTATTATGAGAATCATCGCACTTCCATTTTCCCTTGAAGTAATTGATGTTTCCCCTAGAAGAAAAAAAGGACTCCTTTCAACCCTGACTTTCCATCCAGGTCTATCTCAACCATCATCTCCCTATCTAGAAAATCAGTATAAGTGGATAGCTTTAGCAAGAAAACCTGAGAATGGATATCTAATCTAAGTCCCAACTCAAACAATCGATCTTTCATCCCATCATTAGATAAAATTTCAGTCACAAACTACACCAGCTCAGCAAATTGATTTGAATACTCATTCACGGTTCTGTCGGCCTACTCAATCTTGAAAAACTCTACAGCCATTCCCAACACCATTGAATCTGGATAGAATTAGTCTGTGAAAAGAACCATGAAGACTTTCCTCTCTAATCCCTCATGTTTCTTTGTCATCACCATCATGTCCCACCATATCCTGCTTGGTCCTTCCAATATGAAGGTGTCACACTTCAACTTGATCTCATCTGGTGTCTCCAAGAACTCAAACATAAGTTCTATCGTGTCCAACCATTCCTCATCATATTGTGGATAAGTGGAGCCTCTAAAAACTGGTGGCTTCTGCCGAAGGAACTCTTGAGAACAATTTCGAAGAACATCCCCCTAAGGATCTACAGCTAGAGCCTAAATGGGTACTGGAGGTGGTGCATGTCCCAGATCTTGGAAGTGCACGCAATCTCCTCAACTAGATTTGGGTCCACTTGAGGATTCTCTCGCTATGGTTCAACAACATCTTTATACTAGATCCAATTTGAATGTCTTGTCAGAGGAATGATGATACACAACATCAACAGACAATAAAGAATACATTATACTAAAACTCAAACTTCCCAATAAGGTAAATTATTCCCAACATATGGAACAACAATATTTGGATTTCACTTTATACAAATCACAAGAGGGTAAATACTAGAACTAATCCACAAGATTTATTTCCCTACCCCCCCCCCCCCCCTGTAAACTTGAGGTTCATTACGGTGATATTTGGATAGGCACTCAATTTAAACTACCTCCTAAGTCCCGACAATATTTCAAAAATTCATACTGACTTCAAGACAAAAGCTCAATAAACTCCTCTCATACCACTTTGTCATGAACCAGCCCAACTATCCTGGTGACCTGATAAGTGATTCATACATGACATATCCCAAAGGGTGTTCCTAATCCCCATGGGTTGGAAACTAGCATATGGAATCATAAAACATGCATGTGGGAATGAATTTGTCACAAAACATAGTAGAAGTAAGACAAAAAAGTCAATATGCATACAAATAAAACTCCACTAGAAGTAATGTACCAAAAGTCAACATGGAATTAAATCCCAAAGTACTACAACCCAAGTACCAAAATAGGTAAAAACAATCCAAGTCCCTAAGAACACAACTCATCATGTTCAAGGTTCAACAACTGGATCTACCTCCAAGAGATTGTTTCCCTTTTCTCAAACCTAGAAGGTGATAATCTACAAACACCTGAAGCCACAAGTAGGGTGTGAGCTAAAAATACTAGTAGAGTCTTACCAAGGATTCCATAAAAATTTCTAAGAATAGATTAACTAAAGTAATTCATTAAATTTTAAAAATAATCATGTTTGGTATTTTAAAGAATAATTAAACAAATCATGGTAAATAGTTCAAATGATGGAAAATAATTTAAGAAAAGGCTTCACAAGTGATGGAATATTTTTCAAACAATGCATTAAATAAAAATATAGATCAAAATTGGAAAATATTTATATCTCAAATATAAAACAAGTAATCAACATGGTCATCTTACAAATAGATACAAATGTTCTAGTATATAGGTTTATGTACTCTCAAAGTCATCATGACAATATGTATGTACACACATCCCACTGACACTGGACAAAGGTGACTCATCACTATCCCATAGGGTATGTGATCTGCTACATTTATGTTTTAGAATGTTATATAAGCATAGAGTGTGTCCAAATAACTCACAAACTGCTGAGGGATTGCATGTGATCTTAAACCATCAATGATGGGAAAGTTATTATAAGACTACTTAAAATAAAATTAAATCTTATTCATCCCATTTCAAATTCCAATTTTCCATTTAAAACCCAAAATGGGTTTTTAATCAAAAACATGCCTCTTTAACAAGATAAAACCATTGGGTTTCTATCAAAACATTTTAATCCATTTTCACAAGTTTGAAATCAATTCAAAACTAATTCCATCCATTTCAAAATTAATTTTAACAATTAAATTCAACAATTTAATCGAAATAGTTTCCATGAAGTATATAATTTAAATTAAACAATTTAAATCAAAAAATTTCCATAACCACACCCCAATTAAATGGAATTGGTGGTTTTCCCAATTTTCATGCCCACCCAATTTCAAATATCTCAATTTAGTGGAAATGGATTTTATTATTGAATTAATTGAAAAAAAGTTTGAGAAATTGAATTTAAATTAATAGTTGAAGTAAATAAATCAAATTAAAATTTAATAAATTTGGCCAAACGGGGCGGAACCACCTACCTTTTTTCCAAAACTAAACACTCACAATGGCACCCATCAATGAGAATGAAGGTGTAGAAGACCTCAAAACAAAACCTAGAGATGAGATCCCACATCACAGAGCATAGATTCATCATTTTTAGGATGATCTATTAAAATCATAAAGGATGATAAAGAGAAAAAGATGAATAAGTAGAGATAAATATTACCCAAGAATAACACCACAAGTTCAATGATGATTGAATGCTGAAAGAGAGGATTCAGAAGGGTTGGAGAGCTTCAAGATCACCTGGGGAAGGCTTTTTGTCGATAGAAATGAAAGTGGAGAGGAGGGTAAAAGATATCTCAGTTATTCTTCCTATTTAAAAAACCATAGTTATGATATTATACGATGTGTAATCCCACTACAAGTCATGAAATAGTTAAGTTTAATAACCACCGAAAAACACATTTATTTAAATTGAAAATTGTTCATTAAATAACTCACAACGTGTAACGGATAGTCATGACATGTAACCTTTAAAAGTTTTAATCTTCTCATGACATGAATCTTCTCATGATATGATCCTAGTGACCATTACATGTCATGTAACCTAGTTACACAACATGTAACCCTCTAGAAGCCTACAAAAAAGGGTTGGTTAAACATAAGTGTCCAACAAATCTCTAACTTCACCATTATAGGTATCCTCCCAATTCATTCTCAACCCTACCCAGTCAATGAAAAGGAAAATCCATGACATGGTTAAAGGAATACCTATCATATTAGTAATGGGATGTTACACTGTACATCTTCATACTTCAAGGATGAATATATAATAAAAAACTATTAGCTTCATCTAATAGTTCCTTCTTTAATTATAATATTTAAGGGACACATAATCTATTAATGAAAATTATCATCTCATCACAATCATGGTTGAACTCAGGAACATTTCTCACTTTCTTCTACAATTCTATATCATCCTTTTTCACCTCTTTAATCCTCACATGTATGTATGGTTAAACATTCATCTGAGAAAGATAGGATATGTCCCCTTTCCTCTAGATTTTATGTTACATGTTCTGAAAATCCATAAGTATTAGACCTCTTTAAATCCTCATCATGAACAAACTAGCATGGTAATTTCAACTCATAGCATCATCCACCTTGTTATTCTTCCCAAGGTGGTAATGTATTAATCATTTGTAATCTTTAATCATCTCCAACCATCTTCTCTGGTGAATATTCAACACTTTTTGTGTGAATATATACTTCAATATTTTATGATCTATATATGTCACACCTTTCACCATAAATATAGTTCCTATAAATATTTAATGCAAAAAATACCATTGTCTTCTCCAAATCATGATTTGAGTAATTTCTCACATGTATTTTTAGTTGGCAAGAGGCATGAATAGGTTCATTAATGCATCACAATAGATCAAAAACCCTTCCCCACTACAAGGCAATGTGAGAATAGGTTTACTAACCAATATTTCCTTTAAATCCTTAAAATTATCTTCATAGTCATCTATCCACAAGAACTTAACTCCCTTCCATGTCAACTTGGTGAGTGGATTAGATATTCATAAGAAATTTATCAAAAAGCATCAGTAGTATCCGTCCAAACCAAAAAAAACATCATATCTAGGTTAGTGTGGTTGGTCTAGGAAATTTCTCAATAAATTTTATTATTGAAGGATCCACCTTTATACCTTCACTTTAGATTCTGTGATCTAATAATGATGCTTTCTAAAGTCAATATTCACACACATTAAATTTAGCATACAACTTTTCCTTCCTCGAGGTATTCAAAACAATTATCAAATGATCTTAATACTCTTCATTTCTCTTCAAATATATAATAATATCATCTATAAAGACTACCACACACTGAACAATGTAATCTCTAAATATTTTATTCATTAAATCCATGAAGATTGAAAGGGAATTAGTAAGACCAAATGGAAACTCTATAAATTCATAATGAGCATACCTCGTACAGAAGGATTTCTTGGGTATATTCTCCTTCTTGACCATCAAATGATGACTTCTAGAGTAAAGGTAAGTATTGAAAAGTATTGATATATATATAGTTGATAATACAATTTATCAATATTAGATATATGATACTTGTTCTTTATATTGATCTTATTAAGTTCTCTATAATCAATGCAAATATGCCTTGACCCATCATTATTCTTAATAAAAAGAACAACTTCACCCCATGATGATGCATTAGGATATATGAATCCCTTATCAATATTACCCTAGAGTTTCTTCCTCAATTCCTTTAACATAATTAGTACTATTCTATGAGGAGTTTTTGAAACAAGTATCATACCAGGTATGAGTCCTATTGAGAAATAAATCTCATGATTTTGAGGGAAGACTAGGCAATTATTGAAGAAATACATCAGTTGGAGATAAATATCCATCATAAACAGGTAGTATGACCCATATAGTGAAAGTAACTTATATTGGAAGTTCTTATTCATCCTTGCACCAAAATACAATCATATTTTGATTCATAATATCGAGTGTAACTTTCATTCCTCAGCAATTAATATGGTCTCTACATAGATATTGTCAATCTATGCCCAAAAACACATCAAATACAACTATAGGGATAATGAAAATATTTTTTGGAATCACATTCCCACAAAAATCTATTGGATAAGATCTATAAACTTGAGATTAAATCATCATACCATTAAAGTTTTTACTTTTAACTCAATATATAATCATTGAGCTAATGATGTGATACCCATATAAAATTCATTTAATATGAAAGAGTGTGTGGAGCCATAATCAAATAAAACATTTGCAATTCTAAAGTGGATAATAAGTGTACCTTTCACCACCTCTTTATTGTGGACCACTTTAGCAGTTGTGATCGCATGAGATTTCCCTTTGCCACTTAACTTAAAAGGTTTTTTATTCTAATTGACATCATCAACCCTCATATTCATGCACTAGTTAGAATAATGTCCATAATACTTAAAATTATAGCATTGGAGTGTTTGTGGAAAATTTGGTTGATCTTTCCCACCATTCCTTTCAATGACTGGATTCTTTACATCACTTGGGTATTATTTTTCTTGATGGACTTCTTTTTCAAACTTAAAACATTTACCAAAACTTAAAAGGTAATTTCCTCTATTCTTCCTTCCAAAATTTATGCATGTATAAATATTAATTTTTGTTCTTCCAAGGGTTTTATTATTAGAATTTAATCTAAATTTTATCTTTCTCTTCTTATACCCAAAACCATGATAACAATGAGAATATATCGTCTCCATTTCAATATTGTGATCACATAGAAAGATTTCATCATTGTTATCAAAGTCTCTTTTATTCAATTCCTTTTAGAGACTTGGTCTCAATCCACTAAAGAAAAGATCAATTTTTCTTTCAAGGTCGATGATAAAACTTGAACTATACCTTTCATGTATTGTGAAAATTTCTATATAGGTACTGATGGATTCATCATCCTTCTACTTTATTTCAAATAATTATCACTTAATTTTAGTGTGAAAGGTTCTAGGAAAATACTTATTGAAAAATAAATTCTTAAATTCTTCATAGGTCATGGAGTCAATTTTCTCCTCTTGCTTCATATTCTTGATAAGAGTCCACTATTTATATATTTCTCCTTCCAATTAATAAATATCCAAATAAATTTTTCTTGCTCCAATCACTGGAGAATAGAAAATATCTTTTCTATGGTATAGATCTATTGTTAATAAATTAGTGTATTTGCAGACCTGCTAAATAAATGTGAATGTTGCCTCATGAAAGACTCAAAATTACATTGTCCCCTCATTTACTTGTTTGGAAACTCATCATGATTCATATATTAAAAATGTTGCATAATCATCTCACTAAGATTTTTCATTCTAGATCCCAAACCATTTAGTTTCTCATGAGTAAAATCATTTCATTTTCAATCACATTTAGAATTAACATGATTCCTCCTAGTTCTAGATATTGATAAAAACCAAAATGAACAATGTGAGAAAAAATAATCATTGTGAGAAATCATATAATCATAAAAAAAATTCTTAGGATGTCTAATCATGATACCTTTTTTCAATCTATGAATCCTTAGGTTTTAAATAGGTCGTCCTTGGTAATTATCTATTCAAATCCTTTATAATGGTTCATAAAGAAAATGTGAATTAATCCAAGTATATCCCCCAAGAGTTTCTAGCCAGGTATGAGGCCTTAGACCCACTCATTGTGCATCGGTGATGATATAGATAATACTCCATCTACCCCTTTCAAAGATGTTACCCCTAAGTGAATTTGTGCCAAAACTACATCCACTTTCTTGTATCCATACAGGGAATTATTTTCTAGGAAAATCACACAATATCTACTTTAAAAAAAACTTTAGGATGTTTTCTTATACTTATAATTATCCATGGTGTGATCACCAAATTTCTCTAATCCTAATCCCCAAAAATAACTAAACCCTTCTTTGATACAAATTGAATAGATCCAAGAATAACATACATAAATATTTCATCATTTTATATGAATATTCAATACATTTCAGAACAATACACACCCTATAACCATAATAGTTTAGTTTATTTAAAGACTATATATATAGACAACTTATTTTATAAAAGATATTCAATATCTCCCACAAAGTTCTTCTCATATAATACCATTCTTAGACATACCCTACTTAAAACCCTAGGGAAAGGAAACATAATAAATAGTGAGCTCATATGCTTAGTAAGGGTAAATATGGTAGTTATCAATCGATGATCGAATTCAAGCATAAAATAAGCACAAGGGTATGATATCATGATCATTATATATAAAGTTCTTACCCAATATTTCATTGATCATAAACATGAGTCATGACATAAAACTTTATCATTTCAAAATACATGAATCATAAGAGTGAGGAATCATCATAAATCCATCATGAACCATGATATAGTATCATATGAATTTAAACATGTCATTGGAATTTTCTGGCTCAATCATAAGCATAATCATAAAAATATATTCGGCATCATACATTCACTATGTAATTTCCTAAAAAGGATAATTCCAAAATTCTCTTAAGAGTAACTTATATCCAGTAAAATTTGTTAACTATTAGGAGTCTATTAACTTCATCGTCTCTTAGGAGTTTCTTAACTCTTCCATCATTAAATAATAAATTTAAGGGACATATAATTCTAGATCTAACCATCACATAATCATAATCCATTCATATTTATTCCACAATATCATAAAAAAATCCTCATATCATCATAGAATAACCCATGAAAAATAAATGGGTTTCATAAATATCTCATAATCATAATCATAAACCATACAAGAAAGAATAAAGACGATATCATTGGATAATATCTCCAATAAATCATAAGTAACATCAAAATATGTTATCATAGATTAAAAATTCCTTTAAAATATCACTGAAATATTTCTTTAGAAAAATGTCCTTTTATTTTTAAATCAGATATTTAAAATCTAAAAAAATATAAAATATTTTGAAAAAACTTTTTTTAAAGATTCATGGAAACTTGTAAATGAATCTTCAATGAATTTATAGGTCATGAAGATAGGAAATTTTATTCATGTTAAATCATTAAAAACAAATATTTTGTTCACACCTTTAGTAAAAAGTACCTCATTCAAAAATGATAAGAAGATTCTTTTTAAACCTTTTTATAGAAAGTAAAAAATGGGTGAAAATGAATTGAAACAATAGTTGGATTACAATAAAAAATTCTTGAAAACATTTTACAGAACATGGATATAGAGGATAATGATTTCTAACCAAAGGTGGATAAATATGGTCATCTTTTATTGAAAACATTTTCTAAACCATTTTGAGTACCAAAGAGAGGAAAATAGTACTAAAACTTGAAAATTACAGAAATAAAAATATTATAATAAAATAAAATAGTTTTATCACATGTGTATCATATAATTTCTCTCAATATAAATTCATGTATAAACAATCTCGATTAAAATGAGATTGAAACATAAATCTCTTACCTCAAGTCTCATTTGTTTCGTACATGCCCTAACCTACTATACAATATATATATTTATTATATATATATTGAAGAATAATACTCATATATATCATATCATGTATTATTTACATTAAATATCTTATAGTCTATTTATTAACAATTCTTTATTAAAATCAATTTCACCAGGTGATAACTACTTTGTTTTTCATGCATGTTTCAGTTCGTCAGACCCAATCATTATACTTTGATCATAGTTCTATAATATCCAAAATATTAATCATGTAATGAGTATAATATGTTATCATTATATAAACTTTTATAATTATTCATATAAAATGGTTTTTAAAATGAATTACATCACTTTATGGAGACGATAGTCAACATGTATGCACAAGTGATGTTTCCACTTTTCAATGAATGGAACAAAAAAAGTAAATAATATTTCATCTTTACATAACTATAATAATATCATATATATTCAGTAAATCCATAATTATAATCATCAAAGTGAAGTGGTGATGAAAACGAAATGCATCACTTTTTGGAGGTGGTAGTCCACACATACATATGAACAATGTTTTCTTTTCTCATAGGAAGGAAAGGGGTGGATAATGGTTGTTCAATAATTTTTATAAAAATTAAGTATATTGAATATATTAAAGTCATTATTTTGTAATTGATATCATATATTTAGAGGAGGTATAAGGGGAAATAAAATTTAAAGCACTTGTTTAATAGTTATACCTCTTCATTGAGAATCTTCATTTATCTTGCACATTAATCCTTGAAAGGATGGTATTTTCAAAATACTAAAGGTTATAGTGGTAAATAAATATAGGATGGGATTAGGGAAAGGATTATATAATATAAAATTCTCAAAAATTGTGAATAAAGGAGAATAGAGGATTTCATTTTATAAGTGAGGGGAGAGGCACCCTTGGAATTACCTGAAGTATTAAATTAATATAAATTAATCTTCATGTTCAGGTGGCACAAAATTGAAATATTTTGAATCTAGGATGAGTATGATTCTAAATAATTTCATCAAATAAAATTTAAACAGGTTTAGGTAATGTTTTAACCCTTATCTCTTAGTTTACCCCCCTATTAACCCTTTTGAAGATTACCATGATATCCAATTTTTCTACTCTTTAAGGGTCATGAAATTTTCTATAAAATGAAAAGTGACCCATAAGTGGACAATGGTTTATATGATCGACCATACCTAATTCACTTGGGTAATATTTTTATGAATTTTAAAGAATTTAATAAAATATTATTTAATATAAGATACCATTGAAGTCATTTTTGATACTATTCACATAGTTTAACTTTAAAGACAACAAGATAGAAATAAAATTTGAATCAAAAATTTTAAAACATAAATATATTTTATATTTATTTACACGATTAATTTAAAATAATAACTCTTCCAAATTATACTATTTTTGATATTTTTAAAATCATTTATTTTATTTTTTTTTATTACTTGAAAAAGTACTATATCAGAATTGCGTAAGCATTTAAGCTACTTTTTTCATCACTAAAAATTAAAAATAAATTACCATGATAAAAAATAATTCATTAAAAATTAAAATATCCATTTAAAACTAAACATAACATATTTTTATCCTCATGAAAAAATATTATAGATATTAAAACAAAGAGAGTGACATTTTGTATTTATTCTTTTCATAAGACAATGTCAAGGTCATTATCAAAGGAAAATGGAAAAACAATTTACAAAAATTCAAAGATATAATTATTAAGGTAGAATGAAACCTATCTAATGAAATAAATCCATGTTTTTGGAGATTTTTAGGCCTTATCACATAGTTTTAACTGTTTTTTACCCTTACCAATGTGACAAATATTTATCATGGTTACTATTCATAGTGACCAAAAATAAAAAGATCATATTTACCAAATTTGAAGATCCTGATTACAAATATAGAATCCATTTTTCATGATTAAATTTCAAGGATTGGTAGAAATACATTTTAAAATAAGCATATAGAATGAAATGAAAACTGGTTTTTGAAAAATGTGTGTTTAAGCATAAAACTTGATTTATTCTTATCGCATGCCTAATAAAAACCAATAGATGAATGCTAAAACATTTTATTGAATATATAATCTATATATTTTATTAAAATCACTCATCAATAATTATTAATTTAATTTATTAAGATAAAAACACATTACACACATAAGAAAAAAAAATTATAAAAACATCTCATTTTTACTTTCAAATGCTTTTATCAATTAATAACCAATGAAATCATTTTATACATGTGTAAAAAATAATTTTTAATAATTTATTTAGTCATATTCACACCCTCCAATATAACGGTTAGGTAATAACTATCACATTAAATATTAATTCAATGGTATATCGTGGTTCATTTAGACTCGGTGTTGTGTGTAAAGAAAGCTATCAAATAAATTAAATTTAGTTAAAGAGAAATATATCATAAAATATCTTGGTGATATAGTGACTCAATGACTCTTTATAATTATACTACTTACTAAATAACTTTACATATGAAACTAAAATTTCTTATGTATCAATTAAAACATATTAAGTATTACTATAAATCTCGAGTCTTTTCCATTTTTTTCTCTTCTAGAATGTATTATGTATTCCCTAAATTCCTTACGTATCTCTATGAGTGCTTCCTATTTCTATATTTCAACACTAGGTAGGATATTACACATAAACAAAATATATTATGTTTTATTATAATAGTTTTTACTTTTTCATTTTCTATATCTTCTAAAAATATTGCCTATTACATTGAAGAGTTTTACCTTTTCAATTTTCTAGTAACCATATTCCACATTGCATGAACCATTCACACACCATGGTTTCCCCTATAATTTATTAAATATATCTCATGAATTCTAAAATAACTTCCAAAATTATTATTTCATAACATCCACTTCTAAAACAACTCAACTAAGTTGTTTCACTTATGGAATTCTATTTTTGAACATCTCTGATACTTATTCATGGTTACTTCACCTTCTTTTCTATTAAATAATCTATCCTTCTAACTTTTTCTATACTGAACTTCATAACTTTAGTAACATTTTTCCTTCTCATAAATTTTGGATATCCTTACTTTCACTTCTCAAATAATTTCAATAATAACTTCATCCCCAAAAATCATATGTGTTGATAATAAATCTAGAACAGAAAATCCAATGCCCGTTGACAACAAACCCAACACCAAACCTCAATTGGATGCTATAAAATAATCATTACATTATGGTTTATATAACCATGAGAATGAAACATGATGTAGTAAGTGTTGACAAAATGTTATTAAAACATTCATGGTTTGTATGAAATGTGGTCTCATAAGAACGCCATGATGTAGACTAATTACACCATGATATATTACACCATGAGTTGTGTGTATCCGATATGGTCATAGTTTGTATAATTTTAATGAAAATTATTCCTTTTTAAAATTAACAAAAACCATCATCAGTGCCAACCTAGAGGGCCCACACTAAATCTGAGGGGGCTTTAAATCATATCAAAATATTTTTTTAGATTAAATAAAGGTTTAAAATTGATTTACATAGTGAATAGTTAATAATTTATTAATAAATTATAAAATAGGGATAATTATAAAAAATTATATTGATTTATGAATTATTTATAAATGCGAATATAAAATATTTATATTTATAGGACTTATTTGGTAAATATGTGATCATTACTTTATGTAAAGTGTTTACATAAAATATGAAATATTTATATAGTTATAAAAGTTTTCATAAATATCATATATATTAGAATATGAAAGAGTTAATATTAAATGCCATATAAATTATAATATTAAAGGGTTTTTTATTGAAATAAATATAAAATTTTCATATTTATTTATTTAATGGAATGTTTAAAATTCATGATAAATTATAAAATTTTATAGTTTGTTTATTTATAAATTGTTTATAAATGTTTATCTCAAGTCTATAATTATGAATTATTCATTTATTTAGTTTATTCCCGACTTGATTCATAGATATAAATTTTATATATTATGAATGGATGTATAATTAATTTTAAAGTGTCAAATTACTTTTTTAAATTATCACACTTGTATTTAATAAGTTATATGATAGGTGTGATAATTGTTTTAGTTTTCTTTTAGCAAGAGGCTCATGATGGTGTCGAAAGATCACCAATATAATCTTAAGGATCCTAAAAAAAATCTTCAAAAGGTTTAGGTATTTGATGGATTATACATGATCTCGATTGGTACTGGATTATTTCATTTTTTATTCCCTTAGGATGACCTTAAATCTAAGTCTTGGGTGGTGATTTTGTTTCCATGAAACTAAGAAACCTAAGATTCTGGAACTGGGATCCTCTATTCGACCCAACCAAGGTCAAAAATTCAATTACACATGTTTGGATCTGTATTAGGGGCCTTGGATAGTTCTTCTAGAACTCACAAATCCTATGGGATATTTCATATTTCGTGGGAATTTCTATTAAGATCGATGCTGATATTGAGAACACTAGATATGGACAATTTGAAAGGGTCTTTGTTAAAGTGGACTTATGTACACCTCTTATTGAGACTAATTTTATTATTTCTATAAATTATAGGCTTGAACTCTCAATTGCGTTTGAGAGGAATCCTTCCTTTTGTATAAAATTCTCTCACATTAGACATTCAAATGACCAATGTCTTAGGAATCCAGTCTGTGAAAACTGTAAGAAGATTGGCCATCTTGTGGACAATTGAAAATTTAAGTTTCCTATGGATGATTCTAATAATGGGGGTAGGGAAAAAGTGAGCAAGATGAGACAATTGGGGGTCCTCAACTAGGAAGAGTACCAATCTCATTTTATGATGTGGTTGGTGGTCGAAATCCACCCTCTCCTTCAATTCATGGAACTCAAGAGGTGAATAATACCTTTCCTTATGTTGATACCATGGTCCAAGGAGAGGATTCTCTATCTAAATGGGATGAAATGGTTTAATTACCTAAAAATAAAGACCTTTACAGTGATATTTAATGGGACCCCACTATTTTAATGGAGGTGTAATATTTTTTAAAAGGTGAACTAGTTGTTGGAACATTTCATGTCAAGGGAGATTATTTAGAGGTTCCAAGAGTTGGGAAGATCTAC
The DNA here is from genome assembly GCA_963277665.1 of Viscum album. Taxonomy (NCBI): domain Eukaryota; kingdom Viridiplantae; phylum Streptophyta; class Magnoliopsida; order Santalales; family Viscaceae; genus Viscum; species Viscum album. The sequence goes on from OY728126.1 coordinate 1,036,411,504, forward strand.
CAAGATGAATATGTGAATCAGATAGAAGAGGCATATAGGGATACTTGGGCTTTGGATACTGAATATATTCCATATCAGGGTGAAAAGATACTTATTTCCACTAATACATGTGTTTTGAGGCCTGTATATGATCCTATTTTGGTTGTATCTGAAGTTTCTTCCTTAGGTAAGCTGATAATGGATGTTACAAAGGTTATGGATGTGGTGGAAGCCTACAGTAGTGAAGGAGAGGACTCTAATATAGGGTTTTTATTTTCTGGTTAGAATTTATAGGTTTTTTAGGATAAAAAAGGTGGGAAGAAGTTTTTTTCTTCACCATACTTCTTTGTCATACTGGATTCCATCAACAACCCAGATTTTGATGCTCTCTATCTTAAGAGTCATGAGAGGAAAGGTATAATGAGAAAGATAAACTCTAACACTAATGAATCTTTCCCTCCTTTGATAACCATGAAGGATGAAAAATATGATCTTCATATGGTTTCTTCCCATTGTGGTAAGTCAAAAATTGGGGACAATGAAACCAATCAAGACATTCCTAGAGATAGGTCCCCTGCTAATGAGGACTAACTTAAAGATGATTCCTCAAATCAGAGGTCTCTGATAAATATTCCCAAATTTTGGTATCAAAAAATGATTTGACTGGATGTCAAGACATTGAGACTCATAATAAAGAATATGAATCATCGGGAAAGGATGATTAAGATGATACTTAGAATAATCCTAATAAATAGAATAGAGGCAGACACTTGTGAGGTTGAGGTAGCTCTCAAGGAAGGGGTGGTATACACAAAACAAGGTGATTTCGGGATGGTTAGGTGTTTATGGTGGTGTTTTCTATGACACTTTTTCTAACCTTGAAACCCTTTTTATTCTTTTGTGTGTTTACTTTCTTTTTCAATAATAAATTTTCTAGGATCATGGGTTCTAAATACATGGTTCACACTATTCCTACTGAACTATGGTTATTGGAACTTTGGGTCATATTTCTTATTGGACTTGGAGCTTATTCTTTATTGATAAAATTATGGGTTGGTTATCTATCACATCATACTTGATTTTATAGGGATTTTTGATTTCATAAAAATCTAATACTTTAAATAAAAATGTTTCAAGTACCTTATTCATGTGATGTAATTATATATTTTTATTTATTTTTTAAGGCGGAAGAAGTTCCCCACCCTATGGACCATTAAAAATTTCATGTTTGAAAACATACATGATTAAAGACCATATATTTTTTGAGTGTTCAGGTAACATACCTTTTTTCATGTAAAACTTTGGAATATTTTAAGGAATATTTTTGGAGTCAGGCACTGGGACGATGAAAAATTTTGAGGCCCAGTGAGCATGGTACTGATATTATAAAAATATTAAATATATTAATATCACATTTACACAATTCACCTAAAATAGTAGAATAATTCCCAAATGGAGTATCATATCATAAATCTAAGACCTCTATTGAGTTGTGAACATTATTTTTACCCTAGGAAAGACATAAACTTTAAGTGTGTCGGGCATTCATCTTGGGCGCCATCTTGGGTGGATAAATAATTAAATAAATAAATTATTAATTAATTACTTAATTAAATCCAAATACCTAATTATCATCTATAAAAACATTTTTATATCAAATTCACAGTGTTAGGTGCATAATCTTGATAATTGAAAGAGATAGTTGGAAGATATCATTTGTAAGTGAAAATGGATTGGAGGATCATATCTATTTCATAGGGTTCATCTATGCTAATAGAGTTCATGGATCTCACCAATGGCTATAACACAAGATCATTCTTCATTAGAGATCGGTTCGAACTAGAGGTAGGATGTTTATGTTTTGTGGATTCATCCCATTTTGTTATATCATGTAGAACATGGATCAATTACACTAACAATAATAGATTCATGCATCGAAATGTGATTTATAGTTGATGAATTTGATGAATCGTTGGTTCTTCATTCATTGTTCTATTGGAAAAAAATTGAGGCCAACCTGAACATGACTGATGTTCATTCCCCTCTTGTATTTCATGGATTTCTCCTTTGTTTCTTTGCATATTCATCATTGGAAATTCCTTTGGTCAGTGGTTCGAAAAATTATCAGTATTCAATCATTTTGTGACCGTTCTTCAATGAAATTGATCGATACAATGGGTGGGGTTCATTATTGAGTGTGAGATCGAGTTGCGACGATGATGGAGAATGACAGGAAGTGGACCGGATCAGCCTGCTAATTTATGTTCTTCCCATTTTGACACACGGTGATGGTGAAATGCAGAAGCAGTTGATTTTTGAGTGAATTGAAGGCTGAAACACAACAAGAGGAAATGGAAAGTCTAGTAAACACCAGTTCCATGATTCCCGAGCAAGGTTAGCAGAGGATCCAGAGGTGACAGTGGTGTGAGAGAACACATGAATGGTCAGAAATTTCTGGGAAATTCCCAACTACACTACATGTACTTTAAGAATAGATTCCATGTAGTCCCAACAGTGTGGTGTTAGGGTTTCCACATAGAGATAAGTTTCACACATTGTGTGGCCCTTAGCCGACTTGCACATCATGTACAAGGAGTACACGCTCAGGGAGGAATGTGGTCTTACATGTTGTGTGTGTCAGGTCACACATTTTGTAACCCATGGAAGACGGATCGGTGTGCATAGGGAGTATACACCCAGGATCCCATGTGGATTCACACACCATGTATGGAAAGGCACATGCTATATACTTTTGAAAGTATAAGGGAATGGGAAGACAACACATGTTGAGTGTCAGAACCCCCCCCCCCCCCACACACACACACGCTATGTGTCATGGAGTATACCCCATATACCCTAGAGAAAGTAATCAGACATAGCATGAGTACACAAGCATTCCTTGAATACATGGGAACAACATGTGGTACAAAATCAAAGTAGTATGGCACACCGAGTGCCGAACAGACATCTACATGTTGTGTAGCCTATAGGACACACCGTGTATTTTGAAAAAATTGCATACCATGTGAGTACGAGACACAAGTAGTATTAGGATTAGTGAGCACATTGTGTACCCCAAGGGCCTCACCGTGTACTCTGTTAAGGGCATGTTGGATCCCTCATCCTTCTTAGTTTAGCTCTGGTATGATCTTCGGTGAGTTACCTTGTATCATTCAGTGTGGGTGATTCCCCATTGTCCATCCCCTTGAGCATACTATGAGGCATCATTTCTTGGGCCCAAGATGTGATCCCATCTATGGGATTAGTCTCATGTAGAGTTATAGAATCCCTATGTGAGGCCCATAATGGGATCCTCTACCATTATACCCAAGGTAGGGTTTGAGTAATTTTCATGACTAATATATACATGTGTTGATTCCCTAATTAGTGGGCTAGTCCAACTAAGGTTCTTGGTGTCCCCCATGGACCTGGGTGTGATCCCCTATCTATGTATCGATATCTAATCTTTTCTAATGAGGTGTAGTCTGATTGAGTAGGTATATCAGATGATCCCTCTCAATTTATTTCATACCTCTTCATGGAAATAACCGACGAGCATGATCTCCCAGTTGAGTGCCATCATTTTATTAATACCCAATGAGTGAGACCAATTAGATGAGTTCCGTCAGGGATCGCAAGGCTTGTGGGTTTAGTTCTCCCAGATGAGTGGTACTTTCAAGACTCTAGTAGAATCCTAGGTCGGCGATGCGATTGTGACCTCACCTTGATACTTAGTGTATATCTTGAGCACATTTGGTTTATCCTTGTTTATTATTATGTCTCATACCTTGATTGATATGCTTGTGTATTTATGAGATGACTATTCTTGATTCTTTATGTTTGGTGATTTTGAGGTGTCTTACTGGGTATTGTTATACTCACCCCTGAAAGAGCTCTACCCGCACATGTCGTGTCTTATACAGATGACAGGCCTTTTACAGAGTCCTTGGAGGACCAGAAGTGGGTGGAGTACAGTTTCATCTAGACATACCGAGGTACATATCGGTGTTTCATTTGAAAGTAGTACCCTCTTTCTTAGAAGGTTGTACTTTATTTCTAGTTTTGGGTGGGATTTTATTTAAACCCTTTTATTTCATTCCATTATTTTTGTTGTACTCTGATGTGGGATATATTTTTTACATGAATTATTGGTATCATTTGTTATTTAAATTTATCATTTTATGGGCTTAGAGATTTGTGTGGGTGTACAGGTAAATTAGGATAATATCTCTCATGTGTGTGATATGCATAATTGGAACTGGTCGCCAACCCCTGGCCTATTGAAGGCAAGAATGGGGTAGTCACATTCATCTTATCACCAGCCAGGTGGGCCCTAGTGGATTGGGTTATAACAAAGTGGTATTGAAGGAGTTTATCCTAGGACTGAAGTTAAGATTTCTTTTCAAGTTGTGAGATTTTTTTTCAGAACTAGGGAAACAATGTTAATAGTGTTTCGAGTTCAACTTTTAGGCCAGGGACTCTAGTGTTGGTGTGGAGCCCGACGTATCCATTCACTAGGACTCTGATAACCTACTTGTTTACTTGAAATATATAAGCACTGGTTATAGGGACAACATTGGTGCATGTATCATATAGGAAAGTGTTGGGGTTTCAATTACCTTTTTGAATCATCTATCCAGATATGCTCTTTTAACGGTGGTGCATCTCAGCTTTTTTTGGATGCTTCCATGCTGACATCTAGCTAGGATTCTGTAGTGGGATCATGGATATGATCTTCTTGGTGGAGAATCTTCAATTTTTGGATCTGTACAGTCTGAATTTACTCTAGGTGGATAAAAAGGGATGTCTCCACCCATTTAGAAGCACACAAACCAACCTTTGATGCTTTAGGTGGATGATCCCTATAAATTTGAGTAGTGGTTAGTTATGGTGGTACTAAAAGGTGATGATCCTGTGTTGAGTGCACTTATCAATTTCTAGAGTTAGATATTTTTAGGATTTTTGGTGATCCATAACCCCTTCTTAGGTGGTAGAGGACTAGCATGAGATTTTGGTGTGAGTGACCCTCTTTGATAGGATTCCTCTTGATAGAGGTCCTAGCTTCAAGACATCCCCAAGGTGATGTGGGGAATCGGTATAACCCTATGTTGGTGGTGTTTTAGATGATTTTAGACACACGAGGAATAGGGACACTTCCCTCACTGAGACACATTCTTATGACATGATTTAAAATCATATAGGCAAGTTATTTCCACCCAAATTGGATAGTGTTGAGTGTGGTGGATGGGTTCCTTTGACTTTTATGTTTGAGGTCATTCAGATGGGATAAGTTGTCATAGAAATCCCTAGTTATGGTTAATAGGTGGGTAGGGAAAATTTATAGCTTCGTGTGAAAGGATATTGTGATCGAATTCTTAGAGTGTGGTTCGATGTATGACATGGTTCTTCATTGCTCCAGCTACAGTTTTAGCATAGATTCATAATACATATTTCCATGAACGTAACCCCTATTCAAGATCTAATAATACCAATGGATCCTTTTAGATTAACCTTGATATTGCAGGCTTCAACAGAGAGGATCAGTGATCACACACTTTTACCTATAGTGTGACCCGACTTTGAGGAGTGAGAGAGCCTCACATGGATTATTTATATAGTGGTAGTGAGACCCTATGATGTTTTCCTTGGTATAGACTAGTTTCTTACTATCCATGCTTAGTTGACTTTGAACAGTGAGGGTTGCAGTGTACCGGAGTTAGTGAGACAAAATTATCCTTTGGTGACAAGGGATCACAAGCAGTGAAGGATGAGCTCATGCATGAGAGGATACATCCAATTTCTCATCAGTTGGATAGTATGACCCTTATAGAAGCATATTCTTTGAGATTTAAGTTCCCTACGGTGTTACAGGAGTACATGGAATCCTTCCTTGAGGGTTTTTCATGCTTAACTCCCCATAAAAAAAATTCTACACAAAATTGCATCATAGATGGCCTGATATTTGCGCCATCATATTGGATGGTCCAGTAGATCTGTGAGAGATAAAGGTACAGTTGGTGTGTCTACTGATTTAGGGATTCATAAGACCCAATGTATTTTCTTGGGAAGCCTAGTGTTGTTCACCTAGGAGGTGTATGAGAACTTTAGGATGGGTGTGGACCAGCATCACCTTATCTAAGAGACCAACATGGAGGAGTAATCACCCCCGAGAATCAATGAATTCTTTGACCAGTGATTAGGGGAAAAGTGGTTCTCAAAGTTTGATCTGAGGATGGTTTATCACTATCTCTGGGTTTGTGAAGAAGTTATGCTTAAAGTGGATTTATAAATCTACTATGGTTACTTTGGTTCTTGGTGATACCTAGTGGTGTGTTGGACATCCCAACAGTGTTCATAAGACTCAGAAACCAGATCCTACTTATTGTATTTGATTCATGTAAGTATTCTTTGATGACATCCTAGTGTACTCAGTGTTAGTTGTGGAGAACGTGAGACCCATGAGGATAATTCAGGACATGCTACGAGAGTATCATCTTTATTGGAATCTCTTGAAATATTAGTTCTAGATTCAGGAGGTCCACTTCCTAGGACATGTATTCTTAGACATGGGAGTGGTAGTGGAACCAATAAATGTAGTGGTAGTGCTATCTTAGAATCCACCTTAAGAGTGTGGAGGTAGTAGAAGATGATCACAGTAAGGTTTTCTATTAGAAGTGGTTGAGTGGGGTGACAGAGTAGTTGACCCCTAAAGATGAGGATGGTGCAGTATACCTCCATCGATAGTTGTTACCCTTTTTCTTCTCAGTGAGACAGGGAGGCACAACTTGTGGATATTGATTGTGAGATATTTCATGACCAGATATCCACTAGACATGTTCTTGATGGATTTTATGAATATGGGGAGTACGTCATCCTTCTGATGACATATGATGACTCTAATTAAGTGGTGAGAAGAAGGTGATGAGGAGGTTTATTTACCTTATAAATACATACAGGAGAGGTGAGTATGTACCAAGATACTTTGGAATTAAGTTTTGTGACCAAGTATCTTGTAGATTTTTGTTAAGTTTAACTATTGATGTCTCACCTATCAGTAGGTGAAGACCGATGGATCTTAATGGAGAGTTTGGGATGCCTGTGTATGCGGGAGGTATTCTAGAATCATGGAATTCCCTTGATGGTCATTTCAGTCAATGATTATTACTTCACGTCATTATTAGAGAGAGGGTGCAGAAGTCTTGGGGGCTCAATTGTAGTTGAGCACATCTCTTCTACACCAGATAGTTATCCAGGTAAAGCGGACCATCCAGGTTCTAGAGAACATTCTTCAGGATTGCATGATAGTTATAGGACATAGTTGGGAAGATCATCTATCATCGGTGGAGTTTTCATATCTTAAAATATACAAATCCACCATTAGTGTGTGTCACAACCCCCTTCCTCCAAAGATAACCCTCCTGGGCTAGAAATGAATAACCGAAGATAATGACCCCCGAGTCCCACCTTCAGTAGGCCTCGGGGTGGCAACCAACACCAAGGGTATACAAAACTCATAAAATGGGAGGCATTACCCTATTTTATAGGAAACAAGATTGGGAAATAAGATGTATCAACCTTAAAACAACTCCAAGACATATATAAAAGAAATCCAAAATCCATCCCACATGCATGTTTAAAATAAAACTGTTACAACTTCAATAAATCTCCAAAGTGAGCACCCAAAGTAAGGCTAGGTAGTGAAACATCAGTTGTCAAGATCCGAACTAGTAAACCCCAGCACAGTCTGTGAAATCTTCCTAGAAACCTGAAAATGGTTATATATATATATAGTGATCATACAAGTATACTCAATAGGAAATACCTAAGTCTCTTTTGCACATGTGAAATGAATTATACTAATGTCCTTGTGAGAAAAAAGTATGACCAAAGAGAACCTAACAAGGAATACTATCCATCCCATCCTAACCAAGGCACATTAAATAAGTAACACAAGTCAAGAAAAGTAACATAGTAAGCACATCAATTATTTGGGTACACCAGACCACTTCCCACTAGTTTATCTACTCTTTCCTAATGGAAAACGTTATCATGATCCCACCTCTTCTGAAAGTACCATGTCACAACCCGCCCACACAAACCTGGGATTCACATTTAGTCTCGTCACTTAGGAAAACAAATCACATCACATCCCACCTGCACACACCTGGGTCTCACAGCTAGTCCCATCACCAAGTCAAATGAATCACATCACATCCCGCCTGTACACACCTAGGCCTCACAGCTAGTCCCATCACATGGGAAAACAAAGCACATCACATCCTACCCATACACACATGGGCCTCATAGCTAGTCCCATTACCTAGGAAAATTAAGCATATCACATCTTGACCATAGACACCTGGGCCACAACCACATCTCATCCCACCCACAGACACTTGGGAAAGCACAACTCCCCCGCACACACCTTGGCCTCACAAACCACAACCTGCCTGAAGAATATTGGGCTATCACCACCTGGAAGGAGCAGGGAAGAGTGGGTGGTAAGTCATCCATCCTCCCACCAGGATATTTGGGAAATACACCCTCCCCTATAAGGATGGTGGTGTTCAGAACATAGTGCTCAAATAGGGTGGGGTGCATATAGAAATCACAAGAAAACAGAAGTATATACATATAAATACCAAACATTCATCCCAACCAATGGGTTTTCAAGTAAACGACTAAGTCACCACATGTCACTTTTGCTGAGACCTCTAAATGCACAACATCACACAACAAGACACAAACCCAATATATATTCCCAACCAATTTATTTAACTGATTCCACTATTTATTTAACAATACATTTTATTTTTTTGTTAACCACACCAACCAAAGACAATTCTAAACCTTATTAATCAAACATTTATTCATGTATTATATTATTATACGGGAAAATACTACGCATAGTACATGAAAAAAAATACAGAAAAAGTCACACATAGAGAAACTTCAGGAGAATTACCCATACCAACCAACACATGTCCTCAACTCTCAACCACATCCAGCAACACAACATAGCACAACTCGATTGTAGCCCCGCTACACAACACTTCTCATCAATTCCACAAACAAACAATCTCTCAACCTAAGATTCCATTACATAGCCAAGTTGATGTATCGTCTACAAGTTCATCCACAACACTACCCAAACCAACCCACAACACGTACCCAGGCTTCACAACCAGACCACAACACAAACTAGAGCAAACCCACACATCAAAACATATCCACTTAACCTCTCTTAGTCCCTTTACACACAACCATAGCTATCCCACACAACACATCACCCCACATGACAAATCATAACACAATTCTGGATTTATCAAGGCATTCCTTATTTAATTTCACTTGTTAAATCAGGGGTTATCACAAAAAATGGGTAATCCTGGGGCACCCGCTTATTATCCAACTATATGTAGTTTACCAATTTCCATATATATGTGTTCAAAATGAACCAAAAAACATGAAATCCATTTAGTGTACAAAAAAAATCCACCAATAGCCATTATTTTCAGCGGGGCATTCAGCCCGTATGATCACAACATTACAATCAATATCAAGGCTGTAAAAATCATGCAAACAAACCCCATTTCCCCTTTCAAATTCAATTATCCAGTTCTTTGTCTTTTATTAAGTGGGTTAAACTATAATCCAAGGGTGATAAAATCAAAACCCCTCACACATTTTTCACAAAAAAAGAGAAATAAGGGGAAAATCCTACCTCGAAGGGGTGTCAACATTCTTCGCACAAGAATAGATCATGTAACGGACCTCTGGTTACCTATCCCGCAAGATCTGAATTCATACGAGGACACTACGGCACCACCGCACCCACAAAAACTAAGTGATACCCCATTAAGAATCATGGATAAGCACACGTCATAGCATGACGGGGAGATATGGAAGAGAACGAGACCAACCCGAGGAAGACTGCTAGAAAAACGAAGGGAGAACATACCTTGGATCACCATAGATTGGCAAAGAACGATCATCAATATTAAGAGATTGAAGAGTGGGAAGAGGGTTTTAAGAACTCCTTGGGGCACCTAGGGTTCATTCAGAATGAGAAAGATTGCTGCAGTTATAGGATTTGTGAAAACCTGAGAGGCTGGAATGTTTTAAAACATTACAGCATTGGGGTATTACATTATGTGTAATCCCCTTTCACGCCATGTAATAAATTGAAGTACACTTCCACTAAAAAATGAATCACCTCTCAATTTTATTTTATTTTTCACACCTTAAAGTATTTCACGCCGTGAATCTCTCTTTCACGCCATGTAAAAGTCTGCATGTTGTGAAGATTTCCAGGATAAACTGTGAAACCAAACTTCACTCCGTGAAATTAAGTTACACAATGTGTAACCTCCCTGCATCCAATTTTTAACAATTGAACTTCTCCAAACTCCCTATGAGTCTCCTCCAATCACTTCCAATGACCAAACTCACAAATTAACAAATCGGGAAGGCACATACCATTACATTAGATACCTATCAAACAATTATCATCCTCAAGAATCCAATACCAAGCCCAATAAAAAAAGGGTTTGAACAACCACCTCGTGAGATACCTCTCAAGTATCTCTCTACACTTGAAATATCACTAACAACCAAACATATCAACATGTAATGATAAACCACCTTGTGTTGTTTGAAAGCTAGGGTGGAAACCTCCACACCTAAGAACACCTCCTCTGAAATCTTCTAACCCAAACAAACAAAAAACAAACCACACAAGCACAATGACCGTGCCATCTCAAACACACGAATCAGGGAATTTTTTCATCCATGTAAAGATATTATCCTCTCTGGGCAGCACTGACTCACCCGCATGGGTTTAGTCACATCGCAGTTAATACATCTCGATTAGGAATCTGGTCTTCCCCTTTTCACATGTTAGGACCTTATCTAACATTTCACTTTAAAAATCTAAACCTAAGGGGAAAAACTTATCTCATATAAATAAGGTTCAATAACTACATCACAAAAAAAATATAACAATGAAAAACTCAAAAAAAATCAGGGTATTGGGGATGTATCTATGATTCCCGCTCCTAAGTTGTAGCACCCCAAACATTTTATGGTATGTTTCTCTTAAATACATTCTAGTTATAGCCTATATTTCAAGAATCACTAAGCCTCTATGGAACGAAACATGGTTAATTATAGGAGATATCTATAACCTAGCCATAAAATTTAAATTTGTCAGCTCTGTGATCTAAATTTTAATAATATAACATACACAGTTTTGATCAAGATGATAATTAGAGTCTGATAGAATTAACTTAATTTTAGGTGAATAGTAACCTACCCTTATGAATAGTAACCTAACCTTATGAATAGTAACTTACCCTTATGAATAGTAATATGACTCTTATGAATGGTGTCCATTCCCTTGAATGTATAAATGAATTTAGGCACCTTAAAAATGAAGATAAATATTTTAAGTGTTTATATTTTTTGATTAAATAATTATTTTCATTAAATATTTAATTAATCATATTTAGAAATTTATTTTTAAAAAATGGACTTAATTTTTGGATTCCACATGTCGAAAAATGATTAGGGTGAATTTTTGGGATTTTTATGAAATACTTAAATTTTTTATGAATAGTAAAATCCGATAATTCACAATAAATGCTAAATAATGGATTAATTGAGTCATTTATGATGATCTGCTGATGTAAGCCCAATTGATTCGGATTTACATGATAAAATTACTATTCTTTGTCATGTAAGACTCATTATTCCTTGTCTTATGGAGAAATAATAAATTAATGAATTTTATATTAAGAAAACTCCTCTCTCCTCCAATATAAAAACCCCCCATTCACTCCCTCTTCTCTTCACTCCTCTCAAGCCTTGTGACTTGCTGATATTATTCCAAAATATCTTCCCAAGATCCTCCCCCATGTCCAAAAGCTCCTAGCCTCTTCAAAATACCAAAACCTCCCACCTTAAGAGGTTCTCAAAGGAGGAAGTCTCAAGAGGTAAACTCCTCTTTCCAATTCCTTCATTTCTCTTACGTTCTTTTCTTTTTGTTTATTTCCTCACCTAACTTCACCCAAATGGTTTGATAACTCCAGAAACATACATTTACTGGAATGTTTTTATGCTAATTGGATATTTCATTATCTTCTCTCCTTTCCCCACCCTTTATTTGGAGGAAATGAAAACACCATTTGAGATGTGTTAATTTAGCACATTCAAGGAAAATAGTTTATCAATTTCTATTATAATATTTAATTCTGGTCATAAAACCATTTGTGTTATAGTTGAACCAGATTATTATATATGTAATATATCTTATTTTTAGTTCTGTAATCCTTTTGTACAAATGGTATTAAGTTATAAATAAAAACATGTTCATTGTAATCAAACCCACCATTTAACCAAAACAGTTGTCACCAAGGTTATATATATGTAATAATTGGACCACACTCTAAGTAACCAAATTAAATTTAAGACCATGTAATATCCTCAAAGTTCACTAATGGAATATAACTTCATTTCTTTACAACCAATTCCATCTTTCATATTTATCCGAACTTGAATATAAGTGAACTGATATTTTAAAACAAGTAATCAAATGTGCCCAAACAATGAAATTGAACACTATAACTAATCAAAAAGGCCTTGAATGAACTGAAAAGGGTTATAATAAATCATTTAAATGTAGTATAGTTTCTGGAATAATGAATTAATAAGCCTAATTTGTTTATTCAGGTCTTTAATAAGAAGTCAAGAACACCTTCAAGAATAAGGTAAGGGATCCTCTCTCTCACTTCTGTTCAAGAATCTCCCCTATCCTTTTCTCTTTTATTTTTTTCCCTACTGATGGGGTATGTTTTCACACCTCCCCCATACTGACCTTGTGACATATAAATAATATAATACCCCTTTACCTCTCATTAATCCCTCGTAATAACTCTCGTTACCATGCTGAAATGTTTGTAAGGGGTTTCTCATCTCACTTTCATTTCTATGCGATTTTAATTGTTCGCCACTTATTTCTTGTATGTGGTATATGTGTACTACCATTTGATATATAATAACATGATTCTATTTATATTCATGTTATTAAATGATTCATTTGAGGTTTATTAAGTTCTGGTCATATGATTCGACCGATTACATTGTGGAAAGAGACTTTGTCTCAACTACTATTTTATTGTGACTAAATTTGTATTTTGCACCTAATAATCCTTATGTGGTATACCTACTGCCCATTTGAGATCAATTTTCATTTGAAATTATATTTATATCAAATATCTAAAATCTCATATCATGGATATGTTTGTTGTCTAAACTATATACCATTTTACATACGGTGATTATTTAGAAAGTTATTTTAATTATGGAAATATTGATGAATCTGTATACTCTACTCTATAAGGATATTGAAAGGGCATATTGATCTTGCATTGAATAAATGTATAAAGAATTATTTGGACATGCAGTGGTGGGTGGGGCCTGCTATAGCCCCTCGATGTATCGGTAGGTCTCATGAGACAGATCAGTTGGTGACAAACCCTTTGAGTTTGTTTCCAAAAATCAGATGGGTTTCTACCCACAGAACTAAACCGTTTTAACGGTATTATGGTTTCATGTGCCAGATACATGAAGTCCAATTAATAAGCATTCTCTTTATTCATTATCGGTTGTTATTATTATCCATGAGGTTTCCGCTATGACAAAATCTATGGATGCAGTTTCATTCTCAATTTATTAATGGCATTAGTTTTTAATTTATTCACCATGACATATTGATTATGTCAGATTGATTATGATTCACTCATTATTGTATTCATGCTTATGCTATTTTTAACCCTTAATAATCATTTGAGCTCACCCATTTCATTTTTTACCTTCAACGGGTGATGAATAGAAGGTCATTTATTGAGTTCATGTGGTTGTAGTTTTTAGTTCTGTTATGTATTGTATCTTGTAACCTTTTTCAATGTAATTTGGGTTACATATATGTATCTAGTTTCTTAAAAACTACTAAACTGATCATTCCTTCATGATTTTTATTCCTTCTAACCATGACAATATCACAATTAATGAACCAGATCTAGTCTAGAGGGGTTATGGTGTTACAGTTGGTATTAGAGGAAGTTTAGTAGAAAACTTGGAAACTAGAGTAGGAAATTTATAGTAGGGAACAAATCCCTAAGGTAGTATTTGAGGATAAACGTACAATAACATCCTTGTATTTTGGTAAGGAATAGATTATGTGGATCTTTTAAGCAATATGTCCCTATCTGGTTACGAGCAGGTAGAAGTGCCTCTGGCACAGATGTATCTAGGGGTAAAACCCAAAAACACTACTTTGAGCTAGACTCAAATTGGAACTGGTGCATGACAACAGGCCTTTCTACACTCTTGGTTACAACACTCCTGGGGTATATGCTTAGGATAATTCACATTTTCTTTACAACCCATTATGAAGTAGTTTAATGTAAATTTTTCCTCAGAGAAACCATGTTTATAAGATTATCTATGCATAGAATTTAAATCTATGTTGAGTGATTTTCTATTTGAGATTCATAAACTAATCGAGTGTATCCCATTATTTAGAAATGGAGTCTAACAGAAGAAGGGGAATCAATACTCATGGGAAAGGTAGGGATCTCCCTACTGAGCAAGTCAACACAGTAAATGTTGGAGCAGATCAGATCATGACCATATTGGGACAACTTACTCAGGTTGTAATGAATAACCATTCCACACCTATGTTGGATTGTTTCATGCGGCAGAAACCCCCATCTTTTAGCAGGACTACTAACCCAGTGGTTACTGATCAATGGATCAAGTCCCTTGAAAAGATATTCATGGCAATAAGATGCAATGAAAATGAAAAGGTAGTACTGGAAGTATATTATCTCAAGGGTGATGCTGATCAATGGTGGTCCTTGATTCAGAATACCACGGTAGAAGAATAAATAGAGGATATGGAATGGAGGACTTTTAAGGAAATATTATTCAAAAAACATTTCCCTCATGAGAAACTAACTGAAATGAAGAAGAAATTCCTTAGCTTAAAACAAAGGGAATAAGATAGTGTTGTAGAGTATGAGTTTACTTTCACAAGGCTGGCCAGGTATGTCTTAGATTACGTACATGACTCGGCAGACAAGATTGATCATTTATGTGAAGGTCTTAAGCCAATTCTTCGAAGTGCACTGACTTCTCAATCGTTTTCATCATATGATGAAATTGTATCTAGTGCCATCAAAATAGAGAATGAATTTTCTAGATCAAATATTTTCAAAGGAAACCAAGATAAGAAGTGGTACTCTGATAACAAAGGAAAAGGAGAAGCACCAAAGAAGAGAAAGGGAACAAATCTAGTTCCATTATGTGAGAACTATGGAAAGAATCATCTCGGGAAATTCTTAAAAGGCATGGGAGTCTGCTATAACTGCAGAGAAAAGGGTCATTGATCTGATGAATGCAAGGGGAAGAAACAACCCAATGATATTCAATGCTACAATTTCAGAGAGATGGGACACTATGAAAATGAGTGTCCTAAGTTCCAAGGAAACATGCCTCAGAAAAATCCAAGAGAACAAGGGAGATCCTATGTGATTACAACCACGGAGGTTGAAATTCCTAATGACGTGGTTGAAGGTACTTTAATTGTTTCATCAAACTTAGCCAACACTTTATTTGATTCTAGATCATCACATTCATTTATATCTTCTCAGTTTACCAAGAAAATTAGATATTTCCATTTTTTTTAATAAAGGAGTTGTCAGTAAAAACTCCCAAGGGATGTATCATTGCAACAAAGGCATGTCGACTAGTCCCCCTCCAGACACCAAAACGTGCTTTAGTTTCTAACCTTATAATCATACCAATGACTAAATTTGATATAATTATTGGTATGTATTGTCTTTAAAATTATGGTGCGAAGATTTATTGTAAGGAGAAGGAAGTTACAATTTTTGAAAATGGTGTATAATCCCTTGTCTTTAGGGCAGAAACCTCACCACCTTATTCTTATCTAGAACCACCCCCAGTAGCTCTACTGAATGAAATAATTGGAGAGGAAGATAAACCAATATCTATGGGCGAGGAATGAAATATTCAAATTGAATATGTGCACATAGTGAAAGAGTACATTGATGTATTTCCAGAGGATTTACCTGGACATCCTCCAGAGTGGGAAGTTGATTTCTATATTGATTTAATTCCTGATGCAAGACCTATATCAAAGACTCCCTATATAATGGCCACTGTGCAATTAGTATAGAAAAAGAAACAACTAGAGGATTTGAGTGATAAATGATTTATTCGACCTATTGTTTCTCCATGGGGAACCCATGTCCTCTTTGTTAAGAAGAAGGATGGATCCATGAGGCTTTGCATTGATTATAGGGAAATCAATGCTATTACAATAAAGAATAAGTATCCTCTGCTCCGTATTGATGATTTATTTGATCAACTTCATGAAGCTCAAAACTTTTTGAAGATTGAACTTCGATCCAGATATCATCAACTACGTGTGAGGAAGGAAGATATTCTGAAGACAGTATTTCGAACCAGGTATGGGAATTATGAGTTTATAGTGATGCCTTTTAGACTGACGAATGCACCATCTATTTTCATGGATTTAATGAATAGCATTTTCAAGGAATATCTTGATAAATTTGTTGTGGTATTAATTTATGATATCCTCATGTACTTAAAAAGTTATGAAGACCATGAGAATCACTTGCGGATTATTCTACAAACTCTTAGAAGCAATAAATTATATGGTAAGTTTAGCAAGTGTGAATTTTGGCTTCAATCAGTTTCTTTTCTAGGCCATATTGTTTTTAAGGGTGGAATCCTAGTTTATCCCGCAAAGACAAAGGTAATCCAATAATGTCCCATTCCAACAAACATAACCGATGTATGCAGTTTTATTGGCTTTGCAGGTTACTATCGGCGTTTTGTTCAGAATTTCACCCGACTAGCTAACTCGCTAACCAAGCTCACACGTAAAGGATTTAAGTTTGTGTGGATAAATGAATATACAGAATTCTTCGAAGAATTGAAAAGAAGATTGGTCAATGATCCAATTTTGAATCTTCCATCTTGAAGTGATGGATTTGTAATATACAGTGATGCATCAAAGAATGGACTGGGTTGCGTCCTTATGCAAAATGATAAAGTTATTGCTTATGCCTCAAGACAGTTGAAGACTCATGAGAAAAATTATCCAACACATGATCTTGAGTTAGCATCCATAATCTTTACTCTGAAAATATGGAGGCATTTTCTCTACGGAGAGAGATGTGAGATTTATACAGACCACAAGAGTTTGAAATACATTTTCACACAAAAAGAACTCTACATGAGGCAAAGAATATGGCTCGAGTTACTCAAAGATTACAATTTTCAATACACTACCACCCAGGAAAGATGAATAAGGTG
Source organism: Viscum album (assembly GCA_963277665.1). Taxonomy (NCBI): domain Eukaryota; kingdom Viridiplantae; phylum Streptophyta; class Magnoliopsida; order Santalales; family Viscaceae; genus Viscum; species Viscum album. The sequence goes on from OY728126.1 coordinate 1,036,428,910, forward strand.
TCAGATGCATTAAGCAGGAAAGATCATGGCCTTCTAACTCAAATGAGGATTGAAAGAGATCCTATATTCATGGATATACTAAAGATGGATATGGTAATTGTTAAGGAAGGGGAAACATCGCTCATATTTCAAATGATTTCTAAACCATCTTTACTAGAGAAGATAAAAAGTTCTCAATTTTATGATGAGAATCTACACAAGAAAATTAATGCAGTTAAGGATGGAAGACCGGCTGACTTCGTGTATGAAGGAGTTCTGAAATTTGGGAAGAGGTTATGCGTTCCATCAGTACCTGAGCTAAAAAGGGAACTATTAGACGATGCTCTTAGGTCAAATTTCTCTATACACCCAGGAAACACCAAGATGTATAGAAATATGAAGGAATATTTTTTTTGGGATAATATGAAGCGGGAAAGTGATGACTAAGTGTCAAGATGTCAAGTTTTTAAACAAGTGAAGGCATAGAGACAACATCCCAAAGGAGTGATACATACTCTACCTATTCCTATGTGGAAGTGGGATAACATTACAATGGATTTTGTCACCGGACTACCGAGGACACCTAGAAAGAATGATGAAATATGGGTAATTGTTGATCATCTCACAAAATCAGAACATTTCCTTCCTATAAGAGAGGATTTACCGCTTGAGCACCTAGAAAGACTTTATATTAATGAAGTTGTAAGACTTCATGGTTCACCTCTATCGATTGTGTCTGATCAAGATCCCCAGTTTACATCAAAATTTTGGAAAAGTCTCTAGAAGTCTTTGAATACTGAGCTTCGTATGAGTACTGTTTATCACCCCCAAACTGACGGACAATCTGAAAGGACTATTCAAACTCAATAATATATGATGAGGTCTTGTTCTCTTGACTTCCAAGGTATGTGGGATCAATAATTTCCTTTGGTGGAATTTTCATACAACAATAGTTTCCATTCAAGTATTCAAATAGATCCATATGAAGCATTATATGGAAAGAGATGTTGAACTCCCACTTGTTGGGATGAAGTTGGTGAGAAGAAACTTATAGTCCCAGAACTTATTGAAGAGACCATGAAAAATGTGAAGAAGATACACGCACATATTAAAACAGCCCAAAGTAGGCAGAAGAGTTATGCTAACAACTGGAGAATGGACTTGGAATTCTAAGTGGGAGATCATGTATTTCTGAAAGTATCTCCATGGAAGGGTGTCTTAAGGTTCGGTAAGAAAGGGAAACTAATCCCCAAGTACATCGGACCATTTGAAATTCTGGAAAGAATCGGAGTTGTAGCTTAGCATTTAGCGATTCCGCCAAATCTCTCCAAAGTTCGTGATGTGTTCCACGTGTCATTGTTAAATAAATACATGTCAGACCCAACGCATGTACTCACATATGAAGAAATTGAACTGGAACCTGATTTGTCATACTGTGAAAAGCCTATTGGGATTCTTGACACAAGGGAGCAGGTATTGAGAAATCGGACAACTCATCTAGTAAAGGTTATTTGGAGAAAACATAATATGGAGGAAGCAACATGGGAACCTGAGGATGCTATGAAAAAGAATCACCCATATCTTTTTGGTGAGTATCATACATAAAATTTCAGGGATGAAATTTCCGAAGGATGGAATAATGTAGCACCCCAAACATTTTATGGTATGTTTATCTTAAATAAATTCTAGTTATATCCTATATTTCAAGAATCACTGAGCCTCTATGGAACAAAACATGGTTACTTATAGGATATAGTCATAACCTATCCATAAAACTTAAATTTGTCAGCGCTGTGATTTGAATTTTAAAAATCTAACATACACAGTTTTGATCAAGATTATAATTAGATTCTGATAGAATTAACTTAATATTTGGTGAATAGTAACATACCCTTATGAACAGTAACCTACCCTTATGAATAGGAACTTACCCTTATGAATAGTAATATGACTCTTATGAATGGTATCCATGCCTTTGAATGTATAAATGAATTTAGGCACCTTAAAAATAAAGATAAATATTTTTAGTGTTTATATTTTTTGATTAAATAATTATTTAATCATATTTAGAAAATTATTTTTTAAAAATGGACTTCATTTTTTGATTCTACACGTCGAAAAATAGTTGGGATGAAATTTTGAGATTTTTCTGAAATACTTAAATTTTTGATGAATAGTAAAATATGATAATTCACAATAAATGCTAAATAATGGATTAATTGAGTCATTGATGATGATCTATTGATGTAAGCCCAATTGATTCGGATTCACATGATAAAATTACTATTCTTTGTCATGGAAGACTCACTATTCCTTGTCTTATGGAGAAATAATAAATTAATGAATTTTATATTAAGAAAGCCCCTCTCTCCTCCACTATAAAACCCCTTCTTCACTCCCTCTTCTCTTCACTCCTCTCAAGCCTTGTTCCTTGCCAATATTCTACCCAAATCTCTCCTCAAGATCCTCCCCCACGTCTAAAAGTTCCTAGACTCTTAAAAATAACAAAACCTCTCCCCTTAAGAGGTTCTCAAAAGAGGAAGTCTCAAGAGGTAAACTCCTCTTTCCAATTCCTTCATTTTTCTTAAGTTCTTTTATTTTTGTTTCATTCCTCACCTCCCTTAACCCAAATGGTATGATAACTCTAGTAAAATACATGTACTGGAATTTTTTTATGCTAATGGTATATTTCATTATCTTCTCTCCTCTCCCCACCCTTTATTTGGAAGAAATGAAAGCACCGTTTGAGATGTGCTAATTTAGCACATTCAAGGAAAACGGTTTATCAATTTCTATTATAATATTTAATTCTGGTCATGAAACCATTTGTGTTATGGTCGAACTAGATTATTATATATGTAATATATCTTATTTTTAGTTCTGTAATCCGTTTTTACAAATGGTATTAAGTTATAAAGAAAAACATGTTCATTGTAATCAAACCAACTGTTTAACCAAAACAGTTATCGCTAAGGTTATATATATGTAATAATTCGACCTCAATCTATGTAACCAAATTAAATTTAAAACCATGTAATATCCTGGAATTTAAATAATGGTGTATAACTTCATTTCTTGACAACCACTTACATCTTTCATATTTATCCGAACATGAATATAAGTGAACCGGTCTTTTAAAACAAGTAATCAAATGAGCCCGAACAATGAAATTGAACATTATAACTAATCAAAAAGGCCTTTAATGAATTGAAAAGGGTTATAATAAATCATTTACATATATTAGAGTTTTTTTAATTATGAATTAATAAGCCTAATTTGTTTATTCAGGTCTTTAATAACAAGTCAAGAACACCTTCAAGCATAAGGTAAGGGATCATCTCTCTCACTTTTGTTCAAGAATCTCCCCAATCTTGTGCTCTTTTATTTCTAATTCCTAATGATGGGGTATGTTTTCTCACCCCCCCCCCCCATAATTCCATTGTGACATATAAATAATGTAATATCCCTTTACCTCTCATTAATCCCTCGCAATAACTCTCGTTACCATGCCAAAATGTTTGTAAGGGGTTTCTCATCTCACTTTCATTTCTGTGATATTTTCATTGTTTTCCACTTATTTATTGTATGTGGTATATGTGTACTGTAATTTGATATATAATAACATGATTATATTTATATTAATGTTATTTAATGATTCATTTGAGGGTTATTAATTTCTGGTCATGTGATTCGACCGATTACATTGTGATAAGAGACTTTGTCTCAACTACTATTTTGTTGTGACTAACTTTGTATTGTGCAACTAATAACCCTTATGTGGTGTACCTAATTCTCATTTGAGATCAATTTTCATTTGAAATTGTATTTATATTAAATATCCATAATCTCATATCATTGATATGTTTGTTCTCTAAACCGTATACCATTTTACATATGGTGTTTATTTGGAAAGTTATTTTAATTATAGAAATATTGATGAATCCTTATACTCTAATCTATAAAGATATTGAAAAGACATATTTCTATTATATTGAATCAATGTATAAAGAATTATTTGGACATGCAATGGTGGGTGGTCCCTCTATATCCCCTTGATGCATCGGTAGGTCTCATGAGACAAATCAGTTGGCGACAAACCCTTCGAGTTTGTTTCCAAAAATCAGAAGGGTTCCTACCCACAGAACTAAACTGTTTTAACGGTATTATGGTTTCATGTTCCAGATACATGATTTACAATTAATAATAATTCTCTTTATTCATTATCGGTTATTATTATTATCCATGAGGTATTCACTGTGACAAAATCTATGGATACAGTTTCATTATCGGTTTAGTAATGGCATTAGTTTTTCATTTATTCACCATGCCATATTGATTATGTTATATTGATTATGATTCACTCATTATTTTATTCATGATTCTGCTATTTGTAACCCTTACTGAGCATTTGAGCTCACCCATTTTATTGTTTACCTTCAATAGGTGATGAAGATAAGGTCATTTATTGAGTTCATGTGGTTGGAGTTTTTAGTTTTGTTATGTATTGTATCTTGTAACCTTTTTCAATGTAATTTGTGTTACATCTATGTATCTAGTTTCTTAAAGACTACTAAACTAATCGTTCCTTCGGGATTTTCATTCCTTTTAACCATGCCAATATCAAAAGTATTGCACCATCTCCATTATAGAGGGGCCGGGGTGTTATATAAATACTATCATCCATGCCACTAAGCCTCCACAGCATGTGAGCCAAAGGAATGGTCCATCCATGCAGCACCTTCTCCTAATGATCTTGGATCTCTATCAGTCGTTCCATTTACGTTGCAATGTCTTTGATATCCAACTCTCTCTAGTTAATGAAATGGGATTCATCATGAAGATACAGATAGAGTTGAGAGACGTGTAAGACATCGTAGATTATCTCCAACTTTGGTGGTAGTGACAACTAGTATGTCACCTCAGAAACTCACCCCAACACCTCAAAGGGTCCGATGAACCTAGGAGAAAGTTTACACCCTCTTCCAAACCTCTACTGCCCATATCGAGGAGAAAACTTCAAGAACACGTAGTCCACAACCTCAAACTCCAAGGGCCTCCTCCTGAGATCGGCATAAGACTTCTATCAGTCATGCACCACTTTCATCCTCTCTCGGACAAGCTGAACCTTCTCTATCATGCTCTACACTACCTTGGGACCAAGAATAGTTGTCTCACTAACCTCTTTCCAACACAAATATGAACGACATAGTCTTCCATATACATCGTAAAATGGATTTATGCCAATGGAAGAGTGATAGTTATTAGTATAATTAAACTCAATCAAGGGTAAGTATCACACTCAAGATCTGCCAAAGTCTAAGATGTATGCTCACAGCAACTCCTCCAACATCTGGATAGTCCATTCTGCCTACCCATCTGTCTGAGGGTGGAAGGTAGTGTTGAGGCATAACTGGGTCACAAAATCATGTTGTAATCCCCTCCAGACTCATGAAGTAAAATTTTTATCTTGATCTAAGATAATGGTCCTTGTAACTACATACAACTACACTACCTCATCCACATACCTCTTTTCCAATGCATCCACTATGCCTGACTCCTTGATCGCTAATAAGTAAGCTGATTTTTTCAACTGATCCACTACTACCCAGATAGAATCATATCCTCCCTTATCTCTGGGTAACCCTATGAAGAAATCGCTGAGATTTCATCCCACTTCCACTCGGGGAAATCTAAGGGCTACAAAAAACCACCGGGAACACAGTGATCAACCTTCACCTACTGGAAAACTAAGCACTTTTCCACAAACTCTTCCACTACCTATTTCATCCTAGGAAACCAAAACTACATCCTCAAGTCACGGTACATCTTGAAAACTCCTGGGTGTACATTTAATGGTGATATATGAAACTCATAGAGGAATCCCTCACACATCACCACTGGAACAAACAACTTCCCCTGAAACAACATCTGTTTCCGCCCATCCTCGGACCATCCTTCTAGAGAATCACCTTGGTTGACGTGGTCATGAATCACCTATGCCTCTGAATCTCCCCACTTAGAATCCTCCACCTACTGTATCAGAGAATACTATACTATCATCTGGAACAAACAACCTCTACCTCCATCCATTTATGTATCTAAGTATAAGGCTACCAACTCCTCCATTACCTTCCAAGTGTCTATAGATTACCGAACATCATGATTGCATGATCTCCTTCTCAAAGCATCGGCCATGAAATTCTTATTTCCTAAGGTGTAAAATATCTCAAAAATCACCGTCTTGAAGAAACTCCATCCACCTCCATTTTCGCAAGTTCAGATCTCACTAGGAAAAGATATACCTCAAACTTTTGTGATCTATAAAGACTAAAAAGTGCTCCCAATGAGGTAATTCCGCAACACTACTTCAGCGCAAATATGACCACTACTAGCTCCAGATCAGGGGTGGAATATTTATGTTCATGGGGGAATAATTGCTTAGACCCATAAGAGATCACAACCTGTTTCTACATCAACATGCATCCCAAGCCCAAATGGGAATCATCACAAAACACCTCAAACATCACCCCTTCCTCTGGTAACTGGAGCACTATATCACTGAACAACTTCCCCTTCAGATAGCCGAACGTTTTCTAGCACTTCTATCTCCACAAAAAATCTTGGTTTTTTGTGGACAGAGCTGTCAAAAGAGCTACAACTCAAGAGAAATCAGGTACAAATCTCTGGTAATAGCCCACAAGACCAAGAAAACTACACACCTCTACCACATTCATGGGTGCTTACCAAGAAACAACTAATTAAAACTTAGATGGATCTACATCCACACCAATTATAGACCACACGTTCCCAAGGAAATGCACCTCCTGTGTCCAAAAAATGAACTTGGAAAACTTTTTGTAGAGCTGGTGGCACCGAAGAACCTGTAAGATGGTCCTGAGATGCTTGGCATGATCCTCCTCTAACTTAGAGTTGATCAAGATTTCATCAATGAAGACGATGAAAAACTGGCCCAGTAACTCACAAAAGATGGAGTTCATAAGCCCCATGAACATAGCTGGTGCATTCATAACACCAAATGACATGACTACGAACTTGAAGTTCCCATACCTGCATCTGAAAGCAGTCTTAAGTATATCACTCTCCTTCACCCTCAACTGGTGATATCCAAACCACATATCGATCTTAGAAAACCAACTTGCCCCTCTCATCTGTTCGAAAGGATCATCCATCCTTATGAGAGGGTAACAGTTGTTGATTGTCTCCTGATTCAAACTCTACTAGTTTATGCTCAACCTCATACCACCATCCGCCTTCTTCATAAACAATACTGAAGCACCACATGGAAACACACTAGGCTGGATAAAACAATTATAAATCATATCATCCACCTAGATTTGTAACTCTTGTAGCTCATAAGGTGTCATCTGATAAGAATCAATCGAAATTGAGAATCAATCGAAATCGAGGAAGCACCATGTTGCAGGTCTATCCTAAACTCAACGTCACGTTGAGGGGTAGAGTTATAACCTCCTCGGAAAAAACATCCAGGAACTCACCAAAAAATTTGGGAACCTCCATTATCCCAACATTTGTTGATTCCACTAACATCTTAGCCAACAAGGAAAGAAGAGGCTCTATACACTGACTACCCACTTGACAGCTCCGCTCACCAATGAAAACCACATGTTACCTATCCACATCTGAAACCCAACTCTTCTCTAGAAGTAGTTGATAACAACAAGAATGGAATAAAAAAAATCTATTATAAGAATGGAATCGTATTAATGAATTTGTAGCAAGAAAAGATCCCCACTGGACTAATGCAGTCCCATCATCTGTCTACATCCCTGACACACATCAAACAAGTTGTTCTAGCATCTGACTGGTGTACTCAATATCAGGGGCATGGAAGGCCTCTCTATGTATAGTCCCAAATCATGGGATAGAGTGGGTGCAACAAAAGAGTTTGAAGTTCCCGAATCAAACAAATAACAAGAAAGGGTACTAAACAAACTGATCATACCTCTAACGATCTATGGACCTGCTGGAATTGTTTCCATTATTGCGTGTAGCTGACCATGCCCAGCTCCTCTGCCCCTCTGCTGACGACTGCACCCATGATTACACCCTGACCGAGGTCCCTAAGGAATATCCTAAGGTCAGCATCTACCTACTCCATCTCCCCTTAGTGGAGCATGATTCTGTTGTCCATGATACTAAAACGAACTAACTAACAACTACTATTGAGGCTAGCACTGAACCTATCCACCTCCACCATACTAGGATCGAACGAACACTAGGAACTAGTTCTGAAGATAGGAATGAACTCCACATATGAAACACCTTGGTCCCAAGTTTATGGGAAAATCACAATGACTATAAGGTCGAAATGGAAACTCCTGAGTTCGACTCCCCACTGGTTAAAACCTCAAAATCCCTAGCACCTGAGACATGTTGCAGATAACCCTACCTCTTGAAGAACCCTATTGTCTCCCCTCTCGCAGTATAACACCTCATGGGTGCATCCAATAAATCACTTATACCTTCTTCTGAACCTCCAAGTACATCAGCAATGTAAAGAGAGTGACTGCGTACTGGATAGAAGGATGAAGTTCCTCCTCTAAAAGTCTCGCAAGAGACTCCTCATCCTGAAAGAGATCTAGGGAAAAGAAAAGAGGATCCTTGAAATTAATCCTCATCTCCCATACCAAAATACTCCCCTATATAAGGGAGAGTAACTCCTGACTCTTCTCAGCCTTCATAGTCGACAAAAGGAACTCCACTCAAAACTCCTTCAGAAAGTCGACCTAGAACATGTATGCCTCCTTTCTCTCCCCTAGGTACAGTGTCTGCCACTGACACGCATCTCCCCGCATCTGACTCACTTCCAAATGAACCCAGAACTCTGTTGGATCCCAGATCAAACTGAAGGTAATCACAAGATTCTCAATCCAGCTCTCCATCTCCATTTCTAAAGCACTTCCCTTGTACTTTCCCAAGGCCAGCGGCTGGAAAGCACATAACATTCTCTTCCACTGTTCATCCTCCTCCACTGGATCAACCCTCTACCGATCAACAAGATCAGCCTGTTAGGCCTCAACTTCTTGATCCACACATGGAAGACAACTAGGATTCATAGCTAAAAGTTAAACAAGTAATTTCTAATCCAGAATAGTGTGTAATTTTATTAACATTTATTTTAACTTTTTTAACTCATTATTCATTTCAAATTTTCAAAAACACCCAATTCAAACAAGAACAAAAATCATTATGATGCATGTACCTTTCCTAAGGTCTATACCCTACAAACAGTGTAGCCTCACATGGTTTTTTGGTAGGCTTAGAGGCCATGTATCGGATCATGAGGGTCCCTAAAATCTTGTGTCCTAGCCAATCTTCATTGGTCTATGCCACGCACCAAGATCGTCTGACATTGTTTCCCTATCAACACATGCAATCCTCACTACGCCTAACTTCAAACTTCTTCTTATCTCTCAACCAACCTCCCTCTGATACCATTATGGCGTGACCCCCTCCCTCCAAAGATACCCCTCTTGGGATGGAAATGAAGAAAGGGAGATAATGACCTCCAAGTCTCGCTTCCAGTAGGCTCTGGGGTGATGACCAGCACCAAGGGTATACAAATCTCACAAAATGGGAGGCATTTCCCTTTTTTATAGGAAAAAATATCAGGAGATAAGATGTATCAACCTCAAAACAACTCCAAGAAATATATAAAAGAAAGAAAAATCCATCCTACATACATGTTTAAAATAAAAATGCTACAAATGCAATAAATCTCTAAAGTAAGTACCAAAACTAAGGCTATGAAGCTATACAATAATGGTCAAGATCCGAGCTAGTAAAGTCCATCATAGTCTATGAAATCCTCCAAAAAACTTGAAAAAAAGTTTTATATACATAGGTAAATCATAAAATTATACTCATTAGGAAAAATCTAAGTCTCTCATGCACATGTGAAAGGAATCATACTAATTCCCCTGTGATAAAACAGCAGAACCAAACAACACCTAATAAGGTATACTAGCCATCTCATCCTCACCAAGGCGTGCTCACCAAGTAATGAAAGTCAAGAAATGTAGCATAGTAATAAAATCGATTATTTGGGTACCCCACACCACTTCCCACTGGTTTAACCACTCTTTCCTAATAGAAAACGTCTGCATGATCCCATCTCTTCCAAAAGTACCATGTCACAACCCACCCGCACACACCTAGGCCTCACAGCTAGTCTTATCACCTGGTAAAATGAAGCACATCACATACCTCATGCACACATTTTGGCCTCACAGCTAGCCTCGTAACCTAGGAAAACAAATCACATCACATCCTGCCTGCACACTCCTGGGCCTCACAGCTAGTTCTATCACCTGGAAAAAACACACATCACATCCTGCTCGCACACACCTGGTCCTCAAAACAAGTCCTGTCACCTGGGAAAATGAAGCACATCACATACCACCCATAAACACATAGACCACAACTACATCTCATCTCACCCACAGACACCTGGGTCACAACCACATCTCATCCCACTCACAAATATTTGGGCCACAATGACATCTCATATTGAAGACACATGGGAAAGCACAACTCGCCCGCACACACCTAGGCCTCACAAACCACAACTTGCCTGAAGAATCTTGGGATATCACTACCAGGAAGAATGACAAGGGAATAGCGGGTGGCCATTCATCCATCCTCCCACCAGGATGTTTGGGAAAGACACCCTCCCCCGTGATAATGGGGATGTGCGGCACATAGTGATCAAATAAGGTAGGATGTGTATATAAATCACAAGGAAAACAAAAGTATATACATATAAATACCAAAATCTCAACCCAACCTATGGGTTTTCAAGTAAATGACTAAGTAACCGCACGTCACATTTTCTACTACCTTTAAATGGACAACACCACACAACAAGCCACAAACCCAATCCATATTCCCAACCAATTCATTTAACTAATTCCACACATTATTTAACAATTCATTTTTTTGTTAACCGCCCAAACCCATGACAATTCTAAACCTTAATAGTCAATCATTTATTCATTTATTCCATTACTATTTGAGAAAATACAAAGTACATCACATGAAAAACAATATAGCAAAAGGCACACATGGAAAAAATCTGAGAGAATTACCCATACCAACCAAAACAATTCCCTAACTCTCAATCACATCCAGCAACACAACTCAATTACATCCCCATTGCACAACACTACTCATACATTCCACAAATAAACAATCTCACAACTTGAGATTACATTATATATCCAAGTTGATGTATCATCTATAAGTTCATCCATAGCACCGCCCAAACCAACCCAAAGCACATACTCGTGCTTCACAACCAGACCATAGTAAAAACCAAATAAAACCCGCATGTCACAACATATCCACTTCACCTCTCGTCGGTCTTGGACACACAACCATGACTATCCCACACAACACAATGGCCCACAGGCCAAACCATAACACAATTTTGGATTTATCAAGGCATTCCTTATTTAATTTTTACTTGTTAAATCAGGGGTTATCACAAAAATTGGGTGATCCTGGGGAACCCATTTATTATCCAAGTGTACGTGGTTTACCAATTTTTATATATATGTACTCAACATTAACCAAACAGCATGTAATCAATTTAGTTCCAAATAATGCCACCAAAAGACACCATTTTCAGTGGGGTGTTCAGCATGTATAATCAAAACACTACAATCAATATAAAAGATGTAAAAAAGCATGAGAACGAAACCCATTTCCCATTTCAAATTCAATTATCCATTTCTTTATCTTTGATCAAGTTAGCGCAACTATAATCCAAGGGTGAAAAAATGAAAACCCCTCCCACATGTTGCACAAAAAAGAGAAACAAGGGGAAAATCCTACCTCAAAGGGGTTTCAACGTTATTTGCTCAATAACAGATCATGTAACAGTCTTACAGTTACCTATCTCAAAATATCTGCATCTATATGAGGATTTAGTAGCACCACCGCACCAACAACCAAGGGATACCCCATTAGGAATCACAGATAAGAACACACCATTGTACGGCGAGAATATATAGAAGATAATAAGATCGAACTGAGGGAGACTTCTATAAAAATGAAGAGATAATGTACCTTGGATCACCACGGATCTCCAAAGAACGATCAATAATATCAACAGATTGAAGAGGAAGTAAGAGGGCTCGAAGAAATCTGTGGGGCACCTAGGGTTCGTCCAGAACGAGATAGATTGTTGTAGTCATAGGATTTTTCAAAACCCGGTCAACTATAATGTTTTAAAACATTATAGCATTGGGGTATTACATGGTGTGTAATCCCCTTTCATGTCGTTTAATACCTCAAGTTCCACTTCCGCCAAAAAGTGAATTTCCTATCAATTTTATTTTATTTTTCAGACCCTGAAGTATTTCACACCATGAATCCCTCTTTCACACCATGTAAAATTTTTCACATCATGAAGCTTTCTAGGAAAAGTCATGAAACCAAACTTTACACTATGAAATTAAGTTACACAATGTGTAACCTCCATAAATCTAGTTTTTAACAACTAAACTTATCCAAACTACCTCTGAGAATCCTCCAAGAACTTCCAACAACCAAACTTGCAAAGTAACATATCGGGAAGGCATGGACCATTACAGTGTAGCACCATTTGGGGCCACATATGGGAGACCCTACAAGTCACCAATGTACTGATAGAAGTAAGTAAGTGATAGCACTTATGGGCCTAGATTTTGTGTTAATTATGGTTTTAAATGGGGGGAATTCATCCAGAGGCCGATGTTTAATGACTCATAATGTCAGGATTTATTTATAGACTGAAGACAATAACCATTAAGTCCCACAAGAAGATCGTTCTTTCTGAGAGATCTCTCCTCATCGAGGTTTTTAGAGATTTGAAAAGGGTGGTAGACTATATCGGGGTTCATATACCCTTTTTCTAGTTACTGCATTGGGTTTTTGAGGTGGCATACCATTAGACCCTGTGACTACTATTAGACCAGATGCTTTGCATTTTCTATGTGTCGCATCTGAGAAGACATCTGCACAAATTGTTGTATGATGTTGACCAGAATGAGCAGGACACTAAGGGTGTAGTTTCCTTTTAAAGGAGTTTGAGGATCCTGGTAGTGTTTGATTACCAACCAGAGAATAACCTTCTTGGGAAAGTGTTTCCCTTGGGTGTATGTTTGTTGACAGCACAAGAACCTCCAAAAGAGATCATGGGAGTATGAAGCTCAGTAGAGAGCTCAGTATCCTCCCTTGTGAGTAGTATTTTTTTCTTTTTATGATGAAAATATATAAGTTAGGGTGAATGTAACATCCCTATTTTTTGTGTAAGACTTTAGAATATTTTAAGGAATGTTTTTAGAGACATCTGCTGAGACAGAATGAAATTCTGAGGCCTAGTGAACCCAGTGCTGATATTATAAAAATATAAAATACATTAATATCATACACATGTAGTTTTCTTGAAATAGTAGAATAACTCTCAAATGGAGTCTTGAATTGGAAATATGATATTGTCGTTGATTTGGGAATATGGGTTTTACCCTATGTGTAATATAATCCTTATGTGTGTTGGGTGTTCATCTTGGGTGCCATCGTGGGCAGATAAATAATTAAATAAATAAATAATTTTTTTAATTGTTTAATTAAATACAAAAAACCTAATAATTCTCTATAAAAAGTGTGTTATGTCCAATTTTTAGGGTTAACCACATAACCTTGAGAATTGAGCGAGAGTGTTGGAAGAGATCATTGGAAGATGATAACAGATCGGAGGATCAGATCAATACCGCGGGGATTGTCTATGGCAATAGAGTTTGTATATCTCACCAACGACTACGATGCGGGTTCATTCTTCATCAGTGACTGATCCTAACATGAGGTATGTAACATCTCGTTTTCGGGTTCCACTCGACAGGTGCCCCGAACCCGGTTTTCCACGTGACCTCAAGCACATTTCCCCAAATGCCAGAGGCTGCCGACTAGCAGCGAGGGACCAGGTCTGATAGTGGGGAAACTATGCCCTCATTTTTCAAAGTGTAGCACAGTAGAATAATAAAAACATTCAACAACAACAGTGGAAGCAAATAAACATACGCAATTTTAAATAAACAACTTCAGTAAAAGATAACCAAAAATTATATAGATAATGATGCAACAAGTCTCAAGTTCTAAGAAAACAGCCAGAACATGTTACACAATAGTACAATACAGTACAATATAGAGTACAACAAAACAAAACAGAATAGCTGGTAGCATCACGAGCCTAGGCCCGGTCCCATTCTCCTCTACTCCTCATCAGCAATCAAGTACCTGTATAAGGACCCTTTCCCTTATCCACACCTACAGAAATGTAATCTGTTTGGGCCAAAGACATGACCCAAACAGGGTGTGAGAAATAAATCCCAGTAGGCACCCACCAAAGGCATGTTCCCAACTATGTGAAAATATGCAACAATAGTGTACAGTAGTAAAAGTGCAATAAACTAAGTAGTACTCAAAAGTAACTAACTTTACCAGCTATGTTTCCATTTTATTATTCTGTTAATCATTCAATTTAAGATATCACCATAGTGATTGTTCTAAGTAAAATAGCCAGTGTCCTTAGATAGGTAAACCTTACCCTCAGGTAAAGAGAATCAAAACACAGGAATATACCCATAGGCATATCGAATATTTCCCACAGGCATACGAGGTGTCGCCCACAGGCATAGAATCAATTGCCCACAGGCATGAAAGAAGTTGCCCACAGGTTAAGTAGTACATTGCCCATAGGCTAATCACAACAATGCCCTCGGGATAAACAAGTAACCGGCCATTCCAATATGTAACAAGAAATAAACATGCAATTCCTCTCAAGGAAATTCTATAATCATGGTTATAAAGGCCTGCCCTCGGGTATCCTGGCCAAATGGCTAAATAGTGGAACGCACCCCCGGGGTGGTCCTGGATCCAAGCAGTGATCCAAAACAACAATTTATTATCACATTTAAATTACCTATACAATTATAGGTATTTAATTCAACAAGGCCTCATCCATATGACACCCCATTCATGGGATCATATCACAACGGTACACAAAACGCACATCAGTTGGAAAATTAAACACCAATCCACCTACCACGATCACTCATGATCGATATACCTGAACGATGCCTTCTGAAACATCCAATAACATCGTAGATCTAAGGTAAAAGAATTCTATTTCAACCTCAAATAACTTCTATTAGAGGAATAATTGGCAAGAACTACACAACGATATGGGAGGGCATACCCGTGTGGTTCCAACGTGATCGACGGAAGTGGAAAAGGATTTCCGACGCTCAATATGGAGATCCACTAAGGTTCAGTTGTCCTCTCCCGAGCTCCCATCCGGTTCTAATCCAATCCTGTGAACAGGGTTGGATACTACCCATTTTAAGCAAAAAAACAAAGTACACGGCGTGTAATTTTGACTACACAGCGTGTACTTCCCTCATTTAATTGTTCCTCTGGCGGTACCGCCAAACTGTTCATCCGTCGACATGAGTACATGGCATGTATTCCTGACTACACGGCGTGTATTGTCACCCAGCTGGCCATCGCCTTACTATTCGCCTTCCGACTGACTACACGGCGTGTAAATACCTACTACACGGCGTGTAGTCGTTTTTTACACCTTTCATCACTGACAAGGCTACACGCCCTTTGTACTCATCCCACACGGCCAAAAGTACACAGCGTGTGGAAAAGTACACGGTGTGTAGTCCCAAAATTTAGGATTTTTCCCATTTTCCTTATTTTCTCAAAAACACTTAAGGAAAGAAGAAAAAAAGAAACTCGTACCTCAAAACTAAGAACTGGGTTCTTACAAACTTCCCCCATTAAATCAATTCGTCCCCGAATTTCCCTTACAAGGGTGGTGAAGATATAGCTGTGAACAACTCCGCCCACTGAGCACGTACGTCGGTCTCCCACTCCTAGGTTTCATCCTACACTCGGCCATGCTGCCATAGCACCCATACGAGAGGAACTGACCGGCCTCGGAGAACCTTCGTGCTCCTATCAACGATACGAATTGAATGCTCCTCAAAGGATGCATCTAACTAAATCTCAACCTCCTTGGGCTGAAAAATGTGAGACGGGTCTAAATGATAGCGGTGCAACTGAGATACATGGAAGACGTCGTGCATGGCTCGGTACCTCTGTGGTAACTTCAACTGATAGGTAACCGTCCCGACTCTCTCCAGAATCTCAAATGGCCCCACATACCTTGGTGAGAGTTTACCCTATCTCCTGATCCGCCTGTGCCCCAACCTCGATGGAGCACGTAAGAAAACCTGATCCCCGACCAAAAACTTCAAGGGTCGTCTGTGGCGATCAGCATAAGATTTCTGACGAGACTGTGTGCTAGACATCCGTTTCTGAATCAACTGGACCTGCTCAGAAGTCTCCTGCATGAGACGTGGTCCCAATAAAGCTGCCTCACCTGCCTCTAACCAACACAAGGGTGATCGGTATGGCCTAACATATAAAGCCTCGTAAGGTGCCATCTCGATAGTTGCCTGAAAACTATTATTATAGGAAAAATATACTAGGGGTATATGCTTCTCCCAAGAGCCCCCAATGTCTATGATGCATGCACGTAGAATTTCCTCAAGCACCTGTATCGTACGCTCTGACTGACCATCAGTCTGAGGGTGGTAAGCTGTGCTCAGAAGCACCTGTGTACCCAGTGCCCTCTGAAAACTCTACCAGAAATGAGACATAAAATAGGAATCCCTATCTAAAACGATAGAACGAGGGACCCCATGAAGACGTACGACCTCTCAGATATAAAACTTCCTGAGCTCATCCACTCCGAAGGTCTCCCTGATCGGCAAAAAGTGAGCTACCTTTGTGAGTCTTTCCACAACAACCCACATGGTATCATTGCCTCAAGGTGACCTCAGCAACCCAGTCATGAAGTCCATCGCGACATCATCCCCTTTCCATACCAGAATGGGTAACTGCTGTAATAGTCCGGCTGGCCTCTGATGCTTCGCCTTCACCTGGTGACAGGTGGAACATCTCGTAACAAAACTAGCTATCTAACTCTTCATACCCGACCACCAGTACTGACGCCTCAAGTCACGGTACATCTTGGTAACTCTAGGATGAACTTCCCAGACTAAAGCATGAAACTCCCACATAAGCACCTCACATATATCCCCTGGAACCCACACTCATCCATGGAAACTCAAAACTTCATCTTCGCCTATCTTCCACCTAGGAGGAGGGTCCTCACTTTCCACTGACTCCCGTAGAACTAGGCCTTCTGAATCGGATAGCTGTATCATCCTCACTTTATCTAGGAGGGTAGAGGTCACAGCTAAAGATGAAAGATAGTTCTACCCCTAACTATTGTGAACCTCCAAATTCATCTCAAAGAACAAATCCATCAGCTGCCATTAACCACTAGCATTCTGCACTGCCTGTATCTGAGTCTTCCTGCTCAGTGCATCAGCTACTGCATTACCTTTACCAGGTGTATAGGAAAGCTCAAAATTGAAGGACTCAAGGTATTCAACCCACCTTCATTGTCTCAGGTTCAAGTCACACTAGGTAAAGATGTACTTGAGACTTTTGTGGTTCGTGAACACCACAAAATGTTCTCCCAAGAGATAATGTCTCCAACAGATCAACGCATGAACAACTGCAGTCAACTCGAGATCATGCGTCGGGTAATTCCTCTCATGTGACCTCAATTGCCGAGACCCGTACGCAACTACTCAATCACCCTGCATCAACACAGCTCCTAACCCAATACCAGATGCATCACAGTAAACTGTATAGCTCTTCACCTGCTCTGGGAGTATCAGGATCGATGCTAATGTCAACTTTCCCTTTAGCTCATGGAAGGCTGTCTCGCAAGCTTCTAACCAAACGAACTTCACACCCTTCTTAGTCAAACCCATAAATGGCACTACTAAGCGGTAGAAGTCATGTATGAAGCATCTGTCATAACCATCTATCCCCAAGAAACTCCGTATCTCAAACACGTTCTTAGGATCCTCCCAGGAAACTACTACTCTCACCTTCTCTGGGTCTACTGCAACTCCTGCCTCTGAGATGATATGACCCAGGAAGTGTATCTGGTCCATCCAAAAGTGGAACTTTGAGAGTTTAGCATATAGCCTATGCTCTCTCAGTGTACTCAGTACGATCTCAATATGGGTTGCATGGTCGTGTCAAGTGTGAGATTACACCAAGATATTGTCCATGAATACTACCACAAAAGAATCCAGATAGGGATGGAACACCCGATTCATCAGATCCATGAAAACTGCTGGCACGTTCGTGATTCCGAACGGCATAACCGTATACTCGTATAGACTATCACTACAGGAAATATAGGCATTTGCGACGGGTCATTTGCGACGGGATCCCGTCGCAAATCGCCCGTTGCGGAAAACGCCGTCGCAACAAATTTTTTTTGCGACGGGCCCGTCGCAAAAACACTTATTTGCGACGGGAAAAGGACCCGTCGCAAAAAGATTTGTGGTTTTTTTAAAAAACTTATTTGCGACGGGCCCGTCGCAAATAGTTCCTTCGAAGCAACTATTTGCGACGGGCCCATCGCAAATAATAATAAAAATTTAAAAAAAAATTAAAAATTATTTATTAATATATAAATCAATAAACCTATTTATATTGATATAAATATAATATTTATTTTTAAAATATGTTTTAGAAAGGATGAATAAAAATCAAATATGAATGTATAAGATGTTCAGTAAATGTGGGTTATAAAATATTTTACAAAATATTTTTAATTAATAATTACATAATTTTTATCAATTAATAGTCATTTAATAACTCTTTGAATATAAAAAAAATAAAAAAAATAAATGAAATATGGAAAATAAGAAGAAAATGAAACCCAAACTTCAAACGGCCATAACTTTTGATCCGGGACTCCGTTTGAGCTCTACAGCATATCAAATCGAATCTTGCGACGAGCTCTACAGCCCTATGGACGGGTGGAACCCGTCCAAGGTTTTTTCGAGGCCCAAAAAGGCCCCGAAGGCCTCCAAAATTGAGTTTTTAGTCGGGGCACCCCGGTTTTTCACCGTTCAAATAGCTATAACTTCTGATCCCGATGTCCGATAAACCTCTACCATATATCATGTCGAAGATCTTTTAATGTTCTTCGATTTGACTGATTGTGGAGCTGAAACGGACTCCTGGATTAGAAGTTATGGTCCTTTTAACATTCAAATAGCTATAACTTCCGATCCGGATGTCCGTTTGGCCTGTACCGCATATCATATCGAAGATAGTTTCATGTTCTTCGATTTGACTAGTTGTGGAGTTGAAACGGACTTACGGATTAAAAGTTATCGTCATTTTAACATTCTCAGAGGATTTTCACCCCCTCATTTCTATGTATTCATTCATAACTATACATATATATATATATATATGTGTGTGTGTGTGTGTGTATGTGTGTGTGTGTATTGTATATATGTATTTATTTATTTATTTATAAATACACATAAAAACACATATTTTATAAATTTATTTAAAACTAAGCTTATAAATATATATTAATTAATATACAAATAAATATACGAATAAAAACTTATAACTACATATATATATATATCTATATGTATATATATATACAAATAGAATAAATATATATTAATATACGAATAAATATATATTAATATACGAATAAATATATATTAATATACGAATAAATATATATTAATATACGAATAAATATATATATTAATATATGAATAAATATATCTATATATATATATTTATTTATTCATTCATATAACCAAATATATTTATATTAATATAAATCTATATTAATATATGGCTAAATATAACTATATATATATAACTATAATTATTCCTAATTATGACTAATTATTATTAATTATTCCTATTTATTATTAATTATTTCTAATTATTATTAATTACTCCTAATTACCATTAACTATGAACAATGAATACTAGTAATTTAAATTTATTAAATAACAAAACAATCTAAACATAATTAAATTACAACTAATTAAAAAAAATTAAAACTAATAAAAAATTAAAAATAAATATTAAATTAAAAATAACATAAATACCTTCAAAATTGATCTGAGGTTGATCTCCGATAATTGTTGAAGACTTCAATATCAAATCTGCAAAAAAAATTAAACTTAAGAAACTGTGAACTCTAAAATTAGAGAAGTTGAGAGTGAATGGAAAAAAATGGCTGGGTGTATTTATAAGTTAGATTATTTGCGACGGGACTATTTTCGACGGGTTTCCCGTCGCAAATAATACTATTTGCAACGGGACCCGTCGCAAATACTTTAGCCCGCATTTATTACGGTCAACGGTTAAATAGTTATTTGCGACGGGACCCGTCGCAAATAATAACCTGCCGACATACTATTTGCGACGGGGGTATATTCCCGTCGCAAATAGTTTCTACCGCCGCCGGTTATTTGCGACGGGGGTATATTCCCGTCGCAAATACTTTTTACCACCGCCGGTTATTTGCGACGGGTGGTAACCACCCGTCGCAAATAATTTTCCCGCGTTTTGGCGCGCAATGCGCGCCAACCTTTTTGCGACGGGTGGGATTTCCCCGTCGCAAATAAGTAGTTATTTGCGACTGGAAAATCCTCCCGTCGCAAAAAGCCCTTTTTCCCGTAGTGTATACTTGCTCCTGAAAGATGTGAGAGTTATATCATATGATCTAACGCGCAGCTGATGATATCCTGATCTCAAGTCAATCTTTGAGAACACTCGTTCTCCATGAAGTTGATCAAAAATATCATCAATCCTAGGCAAGGGATATCAGTTCTTAAATGTAAACTGGTTCAAATTCCGATAATCCACACAGAGTCTGAGGGTATCGTCCGCCTTCTTCGCAAAGAGGACCGGCAAACCCCAAGGATAAGTACTGGGTTGGATGAAACCCTTTGCCTGTAACTCCTCTAACTATCTCTTGAGCTCCAACAACTCTGGTGTAGCCATCCTATAAGGAGGAATGGACACCGGTGTTGCTCCTAGCACAAGCTCAATAGATAAATCAACCTCACGCTCTGGAGGAAGACCTGAAAATTCATCAGGGAAAAAATCCCTGAAATGATCAACCACTGGAGGGAAATCCTTCTGACAACTCCCCTGGTCGTCCAGATATAAACTCGCCATCTGGGTTGTGATACCACCTCTCCCATGATGCTCTGGTCCAGCTCGACTCGCCTAAACATCCCATTCAACTTTGTATAGAAACTCTCTACCCTCTCGTGATGTGAAACTCACCCTGCAACGATAGCAGTCTACAAAGTCTCGAAAGGGAACCAACCAATCCATCCCGAGAATGACACCATAGCTCGTCATCTCTAAGACATAGAGGTCCCAAAAGAATTGAAACCCACCAACCTCAAGGGGGAACTTCATACACTGATGCACACTAGCTGTTCTAGTTCCCAACGGAGTGTCTAGCATCATAACTGTAGAAGAAGAAGAAACACAGAGCCCTAGGCTCTCCACAATGGGCACAGATATGAAACTATGTGTAGCACCCGTATCGAAAAGTAATGAAGATAAAATAGAAGCTACTAGAATAGTACCTATGATAGTAGAAGGTATGGGATCCTGCTCCTCCTAGGTCTGTTGCACTGCATATGTCTTCCTAGTGTCGCGGCCCTACGACACAGCCTGACTACCCTAAGTTGTCCTGCCCTGCTACCTCTAAGATCTTGGTGTCTGGCTACCACGGCCACGACCACCATCCCTGCCTACACGCCCTGAAGTATTCCAGTTCCCCAACTGGTAAGAAGCTGCTAGTCCTTCCCCCACACGTGGAGTCTGCACAGAACCCCTCTCACTAGCCACTGGTGGAAATTCCCTGCAAAATCATTGCAGATGACCCATCCTGCCGCAAGCCCGGCATTCCACTGGGTCTCGTGGACACTGAGGTCGCTTGTGCCCATCCTTACCACACTGGTAGCACATGACCTGGCCACCTGAAACATTCTTCTGGATGGTACTGCCACCCTGAGAGAAGTCCATCTGTCTCTTCCTCTTACCTATAAAAATAGTACCAGAAACTAGTGCTGAACCTCCCTAGCCCACACCACTAGATTCCTGCAGGTTCCACTCTGTAATCAGCACTTGGTTCACAATAGCGTGTACAGTAGGCAACCTGAAAACATTCACCAGTGCTCGGATGTCATAAAGAAGACCATCCTCAAAGCGTTTGGCTCTCAGTGACTCATCGCCCACCAGAACGGGTGCAAAATGCTGAAGATCGGTGAAACGAGCAGAATAGTCCATCACCGATATAGTGCCCTATTGCAGATTCATGAACTCCCAAGCTCGATCTACCCTCAATGTCTCTGGGAGGAAGAAGTCATAGAAGGCTGTCTGGAAATCTTCCCACGCCATGTCTCTGTGATGCTCTGACTGTGTAGTAACATCCCACCACCTATTGGCGGAATCACGCAGCATATAAGTCGCAAGTTTGACCCTCCACCCTGGATGTGTCTCAAGATTCTCAAAAATAGTCTGCATAGACCCCAGCCAAGACTCTACAGACTGTGGTCCGCCATCCCCTAAAAACGTAGGTGGATGCTGCTGCTGGAAGATACGAGTCAGCTCATCCATAGATGTGGTAGCCGGCAGTGCTTCCTGAAAGGTCTGCATGAACCGCATAAAGCCTTCATGGAACTGCGCCTCCGCGCCTCTGTCTGGTATAATGGCTGGCGCCGCATCTGGCTCTGCTGGAGGATCCACTGGTAGCCCATGGCCCACCATTTCTAGAGTATACTCATTGCCGCTCTCCTAGAGAACAACACGTGAACGTCTCAGCAGCATGACACTACAAGGTCAAATGCACACCTTAGATCCATATTATCATAGTCTGAAAACGAAGGAACTGAAAGAAGAATAGGAGGAAGAAGGCATTTCAAGATTTGCAAAACAAGACTACACGGCGTGTATACTGACTACATGGCGTGTACCTGACTTCTCTTCCCTGCCCAGGTCCTTCTACACATCCAAGCCACACGGCTCCCGTTAAACAAAACTACACGGCGTGTATATAATCTACACGGCGTGTATGGTGTAATTTTCCAACTACCCATGTCATTTGTGACATGGCTTACTACTTGGCTTGAACTACACGGCATGTTACACCCACACACGGCGTGTACACTACCCCGTTTCCCAACCACACGGCTAAGTCCACATGGTCTGTCCTCGTACAAGACTACACGGCATGTCCCATAGGTACACAGCATTTTCTAGACAAGCTTTGTCGACTCGTGTTGTTAGTTACACGGCCGGATACATGGCTCACACTACATGGCGTGTTCCAGATGGGCACGGTGTGTACACAAAAGAATTACACTGACCTGTGTTGTTAGTTACACGGCTGGATCCCATGTCAGACTATAGGGCGTGTTCCATAATGGACACGTCGAGTATATCCTAAGGTCTCCTCCGTCCGTGTTGTTAGTTACATGGGTGGACTCTGGGTCAACACTACACAGTGTGTACATCCGGTACATGGCGTGTTCTCCCCAAGCATTTCCCTTCCCAGTGTCCCCGCCCACACGGTCTGTGACACGGGAAGAGACTACACGGCATGTACTTAGGGTACACGGTGTGTACTCAAAAAGTTTTATTTTCTTCCCGAACAGAAGAACATACACGGCGTGTTTAAGGTACTACATGGCGTTTATACTGGGTTTCCGGATATTATGCCTCAGAAACTTCTCCGGAACCCAGAAAATACTGAAAAAACAACACCTAAGTGCCAAATTCCGATCTGTGAGGGCCCATACTCCCTGCAAATCAAAGTTTGGCATCTTATATGTGTTATAACCAGATAAACAGCCAATGATCCACCAAATTTCGGTCAATTAGGGCCCATACTCACCAAAAACCAAATTTTGACATCCATTCTATAAACAGGCTCACACAAAAATACCCTATCAAACAGCAGGTATCTATCAATCAGCTATCACAACAGCATGCTTTTACTAGCACAACATCTATCACAACAGCATGCAATTTCTAATGCACCTACATGGCATGGAAACTATACATGGCATGTGATTTCTAGCATGTTCCTAAATGATGCATGAGATGTTATACCCTAATCTCATTGGGTTGCAACTAAATAGAACCCATGAATAAAATATAAACAGCACAATACAAGTGTGTCACCCTTCGGTGAAAATCAATTCAACTGTAAAATTACAAAATCAGAAAAATTGAAACACAAGGTAAATTGGATTTTCCCTGTAAACGGGTTAGCTACGCCCGAGCATAGCTTATTACCAACTACCATTATCATCTTATCCCTGACTGAGGAACCAAATAGTAAGTAAAAGAAAAGAACTCTTTTGATAGCACTTTGTAACGTCCCGGTTCCGGGTGCCACTCAACGGGTGCCCCGAACCCGGTTCGCCATGTGACCTCAAGCGCATTTCCCCAAATGCCAGAGGCTACCGACTAGCAGCGAGGTCCCAGGTATGATAGTGGGGAAACTATGCCCTCATTTGTCAAAGTGTAGCACAGCGGAATAATAAAAACATTCAATAACAATAGCGGAAGCAAATAAACATACACAATTTTAAATAAACAATTGCAGTAAAAGATAATCAACAGTTATATAGATAATGATGCAACATGTATCAAGTTCTAAGAAAATAGCCAGAACATGTTACACAATAGTACAGTATAGTACAATACAGAGTACAGTAAAACAAAATAAAATAGAACAGCCGGTAGCATCATGAGCCTAGGCCCGGTCCCATGCTCCCCTACTCCTCATCAGTAATCAAGTACCTGTATAAGGACCCTTTCCCTTATCCACACCTGTAGAAATGTAATCTATTTGGGGTGAATACATGACCCAAACAGGGTGTGAGAAATAAATCCCAGTAGGCACCCACCAAAGGCACGTGCCCAACTATGTGAAAATATGCAACAACAGTGTGCAGTAGTAAAAGTGCAATAAACTAAGCAGTACTCAAAAGTAACTACCTTTACCAGTTATGTTGCCATTTTATTATTCTTTTAATCATTCAATTTACGATATCACCATAGTGAATATTCTAAGTAAAACAGCCAGTGTCCTCAGACAGGTAACCCTTACCCTCAGGTAAAGAGAATCCAAACATAGGAATCTGCCCATAGGCATATCGAATATTGCCCACAGACGTATGAGGTGTCGCCCATAGGCACAAAATCAATTTCCCACAGGTACGGAAGAAGTTTCCCACAAGCTAAGTAGGACATTTCCCACAAGCTAATCACAACACTACCCTCAGGCTAAACAAGTAACCAGCCATGCCAACATGTAACAAGAAATAAACATGCAATTCCTCTCAAGGAAATTCTATAATCATGGTTATAAAGGCATGCCCTCGGGTATCCTGGCTAAACGGCTAAATAGTGGATTGCACACCCGGGGTGGTCTTGGATCCAAGAAGCGATCCCAAACAACAATTTATTATCACATTTAAATTACCTATACAATTATAGGTATTTAATTCAACAAGTCCTCAGCCATACGACACCCCATTAATGGGCGCGTATCACAACAGTACAAAAAACACACATCAGTTGGAAAATTAAACACCAAGCCACCTACCTCGATCACCCGTGATCGATATACCCGAACGGCGCCTTCTAAAATGTCCAAGAACGTCGTATATATGAGGTAAAATAATTCTCGTTCAACCTCAAATAACTACCATTAGAGTAATAATTGGAAATAACTACGCAAGGAGATGGGAGGGCTTACCTGTTCAGTTCCAACGTGATCAACGGAAGCAGAAACGGATTCCCGATGCTCGATCTGGAGATCCACGAAGGTTCGGCCATCCTCTCCTGAGCTCTCGTCTGGTTCTAAGCCAATCATGTGAACAGGGTTGGCTACTGCCCATTTTAAGCAAAAAAACAAATTACACTGTGTGTACTTCCCTCATTTAACTGTTCCTATGGTGGCACCGCCAAACTGTTCATCCGTCGACATGAGTACACGGCGTGTATTCCCGACTACACGGTGTGTACTGTCACCCAGCTTTCTACTGCCTTACTATTCACCTGTCGACTGACTACACGGCGTGTAAATACCTACTACACGGCGTGTAGTCGGTTTTTACACCTTTCATCACCAACAAGGCTACACTCCCTATGTACTCATCCCACACGGCCAAAAGTACATGGCGTGTGGAAAAGTACAAGGCGTGTAGTCCCAAAATTTAGGATTTTTCCCATTTTCCTTATTTTCTCAAAAACACTTAAGGAAAAGAGAAAAGAAGAAACTCATACCTAAAAACTAAGAACCGGGTTATTACATGGTAGGATGTTTATGTTTAATGGATTCATTATTTTTTTATACCATTTCAAACAAGAATCAATTACACTAACAAGAATTGATCCGTGCATCAACAGTTGATTTAGGGTTGTTTCATTTTATTATTATTTGCTTCTTCGTTCATTGTTCCAATGAAAATGAATCAATTCCAACCCAAACATAGACAAGGTACATCCATATCTTGTGTTTCTTGAAATTCTATCATGTTTCTTTTCATGTTTATCATTAGAAATTCCTTTGGATGATGGTTCTACGAATACCTGGTATTTAATCATTGTATGATAGTTCTTTGACACAATGGATAGATACAATGGGTGGGGTTCACAATCGAGGGTTATATCCAAGTGTGATGATGACAGAGAAATATTAGAAGTGGATCAAATGAAGTTGATGATTCTCGTTCATCCTAGTTTGATGTGTGGTGACGGTTTAATGTGGCGGTGGTCAATTCCCACAAGGATCAAAGGCCAGAATTTGGTGGGTGGTAACGAAAAGGCTAGTCAACCCCATATTCGTGATTCTCGAGTAAGTTTAGTGGTGGATCTGATGGTGATGTAGGCACAGTAAAACGCATGAAAAGTATAGAATTTTTGGAAAATTCTCGACTACATAGCATGTACTTCAAGAAAAGATGTTGTGTAGTCCCCTTAGTGTGATGCTAGGTTGTCCGCACAGAGATAAGTATCACATGTTGTGTGACACATGTCACACACCATGTGACCCTTAGTCGACTATCCTGGAGTTTATAGGGAGTACATTCTCATGGAGACATTTGGTCTTGCACGCCATGTGTGCTAGGTCACACACTGTGTAACCCATGGCAGACAGCTCGGCATGTACAGGGAGTACACACCTAGGATCACATATAGATCAACACGTTGTGTATGGAGGGGCACACACCATGTGCTTTTCAAAGTAAATGATCATGGGTATAAGGCACATGTCGTGTTTCGGACTGGCTTCCACACACCGTGTGACGTGGAGTACACCTCATGTACCCTAGATAAAGTAGTCATATACGGCCTGAGTACACATGCACGCCCTGAGTACACAGTCATGGACTTTGGTACATGGGCTAAGAAGGATGGCACACTGAGTTCTGGATGAACATTTACATGTCATGTACCCTATGGGACACATCATGTATTTTGGTAAAATTTCATGTTGTGTGAGTGTGAGACACAGGAAGTTCCAGAGTTAGTGAGACATGTTATGTACCACAAGGTACATTTCATGTACTCCTTTAAGGATAGGTTGGAGCCCTGATCCTTTATAGTTTATCTATGGTGTGATCTTGGGTGAGTTCCCTCATAACATTTAGTGTGGGTGAGTTCTCAAGGTCCATCCTCATGAGGGTACTATGAGGCATCATATCAAGGGACCAGTATGTGATACCATCTATGGGATTAGTCTTGGGTAGAGTTATGAAATCCCTCTGTGAGGTCCATAATGGGATGCTCTACCATTATTCCCTACGTGGTGTTTGATTAATTGGCATGAAAAACATACATGGGTATATATCCACCACTTAGCGGATTAATCCTGTTAGGGTTCTCAGTGTCCACCATGGTTCTGGGTGTGATCCCCTATCTGTGTATCGACATATGATTTGTTTTGATGAGGTATTATAAGGACCCAGCCTTATTAAATTACATAATCTTGATTTTAGATAAGAAATCATTTCCTTTTACATTGAGGTTCTTTTCAAGTTTAGAGCTTTAGAGAATTGGGACATAATACATTCATAACCTTACATATTGTTATAGAGTGGATACCATAAAAAAAGTTTCCATTTTTTTCAAAATATAAACCATTAAAGCTTAAAACATGATTTATTTGAAAATTATTCAAACATTTAACTTGGATTCCTTATTTTTCTTACACATCCTTATGACCTGTGAAAATAATTGAAAAAACTTGGGATGAGCACAAAAATCTCAGTAAGGGATGAAAAATAAGGAAAGATCACATTAGTCCATGAATACTTGTAACGTATAAAAAAAATTTCAAAAGACAGGCCTGTCACCCATATATACTTTGTGAAACATGATATTTTCACAAGATCCACGCAAAACATGAGAACATAAACATAATCATAAAGTCCTCTTGAGACATTACTTACATAATTTTGTAACCCTCTCAGCTACCTTATAAATTGTAACCCTCACGGGTACCTTACAATTTGTGTAACCATCGCAGTTACACTTGGAGTAACCATACAGCCGACCTCCAACATACACATACCCAATGAATTGGATGGAAATATAGGTCACACCCTTCATCATATACAATTCCCAAGAACCAAAACATAATCATACATCATGAATAATTACATAAAAACATTGCTTTTGAATTTTGTAAAATAGAATTTTAAAAGAGGATTTTAAAAGAAAAGTCCCATATAAATATCATATAATTGAAGTGAAACTTAATAGAGTGGATAGAATATGTATATATTCTGTAAATAAATATAGTATAATCATAATTCATCACACAAACAATTTAAATACCACATCAATAATGAAGAATAAGGTTAACCCAAAGGATGGAAATCAGGTTAAGAATTTCCTTACCGGTTTGTCTTACTTCCAAATCATTTAAAAATTATGTATAATATTTAAAATATTGTTATTAATATATTAAAGAATCATATCCATATTTATAATACCTTATATGATCATTTCATTACATCATTTCACCCTTTAATTGTTAGTATTTTGTTCCTTGCACTGTTTTGAGTGAGTTCTTTATATGATTTTCATGATTGGTTCATGATGGATTACTCTTGTCGATTGGAAGTGAAACTCCATAATTGGAATGGAAAGGTATTTACATATTTCCAATACCATAATTTATAGGATTTATCATTTTGATATTTGATATTAGGATGATTCATAAGTTAAAACATTAATGATGTTCGTTTAGATCATTTGAGTGGTTCTTTGATAATAACAACCTCATTTTTTATTATAAATTAAAACCATGAGTACAAAAGAATTCCAGAATCACAGATGAGACATAAAAAATATATTATAACCTAGTTCAACTATAAAAATGGTTTCATGACTAGAATTGAAATAATTAATTAAAATTGAAGATGTCGGTAATTCGATACATCACGGACAATGTTTTTATTCCTTGAATAAGTTGGAGAGAAGAAGAAGAATGGAGATGAATTTTCCATGAAAATGAGAACATACAAAATATAAATTATTTCTGGAGCTTTCATGCCTCTTGGGTAAGAGCATATTAGGAAAGAATAAGAGAAAAGGGAAATCAAAATAAAAGAATAATTGATAAATCCCTTACAAAAATTCGACAGCCTAACGGCTATGCAACATGGTTTTAGAAAATATTAAAAAGAGAGGGTACAAGAGTCACCCATCCAGAAATGAATCATAATAAATAATAGATCAATAATAATAAATAAATAAGAACATGGTATGGAAACTTGAAAGTTATACCACATAAAAGATAACTTTAATGGAAAAAGAAAGAAATTGAGAATTTTCTTACCTTGTAGAGTAACTCCTAGAACATGAAGGTTGGGACCTTGGGGGGATTGAAGAAACCTTGGGAGGACTAATAGGGAGGTAATAAGGCTATAGATTTATTTATAAGGAATTGGGAATGAATTTAATGAAATAATGGGTTGGTATTTATAGAAAAAGTGATGGATTATTTTAATAATTTCCAAGGGACACCTCATTAGTGGTATTTGCAAAACCATGGGCTTGAATGTGGTATTTGCCCATGGTATTAGACACTTGGGACACCTCACATCTTATTTAACTTTATACAAGTCGACCATATTTATTATATCATTATTACATCATTAATGATGTCATTAACACACTGAAACTCAAAAACTGTATTTTTTACTATTCATCGAAAAATCAACTATTTCAGAAAAATACTCAAAATTTACCCTAACCATTTATTGACGTGTAAAATTCAAAAATTAAGTCCATTTTCTTAAAATAATTTTCTAAATATCATTAATTTAATTTTTAAATAAAATCATACTTAATTCAAAAATTAACAATTTTAAAA
Organism: Viscum album; assembly: GCA_963277665.1. Taxonomy (NCBI): domain Eukaryota; kingdom Viridiplantae; phylum Streptophyta; class Magnoliopsida; order Santalales; family Viscaceae; genus Viscum; species Viscum album. The sequence goes on from OY728126.1 coordinate 1,036,459,322, forward strand.
CTATAACTGCTTTTATATCACATTGAAAAATTAACCAAAAATGTCATTATCTTCAAGCCTTAAGAAAATAAAATAATTATAAAATTTACTATTCATTATGGTCATATTACTATTCATATTACTATTCATAAGGGTATGTTACTATTCACCAAAAAAAACAAGTTGGTTCTGTTAGACTCTAAATAACATACTGAACACAATTGTAGATGACCGTTTTTCAAAATTCAAAACATAGAAGTAGTAAATTATGTTTAAAGGATAGTTATAAATATCTACTTTAAACAAAATTACATGAATTTCAATTTATTTTTAGAAAACCTTGGGATGTTACAAGTATATTCTTGTTGATTGTGTATCTTGGATGATCCCTCTCAGTTCCCTTCATGTATCTTCATGGCAAGACCCAGTGAGCATGATTTCTAAGGTGAGTACCATCGTTTTAGTGAGACCCAATGAGTGAAACCTATCGAATGAGTGAAATCAGGGATGGAAAGTCTCATGGAGTTGGTTCTCCAAGACAATTGGTACTTTCGAGCTTCCTGTAGAGTCCTAGGTTGACGTTGAGGTCATGACCTCACCTTGAGACTAAATGTTTATCCTGAGAACATCTGGGTAATCCTATTTTATCATTATGTATCTTACCTTGATTAACATACCTATGTATTGATGAGATGACTACTCTTGAAGATTTATGTTTGGTTATTTAGGGGTGTCCTACTAGGTATTGTTATACTCACCCTTGCATGGTATCTACCCATACATGACATATCTTATGTAGACGGCAGACCTTTTATGGGGTCCTTAGAGGATTGGGAGTGGGTGGAGTATAGTTTTTTCTAGATAGACCAAGGTACATACCAGTGTTTCATTTGATATCATTCCCCTCATTTTGATCAGGTTGGGATTTATTTCCAGTTTCGATGGGCTTGTATTTTTCCCCTTTTTTTCTTTCTGGTACTTTTATCATACTCTGATGTGGGATGGATGTTATGAATACATTATCGGTATCAGTTGTTCTTTAGATTTCAGTATTGTATTTTATTGGAGATGTGTTTGTGTGTGTGTGTGTGTGTGTGGGTGGGTGGGTACATTGTGTTAATGTATATCATGTGTTAGATATTTTTACTCAGTGTTAATCATCATCCCTTGGCCTATTCGAGGAAGGCTTGGGGTAGTCACACTCGACTTATCACTAACCAGGTGGGCCCCGGTGAGTTGGGTCGTGAAAGTTCAGAATGTTAAGTGATTAAATTAGATTTCCATATATCAACTGGAATTTTGTGAGGAGAAGAAGACCTTTTCCACCTTGATATACTACTACTTTGGATAAGATTTCACAATCTAGAGATTGCATGTGCAGATTGTGTGATTCCAGTAAAGATACTACATTGAGGTCATATGCACATATTGTGTGTTTTCTAGTAAATTTTCTATATCATAGCCATTGGAGGAAATACATTTAATGTATTGTTTCACTAATATAAACAACTTGGTGGAGCTACATCATGTGAGGTATCATTTCATGAGAGTATGTACCTACTGAAATACATGTGAAGAAACTAAATTAGAAGTATCTGGGGATTGAAACTGCCACTTGATGTACATCCCTTGATGATATTACTAACTATAGTAAGGATGATGTGCATGTGATGAATTTATATATATATAAATATAATTGGATTTCAAATTGGGTTGGTAACACAAGCTATGAGTTTGGTAAAGAGTTACATGTCAATATGGTTTGAACATATTGATTTGGTGGAAGGAATAGTGATTCAAAACTAAATCATTATAAGAATGCATATATGTAAAGGGAATACATGATATAATATATTGATATATTTTAAACCCCTTTAAAATAATAAGTGTTGGATTCCATGTAATGAAAACATTTTTCAATACCTCAATCATCCAAATGGGAAGTTCATGCCAAAGTTGAGTGCTCATGGATTATATTGTGTAAGGAAAGTGGGATATAGAAAACCCTAATAGTTAAATACATATTCCTAGTATATGATACTAGGTTACACTTTTCTAGGAAACCCTAACAGATGGAATATTAGAGGAATAAAGTTGAGTGTATCCATAATATGGATTCATGTAAAGATTTGTACACTCATCTATCTATGAGTCATATGTAATATGATTCTTATGATTTTCTACTAGATATATTCATGGATTATGTTACAAGATTGGATAGTATAATTTAGGATCATTTCCCACTAACTAAAATGATGTAATTTAAAATGGGTCATTATTTTAACAGCATCACATTTAATAAAATTCCATATTAAATCATTATAAAACATGTTAATCATCTGATAAAAACGTCTATTATAAATAAAATTTTCTCATAGTCTTTCAATATAATTTTGAGATCAATATTATAGAAACAAAAGTATAATTGAAGCAACTTTATGGTATGGTATAAAAACATAAGAATTATTCTTAAGGAACAAGGAAATTTCTATGTGTTGGAGGAAAAACATCCTAAGAAATATCTTGTTTGTAATGCTAGTCAACAATAGAAATATTATTATGGAAATCATAGTAAGTATTTTTTATCAAAACTAAAAAATCATTCAAGTTTATAGTTCTTGATACTTATAAGAAGAAAATATAGAACTCGGGGTTTTAGAACTTGATGCGGGTTTGCAATAGTTGAAGTCCAACAAAGGCAACGGTTCTGAAAGGGAATTTTTTGGAAGTTTGATATAGATGGTAAATTGTATGAAAGATGGATGTGTGGAAGTTATAATATATGAAAATATTATTCCTCATGGGTTTTCAGTAAAGGATGGAATAAATGGTTTACTTTCAATGTTCACCAAAAGTCATTAGAAAAAAATAGATTGCTAGAGGTAATCATAGGTTACCATGGTAAATAGTGGGACTCCCACAAAGATCAAAGTTTAATTGAACTAATTAACTTGTTGGAACCTAATATAATGGTGATATATCTTTCACATGTGGTTATAAATTTATGTTACAATGATTGGGTTGTGATTAGTGATCTTATTGTCTGATTTTTCAGTAGTGGTTGTAATCTTGTAACTTTTGATAAATGAAAAGTATTAGTATTGTTTTCCCATGGATGTTGGACATAACATCTGAACCACATAAATCTTTATTATCCTTCACTTTTTTACTTTATTTTTATTGAATGTTTTTTAATTCTAAGATTGTTTTTTTGTGTGTGAGGACCAACTCGGTGGGGTGATTTAGGGTTCAGTGTGACTTCTTATGTTATGGAACATCGACGTCGATGGATTATTATAGTTTGGAAAGTTCCTGACCTATTTTCCACATGTGTATGTTTTGGTGTTTTAGATTCTAGTGATCAGTGGATAGGATATCGAATAGTGGTATCAGATCTTGTGGTTCAGCAATTCTTGGAAGCACAGTTAGTAGAAAACATTAGGCAACACTCTTTCCTTGATGTTATTTCAATCTAGTGGGAGAAATTATTTTGTAATTTAGGTCATCATAAGAAGGAAAGATCCAAATACATAAATTTTATGGAATGCACATTTGATTATAGAGTATGTATATGGAACATTATTTAATTTAGAAGGATCTTGAGGATTTGTTGTTAGGGGTCAACCTGGAGAGAAATGGAGAAAGTAGAATGGAAAGGTTAGGACATAAAGGTGATTATATTGAATTGTATTTCATTAGAATAAAACATTTCTTTTAACATATTGTAAGTGAAGACCAAATTGAAACTGATGAAAACTCTAGCGGACATGTATCAAAAGTTAATAACTTTGAAAAAAGTCTCCATGATCCGAAGGTTATTTTTCATGATATTTTCTTAAGTAAGGTTAGTGGTTGATCATGTGAATGACTTTAAGATGATTTAGAGTCATCTATAATTAGTTAAAATAAAGTTCATCAAATATGTGTGTATAATGTTTTTCTCATCATCGCTTCCAAAATGAGAGGATGTGATGGTAAATAGCATAAGTAATTCTTACATGAAATCTAACCTGGTGTTTGAAGATGTTATAGATCTCATTTTTAATGAAGAACTTGGATTGAGTGAATTCTAAGAACCAACTGGAACAACACTTCATGCATATGGTAGATAATTCTCTCCTCATTGAAAAGATGATAATAAATCATAATATAGATCAAGGGAGAGTAGTTAAGGTAGGTCAAATGGGTCTAAACTAGTATGTTATAATTGCGGGAAGAGAGGGAATCTCGATATATATTATAGAGACTACTAGGAGAATTCCCTAAAGGAAGATTCTAGAAGATCATGTTTTATGAATTACATAGTTGAAGGATATAGTGGTTTGTTAATGGTTTTGAATATTCTATTATAATCTCAGAACATATATTCTAAGGCTTTGTTTTATTCCATGATAGAGAAGCGATGCAAAGAAAATTACAAATCCAAAAGATTCAATAAGGTTTACTTATTACGCAAATTATTATTTTTTTATTAAGAAAGACACTTTTGAGGAAAAAGTGAGAAACCAAAGGTTCCAACAAACACCAAACAGTTCTAAACAAAACAAACCAGAACCAACCTCTTCCAAGAAAAAGTAGCAATCGTTACCTCCAAAGTAGGACCACTCAGTGATCCCATGCAAGCATGGTCCCTCCCAATGGCAAGCCATCCCTCTAAATCAGCCACATCCCCAATGAAGAACGGAAGTTTCCTAGGTTTATAGGGAGTAAGTAACTTTCTAGGTTTATGGGAGAATATAATTTTTGTTAGTCGGCTAGATTAATTAGAATTTGGAACTTGCATTGTAAATGGAGTATGGAATATCACTTGAGGTTCCATGGTCATGTCCATGGGTCTAAAATATGGGATGTTGTATTTGATGGAAAAGTAAAATGGAGAAAAATCATAATGATAACTTTTGAAAGTTCAGAGATGTGAAACTTCCAAATTGGGTACCTTAGTGAGAAGAACATGTGAGTTCTAGTAGCAAAGGGTATATTGAATCTTATTCAAATGAAGTTTAGAAGTTATGAAAGTTGTATACTTGGAAAGTAGAGTAAGGTTTCGTTCAACTTTAATAGAAGAATTCCAAAATCCTATAAATTATATCTTGTTCATGTGGATGTTTGGGGGCTACACCAGTCCATTCTCACAGTGGTTCATTGTACTTTGTGACTTTAGTTGATGATTATACAAGGAAAATGATTCTTTACTTCCTTAAAAATAAATTTGAGGTGTTCATAGTGTTTGTATGATGGAAGGCCATAGAAAAAAGGGAGATCGAAAATAAGCTGAAATTATTATGGTCTGATAATAGTAGAGGATATAGTAGCAAGGATTTACAAATATATATATATAAAAGGAAGCAAGTTTGAAAATATTGTACCCAAAATATCAAAGTATAATGGTGTAGTAGAGAAGATGAATCGAACATTGACTAAAAATTCATGGAGTATGACACATTATTCTTGAATGTCCAAGGGTATCTGGATAAAATCAGTTAATTTTTAGGTATATCTTGTTAATATCATCCCTTTAACACCATTGGGATAGAATATTTCAGATTGGCTGTAAACCAGTAAACTAATAGATGTTACCCACCTCAAATTTTTTGGAAGTTTATCCTATATCCATGTTAATGCCATGAATTGGGAAAAACTAGAAGTTATGTATTAGAAATGTTTCTTTATGAGATATAATAATGAAAACTTTGGATTTATAGTTTGGGATAATGACAAATATATGGTCATTATAAAATAGAATTTTCTCTTCAATGATAAGGTCTTGTTAAATGACAAAAACATTGTGGAAAATAGAATTGAGGATAATGAATCAACTAACCAAATCCAATTTGATCTGAAAGGATATTCCAAAAGGAATTAAGTTCTGAAAAATTCAAGGAGCACTGAAAGTTCCAAAAATGATACATGTTCTGGAATAATAAAAGGGTGCTAAAAATTCTATAAGGATATAAGTTTTCAAAAAAAATTGGGATAGTTAAAAGTTCAGAGGTTCCAGTGAGGCTAGTAGAGGATGTACTGGAAGTCTCTAAGACTATATAATCATAGGTTAAAGTTCTGAATGTTGAAATTCTGAATGTTACAGCTCTCAAAAGACTAGAATTTCATGATGAATTATGATGATATTCTAGGAAGATATGATGGATAAAGAGGTTCATAAATTATGTAATGTACTTGTTTCTTACGAATGTAGGATAACTCAAAATCCTAGAAAAGTTATCTAGTCTCAGTGGTTCTGGAAATTCAAAGTTAGATATGAATGATAAATGGATTAATTTAATGAAAAAAAACCTTGGAGATAACTAAATTTCCATAAGGGAAGAAATCATTTAAGAATAAATGGATCTTATATTTGAAATAAGATAATGATGGTAGAGAAAATTACAAGGTTAGACCAGTTGTGAAAGGATTCTAGAAAAAATAAGGCATTTCCTTCTTTGAAATTATTTAACCATTAGTTAAATATACTACCATATGACCATGATAAATTTGGTTGCTTCCAAAATATTAAATTTTTAGTAGATGGAAGTAAAGATGGAATTCCTTCTTGATGATTATAAGGGAGAAATTTATATGAAACAACCAGATGGTTTTGTTAACAAATAGAATGTGAAATTGGTGTGTAAGCTGAATATGAGTCTTTATGACTTGAAACAAACGCCAAGGTAATGGAAATGGAAGTTTGATGCTTTCATGGTAGAGAATGGGATTGTTTAGAGCAACTCAGGTTACTGTTTCTACTAGAATATTTTTGAAGGTTGAAGTTTTATAATCCCACTCTTGTGTGTGGATGACATGCTCTTGGTGGGTCCATATATTAAATGTATTCAAAAGATAAAAGGTGATTTTTCCAAAATATTTGATAAAAACAATCTCAATAATTCTAAGAAAATTTTGGGAATACAGATTTAGGGAGATAAAAAAACTGTATGTTTGGTTTTGTCTCAAAAAGAGTGTATCTATAAGATATTTGAAAGATTTTTAATGTCTATATATAAGGTTGTATCAATCTCCTTGTTCATACATTTCAAAATATCAAAATAAAAAGTGGTAAAAATGGAAGATAAGATCAAGAATATGGAGAAATTTTTGTTTCCGTCAATGGTGGGAATCTTGATGTACACCATGGTATGTAAAAGATAATACATTTTATTTTAAGTGGGAGTTTTTAGTCGATTTATTAATAATCTTGGGAAAGAACACTGGTAGGTCATGAAGTTGATTCTCCAGTGTCTCAAAGGAATGGAAGATATAACTATGTGCTTCAAAATGGATGATTTGTTGTAAGGTTATGTGGATATGAAATTTGGAGGAGAAATGGAAACACTAAAGAGTTCCATGGGTTATTTTTTTCATTCAAAGGAATGTCCACAAGCTAGATGTCATGTTTGAAGCTAGTTGTAACATTACCTGCAATAGAATCAGAATATATAGTTGTGATGGAAATAGGTAAATAACTAATATGGTAAAAAAAATTGTTGAAGGAGCTCGGAAGGAGTTATAAAGGTGTATTTTTATTCTGTGATAGATTATAATTCATTTTTCTAATAACCTAGTGTTTCATTCACAAAAGAAACATATTGGACTAAAATATCATTTCATTTAGAAGATGATGGAAGAAGGAGTGCCTAAGATTTAGAAGATAAGTGGAATACAAAATCCTACCAACATGTTCACCACAGTTTGATTCTAGGAAGCTCTGATACAATATTGAGCCTCAATGGGATTGGTATAATCAAAAGGTGGTGGAGACACAGTTGTTATGGAATTTGGAAGGATATTTTTTTGATAAGTGTTGGTGGTTTTCATGATTTCTTGAAAACAATATTCAAGTGGGATATTGTTTTGAAATGTGAAGAATTGTAAATGTTTATGGTTCTAGGAATTTAAGATGAGAAACTTCAAAATTTAGGGTTTTGTAACTTCATACAAGTTTGTGGTACCAGAATTCTAGTGAAGGTAGAAGTTCTAGATGGGCATGTTCTAGAAGTTTTGCCTAGATGATTAATTTCCCAAAAGATGGATGTGTTGAAGTTACAACATATGAAAATTTCATTTCTTACTTTTTTTCGAAAAGGATGGAAAGTATGGGTTACTTGCATTGTCCACCAGAATTTAGTGGTTGGAATCATATTGATATAGGTAATTAGAGGTTACTGTGGTAAATAGTGGTACACTCGATTTAATCATAGGTCGATGGAATTGATTGACCGGTTGGACCCTACTATAAGGATGAGATCTCTTACACACATGGTTGTATTGTGATGTTACTGTGATTGTGATGTGATTAGTGATCTTATTGGATAATTTTTCAATAAGTATTGTAATCTTTTAACTTTTGATAAATGAAAAGTGGTAGTAGTGTTATCCTGTGGATGTAGGACATAATATCTGAACCACGTAAATCTTTGTTTTCCTTTACTTGTATGATTTATTTATCTTGAATGTGTTTTGTTTCTGATAGTTTGTTTGAGTTTTTGTGATGGTCAACTCAGTGGAGTGATTTAGGATGATTTAGGGTGAAGTGTGACTTTTTTTGTTATGGGTGTGGTGTGACTTCCTAATCTCTAGTAAATCGGCAATGATGGATTCTTCTAATATAGGAAGTTTTGAAGCTTTGTTTCCACTTCTGTAAGTTTCGGTGTTTTAACTTCATCTGGTTGGTGGATGGGATCCCAATAAGATTCTCTTGGTTTTACTATGTTGATTCTTATTTTGATGGATCCCAAGCTATAAAAGAAACATGAGAATATGGATGATTTTGGGATGATAGAAAACTTGAAGATGCTTTATCAAGAATAAGCTAGACATGAGAGATATAATGATTCAAAAGTTCTTTTGGTGTAAGATGGTTGGAGGTAGTTCTATCTTAACTCATGTACACGATATGATGGGGTTTGAAAATGATTTGTAGAGACTAGGACTACCTCTCAAGCTTAATCAATCCATGGACATTATTCTACAATCTCTTCTAGATAGATTCTGATAGTTTGTTATAAATTATAGCATGAATAATTTTAATAAATGTTTGCTTTATATCCTTAATATATTGAGTATTGATGAGATCATGGGCGAGAAAGTAAAATTTTGTGGTAAAAGATGTAAAAAAAATAGGTTATGTGATAGGGTTACATTTATAATATCGGTTTTTAAAATAATCATTGTTAAAAATTCCCATAATGTTGGTTATGAAATCGCTTATTATAATAACTGACATTAAAAATGTGGGTTTTAATGTTGGTTATTGCAATAATTGACACTAAAATTCACCACAACATAGTTTTTAACGTTGGATATTACAATAATTGACATCAAAACCCCCCATGAAAAGGGTTTTGACATCTTTTATTGCATTAACCGACATCAAAACCCTTGGTGGTAGGGGTTTTAATGTCACTTATTACAATAACTAATGTCAAAACCCTCCACAGTAGAGGTTTTAGCATCAGTTATTTAATAATTGATGTTAAAACCTCGATGAAAATTCCATTCTTTTCTATTTTTGTTTTGGATAGAAAGAGAATAATAGAGGTCTTAGAGAGTGCACAACAACTTCTATGTCAATTAAAGGGCCTTCCAAAAAGGGTGGGGTTTTCACTGTAGAAAAAATGAACAATGGAGGAGAAATTGTCCAGAATATCTGAAGGGGTGAAAGAAGAACTATGGAGATTCCACTGGAAGTATTAATATTATAGAAATCAATTATTCTATGTTTATGGTATATGATACCAACTATACCTTAAAAATTCATTGCGAATATATTATAGAGTTGATGGGTATAACTTAAAGTATACATTTAAGTGACTAAGCAAAGTTTGTTATATTGAGGAGTTAGGGTGGATCACTTTAAAGCTCTAGTGAGTCATAATAAAGATTGTATATTTTTATCGTATTTTCCTCTTATATGATAAGAAGTGTTATTGTAAACAAATGATGTTATAAATAAATAAGATGAAAAAATTTACACAAACAGTTATGATCTAATTTTATATCATTTTTTAAAAGATAAGGTTAAATATAGTTTTTCAAGGATAAAAGAGATTATCCAAGTTATTTTCTAAAATGTGAGGGAAACGATCTCACCACCCAATATTTCCATATTTCAAATAATACAATCTTATTTTCAGAATATTACTCTAAACATATAAAATATCATATAAGATTTGGGTGCTAATAGTTTATTTATTAAATATTCTAACTAAGTAAATAAGTGTTATTTCCTTACACAAAAGAGTTTGTGTATTATAAATATAATTTATAGAAAATATAGTTTTTAAGAGGTTAGTAAGAGTATGTTTAGACTTATATAGGTTCAAAGTATAATAGATAAAATATTAAACCAGTCAAATTCAATGTGGAAGTCACTCTATATTCTAAAAGAGTTTAGGATGAGTTGGTAAAGATATATATTAATGTAAAGAGTTGAATTTTTTTACCAAAATTATCTCAAAGAAAATATTTAATGGAAAATTTCCAAGATGATGATGAACCTAGAAAGAGTTCTAAGTATACAATAGAACATTTTAATAGTGTAACATTAGATGTTGTTATGTAAAGAAGTTTGAATACTATGTTCAAAGAGTTGATCATTAGGAATATGATTCCTAATTATTACCATTATTCAAACAATATTTCTTCATAGATGTTACTTGCTAGAGAATTTTAGTAGGGGTTTTATCATATAGTTATATAAAGATGTGGAAGTAATTACATAGTGATATAACGAGTTTAAAAAAACCAAAAAAAAGTGCAGATAAGGCCTCTGGTGGTCTATCATATTAGATATGATTAGATAGGAGGTTATGTATGATTTTGATAGTATTATTAAAGGAGTTTAACAATATAAAATTTATCATGATATACAAAAGTCAATCTCCACTATAATTATTTCATGTTGGTTTTATATATTACATGAAGTGAAATCATTATTGACCTCTCAATTTTTGACTCTGAGTTATCCCTGATCATAGTTTTTCATATAATATTATAGGTTTTGATGAGATGTTAAGGTTATAACAGATAGAATTTCATATTGAGATATGGAATATGCTCACGAGACATAAAAGTAGTTGTGTGTGCTAGATGACCCAACAAGTATACTACATGGAGTGTCTTATACTATGTCTTTGGTATGCTAAGGGTGCATGTGTTATATTGAATCTTCATACCTAAGGTTCGAGTGATTCCTAGAATGAGAACCTCCATTCATTAATATCTTTTTTATTCCAGCCTTAAGGCTAAGCTAATCAGAAGGTGGTTTGGTATATTGTTGATTGTATCATCAGTTGAGGCTTAACTAGGATGGGATTCATCCTCTCATATGATGAGTATGCCATATGGTCCATAGATTGAGATAGATTGGGGAAGTGTATGGACATACCTAGACATAGAACATGTGATGTGCTTATTTATTTGGATGAGGGGCATATGATGTTCTCATCTTCATGGGTGAATCGCATGAGATGTGTTCATTCATCTGGTTAGTCTATACTCGAAAAATTTAGAATGTATGACTAAGCTATATGGGATTTAAATATTACATATTCCATCTTCCATGGTCACTTAATGTCTTGGAAAAAGGGATTATATGATTATGAATACTTGTATATGATATAACTAGTGGACACGGGTATGGAGATACATGTGTCTGATAAAGACCATGTTAGAACCCTTTATATATTTAGTAGCATTAAGGATTTACTATAGTCCAATATTTACTTAAAATTATGGATTAGGTAATTCATAATTGTTTTCAATGCTACAAAGACTTGTGGGGTCATACTTAATGGTTATGTGGATGAGGATTAAGTTGTGTTACAAAGTGTTTCTATAAAACTTTGAGAGCTTCCTCGAAAGTGTTTTGGAGGATATATAAAATATTTTTTGGATGTATTTTCACAAGTTGTAGTATATGATGTAACATATGGTAAAAATGAGTGATAATATTTTCAAAAGGTGTTTTAAAAGGTATCCAAATGGAGTTTTGGATTTGGTTTGACAAGCTGTTACATATGATGTGACATAAGGTGAAAGTGTGTTAAGTCTATGAGTCTTTAGTAAAAGAGGGAGGTTAACATAAATATACACTAAAGGAAAGACCACAATGTGGTGGTTTATACCACTTCAGGTCTTGTTCTGGGATAGACCATGTTGTGTGGTGAATGTCACTGCATTGTGATGTTATGCATGTCATTAGATGTGTTATGTAATAACACATGGTCCGGACTTCTTCTCCTACTCCAAGATATAATGTTTGTAACATACCATTACCTATCTATCAAGTGAATCTTTAACCTCATCCTGGTTTTCCATTTCTCGTTGTCTATATAGGTATGAGAAGGAATTGAGAGGATACCTATAATGGTGAAGTCACATATTTGTTGGACTCTTAGCTTTAACAAACTTTTTTTGTAGGTTACAGGAGGATTTCACACCATGTAAATAGGTTACACGACATGTAAGAGTTATTGGATACAAGTCGTGAAAGGCTTCATGCTATGAAAGGTTACACGACATGAATAGCCTTTACACATAGTGAGTTAATAAAAGATTGGGTTTTTAATTTGAGGTGACAGGTTTCCCAACATATGTGGGACTTTGGAAGTTACACATTGTGTAATGGCCCGCATGCAGTTATTAAAATAGGCATGCGACTGATTTTGTTTTGGTTCTTTATCCAGACTCTCTTTCTCTCAACCCAAGGCAATTCCCAGGTGATTTTAGGAGACTCCACTCCTAGATCAATTCATCTGGTGTTTGATCTTTGTTGCAGTTGTGGTGCGTCTCCCCGAGTAAGTGTCCTCTCCGCTTATTCATTTCCATTGATTGTGATAGTGCCCTTAGGTTTCATTATAGGATCTGTTGATCTAAATTAGCATCTATTCTTGTCTTATTCCAAGATACATTGTGAGATCTAATTTAAAAGGTCATTCCTTTGTTGGTTGAGGTGCGGCAGGCATTCATTCTTGAGTTATGTGGGTTTCCTCCTTTCTTCCAACCCCCTTGTTTTCTAAATTAGATCAATATTGAGATGTGGATTGGATTCTAGGGCTTCTGTTGACATCATTGGGTTTTCGTTGTTGGTGGATCCCATTGTGGGCGTGTGTGGCCTAATTTTTTTGGTAGATGGTTCCATCTCTATCATGTGTTTGATAAACCGAATTGTTCTATTTTTATAAATTGGTTTATAAATAAATTGGTATGAAAGAGGCATGATTGTTTTTGTGTGTTGGAATGAGATTTTGAATAAAAGTGGATTTTCCATTATTTTTTATAAATGAAAATAAATGGGGTATTTTAAAACTATTGAAAAGTATTTTGTAAAATGGTTTTGAAATTATTTTCAAAACATTGAGATGATTGTGAAAACGAGCACATAGGTTACCTTTGGTACTAGGTGGAAGGTTTAGCTTGGGGCCAACGTCCATTATGGGGGTTCACTTTCTGGGTGTTCCTCTCATCCTAGAGTGTAGATTATTGGATCTAGGTATGTATATGATGTTGGGGTTCACTTTTGGGGTGTCTCCCTATTCCTAGAGTATAGATAATTGGCTTCAGGTACTACAGCACATTGTTCATAGATTTTTGGGTATGAGTATTCTATTGCCTAACTTGTTGTATTCCTTGGTATTGTGATTCTTGTGTTTCTATTGTTGTTTTGTATTGCTTGGATTTGTTGTTTTAGGATTGATATGCATGTTGATTCTTGTGAAAGATAATATGGAAAATGTACTTTGAAATTGATATATCTACTTTTGTTTTAGAAATGTGATAAGGAGGAAATGTTTACCATGTTTTTTATAAAACTATTTTACTACCTATCATGTCATGTTTTATTTAAAATGAGAATACAAGAATTATTATACAGAGACTTGCTATAGAACACATGAGTGGGATCCTATTGAGCCTAATAGATCATGCCCTATGCACCTCTTTGATGGACCTTGGTAATTCATCCAATATAGGGAAAGGAAAGTCACCACAGAGAGGCAACAAGATTTCATGTCAGCTGAGTTGGTAGCTGGTGGTGAGATAGTGGTAGTTTATTCACGCCATCACATGGAGTAGCTATTTGGTTTTGGTCCTTTGTAGTTGGACTTGTCTCTTGGATTTTTTTTCTAATTTTATAGTTGTTTGTTTTCACTATCTTTTGTATAGTTATGGAATATATTTATTGTCTTTCTATTGTTCCTTCTTACTTTGTGTATATATATGTCATATGTTTGTTCAAGTTGGGTGAAATAGTTCCCTCTAGTTTGTCGTTTGATGCTCGGGTGCTTGTTGCCAGCCTATGGGTATCGGTAACACTCTTCGGGTATGTGACGGATTAGGTCGGGTGTCAGGTTTGAGGGAATATCAAATCGGTTCATTATAATTTGGTATTAGATGATGTATATTCTCAAGAGTCTTTGTCTTGGGATGTCTGTTAGACTGGAGATAGGATTGTCAGGACTTGATAGGTATGTTGCGATAAGTGTTTTTCCAACTCTTGTTGTGACGAGACTCAAGTTTCCATGGAAAGTTAGGATAAATATCTCTAGTGTTGGGTTTTATTTTGAATCTCAGTTTCTGCTTATGGGATTTCTGGTTTTAACTAATATTTGTTCTTTTGTCTGATCATTCTTATGATTCAGTGTGTAGTAGTATGCCTTTGAGATGTCTTCCATGAGTTCCTTGGGAGGGTGCAGCTGATGCTCCTCAAGGGAATCCACCTATAGATCATAATCTCATCGAGTCTATCATATGGGTAGTACATGTTATTGATCAGGATGTACCACATGTTTGGAATGCAGTTGTTGAAGTACAGCCAGGAGCTGGAGGAGAGATAGATCAATCGCGGGAATTCTTACGAGAGAAGTCATCATCCTTTAAAGGAATGAATGAACCTCAAGAGGTAGAGGACTGGCTGGATAGGATCGACCAAATCTTCAACTTCCTAGAGACACCTGAAAATATCAAGGTGAAATGTGCAGCATTAAGGCTCAAGGGTTCTAAAGGGTGATGGTGGGATTCTATGATCCAGGAACACAGACTGTGGACTTGGATTGGAAGGGTTTCAAAACCTTGTTCTTCCAAAAGTTTTTTCCAGAGTTTCTAATACTGGAAAAGTATCTGGAGATCCTATATTTTCAATAGGGGGAGAATTTGGTGTCCGCATACACTAACAGGTTTGCTGAGCTTGTTTGTTTTTCTTTGGATGTGGTGAAGAATGACCAGCTGAAGGCTCAGAAGTACCTACAGGTTTTGCGACCAGATATCATATCACAGGTATTTAAGTTGAAACTTTCTACCCATGTAGAGATGATAGATAGATTTATGATTATATAGATGGATATAGTGGGTTAAGTTAGTTTTTCCACCCCTTATCTTCCATCTAATGGTAGTTTTAGAGGTTTTCATGGGAAGAAGAGGAAGTGGTAGGATTATCGCAGAAGTGATGGAGGTGGGTCTCAATAGTGAGCCTCCTCCACACCATTTAGTATAGATAGAAGTGTGCCTCTGACTTGCTATTATTGTGGCAAGGTCAGACACACCAGGAATTTTTGTCCCATGTCTGCGAAGACGTGCAACAGTTGTGGACGTGTTGTTCATTTACAATGCTTCTGTCAGACTATGACTACCCCTCACTATGGTCAAGGTTTGTTGGATCCAAAATATATTTTGGTGTAGTAAGAAGCTTCAAACACTATAGGGCACCAACCACAGACCTCAAGAGTGAATCACTTTAACATGGTAGATGAGTGTCCAATAGAAATTGATGCAGGTCCAGCGACAATGAGAGTTACTACCCTTATTGAATCTTATATAGTAATTTATTTATTTGATATCGGTGCCTCCCACTAATTTATATATTCATGTTTTGTTTATATTCTTAAACTTCTATTATAACTTATGTACTTTTTAATGGAGTTAGCGACAGCTCTCGATAAGAGGAAAGAGCAAGGGTTTCAGTGTCATTCTTGTTCGTTAACGATAGCTGATATGGAGTTGGTCTGGGATTTTATCATTCTTGATCTAGATTTGTTTGATGTCATCATCATTATAGATTGGTTTATCTATCATCAATATGAGGTTTATTTTTATTATCACTGTGTTTTGTTTCTTTCTGTCGATGGGATATCTCATGTGTTTCAAGTGGAGTGGGACCTGAGGTCTAGTTATGCAAGACCTTCCCGCTCAGAGCTTAGGATTTTGTTGTCTACTATTGTGTTTTATCCCGATGGTGTTTCTCCTATTGTTGATCTTCCCATTTTTGTTCAAGACATTTTCATACATTTTCCCAAATGACTTCTTCGGTATTCCTCTAGAGAGATAGGTAGAGTTTACGATTGACCTGCTTCCAGGTATGTAGCCGATATCAATACCTTCTTATTGTATGGAACTAGCAGAGCAGAAAGAGCACAAGATTCTGTTAGATGACCTTTTGAAAAACGTTTTGTTCACCCTATCATTTTCCCTTGGGCAGCCCCGATACTCTTTTCCAAGAAGGAAGATGGTTCACTTTGATTATGCGTGGACTATTAGAAGTTGAATTGGGTGATAGTTAAGAACAAGTATTATTTTCCTCATGTGGATGAGTTTTTTGATCAGTTAAAAGGGGGAAATGGTTTTCAAAGATTGATCTTCATTTGGGTAATCATCATCTTAGAGTTTGGGAGTCTGATATACCGAAGAAAATTTTTAGGAGTAGGTATGGCCACTATGAATATCTTGTGATTCATTTTGGACTAACACACCTGCAGTTTTTATGGATTTGATGAATCAGATATTCCATAAATATCTTGACACTTTTTTGGTAGTGTTTTTGGATGATATTATGGTCTATTCGAAATATGAGCATGAGCACAAGTACCATTTGGTCTTGGTCCTGGAAATTTTGAGAAATCATTATTTATATGGAAATCTTTCGAAATGTAGTTTCTGGATTCAAGAAGTGAATTTATTAGGGCACAAAACTTTTGAACAAGGATTATTAGTTGATCCTGAGATGGTGAATTCTATCTAGTCTTAGAAGAAACCACATAATGTCTTTGAGATATGGATATTCCTTGTTATTTTTGGATATTATCGGTATTTTGTTAAGGATTTCTCTAAGTCAGCATCAACTTTGACTAGACTTACCTGGAAAATGGTGAAATGCACAGGGGATGTGAGGTGTCCGTCTTCTTTTGATGAAGTGAAATGACTTCTAACATCAGCTCCTATTCTAATCTTACCTGATCCTAGTAAGGGGTACGTGGTGTTTTTTGATGCTTCTGGTGCTGATTTGGGATGCGTGCTTATGCAGGATGACCATGTGGTATCTTACAGTCCTCATCAGTTTCAATAGCGTGAGAATAATTACCCCACTAATGATTTAGATCTTGATGCATTTATGCATGAACTTAAATGTTGGTGGCACTATCTTTTTGGGGAAAGGTTTACAATCTTCTCTAATCATAAGAGTTTGAGTTATATCTTTTCTCAAAAAGACCTGAATCGCAAATAGAGATGATGGGTAGAATACCTTCAGACATTTGACTTCAATATGGACTACACCCAGAGGAAGGGGAATGTCATTGTGGACACTCTTAGTAAGAAAGTACCATTGTAGGCTATCTGGAATCGAAGGAGGAGTGGAACCTTATGGGTATTTTCACTCAATTTCACTTGGATGCTCAGGAGGATGTTTCAAGAATGGTTCTGACCAGTGTTCAATTATCATCAGCTCTCTTGGAGTCTATTTTATAGAGTCAGCAATAGGATGATGAGTTTATAAAAATATGAGAAAGCCTTTATGGCAAGGATATCATTTCTAGTTGGTCTCTTTCTTCAAATGGTATGCTCCACTTTGGGAATCAGATTGTCTTCCCAGTATATGTGAGAAGTTTAGTCTTGTTTAATTTTCCCAGCTCTTCGTGGATCATTCACCCAGGCACTGCGAAGATTCATTATGACATGAGATGATGATTCTAGTGTCCATGTATGAAGTGTGACATTACAGATTATGTTTTATTCTATTACACCTGCCAACGAATAAAGGCAGATCACTTGAAACCCTCTGGTATTCTTCAGCCTCTTTCAGTGTCGGTCTAGAAATGGGACGAGGTATCCATGGATTTTTTTTTGAATTACCACAGAATATCTAGGGGAGAAATTATATATGTATGGTTTTTGATCATTTGACCAAGTATGTTCATTTCATTTTGATCAAGGATACAACTAAGATTGAAGATCTGTCTAAACTATACGTGCAGTAGATTGTGAGGTTTCATGGGAGAACTTCTGTCGTTGTTTCGGATAAGGATCCTAAGTTTATCTTGAGGTTCTAGAGGAGTCTCCAAGATGCAATGGGAACTCAGGTCAAGTTGATCGCAGCTTACTATCAATAGAAAGACGGTCTAACAGAGAAATTAATTCAGATCCTAGAGGATATGCTTCATGCCAGTGTCTTGGATTTCAGTGGATTATGGGATAGCCATCTCGGACTGGTTGAGTTTGTTTATAATAATAGTTCTTAATCATTGGTCAGAATGGCCCCCTTTGAGGCATTGTATGGTCACCCGTGAAAATCACCTCTTTGTTGGGATGAGGTAGGTGAAGTAGCTTTAGTCGGACAAAGTTTGGTTCAGGAGACATTTGCACAGATTCAGGATGTACATCGATGTTTGGTTACAGCCCAGAGTCGGCAAAAATATTATGTAGATCAGCGACGTCATCCTTTGGAGTTTTCTATTGGTGATTGGGTTTTCTTGAAAGTTTCTACTCAATTGGGTCACTGTCAGATTGGAAAATAGTGAAATTTGGCTTTGAGATATTTTGGATTGTTTGAGGTTCACTGAGTGGCTCAGACAAGTTGCTTATCAGTTAACATTTCTAGTTTAGTTAACAGGCATTCATGATGTTTTCCAAATATATCAACTCAAGAAGTATCATCTTTATCCCGCTCATGTTCTGAGTTGGGGAGAAATTGAGTTAGATCCAGATGTTTCTGTTTTGGAGGAACCAATTTAGATCATTGACTTTCAAGTGAAAGACTTTCCTGGGAAGTCAGTTTTGTTGGTCAGACTACTATGGAAACACATATCAGATTATCATGAGACTTGGGAATGTGAGTCATTAATGAGGGAGCAGTGGGATCATCTTTTTTCATGGATTACATCTTCCACAAGACTTCCTGGGGATAGAAAGTATTCATGGTGGAGAGTTTGTAACATCTCGTTACCTATCTATCAGATACGTCTTTAACCTCATCCTGGTTTTACTTTTCTCATTGTCTGTATAAGTCCGAGACTGAATTGGGAGGATACCTATAATGGTGAAGTCATAGATTTGTTGAACTCTTAACTTTAACCAGCTTTTTCTGTAGGCTTTAGGAGGATTTCACGCAGTGTAACTAGGTTACAAGACATGTAAGAGTTTCTAGATACAAGTTGTGAAAGTATTCATGTTGTGAAAGGTTACATGATGTGAAGAGAGTTTACACATCATGAGTTAATAAAAGGTTGGGTTTTTAATCCAAGGTGACAAGTTTTCCAATGTATGTAGGACTTTGGCAGTTACACATCATGTAACAGCCCACGTACAGCTTTTAAAACATGTGTGCGGCTGATTTTGTTTCGGTTCTTTCTCTATACTCTCTTTCTCTCAACCCAGGTAAATTACAATTAGATTTTGGGAGACTCCTCTCCTTCTAGATCGACCCATTCAATGTTTTATCTCCATTGAAATTGTGGTGCGTCTCTTCAGGTAAGCGACATATCCTATTCTTCATTTCCATTGATCATGGTATCACCCTTGGATTTCATTATCGGATCTGTTGATCTAAATTGGTATCTCTTCTTTTCTTCTTCCAAGATTCATTGTGCAATCTCATTCTGGAAGTTGTTCATTTATTGTTCAAGGTGCGGTGGGCGTTATTTCTTGTGGTATGTGGGTTTCCTCATTTCGGTCGACCCCCTTATTTTCTAAATTGAATCATTCTTGAGATGTGGATTGGATTTTAGGGCCTTTATTGACGTCGTTGGGGTTTCATTGTTGGTGGATCCCATTGTGAGCATGTGCAGCTCGAGTTTTGTGGTAGGTGGTTCCATATCTAACCTATATTTTATAAACTGTATTGTTCCATTATTATAAATTGGATTATAAATAAATTGGCTTAAAATGGCATGATGTTTTGTGTGTTTTGGAATGATATTTTGAATAAAAGTGGGTTTTCCTTGGTTTTTTATAAATAGAAAGAAAATGGGTATTTTCAAAGCATTGAAAATAATTTTGTAAAATGGTTTTGAAATGATTTTTGAAACATTTAGATGATTGTGAAAATGATAAAATGGATTGCCTTGGGTACTGGGTGGAAGGTTTATCTTGAGTTCATCATCCATTGTGGGGGTTCACTTTATAAGTGTGCCTCTTATCCTAGAGTGTAGATTATTGGCTCTAGGTACATATATGATGTTGGAGTTTCACTTTATGGGGTGTCTCCCTAGTCATGGAGTGTAGATAATTGGCTTTAGGTACCATAATGCACTGTTCATATATTTTTGGGTATCATTAGTTGCTGTCTGACCTGTTGTATTCCTTTGTATTGTGATTCTTGTGCTACTATTGTTGTTTCGTATTGCTTGGATTTTTTGTTTTAGTCTTGATATGCATATTGATTCTTATGAAATATGGTATGGAAAATGTACTTTGAAATCGATATAACTGCGCTAGTTTTAGAACTGCAATAAATTTGAAATGTTTATTGTGTTTTCTATAAAATTTCTTTACAGCCTATCATGCCATGGTTTATTTAAAATGAGCATATAGGAATTGTTATATAGATACTTTCTATAGAACACCTGGGTGTGATCTTATTGAACCTATTAGATTACACCATGTGCACCTCTTCGGTGGTGCGTAGACCTTGGTATGTCTTCCAATGTAGGGAAATGCAAGACGCCGCATTGAGGAAGCGAGGTTTCATGTCAGCTGAGTTGGGTAGCTTATGGTGAGATGGTGGGAGTTCATCCACGCCATCACATGGAGTAGCTGTTTGGTTTTTTTCCTTTTTAGTTGGACTTGTCTCTTGGATATTTTAGCTACTTTTACAGTCATTTTTCTAATTGTATTTCTTATATCTATGACATATATTTATTGGAATTATGTTGTTCCTTCTTACTTTGTGTATATATATTTCATGTGATTATTCAGGTTGGGATAAATCATTCCATCTGGTTTGTCATTCGATGTTCGGGTGCTTGTTGTTAGCACGTGGGGATCGGGAATGCCCTTCGGGTATATGACGGATCGGGTTGGGTGCCAAGTTTGAGTACAACCCTGGTCAATTCGTTACAATGTTCAATTGATTATCATACTATGAAAATTTATAAGATTTTAAATGACTAAATCCATTGTTTAAACTTTAATCATGGAACCATAATGAGGATCATCAAGGATTTCAAACAAGTCTAATAACGATTATCAGATGAAGCAGGAATGATTTAAACCCCTATATGAGGATCTCCCATGCAAGATAAATGAAATTTTATATAAATTTGAAATGAATAAATATTGTAAATGGTGCACCTTACATGGAAGATCATCTACAACATCTTCAAACATCATCACATGGGTTTGATAAAGATCATCAAAGTGAAACCAAAAGACATCCACTGTTTGTAGTGTATCTATAGGTCAAGCAATTCATCTAATATTCGGATGGGATCTATCCTTCCTTCGTGGCCTATTAGAGCCTCTAATGCAAAGGAGAAGGATAAAGAGAGTATTCAAGTATCATGGAGTTTCAGTCAAGCACCATTGAAGCACCGCCCCATTATCGTATGGTAGTGATATAAATATAATCACTTGAGGACACTCCATGGGTGTTGTTGCATTTATTCATGCATTATAATAGATTAAATGTTACGGCCAGCTTCATGCATCTAATGCATGAATGAATTTCCTCCCATACATTTCATCTAATGAAACTGTATAAATGATAGCATATGTGGAATTCTCACTCGAATGATAATTTTTTATCATTCAGTTGTCAAGGATGTATCCTGCATGAAACAATATACCCTTATAATGCATGAAAATCATAATTATCATGAAAAACAATACATCTCATATATATATATATATACACAGATATATATATCATATATATATAAAAATATGGCTTTAGGTCATATCTCCCCCAATCTCCCACTAGCACTAAAGCCTACTAGGATTTGTGTCATGTCACCTTATATAGTATCATATACAATAAATTATGAAATCATATCCAATACTCTTTTGGATATCTTACAAAATACTTTTGGAATGTTACCATTAATTTCACATTATATCACATTATATGTAATACCTTGTGAATACTCATCCAAGTCGCTCTCTAAGTCAATCTAAATCCACATTCAGTCAACCACAAAGTGTGACCTCATGGGCCTTTATAGCGTTTAGAACAAATACAAATCTCTGATCCATATATGTAAGCAGAGAGTGGAATCTAGCAAAGCGTCAATGTTACTCAAGCTATAAAGGGATCTAGTGTGATCTCCATAAAACATGTGTATCTATATACATGTTTCCACCAGTTTATATCATATGAAAACATGAATTATCATATTTTTCCTTTTTATAAGACATCAAGTGACCATGAGGCATGGAACATATCAATATCATATAGTAAACTCATCTATTCTCGATTCTTAGAGTGTAGACTGATCTGATCAATGAATACATCACATGTCATTCATCCTTATGGATAAGTGCATCACATGTCCATTATCCAGAATGATATACAATATCTAGGTGCGGTTGCACACTCTCACAGTCTATCTCAATCGAGGGTCCATATGTTATATTTGTCATATGAGAGGATAAATATCATATTGGTTAAGCTCCAACAGATGACATGATCGGTAATATACCCAACCACCTCTGTATTAGCTAAATCAACACGTTGACTTATTGTAACATCCCATTACTATTTCAGGTATTCCTATACCTTCTTATGTTAAATTATTATCATGTTAATTGAAAAAAATGGTTTATCAGAAAAAATTTGTGTTTTTTGTTAAACACGTCGTGGAATGGTAAAACTCCCAATTAATACTCTGGAATATTCAATTAAATATTTTCTAAGTTAAACACTAAGTAAGTATTAGTTTTTGAGGTCTGCAAAGTCTTGAAGAGGATGGAATAAAAATATTAAATATATTATTTTAAGCATGAGCAATTTTTTAAAAATAATTTAATAACTCCAAAACAGTATTTTGTATGAGAAATTTGAGACCACGATTATGTTTGAAATATGGTGTTTACCCTAGCAGGGGTATAACATTCAAAGGCACCGGACTTTTGGATGCCTCGCTCATGAGATAAAGTTTTTAAATAATATTTAATATATTATTTATTAAAAATAATTAAATATCTCCCAAACGTTGCATCGTATGGTAAATATGAAAGCATTGATGGGTCTGGAATGATTTTTTTACCCTAGACGGGGTATAACATTTGTAAGCATTGGGAATTTGGATGCCTCGCTCGCAAAAATAACATTTTTGATATTAATTAATTAATTATTCCAAATTTTTATTAATAAATCATTAATATATCTCAAACCTCTCATCATTTGAGAAATTTGAGACCACCGTTGGATTCGGAATAGGATGTTTACCCTAGATGAGCTATTACTTTCATTCGCAACAGATCTTTGGTGTCATTTAATTTTTTACATTAAATAATTAATTTTATTAAATTCATTTAATTGTTTAAAAATCGCAAAACTCTTCATCTTCTCTGTTTTTGCGTCGCACCACCATTTCTCATGCATGGGACCTTCCAAAAACTCAATTTATTGCCCGTTTTTACCGTTTGAAAATTGTAAACACCTTAAATGGATGAATCAATGACTTCTTAATCAATTTTAGGTTAAATTCTGGATTTAATTAGGTGTTTCAAAATGTTGGATGGTTTCATGGTTATGGGGTTTTGAAATACCCCAACTCCTTTGGTTATTTGGTGTCGTTTGTTCTAGATGAGTCTGGTAGGCTGTGGATCTCCCCTGTTCACCTTAATAGAGTTCTAAACATCAAATTCGGATCGGTGATTCCTCCATCAACCGGTGCACATGCCCCTCCTTGCTGCTCATTCTTCTTAGGTTTGTTTTCTTTTTATTCTTTATTTATTTTTTCCCTCTTTTCTTATATGCATTATATAATAATAAAAAACAATAATAGGGACTTGAATAAAGGGAAATATATATATATATATATAATAATAATGGTAATATAAAATTTATCAAATGATAAATTTTATATTAATTATCTAATGATATATTGATATATATATATGTGTGTGTGTGTGTTTGTGTGTATATATATATACACCTATATATATTAACAAACTCATTAATAGTTCTTTTATTTAAAGTAACATTATCAAAGTGTAATTGAAATGATAATTGTAAATGACTGTCAAGAGATAATTATATTAAATTATCATAAGGTAAATTGAAAAAATGAAAATTTATAAAGAGTAATTATTATAATATAATTACTCAATTAATTAAATGAATAATTATAAAGTAATAATGTAAAATTATCTTAGGATAATTTGTAAGATTTTATTACAAGATATAATTATTCTTGAAGGAGAATAATGAAAGCACATACTTTGACCTAAATGATAAATTGGAATTTATCTAGGAGAGAGTGTGTATTATCACATGCAAAATTTTATTTTGAAATAAAATAACTCACATTGGTTCTAGGACCCCTTGACAAATGTCGACCATTCGTGTTTCGACGCTTATGATATTAAGGTCGTGAGGAGGTGTATTGAACCACACAAGGTGGTATATCCTTATCACTGACATTGATGACCTTGAGGTGGGTGAATCTGTCCTGATTTTCTAAAAAAAATATTAACCTTGAATTGTTTAATTTATTTCAATTGATGTTTTAAATTGTTGAATTTAAATTGGTGTTTCTATAGAAACGTTTTCAATTAAATTATTGAATTTTATTATGTGAATGAATCGTGAAATGATGGAGTTGGTTTTGAATTGTTGAATTTAATTATGTGAATGAATCGTGTAATGATGGAGTTGGTTTTGAATGGATTTAAAACTTGTGAAAATGGTTTAAAATATTTTGATAAAAACCTATTGGTTTTATCTTGAAAAAGAGGCATGTTTTTTTATTAAAACCCGTTTTGGTTTTAAATGGAAAATTGGCATGGAAATGAAAGAATGGGATTCAATTGTATTTTTAACCAGTCTTAAAATAAATTGCCCATCATTGATTATGTTAGAGAACATACATGCCTTAGGAAGTTAGTCAGTTATGTAGACACACTCTACTCTATTACAACGTTCTAAAACATACATGTAGTGGGTCACATCCCCAACGGGTTGGTGACGAGTTGCCTTTGGCTAGTGTCATCAGGATGTGTGTATACACATTTTTCTGAGTTCACTTAGAGAGTGCAGATTCCTATAGCCGGGAATATTATCATACCTATTTGGAAGATGATAATGTTTCTCGCTTGTTATTTATATTTGAAATATAAATGTATGCCAATGTTTTAAACTACTTTATATGCCTTCTGAATTTACATAAACTATTTTCTGTAACTATTTTTTTATTTAAGACATTGTTGTAGAAATATTCCATAATTTGTAAGAATCATTGCTTAAAATATTTATCTCCGTCATTTGAAATGTATATCATGATTTGTTTAATTATGCTTTAAAATGTCAAAGATACTTATCTTTTAAAATTTAAAACACTTTCTTGGTTAATCTATTATTGGTATCTGTTATGGAATCCTTAGTGAGACTCTACTGAGATTTTTAGCTCACACCCTACTTTTGCCTTCGGGTGTTTATAGACTTCCTTCCTCCAGGTTCGAGCAAGGGGAAAGGATCACTTGGAGGTGGATCCAGTTGTTGACCCTCGGTCTTGGTGAGTTGTGTCCTCCGGGACTTGGGTTGTTTTCCCTGTTTTCGTACTTGGGTTGTAATGCTTTGGGATTTTTATGCCTTGTTGTATTCTGGTACTTCACTCCGAGTGGAGATTCTTTTGTTATGCATACTGCCTTTTTTCTTTTACTTCCATATTCTTGTGGAAAAATCATTCCCACATGTATGTTGTACGATTTTAGGTGCTAGTCGCCGACCCGTGGGGATCGGGAATGCCCTTCGGGCTATGTTAGGGTCAGCTCGGTTATCGGGTTATGAGGGTACCCGGGCTGGTTCGTGACAAAGTGGTATCAAAGGCAAGTTAAGCATATTGCATTGATGACAGTATGCATTTGAGTATTCTTGTCAGGACTTAGAAGGTAGTTGTGATTGAGTGCCTAGACAGTTCTCACCGCAATGAACCTTATGTCACCAGGGTTGGTTAGGGAAATACAACTTCTAGATTAGTTCTAGTATTTTCCCTATTTTGATTTGGATAGAGTGGAATCCAAATCTTGTTTATCCCTTCTATTAAGAATAGTTTTCCTTTTTAATCAGTTTGAGTGTTAATCTAATGTTTTTTTATTTGCTGATGTTGTGTAGCATCATGCCTATGAGAAGACGTGGGAATCAGATCCAAAAAGGGGATGCTGCTGAATCTCAGTAAGCGAGTCCTGTTGTGGATCTATATCTGTTTGAGGTGATTGTTCACACTATCTAATTTTCGGAATAGGAACCACCTCCAGTTCCCGTTCAAGCTCCAGCTATGGATCCTCATAGGGATATTCTCCAAAATCATTCTCAAGAGTTCCTACGCAATAATCCACCAGTTTTCAAATGCTCCACTAACCCTCAACATGCTGAGGAATGGTTGAGTAAGATTGAAAGTTTGTTTGGGTTCTTGGAGACACCTGAAGCGATCAAGGTGAAATGTGCCACCTTCGTGCTAGAGGGACCGAGCAGGAGATGATGGTGCATGATGATGATGACTGGGAAACATGAGGGTTTATAGTGGAAAGACTTTAAGGTTCTTTTCACTAACCAGTTCTATCCAGAATCAATGGTGTTGGCTAAGGCTTTGGAGTTTTCCAAGCTTGAGCAGGCCAACAAAACCGTGACTGAGTTCTCAAATCGCTTTGCTAAGTTGGTGCAGTTTGCTCCTGAGATTGTATCTAATGAGAAGATGAAGACTCGACGATTCGAGTTGGGACTTAGATCAGATATTTGTTCTCAAGTTTTCTTATTGAGGCTTCCCACTTATGCTGATGTGATGGATAGGGCGATGATGGTTGAGATGGACCTAGCTGTAAAGTCAGGGTTGAAGGGAGTACCTTTTCATCCTAGTGGCAGTGTTGGTTCCTTTAAAGAAAAACAGAAGTGTGATGTTTCTCATGGTAGTTCTCGACAACAGAGTCATTCCAGACCTCCAGTAACACCAGGAGTTACTTCATTGACTTGCTATTAGTGTGGAAAGCCAGGACATTCTAAGAGGGTTTTCATTGAGGCACCCAATAACTGTAGCTCTTGTAGAAGTTTAGGTCACTTATAGAAATTATGTCATCACTTATCTACTCCATGTAGTAGAACAGGATCATTAGCACCTTCAAAAACTGAGGGGAAATCAAATGCTTCACGTACAAAAGGGTTCCAGGCATAGACATTCGGAAAAAAGATTTTTCACATGGTGGAAGAGTCACCAGAGGTAGCAGACCTAGGTCCTGCAACTGTGAGAGGTATCATTACTATAGCTTCATCTTTAGTGACCACTCTATTTGATACTGTTGCATCTCACTCATTTATTTCAACCCATATTGTTAATCTGATTAATCTACCTATGTAGCTTTTATCTTGTGAAATGGATATTACTACACCCCTTAGTACAAAGAGACAGTAGGGTATCTGTAGTCCTACGTGTGTCTTCTATCTATCAGATGTCGAGCTTACTTGGAGTTTTTTGGTTCTTGACATGAAATCTTTTGGCGTCATATTCGGGTTGGATTGGCTCATTGCCAATAAAACCCAGATCTATTGTTATCCTCAATGGGTCTACCTTACTACACCCAGTGGTGTGCCTCTTGTCTTTCAAAGAGAATGAGACCCAAGGTTGAGCAGAGCCGGACCCACTTATCCGGAGTTGGGGAAAGTTATATCAGTGTTTTCTTTTGATCTAGAGAGGGATTCAATGTGTGGTGATCTTCCTTCATTCGTCACTGAGTTTCCCAATGTGTTTCCTTCTGACTTCTCTAGTTTTACACCAGTAAGGGAGGTTGATTTTTCTATTGACTTAAAGTATGTTACTCAACCAGTTTCTATTCCCTCTTACCGAATGGCTCCAGTAGAACTAAAAGAACTGAAGTCTCATTTAGACGATCTTCTTGAGAAAGGATTTATACGCCCGAGTGTGTCACCTTGGGCAGTGCTGGTTCTCTTCACCAAAAAGGCTGATGGTTCTCTTCACTTATGTGTTGATTATCGAAAGCTCAATCGAGTTACGATAAATTAAAAATACCAGTTACCCCGAATTGATGATTTGTTTGATCAATTGAAAGGGGTGAAGTGGTTTTCAAAGATTTATCTTCGATCTGGTTACCATCAGTTGAGTATAAAAGAATATGACATTCATAAGACCGCTTTTTAGAGTAGGTATGACCATTATGAGTACCTTGTTATGCCCTTTGGCCTAACAAATTCTCCTATAGTTTTGATGGCTTTGATGAACAAGGTTTTCCATGAGTATCTGGATACCTTTGTGGTGGTATTTGTGGGTGACATTCTTGTCTACTCCAAGTCCGAGGAGGATCATGTGCATCATCTGAGAACAGTTCTGAGTCTACTAAGGAATCAATGACTTTATGCCAAGCTTTCAAAGTGCAATTTATGGATTCAGGAAGTGAAATTTTTAGGGAATGTGGTGTCATAACAAGGAATACTAGTTGATCCAGAGAAGGTGAATGCTGTTATAACTTAGGAACAACCATGAAATGTTTTCGAGATTAGAAGATTCTTGGGATTAATAGGATATTATCGCTGATTTGTTAAAGAATTCTCAAATTTAGCTTCTCTGATGACTGCTCTGACTCGAAAGGGAGTGAGGTTTTCCTGGAATGATAAATGGTAGAGTTATTTTGTTGAGCTAAAGTATATTTTGAATATTATGTCGGTGTTAACTCTTCCTAAGTCTAGGAAAGGCTACGTGGTCTTCTGTGATGCATCGGGTTCAGGTTTGGGATGTATCCTTATGCAAGGTAATCATGTTGTTGCTTATGGATCTCATCAACTTAAGCCTCATGATAAAAACTATCCTACCCACAACCTTGAACTTTCTGTTGTAATGCACTCACTTAAGTGTTGGCGACATTACCTTTATAGAGAAAGGTTTACTGTGTATTCATACCACAAGAGCTTGATTTATATCTTATCTAAAAAAGATTTGAATCTCCGCCAAAGGCGTTGGGTGGAGTACCTGCAATCTTTCGACTTTGACATTACCTATACCCTGGGGAAAGGGAATTCCATTACAGATGCGTTGAGTAGGAAACTTACAACTTAGGATGTGAAAGAATCTTCAGAAGAGTGGAGTTGGATGGCTCTTTTTTCTCAGTTTCATATTGGAGTTCAGTGGAAGGGGTCTAAAGTTTCTTTAGCCAGTGTTCAGTTGACATCTGCTCTCCTCGAGTTGGTTCTTCAGGAACCACATCTTGATGATGAATTTCATAGAATTAGGGACTCTCTTTATGATGGGGAGACCGACACCCAGTGGTCGTTCTCCAAAGAGGGTGTTCTGTGTTATCAAAATCGTTACATTGTTCTGTTAGAGGCAAGGAAGGCTGTGATGGGGGATTGACATAACTCTCAGTGGTCTATGCACCCAGGAACCATGAATATGTTCTATGATATGTGGCGACAGTTCTGGTGGCTAGGTATGAGATAAGGCATTGCTGAGTTTGTATCTCGTTGTTATACATGCCAGCAGGTGAAAACTGAGAACCAGAAACCTTCGGGATTTCTTCAACCACTTCTGGTCTCTACATAGAAGTGGGATGAAATCACTATGGACTTTTTGGTTGGGTTACCTCGAACCTAGAGGAAGAATAACGCGATATGGGTTGTAATCGATAGGCTGACCAAGTTAGCTCACTTTATACCCATTTGAGATACAACCAAAGATGAGGAGTTGGGAAATCTCTATGTGAAAGAAATTGTTCATTTTCACGGAGTTCTATCTGTTATAATCTCTGATAGGGATCCTTAGTTTACTTATCGCTTTTGGAGAGGCCTTCAGGAGGCTCTAGGATCTTAGGTCCATTTGAGCACGACCTACCATCCACAGTCAAACGTCCAAACAGAGAGAATTATACAGATCCTTGAGGATATGCTCCGTGCCTGTGTTCTCGACTTTGGTGGGTCTTGGGATGATCATCTGGGGCTGGTTGAGTTTTCTTATTACAACAGTTTTCAGTCCGCGATCTAAACAGCTCCTTTTGAGGCATTGTATAGTCGTCCTTGTAAATCTCCTTTATATTGGTCAGAGATTGGTGAAAGTTCCTTGGTAGGACCGAGTTTGGTCCAAGAGACGACAACTAAGATCTAGTTGATTCGTCAGAGAATGTTGACAGCATAGAGCTGGTACAAGTCTTATGTTGATCGTCGCCATATAACTTTTGAGTTCTCAGTTGGTGACTAGGTGTTCTTGAAGGTTTCACCCCGGTTAGGTCATCGACAGCTTGGGAGGCAAGGGAAGCTTACTCCTCGTTTTGTGGGACCTTTTAAGGTTTTTGATCAGGTAGGGAAAGTTTCTTACCGTATAGCTCTACCACCACATCTGACGTCGATACATAATGTATTCCATGTATCAGAGCTTTGAAAGTATCTCTCCGATCCATCTCATTTTTTGAGCTCGAGTGATTTTGAGATTAAACCAGATTTATCTGTGACTGAACGACTATTCAGGTTTGTTGATTCTGAGACGAAGGTACTTCGTTGGAGGACGATAACTCTGGTCCGTGTACTATGGCGGTATGGTTCTGATTATCATGAGAATTGGGAAAGGGAGGCATTGGTGAGAGAGCAGTGGCCTCATATTTTTGACGTGGAGGCTTCTTCGTTGGCTTTCTGGGGACAGAAAGTTCCTATGGTGAGGAGTTTGTAACATCCTGTTACTGTTTCATGTATTCCTAAACCTTCTTATGTTAAATTATTATTATGTTAATTGAAAAAAAAAGTTTTATCAGTAAAAAGTTGTGTTTTTGTTAAACACGTCATGGAATGGTAAAACGACCAATTAATACTCCGAAATATTCAATTAAATATTTTCTAAGTTAAACACTTAGTAAGTATGGGTTTTTGAGGTATGTAAAGTCTCAAAGAGAACGGAATAAAAATATTAAATATATTATTTTGAGCATGAGAAATTTATTAAAAATAATTGAATAACTCCAAAACGGTCTGTCGTATGAGAAATTTGAGACTACGGTTATGTTCGAAATATAGTGTTTACCCAAAGAGAGGTATAACATTTTAAGGTGGTGGACTTTTGGATTCCTCTCTCATGAGATAAAGTTTTTAAATAATATTTAATATATTATTTATTAAAAATAATTAAATATCTCTCAAACGGTGTCTCGTATGAGAAATCTGAGACCACCGTTGGGTCCAGAATGAAGTCTTTACCCTAGATGGGGTATTATTTTCATTCGCAACAGATCTTCGGTGTCATTTAATTTTTACATTAAATAATTAGTTTTATTAAATTCATTTAATTGTTAAAAAAACGCAACACTATTCATCTTCTCCGTTTTTGCGCCGCACCACCATTTCTCACGCACAGACCTCACAAAAACTCCATTTATTACCTATTTTTACCATTTAAAAGTTATAAACACCTTAAATGGATGAATCAATGACTCCTCAATCAATTTTTGGTTAAATCATGGCTTTAATTAGGCGTTTCAAAATGTTGGATAGTTTCATGGCTATGGGGTTTTGAAATACCCCAACTCCTTCGGTTCTTCGGTGTCGTTTGTTCTAGATGAGTCTGGTAGGTTGCGGATCTCCCCGGCACACCTTAATCGAGTTTTAATCATCAAATTCGGATCGGTGCTTCCTCCATCAAATGGTGTGTGCGCCCCTCATTACTACTCATTCTTCTTAGGTTTGTTTTCTTATTATTCATTATTTATTTTTTCCCTCTTTTCTTATATGCATTATATAATAATAAAAAATAATAATAGGGACTTGAATAAAGAGAATATATATATATATAATAATGGTAATATAAAATTTATCAACTGATGAGTTTTATATTAATTATCTAATGATATATTGATATATATATATATATATATATATGTTTGTGTGTGTGTATATATATACACCTAGATATATTGACAATCTCATTAAGCATGCTTTTATTTAAAGTAACATTATCAAAGTGTAATTGAAATGATAATTTTAAATGACCGTCAAGAGATAATTGCACTAAATTATCATAAGGTAAATTGAAAAAAATGATAATTTATAAAGAGTAATTATTAGAATATAATTACTCAATTAATTAAATTAATAATTGTAAAGTAATAATGTAAAATTATCTTAGGATAATTTGTAATATTTTATTACAAGATATAATTATTCTTGAAGGAGAATAATGAAAGCACATACTTTGACCTAAATGATAAATTGGAATTTATCCAAGAGAGATAATGTATTATCACATGAATATTTTTATTTTGAAATAAAATAACTCACATTGGTTCTATGACCCCTTGACGAATGTCGACCAGTGGTGTGTCAACGCTTATGATATTAAAGTCGTGAGGAGGTGTATTGAACCACACATGGTGGTTTATCCTTTCCGCTGGCATCGACGACCTTGAGGTAGGTTGTTCCATCCTAATTTTACAAAAAAAAAGATTAATCTTGAATTGTTTAATTTATTTCAATTGATTATTTAAATTTTCGAATTTAAATTGGTGTTTTTATAGAAACGTTTTCTATTAAATTGTTGAATTCAATTGTGTGAATGAATCGTGAAATGGTGGAGTTGGTTTTGAATTGTTTAATTTAATTGTGTTAATAAATCGTGAAATGATGGAGTTGGTTTTGAATGGATTTAAAACTTGTGAACATGGCTTAAAATGTTTTGATAAAAACTCATTGGTTTTATCTTGAAAAAGAGGCATGTTTTTTTATTAAAACCCTTTTTGGTTTTAGATGGAAAATTGGCATGGAAATAAAATAATGGGATTCAATTGTATTTTTAAGCAGTCTTAAAATAAATTGCCCATAATTGATTATGTAAGAGAACATGCAAGTCTTAGGTAGTTCGTGAGTTATGTGGACACACTCTACGCTATTACAACGTTCTAAAACATACATGCAGCGGGTCACATCCCTGACAGGTTGGTAACGACTCGCCTTTGGCCAGTGTCATCGGGATGTGTGTATACACATTTTGCTGAGTTCACTTAGAGAGTGCAGAGTCCTATAGCTGGGAATATTATCGTACCTATTTGGCAGATGACCATATCACTCTCTTATTATTTATATTTGAAATATAAATGTATATCAATGTTTTAAACTGCTTTACATGCCTTATGAATTTACATAAACTGTTTTATGTAACTGTTTTTTATTTAATCCATTGTTGTAGAAATATTCCATCATTTGTAAGAATCATTGCTTAAAATATTTATCTCTATCATTTGAAATGTATAGCATGATTTGTTTAATTATGTTTTAAAATGTCAAAGCTAGTTATCTTTTAAAATTGAAAACATTTTCTTGGTTAATCTATTATTGGCATCTGTTATAGAATCCTTAGTGAGACCCTACTGGGCTTTTTAGCTCACACCCTACTTTTGCCTTCGGGTGTTTGTAGACTTCGTTCCTCCAAGTTCGAGCAAGGGGAAAGGATCACTTGGAGGTGGATCCAACTGTTGACCCTCGGTCTTGGTGAGTTGTGTCCTCTGGGACATGGATTGTGTTTCCCTATTTTCATACTTGAGTTGTAATGCTTTGGGATTTTTTTTCCTTGTTGTATTCTGGTACTTCACTCCCAGTGGAGATTCTTTTGTTATGCATACTACTTTATTTTCTTTTTCTTCCGTGTTCTTGTGGAAAAATTGTTCTCACTTGTATGTTGTTTGATGTCAGGTGCTAGTCATCGACCCATGGGGATCGGAAACGCCCTTCGAGCTATGTCAGGGTCAGCTCGGTTATCAGGTTATGAGGGTACCCAGGCTAGTTCGTGACACTTGTGTAAGTAGGGTATCAAAGTATAAAGGTTCTCATGCTAGGTATCTTGTAACGTCTCGACCCAAAATCCACTAAACCGGTGCTCCGAGTCGGTTCACCACAAGGCCTCAAGTGCGCCTCCATGTACACCAGAGGCTGACAACCAATAGTGAGGGTCTAGGGTGTGATAGTGGGGAGACTATGCCCTCATATCAGAGTAAGAAACAACAAAAAAATAGCCAAGTATCATACACAATGAAAAGTAAACAGAGTGCGGAAGCAGTAAACTGAAATAGAAAGATGTAATAGTAAAATGCTGTAAAAATCTTGAACAGCTATGTAAAACTATACAACACTGGTCACCCAATGGGCCAACCATACAAATACATGTACAAAGAAACTAAAAGTAAAAGTATTGGGCTCAACTAATAACTTCGATCCAACCCACGTACCCAATCTCCAGACACTGTCAAATTGGAGCAGCCCGATCAGTAGAACCACTCGAGCAGTTCTGCTCGATCATGCAACACTAAGCCTCAGCCCTATCCACCATGCAACTTGTGCACAACCAGAAAAGTAGACATAAGGTCTACACGTACATTGAGGTGCACGTGCAGGGGTGAGAAAGAATCTCAGTAGGCCACCCCGACAAGCAACCTATAAATGTGCTACTATAGTGTATGCAATAGCAACGTGATCAGCCTAGCTGAAGCACAACTAAACAAAAGGTAAAACCAATGTGAAACCATGGTCGAAATCAAGGTCGATAATCCCTATCCACTGGGCAAGTTCCACCATGGATGTCCATAACTATATATGTACACATGTATCGTCCCATACCTATACATATATACATAGATATTAATATTCATTGGTATGTGTATCAAACGACATGAAACCACATTAGAAGTCGATCCCTGGGTCCGTAATCCCGATCATCTGGACATCCTATGTAAGGAAATTGAGCTGGATGTTGTGCCACTCAAGTTGTGTATCATTAAGTCGGTCTCTGAGTCTGTAATCCCATCGACATGTACCGGCTTCAGCCAATGCCAGAATTATATCTCTAATAAAACTACATCACCACCAGGGGATGCTCATCCTACACCTAGGATAATCCATACTTTCCTCCAATCAGTAACTAGGATACCATATACCGACTATCGGTCCCGTAAAAGAAGGATACCGTATACCGACGATCAATCTTGTAAAAGGTTATTGGTCGACGGACACGGAGAAACAATCCGTGAATCCAACTAAGACTTGGAACGTAATGTCCTACCATCCCAACCTATCTCGTAACTAATTTGGAAGAGCGTAATCATTCTGATCATAGGTCAAGGAGGGCATGATCATCCCCACCTGTAAAGAAAGATTCTGGTAAGTACGTCTGAACAACCTATAAAAGGTTACTGAGACAGTCGCCATGTTGCTCAGGACTGTGAATCCAGTCCAATGTATGATCCCTAGGTCTCGGTCTGTAGGCGGTCACGACATTCAGAACTCAGATGATCCCTAAGGGGAATACCCTTAGACGATCTATAAAGAGAGAACTCCACAGTGAGACACCCAACTCCACCCTGTCAGTCTCATAACTAATCAGAAGAGCGTAATCATTCCGATCAAAGACTGAGGAGAGCATAATCATCCCCACCACTCAGGAGTGCATAATCTACCAGAGTCTTGGGTCTTCATGCTCGAAATCGAGGAGAACATAATCATCCTCATCAGACCACTGAGCCCGTCCAAGGAATTCCTACAATGGGAATTCAAGTATCACTCAAGGTATATAAAAAAATAGCCCACTGACCCTGCCCAAGGAATTCCTACAATAAGAATCCAAGTATCGCTTATGGCATGAAAGTCAACACATAAGTCTCAACAGCCAGATACCAGGAAGCACCTCTGGACATCACAACAAAATATATATCACAATATATACAAATTGAGGCTCAATAGCCAAGTCCCAGGTAGTACCTCTAGGTATAGTAAATATCATAAATAACATGGCTCAGAAGTCAAATACCATGAAAGCACGTCTGGCATCCCAATAAGCAAAGAGGATCTCATGAAGAACAACTGGGCATCCCAACAGAAAAGAAGACATCTCATGTCAGGCTCAACAGCCACCAACCGAGAAGCACCTCTGGTGAACATCACTGCATAAACAATAAACAAGTGAACATAATAAGAAGTGGGGGTGGACCGAACACACAACCCAACACTACATCCACAGCCCCACGAGCCTATCAGTTCAGCACGAGTTCTAGGTGACACCCGAACACCATCTCTACCCAAACTTGACGTACAAATCAGGGTCGGTTGAACAAAAAGGGCAACCTCTGGGTCCCTCAAGTAAAACAAAAGCGAAGACATCCTACTAGGGATCCTTAGCTGAAAAGGTAAAGGAGGAATCCTACTAGGGATCCTTGAACAAAAACAGGTATAGGGATCCTACAAGGTACTTCCTAGGTCAGCACATAAGCAAAGACATCCCTCAGTGGATCCTTGGAAGCATCCAGTCTCACGGCCTCATAGGCCAGAAGGACACATCTCACTAGGGGAACGTCCTCAAAAGCATAGGTCATGGGAGATAGATCACGACACATCTCAGATCAAAGGTCTCAACTAGGTTGGTCTGAACACCCAACCTATCATTCACGCCAAGTCTCACTCTTAGGTGACAACTGAACTCGATAACTAGAGGAAGAACCTATCCATTTAGATATAAACCCCCAAAACGTCATTTATATGACCTCTAAATGTCAATAGGATTCCACCATTGCAAATCTACATGGAAAATGCTCATAATGGATTACTCACACGCCCAATTCTGACTTCCAGGGCACAAAATACCCCAAACCTATAAGCTAGAAAAGTATAGGGCATGTACTTTAGAATACATGACGTGTACTCTTATCCCTCCCCCTGGCTGTGTACTTATACATGGCCAGAACAACATGGGGTATGCCTGTGTAAAAGTACACGGCGTGTACTGTCTAAAAACCAAAAACCCGTGTTCTTTTTCACACGGCCGGACACACGACCATGTACCACCACACGACGTGTACTCAGAGTACATGGTGTGTACTTAAGAAAACTTCTACTCCCCCGAACAGAAAGAATACACGGTGTCCTCCCCAAGAACACACACCGTGTTACTTGGGTTTCACGATGGGAAAACCCCCAGATCGCCTGAAACCCTCATTTTCTCCCTCGAAACAACAGATCGGGCCTTAAAAGGCCACAAGCAAGCAATATATGGGAGTAAATACTTAAAACAACCAATTTAAGGGGATCTACGGTGAAAATGCAAATGGGTCTACCTTCTAGAGGAAACCACTAAAGCTTCATTTGATTTCACCATCCACGATCATCATACACCGTATCAGCTCATCGAGGGCTTCGCAACGGTGCGAATCTTACCTTCCTTATATCCCTCTTTCTAAATATCCATTTTCTCCCTTAGGTCACAATGAAGGAGGAGCACACAGGAGGCGTGTGAAAGAAGGAGGAGTAAAGAAGAGGAAATAAAAGAAAAGAAGAAAAAAGGAAAGAAAAGAAAATGGGGTTTGGCCCGACCCCGGTGCCCGAGTCGAGTTTATACCTCCCCTATGCTAAACTCCACATTAAGGACTCAACGACAGAGACAAAATCTCTATCCAAAAATCTGTTCAAAATTTATCATTGAACGAACCTGCATGAATAAATTAATATTTAATTTAATAATATTAATTATTAATTATTCCTCTAAAATTCAAACAGCTCAGATTTCCACAAAACTTCTATCCTAGGGTAAACACCCTATTTTGGGACCAACGGAGTGGTCAGAAAAGTTATCCAATATCATCTGCTAGGAAAAAATGACCATTTTACCTCTTTACAAGCATGTAATAGCAAAAATTCAAATTTTTGCTCAAAACCACAGTCCAAAAAAACACATGTCCTTACAAACTCCCCATCATAAACCTTCTCGTCCCCGAGAAGCCTAGTGAAAGGACCAACAACCATGCTCCCAACCCGAGCATCTGCACAACCAAGATATCTGGACTGTCCAACGACCAGTCATATAGCATTAACAACCACCTCCTACACGGAAGATATTCAACTACGACCAATCTGGTACTCCCCACCATAGTAATACCTGTATCCTCATCTTAAAAGAAAACTCTGAGCTCAAAAGTTCACGAAAAACACTGAAGTTCAACCAAAAACAAGGAAAACCACCCTCAAACAGCCAATGGTGCACTCCCCACCATATGGCTTGCCTTATGCCACTCCTCGATTGCAACCTCAATTGGTTCATTTCCTCAACAGGAAAGAACATTTAGAAAGAGAGAGAGAGAGAAAAGAGCTCATCGTAGGGCCGAATCTCGCTCAGAATACTCAAGACGAATCAAGGTAGTGCATGATCGTCCCTAACAGGATTACACTAAGATTCCACCAAAGGAGCATACAGCTCTCTCTGAGTCACACTCACATCCTTCCAAAACCTAACAAAGTTTTAGCCATGGTTCAACCGTCTCACGGTACCTGATTCATTCCATGATGTTGCCCCTAACACAAAGGGACATTCCAACATAACTTCTGGGATCCAAACCCCTGACAAGTCTTGAAAAACATTGGTCCTCAGCTCGCACCCGACCACACACCGATTTAGATTCAAAAGAAACCATGCGCAACCAGTGTGTATCTTAATCACCCGACACCTACACACGACGTCGTTCCAGTCGAGAGCGTCTACCCACGATCTAACTACATTAGCAATAGTGGAAACACTAGTCAACCAGTCCAGACACCCGAACAGTCTTTCCCATCAAATCCAATCTCAAAAATCAAGCACCTGAGGTGCCTTGATCAAAATTTGAAGGCATCAGCATGCCTATAACACAAAACTCGAGAACCTACCGTGCCTCAATCATAAAACGAGTGTAAACCAAGCTCACTTCCAAAAAGGCATCATAAAACACAAGTCAACCTCTCACGCAGGTTTCCCTAGGATGAAATAGACATTGACCTACAAGGGTCTGAGTCTAAATGAAGATCTTTATGTCTCCCACCTAGCCCAAAAGATCCAACCTCTCAAAGCAGGTAAAGATCACAACAACCTACAAAGGTCAAAACTGAAAACACAACCTACAAAGGACATAATCCTCTCTAAGCATCCTCAGAATGAACTACTCCCTGGAGGTCACAACCCAAGCAGAATAGAAACTGAACTGACACTCATCGGGTATCTGTATACGGTAATACCCCTTGAAGGTCTAGTTCAAAAGAAAAGTCCTGGTACCTATCAGCATTGTACTTAGTGATCCATCTAGATAACCAAATTCCAAAGAAAGAACACCCAAAAAGGGTCACATCAAAATGGAATCACATGCCATATCGACCTACTAGGGTCACTATATAGGAGGTGCATGAGGACTGAGTCATCAGCCTCACAATAAAATGCCTCAACATAGATCCACATAATCTGCAATCAGAATAAAAAGTATGTTTAAGCAGGCCCAACTGAATAGGCCTTTATCATCAGTAAAATCACACACTAGCAGGCCTATATGTTATAAATCCTACATAGAAAATATGATGAATGAGACGCCTCTTTCCTTTGCCGACCAATGGTCAAAATCCATCTCTTGCCTCTTACCAACAAGAGCCAGAGATCCACAGTAAAACCATAACACCCACACACAACATGTGCATCGCTCAAGGAAAAAATCATATACGACTGTAACATCGCAAAATCAGAACAGCAATACCAACCCTTGGCAACCAGGACTTCCTACTGAAACAGGTGTTCTTGATGCACCAATCTGATATCTGTCACAGGATCCAAAACATTCCAAATACTCTTGTCTAGCATATCCCAAATAGTAAATACCAGGAAAAGAAACTCCTCC
Source organism: Viscum album (assembly GCA_963277665.1). Classification (NCBI taxonomy): domain Eukaryota; kingdom Viridiplantae; phylum Streptophyta; class Magnoliopsida; order Santalales; family Viscaceae; genus Viscum; species Viscum album. Next base: position 1,036,499,366 of record OY728126.1, read on the forward strand.
GATACCACTTTATAACGTCCCAACCTGGAAGCCACTAAACTGATGCTCCGAGCTAGTTCGCCACAAGGCCTCAAGCGCGCCTCCTTATACGCCAGTGGCTACCAACTAACAGCGAGGGACTAGGGTGTGATAGTGGGAAGACTATTCCCTCATATCAGAGTAATCAACAATGAAAAAATAGCCAATTATCATACACAACAGAAAGTAAACAGAGTGCAGAAGCAGTAAACTGAAATAGAAAGCTATAATAGTAAAATGCTGTAAAAAGCCCGAACAACTATGCAATACAGTACAACATGGTCCACCCATTGGGATGACCATACAGATACATGTACAAAGAAACTAAAAGTAAAAGTACTGGTCTCAACTACTAACTCCGAGCCAACCCACGTACCCGATCTCCAGACACTGCCGAACTACAGCAACCCGATCAGCAAAACCACTTGAGCAGCCCTGCTCGATCATGCAACACTAGGCCTCAGCCTTATCCACCATGCAACTCGTGCTCAACCTAAAAAATATACATAAGGTCTACACATACACTGAGGTGCACTTTCATGGGTGAGAAAGAATCTCAGTAGGTCACCCCAACAAGCAACATATAAATGTGCTACTATAGTGTGTGCAATAGCAATGTGCTCAGCCTAGCTAAAACACAACTAAATAAAAGGTAAAACCAATGTGAAACCACGATCGAACTTCGGGTCCGTAATCCCTGTCAACTGGGAAAGTTCCACCATGGATGTCCATAAATATATACGTACACATGTATAGTCCCATACCTATACATATATACATAGATATGAATATTCATTGGTATATGTATCAAACAACATGAAACCACATTAGCAGTCGATCATTGGGTCCATAATCCCGATCATCTTGACATCTTGTGCGATGGAATTGAGTTGGACGTCGTGTCACTCAATCCGTGTATCATTAAGTCGATCTCTGGGTCCGTAATCCCATCGACATGTACCTGCTTCGAACAATGTCGGAATTATATCTCTGAGCAAGCTACGTCACCACCAGGGGATGATCGTCCTACACCTGAGATAATCCGCACTCGCCTTCAATCACTAACTAGGATATCGTATATTGATGGATGATCCTGTAAAAGAATCATAACATATATCGACAGTCAATCCAGTAAAAGGACACTGGTTGGCAGACACGGAGCAAAAGTCCATGAATCCAACCGAGACTTGGAATGCAATGTTTGACCATCCCAACCTGTCTCATAACTGATTTGGAAGAGTGTAATCATTATGATCATAGGTCAAGGAGAGAATGATCATCCCCACCTATAAAGAAATATTTTGGGAAGTACGTCCAAACATCCTATAAAAGGTTACAGATTCAATCGTCATGATGCTCGGGCTTGTGAATCAAATCCAATTTCTGAGCCCTAGGTCTCAGTCCGTAGGCGGTCACGACATTCGGAACTCAGATGATCCCTAAGGGGCATACCCTTAGGTGATCTGTAAAGAGAGAATTCCTCGGCGAGACACCCTTCTCCACCCCATAAGTCTCGTAACTGATTGGAAGAGTGTAATCATTCCGATCAAAGGCCGAGGAGATCGTAATCATCCCCACCACTCAGGAGTGCATAATCTACTCGAGTCTTGGGTCTTCATGCCGAAAATTGAGGAGAGTTTAATCATTCTCATCATACCACTGAGCTCGTCCAAGGCATTCCTACAATGGGAATTCAAGTATCGCTCAGGGTATATACAAAAAACAACCCACTGAACCCATCCAAGGCATTCATACAACATGAATCCAAGTATCGCTCAGGGTATGAAAGTCAACACGTAAGGTTCAACAGCCATATACCAGGAAGCACCTATGGACATCACAACAAAATATATATCACAATATATACAAGTTGAGGCTCAACATCCAAGTCTCGGGTAGTACCTCTGGGTATAGTAAATATCATAAATAACATGGTTCAGAAGCCGGATACCAGGAAAGCACGTCTGGAAACCCAATAAGAATAGCAGGTCCCAGAAAGAATAATCAGGCATCCCAACAGAAAAGAAGTCTCCTCGCGTTAGGCTCAACAACCACCAACCAGGAAGAACCTCTGGTGAACACCACTGCATCAGCAATAAACAAGTGAACATAACAAGGAATGAGGGTGGACTGAACGCCCAACCCAACACTACAGCCACAAGCCCATGAGCATATCCATTCGGCACGGGTTCTAGGTGACACAAAAACACCATCTCTGCCCAAACTTGACATACAACTCAGGGTCGGTCGAACCAAAAGGGAACCCCCCGGGTCCCTCAAGTCAAACATAAGCGAAGACATCCTATGTGGGATCCTTAGCTAGAAAGGTAAAGGATGAATCCTACCAGGGATCCTCGAATGACAATAGGTATAGGGATCCTACAAGGGACTCCCTAGGTCAACACATAAGTAAAGGCATCCCTAAACGGATTCTTGGAAGCCTCCGGTCTCACGGCCTTGTAGGCTAGAAGGGCACATATCATAATGGGAATGTCCTCAAAAGCATAGGTCACAGGAGATAGATCATAGCTCATCTCAGATCAAAGGTCTCAACTATGTTGGTCCAACCACCCAACCTATCATCCACGGTAAGTCTCACTCTCAGGTGACAACTGAACTCGATAACTGGAGGAAGAACCACTCCATTCAGATAGAAACCCCCAAAACACCATTTATACGACCTCTAAATGTCAAGATAATTCCTCCATTGCGATCTACATGAAAAAACGTTCAGAATAGACTACTCACACGCCCAATTCTGACTTCCAGGGCACAAAATACCTCAAACCTCTAAACTGGAAAAGTGTATGGCGTGTACTTTAGAGTACACGGTGTGTACTCTTATCCCTCCCCTTGACTGTGTACTTATACATGGCCAAAACAACATGGGGTCTGCCTATGTAAAAGTACACGACATGCAATTCAAAGTACACAGTGTGTATTGTCTAAAAACCAAAAACGTGTGTTCTTTTTCACACGGCCGGACACACAACCATGTACCACCACACGGCGTGTACTCGGAGTACACGACATGTACTTAAGAAAACTTCTTATTCCACAAATAGAAAGAATACACGGTTTTCTCCCCTGAAACACATGCCATGTTACCTGGGTTTCCCAATGGGAAAACCCTCAGATCGCCTGAAACCCCTGTTTTCGCCCTCGAAACAACAGATAGAGCCTTAAGAGGCTAAAATCAAGCAATATATGGCTATAAAAACATGAAACAACCAATTTAAATGGGATCTACGGTGAAAACACAAATGTGCCTACCTTCAGGCAGAAACCACTGAAGCTTCATTTGATTTCACCCTCCACAATCGCTATACGCCGTATCAGCGCGTCGAGGGCTTCGCAACAGTACCAATCTTCCCTTCCTTCTCTCCCTCTTTCTCAATCTCCATTTGGTCCTTTAGGTCACAATGAAGGAGGATCACACAAGAGCCGTGCGCAAGAAGGAGGAGGAATGAAGAGGAAGGAAAATAAAAGAAGAAAAAAGGAAAGAAAATAAAAGGGGGTCTGAGCCGGCCCCAACGCCCGACTTGAGTTTATGCCTCGCCTAGGCTAAACTCCTCATTGCGGACTCAACGATGGAGATGGAATCTCTATCTAACATTCCATTCAAAATTTATCGCCGAACGAACCTACACGAATAAATTAATATTTAATTTAATAATATTAAATATTAATTATTCCGCTAAAATTTGAACAGCTCAGATTTCCACCAAACTCATGTCCTAGGGTAAACATCCTATTCCGGGACCAACAAAGTGGTCAGAAAACTTATCCAAAATCATCTGGTAGGGAAAAAAGACCATTTTACCCCTTTACAAGCATGTGATAGCAAAAATTCAAATTTCTGCTCAAAACTACAGTATGTAAAAACACGGGTCCTTACATATCTCATCATCCACAAGTAATGAGGACTCAAATATGATTCATGCACCCCTAGTATACCAAATACATATGTATGACACTTCGTGGGGTATACTTACTAGGTCATCTAGTGCACACATAGAATCATATTCTTTGTTTTGTGCCTCATGATCATATTTTGTATCTCTATACAATAATCCTAATAACACTAACCTAAACATTTTTCCATAACCCATAATACTCAATGAAGAACATCGGTTAGTGATAAACTCAAAATCATACTTTAAAAGGTCAATTATCATTACACTTCACGAAATTATTTCTATATATACATTTATGTAGCCAACATCAAAGAATGATAAAATGAAGGTTGCCTCTAATATGATATATTTTAATATTCTTAAACATTTTAAGAATATTTAATAAAACCAACATAAGCACCGATTTATCATGTCATATATGATAAAATGTCAAATCAACCTTATGTTTGCTACACTTTCTAGGTTTTGTTAACACATTGCATCATATGTAATCTTTTTCACATCTCTATATGACCATCTGATAAAACTCTCCCAATAAATTGTGTAGTGAGAAACTTCTTATAAAGTAAGCTAGTTTGAATAATGGTGAGACTTATGAATCATATTCACAATTGTTCAACTACCTGAACACAGTCAAACCTCTGACTTGACAACATCAAATGTTATGATATTGACCTATGTTGTCTTCTTAAAACTCTTTTTAAGTTCATCATCATCATCCTTGGAACCATATTCCATCCAAAATTTCCTTGAAGTATTGTAACTAATTACATTATTGTTTATTGGTACTCATAAACACTTTTAGGATAAAGTGAAAAAATGCTTAAATATGATAACTAAATGTAACTCTTACATTTCTCTTTATTGTCATACTCTAAACTCTTTAGGATATTAAGTGTGAATCACTTTTCATTTTGACTGGTATAATCCTTCAAGAAATAGTGAATTTCACATTTCATGATAACTAAATGTAACTCTTTACATTTTTTTATCAGTACATATCCTAAACTCATTTAGGATATTCAGTGAAAAAACATTAATCTTAGAATGGTATAATCCTTTAGAAAATAATGATATCTATTTTCTATGATAACTAAGTGTAACACTACATTTTTCTTTACCATCACACATCCTAAACTATTAGGATATTGAGTGGAAATCATTTTAATTTTAGATTGGTGTAATCCTTTATTTGTTAACTTTGAATCAAAACATACTCTCACTAGCCTCTTAGAACACTTTTGTATTAAGAAATAACATTTATTTCCTTTTTAATAAGAAAATTTAACAAATAAATTATTGTTTCCATATGTGATATCATTCTTCCATTGAGAAGAAACATTTGTTAAAATATACTACATATGGGGGACATAAACACATTCCCTCATAATTTAACAAATAGCTGGATAAACACTTTTATCCTGGATAAACACTTTTATCCAGATCTTCTTCTCTGAATGTGTTATAGAACCCGATGAATCATAAATCATGTGTATACAATTAATCATCTCATGTTGTTCATAACAAATCTTTGTTATCGAACATCTTCTCTTATTGCATAAGATAAATGAGATGAAGATATGCATCTTTTACTTAGATTCATTTGAGCTTGATAAAATCTTTTACATTTAAATCCTTGATGTAGTAATTATTTACTTCATCTCATAAATATAAAGTATAAACTCAATCAATTCTTCCTTTGATTTTGAACTCCTGTATACTTACAACACTTTATAAAATATACATTCGACATCACATAACTTTCAAAATCAAAGAATTGATTTCTATAACATCTATACTTAACATGGACATTCCATGGAGTTTCACATACTCCTTCAGGTATATATTGGATAATCCAGTCATATTTAATTATTACTCTTCCTTCCTGACAACTCTAGGGTTAAATGACCTTGATTCACTTCTTGAAGAAACATTGTGAAACTTTTCGTCCAATTTTTCTCCTTTCAGTTTGAACTTTTATCTGATTATACAGTACTTTAGAACCTAGATATTATATGCCTAGTTCAAATATATATTCCCAACACTTTGAGAATATCAGGTAAGCGTTCTTTGAATTCAATCATATTAACAAAACATTTCTATAGATGACAATAGGATAAATTTTCTATCTAGAACAAGCCATTTTTAGTATCCCCTTAAATCACGTTATAGAATTAAACAAATCATAAACTATGTGTATTAAAAACACCCATCTCATTTCATTTAAAAAATTATTGTTTACATACTCTTTTCAAGAGCTAAATGAGATAAAAATACACATATTATGACAAGTTTATCCAAACATGAAGTATACAAGTTATCAATGCAGGAACTCATTTGCTCCATTACTTGAAAGAAGACTTCCAACTTCAATTCTTTTCATCTTTTGACCTTCTGTATATTTACAAAACTTTGTAAAACATACAAGTGATATCATATATCTGTCAGAATAATAGAATTGATTTCTATAACCAATATAGTTTTTAAGGAAACTTTTAATCTCATCAAGTCATCAACATATTCAATCACATTGAATATCATTTGACATGCCTAATCATATTGAGTGTATGAGACCAAAATTCTAAAAATCATTGATGTACCCAGTCATATTGAGTGCATGAGTGGAGACTAAGATTCCTTTGGTCGTTTTTTATTTAATGCCTTTGAAACCTTGAATGAATCACTATATGCTTCCATAAGCATATAGATTCACTTGTTGAATAATTCCAGCACTTTGTTACTCAGGAATGAACTGTTCTGACACATTGAATTTTCCTTCATGTTTGAGAACGATTCTCAAATTCCTATACCAATCAAGGAACTTGCAACCATTAAGTTTTTTCTTTGTCAATGACTGATCTTAAGGTCAAGGTTGGTGATGATGTCATTTATCTACAACAAAAGCTTTTATCATATGAGTGTCATGTTTTATAACCATTCAATAAGGATTTTTATTAAATGGACTCATTAAAATGATGATCCATTTTAAAAACACAACATATCCATTAATGAGCCAAAATCTATATTTCACCACGGATTACACCAGTTATCACATAAATAATACATGAATATATCTTGTAGACAACAATTGTCAGTCATATCATATATGACTCTTAGATATTTTAGGGGACAACTCTTTGTCCAATCCATTATATGGATATAATCAACTATATTCCTTTACTATCCTAACAATTAGGGCTTCCCAGCTAGTGTAACTCAAAGCAAATGTCAAGAATAAGCCAATAAAAGACAATCAAGGGATAGTCGTGCTAAGCTCGACAATAACATCATGATAATTCAAAGTCCCTTATAACTTTCTTTCCTTACATAAGATAATCCATGTGTACTTGTGTTGAACTCGACAATACTTGATTGAATGATCGAGGTCTTGATAGGTACTGCTTTGCAAGGAATCTCACACTTAGTATTTGAAGAGGATTTTAATCTCGCCATTTTATCTCATGTTATGCCCTTTTATGTATGCGTGTTTCTAGTAATTTAGTTTGTAATATTCTTCCCTCCACTAAATCAAAATGTTCAAATCATATTGATATGTAACTCTTTATACACAACTCACAGGTATGTGTTACACACCCAAAAATAGAAGTCAGGTATATTCATACATATCTAAATGCATCATATGCATAGGGTACATAAACGCTTCATGTAAATGTTTTGAGTAATATGAGATCGTCAATATCCTCATGAGTAAGTCTGGAGCGACAGATAGCCAACCTCATTTACCAACCTAGACAAGGCATAAGTCTCCAGGTAGGTAGGTAGTCCAACACCAAGTCTTTCTGCTTGGAGATACTTTACTCAAGGGAGAATGCAATTCATCATAACTCAGACACCTAATATGCATAAACTATATTCAATAACTAAATTCAAATTCATAACTTCATTTACAAACCAAGATCAAGGTACATGAAAAACTAAATTCATTGTTAAACCTAACATGTAATGCAAGGCTATATCTAGAAACAGTTTAACAACTAAACTAAAGCATACACCTCCTCCTCCAAATCAATTTTCCCCATTTTCAAAGCAGGAAACCTTACATTTAGGCAGTGCCAGAATCCACAAAATTCAAATTCAAAATACAACTTTCAAAAGGCATCATCACTCATTTCGGTTCCTGTGAATCACAAGTAACACGCCTGCCTTGAGTCGCACACCAAACACGTCGAACATCCTATCCTTTCGCCTCCCCATCATCACCACACCAGAAGAGTCCCACCGGCGAATCAAACCACCAAAACACCATCCATCACGCCGAACCACATCATGTCATCACCAAATCCAGACTTCCCAGGACATCGAAACCACCGGCCAAACCAGAAAACAGACGATGAACCGCCATACATGATCTCCTCCCAACAAGATGAACACCTACACATAAAACATAAACAAACCTGATCTTGACAAAGCGGCCACCGAAAAACACCATCATCACCGGCCAAAATCTCTGAAAATCGCCCTCAGTAAGAAGAAGAACCAAAGTGACACCATCAGAAAATCGAACCCCATCATATGCCAAAACCCACATCCCAAAACCCCTTTGAACCCACCATTCCAAATCCGACCAGGATGGAACAAAGGGATTAGAGGTGAGGGCAATGCTTTGAGTAGACTGGGACACCGATGGACACCGCAAAAGACGGGAACAAGCAGAAATCTGATCAAAGAAAAAGAAGAAGAACCAAAGAGGGCGGCCACGCAGGTTACTCGGTCGTCATATCACACCTCCCAAAACCATCAAAGAGCCACCGCTTTGGGACCGACTTGGAATGGAGCGGGGGGCATGAGGTCAGGGCAGAGATATGGCCGATCGGAAACTGAACAACGGAGAAAGAAATCAAAGGGGGGCCAACACGGGAGCGCCCGAAGAAACCTTTTACCGCTGAACCACCAAACCCAAAACCATTGCGAAGCCGCTACACCGGATCCAACCTGGAGGGCACAGAGGAAAGCGAGATCAGAGAGGGGAGAAGAGGTCGCGAGTTTCAATAGCGACATTCCTCGACAGAGATGGCACAGAGGAGACAAAAGGAGGAAGAATGGAGAGAAGAGGAACGATGTTCGAACGCACCACCACCCTAAAGCTTAGGGTTTCAGGAGAAAACCCTAGGTGAAGCCGAAGGAGAACGGGAGTGAGCCGGGAGACTCGGGCGCCATCAAAGCATACACAATATTCAAATTTCTTTAAAAAAAATCTAAACATTAATATAACAGGGAATAACCTTTAAAATAAAAGAACAATTCAAATATTTAAATATGAGATAACCATTCATGAACAATTCATAAATAAAAGCTAACTATAAACTTTTTATAATTCCATCTTTATCATTATAGACATTCCATAATTTTGAATGTAAACATTTTATATTCATTCAAATATGAACTTTTCATATTTATCATTATATGGCATCTCCATTTTTAATATATGATATTGCATGAATTATAAACTATTTATAATCCAATTTTTATTATGTAAACAGTTTATATAATCTAATTATCATATACTTAATCATTATTTAAACCTTGATCATATCAATCATCAAAACACTTTTTGATGTGGCTTAAATAATATGCAAATATGGCCTCCTTTTGTTTGGAACAATTCAAAATAATTAATTATCAATAATTCATAATTTAGATATAAAATATTTTATATTTTGACCTTATTTCATAATTTATAACCCTTTATAAATTATCTCTTATGATTTTTAATAAACATTTTTATTTATAGATCATAAGTCATATCGTATAATTTATTTAAAAGGTATATATTAACATTTAATATTTATGAAATATTTAATAAATGTTTCATAAACATTTATTAATTAATTATAAATCCCTTATAATAAATAACTAACCCTTTTATTAATTAATAGATATCTCCAAGATACCTTTTACAATGATTTATAAGAATTTTATAAACCATTAAAACCATTAAAGATTTTAAAAATTAATTTTTAAAACTTTTTTGTTTACCCTTGTGCAGAATCCATATTCTGTGTAAGGGTATACTCCCTCTACCCTTACGTAGACGATCTATGTAAGGGTAGATATCCATAACCCTTACATAGCATACACTGTGTAAGGGTACAAAAAGTCTTATCTTTCAGTGAACTCTTCACGTAAGGGTAAGTACAAATTTACCTTTACATAGATCTTATGGAACCCTCACGTCAAGGTAGAATTAGATTTGTTAATGCAGTGCAAGGGTAGACCTCCAGTTGCATTAAGGTAACGGGTCAATTACCTTTACACAAGCCTTTAAAACACAGCTCTACCTTTACGCACACGATTTACATAAAGGTAAGACCCAGACAACCTTTACGCAACACTAACATAAACGATTGTCCCTTACGTAAACCCTTTCACGTAAAGGTGAGGCACCAGTTACCTTTACATGACCACTCGTGTAAAGGTAACGCTTTGGTTACCTTTACATAGTTTAAAGAAAACAACGATTACCCTAACGTAAAGGTAAAGGTAACCAAGATGATACATATACGTGAGTGGTCACATAAAACTAACTCGTAACTTACCTTTATGTGAAGAGGTTCGTGTAAGGGTAATCACAGTTTTCTTTTAACTACATAAAGGTAAAGCATTTTAAATCGAATTTCCAGAACTTCTAAAATGTGATAATCTGTTTTGTTGGTTTGTTCATTTTGAAGTAAGATTTCATAAAACTAAAGCATGTGTTCGCTCTGATACCACTAAATGGTTTTGAATGAGTCAAATAGCGATTATTAGATGAAGCGAAAGAGATTTAAACCCTTGTTCGAGGATCTCCCATGCAAGATAAATAAAACTGTGTATAAAACTAAAATGAACAAATATTGTAAATAATGTATCTTATATTGAAGAGCATATTCAACATCTTCAAATACCATCGCATGAGTTTGATAAAGATCACAAAAGGACATCAAAAAGACATCCTCTCTCCGTAGTGTATCCACAGGTCGAGCGAATCATCCAACGTTTGAACGGGATTTATCATTCCCCCACGGCTTACTATAGCCTCTAATGCAAATGAGAAGGATAAAGAGAGTATTAAGGTACTAGAGAGTTTCACTCAAACATCATGGAAGTGTTGCCCCGCCATCGCATGGAAATGATATAAATATAGTCACCCGAGGACACTCCTAGGATGATGTTGCATTTATTCAAATGTTGTAACGCATGAATAAAAGCTACACCCAATTGTATGCATCTAATGTATGAATGAATTTCCTCCCATAAGTTTCATCTTATGAAACAATATAAATGATAACATAAAGGGAAGACTCACTCGAATGATCATTGTTTATCATTCGGTTGTCAAAGATGTATCTTGCATGAAACGATATTCATAAATGAACGATTAAGCTAGGTGTTCTATTTGTTTCAAAAATCATGGTATTGGAATCACCCATCTATCTTTGCTATCTAAACTCGTGAGGGAAACCCAATGAGTGAGTCTTCCTAACATTATAATACTTCCTATTCATGAATTTGAGATTAAAAAATATATGACTCTTCAACCATTAATTTTGATGACTAAATAAAATTCTGAAAATGCATTAACTAATCTTTAAATTTTAATTTAAAATTGAGCGAATCATAAATTAGATTTTTTAAGATTTGAAATTATATGAAATTTTTATTGATATTATTACGCAGTTTTAATTTTTGTTTTACTTATTTGATGCTGTATGAAAACCATTTGTTTGATTTGTTTGTTTTTTTTTTTTTTAAATTTTTAGTTTTTTCATGAAGAGGGTTACTTAAATTTAGGAGGATATTCTGACAAATGTTAGTATTTAGAAAATAAATAAGTGAGAAACATTAGAATTTGTGTTTAGATTTATCGGCCAACGTTACTTAACTAAAAATGCAACAAGGGTCATATAAAAATTTTATGGCAAAAAAAGTACAGAATCAGTAAAAAATAAAACAGAGTAAACTAATTTCACTTCAACAAATCTGAAGTTAAACCTCAACTGACAATTGTAATAGCAAGCTCGTCGTCTCAAGAAAACCTCCCCAACTCTCTCTAAAGGAAACGCATTAAACAAAATGCCACAGTTTTCATCATGTTTTGAAGCATTGGATCCTCAATTACAAGTCCCATCTCCATCAACAAAATCTGGGTATGTAACGCATTTGAAAACTTTGCATTTGGAGCACAACACATATCCAATCTGCGCCAACAATAAAACTTTGGTTTCAGTTATATTTTCAAGGTTTCATTCATGTTTCTCAACATTCATTCTTGTTTCAAGTTCCGATTTTTTGACAAAAAACACAAACCATGGAACATAAGATAAAGGTGAAAGTCGTGAATTACCAAATGGGATGTTTATGTATGGAATGTGACATGATGTAGCAAGATGCATCCAGCATGACAGGATCAATGAGATGCATTCTGATGAGATACAAGTAGTTGAGTGAATTACTCACAGCTCTACATGTCGGGCATCGACGGTATATCCGACTGCTTGGAGATCTTACATTTGTTTTCTGACCTTTACAGAAGTCACAAACCAACCATCCCTTGCCATTACAGGATTCACAGAGAATGTTTGAATAAGCCTTCATAGAACAGGGACACATCGCAATGAGAACATGAGTGATCATATGGGTAAGAATTAAGTGACACATAAAAGAATTTCATATCTTCTTATGTCCCAGTATAACAAAAAAATCACTAAAATCCTATCGGAAGGTGATTTCACTGAATATCATTTTGATTCCCAACATCTTTAAGATCCATACGCCTTTTTTGTTTAAACATCGAAGCAGTTAGGGAAGAATTCATATATAAATTTTCCAAATGACCACTAGGGATGGGAATGATCATCACCCCTCTTTTTGCCATCAAAATGAGCAGCTGGAAGAGAGGAGATAGATTTAACGATTGAAGTTCCTCTATTCATACAGTAAAACAACACATCCTTTCAAAAGAAAATTAAATCTGATCTGCAAACAAATTTGCATATACACTGACAGGAATACAGCTCTGATAATGGCTGAAGAAATTGGAGGACGTATGGAAGCTAAAGATGCCACGGTGGAGAAGCCCTTAGAGAAATTGTGAAGCAGCCGTTTTTTACATCCACCAGGACACTCCGTTCTTATTGGAGACTGGAAAGATGAAATAAATAAAGGAGAAAGAAGAGAGGAAGATTTTAGTATGGGAATCCTTCTCTGGTTCCAACAGAGAACTAGCTTCGAATTTTCTTCCATTTTTCTCGGCTTCACTATCGATTCCGATTCTGCAATGATTTCTTCTGCTCGTCAATTAAAAAACGGAGTTGAATTCCGTTTTGAAATTTCGTTTGGAGAATTCGTTAACTGTTCTAATCATATACACATATTCCTCTCCTTTAGAACGAAAAGAACACCAGGTCAGCGCATTTCAATATATATTTCGAGTACAAACTCAACTCAAGAAGAGTACCTCTTCCGGAGAGCACGATGCGGGCTTCCATAAACGCCCCGTCTTCCTCGAAGGCCGCCATGGAGATACAGATTTTCCGACGTAAGTCAGTTTTGCAGCGGCGAGCGGCTTCAGGTGGCCACCAAAACCGCCCAACATCGAGAACAGGTGAGAGAGCTGTACCGGAAAGAAATGCATAGGCCTTCACTCTAATGACCAAACTGCCATTCACTCTAATGTTCGGGAACAAATAGTTAATGTTGGTTTGGGACCAAAATATAAAAAAATGTCATCCAATCAAAAACATTATGAATTTCCCATTGAAATTAGATTTCACTTTATTCTAAAATAGAGGAGGTCCTTCAGTGGAATTATGGATCTCTTTTGATCCTGTCATTACCCCTTATTGTTTCACAAATAACCCCAAAACGTTCAATTAAATTAGATAAAATGAGGGAGGATGATTGAAATTTGAAATTTATTTTAACAGTGCATTTATAAATGGATCTTGGAAAATAAATAATAAGGTCCCATGTTGGAATAAATTCCAACTTTAGATCCTCCACTTTCATTCTCCCAAATTCTTAACAAATAGTACCATTTAATATTAAAAAATAATATTTAATGACAAATAAGAATCAAAATGGACATATAATGATATTTTAGAGCAAAATTTATTAAAAATTATGTTATACAACTTGTAATCCTAAAGAAATTCAATATGAAATTTACACAATTGTCCAAAAATATGGTGTGTGTGTGTATATATATATATATATATTGCATTCGTACCCGATATGGGTGATTGTGTTGGGGATATAAATCGGTAATGATTTGACCTTTACTTAGAAGGTAGCATATGAAGTCCGTCAAAGCAAGTTATGTTGTCACTCTCCTTAAGAATACATTTGTCCACATGAAATCAGTAGTACAATTGGTTGCAAACGAATCATCTTTAGGATACAACAGTAACTTTGTGACGCCCCTTATGTCACTATTATGAGTTATATTATTAAATTGTGCGTTGTTCTTTTAAGTTTGGGGTGTTCCCATTGTCTTTCAGGTGTGTCATGATGTCCTGAGGAGTTGCAAGCAAGGTTTGTAGTAAGCCACACCATGGGGCAGGGTAACCACGCTGGGAAGCTACTTTCTTGCCATAGTGAAAATTTGGTTGATGGGTGACCACAATATGGAGTAGAGGCTGTGTCATGGATGGTCTTGTTTTTCCAATGAGTCTAATTTGGTTGAGGGGTAGGGTCATGCCGTTGGGGTGAGACTATGTCATGGAGCTCGTTCGAGAAGGCGCTTTGCATGGTGGTGTACAACCCAACACTATGGTGCCCAAAGCTCGAAATTTAGGTTTCTAGCTCATAGAGGTACATTGCATCATGACTAGGACCCTATATTTGAAAACCATTGAAAAATATTTCCTTTAAAAAAAGAACTTTGAGCTTGTATAAAACTTACATTCAAATATGAAAATCAACTTCTTTGATCAAAACATTTCATAAAACAATCTTGTAAGAAAGCATAAATCATGAAGGTCACTTCGAAACACTATATTCATAAAACTCATAATGGAATAACATAACCAGTTAATTACAACAAAATATCATAATGGAATAACATACCTAGTTAATTCCAACATAAACTCATAATGGAATAACTTACCACTTAATTCCAAGATAAACCCATAATGAAATCACTTAACCAGATAATTCCAACATTCTCTTAAGAGTAACTTATATCTAGTTAACTTTGTCATAATTACCCAATGCATTATAGGTCTATATCGAACTCACCCATAATCATATAAAATTTCCAAGAACTATATCATGTAGAAAACACATAAAAGCATATATTTCCATCATAAAACTCATGAAAATCATCATTTTAGCCCATAAAAAAGCACTTTTAGTTATTTCATAAAATGAGAATAAATATCCTTTTTTGTTGAAAAAAATTAAGAATTCCCAAAAGAATAAGAAAAGGAACTTCTTTGAAAAAAATATAGAAACTTGTAGAGAAATATTGATAAAGAATAATGAATATGACAGTGAGAAAATGTGGTTATGCGATAAATCTTAAAAAACATTCTTTTAGCACTTTTGTAAAGAAAGTAAAAAAACAACCGTGTGAAAAACATTGAAAAAATTCCTTTTTAAAACCGCTTTATAGAAATCCAAAAGTAGTAGAAAATTTACTTCAAAAATATTTTAAGTATAAATAATATAATTCTTAAAACATTTACAAGAACATGGATATGGAAGAGAAAGAGTTTAAAACATTTAAAACAAGCTTTTTTTAAAAAAAACCTCTTACCACTTTGGAAACTTCTGAATTAAAAGGATATTGAAGAAGAGAAGAAAACAAATATTTTTAAATTGCTTTAATTTCATGAAATTCATGATAAAATACATCCATGGGGTAGTTTATGCAGCACATATAGGAAAACATGTGGTGAAAAGGTATAACTCTCAAAGAAAGGAAATTGAGATGAGAAATACCTTACCTCGAGTATTGACTCATTTCGTATGTTCTATAACCCCTGAATAATAAAACTATATTAATCATTTACTTGATTAAGAACATTTTTAATATTTATTCCATTATAATTATTCCTTTTATTTTATTTATTTTCTTTTTCTATTTAGTTACTAAATCTGTTAAGCTTGTGTTAGATGTTTTGAGGTCGTTTGGTTCATAATCTACAAAATACCAGGGTCGTCGCATTCTCCCCATAAAGAAATTGCGTCCTCACAATTTATTTTTATATTCACCTAAAAATGAGTGCATCATATGAATAAAACCAAAATTATTAGTGTGATAATTTCAAATAAAACAATATTAAACCATTATATGAATAGAAAAAAATATGTCACCTTCTATTCAACTCTTTCAATTCAACCTAAGTTGATTTAAGTTTTTATCCTTCTTAATATAATCCCCAAATATGACCATAATTATCCTTAACTAAATAAACCATAAGGTTATATAAATATTTTAAATTAAACATGTCTAACAACATCCTAATATATAAAGTTATCTAAACCTTTGATTTGACACCAACTATAACACCCCATATCCATACACCTAGATCTGGTTTTAAAATCATACTCTTTACATATTGGATTTGATACCAACTATAACACCCCACAACTTAAACAACCCATTATTATGAGTTTAATATCAAGGATTTAAATTTCTTACATTATCATGATCTTTTAGGTCTAGAGTTTTAGAGAATTTGGAAAACCATTACCTAACAATCTGGACACTTCCACACAATGTAAATTTCTTCCCAAAAATATGGTTCTTATAACGACACTCCTATTATATTTTTGACACACTTTATTCTTTCAAGAAAAGTATTCATTACTAAAATTTCAACATTTCTTTAGATCCTATAAATCCCTAATCCCTATGAAAAACATTTATAAAATGTGGGATGATAAAAATAAATCTCAGTATGAGATATAAATGAAAAGGAAAACTCTTTTAGCCTTTTAAATATTTGAAAACCTTTTGAAAAAGTATTTCATTTAAACAAAGAACATTAAGAGTGTATAAAACTTACCATTAAATATGAAAATAAACTTATTTGATCAAAATTTTCAATACAAAAATAGTATAAGAAAACATAAATCATGATGGTTACTTGGAAACACTGTATTCATAAAACTCATAATAGAATAACATAACTAGTTAATTAAAACATAATATCTCAATGGAATAACTATACATAGTTAATTCCAACATAAACTCATAATGGAATAACATACCCTGTTTAGCCGACATAAAATTGTAATGGAATCACATAAATGGATAATTCCAACATTCTTAGGAGTATCTAATATCCAGTTAACCCTATCATCATAACCCAATACATTGGAGGGATATATCAGACCCACCCATTATCATATAAAATTAACAAGAACCATATCATTTAAAAAACACATAGAATCTTTAATTTCCATCCTAAAACACATAACATTTTTATTTCAACCCATAAGAAAAATTACTTTCAATTATCTCATAAAATATGAATAAATATCCTTTTCTTTTAAAAACATTTAAGAATTAAAAAAATGATAAAAAGAAATTCTTTGAAAAAAAACATAGAAACTTATAGAATAATATTTATAAAGAATAATTATTATGATGGTGGGATAAGGAGGTAAAGCGATAAATGTTAAAAAAACATTTTTTTTCACTTTTGTAGAGAAAGTAAAAAATAATAGCTTAGACAACATTGAAAAAAATTCATTTTTAAAACCTTTTTAATGAAATAAATAAGTAGTTAAAAATTTAATTTAACAATCTTTGAAGTATAAATAAGAACATACTTGATAAATTTACAAGAACTTGGATATAAATGAGAAATATTTTAAAACATTTAAAACAATATTTTAAAGAAAAACATATTACCACTATGGTAACTTTTGAATAAAAAGGAAATTAAAGAAGAAAACATTAAAAATATTTGTAAACCACTTTAATTTCAATAATTTAATGATAAAATACATTAATAGGGGAGTTTATACATCACATAAAATAAAATATGTGGTAAAAGTCTCTAAGAAAGGGAACTGGGATGATAAATCCCCTACCTCAAGTCCCAAATCATTTCTTCCATTCTCTAACCCCTAAATAATAAAATTATAATAATAAATTACTCTATTCCTAACTTTTTAAATTTTCATTCTATTATAACTATTCCATTTATTTCATTTATTATCATATTCTATTTAGTTACTAAATCAGTTAAACTTGAGTCATACATTTTGAGGTTGTTTGGATTATAATCTTTAAAATTAACTTCGATGCATTTATCATGGTCAAATGGGTTACGGTTACATTATCTACATAATTTATTTTTTTATAATTATCATGTTTATACATTAAATATACTTTTAGAACCATCCATGTATGAAAATCATGAAAAATGAAGCACATCATTTCATAGAGATGGTAGTCTGTATGTATGCATGAACGATGATTTAATTTTTATAATTGATAAAGAGAAAATAAATTATATATAATTTTACCTTTAAAAATAATAATATTATTATAAATATCATATTTATTCATTAAATCCATCCTTATGACCCTCCATGTATGGTGGAAATGAAAAATAAATCATATTGCTTCATGGAGGTGGTAGTCCACACGTACGTTCGAGAAAAGATTTAATTTCCCATAGAATGGAAAATAGGTGGAAAAAAGTTTTTACATAGTAATAATAACATTAAAATATAGTGAATAAATTTATGTAATTATGATAGGATGATTAGAATATATTTTAAAGAGGAAGAAGAAGAAATAAATTTGAAATATTTTGGTTAAGATATATAGCTCTTCATTGGATAGCTTCCTTTAGATTACACCTTAAGCCTTATAGGATTTCTATTTTTGTGATATTAGGAACTCTGGTATGATATGAGTAGAGTTGGATATGTATTTGGGTAGATATTATTCTATCTAGAGTGCTCAAAGTGTGTGGATAAGTGAGAGTGTGAAATGATCCTTTTATAAGTGATAGGAGTGACACTGTTGTAAAAATAATTTCATAATATTAAAGGGATGACATTATTAAGGAATTTTTAACCTAAATTTATAATTAATATTAAAAATATTATTTTATGTCATGAAATCTCTCAAATACCCATTTAAAACATGCCACTTAGTTTAATCCTTTTTACCACATTTTACCTTTACAGTGGTAACTCTAGCCCGATAACTTTTTTTTAGGACCAAAAATGTAATGAAAATTATTAATTAATTTGAATGTACTTATTCCAAATATATATTCCATTTTATAATATTCAATTTCTTTAATTTTTAAAAATTAATTATAATTCAAGTGCACAAAACGCATAAAAACCATTTTTAGAAAAAAGATATTTTAATGTGTAAAAAATGAAGTTAAAAGTATTTTGGACATAGAGTATTGAGCAGTGGAACTTCCCATGATTTTATTGGATTATTATTAAAAAATTAATTTTTTTTACATTAGAACCATTCCTACACATAATGGTACCTTCCAACCACACTATTAAATGAAAAGAACCAAAAATAATTTTTTAGTAAATTAAAATATAACTTAGGCTTCAAAAGGTCATGCATGATTTTAAAAAATCCACATAATAGTTTTAAATAATTTATTTAACTCATTAAAAACATATTTTATCGATACATAGGTTTCATTTTTTTAAGTCATGCTTATATCATAATGATGTCATACAAGTGATGGTATTTGTAAAATCGACATTTTTCACTATTCATCAAAAAAATAAACTTCTTTTGAAAAAGATATAAAATCCATGACAAAATAATTTGGATATTATGATATAAAAAATTAATTCCATTTTTTTAAATTAATATTCTTAAATTTATAAATTTAACTTTTAAGTAAAACCATATAATACATGAAAAAATAGTTTATTTAAAATAAAACCTGTTTGTTTTCAAATGAAAAACCATATCATTGTTTCACACAATGATAAAATTATTTAAGAATATGAATTTATATAATTATAATTAATATACATTTATTACATATTAAATAAATAAATAATCCTTTTAATGGTTCAAAATAAGAAATTATGTTAAGGAAATTTACTTAACCTTTAAATAAAACATCCCTTATAAGATGAAGTAAACATAATAATTTTAAATTTATTATGAGTATCTAGCTAATTATATAATATATTTGGAGAAATCATATAAACATATATAAGTTCTTAAATCTTATATATAAATCCATAATCATTAATATTGATAAACAATAAAGGAGATATATTATTAAAATTATATGAGTCGTCACAGAAACCATAATGGTCACGGGAGACGATATTTGAACTTGGGATGGTCTAACCATGGTGTTTTGTATGTTTAGGGATTGTATAGGGAATCCCATTTCTTGTTTTAGAATTATCCGTTGAAGGAGACATGTTACAACATGATTCTTCTTGGATTGATGAAGGCATTTTTGTGTACTTCCAATAATTGACATGTCATTAGATTCTTGTGGTTTTTAATGCCATGTTTATCAAATTATATCCACATGAGATATTTATATAAAACCCTCTATAATTTTTTTGGGTGTTTACCCACTTAGTATAAAACATGATTTAATGGTTTCCTAATTTCTAAGGAGGTGTTTTGAGTGCCAAGCATTTGTAAAAATGTTTCGATGGACTATTTTAAATGAAATTGGAGTTTAAAGGCATTTTACATCATTTGAACTAGGAAATGGGAAAAAGTATAGTTTCATTGAAGGTGATTTAATTTTCAAATGGTTTTAAATAAAAGGGGTATATGTTTTGAATGGTTTGAATATGGTTTCAAATGGTTTTATTTTTAAGGAATTATTTGAAATGAAATTAAAAATGATGAAAAATGACTTGGCATATCAAATATATTTTGGTAAAGAACCATTTGGCACTTTATAAATGGGTTTTCATAATGGATGTGAGACCCTATTTGAGACCATTACTCTTGATATATTTATCATATACCATATCTTTTTGGGGGATATAGTATATTGTGTGATATGATAGATTAAAAAGGGGTTATTTCTTATGATGTTGTTAGAGGTGAGCATATATTTATATTTCCGTGTTAATGGATGATTTACGTGTTGTTCTTGTGGTTGATTTGTTTCTTAGCTCTTTTGGATTTCTTTTATGGGAGCCCTAGGCTATGTGAGAAGTCTATATTTATGTTGCACTGGTCTAGAGAACACACTAGTTAGCGTCCCTTAGTTTTATGTTATTCCATGGCTAGGGGGTTGCCCCCGATGAGGAAAGTGTGGGTAATTCAGGTTGTTTGTGTTTTGGTTTGGATGCAACATAGGTCAGAAGTTGGTCTATGCTTGGTAATGTATAGGACCATATCAGTTTAGGACCTTGTGAGTTTCCTATTATACCCAATGCTTGTGGATGATATTGCATATGGGATTACCATATCACATGTTATCCTAACCCCTAATTTTATTGGATTATATGACACTATTGTATGTTTATAATTATTGTTTAATTTTACTTCTTCAAGGATTTAGATCCTTCTTAATTATATTTATATTCTTGTGAGTTGGATTTTCTTTATAAATGGTTTCAATATAGGACTTGAAAAGGGGTTTTAAAGGTAAAGAAAATAATATGTTATATATATGAGTTTTAATAAAAAAATTAACACGTGATTACGTTTTTTTTTAAAAACTAAAATTCTTGGTTCTAAAGATTTCAAAATAATTATTTCATGATGGCTGGTTTTCCTCATATTTTCTTTAGAATGAGTGAAGGTTTATAAAATGGTGTATGGATTGATATTATATTTCATGATCTTGCTAATAAAAAATTATTTTCCAGTTGTATTCCAAAATAGTATTGTTGAGATGTATTTTGAAATAAATTACACAATCTATTTTGTGAAATCTAACTTGGCACGATTTTTCTCACATCCAACATACACTAATGGTTGTATACAGTTCTCATGTTTTCTTTCAGGAGCACAAGCTATGATCTCTTTCTAGATTGATGTCCAAGTTGGTTTAATTATAAAATATAATGATTGTCATGAGTGACAATGGGTCACATAGAGATGGTTGGTAGTGCTTTGGGTTTGGTTTTATTTTGGGGATAATTATGTATCAACTATTTCAGTTCAGATATTTATTTTGGTTATATTGTACCCATGATATTGTTTATTTCTTTATTTTTTTTAGTTTATGTGATAATGTGGTTTATGAGTTGTTTTATTGTTTATTATATATTATACTATATTTTTTTGTTTATATTGAAACTGTATGTTTTGTGTATGACTAGACAATATATGGTTGGGTTATGCCAGCTTTTCAGGTAGAGTCTATGATGTGGTTGTTCATATTCTAAGAGTGAAATCATTGCCAATAGTTATACTTTGATACCCCGAAACTTATCCTCGACCCATGGTGATCAAGAAAACGCATTAGGCCTTGTAGAGAGATGAGTGGGGTGACCTCTCAGGTCGACCCAGGATAGTTCATTATAAAATGGTATCACATCCACTCTTGTTATTTGGGTACATTTTTGGTAGCTTGGATATTAGGACTGTCATTGGGACTAGAGAGGTAGATCATGAATTGGTTCTTGATTACCACCTCTCATGATGAAACCTAAGTTTCCATGTGGTGTCTAGGTTTCAGTTTCAAATTTGATTTTTTTTGGATTGTTTGATAATGCTTTGAACCTCATGGGATGTTTTTATATTTTCCTAGGATTTGGTTTTGGAATGGAAGGAGATACATATTAACATGGAAATGTTATGGTCTGAAAACTATATGAAGGTTGTGAAACTAGTTTTAGGATTTTCATTGAGTTTGATACATGATTGGTGCATGGAATTCCAAACCATGCATCCAAGTTGTGCAAAATTTTTCATACCTCTTGAATTTATCTTTCAAACTCATATGAACCTAAAATGGGTTTTGATAGAATTCATCATTCATTTAACATGAATCCATGGGAGTTTTGGGATGTTTTTATGTTTTTGGATTGAGATGTGTTGAATGTTTTGTGTTGTGTTTTGTTTATGTCTATATTATGAGGTTAGTTTCATGGAAAAAAATTATGAAATATTTAAACTTGAAAGATATTTTTTATGGTGATTTGGTTTTGAAAACTTTATTTTATGGGTTAATTAAAAAATAAACTTGGTTTTTGGATAATATTTAAAAGATTAAATGGTTTTAGGGTAAGCTTTGGAAATTTTCCATATGAAATTTTGAAATAAGATGAGATGTATACAAAGAATGATTTATTTTCAGGGTGATTATGTTTTTTTTGTAAAAAAGAGTTTATTAGAATTTTATATAAAGTAAATGTTTTTGGAAGGATGTTTTCTATGTTACTTTCTTGGGTGAGTTCTGTTTAGGAATTGTTTTGATTCATGATGGTGTTACACAACTTGATTTTTGAGACAGGGACTGATGGAGATCATGTTTTGTGTTTTTTAGAGTATGCCTCCTAGAAAGTATTTAAATAAGGGTATGAAGTATGTTCATTGGGATGATCTTCAGGATAAACATTCTCATCATTTATGAGTGGTTTCTCCACTTATCGACTCTACCCAGACTCAAGAACAAGTGATTGAGCCGAGTTCTCCCTTTCCATTAGACTCTATCCAATACTTCTTGAATCATCATCTTCCTTCTTTCCATAGGGGTCAAGGTGACCATGAGGAGATGGAGTGTATAGTGAGGGTTGAGGTAATAATCAAATCCCTAGAAAATATTTAATATTTATGGGTGAGGGATGTTGTTTTTCTATTTCAAAGGACTAAGAGAGTGTAGTTGGAATCTATGATTCTTTCTCAACTGCATGAGTGAATATAAATGGAATTTTTTAAGATTAAATTTATTCAATTCAATTTTCTAGAAGATTCACAAGTAGAGAAGGAAATTGAGTTTATAAATCTTTATTAGGGTGATAAGTCAATGAAGGAATACACCGACCGCTTCTCATAATTGGAGTTATTTTCTCACAAGCTAGTCAATAATTTAATTTAAAGGATCGATTATTTTAAAGTTTCCTTCACCCAAACTGTGGAGAATTTGTATTTGAATTTGGTTTGGAATCATGTGATGAAGTGGTTGTAGGGTTGTGTTAGTAGAAGATAATCATATAGGAAAACATGTAGTGGGTGATGGAAAGATCTCAGCTGACATGAGTGAGTATGTTTCATCTGGAAATAAGTAGAGAATTGTTGAGATTTACCAAGAAGAACATGTTTTTGAGATTCAATCATCCTAAAATAAGAAGATTCATATCATATACTTTTAGTGTAGAGAAGTTGGGAATTATAAGCCCCCTGATTTTGAATCTCTGAGATATTTTATTTAGTGTGGATGATCATGAAATCTTTATATGTTTTTTAGGTCAACTATTCAGAAGATAAAGTCTTATATGTGACCTGGTTTTGGGTGACTAGTTATTTTATATTTTCTTCATGGTATGTTTGGGGGTTTCTGGAATTTTCCTTTTAGATGTAAATGAATGTTATATTTGTGTATTCCACATTGTTTGGGATTTATTTTTGTGGGATGTGATTGTGTGTGGTTTTAGGTATGTTGAGGATGGATTCTTAATGGACTGGGCATGGGAAACCCTTAAGTTGGTATTTAGTTAACTAGGGTGGGTGTTGCATTAGTATTTTTGAGCACTTGTGCAGTTGGATTTTGATTTTGTGGGTTCAATTTGATATGGTGTTCAAGGATTTATATCTTAGTTTACCCACTTGGGGTGTTGTGACCCAGGTTTAGAGACCATACTATTTGTTGATGAAAGTTATTGATGGGTTTGGTGATGGATTTCATCTTATGGATGTTAATTATTTTTCCAGGTTATGTTTTCTTTTGTGAGTTATGGATTGGTTTCTAGGTGGCTAACACGGTTGGTGGAGAGATATAATTTTTTTTGTTTATTTTTTAAAGATGTGTTTCTTTTGCAGATTTCTTGTTTAAATGTTTCTCTCTCCTTTATATCACAATTTTAGATGAATTCTAAAAGGCAGGTAGATCAATGGTAGTTTTCGTTCTTCTTAGTTCATATATCTCTTTATCATGAATGGGTTGTGCTTAGAGATATTCAGAAATGTTGTGGGGGTTATTCATTGATTTAGAGGAGTTTTTATGCTTGGTGGTTCCTTT
Organism: Viscum album; assembly: GCA_963277665.1. NCBI lineage: Eukaryota > Viridiplantae > Streptophyta > Magnoliopsida > Santalales > Viscaceae > Viscum > Viscum album. Next base: position 1,036,524,426 of record OY728126.1, read on the forward strand.
CCTTAGGACCCCTTTAGTTGATTTCCCACCCACCCATCTCATGTTATGAGATGTCATTGTTGATTTATTTTCATATGTTCAAATTTTATTACAGATATTCTGGGGGAAAAAGTGGAATGGTGGAGAGAATTTTGACACACTGGTGTCTCTATTATGGGTTATACTTTTTAATTATGCATTTTTTTAGTTTTGGGTGTTTTCATTGTCTTTTGGGTGTTTCAAGAATTCCCAAGTAGTTTTATGCTAGGTTTGAAGTAGGATACATTGTGTCGTAGTGTTACCATATTGTGGAGAATCTTCCATTCCTTAATTAATTTTTGATCGATGTGTGACCATAGTATAGAACAAAGGTTATGCCATAGAGGGTATTATTTTGGATGAAACATAGGATAGTAGTTGTTCTGTGTTTGGTAATGTTTAGGACCATCTATCCTTAAGACCTAGTGAGTTTCCCATGATATATAATGCTTGTGGATGATATTAAATAAGGTATTTCCATCACACAAGTTATTGTATCCCTCTAGTTTGATTGGCTAATGTGGAACTATTTTATGTTCATAATTATTGTTTACTTTTAATTCATTGATGATATGGATCCTTCTTAGTTGTATTTACCTTCTTATAGTTTGTATTATATTTTTAAACTGGTTTCAAATGTTGATTTGAAAATGGGTTTTAAAGGGAAAGAAAATAATCTTTTTATGCACAAGTTTTAATGAAAGGTTTGATATGTGATAAATTTTTGGATTTATTAAAAAACTAAAATGATTGGTTCTAAAGGTTTCAAAGTGTTTATTTCAAAATGTTTGGATTTCCCCTTGTTTACATTGGAAAGGGTGAAGGTTTATAAAATTTTGTATGGATTGATATTATTGTTCATGTGCTTTCTTATAGAATCTTATTTTATATTTATTTTACAAACTAGCATTGTTGAGATGTATTTTGAAAGGAATTTCACAAAATATTTGGATAAATCCTACCAGATATGGGTTTTATCACACCTTTCATACACCAATGTGTGTATACAGTTCTCATGTTTCCTTTCAGGTGCCTAGGATATGATATTTTTTGGATCTATATTTGGGTAGGTCTGATTATGGAAGGTAGGGTTTGCGGCGAGTGATTGTGAGTGACATAGAGACGGATCATAGTAGTTTGAGAATTATTTTATTTTGGGGATGACTATGTTTCATCCTTTCTGATTTGGATCTTTCTTTTGGTTATCTTGAACCCATAATGTTGTTTATTTCCTTACATTTAGTTTATGTTGTGATAATGTGGTTTAGGAGTTATTTTATTATTATTTATATGTTATACTCTATTTTGTTGTTTCATTTATTTTGAAACTATTTATTTTGTGCACAAGAGTCCAATATATAGATGGGTAATCCTAATTTTTTGGGTGGAATCTATGATACGGTTGTTCACATTCTGAGTGTGAAATAATTTACAATGGTTATAATTTGATACCCTAGTGTTTTTATTTATCCCATGGTCATCAAAAATGTGTTTAAATCCTTTTAGAGAGTTGGGTTGGGTGACCTCTTAAGTTAAAACAAGCTGGATCATTATAGTCTCGATACTCTGTACTTTTACCTAGTGGAGAGTATCCATTAAAGAGGATTTGAAATCAAGTAAGTAATGAAAGATATTTTTGTTGAGTCAGAAGGTATACTTCATTATTTTTCATTCCTTTAGTTTTGGATATCACATACACTTTCTTAAAACATGTTTGCTAACTTTTTTATGTCACTAGTGTTTTAGCATATTTTTGTAGAAAACATTACTTTCTACCATACATAGAATAATTTCTAAAGTATTATGAATATAAAAATACAATCTTCATTGTGAAAATCATATTGAGAATGAGTATAATTATCTGAACCACCATTATTAGACCTGAAGTTAGACTTTAGTTATGTCTATCATATTGAAAAAAGTCATGACTATCAGACTGATACTGGTACCAATACAATCAAACTAACACTCATAAGCATTATCATATTGACATTCTTAAGGAAGTCCATTATACTGAATGAAGTTTATAATCAGAATACAAAAGACTTGTTTCAATTGTAAGGAATGTCTTTAACACTATAATGGTGTTAAACAATATGACGTCAAATATTTTGTTATGATGATATTTCAAGTTCCAGGTGTCCGAGACTGTTGCAACAAGCTTGGAAATATGACCATTGGAGTAATTATTATAAATATTGATTCATTTTAAGAGTTTAGAGCTGATTGATTACATTCAATATAATGTTTTTAGAATAATACTTAGCGTGAATTTCTCATTCTTAGTCTTTGTATTTTTTTAGAGAGTTGAAATTTTTAAGGAATCCTTGTCAAGGATGCTTACTTAAGAACTTTTGTAATTTTACCTGCATCCTATCATTATTACGATCAAGGGATTAAGTGGATAGGAAGATGGTGAATATGATCCATAGGATTGAGGGATTATGGTGATTATAATATATAAACAATCATTATATCAAGGGATTCCATGGATAGGAATACAAAGATGATCTGATCTTTGTATCAAGGGATTTCTTGGTAAGGTAATAAAAACTTTACTAGAATTATAAAATAGTGGATACCTTTAGTAAAGGTTATTGAATACCTTTGTCTTAAGGTTAAAAGAGGTCATTTTTTAATATATCTTGTAATCCATTATTACTTTTACATACCTATTGTATTACTTGTTTCTTCCCATCATGTAATTATTTATTCAAATAAACAAAGGTATAGAAAAACACAACCCACAAGGGTAGGACAAGGAAACAAGGGGATTATGGAGGTCTAAAGTGGTGGAGGCTGAGAGCACCCCCTTTGGTGATATTAACCCCCACCAAATTCAGGCTATTCAGATTATGAAGGAATAATCTTTCATAACTAGGGACATCCAATGAGTCTAGGTAGTCCACGACCTTATTACCCTCCTGCCAGGTATGCATCACTTTGGTGTTGCTACCAAGGATGCTATGACATTTTCTAATGATATATTCAATTGAATAAGGAGTGAAACCTAGACTATGTAGAGCATTGTGAAAAACCATTGAGTCAGTTTCTACTTCTGTGATATCTAACCTTTGCTGACTATACACACTATGCCCCGTGAGCATGGCCGTTGCCTCAACCTTAAGGGATGAACCCAGGCTTATCCAGATAGTAAAAGCTAAAATAACCGACTCGTTACCATCTCAAACAACACCCCACCACACATAACCCTCGAGGAATAAGATCCATCTAAATTAATTTTAAATCCCCTGGATGGAGGATTCCAGAACACCCACTTGCCTGTAGTGGAACTACTAGTAGGATGAGGACCATGGGACCTTGTATCGAACCGCTGGAAAGATGACGCCTCCCTCCAATTACTCAGGACACTTACCATATCAATGAGTAGATTATTGGATCTATTGATGATAGAATGACTGGTCAAGGTGACCCCCTCATGAATCCATTTGTTCCTTGCCTACTTCACACACCAACAACCTACATTCAATAGTGTAGTGTGGACCATTCTCTCCACACCCCCTCTCCCAAACCGTGGAACCAATACTCAAGAAATAGATGATCGACCATGATCGGATTAGAGAAAGTAGTGATTTCACCAAAATAAGACCATAACTTGTGTTCCCATTCACTCTCAAAGAATAGGTGATCCGAAGTTTCCTCCATGTGGCTCTTATAGCAAACACACCTGGAAACTATGCTTACTCCGCAATGTTTTATATTCTCATCAATGGGAACTTCCTTTTTCCTTATTCTCCATGAAATAAAGTTGTATTTTGAGGGGATTTTCTTGGACCAAAGTACTACATTCCATGTACCCATCAGGTCGTGCATGGTACCAGTCCAATGGTAGGCCTTCATCGTAAATGAACCAGATAGGGAAGGGGTGAATACACATCTATCTGGGGCCAAAATTAGCTCGATAATATTAAACTAATATTTTTGGTCCTTATCCATAATGATATTTGTGAATGGCGGGTACTAGCTGGATTCCCTAAAAGTGATGGTAGTAGTAGGACACCCCAGGTAACTAATGATCTCCCCCACCCAGTTGTGATTCTAAAAAGAGACATCCCCTTTCCTGATGATCCAACGAGAGAAAGGGCCAATCTCAATATAGAGTGGAGAATCCTTTCCAAATGCAAAAGCCCGATCCCCCTAAAAGTTGGCATGCATGGTTATACCCCATAGGGTAAGTTGTTCCAGAACCTCACATGCTAATTTTTCATGCATGCAGATAAGGGTATCTTCCAGGATCTACAAATTGATCCCACCTTCATTTGCAAGTCTCTCCATCCAACTCTAAGAGACCCAGTTCCATTTTCCCTCGAACAAGGGATCCCAAATGAAACCATCTAGCACTTTTTCAATATTATCGATCATGACTTTAGATACCTTGATCGATGAGAGGGCATGAACTGGGGTTTCCAACAACACACTATTCACCAGCTCAATCCTACCCCCAAAAGATAAGTACTTGTTTTTTAAGTTGAGAATTCGGTCCATGATCCTGCCTATAAGGGGGTCGAAGTCACGTATCCGAAGTCTTGCTAGGGATAGAGGCACACCAAGATAGTCCATGGGGAATTACCCTCTTTGCATTTCCAAATTACAGCTCATATTAGAAACCCAACTAGAGGGGAAGCTTCTAGAAATATAAAAGTTTCTCTTGCTTTTATTAATAATATTACCACTCCAATGACAGTACTCCTCCATCACTTGATCCAGACCCCACAATGTTCTATTCATGGAATTCATAAATATGATTTTATCATCAACAAACATAATGTGGGACACCTATGGGGATCTCATCCTTCTTCGATACAAAAGGATGTCACCATTACTTAGGCTCCTATGAATAAGGTGGATTAGGACATCCCTGGTGATAATGAAAATACTCCAAAAGATGGGATCCCCCTACCTGATTTCATAGGTTTCTTTGAATAAGTTGTAGGTGTTACCCATAAAAGTGACCTCTAACCACAAATAACTAAAACAATGAAAGATAATATCGAAATTCTAGGGGGATAGGCCTATACCTGCAAGAAGTTTGTTGATAAAACTCCATTCGACATGATTATAAGCCTTGCTCATATCAAGCTTGATAGCTATGTTGGAGCCATGAGTCTTGAAGTTAATATCCCTGATCATCTCCTAGGCTAGAGAAATCACCCCATGGATGGAGCACCCCTTAAAAAATTCGAGTTGTTCCATAGATATCTAATGGGGGAAGGTGGAGAGGGAGCCTTGAGTTGATGAATCTAGAAAATATTTTGTATGAAAAGTTACACATACTCACTGGGCAATAATGGAAGAATGAGGTGGGATTCTTAGACTTAGGAATTAATATAATGGTGGTGGCATTCACAACACGGGGAAGGAGACCTACCCAGAAAAAGTATTGGATGGCACAATTAAATCATCCTTCGCCATCTCCCACACAGATCTGTAGAAGGATCTCGGGAAGCCATCTAGACCAACCACACTTTAAGGACTTAAGTTGAGCATGGAATCACGAATCTATTATTCTTGGGTGATATCTTCCATGCGTTCATTATCATGGACTGAGAATATATTGGGAACTACATTGAAGAGCCTTGGGTTATCCCCCCGGTACCCATACAGAAAGAGGTTGTTGGGGCTAGCCAGAAGGTCTCTAAAGAATGAGTTGTCCATACCTCCCACAACATCCCTATTGTCATTATGAGTACCTTCCTTGAATAGAATGTTCAGTTTAACATATCTTTTCCTCACCTTGATACAAGAATAGAAAAAAGAAGTGTTCCTATCTCCCTCTTGAATCCACTTAACCCTCACATCATCCCTAGCCAGGTGCTCCTTCTTCAAAATCATGTCCTCTAGAAGATCTTTCCTACTATAAAGGTACTAAAAAATCCGATTGTCCCATACCTTCTCAAGTATTATTTTAGGATGGTCGACATCTTGGATGATGGCCTCTAAGTATCCATATGAGGAAGGAATGACCCTCAACCATGCCTGAAGCCTCAAATTGAGTCGTCTTTGTTTATTATGAAAGGAAATCCACATGTTCCCCTGGGAAGGGTTATTCCAAGAGTCTCTAACTAGATCATGAAATCCCGACATGCTATCCCAATGTTGGTAGTATCTAAACCATCCATGTTGATCATGCCCAAAAGACAAAGAAATTAGAAGCAGGGAGTGGTCCGATAAGCCCCGCACAAGGTGAGTCACCATAGTATTGGAGAACATGGAAATGTCTTTCATGTTAGACAAACACCTATCAAGATGACTCCAAGAGTGATTTCGTTGGTTATTGCACCACATGAACCTATCACCAAAATATCTGAGATCTGTGAGACCCCTACTCGCCATGAATTGAGTGAATTACTGAATGGATTTCCTAGGAAAAGCACCACTTCCATTTATATCCTCTAGATCAAAGATGACATTAAAATCACCCCCAACTATCCACAGTATATTTTTAGGGTCAAACTCATTAATATAATTCCATAGGGTCACCCTATACTGAGGATCATAACTCCCATAGATGAAAGAGGTGAATAAGGTATGAATGCCCTGGGTCACCTTAACTGTGATGAACTATTCGCCAACCTGAATTAGGCTGACTAAGAAGTTTCTATTCAAGAAGATCCATATGTGCCAATTGGAAGGGTCAGTATGAATGGAGCCATGCATTTTATGTTTCCTATAGAAGTCACAGATCCTGCCTGGTTGTTGATTGTGTTCAAGAATGGAAACCATTGTATCCTTGTTCTTGACAATCTCAAAGGACAAGAAGTCTGTTTCAACCTAGGATCCTATGATGCGGCCATTCCAAATGAGCACTGAAATCATTGGGGAAAAAGTTTTCTGGGATTAGGTCCATAAATCATAGCCATCTAGAAGTGGGAGATCAACCTCTCCTTTAGTTTCTTGGACTGTGACCTACTACAAACTCTGTTAACCTTGGGTAAAGATAAGTTCAGGGAAGAGCCTAAGTCTTGGTGTAAGGCTAACATCCTTCCCCTCATACCTAGGGAGAAATATGATCCCCTCATTTATCCATTTAGAGAGTGGAGAGAACCCATTAGAGGCACCAAATAGTAAGAGGAAAGAGAAGGGGACCCTTCATTCAGATAGCCCAATGCCAAAGGGACCTCCTTAAGAGGGTACTCTTCCCCATCATAAGTATTCCAGGGTAGGATTATGTCGAGAGGAGTTATATCCAAGAACTATGGTGGATGGGGGATAAGTCCTTGCACAACATCCTTGATGACTATCCTAGGATCCTTCTTTAAGTAGTAGAGGGGGGGGGATACCAACCTGGGATTAGGGAAACCACCTTTGAGTATATGGAATTATGACACGACATGGACCCTGATCATCCACCATCATAGGTCTAGGAGGAGGCATAGGAGCAAGACCTTGGGGAGGGGGAAAAGAAGTAGCATCAAGAGCATGATCCATCTCCAACTCCACTTTGGGGAGATCCCCATTAGGAGGGGCCATGTGAGCACCTATGGATACAGTAGCATGGGTTGGACGATGACCCCCAACTTGGTGGTGATGACGGAAAACCTGCAAAGAGTGGTCTTGAAGGAGAAAATGTGAAAAAGAATCTTTGGAAAACTAGGTAGGATATATCTTGGGTCCAGTAGAAGGAGTCATGCACCTGAAGATTGATCTTTTCCAATATAGGGAGAGAGAGGTCTAACTCCATGAAAATGCGGGCCACCAAAGTATCCACATAGAGACTACTCTAAAAACCTGAGCTTAGGAAGCCACTCATGGAGTCCCTAATCATCCTAAGGAATAATTTATTCTGTAAAGTCAATGGAAGCCCCGAGAGGCTGATACACACTACAACAACCTAGCTTTCTTTGCCCCTATGGAAGTCCAAGGACCATCTGGAAAAGTTGAAGCCCCAGCGGCCCATAGAGTGGGGTGCCTTACACCACGCCTAGATGAAATCATCCTAGTATTCAAGCATGAGGAAAAAAGATTTCCTATAGATAGTGGAGATAATAACTGGGAGGTGAATACCCCAAGAGTCCATGGAGAATTGAAAGATAGGGAAAGGTGGCTTAGAGGCACCAAAATGAGTGACTGATGTCCACTTTAAGCAAGATGAAGCCTCTTCAAAGGATGAAATTGGAACATCTAGGGAGAACTAATATCCCTCGCACAATATTTTTGGAAGATACATGAAAATTGGAGGGAAACAGGGCTATAAGAAAAAAAGAATGAAAGCTGCAAAGGGCATCCCTAAAAGAGAGGCAGGGGCCTGTGATGGGGCAGGGGAAAGGAGGAGGCAGGAGGAGAAGTAGGGGAAACTGGAGCAGAAGGAGAGGTTGGATTAGAGAGAAGGGACACCAGACCAGGAGTATCCAACAAAGACCATGGATATGAAATACCACGACCAGATGAGAAAGGATTTGACAGAGATGGGATATAGGAGGAGCTAGGATCAAAGGTCGATGAAGCTAAAGGTGGCGGCGGAGGCCAAGAGGAAGAGTCCACAATGGTCAAGAGATTTTGAAAAAGGGATGGTTCTTGCGGTGCATACTTCTGGGAGAATGAGAGATCCATCATATTTTAATCACAATATATTTCTTTCTTTACAAGTTTCTATTCCACTTCATGTAGAATAGAAAGGGAGTCATCGTATTCATCAATATATTCTAATTGTTTTATAATTTTAACTCTGATTACAAAAATCAATATAATAAATCATATCCATCAAGATACCGACATTTTAATATGATATAATCAAACCAAATCTAATTTTGATTTTGTGACTTTTCTAATTGGAATGAGTCCAAGTCTGATTGTAAGATCCCAAACTTCTTGAAGGCTTTTCCTTGTTTAATTTCAGTTTTAATCTCTTAATTTTGGTTAATGGAATGTTTCATAGGACTATGATAGGCCTTGAGGGTGTTCCATGTGCTTATGACACAAAATAAAGAGGAATCGGGCAATTATATGTATGTTGCACGATTTACACATGGTTAATGCAAACCGTGTGAGGGGAGAGAAAAAACATGCGGTTTCAGACAGTGGAATTTTGCATGGTTGGCACATGTTTTTTTCAAACCGTGTGTCCCTTCCTAGGTAACCATGTGACTCAAATTTTATTGGATAGAGTTAGGCACACGATTTGGAAAATCATGCACCCTTTAAAAAGCATGAAATTCCATCTTTCACCCTCGTGATTTTTAGATCCCCACCCGATTTCTCCCTTATTTACTCCCCTATCAACCCTAGGGATGAACCAAATCGACCCAATCTTCCCAAGGGTGGTTCTACTTTGATTCTTGTCCATTTAGAGCATCGTTAGTTGCATATAGAAGCTCTGGGTAAGTATAACACTCCTCTTGCTTCTCTTTTTCGTATTAGGGTTTTTAGTTTCTATTAACTTCTCCTGAAGCCCAAAAAACCTCTTTTTATGGTGGAATATAGGTTGGGGATTCAAATGGTATTTGAATCCAGATATAAGTCTATTATTAGTTATGTGTTTAGTGTTAGATTCGAGGAAAGTGGTCTACAAGTTATATCCCATACTATTTATGTTGATTTGTGCTTGCATGGGCATGTGTTTTCTTTACGCTTGTTGTGTGTTTAATTCTTTAGTGAGATTTGGTAAAAATGGTTGTCTAAATGTGTATATGAACCCCTCATGATCCCTATGGGAAGAATTGAGGTTGGATATAATAATTTAGGACTACCCATGGGGTGAACCAATGATTCCATACATAGGAAATAGTTATGTTAAGTCAAAATTGATTTGTGAGATGGTAGAGCCCATGAAAAACATGTTATTATGTTAGATTGAATTAAAAATGGAATATGGATGGTTGTTTATAGACTTTGATTATGGAATAAGTGTTTTTTGGCAAATCTAAAATGGGTTAGAGGTAATAAAGTGATTATACTAAGTGACTTATGAATTACACTTGAATTGCATAAGTGATCCAAATAATGTGAAATTATAAATACGTTAAATGTGTAAATGTTCATGAGATGATATAGGTTTTAAATGTTATAACATGTAGGAATTATTAATTATTTTAAATTGGGCTAATACATGAGGAATATGGAATATGCATAAATGGTTAACGTATAAGGAATGGAAATGGGTTAAATTGGCTATGAAATGAAAATGGTGAACATACTAATGGGATAAGGCATAATGTTAATCCTACATGTTTAATGGTTATGACATGTGAATGTTATGTATTTAATATTCATGGTTTTTGTGTTGGCGTATGTGGTAATAGATAAATAAGCACGTGCACATGGTTTTATTGTTGTGGGGTATTGTACTTGAGGATCTATGCCCACAGTTTAGGTTAATACTGAGGCTCTAACCCCACACCATAATGCATGGGTTAAGGAAGGGGACCGAGGCTCTATTCCCCTAACAAATGAATTTTATTAGACTACCTAGACCGTGGATTCTATGTAAGTGTATGATATTTATTGTAAAATGTTATCCCTAGATAGTTAGGGAACTTAGCTTATTTTCTTATGCATAGTAATTGACCATCTTAGGACGTAAGGTAATTTATAGAATTCTCAACCCATGGAATAAATCACGAATATGAACTTAGTAATGAAGATAGTGGAATTGATGAAATGGCCTTAGTGATGAAAAATTATTTAAGAGTATATTGTTAACTAATGGAGCTTGAGTTACCTTTTATTTACTGACCACATTGTCATGAATAAAATATATTATGATTTTAAAGTTGATTTATAGTATAGATAAGACCCTTGGTCATCTCTCAAGAAGCGTTTAATGTTTTAAGTGTGTATTTTTAATAAAAAATCACTAAAAGGGGGGAGGGGTTTGAAAATAGTTTTAAAAACAAAAATGAGTTAATTTAAAGAGTTTAATAGTTGAAAAACAAGTGGATTTTGAAAAATATATGATAAGTATGTGATCATTTCTAAGTTACTACACCACTTGAAAAGTTCCTTGTTCTTAATTGATTATTAGGTTTTGGTGGAATCCTTTGGTTGAGGGTTAACCAAGATCTTGGGTACCCACAAGCCTCTTAAAATGATGCAAATAGAACTAAACATTGAAATAAAAAGCATGTAGTCAAGTTACAACCCCTTATCATGCTTTAAGGTTTGTGAAGGAACACTAAAATCTCAAATTTTTGGGAAAAAGGATTCTTATGTTGTCCAATCGGAACAACACGAGTTTCACACTTAAAATTACACACCAATTGGTTATGAAATACAAAGTGTTTCAATTAAATTCATCAAAAAAAGTTAATATACATCTAAAAGAACAATTAAAAACAAAATAAATACATGAAAACAGTATATAATTATGTGTCGTAACTCCCTCTTCAAGTGTGTAGCTCCATCGCAATGATAACCCATCGTTTAGCTCGACATCGGGAGGAGGAGGAAGCTTGGGAGGATCTCATTATTTATTTCATCTCTCCCTATGAGGATAGAGAGTTACAGAACCTCAAAGGGGATGAGAGGAATCCTATAGAACTCCAAATTATAAGCACTTAAATCCCTTGGTAGAACTTGAAAATGAGGTGCCCATGGTGCCTTTTTATAGCCAAAATTGGATGTGTTTTTGGGCACCCAATTTTGGTTATACCACTTGTATCTCAGTTTTCGACTATTAAACAACCATATCACAACTTAGAAAAAAGAGTATTGTTGTTGGCCAACCTCTCGAATATATCCATGTCAAATTTTGTGGTTATTGAATATCTTTATTGGGATATATTTTCAAAATAGAAAACCAAACTTTTGAATCCATGCAAATTTGGTCCCCTAGATAGATTAGTTCGAATGGTCTAATAGATGAATGGATTAGGATTGTGTTTCTTGAGATAAGTTTTATCCCACTATATTTTTGATCATCACAAAAAGTTTCAACCCATTTAGATGGACGTATTTTTCTTAATGTTCAAATCAATGGGAATATATTATTGGGATTCCATGCAGTTTGACCCATTTTCCTTCTGAATCATCTCCAACCCTCCAAATCACCGCCACCTACAATGAAATCATCCAAAGAAGTGAAGTTATCCTTTTTAATAGTGGTTGACACAAAATAATTAAATCAAACATGAAGTCCATTTTTTTTAATTTTATAATTTATGATACAAAATCTGTTTAACACACTAATGTAAGGGTGAAAATGAATAGTAAATCTCTACACAATCACACTGCCACACCTAAACATTTTCACTCCTGGTAAAAGTCATATTTCCAAAAATTATTCATGGAGATATTCTCAAATTCATGAATATTTAACATTAAATGAAAATTTTAATCCATGATATCAATGTTATCAAAGAAAAAATCACACCAAGGAGTTATTATCAATGATCATAGAAAAGATGTCTCATAAATTATATTAGAAGTAAATTCTAAAAGATGCACGATAACAATATTAGAAAATAATTCAATAGATAACCATGCCACTAATTCTTCATTTGTGTGCATGAAAACCATTTCATGTTATTATTTATACTTTCTATCCAGTAAATATAATTTACTTTAAAAAATTTCTACTTAAATGATTTTATCCACCAAACATGTCCTCCATCCTTTGCAATAAAATTTCTAGACCCACTAAATGAAGAATTCTTGGAAGTAAAATATTACGCTTCTGACCTAGATATCCCCATATGTTGTACATTTCATCACTCCTCTCATTTTTTTTTCAAAAGTTTAACTTGGAACAAATATCACACTCATCACTCAACCCTTGTTTTATCTCCTCATGAAACTAATTGTAATAGTTATAATAGGATAAAAGGTCTAGTAAGGGTGGTTTTTGAACTTCCCAAGACACAACCCATATTTTTTCTTTTATTTTTTAGTTTTTTTAGTGCATACAATAGTCAAATAATAGGAACACATGCAAAGGTCAATCCGATATAGTAATGAAAAATATCAGATAAGGTACAAACGTATGGAAAAATCATTTTTTAAAGATGATAAATATTAACCTAACTTATATTTACTTTCTATTGAGTGATAAAAATTCACACTTCATGGTTGGGTGAAAAGATGTGTGGAGATATTAAGTGACACAATTTTACCATAAACTATTCACACAACGGATACAATTTTTCTCAATGGTTTTAAAGTGATACAACCATTTATATCATCAAAAAACAACCAATTTTAAATAAAGTCACAAAAAAATGTTAAATTCAGTATAAAACACACATTTCATCATGAATTTTTTTAAATGTAAAAACAACATGAAATAGAGAAATTCCTCATGCATTTTCAATAACTTCTATGATTAAGTAGGCATCATTTTCTATGATAAAGTGGGCATCAAAAATTAACATTTTGGTATAAAAGTGAAGGGGGGAAATTGGGGGGGGGGTGACAATACCATTCAACAAGCGAAAAAGTGAAAAAGAAAGAAAGGTGGTGAAAATTCCAAACTAACCTAGGAATATACCCATCCCCCACACCTAAACGGTGTAGTGTCCTCACTATAATAAAAGATAATGTGGTAGGGAAGGATAAAACCTAGTGAGTTTCATTGGTAGGTTTCTTCTTGAACTTAGAGTTCCTCCATTGAGGACTCTAGAATGGCTTCGTGAATGTGCTTCAACTGTTACCCATTGACAGTGAAGGTTTGTTTGGTTTCATCATTTTTAACCTGAACAACACCAAATGGATAAACATTAGTAATAGTGTATGGGAAAAACCAGTAGGAACAAAGCTTACAGGGACAAAACTTCATCATTGCATTATAAAGGAGGACATTCTGGCCAATGTGGAATTGATGTTGAAGGATGAGGTAGTTGTGGGTAGCCTTGGTTCTCTCCTTATATATTCAATGGTTCTCAAATGAATCCATATTAATTTCCTCCAAATCCTAAATCTGTAGCTTCCTTTGAGATATGCACCCAGAAGATTATAATTTCATTGTTTAATGGCCTAGTAGGCTGGGTGCTCTATCTCAAAAGGGAGATGAAAACTCTTTCAAAAACGAGTTGATATAGTGACATTCCAATGGGAGTTTTGAAGGAAGTACGGTGAGCCCATAATGAATCATTGAGTTTAAGACTCTAATATTTTATGTTGGGTTGAACTTTTTTTTCAAGAATTTGTTTTACATATCTATTTGACACATCATATTGACTATTGGTTTTTGGATGATAACAAGTGAACACTCGATGCCCGACCCCATACCGATGCAAAAGTGATTGAACTTTTCTATTGTAGAAATGAGAACCTTGGTCACTGATGATGAATTTAGGTAATCAAAACCTAAAAAAATTGGGTTCTCAAAAATTCCACAATAGTATTGGAATCATCCATCCTTATGGTGTGTGCCTCCACCCATTTTGACATGTAATCCACTGCTAAAATAATTTACAAGTTCCGAAATGAATTGAGAAATTTATCTATAAAATCAATGCCCCAAACATCAAAAATGTCATGGAAGATTAAGGGTTGTTGTGACATTTAATTTATTCTAGATACATTACCCATTATTTGACAGTGAGGAAGAGCCTTATAAAAATCATGGGAATCCCAAAATAATGTTTTCCAAAATAGACATGAATTGAAGAACTTACGAGTAGTCCATTGAGGACCAGAGTGGACCCCATAAGAAAAAGTGTGGAAAAATCTAAGGACATACTGAAACTCATTATTGGGAACACAACTCCAAAGGACTTGATCACTACATGTGTGCCAAAGGTAGGGATCATCCAAAATATACCAATGAGACTCATGTTTTATATGGTCATCTTTATTTTTGTTGAAATCATTAGGAATGAAAAATGCTACCAAATAATTTACAATTCCAGTATACCTAGGAATAACATCTTGCACTCAATACAATTACTCATCAAGAAAAACATGTCATTTATAAGAATATAGGGGGACGAGTCAATGTTAGAGGATGGGAGGATCCGACTGATATGGTTATCCACCACATTCACTGCTCCTTTTTTATCTATAATTTCTAGGTTAAATTTCCGAAGGAGGAGAATCTAGTGAATGAGACATGGTCTAGCTTCTAGTTTCTTAAGGAGATACTAGAGGGTTTCATGGTTTGAGAACACAATGAATTTGGACCCTAAAAGGTATGACCTAAATTTATCTAATAAAAATACAATGGAAAAGAATTATTTTCAGTTTTGGTGTAGTTTTCTTAGGTAGGGTCCAGTGTGCATGAGGAATATGCTATGACATGTGGATCTTGATTGACCCTTTGTGATAAGATTTCTCCAATTTAATAGTTAGAGGCATCACACATGAGATCAAATAGTAAATCCCAATGAGGTGGTTGGATTAATGAGGGTGATGTTAGAATCCATTTCAGTTTATTAAAATCATCCTCACATTCTTTATCAAAAACAAATTCTTTTTCTTTTTGGAGTAAGCGGGATAGGGGAAGTGAAATATTACTAAAGTCATGAATGAAACGATGGTAAAATCCAGCATGACCTAGGAATGATTATGCATCCTAAACATTTTTGGGGAATGGTAGGGAATAAATGACATCCAATTTTGATTTATCTAATTGGATACCATCCCCATAAATGACATTCCCCAATACTATACCTGGTCTCACCATGAAATGAAATTTTTCATAATTTAATATGAGATTATTTTCAATCCAGTGAGATAGTACTAAAACAATACTACTAAAACATTCATAAAATTATGTGACATAAATAGTGAAATCATCCATAAATACTTCTATAAAATTCTCCAAGTAATTCAAAAAAATACTAACCATGCATCAATGAAAAGTACCTGGATCATTGCACAGACCAAATGGAATCCTTCTATAGAAAAATGTTCTAAAGGGGAAAAGTAAATGTTTTATTTTCCTGATCATTTGGGGAAATATGGATCTGAAAGTATCTAGAATACCCATCAAGGAAATGTAGTGGTAATTCCCCGCTATCCTCTATAGCATATGATCAATAAACAACAATAGGAAATGATCCTTCCTAGTGTGTTGGTTTAGTCAGTGATAGTCTATGCAGTCACGCCAACTATTTTGTACATGAGTTGGAACCAATTCGTTATTTTCATTTTTAATTACCGTAAGACTAGTTTTTAGGCACTACATGAACTGGACTAGACCATTGGATATCAGAGATGGGGTAAATGATTCCAGTAGCCTATAATTTTATTACCTACTTTTTAACAACATCTATGAGGTTTGGGTTTAGTCAACATTGTACCTACCTCACAGGTTTATATTCATCATTTAACAATATATGATGTGTGCAAATTGATGGGATAATACTAGTAATTTCAGAAAGTGTCTATCCCAAATCTTGTTTATACTCTCTCAAAAGTTCAATCAGTTATAATTCATGATCTAGAGGTAGTGAACTAGTAATGATGAAATATGACTTTTTTCCATTCTCAAGATAGGAATATTTTAAATCTTGAGTCAGTTGTTTCCATCCCAATTCTGGTGGATTTTGGATTGATGGGAGTGAATGTGATAGTGGGTGGTCAATGATCTCATCTAATTACTTAATGATAACATCCTCAGATGAATAATTATCTTTTACAAGCTTAACAGTATCATCAATGGTCATGGAATCCTCAGTTTTCAATAAATTTTCAATTAACAAACATGCATGACATTTTTCTAGACCATTATAAAATTCTATGCATGATTCATTTCTAAGAATTTCAATAAATGATGAAAACTCAGAAATGGGATCTGGGGAATGAAAAGAAGTGTTTTCATGGGAAGGGAGTGCATCAATAAAATTAACTGAAAGTGGGGAATGTTCTTTTGAGGGATGATTCCTAGCATCAAGGATGTTGAAATGGATAATTTCACCACCAAAATCTATAGATAATATAACATTATAGACATTAATTATGTTTTTGGTGGTTTTTAATAAAGGCCTCCCTAATATAATCGATGTGTGTCTATTCAACCTATCATCTTCTATTTTAAGCACATAAAAATCAGCATGAAAAATTAAAATTTTCACCCTTGTAAGAACAACCTTTAATACACCAGTAGGGTGTACTATACTGCAGTTTGTGAGTTGAAAAATAATTCCAATGGGATTCAGTTCTCTGAACTACAATGAAGATCGAATGGAGTGAGGCATCATATTTATAGAAGCACCAAAATCTAGTATAACATTGTAAAAGGAATACTACCCTATGGTTCATGGAATCGAGAATGTTCCAGGATCATTGCATTTGGTAGGAAGTTATGGATCCATCAATGCTGAGAAGTTCCTCCCCAATCTCACCTTTTCATCACCTATAAGTATCCTTTAGTGTGTACACATCACCTTGAGAAACTTTGTGTATCATGAAATTTTATTCATGGTATCAATCAAGGGGATGTTGACCTGACCTTTTTTGAAAGTTTCCAAGATTTATTTAACAAGTTATGTTTATTTTTGTTTTCTTGGTTGGGTGGCCCTTTGGGGAAATTGAAGAGGAATGGTTGGGCTATGCATCTCTTCAAAATACACACTCTTTCCTTTTGTGGGATTTTTCTCAGGATAAGGATTTTTCTTATTTGGGTCATTTGATATTGTTATAATGGGAGTTTCATTAGGAGGGGATGAACCTATTTGAGGGGTCATTTGGATGTTAAGTTAAGTTCCACTCTGAAGGGTGATAGAATTGAAATTTACCTTATCCCTAGGGTTGACTAGTGGTTGAGAGGGTAGTTTACCCAACCCATGAATTTGGATTTCCCCCACCGAGTTAGATGGTTGGCCTAATTGGGTTTTTAGGTCTTTTATGGAATCTTGGGTGGTTTTTTGGAATTAGAGATTATTAGTAGCCATTTTCTTCATCATTTCTTCTAGTCTAGGATTGGGTTTTGGAGGGAATTGTTGGAATGTCCTTTTTGGTGGTTGAGTATTTATGGGTGGTGGTGGTGGATGATTACACTTGCCCAGTTGGTTACATGGTTATTGAGGTTGGTTAGAATACCCCCCTTTCCTATAGGTTTGGTTGTATTTTCACTCAGTTTTGGATGATAGTATGGTTTTTTCCTAATGGATTGGTTATAGGGGAGGCCTGGAAAGATTGCCTCACAACTCTCAGAAGTTTCTCTTAGTTGAGAGAATTGGTCAGAATAATGCGTGTTAGTAAAGAAAATACGACAATGGATTGGAGGAGGAGATTGGAATTTCTCTTGGGAAAGAGCAAGTTATTGGAGAAGGGTACTTTCCTCTTCAAGCTTTGTGTCCACCTTCTTCTCAAACTTGGAACTCTACACCTCATAGACACCTCGAATTGGTACATTGGACCTTAAACCAAATTATTGCCTGTTCTATGCCATGTTCTCAATCAATTTTCTTGCAACAACTGGGGTTTTATCAACTAATTCACCACCTATAATAAAATCAATCATTTTTTGATCAATAGAAATTAAACCTTCATAAATTTTTTTTATTAAAAGTTGATAACTTATTTAGTTGTGTGGGAAACTTGAAAAAATCCTTTTAAATCTTTCGTAGTATTCATGAAGTGTTTTCATTTTTTATTTTCTTATACCACATATTTATTTTCTTATAGTTGTAGTTCTAGGGGCTGTAAAGTATTTTTCATGAAAAATATGTTCCATGTTCGCCCAACCTCTAATTGGTGAATTAACATAGTAAATCCATAGTTTCTTCTAATGAGAAAGGGAATGACCTAATCTTTACTTTTTCTTCATACAAATTTTTAGGTTTTAAGGTTGAACACATCATGTAAAATTATTTTAAATTCTTTTGTGGGTCTTCTCCAGCGAGTCTATGAAATCTTGGCTATAAGTGAATTAGACTGGATTTTAGTTCAAAATTGGGTGCCTCGCCTTGAATTTGAATATAAGTGGATTGGATATCAGGATCAGGTGAGGTTAGTTATTTTAGTGTTTTATTATTTTCAAACATGTTATAGAAGTTATGTTCAGTTTTAACATGAGTTCCAGAAGAATAAGAATAAGGATCACTTTTTTTTCAATGTTTCGGGTGTCCTCCTTCAAAGGGTTCCCCTATGTGTCCTAGTGTCACTGACGTTGGATCCTCTCCGATTTGGGTTTGAAAGGTAGTAAATATCTTGGAGTAGAACACATAATTCACATAACCTAACCAATAAATAAATCAAAACACAAAAATATATGTAAACATATAAGATAAAAAAAATATTCACAAATTTATAAAACCCTTAAAAAACAAACACTAAAAACCAAAGCGCTCCCAGAAAAAGATGACAAAATTTGACCGCGTTGTCATGACACATCAAATTGATTATGATTTTAAATTTGATTTATAGTATAGGTTAGACCCTATGTGATCTCTCGAGGAGTGTTGGATGTTTAAAGTGTGTACTTTTAATAAAAATTACTAAAAGAGGTTGGTGGTTTTGAAAACAGTTTTAAAAATAGTTTTAAAAACAAAAATGACTTAATTTAAAGAGTTTAATAGTCGAAAAAAAATAAATTTTGAAAAATATATTATAAGTATGTGATCATTTCTAAGTTACTACACCACTTTAAAAGTTACCTGTTCTTAATTTATTATTAGGTTTCGGTATAATCCTTTGGTTGAGGGTTAACCAAGATCTTGGGTACCCACAAGCCTCTTAAAATGATGAAAATATAACTAAACCTTGACATAAAAATCATGTAGTCAAGTTACAACCAATTATCATGGTTTAATATTAGTCAAGGAACACTAAAATCTCAAATTTTTGGGAAAGAAGAGGATTCTTATGTTGTCTAATGGAAATAACCCAAGGCACATACTCAAAATTACACATCGATCAGTTGTGGAATAAAAAGTGTTTCAATTAAATACATCAAAACAAGTTAAGATACATCTAAACTAATAATTAAAAAGGAAAAAATAAACCAAACTAGTATAGAATTATGTTCTAGAACTACCTCTTCAAGCGTGTAGCTCCCTCATGATGATCACCCACCATTTAGCTTGACATTGGGAGTATGAGGAAGCTCTGGAGGATATCCTTCCTCATTTCAACTCTCCCTATGAGGATAGGGAGCTCCAGAACCTCCAAGGGAATGAGAGGAGTCATATGGAACTCCAAATTTTAAGAAATTCAATCCATTGTTCTATCTTTCAAATTACGCGTCCATGGTAACGTTTTATAGCCAAAATGGAAAGTGGTTTTGGGCACCCAGTTTTGGTTATACTAATTGTATCTCAGTTTTGGACTAGTAAACGACCATTCCATGACATGTAAAAAAGATGATAATTGTTTTAAGGCCTCTTTAATATATAAATTTAAAATTTTGTGTCCATTGGACATCTTTATTTTGATATATTGTCAAAATACCAAACCAAACTTTTGAATTCATGCAGATTCAGTCCCCTTGACAGATCAATTTTGATGGGTTTGTATATGGACTAATTGGGATTTTATTTCTTGATATGAGTTGTATACCACTGAATTTTGGACCATCCAACAGAATTTCATCCCATTTGGATTCATGAATTTTTCATAATGTGAAAAGCAGTGGGAAAATGTCCTTGGGCTTCCATGCAGTTTGACTCATTTTTCTTCTGGATCATCTCCAACCCTCCAAATCACATCCACATATAATGAAATCATAAATTAAAGTGAAATTAATTTTTTTATAATTTATTAAAAAAGAATAATTAAATCAAACATGAAGTTCAATTTGTTATTAAATTTGTAATTTATGATTCAAAATCAGTTTAACATAGTGATGTAAGGGTGAAAATGAATAGTGAATCGCTAAACGATCATTTACCCTATAATTTATTTATTACATGCATGCACTATCTATTTAGATTATATATTTTTTAGAAAACATTAGTGGTGGACTACTGAGTTTTATTCAACCCTTCTTAGTCCACCATTGGGTACCTAAGCAGATTTCATGGTTGTAGGTTAGGGCAAGGCAAGGGCCCAATGATAGGGAGTTGATTTGGGATTGGGGTGTGAATGGATGAGGATCCAAACTTGGAGTCAAGAACCATTTTGGGGATACATCTATTTTCATTGACTTTGGGTTTTCTTCACTTGTGCACTATTATCATGACATAACATATTTACTATTTGGTTGTGTTTGTACCCTGTTTGGAAATGGTTGGTAATGCATGTTTCTGTTTAACTATTATCACTTCCATTATTTATTATGGATATATGCAATATATTTATCTATTAAAGATTTATAGTCTCTCAATGTGACTTATAATAACCTTGCCACTATTTAGAAACCTCTAGCGTATGATGAGGCGCGCTTGAGATCATGTGGCGACTAGGATCAGAGCATCGATTTAGTGGATTTTGGGTCAGGGACGTTACAAAGTTCCATTAAAGATATTATTTTATATGGTATTATTATTTGGGATGGTATAAAATAGGTTAGGAAGTGTTGGGCCTTGTAAATTAGCTCATTCTTGAGGTTAGCTAACCCATGTACAAGGGAAAACCCAAGTCACCTAGGGTGGGATTATTGTTCTTGGTGCGTGTTTTATTGATTAAATGATATTTCACTACTGGGTGATGAACACATTGTGTGATGTGACTGTTTTATGATATTTTTCTCATGAAAAAGAAACGAAATGAGATTGTATATTCATGCATCATCAAAGGAACCTAGGGATATATGTGGCATGCATCATGATAGGGACACATGGGATGGGTGTTTATTATATGAAAGGAAAAATGAATTTTACTTATTGAGAAATTTAATGAACAATGAGTCTAATAAAGATGATGAAAATAAGTAAAAATGGAAAATGTTGATGATTGTTTAAGATGAGTGTGCTAATGAAGGGGTGTAAATGTGTTAAAATGTTGGTTGTAAGGAGTTATGAATAAGTTAAAAATGTTAGTTGTAAAGAACATTAAAGAGAGAAATGTGCCTAAAGAAAAAAAAATTCATTGTAAGTGAGGGAATGGTTTTTAAAAGGTATCTTATAAATGTTTTGTGTTTAAGTATGTTGGTTTACCCACATTATCCATGACCCATAGTAGAAAAGGTCGAGGGAAGTGCTTTAGGTCTAACGATGTTTGTTGGAATAGTGCTAATGAGATATCTTGTTATGGCTAGAGAAGAGACTTATTTTATATAACTTGTGGAATAATTACATTATATGTTCTAAGACTCATTCTTGGTATTGTAGGAATATTCCACCACGTTGACTTGTACTGATCAGATGATAAGCGGACATCATTGAGCATGCTCCTCCAGAAGTGGGGTAGGAAGTTCTGGTAGTTTTGGGTAACCGAGGAGAGAAGTAGTTTCAGGAGAATTTTCTCATTTTATACAGATGATAGAATGGGACCTAGGACGTGTTGTTCCGAGCATGTTTGATCTTACTAGATAATTTCAGTTGCAACACCCTTCAATGTTTTCTGGAGAGGGTGTACCATAGGCTATAAAGTTATAGATAGAGTCCATACAGATGATTTTGAACCACTTAGAGACTATAGTTGAGAAGAGGGTTAAGTTGGTAACGTACATGTTGCAAGTATCATTGAAACAATGGTAGGATATCTTGGTTCAGACCTAGGTGGAAGATGATATGCTATAGAAGGAATTCCTAGAGAAGTTTTGGGAACACTTCTACCCAAAGACATTGAGACAAGAGTGGGCTACAGAGTTCATGAGGTTGATCTAGGGAATGATTTCAATGATGGATTATGTTGGTCATTTCAAAGACCTATAATTCTTTGTTCCAACATTGGAAGGAGAAGAGTCTACAATAATAAGATGTTTCCAAGATGGGATTAGACAAGATATCAAGTATTAGGTAAACATATTCCATTTAAATAGGTTTGTAGAAGTGGTGGATCAATCACTTATTTTAGAAGGGAATTTATAGGAGGATCTAGGTAGTGGGTTTGCAACTCCAGTTTCATGGACCATTGGTGCGCCTTATGAGGGAATAAAGTGTCATTTTTTAAATTCTCATCATGGTGTAAATGCATAGAGTAGTCTGAAGATAGGACTATCCTATTAGAGTGGTGACCATGTGTTTTTATTTCAATGTGGTAGGTTGGGGAACATGCATGGTCAGTGTCCCTAACCACCAATTGAGTTCCAAGCACACAGTAGGGTGGGGAATGTGTAGAGGTTCTGTAGAAACCCTCCACAACCAAGCACAAGTGGAGAACGAAGGCTGGTTACAAGTGTGGGTAGAGGATCAGTTACCCCTTATCAGGATGGTAGTTGGAGTTTGACTGGTCATACCAGTATAGGTAGTGGACATAGTACTCCAGGGAGAGAGAATCCATATCAGCAATAAAGTAAACTTCTAGGAACTCATATCGAGGCCCAAGTTAGAGGGTAAGGTCATATTGACGTAGTTTAGTCTACAATTGGTGATGGTGAGGCTATGCCATCAATAGTTTGAGGTACGATCCTAGTTTCTTCCACACTTACTAATTATTTATTCGATACAGGTGTATCATATTCTTTTGTTTCTGTTCAGTTTGTAGCTGTGTTGGGATTAGCGGTGGAATGTTTATGTGGGGGTTATGTCAATAGATACACCATTGGGGGTGTGATCAAAGGGTATCAGGCAGTGTAAGGGGTGTACTCTTGAGGTTGGTGGGTACCATTTTTTGTTGGATTTTTTCATGATTGAAATGGAAAGTTTTAATATGATTTTAGGTATGGATTGGTTGGTGTTATACTAAGACCATATTGGTTATTACCTTCATAGGGTAACATTAATGTCTCTCGAGGGAGACACTTATATCCATCGTGGTGAATGGGATGTTCAGGCAGGGAGTACAGGGCCGGTTTGTCAGTAGTTGGGTGAAATCATAGTCCAAGTAACTTGTATTTTAGTTAATGATAAAGGCGCAGAGAAACATGTATTTAATCATGTGGTATATCGGTTTTAGGATGTTTTTCCTGATGACTTCTCTAGGCTTCCACTTGAGAGAGATGTTGAGTTCAAAATAGAGTTACTGTCGGGAGCATAACCAGTTTCCATTCTATAATATCGAATGGCACTGGAAGAACTCTAGGAGCTTAATACTCAGTTGTAGGAATTGGATAATAAATTATTTATTCATCCTATAATGTCACATTGGGGATCTCTAGTTCTATTTTCCAAGAAATATGACGATTCGTTGCAGTTGTGTGTCAATTATAGGAAGTTGAATCAGATTACAGTTAAGAACTACTACCCTCTTCCTCGAATAAACGATCTATTTGACCAGTTGAGAGGTGATTTAGTGTTTTAAAAAAGTTATTTGAGGTTATCATATCATTATCTAAGTGTTAGAACTTATGATATATCGTGAACTACCTTCAGAAGAAGGTACGGGTTGTATGAGTTTGTTTTGATGCTGTTTGGGTTAAGCAATGCACCAACAATGTTTATGGATCTAATGAATTGAATATTTCACCCATACCAGATCTATTCATTATCATTTTTTTAAATGACATTTTGGTGTAATTGAAGACTCATGAAAATCATGTCAAACATTTTGACATCGTCCTGAGCACATTGAGAGTTAAAATACTATACGACAAGCTATCCAAGTTTCATTTTTGGATTGAAAAGGTGAATTTTTTAGAGAATATCATCTTATAGGAGGGTGTCTTTATGGATCCAGAGAAGATATAGGCAGTTGTGTCTTGGGAGAAACCCAAGAATGTTTCTAATGCATGAAGTTTTCTGGGAATGGTCAGTTATTACTAAAGGTTCATCAAACACTTTTCTCATTTAAAATCACCACTTTTAGGTTTGAACAAGTAGGGTATCAATTTTGAGTGGTCTAAGGCTTGTGAGAATGCCTTTCAAAAACTGAATAGGTGGTTGAAAACTACACCTATTTTGATCTTACCTAAACCAGGTAAGAAGTATACCTTGTTCTGTGTTGTGTCTGGTTTTGGGCTTGGAGCAGTATTGATGTAGTATAACCGAGTTGTGGCGTATGGGTCATAGTAGCTGATGCATCATGAAAGAAACTACCCTACACGTTATCTTGAGTTGGACATGGTGGTTCATGCCTTGAAATTTTGGAAACATTACTTGCTAGGAGAACAATTTACAGTGTATACTGATCATAAAATCTAGAAGTATAGATTCTCTCAGCGTGATTTGAATCTTTATCAGTGAAGATGGGTTGAATATATGTAATCCTTTGACTTTGAGTTGGTTCACAAACCAAGAAAGGAAAATAATTTTGTAGATACCTTGAGTCAGAAGACTCAAACTCATGTGGTTCAGGAGTCAAGTTTTTAGTGGAATATGATTGTGTTGTTTGCTAAGATGCACTTGGAGGTGCAGGATGGCCAAGGGAAGATGACCCTTTAATCCTTGGTAGTTGAGTCTATGATTCTGATATGGATCAAGGAAAAAAAATTCCATGATTCAAAGTGTTCGTCTTTAAAGAAAAATCTTAAAGGTGGGGAGTCACCTTCTGGTTGGACCATTGGTGATGATGGGATTGTTTATGTTTGTGGACATGTTGTTGTTTCAATATGTATGCAAGAAGAGTTGATTCATGAGTTTCATGCATCAAAGTGGGATGTGCATCTTGGTCTGATCAAAATGTATTGGGACCTTCATAGGTAGTATTGGTGGCTAGGGATAAAGAAAGAGGCTTTAGGTTTCATGTCATGATGCCTTATTTGTCAGCAGGTTAAGGCTGAGTATCAGTGATTGGTTGGTTTGTTATAGCTATTTACCATTCAGGAATGGAAATGGGATGATGTAACAATGGATTTTGTGGTGGAATTTCCAAGGATTCTTTAGAATAATGATGTAATCTGGGTAGTTGTTTATCAGTTGACTAAAGTGGATTAATTTTGGCCGATTCGAGAGACTTTCACCATGGATCAGTTGGGTGATCTATATGTTCTGGAAATAGTATGGTTGCATATAGTACCATGAATGATAGTTTTAGATCGAGATATATGATTTACATCATTCTTATGGCAAGTATTATAGAGAGCGCTTGGTAATCAAGTGTTTTTGAGAATGGATTTTCAACCACAGATGAATGGACAGTCAAAACATACCATTCAGGTGTTAGAGGACATGTTGAGGGATTGTGTCGTAGATTTTGGTGGCTCATAGAAGAATAAATTTTCACTTTTTGACTTTGACTACAGCAATAGTTTCTAGGATATGATTCAAATGGAATCATTTGAGGCAATCTATGGGATACCATGTAGATATTTATTATGTTGGTTAGAAGATGGAGAGTCTTAGTTGTTGGGACCAAGTCTTGTACATGATTCATCAAAAAAGGTGCAGTTGATTCAAAAATGCATCACAATGTCTCATAGTAGGAAAAATTCATATGAGGATTGGCATCATAGACCTCTTGAGTTTTTGGTGTCTAACTGTGTATTTCTTCAGGTTCCATTGAATTTGTTTCGCTATCGAATTCAGAAATAGGGTTAGTCAGTGACTAGGTATGTGGGGCCATTTGAGATCATAGAGAGGATCAGACTGGTGGAATATTGATTGGCCCTTCCATAATGGTACAGTGGTATACACAATGTTTTTCATGGGTCTCAAATTTGACAGTATCACCATGACCCATCTCATGTAATTGATATTGTAGATGTTGAGCTTGAGGATGATGCGTCCTTTGAGGATCATCCGATTCGTATTGTAGATCATAGTGATAAAGTCTTACATGGCAAGACCATACCTCTGGTTTTAGTTTTGTGGAAACATGATAATTTTTAGGAACAAAATTGGGAGAGGGATTCAGATATGCGGGCCCAGTGGCCTAATCTATTTACTTCAAAATCGTAGTGATGCTTGGGAATGTGGCTCGAGGAAGATCCATTATAAGGTGGGAAGGTTATAAGATCCTGGAATTATTTAAGGTATTAGCTTCTTTAATTTTGGTTCTAATATATTAATTTTGGTTAAAGAAATGTTTCTAGAGAGTTTGAAGGGCCTTGAGCATGTTCTGAGTGCTCAGGACATGAAATAAAGGGGAATCAGGCCATTCTGTGCATGTTTCATGGTTTGCTAATGGTTAGTGCAAACCATATGAGGGGAGAGCCAAAATGTGTGGTTTGAAATAGTGGATTTTTTTATGGTTGGCACATGGTTTTTCAAACTATGCATCCCTCCCCAGGTAACCATTCAATCAACTCCTCTTGGACAAAGGTAGGCGCACGATTTGGAAAATCATGTGGACAAACCGTGCGACCTTTAAAAAGTTGGAACTTCTAGTTTCCCCCCTTAGTATTTTTATATCCCCACCTGATTTCTCCCTCATTTATTCCACTCTCAATCTCAGGGATGAACCAAATTGACCTAAGCTTCCCAAGGGTGGTTCTCCTTATATTCTTGTCCATTTGGAGCATTTTCAGTTGCAAAATGTAGATCTAGGTATGTCTAACACTCCTCTTGATCCACTTTTCCAAATTAGGGGTTTTTGTTTATCTCATATTATTAAAAATACCTAAAACCCTATTTTTACAGTGGAATCTGGGCTGGGGCTTAAAAAGGTGTTTGAATCCAGATATAAGGCTACAATTAACAGTATGTTCATTGTCAGATTCAAGGTAGGTGGTCTATAAGTTATATCCCATAGTATTTATGTTGATTTGTGCTTGTATGGGTACACATTTAATTTTCTATCATTGTGCATCTAATTTATTTAGTTAGATTTCATAAAAATGTTTGTCTAAATAGGGATTTTAACCCCTCACAATCCCTGTGGGATTCATTGAGGTTAACTAGACCAATTTAGGGCCACCCATAGGGTGCGCCAACAATTCCAGACACAAGAAATATTTATGTTAAGCCAAAATTGATTTGTGAGGTGTTAGAGACCATGAAAAACACTTTGGTATGTTATTTTGACTTAAAAATGGAATATGGATGGTTGTGTCTAGACTTTGATAATGGAATAAGGGATTGTTTGGATAATATGAAATGGGTTAGAGGTAATAAAGTGATTATGCTAAGTGACTTATGAATTATACTTAAAATGCATAAGTGATCCAAAGCATGTGAAATTATAAATAAATAAAATGGGTAAATGTTCATGAGATGATATATGTGTTAAATGGGATAACATGCATGGATTGATAATTATGTTAAATTAGGCCAATACATGAGGAATATGGAATATGCATAAATGGTTAAGGCATAAGAAAAATAAATGTGTTAAATTGGCTATAAAATGAAAATGGTAAATGTATTAATGGGATAAGGCATGATGTTAATCCTACATATTAAATAATTATGAAATGCGAAGGTTATGTATTGATTGTGTATGGTTTGTGTTATGGTATATATGGTAATGTATAAATAAGAATGTGCACATGGCTTGGTTGTTGTAGGGTGTTGGACTTGAGGATCTACCCCCACAGGTCGGGTTAAGATAGAGGATTTAACCCCACCCCATAACGCATGAGTTAGGTAAGGGGATTGAGACTCTATTCCCCTAACAGATGCATTTTATGAGACTACCTAGACCAAGGATTCTAGTTAAGTGTATGGTATTTATTGTGAAATGTTATCCCTAGAGAGTTAGGGAATTTGGATTATTTCCTTATGCATAGTAATTGACCATCTTAGGCTTCAAGGTGATTTATGGAATGCCTAACCCATGGAACACATGATGAAGATGAAATTAGTAATGAAGATAGTGGAATTGATGAAATGGAATTAGTGAAAAAATGGTTTAAGAGTATATTGTTAAACAATGGAACCTAAGTTATCTTTTTTTTACCTTATCATTTACTTATTACTTGCATGAACTATCTGTTTAGATTGGATATTTTGTAGACACCATTGGTGGTGACCTACTGAGTTATACTCACACCCTACTCGGGCCATCATTGGGTACACAAGAATATTTCAAGGTTTCAGGTTAGGACAAGGTAAAGGTCCCAATGCTAGGGAGTTGATTCAGGCTTGGGATGTGCATGGATGAGCATCCAAACATGGAGCCATGATGCATTTTGGGGATTCAGTTATTTTTATTTACTTTGGGTTTTCTTAACTTTCAAACTGTTAGCATGACATGACAGATTTACTATTTGGTTGTGTTTTTACCCTATTTGGAAATGGTTGGTAATGCATGTTTCTATTTAATTGTTTTTTCTTATTTTATTTATTTTGGATATCTGATGTGTGTTACTCTGATAAAGAGGGTATATTCTCCCCATTGACTTATAAGACCCTCATCTCTAGTCAAAAACCTCAAGTGTACAGGGAGGCATGCTTGAGGTCATGTGGCGACTCATTTCGAAGCAGCAGTTTAATGAATTATGGGTTAGGGAAATTACACTAATAAACTTACTTCAATAGTATTTGTTTTTTACATAGTTTAAGCTTATTAAACTAAGTTTCTAAACTATAATTATTCTACCTATTGTGAGTATAGACATCTAAGATAATTATTACAATCCTATAATCAATATTTAAGATATAACGACACTATAATTAGTATTAGAGTTGGATTCTACTACTTACATAATTTTAGATTTTTTACTTATTTACTTGTTGCAAGTTTTTGTTTAAGTTTTGTTATAAACTTATTATTTATAAACTTTGTTACACTAATGTGTATTTATGGAAAGAAATTTCTACTGTTTTTAAGATGGAATGTCTTAATTTTGGTTTTATAGAAAATATAAATCCAAATAGACCACCTATCTTTGAAGGTGATTATTATGAATACTGGAGATATTGGATGAAAAATTTTGTTTTCAATACCAAAGTTTATAATTTTTTCATGTTGAATAAAGATTATAAGATTCTTGATAATGAAGTTACTTATTTTACACATCAATAAAAGAAAGAGTATCAATTAAACCAAAGATTAAGAAATACTTTGTTTTGTTCTATGATAATAAGTATTTATAGTTATATATATTCAAGTGATACCACAAATAGTATTTGGAAAAGCATGAAGTTACACACTTTGGAACATATAAAGTTATTGAGACCAGAAGATCTATGCTTAGAGCAGACTATCATTATTTTGATTTCTTACCCAGCGAATCAGTTTCTAAGATGAACCAGAGGTTCATGATTATAATTAATAGTTTACAATCTATTGGTGGAAAATGTCTTGATGATGAAATTATTGTGGAAAAGATAATTGATATTATTCCCAATAAGTTGGAATCTAAAAGAACAGGTGTGGATGATACAAGAAAGCTAAATAATATTAATCTTGATGATATAATTGGAAATATCATGCAATAAAAATGTATATTTAAGAGAGATGCGAAGAAATAAAATAAGAAAAAGGGAGGTGTTTCTTTTTCTACTATTGTTCCTACTAAAGATCAAACTCCTGAGAAAGTTGTAAAATATTTGAGGAAGAATAAAGTTATTGTTAAATCCGATTTAAGTATTTTTAAACATTATGAGAACGAGTCATAAAATCTCATAAGAAGGATGAATAATATTTTTGGAAAGAAATATTTTCAATATTGATACAAAAAAGTTCATAAGCACAAAGGTGATAAGAAATATGAAGTTACATGTTATGAATATAAGATAGATGGGAATATCTGAATAGACTGTCCAAATCTGAAGTGGGAAAACCAAAAGGAATGAAAATAAGTATTACAAATCCAAAGGAAAGAGAGTCCTGAAAACTTTTGACACATAGAGTACCAGTGGAGGTGATTCTTCTAAAATTTCTTCATAGAATGAATGTTCCGGATAGAGGAACATAGGTCTTTAAGAAAACGTACCCCTTGTAAATCAATGTTTGATGGATAAGGAACATAATGATAAAGCTCTTACTAATATGTATTTTAATGAAAATTATCCTGATGCAAAAAAATTATACATCATCTTATAAAGAATCTTTCTGAGTAAAAGATAATTATTTACCCACTTATGATGTGGTTTCCCAATTTTCTAAACTCTTAGAAAATGAGAATTGTAAAATTTGTGAAAAACTTAAAAATTATAAATCTAAATTAACTAAATATGATTCAATAATAATTTTTTTTACAAATTACATATCTTCTCTTTCAAAATATTTTGAAAAACTAGTTTCTGAGAAAAATGTTTTAGAAACAAAACTATGTTCTAAAACTAATACTAGTGAGGATAAAAATTTAGTTGTAAAACTAAAATTTGAAATTTATAGTTTGATAAAACTTTTATAAACCTTTATCAATGGGAAATAAATGTTTGATAATATGTAAAAACAAATTATACCTCATAGTAATGTTCTGGAATGGGTTTTACAAGTAAAAAACTTATTTTCAGTAATAATTACTTTGTTCCAAAAAGTGATCCTTTTTTCACTAAGTGTCAAAGTGGTGGGCACTAGAAAATGAATTGTTCCTTAAAAAAATTAAATCTCTTGATTTTCACAAATATTTATTTTCAAAATAAATGTGGATTCCTAAAGTTTTGTTTTCTAACATTACTGGACCCAAGAAGGTTTGGGTGCCAAAATTATAATATTTTTATTTTCAGGATAACAAAGATAGTACCAAAAACAATAATACATGGTACATAGATAGTTTATGTTCTAGGAATATGACTATAAATAAAAAATTCTTCAAGAAGATAATAAAAAATAAAGGTGGAAAAGTCACTTTTAGAGATAATGCTCAAGGAGAGATTATCAGAATAGGTAACATTGTTATTCTTGGAAAAAATATTATTTCAAATGTTTTATTTGTTCAAGGTAATAAGCATAACCTTATAAGAATAATTCAATTATTCGATGAAGGTTATATTGTGATATTTAGTAATGATAAATGTTTAGTACATATTTCCAAGGATGAATTTATTCTTTCTTCCAATTGGCATGAGAATGTTAACACACTTTACTTAGAAGACCATAGGATCCAAGACTAACCTTGCCTTAGTGTAATGGAAGATAAATCTTGGTTATGTTTTAGAAGGTTAAAACATTGTAACCTTATAAAATTATCTAATTTTACTAATAAAGGACTTGTTAATTATTGACTGAAAATTAGGTTTGATACTTCAAAAGTCCACGACCCTTGTCAATATGGTAAGAATCATAAGTTATGTTTTAAATCTATTAGTGAAGTCTCAACTTATAACACTTTACAATTAGTGGAAATGGACTTATTTTGTCCTACACAAACTGGAAGTATTGGTGGAAAATACTATGTAAATGTCTTAGTGGATGATTACATTAGATATACATGGGTTTGTTTTCTCACTAATAAATCTGAATCCTTTTTTTATTTTAAAAATTTTTCAGCCAAAGTTAAAAATGAGAAAAAAAATATTCTCGATAATAATTCATAGTGATCATGGTGAAGAATATGTAAATTCTTATTTTGAAACTTTTTGTAGTAAGATAGTTATTGAACATAACTTTTGAAAACCTAGAACCCCTTTAAAAAAATGGGTAGTTGAAATAAGAAATATAATTATTCAAGAAATAACTATAACCATAATGAGTGAATAATCAATTGATAAAATTTTTTGGGTTGAAGAAATTAGTACTACCTACTATACTGTAAATCATGTTTTAATTAGACCCTTTATTAATAAATATCCTTATGAATTTTGGACAATAAGAAAACTAAAAGTTTCTAACTTTAAAGTTTTTGGTTGAAAATTATTCATCATGAATACTGAAGATAATCTATACAGATTTTCACCAAAATCCATTGAAGGAATATTTTTAGGTCATTCCACTATTTATAAGGCATATAGAGTTTTTAGAAAAATTATTATACAATTAAGGAAACAATATATTTTATGTTTAATTAAACTAATCCTTTTGTTTTCAAAAAACCTTAACTAACATCCTCAGATGTTATTTCTAAAAATACTTTTCAAACTTTGTTATAAAGTTATTCTCATACAGAAATAAATCAAGAATTTGTTTATAAAGTTATTTCTTAGGAATATTTTCTACTTTTTTTAAAATAACATACTTTTGAAAACCCAAGAAGTTAGTTGTTTCTTAGGAATAATCCTAGTGAAAGTATCATTGGTCATGTAGATCAACCAGTTGGGATTAGAAGTTCCAAAAAGAAATGAAATTAAACATATAGCTTTATTATCCTAATATAAACCTAAGAATCCTGATGAGGGTTTAGGTGATGAGGATTGGATTAAGGAAATTCAATATGATATCAATGAATTTGAAAGGAAAAAATTATGGACTTTAGTTGAATGACCTAAAGAAACTTCTATAATTGGAGTAAAATGGGTTTTTTAGAATAAGTGTGATGAGAATGACATAATTTTTAGAAATAAAGATAGAATTATTGCTAAAGGATATAATAATCAAGAGTGAATTTATTATTAAGAAACATATGCAATGGTATCAAGACTTGAAGCTATTCAAATACTTCTATCCTTTATAACATTCTTTAATTTCAAACATTTTCAAATGGATGTAAAGTTTTCTTTTCTCAACAGATATGTTTAGGAGGATGTTTATATTGAACAACCACCTGGTTTTAAAAATAAAAAACATCCATAACATGTTTTTCTATGGACTTAAATAATCCCCTTGATATTGGTATGATACATTAACTATATTTTTGTTACAAAATATTTTTGTTAATGGAGATACAGATCTAACCCTTTTTATAAATTTAGTTAACAAAAATATTATGATTGTACAAATTTATGTTGATGATATTATATTTAGATCAAATCTAAAATATTTAATTGATTCATTTTTGGATCTTATTAAATATGAGTTTTAAATGAGTATAATGGGTAAGTTAACATATTTCCTTGGTTTTCAAATCCCACAAAAACCATAAATAACTTTTATATCTCAATATAAGTATATAAAATATATTCTTAGTAAATTTGGATATGAAAATACTAAAAGTATAAATACTCTCATAAATACCTCAAATATTTTAGATCTTGACGAGGCTAGATAACCTGTTGATAAAATTTTTTTAGAGGTATCTTAAGAAATTTAATTTTCTTAACTTCTAGTCAACCAAATTTAATGTTTTCTGAATGATTACGTGCAAGGTATCAAGAAAGTCCAAAATAATCTCATTTAAAAGCTTTAAAATGATTTTTTAATTATCATAAGGGAACAATGGATTTAGGGATTTTCTATTCTTCTAGAAATGTTTTTGAATTAAAAAGTTTTTCAGATACTGAATTTAGAAGATGTATAATTATATTAAAATTGCATAAAAAACTTGTCATTTCTTGTGAGATTTTTTAGTTTCTTAGTCTTATAATAAAAAACACTCATTATCACTTTCCCCTAATGAATCTGAATATATGGAAACTATAATTTTTTGGGCTTAAGTGTTATGGATACAACATACACTCACTGACTATGGCACGAGTTTTACTAAAATTAAAATAATTTGTGATAAAAAAAGTTCCATTTATTTAATTAAAAACCCAACACATTAATCATGTGAAAAGAACTTAGATATAAAACACCACTTCTTTTAGGATCACACACTTAAAAGGAAATATAATTTTGAAATTCATCATAATGCAAGATCAACTTGCTGATATTTTTAAAAAACCTCTTACTTATGATATATTTGAATATATCAAACAGAAGATATGGATAATTAGTATAAATTAATCATTCATATTTACTTATTGTTTACCCACATCCTTACATTAATACACTCCTTTTCATAGGGATATTATATATGATTTATATTTTTCAAAACTTTATTTTTTCTTTAAAACTTTTAGTTTTATAAAATAGTTAGTTTTTCTAAAAAAACATTTATCATAATGAATTTTCGAACTCAAATTTTTTATAAAATTACTTGATTCAAAATTTTATAAATTATTCACAAACTCCAAAATTTTCATAAAGTTTACAGACTCAAAATTTCTTAGAAACTTTTTCTAATAAAAAAGTTTTCATAAAAAGTTTTTAATTTCAAAATTCTCATAACCAGATTTTATCGAAATAATTTTTTTTCAAAACCTTTTGTATTCAGTTTTTCTAAAAACTATCTTAAACTACTTAGTTTACAAAAAAACAATAATAACAAGTTAATAAAAATGATGGGTCTTTCTACTCTAAAAGACACTCTTCTATTCTTTTAGTTTTTACACTATTTCATCACGTTAGTCCATTAACTATTGTTGTTATTGTTATTATTTTAGTTTTATAATTTTAAAAAAAAATCCCAATCAGATTCATTCACAATCCAATAGAAAGGTTAAAAACTTATAGAGTTCAAAAATATTTTTGAAACATTCTTTGGATCAATTTTAATCATCAGATCAGAATGATCTTAATCTCAACAATTGGTTTTCTTATGGAACATGAATCTTCAACCCACGATGCCTATATGTGGGTGGTTCACTACCCATCCCACATAATTTATTCATGATTTTCTCTCTTGACTTGCTACACCACTAAAAGATCTCAGTCTAAAAGTTCTTTCCTTTACATCTTATCACCTTCTCCGGTCTTAGATCTAATAGAGACTAAGAAGGATTTTACTAAATGGTTTGTATTTAAGGAGAGTTTGATAGAAAGATCATGGTATGAAAAATATTATTCAACTTTGAAGAAGATCATCCCTTTTAAAGGTTGGGAGTTAATATGTGTTTAGAAACCAGACATGGATTTTAACTTGTACTTTTCAGTTCTAGTTCATGAGTTTTATGCATCAGTTCTATTTTGAAATAGGATGGTAAATAAAAAGTAAATTTTTATATGTACACGAAGAAATAAAAGTTTTCTTATAAGAAACTTTCATACTTAGTTGGAATTCCATTAGAGGGTGAATCTTACTGTCATTCTCATAAGCTTCCAAATAATCTTGGAACATTTAACAAAACCAAATGTGAAGATTCACTATTTTTGGAATATAATAAGGTAAGGAAAGTATCCTATATCATTCTGGATAACTGTGTAGTTGCACTTTGGATGCAAATATATCTCATTATGATAAATGGAGATAGAGATACCTTAAAAGTATAAAATGTTTTTATATTGTATTATCTTATAAATATGAGGAAAATAGACCTTGTTAAGTTTATCCTTTTTATTTTGGATAACATCAAGTTAGCCTCTATCAAATTCAAGATTATAATTTTTCCATCCTTTATTAGTAAGATGGTGGTAAAGTGTTTGGAGGTTTTCAAATATGCAAATAAATCTTATCCAATTAGGGAGAAAATTCCATTTATTAGTGATGATATGATGAATAGAATAAATTTGATTTTTGATAGTAAGTTAGAGAAGTTTGATGATAATATTAATGGTACTGTTTTAGAATTGTAACCATCAAGGAAGTTAGAAAAGGTTGAAAACAAGAAGAAGAGGAAGGTAGAGACCTATCCTCTGAATAAACAAAAGAAACAAAAGGAAGTACCACATGAAGTCTTTCAAAAGTGGATAAAAGATAATGATGAGAAGAAACCATGGGATCTGCAAATCATAATCGACCCCATAAAAGCTAAATCCTTAAAAATTTGTGATGATGAAACGTTATAGGAATAAGAGAAGAAAACAAAACAAAATAAGAGATATCAAGATGTAGGAATTATTGAATGTTTGTTGAAAGGTATTGAAAAAGAATATGAGACTGTTATCCTTACCACTTCCATACCGACCAAATACTACCATAAGGTGGTTTAGTTTTTGAAGAAAGTTTAGTGGTTACAGAAAATATTTCTTCTAACATAGACAAAAGAAAAGAAAAAGTTTTTGATGAATAATCAGTACCAGTCTTTCCTAAGAAAGAATAAATTCTAGAACTAGATGGTAGGGGAACTCTTATAACTTCAATACAACATCAATAAGAGCTTGATAAAGAAGCTGATGAAAATGAGGAAGAAGGAAATGAAGAAGAACCAAAGGAAGAAAAATAATGAGAATACAAAGATAAATAATAAGAAGAATACAAATTAGTATAAAAAAAATAGAAGAAGTGGTTGAAGAAGGAGAATAAAGAGAATATGAACAAGATGGAAATGAAGAAAATACTGATGATGAAACTCAATCAGAAAAAGATTCATCAGAATCATCTTCATCATCACTAGAATTTTCCTACAAGTATGAAAAGGAATAAAAATTTGAAAATAATAAAGAAGAAGAATCATTATAATAAGAAGAAATATAATCCTCATCGAAGAGAGAATATGATCAAAATTCAAAAAAAAATTGATGATAAGGCTGAGTCTGATAAGGACATTGACATTATTGAATATCTTGATGATAAAGAAGCTGATAATAAAGTTTATAAAGTAGTTGAAAAGTATGTTTCAAAGAAATATAATAATAAATATAAAGAAGTGGAAACCGAAATGAGTAGAACTAAACCACCTCATCCTAAACCAGAACAATTGGATTCTACTAGAAACATTTCTTAAAAAGAATTTGATTATACTTTTCATGTTATGAGAAGGTTAGAAAAAACAATACCTTACTTTCCAAATCTTAAATCTAGAATCAATATTATCCTAGAAATTAATAATAAAAAATCATATTAAATAAAAGTTTTGACATAATTAGTGATCTGGATGGAATTATAGTTAAAATTTCTTCAAGAAAGTTCATAGAATCACAAGAAATAGTGTAATAAAATAGTTAAGTGGTTGAATCAGATTGATTTTTATATTTTCATGCACGATGATAAATTTGATGAAGTGAAAAATATTATGGTTTAATTAGTTGAATTTTTCAATCAGTTATTCAATGTCATGGTAGATAGAGTGATTTTTTTTTGAAGATTTTAGAGATGCGACAGATGATGATATTCATGTTGTCAATGTATTGAAACAAAAAGTTAATAATTTGGAGTTAGATATTACCATACTTAGATGTTTTGAATCCAAAATTTTCTTTTTAAAGGAGGATAATAATAAGTATTATGAGGAAATTGAATATTTGAAAGCTGAAGGTCATAAGAAAGATTCTTTGGAAGACAAAGTTTCAAAATTTGTGAAATATTAGAAAGAGTTCAAAAATATAAAGGTGTTTGTTAGGACTCTAATGAATAAAAAATATTTTTTTCACTTTTGAACTCTTGATGTATTTATTTTTATAAAACATTTTAATGTATTTAATGAACTATCACTTCATCCAATTATGATTTACTCGAATATCTATGCAATTCTGATTGGTAACATGTTCTTTCATAATTTCATGGATGATTAATTAGTTCATTGTATTGTTTTATATGTTTTCCTTTTCTAACATTTTAGGAAGCATCATTCTATTACCCATTCCTTTTTGAAAATAACAAAGGGGGAGAATGATATATTTTTGGGAGAATTTTATACAAAGGGGGATAATAATGCTTTAAGAGAGATGATTTCTTTAAAAAGGGAGATGTTTTATTAAAGGGGATAATATGATCCTCAGGGTAAAAATATTATCCTAAGGGGGAGAATATTTCTTAAGGAAGGTCTATTATAAATACTATTGTTGTATAAAAAATCATATTCAGAAGAGTTAAAAACTCAAGGGGGTTATGTTTTAAAGATTAAATCTCAATAAAAAGTTCTTAAAAGAATAACGGGCTGTAAGTTTTATAAGTTTTTTTCCATTTACATTCTAGGGTTTTTGATTTCAAAAAAGGGGGAGATTGTTGAATAAAAATTTATACTTCATACTTTTACATTCCTTTAGTTTTGGAAATCACAAACACTTTCTTAAAACATGTTTACTATCTTTTTTATGTCCCAAGTTTTTTAGCATGTTTTTTTACAATAAATTAATTTCTACCATACATAGAATAAGTTCTAAAGTATTAAAAATATAAAAAATACATTCTTAATTATGAAAATCATATCAATTATGAGTAATATTATTAGACCTACCTTTATCAGGCCGGAAGTTAGACTTTAGTTATGTCTATCATAACAACAAAAGTCATGACTATCTGATTGACACTGGTACCGATACAATCAGACTAACACTCATAAAGATTATCATATTGACATTGTAAAGGAAGTCCATTAGATTGACTGAAGTTTATAGTTAGAATACAGAAGACTTGTTTCAATTTTGAGGAGTATCTTTAACACTATAATAGTGTTAAACAATACAACGTCATACATTAAATTATGATGAGCTGTCAAGTGCCAGGTGTTCAAGGCCACTGCAACAAACTTGGAAATATGATTGTTGGATAAATACCTATAAATACCTTATCATTTGAAGAGTTTGGAGCTATTTTATTACACCCACCCTCAAGTTTTTAGAAGAATAATTAGCATGAACTACTCTTTCTCAGTCTTTGTATTTATTTAGAGAGTTTTTATTTTTAAGGAATCCTTATTAGGGATGTTTCCTTAAGAATTTTTTTAATTGTACCTATGTCAAATCATTGTTATAATAATGTACTTAAAAGGATAGGAAGGCAATGAATCTGATCTATCAGATCGAGGTATTATGATGATAGTAAGATAGAGCTGATCATTGTATCGAGGGCTTCTGAGGATCAAAATATAGAGATGATCCGATCTTCATATCGAGGGATTTCCTAGTAAGGAAAGAAAAACTTTATTGTAAGTATAAAACATTTGATATCTTTAGTCAAGTTTATTGACTCTCTTTCCCTTAAGATTGAAAAAGATCATTTTTGAATATATATTTTAAGTCATTCTTACTTTTACATAGCTATTGTATTACTTGTTTCTTTACAAGTTTCTATTTTAATACATGTATAATATAAAGTGAGTTATCATATTCATATTTCTATTCTAATTTTTTTATCATTTTAACCCTGATTATGATAATCACTCTGATAAATTGGATCCATTTTGATATCGATCTTTTACTCTGATATAATTAGGATGAATCTAATTCCAATTCTTTGACTTTTCTAATCGGACTGAGTCCAATTCTGATAACCCTACTTTAAGAGGATTTGTGTTTTGTATAGTTTAAATATCTTAAAATAACTTTTTAAACTACAATTCACCCCCCTCTTGTGAGTATAGCCAACTAAGATAATTCTTACGATCCTATAATAAATATTTAAGATATAATGATCCTGCAATTTTGTTTTCACACCAAAAAGTTCCTTTGATGATTGTAAAAGACTTAAAAGGAATCTAAATCTTTGAGAGGGATTAGATTCACTACCACAAAACAGGTCAAGGGAAGCGCTTCCCTTTATCAGTGCTAAAAAGAAAGCGCTGATAAAGGGGTATGCCTTTATCAGCGTGTTTTTAGTGCTGATAAAGGTAGCTCTTTATCAGCGCTAAAAAAGCGATGATAAATGAATGTTTTATCAGTGCTTTTATTTTAGCGCTGATAAAACATACCTTTATCAGCCCTTTTAACGAGCACTGATAAAGGTTCTGTCGGTTTTTATTTAATAACCCTAACAGTCCATCCTCGCTTGCACGCGGTCAAGCTCTCACGAAAGCTGAACCAGGCTCTTCGCCACGCGACCTCGTCCTCCTCCTCCTCATCCTTCTCGTCCTCCTCCTCCCTCCTCCTTTTTCCTCCTCGTCCTCCTCGTCCTCCTCCTTCTCCGCCGCCGTCGCCACCTCCGCCCCCGCTCCCGCTACCGCGACTGCCTCTGCCTCTGCCGCCTCCACCCTCGCTGCCGCGACTGTCGCCACCTCTGCCGCCGCCGCCGCCTCTGCCTCTGCCGCCGCCGCCACCTCCACCCTCTCTGCCACGACAGCCGCCGCCTCATCCTCCTCCTCCTCATGCTCTCAAGGTGGGATGTGAGTTCCATGGATGGTATTCCCTTGGTATATTATTTATATATTGTGTGTGTGAGGACCAAATAGTGAATATAGATGTGAAATAGGAATGATACCATATCTTGAGCCTAATTCCAGTAAGTATTTTCATAATAGATATTGTGGTCTTAATGTGATTATGATTATGTCTAGGGATGTGATTCATAATTAGTGATGAGTGTCGAAATAAGAGATGTTATTGATATTTAGCAACACAAGTGGGTTGTTTGTGAATGATGTGTAATTGGATACCCTATAGGTTTAATAAGGATATATTGACTCTAAGATGAAGTATATGGTAATTGGTTATTTATGATGGTTCACATGTGTGAGAGGTATACCAAGGTTATGTGTGATGAATTCTGTGGATAACCAACCCTTGTTTTCATTTTTTTTATTTTGAGTTACCATGGGCGGTATGTTCTACCCCTTCGAGTTGAATATTTATGTATGAGATACAAAGGAAATAGTTTTTAATCTTATGGTTATATGGATTCCCAAAGATTATCCCAATGAAAATGATGATGGATCCATATTAATTTTCATCACATAACATAATCTCATAGTTACATGATTAGACAAAGATGAACCCATAATACAAAACATATCACCTAGTATGTCTGTCACATATACAAATAAATAAATTAGAAAAAAACATGATAGAAAGCATAAAGGTACCATTAAATAATTACATTGTTCAACTTGTTTTAGAAATTGTTTATCTTCATCCGTTCCTTGTACTTGCACCCATGAATTTGAAGGTGAGTATGCGTACATGATAGTTGACCTTATTAGAGAAGAGTTTCTGGAAGAGTATAAGAGACATGAAGCAATGAAGATCATTAGAGTGTTGGAGAAAATGTGGTTGCTAAAAACAATGTGGAAATCGGCTTGTGCAACGTGGCCTAAGTTACAACTTACAGGTATTGTAACTTAGGCCGCGTTGCACAAGCCGATTGCCACAATTAATAGCAATGATCATTCCAAAATGCATTTACACTGAAACCACATTTGCTCCAACACTCTAATGATCTTCATTGATTCATGTCTATTATACTCTTCCAGAAACTATTCTCTAAGAAGGTCAAATATCGTGTACTCATACTCACCTTCAAATTCATGGGTGAAAGTACAAGGCACGAATGAAGATAAACAATTTCTAAAACAAGTTGACCAATGTAAGTATTTAATGGTACCTTTATGATTTGTAGCATGTTTTTTTTTCTAATTTATTTATTTGTATATGTGATAGACATACTAGGTGATATGTTTTGTATTATGGTTTTATCAGGAGTCTGTATGATTTCTTGTTTCCACATTTCATTTTAAATAGCATGTTATAATTATATATTTACTGTACCCTAATGGCTCAAATAGTCAGGCATATTTTAGATGTTTCTAGAATGCTATAGGATTCTTTTTCCCCAATGGTAGTACATTTTTAGGATGTTTTCACTAATGAGGTATAAAATTTACTTCTTAATAAAGAGATAAACTTTATAATCTAGTTAGTTTTGGGAGAAAATTTGGTTTTTATCACAATTTCTAAAATAACACCAAAAGAGCATCAGTTGTTTGAATTACAATTTGATGATATAGAATATAATGGTTTCATATGGAATAATACTTTACCATGGGGTTTTACAGTTCTCTAAAATAGATGGTTGATTGGTATTTATTCTTTTGTTGGACTATTGGAGATTGAACCTGATGAGAGTCATGAATATGTATCCTCATCCACGCATTGATAGTCACATTGATCATCTATGAGGTTCTATGATCTTCTCCAAGATAGATTTGACATTAGGATACCATTAGATGAGTTGGACATCGATGGACCTACCATGGACTGCTTTTAGGAGTAGTTATGGCCTGCATGATTTTTTAGCGATGATTTTTGGTTTAACTAATGCATTGGTTGTATTAATGGACTTGATGAAGAGGATATTTCATCCTTTTCTGGATCAGTTTTTAGTAGTTTTTTTCAATTCAATATT
This sequence comes from Viscum album, assembly GCA_963277665.1. Taxonomy (NCBI): domain Eukaryota; kingdom Viridiplantae; phylum Streptophyta; class Magnoliopsida; order Santalales; family Viscaceae; genus Viscum; species Viscum album. The sequence continues at coordinate 1,036,567,003 of OY728126.1, forward strand.
AGTGTACTCCCAACCCATAGTTGATCTTGACCAACATCTTATCATCACCTTGATTACATTGAGATAGCATCATATTTATTACTGTTTTCTTCTGTTACTCATTGGTTTCCTCTTGTTCGCATGTCATGTATTTTATAAGGCATCATTCAGTCTTTGTAAGACTAACTTGGACTAAATTTGATATATTTCAGATTAAATAAAGTATCTTATACATACACGATGTTCAACCTACTGGACACACCATGTATATGGATTTCACATGTGTTTAAAGGTATTTGTACCATGATTTGTTTTTATAAAACCCAAAAAATTCTACCTGATTAATTAAAACATAATATTAGGAAAGTTCTCGAGATCGAACCCATAAAGACAATGAATATGAATAAAGAATGGATGAATGCCAATCAGTTGACAAAAGAGTGTGAAGATGGTGTGAAAGAGTTTATCAAGTTTGCAGAAGATCATGCATGTGACCCTTCTCAAATCCTCTGTCCGTGTTTACACTGTTGTTATTCAAGACAAATTAGTCCAGATGAGTTGGAAGAACACCTGATCTGTCACGGAATAGATTGAAGTTATACATGTTGGAATAAACACGGGGAAAAAATCAATGTAGGTAGTGACTCAGAGAACACGACATTTTATAGATCATCTGATATGATTAGAAGCGTAAACAGTGAAGAGGATCGTATGGAGGGTGTGATTACAGATGTGAATGATGATGAAGATCGTATTGAGGAAATGACAAGGACAGTTGAAGATGAACTTCATGATTGCCCAAAATTGTTTGAGAAGTTAAAGAGTTGTGCAAAAATTCCATTGTATGCTAGTTGCACTAAATATACAACATTGTCAGCCGTATTGAAGCTGTATAATTTGAAAGTAGGCAATGGGTGGAGTGACGCCAGTTTTATGGAACTACTTGCTCTCCTGAATGGCATGCTCCCAGAAGATAATGAACTCCCAAGATGAACATATGATGCCAAACGAATGCTACGATCGATGGGTATGATCTATGAAAGAATACATGCTTTCCCGAATGACTGTATATTGTTTCTCAAGGACCACAAATCACTTAAAGAATGCCCAAAGTGTGGTGATTCCTGATAAAAGAAAGATGATTCTAGTCCTACGAAAGTTGTATGGTACTTTCCAATCATTCCTAGGTTTAGACGCCTATATAGAAGTGAGGAGACTGCAGGACCATTGACATGGCATGAAAATACAAGAATTAAAGATGGGAAACTACGTCACCCTGCAGCCTCTCCTCAGTGGAAGAGAATTGATCATGAGTATCCTAAATTTGGGAATGAGCCTAGAAACCTTCGTCTGGCGTTATCTACAGATGGGGTGAATCCTTTTGGTTTTCAAAGAAGCAGTCACAATACATGGCCGATTATGTTGGTAAATTATAATTTACCACTGTGGTTATGCATGAAACAAAAATACATCATGTTATCTATGCTTATATCAGGAACAAAACAACCGGGTAATGATATTGATGTTTATTTGGCCCCATTGATTGAGGATTTGAAAATATCATGGGATTCAGGTGTTACGATGTATGATGCTTACAAAAATGAGCAGTTCACTTTGAAATCCATGTTGTACGGGATGATAAATGACTTTCCTGCTTATGGAAATTTTTCAGGATATAACATTAAAGGAACTCAAGGGTGTCCCATTTGCGAACAAGGTACACATTCAATTAGGTTGAAACATTCATCGAAAACTGTGTTTCTAGGACATCACAGATTTCTACCCCGACGACATAAGTACTGATCTTGGAAGAAATCATTCGACGGAAGTTCAGAGGAACGTACAACACCGTCTCCACTAACAGGTGATCAATTGTTTGGGAAGGTGAAAGATTTGGACACTACTTTTGGTAAACTGTTTTCAAAAAACCTTACGAAAACTGGTTGGAAAAAGAGATCATTTTTTTTGAATTACCATATTGGAATTGTCTGTATGTCAGAAATTTTCTTGATGTTATGAATGTTGAAAAAAATGTATGTGATAGTGTCATTGGAACATTGCTAAATGCACCCGGAAAAACAAAGGATGGAATTAAGGCTAGATTGGACATGGTTGAGATGGGAATACGAGAAGAGTTGGCACTAGTGAAGGGTGAAAAACGAACATTTCTTCCTCCTGCTGCTTACACTCTTTCCAGGCAGGAGAGATATCAGTTTTTCAACTTCTGGAATGACGTAAAGGTTCCATAGGGGTATTCATCAAATATCAAGAACATCGTCTCAATGGGAGATTTAAAATTAAAGGGTCTGAAATCACATGACTTCCATGTTTTGATGAAAGATCTAATTGCTATAGATTTACATTGCATTTTTCCCAAGAATGTCCACCATACATTAACAAAGCTCTGTTTCTTCTTCAAATCTATATGCAGAAAAGTTATAGACCCGGAGAAATTGCCAACTATGGAAAGAGAAATTGCCTTCATATTATGTGAATTGGAAATGTTCTTCCCGCCGACATTTTTTGATTTGATGGTTTATTTGATGGTTCATTTGGTGAGAGAGATTCGACTATGTGGTCCTATACATTATAGATGGATGTACCCCATTGAACGGTATATGAAGATTTTGAAAGGGTATGTCAAAAACAGAAGTCGGCCAGAGGGTTTTATTGCGGAGCAATATATTGTTGAGGAAGCTGTTGAATTTTGTACCGAATACCTGTCTGGTGTGGAAATCATTGGCCTATCGAAATCTCGTCACACTGAGTGTCTTGAGGGTGAAGGAATTTCTGGAAGAGAGGTTGTCACAATCAATATTACAGATCAAGAGAAGACCCACCTTTACGTTTTGCATAACAGTTTCGACGTTGACCCATATGTTCAAACCCACAAAAAAATTCTTAGGTGTTTTAATCCTTCTAGGGATGAAAAATGGATATCAGATACACATAATCGACAGTTTATAGGATGGTTTCGAGACCATATTTTTAAGCAGTTAGATGAAAATCCAGACTCAATTTCAGAACAACTTTGGTGGCTGGCCGGAGGAGCAAGTGTGTATGTATTATCTTACAATGCTTATGCAGTTAATGGTTATACATTCTATACTAATGAACATGATGAAGACAGTACCATGCAGAATAGTGGGGTTACACTTGTGGCTGAGGTGATGCATGTTTTTGGTGCTAAGGACAAAAATCCAATTTATGCGAATATGTCATACTTTGGCATCATCAAACGAATATGGTAGTTGGATTATACGAAATTAAAAGTGCCGATTTTTCAATGCAAGTGGGTTGATAACAGGAGTGCTGTTAAAATAGATGAATTAGGATTTGTGAAAGTTGATTTTAGTAAGGAAGGGGAGAAAGAAGAACCATTTTTAATGGCATCACAGGCAGTACAAGTATTTTATGTTCCAGACCCCGCAAACCGAAATTGGTCAATTGTTATGTTATTGACCAAAACAACTGAAGGGTCAGATGAAAGTTCAACGGAGGTTGACCCTTTTATAGGGACTTCACAATCATTTCACAGTGGTCCAAATGTAGACGGCGTTTTGTATGTCATAGGAGACCACAATGAAGGAATTTACATAGTTGATAGAGGAGTCAAATCAATTCAACCTTTAAAGAAAAAAAGAGAGTACAATAATCAGGTTATTTGTTTATTGTAACATAAATTGTGTTACATTATGTTATTATCTTTTCACTGCTGTTTTTATGTAATCTAAATTAAATATTAAACCACTTCTGTAGATAATGACTTCTGCACCTGCTGATGCACCCAATCCCGAGGCACAAAAGGTCTCTCAACCACCAGCTAGTGGTCCCACTGCAGAGCAACAACAGGGTTCTCAACCAAATGCTGGTGGTCCCAGTGCAGAGAAACAATAGGTTTCTCAACCTGTTGTTGCTGGTCCCAATGCTAAGGTACAACAGGTTTCTCAACCTGTTTCTTCTGGTCCCATTGCCAATGCTAGCGCTCCGGGGGGAAGATATTAATGCTACTTCTGAGGAAATGGTAGGAAATAAAACCCTGAAAGCGCAAAAAAAAAACAAGAGCATCGTAGTTTGACAGTGTTGGCCAAAATCCTTAAGGCAAAAGCAAAAGGCATCAAATTTGAGGTGGGATGGAATAAGCGAGGCCAACATGTTAACCCCAACAAAGCCATATTTAGTAGCTACATTGGAATTTTCACTTGGCAATGCGTGCCGATTGATGTACAGTCATGGCACCATGTTGTCATCGGGCTGAAGACACTAATGTGGGAAGAGATTACGGTAACATTATGATATCGTTTTTTTAATTTATTCAAATAAAATAAAATACAAAAACATTTAATTACTCTTCATCATCCATTTCAGAGTGCATTTATAGTAGATGTCTCACACAAGGAATATGTATTAAGAGTTGCAGGAAGGATTCATAGAGGTTTCCGCACAATTTTAACGAAATATCATTTTAAAGATGCAGAAGGGAAAATCAAGCCGCACCCACCTCCTCTTTACGCACACTTGATATCCCAAGGAGCGTGTGATGCATTTAGCAACCGTCGTGGGGAGCATACTTTCCAGGTACATTGTGTGGGGTAATACGTTGTTTGATGTTTGCTTGTATTCATCACTCTGATTGAAATTTTTTTATTTATGAAACAGCTACTGAGTGCTAAAAATAAAAAAACGCGCAACAGAACCAGCGTACCCTTACCGTAAAGCAAGGATGGGGTATGCTGAACTTGAGAAAAAATTGGTACGTCTTTTAAATCTACCCTACTACTAGTATGTGACATAAAACAACACCATAACCATGTTTCTCTGTTTATATGCAGATTAATGAATCGAAATCGAAATCCATATCCATCCCACACCATGTACTATGGAAGGAGGCTCGTGTAAATAAAGAGGGGACATTGATTGATGAAAACACACAAAAATTGTGGGAAACATGTGTAAGTATGACATAATATAAATTTGAGTTGCTTTAAATCGCTATTACATTACAATAACCACTTATTTTTCTATATTTTCTATCTGAAATAGTCACAAGAATCAACAACAACCGCACCAGATGTAGACATACTTTTAGAAGCCTTGAATCAGCCAGAAAAGTATGTCCGTGTCAGAGGTGTAGATTTTGGGGTGACACCCCGAACATATTTTCAAAAACAAAAACAAGCGGGGGATCAAAATGAAAAAATAGAAAAGCTGCAAGAACAATTATCTATTTTTCAAGAAGAATTACAATACCAGAGAGAGATGATAGAAAAATTGATGGGGGAGAGGCAAAGAGAAGAAACAAATCAATAACAACCCATGCGTGACGATCTCGCCCCACCCCCCACCAGCTTTGAGGTGAGCCATTCCCCTAAAAAACATGACTTAGATGAGGTAATCAATGTTTTAATAATTGTTTTTGTGAAATGTGATTTACATAGACACTGATACATTTCCTCTACTAATACTCCATAGGGTAAAAATGACTATGATTTATATTTATCAACTCCCACCTATCGCCTTGTAGCGAGGGATACAGTGTTCAATATGCAAAATGACATGGTACACAACAGACAGATTCCAAAAGATCATCTTAGAGTGTCAATTAACGTAGCTAATGAGCCAAGTGCCGAGCTACATGTTCCAAATGACGATGACGACATTCATATGGTTGAACAAGATATTGGAACATTCATCATATGGCCGACAGTTCTTGTAAAAAAACAGGTTGAAAAAAAGGTATTCATTTCTTATTTATTTTTCAAGTTGGACCTTTAACATTTAATGAAAAAAGGTCTGAACCGATGACTGTTATTACAGAATGACAAAGACTGTGGGGTGAAACAAAACATCAGCTCAAAACTATCTCAAGGATCAACAAACCGATTGAAATGGTCTACTGAGAGCACCTTCACCCCGCCCATTCTACATCCATAGTTAATATCATTGCAGGCTCATGTGGATACAAAGTTGAAAGACGGAAGTACTCACATAGTTGCTTTCAAAAAAGATATGTATGGAGAGAAGATATCAGATTTCATTAGTGCTGAAAATGTAAATGAACTCCTCAAGTATGAATGGCTAGGTGCCTCAGTTGTAAATGTATACATGAGGTAAGTTTTTATGATTTGATTTTACAAAAGCTGATATACTCTGATAATTTTGACTAAATACATTTTATATTTGTCGCAGACGTATATATGAAAAAAAATTTAAGGGATTTACCCATGAACAAAAATTTGGACTCGTTAGTCCTCACACTACATATTCAAAAGACGAAATAGATTATGTTAAAGAGGCTACAACAATTTCATCCCTGCTCAAATCGTTTGAAAAAAAAATTACGGATGACAGACTCTTTTTAATACCAATGATGTAGGGGTAAAACTCTACAATTTAATAATATCAAATATATTTTCATTTCTTTCTTTACTTATTCCGTTTTGTATTTTTTAGGGAGCATTGGATGCTGATTGCAGTCAATTTGGATACTCCAAAGATTTATTTTCTGGATTCAATGCATGGATATCCAACAAACTGACCATGCATGATGGAGTTTGTTAATTTGTAATACACTAGATCCAACATTTTAAAACTAAAAATCTAGTTATATAATTTATGTTATCTTTTCATGAGGATTTTGTTATGATAGGACGGTGCATCAATATCGTCTAATACATGGAATGAATCCAAGGCATAAGGATGAGCACGCCTACAAGTTCTACAACTAGAAAAGTATCCGGGTATATATAATAACATTTCACTATCCAAACACATATCAAAACAAATTACTTATTGTTGTTGATGTTTCTGTAGTGTCCAAAAAAAACAAATGGAAAGAACTGTGGTTATTATGTTTGTAAATTTATGAAAGAGATCATATTTCATCAAAAAACTAGCATCCCTGATGAGGTATTTTCGAAAATAATTACGAGTTCATTTAAAATATTTATTAATCCTTTTTGTATTTATATTTTTTCAGTACTACTATGACTGTCGCAAATACTCTTATTTAGAAGATGATATACATGTGTTTAGAAACGAATGGGAAACATACCTGATGGAAGATTGTACACAAATAGGATGAAGGTGAATTCCTACCACTTATGTTATCTATATATGATCATTGATTATCCTCCAACCTTCTTTGGTGAATTGAGAATGCTACGATGTATTGAAATCTTAATTTATTACTCAATGTTTTCTATCTCCAGATTCATATTATTGATCTTTGAACAAATCAATATTTAAGTAAGGCATGATGGTGTGCAGTGCATATGGGGTTAATGACAAAACCACTGAGGATCAACAAAATCCTATTTCTATATCTTGTTTTTTTGAACTTGTATTTGAGCACATGTGTTGTTGTTTGACTTGCACAATTATTTCTAGGTAGATGCATGAGAGAATCAGTATCGTTGAGGGAGTTTTTGGAACCAAAATATGTGTCCCAGAATAATTCAGGTAAGGGAAAGGCTAGTTGAGATGAAATCCAAGCTCAAACGACCAGTACATCATCAAAAGAATCAACCCTGTGATACACCATCATGTAGAATCTGGTCCTCGTGATGTTTTGAGGTGTTTATGGAAGGTATGGGGAGTCTGATAAGCCTCATGGCCACCATAAATAATGTTTACAAATAGCTCCACATGTTTTTTGTGCCTCATGCCTCTTTACAAGGATCACACCATTCATATGGTCCATCTTAGCACGTATGTCCCATTCATCCCATTGCTACTCTTGGAAGAACCTGAGAATATGACAATGCATAAGCCCCACAAAACCCATACTCATCCAACCAAGAGTATTCCTAGTGTGAAGGGAAGCTAACCATGGGTAATACCCACAACATACCTCTTTTAAATATATGGGTTTTTATCCTTGTATTCTAAATAGGGTACGTAGGAAGCCTCCATGAGGTTAAATCCCAACCAATGGTAAACCATGGTGACCCCCTCACTGGGGCACACCTTCGCTTATTTTCCCTCTTGTATTTCCCTTAGTGGCGTCTGAATAAGTCTTCAGAATGAGAAACCTTACCTTTATGGGATGCACCAAACTTGGGTCAGACCTCATTAGGCGTTTTTATCCATCTATCAGGTAAACATTCCAAGTACTCCCTCCTAGAGATGTACCTACCTGATCCACCTTTATAAGTGTTTTGATCCACCCAGATCTTACATCTCTGTAAGACATTAAATCATGACCCTATTTCCTTGTGGGATGTTAAACTCATGAAATACCACAAGTTAAACATGGTTTTCCATTAATATATTCAATATTAATGTTTAATCAGTCCTTATTAAGGTATTGTGGAGTTGTGGTTTTATGTTTTCCAGCAAATTTCGGAAGATTCCACGCTTTATGTAGGTGATTAAATGCTTTTACATTATATGATGATTTTATTATGCTGTATTTGCTTGATAAGTGTTCTATATGAAATTTTTGTGTGGTTAAAAATGTGTTATCAAAGGAATTTGGGGTGTGTATAGACTTGAAAGTTATTTTTAAAATGAATGCAGTTGTATTTCTTGTGGATTTTCATGCTTAAGTCCTTTAAATGTGTTTGAAGAAATGAGAAAGTTGTGTGATGGGTGTTTTCAAATGGATTTAATGTGTTTGTGAATTTTAAAGAGGGTTTTCTTATGAGATTTAGAGAGTATATATATGTGTATTTACATTAAATGAAAGTACATGAGAATGTGTTGATATATATGATGTGTATAATGTAAACTGAGCACAATTTCCATACAAGGTATTTTCTTTATGATGTGTAGGGGACAGGGTGAGAGGGAAGGGGTGGTTTTCTGGGGGAGGGGGAAGGGGGAAAAGTGGTAGGGGGAAAGGGTAGGGGGTGTGCTGGGTTCTTTTGAAATATGTAGGGGGTGGGCAGGGGGGTGTGCAATGGGAAGGGGGGAAGTGCAGTGGGCAGGGGTGTGCTGGGGAAGGGGGCAGGGGGTGTTCAGGGGGCAGGGAGTGTGCAGGGGTAGGGGGTGTGCTCGGGGGTGGGCAGTGTGTAGGGGGTTTGCTGGGGAAGGGGGCATAGGTGCTTTTTTTTATGGAATGGGGGGGGGGGACATATATCCATGTTCTACTAAATATTGGGCCATTTTATTATTATAGATGATTATCCCTAACCATGAACCAATTTTGTTAATTGGTTATTTTATGTTTTGTGCCTCACTAGTATAATTCCATTTAGCAACCCCATTATTTATTTCATTATTGTATTACTAACAAAATATTTTTTTTATTATGTAGGTGAAATCTTTTTCCTCAGTTCGAATGCTTTGTTCAGAAACCGCCACCATGGACGACAATTTTTTAGAGCGGATGGATGCAAAAAGGACGGAACATCATTGTTTTTTAACTGTTTGTTGGATAAATGTAATTGTAACCAAATTAAAAATTGTTTGAAATGTATATAGAAGTGTGCTTTTTTGTATTCATGATTTCAAGTAAACGTATGTATCATTTTTGTTCTTCTGTGCTTTGTGTGTGGGTGTTGTGTGTGTTGTGTGCAGGTTTTGTTTGAACTCTGTGTAGGTGCTGTAATGTGTGCAGGTGCTGGACAGGTTCTGTGCAGGTTATGGTTTTGGATATGATCTTTGGCCTTTATCAGCGCTAGTTAAGCGCTGATAAATGGATAATATATCAGCTCTATTTTGAGCGCTGATGAAGGTAGTTTTTATCAGCGCTCAAAATAGCGCTGATATATTATACATTTATCAGTGCTGAAAAATAGCGCTGATAAATACTACCTTTATCAGCGCTTTCTTAGCGCTGATAAAGGGGACCCCCCTTTATCTTCTCCAAGATTAACAACGCTTTTTTAGCGCTGTTAAAGGCCGTTTTTAGCCCTATTATAAGCCATATTTGTAGTAGTGATTTCTTTGGATGAAGCTGAATTCTAATAATTTTATATATAATGGAAACTACAATTTATAATAATTTTAACACCCTTTAGGATAATTAATACTACCCCTTATAATTGTGCAGATACTTATTCTAAAAATTAATGGATTTTTAGGATTTAATCTTGTTTGTTTAATCATACCTTATTGAATAAATGGCCTAGATTGGACCTTCCATCAAAGTACTACATTACATGATCACACATGCATGAGGATGAAGTAGTGCACCACCCCCTAAGATTATTCCCATGATTTTTCACTTTTAAATAATGAAAAATGTATTTCAACTAATAAAGAAGATCCCACTCTGACTGACTTTTCTATGTGAGACTCTAAAAAGTCATCCCCTTTAAAAATAATTATACAATTTTTTTTAAATATTTTAAAAACTCATAAAATCCAACAATCACCCACCATTTAAAAAAAATGTAAAACACCATTTTAAAAATGTATAATCATAGTATATTGTAAAGAAAATTCATAAATAAATATCTCTCTCGATTTGAACCTTTATATAGTAGAGTAAAATCTAAACTAAATACAGAAACAATTAGACATTTCATTGAATATATGACTCTTGTTATTATCCAAATTCTTCCTATACAAGTCCATTCAGATTCATCAGTTCTTTATCTACTCCTAGACACCTTTACAAATATGTTTCACTTTTCATTCATGAATGCATGAGATCTATTTGTAATCTCTTTGGAGTGGTACCACTCCCACAATCACATAGGTGAACCAAAAAGTGTTTCCATGATTCAAAAAATTTAATCTCCTTTGCTCAGTAAGAGTTTTAGACTCAGCCTCCTTTACTCATGGGTACTAAACACTATTTTCATTGGATATAATATACCTTTAGTGTTTCCTTCACCCATATGATAGAATTTTCTACATTGAACTTAGACATGGGGAATTATCACATGTTAAGTTGAGGTCTTGATATGTACATTTTATGCATATGTATTGTGGTATTTTCCATATATTTAGCTCTGTGATTTAATTGATATTATTTAAAATAATTTAATTGTTTAATTTGTTTTTTATTTATGGTATGATGTAAAAAATATTTGGAAAATGAATAAAAAGAGATGATGAATGCAAGATGGAGACACTTTACACCGCACCACTTTATGCCGAAGCACGACATAATAAGATTGAAGTTAGATTAAAAATGGAATAGAGTTTTAGAATCTATATAGAGATCCATTTACAACATGTAAATAATTCAAGTCATAAATGTTCTAAATTAGGGATACACCAACAATCATGTCTCCCATTCGCACTTTGAAATGAATATTCATGGCTTGTTTCAAATCCACAAAAAATGAATTCACATTGTAAATTCCATTTATGTCGTAAGATTGTTGATATAATCAATGGTTATTTCACTTTTTATGGCCTGAAATCCATTAAGGGTGTAAACCTTCAATCAATAGTGAATTTAATGAGCAGAAATGAGGTATTTTTTATATAATATTGTGAATTTGAAGCCTTGTCACCACATAATGAGAGACGAGGTACCTTAGAGACAAAGAAAATACGAGATACCAGTGCACGTGACCTCAAATGCCTACTTATTCCACCTCCATTCATCTTTGGGTAACCATGTTCTCATTACCCCTTGTGATTAGCATGAGGAGATAGTTTTATAGTGCCAGGTGCTGTGATTTTAGGGGGAAGTACTAAGTAGTGATTATTTCCTTTTTCAATTCATGTTTGGATCAATGTATTCTTTATTTTCAATTCTAAATCTCTTTCCTTGGGAATTTCATGATCGTTGTTTTGTAATTAGATGAGTAATTTCTATTACATCAACTAATAACCCTTGTTGGCATGTGGACATTATACAAACTAGAGTGGTTATGTTTAAATAGGGTTTTGGGACACCAAGTCCTATAATAAAACCAAGTAGTTGACCATACCAATGGTACGATTATTGGATTAGTGAATGGCACCCTGACCAAAGATCCCTAATACCCAATTATGACAACAAATACGAATGAACATGCAATAATATGAGTTTTATAGCACAAAAACATAAAAATAAATGAACTTGAAATGCTCCATCATTTGAGTTCAAACCCAAATCTAAATTTTCTATTATTTCTCTCTCTTCAAACAATCAATAAATCATGTTTTAAATTACTAAAATTGATCTAGAGAATTTATGGCTGTCCTTGTGGGTTTGAAACTCAAACTTACAATTACTTCATTTTTATAGTTAGGTTGGTTGAGTTTTTAAATTATTAAATTTGTGTATCCCCATAGGAATTAATGGTGTCCTATGAGATGTTAGGCCTAATAATTGGCGATTTTTTAAAACAGACTTTAAATCCATACCTAAATAATTATTGTATATAAAATCCCTTGAAAGTCACTTTGTTAGTGGATCTACCAAGTTTTGGATTTTTCTAATAAAGTCCATGTTTATGATACCATCTTTATCAACTGCCTCACATAGCTATGTCTAAGACCAACATGTTTCAATTTTCTATTATAAGTATTGTTTTATTCCTCATCCAACATTGTTTGAATATCAAAATGTATAACAACACGATACATTGACATACTCCACAATAATAGATCTGATAAAAGGGATATAACCCATTCGTCTTATTTTCAAGTAGTTTCTAAAGTAATAAACACAAAATACATTGTAGAGTAAATTATATAGGTTTTTTGTTTGATACCCAAGAGGTCTCTCCACCCTAAAGTGTAAAAACACAACAACTCAAAGAAGAGTGATCCTCTAGATTAGTTATCCAAATTGTATCAAAAAAACATTCTAACACCATTTACTTTAAACTATAATATGAACAATAATCTATATTATCCTTAATATATTTGATCACTCTTTCAACCACATCCCATTATACAAAACCTAGATTATTTGTATACCTAATAAAATTCCCAACATCATATGAAATATTGGGTCTTGTTCTTATCATTAAATACACGAGACACCCAATAACAGTTTAATATTCTAGTTGATCAAGAACCTTAACAATATTTTGTAGCATCCTACTCCCAAAATCATATAAGGTAGAAATTATTGAAAAATCAAATTATTTTAGCTTATTTATGATCATTTCAATATAAAGAGATTGAGACAGATTTTTTTTTATTCCTAACAATTTTGATTCCTAAAATGAAATTTTATTCACCTAAGACTTTAATATTAATATTTCTAGAAAATTGGACTCAACCTCATTTTCTTGATTTATATTAGTTACAAAAATTACTATGTCATAAACATATAAAAAAATAACCACACCATGGTTATTATGAAACCTACTATAAAAACATTTACCAGCATTGTTAACTATAAATACATTTGATAAAATTACTTCATTAATTTTCTGATTATATTATTTTAGAGATTATTTTGAACCATATTGGAACTTTACAAAATAGTAAAACTTTTTTTATTTTCCAAGAATAAGAATCATTCTGGTAATTATATATATATATATATATATATATATATATATATATCCAATTCACCATTTAATAATGTTGTTTCACATCCATTTTGTGAATTTACAAATTATATATAGAAGCAAAAGTGATAATAATTATAAAAGAACATGACCTATCCATGTGAGTATATTTATAAAATAATTGATTCCTTCCTTTTGTGTAAATCCCTTGACTACCATTAATGATTTATATTTTCAACAGTATGATAAAACTTTTTCTTCTTCTTCCAAATACACAGTTATAACCTATTAGTTTTGAAATTAAGGAAGATAAACTAATATCCATGTATTGTTCCTAGTTATAGAGCCTATTTCATCATTTATGACTTCCATTTAAAGAGATGCATTAGAAGATAACATAACCTCATTTATATTTTTTGGACTATAATCTATATTAAGAAAAACTAGAGTTTTTGTAAAAATACTATCATTAGTTCCTTCCAAAAATTACATATAGAAATTAGATCCATATGTATTGGGTATCAAATGTAATTTACTTTTATGAAACTACTTTGTAGATACCCTAAACCCAGTAACCTAGAGCTAGGGCCTGCTTTGTTACAATATCATAAGATACAAGGAATCACATCATAAAGGACCAAAAAATTTAGTATTCTTCGTAAACTAAATATATAATTGAGTCCTAAATTGCGATTGAATACAAAAATTAGAACATAATTTTTTTCAAGAATAATAAAATTATCACCTCTAGAATATAATTTAATATCAAACATAGTACACTTCATGTATTCCTAATAAAGGAAACAAAATAAGGGTGAGCTTAGATGCTCAATAAGGGTGAAGTAAAAAAGAAGTTATCAGGAATCAATAAAAATAATCAACATGGAAAGGTAAATAACTAAAAACAAATTCCACTTAAATAACTTCAATATAATGGTAATATAATGTATAAACAATATAGAAAAGTAAATAACTAATAACACATGCCGTTTAATCAATAATATGAGAATGAAATTTATCCATAGATATTTTCATATTAAAAATATCATGTATAATAATAATTGAATCTGAATGACGATAATGAATAATTATCGGATGTCATATTTTATAGGAACATGATACTTATAACATCAAGATCTTTTAAAATATGTTTTAAAATATACTACTATCAATAAATTTCACAAGATAGTTTAAAAAATACAGGTTACAAATGCATAGGGTTTGTCCAACTGATTTTGTCTCCTAAGACTACCGATGCATCGAGGGAATTACATTAACCGGTCCCCAAACCATGTATTACATGTAAAAATAATTCCTCACATATATAATAATATATTTAATTCATAAATAATATTACTTATCAAATATTTGTATTGAGTAAAGGATACAAATTTATCAATATCTCCCAAATTAATGAAATAACATTCAAAATAAACACCATAAGTAAAAATGGTATATGGTTTAGGAAATAATTATATACATAAATAAATAATATTTAAATTTAATATAAATTTAATTTACAATGATAAATTATTACAATAAAGTGATTACTTCAACAGAAAGGTAACAATCACAAAAGAAAGTGATATTTCACAATAACTCTTACCATTTGATAATTTTCAAGTCAAATCCACTAGGATGAAATAATTTTAATTGAAAATTAAAATACCCTGAATAATGAATTATTCACGATATTACATGTAAAATGGGAATTATATACACTAAATTAAATTGAATTGGTTCATAATAACAAATAAGTGTCAACAGAATGTAAATTGAGGCGAAATCCCTTACCTCACAATTTCTTTTAGTTTAACATGGTTTATCCTACTTTTTAGTGGTTTTAAAAATACTATTAACGTATTAAATAACCATATTAATATTTATAATATCATATATTACCATTTTATAACATCTTATCATCTGTTCATTAATAATATTTCATTATTTTCATTTTTATGGGTGTTAATTGCATTGTTTTCTCATCTGTGCTTCATCCTGAAAGATTCGGTTTTTGCACATATTATATAGTTATATAATATAAATAATAATAAACATTTTATAATTATCATTTTTCGTATCAATTATACTTTTAAAACTAATCATCAAAGATGGTTATGAAAAATGAAGTACGTTACGACCATGGAGACGGTAGGCCGTAGATACACATGAGTAATGTTTCCATTTTTCAATGATCATCATGGAAAGGAGTTAAGTAATATTTTAACTTTAAAAAATTATCATAATATCATTAATATAATATTTTATACTTATATATACCATCCATTTGGTGTGATGAGGGAAAGATAGCCACATCGCTTTGTGAAGGCGGTAGTCCACACGTGCACGAACGATTTTATCGTCTTTCATTGAGTGAAAAAGTAAGAAAATAAAATGATATATATTATATTTATATAATGATAAATATATCATGAATATCATAATTATTTAATGTATATACCATATAATCATTTAATTTATCCTTATAACCTTCCATGTGGAGCGTTAGTGAAAGATGAATCACATCATTTCGCGAGGCGGTAGTCCGCCGTACACATGAGCGATGTTATCGTGCCTCCTATAGAATGGAAATTAATAATTTATATATTATATAATTAATAAAATGTATAAATATATTATAAATATCATATATATACTTTATACCCATCATCATACCCAACCTTGACAGGTGGAAATGGAAAAACGAACAACATCGGTTCACAATGAGGTAGTCTGTTATACACACAAATGATGATTTTGTAACCCATTTAATGGAAGTGGAGATGGTTTAAGGTCATTAAATTATCATGAAAACATCCCATAATATTTATGATACTATGGTAATTATATCATCATGGTATAATAATTGAAGGAGGTGGAGAAAAAAATAAAATAAAGATGCTCTTTAAAGAACATTGCCTCTTCTTCGGGTATACTCCTTAAGTTTGCACTAAATTCTTTCTAGGATGGATTTATTCTAAAAATAAGTATTCTAGTATTATTATAATAAAATTTGGAAGTGATTTTGGTAGATATTTTTCTAACCTAAGAGGGTTTAATGTGTGAAGAGGTGGGGAGAGTGAGTGTTCTTTTATATGCGAGGATGAGTGACATTATTTTAAATACCCAAATGTATTCACTAATGGGAGGTCTCCCTTACCTAATGTGGATACAAAATAGATAAAAAATAGATTTTAGGGTTTATTTGTTCAATAAAAATCTCCACCAAAAAAAAATAAACACATTGTTTATCTAGTTATTCTCCAGTCTTTAAGTTTACTCAATTTTACCCTTTTAGTTTTTTACCATGGTAACTTGTGTCTTTTTATTTACCTAGTTAATTTATAATCTAAGAATAAAATTAAAATAAGTTTTATTATATAATTTAGACCTAATTATTCTAAATATAAAATCTATTTTTTTAAATAAAACCTTATGTGTGTGTAAAATTAATTTTAATAAAACAAATGTAATGCGCAAACCCCTATTTTAACCTAAATCATTGTAATTAATTCTAACTATTTTCAATAATTATTATGGTAAATAATTAATTTTACCATTTTATATAATAGAAATTATTATTATTCTAAATATGGAGTTAATTTTTCCAAATTCAACTTACATAAGTGGCATAATTTAATTTAAAATTAATCCCCATATACGTGATGAGAAAACAAGTTTTAAATGTAAAAGTGTTCAAAAGTATTCAAAGTTTTATATCAAAATTAAATATAAAAATTATTTAAATGGAATAAATTTAATTAATTTATATAAAACTCAACTAATTTTACTTCAAAACTAATTCAAAATATAATTTAACATTATAAATCATATGAACGAAAAAACAGTTTTCAATTAAAATTTTGTATTTTTCATTATTCATAAAAAAATGAAACTTCTTAGAAAAATCCCAAATTTTCACCCTAAGATAATTTTTGTATTATGATAAATTTTATAAAATTGGTAATTTTTTTTAAAATTATGTGTGAAAAGCATGACTAAGCCATCTTTTATAAAAAATATAGTTTTTCAAAAAACATTTATTTTTTCTTTTAAATGATTATTATTTAAATTATAATCAATAGATAATTAATAAACATGTCTAAAATATATATTATAATAATTTATTAAATCATATTCATATCTTACAATTTAATTTCAAGGTTATAAATACTATATTAA
The DNA here is from genome assembly GCA_963277665.1 of Viscum album. Lineage (NCBI taxonomy): Eukaryota > Viridiplantae > Streptophyta > Magnoliopsida > Santalales > Viscaceae > Viscum > Viscum album. The sequence goes on from OY728126.1 coordinate 1,036,584,519, forward strand.
ATAATAATATTTTAATAATATATTATTATTCGGTAAAACCTTGTCTTGTGTGTAACACAAGCTATCAAAGAAACTCATTGTTGCATGTAATGCAAGATAAAAATAGTGTTGCATGTAATTAAATCTATTTATCCATTATAATAATTTTATTTAACTTTTAATTATGAAATTTGGAATAATAATGTACACCGACACTACTCCTACAAAACTACTTCAAACGCTAAAAACTATAAACCCCCGATGTGGGAAAATATGAAAAAACTAACTAATATACTTATAGATAATGATTATAAATGAAAATTATAAATATTTTTAGGTATCAATATGGTTATAAAATTTTATATTTATATATTTATGTTTTTTTACATTAGTTTAGAGTGAATCTAACTATATTCGGAAAAAGGTAAGGGTTTATTTGTCTCAAATTTGAATCCCTTGAGACAAGTTTACGCTACAAACCATGTTTCATTTTTTATTGTGGGAATACTACCCAATTTTCATTTTGTATCATGATTTAATTATATTTCACTATTTAAATTGTTTTTCCATGTCCATTCTCTCTCGGGGTTTTTATTTAAAATATACAAAGTTTGTAAGGGTTTTTATCTCAACTTCTCTTCACAGAGACTTGTTTTAATGTTATACACCAATTTCTTATTTTTTATAGTGTATATAATTTCCAAGGATATATTTTTACATAATACATTATTTAATAAATGGTATTTATAGAACCATATTATTTTGAAGCTTCAAATTACTTTTGATTCAAAAATTACTAAATCTGTAAGGGGTTTTTTGTGACTCAATTATCTCCCTTGCGTCATAATCACTCATATTTGTCTATTTTATTTCATGATTGATATATTATAACATATATTGATTTTATCATGTATTAAAACATATTTTGTTTGGGTAAATCATGTTTCAAACCAATTTTTTTCCTCGATTATTTTAATGTTTTGTTAAAATTCATTTTTATTAAAAATAAATTTCATTGCTTTTAATGGATTTTTATCCCATGTAATTTTTTTATTTCGCACAAATGTTAAACATTACCTAGTGGAATATAATAATATTTTTATATCCAATGATCCTTTATTCCCATTATTTCATTTTAAATCAAATTACTCTTTATTATTTTTAACAATGTGGGTTTTCAACAATGTTATTTCAAAATGTTTGAAAAGGGTTTTTTATACCCTTTAAAATCAAAAGGATTTATCATCCAAGGAACATTTTATTTTTATAAAATTTATAATTTTTTTCATGTTTCTATTTTTAAATATTATTTTAAAAAGTAAAAGTTTTCAAAGTATTTTAAATTCTCCTTTTTGAAACCTTATTTCATTTCAAGTATTTTTTTTATTTGGACCAATTTATTATAAGGTTTTAAAAATTATTCTCTTTACTTTATCAAAAATGTGTTTTTTGAAAGTAAATCACACTTTATATTTTATAAAAAATTTTAAAAAACTTTTTTTGAAAACTTTTTTATTGTCACTTCAATTTTTCTCCTTGGTTTATCTCCCATAAAGTGATATTTTGATCACCCTCTAAATATTATTATGTTATGGATACTTTTGGGAAATTATATTTTTATATCCAATGATTTCTTAAGGCCATTTTATTTAAATGCTCAATAAACCCATTAATTTTTTACATGGATTATTTAATATATGATGATGTTTAAGTGGCACACATATGTATGGATGATTATAGGTGAGATATTATATATCCCTCCAATGCATTAGTATAAAATTATCTCCTATGATATAGCCAGGTGTGGACATAAAGGGTTTTCTAAAACAGGAGTGGGCAAGATTTATTTTCTAAAATTTTCAAGCATGTACATAATGAGTTTGTTCAATTAGGTATGGGAATAATGGCTTTTAAATCACAGGATATCCTATACTTATAGATGTGCCACATTTTCATGTTTTTCAAGTTATGACACATTTTGAAGTTTTTCATAAAGTTATGCCACATTATTATGTTTTTTACCAAGTTATGTCAATTTTAAATGATTTATTTTATTTCCATGAAATTAAAATTTTTCATGTTCATGACTTATTTTTAATGTATTCCATACTTATATATCATGTTCACATGTTTTATCATTATTATTATGTGTTTTGAGCTATGTAATATCTTTTATACCCCCTTAATGATATTTTTATAATCTTATATTGCTCCATCATGGTTTATGATTATGATAAATGGTCTTACAATATTTTTTAATATATCTATGTATTCTTCTTATTATCATTAATGTTTATGATCTAATATGTTATGATATGTATTTTACCTTACTGATAATTTGACCTCATCCCTTTATTATTTTTTCATTTCCTAGGTGATGAAGATGATTATGTCATGTGTGGCATTTAGAAAATGGTCTATAGGAGAAGATTTATGGAGAAATGTTCACAAGTGTTTGAAAATTATATTTTTTATATATCTAATCTCTAAGAAACTAAACCTTTCAGTCCTTGGGTTATGTGAATGTCTATGATATGTTATATTTAAATCATTATATTAATGTATTATTTATTTCATGTTTAGCTAGGGTCTCTTCAGTTGGTATCAGAGGAAGGTTTAGTTATTTTTGGATATTATTTTAGTTATTTTAGTTATTATTTTATAGAGTCTTAGTGAAAATCCTAGAGATTATTCTAAATATAAGATGATATCCAGAAATATTGGTAAAGTTTTGAGTAGATAGTATTCACTAACAATAAATCCCTATCTAGATACGACAAGTGGACATGGATGTGACATAGATGCACCAAGGTCTGATAAACCCAAAAGGGTTGGTTTAGCATTGAATCAATCATCACCTTGACACACGATTAGTTGGACTGAGACTACACACCTGATTTGACACCCATGGGGGATATGACTTATATGATCACATACTCATTACAAACCAGTATAAAGGATTAATTTCCTAGTTAGTTTGAGGGATTAAGTTGAGAAACATAAGATAACCAAACTTAAAGTAACCTAGGTCAAATTATGATTAATATTAGTTGAACTAAATGAACTATAGGCTAACATGATAATGTAAATGAATAATACTTTTTAAGATAAAATTATTTTTATGATAATTCCCCTGTATTGTTAATGTTTTTTCACTCATGTTAGATATTTTGGTTTTAGTAATGGATGGAAGTGGAAGGAACCATGGGTTAGAGGGAAGATGTCAATATTACCTCAACAGAAAATCCATCAGAATTAGAGATGGAATGATAATCCTTATAATTATTCCAAAGTATCTATCATTGAATATGATTAACATGTGGACATAGTTAAAGTAACAAACACACTAATTAATGGAAATATAGAGTCTCAATAAATATAATGTGATGAAGTTGATGAAGGAAAAAATGTTAAATTTAATATATGTAAAATTTTTGGAATGAATCCCGAAGATAATTAAATTAAGGGTTCTGAAGATGCTTTACATGAGGTAAAAGAGGCCATAAAGCATTGAACCATCGAGGAGAAATGAAGAGTTTAGTTAAAAAGAGGAATTAAGATAAAACTCATCATAGTAAACCTCTAATAATTCAATGTATTATGTGTGGAGAAGTCAATAATTATCTAATACAATGCTATAATACAATTATTTTTTAGGATGGTAGTAATACACAACCTCTTAGACTTAGGGAGCAAGGAAGGACCTAAAATTACTATCGACGAATAGGATAATTGTAATTAGGTTTCACTTACCCTCCACCCCTAATCAGTGGATGTATTCTAGTTATATAAACCCTATTTTACATAGTATGTTTTCTAATAACTTCAAGTTACCACCCTTATTGATTTATATTTTTTGGAAAAAATTTAGTGGTATGATTATTATGTTTGGGGAAATAAACTTTATGAAAATCATAATATACTCTTACAAAAAAATTTATTATATTTTCAAAATAGAATAGAAAAATTTACTTTGAATCAACACTAATATCTAGAATATGTAAAAACACATTCAAAATCAACCATTACTATCTATTAGAGAAATGAAAAAAATGAATTATCTATGAATAAAACTTAATGTAACATCCCAGGTAAATAAAGAATATGACATTTTTATATTTATTAATATTTGTGAATAAAATGTTAATATTACTTTAAATGGAATGCTATGTTCGATGGCGTACCCAATATTCAACAACGGGTTTCTTTGAAATCTTACGTTGCACACAAATAATATAATAATATTATTTTAAATGGTAGTTAACACCTAGTCGTTGTAATGGCGGGAATGAACAGAACTAACTACAAAATGATTATATATGTTTGTTAAATATTTTAACAATTACCCAATAAATGATAGAGGCTTAAAATGCGAATGAATCCAATTTTAAGTATAAATATTCTAATATTGTTTAAAATGTCGATTAATCACCTTTTGATGGTGAACCCTTTTTAAAAATAATTTTTGTCAATTTTATATGTTATATTTGACAAAATAAAATCCTTCTTTATAATTGGGACATCAAAATGTACTTTGTGTAAATTTTTGTTATTTTTCTGATAAAGTTCATTTTTTAATGAATAGTGAAAAATCCTGTATTTTAATTCAAAACCTCATTTTAATCTAATTTATTTATATTGTTAGATTATCTTTTTAATTGTGTTTAAAGTGTAGTTAAAATATATTTTTACCATTTAATCCAATGGAGGTCATTGGAATTAATTTCACTTTGAAATTGGACATAAACAAGTGTCAATCTTTTGATAGATATTGTTTTTTAAAAAGATGCTATTTGTTTTGAAAGAGGGAATTAATTATAAATTTAATTAATTAAAATTCTATGTTTTTAATTTGGTAAAATGGAAATCTTTTTATAATTTGTAATATCAAATTTACTTTGGATAAATTTTTTGTATTTTTCTGACAAATGTTTATTTTTAATGAATAGTGAAAAATACTGCATTTTACTTCAAAACTTCTTTTTCATCTAATTTAATTATATAGTTAGATTGTACTTTTAATTAGTTTTAAAGTGTAATTAAATTATGTTTTTATCACTTAATACAATGTTGTTCATTGGATGTAATTTCACTTTTCAATTGGATGTAAAAACAAGTCAATCTTTTGATAAATTTTACTTCTTAAAAACCCGTCTTTGGTTGTGACAACGAGAATTATTTTTAAATTAATTACTAAAATTTCTGTGTTTTTAATTTGGTAAAATTGATTCCATATTTGGAATCAGAAGGTTTAAATTATGTAATTAAGACTCTTTTGTTTTTGGGCATTATGAATAGTAACGATGGTAATTATCTTTAATTATCGTGATTAGTTAGTAATCGGGTAGTTAAGGGTAATAAAATAATATCATAATAATAAAAAATGACCCCAAAATGTGTCCAAATCCTCTTTTTTGAGTCATGGACTACCATGGGAAGATTTTTACCAAACTTGAGGGCCCATGGAGTCACATGGGTGTGATAGTAACATTTATGATATTATTTTTAAAAAAGAAGAGAAATATAACAAAAATTTGTATATCCTAAGTAATTTTTTTTTTAATTTTGTTTACATAAATGATATCTTAGACTATATATAGTCATTGGAAAGATAAAAATATTTCCTACATCATGGTATTTTTTTTTTAATTTTTAGACATTAAATAAATAAATTTATTTATGACACCACTATGATGTAGTGATTACCTCATTAATGAACGATTTAAATAAAATGAAAAGATAAGGTAAAATCTAAGGCTTAAACTTTTCGAAAAACTATTGGATGGGTGGATTTCTAACCCTTATCACCTTATACTCAAAATATATCATTGTGGGACCTTTAAAATCCGAAAACCATTTTATAATAAAGTAACATTTCAAGACTTTCCAAAAGTGACCCTCCTCCCTCTTATAAAAGGCCCCCACCTCTACCCCCTTACCCAAACCTCTAAAGCCATTGGATCATCCAACCTCTGCTCATATTATCTCTCCAAATCCTTATCTTACTCTTAGAAGCCTCACTTTGGGCAAGAAGTATTTCCAAGGAAGCCTTTGGCTCAAATCAAAAAGAGTCACCCGATTTAGTTGTAATGTCTTCTCTCGAGTTTTTTCTTTTATTTTCCTTCTTCACTCACCACTATATTCTTATTATTTGATATCATAATAAAAACATTATACTCAATATACTATTATTTTTTTATGATAAGGATTATACCTATACTTACACACACCTCCGTCTAATGGTTAAAGAACACACTGTTTCTGTGGGTGGCGAATTACTGCCTCATGAAATGATGATTGTTAAATATTCTTTTAACACATTTCATGGTGTCCATTTTGATGGAAATATATTTATATATGATATATATTATATTTATGTCATCTATAAGCTTCTTTATTTTATATTTAAAACATACCTTTATGCTTTTCATGTTGTGCAAATGCGATAATTTCATATGAGGAAGTGTGGACTACCACCCCCTCAAGTGATGTGACTCGTTCATGCCAAACATGGAATTTATAAATAATGTAATTAATGAACTTATGTTACCTATATAAAATATATATTACACTGGAATTATAATATATCTATGTCTTATTTAGTTTTAAAGTCCATTAATATGACAAAAAATGAAAGTAGCGTTCATGCGTACGTACGACCTACCGTCTCCATGAATGGTACATTTCATTTCTTATCTCCAAACATTATGGAATATTATCAAATACATATATACTGGATATATATGATATTTAAATCATGAACACCATTCCCGAGATGATGTACTTAACTACATGAACAATTCTCTTCAAACAAGTTTATTTTTGACTCATGTACCAAACATCGACAAAACGTATGATATGAACTCACATAATTAACTAATTATTATGACATGATAATATGTGATATGAATTGAATAATAAACTTTAAAGTAATTTCTTAAGTAATTATAAATTGACCAAAGTTTATTATTTAGGAATATAAAGAAATGAACAAGACAAGTCGGACTTGAGGTAAGGGGATTTCTTATCTCACTTTTAATTCCGTGAGATTTCCATTGTTCACCAATTATTTATTGCATGTGGTGTATTGTTTAATTCCATTTGATATATATCATAATGATTCTATTTATATTCATGGTATTATGTGATTCATTTGGTTCTTATTATCTTTTGGTCATTCGACTCAATTGATTACAACGAGGTAAGGGGTTTTTATCTCACTATTTATTCCCGTGAGATTCATGCTATATTTGTCACTATCTCCTTTGAGTGGTGTATGTAATGCCCATTATTCTACTCTTTGTGTAATATAATTTCATTTATGGGTATTTACATCAACATTGTATAGTTCTTATTTCATGGGGTGTACGTTTCGAAATTACCCAAATCGGTAAGGGAACCTTTCACCCTCCTCTTTTTAAAAGACTTATTTTTGTTAGGTATTTTAATTTACATATTATTAATGTTGGGATATGTTATTATATATCATTATTGTATTAAAGTTTATGTACAAGTGATGAGATACCCTTTTTATCTCTCATCAACTCATTTTCTGAATTTTAAAGTGACGCTGTTATGCTGTCGAATTTCTGTAAGGGAACTTCTTAACCCAATTTCAATTCTTCGGGTTAAACCTCTACTTACTGATTATGTCATAATATGAATATGTGTGGATGAACTATGATTGTTTTACACTTAATATTCACTTATATTTGGTGTATTTATATTTGTCACACATAATTATGTAATTGATTTATCCTTAATGTAAGGATACCGTCTTTGTACGGGACTTCATCTCAATCTCCTTTCGTTGAGGCATACTTCAATTTATATATGACCTTATTTTATTAGTTGTATAATAAAACATTTTGACTTTAATTTCATTCAAAATGAATCTATATAAACGAATCATTTTACTAAATGAAAAAAGGAATGTTTTTGTCTTACGTATGCGGCGACAACGACTTCTCCGCCGCTGTGACCATTATTTGGGTTTCAGCTTCCTCTACAAGCCATAACTTTTTTTAAAATGAAAAATAAATACCATGTTTTACTTTTCTTTTATTTTTGTATTGAAAATTATTTTGATAATGTTTTTATTATATCAATGTGTTGTGATTGAAATGTGGAAATGTTATGTTTCCTTTATGCATGTTTTATGTGATACGATTATGTTATGGTTCTTGGGCATTGTTTATGAAGTCGAGTGGTTCCATGATAAACTAAGGGTGGGTGAGCCTGATATAGCTCTCCAATGCATTGGGTAACATGAAGGAGTTAAACTCTAAGGTTTCAACAAAGAGATTTAGGGAATATACTGTGATGGGTATTCCAAACATAACCATTAGGGTTACTCCCTACGTAAGAATGTTATGAATGACTCAAGTTACCTTTATGTCTTATGATTTCTATGAGTTATTCATAAATCTTATGATTTAATTATGTATGTTAAAGTGCTTATGTTTTACGAGTAATGTATGATTTCATTGATTCTTATGTATACATGGACAAATGTTTTCTTTCCGTATTTTTATATCCCTTACTGAGCATTTTATGCTCATCCCAAGTTTTTGAAATGTTTTACACAAGACTTAAAGTTGAATAGGGTCAAGGATGGGATCAAGGAAATGTCATGCTATCTAAAACATGGAACTAGACATGACTCGTTTGTTCAAGAGTTTTTATTTTGTGAAAAAATGGAAACTGAGTAGATGTGTCTACTTTGTAATCATTGAGATGTAATAGTTATGTCCTAATTCTCTAAAACTCTAAACCTGAAAAGATCCTAAATGTGAATTATTCATTTAATTAATGATTATGTAATATTTTAAGGTCGGTTCCTTATAGTTGGTATCAGAGTTAGGTTTAGATAACTTTAGAGGTTAGGGTATTCTTTAAGCACAAGTGACATTACCATAATGGTTAGGATTTTAGAAAGAGTCATAGTTTTTTTAGATAAAGTGAATGAGTTCAAGATAACATGAATAATTATATCTTAGTATTATATGATGATTTTACTGATATTCTCATACTGACCTTTTTGGTTTTAGTAAATAGCTGGATATAGCAGGCACCAAAGTAACAGTGGATGTGAAGAAAACTATGATGATTTTCTGAACGAGAAACTGAATGATATGGGAGCTGCAATGAGAACTCTTGTGGTTATTCTCAACCAACTATCTGGAGTCATGATTGACCACCAAAACCTTAGTGATTTTTATAAGGAATCATATATGTGAGAAAAAAATCCCTATGGAAGTTCAGGTAATAATCATAAAGGTAAGAATGTTCAAAAACCTATGTATCAAATATGTGGAAAGAAACACATAGGAAAATGTTTCAAAGGGACAGAAAGATGCTATAGATGTGGAAATGAAGGTCATAAAGCAAGAACCTTCCATGGAAAAAGGAAGCATCTAGTTGACTCTAGGAAAGGGAAAGAAGTTCTTTCTAAAGGATCAATTGAATGTTTTAAACGCGGTGTGCATGGTCATTATGAAAACACATGTCCTATGAAGAAGTTTCAGGAATGAGATCTCCAGGATCGTACAAATATTCATTTACCAATACCTAATTCCATTTCAATTGAGGATGAATAAACTGACAATGACCAATGAAAGGTATGGATTATTTCTTAACATATGTTTTCATATTATTGAAATCTTAGGATATGATTCATGATTTTGTTTGAAGGAAAGAAGTATTTCAGAATAAGTTTGAAAGCAATGGTTAATGGATCATGAATAATGTTGAATGAGTAAGAAGTCAACACATAAGAGATTCAAGAGTTATGGTAGATTTTAGGATGGTAAAATTCTTAAAAGTATTCAGGCTCTTTTGATGATGAGATTACTTTAGAATAATTTTTATAGTATGTGTAACCCTGATGTTTGATATATGAAAATTTTATTCAAGGAATAATTATATTTTCTTTTGTGGATATAGTTATAAAGAACTATTTTGGTTTATATGATCCTTGAATTTGAGGTAATTACAAGTTAATACATTTTGGGATGCAAAACGAAAGTTATTAGATAACCTTTGTGGTTAAAATATGTTATGGTTATTTTTGATGAATTTATCTTTTTTTGGTAATGTTATAAAATTATGTAGTTTTTGAAAAGGGACAACACACAAACCGTGTGACAACCCGTCGCGTTGAAAGAAGCTGCGGGAATAGAACCCACAACCAAAGTGCGACTGGAATTTATCGCCTACCACTGGACTACATGAAGTCCCTAGTTAGTATGACTAATTATTTTTAGTTATATGATATTATGAATTAGGAATAAGTTGATTTTGGGTTATCTAGGGAAATGATTAACCTATCATGGAGAATATGTGATTAGGTTAATTACTTTTTATTATGAGACTTTAAGAGTAACTGATGTTATTTAGAGATAAATGTTAAGATTTACCTTGGAAGACTATGTGATTAAATAATTCAGAGATTTGGGTTTCAATCTTAGTTTGGATTAATTTGAATAATTTTATGGATAACTGTTTATTTAATGGTCTTTCTTGAACCTTGGGATCTTTTTGTTGAATTTTGGAGATTAAGAGTAGTATTTCTTATTATAAAGGATTATCCTTTTAGGGATTATCTGATCTTGTGCTAACAATTTTGGTTTTGGTTAAGGTCTAAAGACATGGGAAATATATAGTTAATATTTTGTGGATTAGGTGATTCTCAAGAAGTTGATTATAGAGCTCTTAATACGAACAAGTCATCCTAAATAGTCATATTTGGGAGAAAATATGAGTTTGTGTAAGAAATCTAGTAAGAGATGAAAGTCTACATGACAAGTAAGTATGTTTCCTTATGATTTAGTTAAGCTCATAAATAAATTACTCAATGAAAAGTAACTTATAACAAAAACGTTTTCTGTTAACTTTTCCTACTGGGGAATCAAATACCATTTAACCCATCACAAGTTTTTGATTTTTGGGTGGTTAAATTTCCCCTAGACATATTTTCTATCACTCTCCATCAAAACATGATGGTTTGTTTTCTCCTCCATATCCTTGTTTTCATAGAATCCTAGTATCTGTTGTCTCGGGTGACCTTTGTACTTTTCTTTCTTTCTTTTAAAGTGATAGTTTAATTTACTCCTTTTCTAATGTGGGGTTTTTAATGAAGTTTCCGAGCCCAATTTTAAAATTGCGAGGACACAATTCCCAAAAGGGGGGAAGGATGTAACATCATAGGTAAATAAAAAATATGACATTTTCATATTTATTAATATTTTTGAATAAAATGTTAATATTACTTTAAAGGGAATGCTATGTTTGATGGCGTACCCAATACGCAACAATGAGTTTCTTTGAAATCTTATGTTGCACACTAATAATATAATAATATTATTTTAAATGGTAGTTAACACCTAGCCGTTGTAATGGTGGGAATGAACAGAACTAACTACGAAATGATTATATATGTTTGTTAAATATATTAACAATTACCCAATAAATGATAGAGTCTTAAAATGCGAATTAATCCAATTTTAAGCATAAATATTCTAATATTCTTTAAAAGGTCGATTAACCGCCTTTTAATGGCGAACCCTTTTTAAAACTAATTTTTGTCAATTTTATATGTTATATTTGAAAAAATAAAACCCTTCTTTATAATCAGGACATAAAAATGTAATTTGTGTAATTTTTTGTTATTTTTCCGATAAAGTTCATTTTTTAATGAATAGTGAAAAATGTTGTATTTTAATTCAAATCCTCCTTTTAATCTAATTTATTTATATGGTTAGATTATCTTTTTAATTTGGTTTAAAGTTTATTTAAAATATATTTTTACCATTTAATATAATGGTGGTCATTGGAATTAATTTCACTTTGAAATTGGACATAAACAAGTGTCACTCTTTTGATAGATATTGTTTCTTAAAAACACGCTATTTGTTTTGACAGCGGGAATTAATTATAAAATTAATTAATGAAACTTCTATGTTTTTAATTTGGTAAAATGGAAATAATTTTTTAATTTGGAATATCAAATTTACTTTGGATAAATTTTTGGTATTTTTCTGACAAATGTTCATTTTTAATGAATAGTGAAAAATATTGCATTTTACTTCAAAACTGCTTTTTCATCTAATTTAAATATATAGTTAGATTTTACTTTTAATTGGTTTTAAAGTGTAATTGAATTATGGTTTTATCACTTAATAAAATTTTATTCATTGGATGTAATTTCCCTTTTCAATTGTATGTAAAAACAAGTCAATATTTTGATAAATTTTACTTCTTAAAAACCCGTCTTTGGTTGTGACAACGAGAATTGTTTTTAAATTAATTACTGAAATTTATGTGACTGGAATTTGGTAAAATGGATTACATATTTTGAATCATAAGGTCCAAATTATTTAATTAAGACTCTTTTGTTTTTGGACATTATGAATAGTAATGACAGTAATTATCTTTAATTATCGTGATTAATTAGTAATCAGGTAGTTAAGGGTAATAAAATAATATCATAATAATATAAAATGACCCCAACATGTGTCAAAATACTCTTTTTTGAGTCATGGCCGACCATGTAAAGATTTTTACCAAACTTTAGGGCCCATGAAGTCACTTGGGTGTGATAGTGACATTTTTGACATTATTTTTAAAAAAGAAGAGAAATATAACAAAGGTTTGTATATCCTAAGTAAAAAAATTTTAATTTTGTTTACATAAATGATCTCTTAGACTATAAATAGTCATTTGAAATATAAAAATATTTCCTACATTATGGCATATTTTATAATTTTTAGACATTAAATAAATAAATTTATCTATGAAACCATGATGATGCAGTGATTACCTCATTAATGAACGATTTAAATAAAATGAAAAGATAAGGTAAAATCGAAGACTTAAACTTGTATAAAACCTATTGGATGGGTGGATTTCGAACCCTTATCACCTTAGCATCAAAATATATCATTGTGAGACCTTTAAAATCCGAAAACCATTTTATAATAAAGTAACATTTCAAGACTTTCCAAAAGTGACCCTCCTCCCTCTTACAAAAGGCCCCAACCTCTACCTCATTACCCACACCTCTCAAGCCATTGGATAATACAAAATCTACTTATATTATCTCTCCACATCCCTATATTACTCCTAGAAGCCTCACTTTGGGTAGAAGTATTTCCAACGAAGCCTTTGGCTCAAATCAAAAAGAGTTACCCGATTTAGAGGTAATGTCTTCTCTCGAGTTTCTTTCTTTTATTTTCCTTCTTCACTCACCAATATCTTCTTATTATTTAATAACATAATAACACCAGTATCATCAATATACTAGTATGTTTTTATGATAATTATTCTACCTACACTTACACACACCTCCGTCTAATGGTTAAAGAACATACTGTTTCTGTGGGTGGCGAATTACTGCCTCACGAAATGATGATTGTTAAATCTTCTTTTAACACCTTTCATGGTGGCCATTATAATGGTACTATATTTATATATGATATATATTATATTTATTTACTCTCTATGCTTCTGTATTTTATATTGAAAACATAACTTTATGCTTTGTATGTTGTGAAAATGCGATAATTTCATATGAGGAAGTGTGGACTACCACCCCCTCAAGTGATGTGAATCGTTCATGCCAAACATGGAATTTATAAAGAATGTAATTAATGAACTTATGTTACCTATATAAAGTATATATTATATTGTAATTATAATATATCTATGTCTCATTTAGTTTTAAAGTCCATTAATATGACAAAAAATGAAAGTAGCGTTCATGCGTACGTACGACCTACCCTCTCCATGAACGGTACATTTAATTTCATATCTCAAAACATTATGTAATATTATTAAATATATATATATACTATATATATATGATATTTAAATCATTAACTCTATTTCTAAGATGATGTACTTATAACTACATGGACAATTCTCTTCAAACAAGTTTATTTTTGACTCATGTACCAAACATCGACAAAACGTATGATATGAACTCACATAATTAACTAATTATTATAAAACGATAATATGTGATATTAATTGAATAATAAAATTTAAATTAAGTCCTTAATCAATTATAAATTTACCAAAGTTTATTATTCAGGAATATAAAGAAACGAACAAGACAAGTCGGACTTGAGGTAAGGGGATTTCTTATCTCACTTTTAATTCCGTGAGATTTCCATTGTTCGCCAATTATTTGTTGCATGTGGTTTATTGTGTAATTCCATTTGATATATATCATAATTATTCTATTTATATTCATGGTATTATGTGATTCATTTGGTTCTTATTGTAATGTCCTGGATCCGGGTGCCACTCCACGGGTGCCTCGAACCCGGTTGGTCACATGACCTCAAGCGTATTTTCCCAAATGCCAGAGGCTACCGACTAGCAGCGAGGGACCAGGTCTGATAGTGGGGAAACTATGCCCTCAATTTTCAAAGTGTAGCGTAGTGGAATATAATATAATATATACAACAACATCAGAAGAAATAAAACATAGATAACTGAAATGAACAACTGCAGTAGAAGAGAACCAACCATTATATAGATAATGATGCAACATGTCTCTAGTTCTAGGAAAAAAGCTATAAAATGTTATAAAACAATACAATACAATGGAAAGTACAGGTACAACACACAAAGAAAAACAGTGCAACAGGGACTCAGCAGTATCGCAAGTCTAAGCTCGGTCCCATGCTCTCCTACTCCTCTGTAATAATAAAGTACCTATATAGGGACCCTTGCCCTTATCCACACCTGCAGTAATATAGTCTGTTTGGGATGAAGACATGACCCAAACATGGTGTGATAAATAAATCCCAGTAGGCACCCACCAAAGTTCCGTTCCCAACTGTCAGTGTAAATGTGCAACAAAAGTGTGTAGTAGTAAATGCAATAAACTAAGCTGTACTCAAAAGTAACTACCTGCACCAGTTATATTGAATTTTTTTTATATTTGTTTAATCATTCAATATAAGGAAATTACCACAGTGAATTTCCAAGTAAACAGTCAGTGTCCTCATGCACACAAACCCTTACCCTTAGGTAAAGAGAATCCAAACCCACAGGAATCTGCCCACAAGCACATCGAATACTGCCCACAAGCGTACGAGGTGTCACCCACAAGCACAGAATATACTACCCATAGGCATGAAAGAAGTTTCCCTCAGGCTGAACAGAGCACTGCCCACATGCTAATCACAACACTGCGCTCGGGCTAAATAAGTAATCAGGCCATGGCCAACATATAAAAAAGAAATTTATATATAATTCCTCTCAAGGCAATTAAGACATGCTAAAATTTACGGTATACCCTCGGGTAACCTGGCCAAACAGCTAAACAGAGGAACACACCCCAGGGGTGGTCCTAGATCCAAGTAGTGATCCCAAATAGAAATTTTAAAATTTCATTAAATTACCTATGCAATTATAGGTATTTAAAACAGCCAAGGCCTCAGCCACACGACACCCCAACATGGGTTCATTGCACATTGGTATACAAAAATGAACAATAGTTCGAATTTAAACACCAGACCACCTACCTCGATCGCCCCTGATCGCTATACGTGAACGAAGCTCCTCGAATCGTCCAAGAATGACGTAGATCTGAGGTAAAATAATTCATGTTCAAACGTAAATAACTCCTCCTCAGGAAATAATTTGTAAGAATAGATCAAGGAGAGGGGAGGGCTTACCTGTACGGTCCCAACTAGATCTATGATGGAGGAATCGGATTCCTGGTACAAGATCGGGTGATCTCCAAAGCTCCAGCTATCCTCCCGAGCTCTCCTTCGGTTCTAAGCCATCTTTGTGAATAGAGGAGGCTGCTGCCCATTGTAAGTGAAAAAAATAAACTACACGGCGTGTATTTTCATTTTTTAGCTGTTCCTT
This sequence comes from Viscum album, assembly GCA_963277665.1. NCBI lineage: Eukaryota > Viridiplantae > Streptophyta > Magnoliopsida > Santalales > Viscaceae > Viscum > Viscum album. Next base: position 1,036,600,383 of record OY728126.1, read on the forward strand.
CGGTGGATTCTTTCCACCACGGCACTGTTCATCTGTCGACATGAGTACATGACGTGTATTCCTGATTACACGGCGTGTACTGTCGCTCAACTCCCACAGCCTTTCTGTTTGCCTGCCGATTGACTACACGGTGTGTAAATACCCACTACACGGCGTGTAGTCGGTTTTTATACCCATCATCGTCGACCGGACTACACGCCCTGTGTACTCATTCCACACGGCCAAACTACATGTCGTGTGGAAAAGTACACAGCGTGTAGTCACAAAATTTAGGATTTTCTCCCATTTTCCTTATTTCCTAAAAAACACTTAAGGAAAAGAGAAAAGAATAAACCCATACCTCAAGAATAAGAACTGGGTTCTTACAAACTTCCCACCTTAAATAAATTCGTCCCCGAATTGCCCTTCCAAGGGTGGTGAAGATAAATCTTAGAACAACTATGGCCACTGAGCACGTACATTGGTCTCCCGCTCCCAGGTTTCATCCTGTACTCGGCCATGATGCCATAGAACCCATACGAGAGGAACTGACTGGCCTTGGAGAACCTTCATGCTCCTATCCATGATACGAATCGGATGCTCCTCAAAGGATTCATCTATCTAAAGCTCAACCTCCTCTAGATGAAAGACGTGAGACGGTTCTGAATGATTGTGACACAACTGAGATACATGGAAGACTTCGTGTATGACCCAGTATCTCTGTGGTAAATACAACCGATAGGCAACCGTCCCGAATCTCTCCAGAATCTCAAATGGCCCCACATACCTCAGAGAAAGTTTACCCTGTCTCCTAATCTGCCTGTGTCCCAACCTCAGGGAAACACGTAAGAAAACTTAATCCCCGACCACGAACTCCAAGGGTCGTCTGCGATGATCAATATAAGATTTCTGACGAGACTGTGCAGTAGACATCCACTTCTGAATCAACTGAACTTGCTCATAAGTCTCCTACATGAGACGTGGTCCCAGTAAAGCTGCCTCACCTGCTTCCATCCAGCATAAAGGTGATCAGCATGGCCTACCATATAAAGCCTCATAAAGTGCCATCTCAATAGTTTCCTAGAAACTATTATTATAGTCAAACTCGACTAGGTGTATATGCTTCTCCTAGGAGCCCCCAAAGTCTAGGATGTATGCACACAACATGTCCTCTAGCACCTGTATCGTACGCTCTGACTGACCATCGGTCTGAGGGTGGTAAGCTGTGCTCAGAAGCACCTGTATACCTAGTGCCCTTCGAAAACTCTGCCAGAAACGAGATGTAAAATGGGCATCCCTATCTGAAACGATAGAACGAGGGACTCCATGAAGTCGTATGACCTCTCAGATATACAACTTCTCGAGATTGTCAACTCCGAAGGTCTCCTTGATTGAAAAAAAGTGAGATACCTTTGTGAGCCTATCAACAACAACCCACATGACGTCATTGCCTCGAGGTGACCTCAGAAACCCAGTCACGAAGTCCATCGTGACATCATCCCATTTCCACTCCGGAATGGGTAACTGCTATAACAGTCTGGCTGGCCTCTGATGCTCTACCTTCACCTGCTGATAGGTGGAACATATCATAACAAAACCTGCTACTTCTCTCTTCATACCCGGCCACCAGTACTGACGTCTCAAGTCATGGTGCATATTGGTAACTCCGGGATGAACTGCCCAAGATGAAGCATGAAACTCCCGCATCAACTCCTCATGTATATTACCTGGAACCCACACTTGTCCATGGAAACATAGTACCTCATCATCGCCTATCGTACACCTAGGAGGAGGGTCCTCACTTTCCACCAACTCCCGTAGAACTAGGCCTTCTGAATCAGATATCTGTATCGTCCTCACTCTATCCACGAGGGTAGAAGTCACAACTAAAGATGAAAGATAGGTTTTCCCCTGACTGTCGTGCACCTCCAAATACATCTCAGGGAACAAATCCATAAGCTTTCATTCACCACTGGCCTCCTGAACTTCCTGTATCTAAGTCTTCCTGCTCAGTGCATCGGCAACTGCATTACACTTACCAAGTGTATAGGAAAGCTCAAAGTCGAAGGACTGAAGGTATTCGACCCACCTTTGCCGCCTCAGATTCAAGTCACACTAAGTAAAGATATACTTGAGACTTTTGTGGTTGGTGAAAACCAAAAAATGCTCTCCTAAGTGATAATGTATCCAACAGCGTAATGCATGAACAACTGCAGCCAACTCGAGGTCATGCGTCTGGTAATTCCTCTAATGTGGCCTCAACTGCCAAGACCCGTATGCAATTAATTGATCACCCTGCATCAGCACAGCTCCCAACCCAATACCTGATGCATCATATTAAACTTTATAGCTCTTTCCCTGCTTTGGAAGTATTAGGATTGATGCTGATGTCAACCTTCCCTTAAGCTCTTGGAAGGCTGTCTCGCAAGCTTCTAACCAAAATAACTTCACACCCTTCTTAGTAAAACCCGTCAACGACACTGCTAAGTGGGAGAAGTCCTGTATAAAACGCCTGTAGTAATCAGACATCCCCAAGAAACTCCATATCTCAAACACATTCTTAGGGTGCTCCCAGGAAACTACTGCTCCCACCTTCTCTGGGTCTACTACAACTCCTTCCTCTGAGATGATATGACCTAGGAACTGAATCTGGTCCATCCAAAAGTGGCACTTTGAGAGCTTAGCATATAGTCAATGATTTCTTAGTGTACTCAGCACGATCTCAAGATGGGTGGAATGGTCATGTCGAGTGTGAGAGTACACCAATATATCGTCCACGAATACTACCACAAAATAATCCAGATAAGGATGGAACACACGATTCATCAGATCCATGAAAACTACTGGTGCGTTCGTGAGTCTGAACGGCATAACCAAGTACTCATATAGACCATACCTACTCCTGAAGGTTGTGAGAGGTATATCAGATGGTCTAACACACAACTGATGATATCTGGATCTCAAGTCAATTTTCGAGAACACTCGTGCACCTCGAAGTTGATCAAAAAGATCATCAATTATTGGTAAGGGATATCAGTTCTTGACCGTCAACTAGTTCATCCTTCGATAATCCACACAGAGTCTGACAAGTCCCCAGATCATGTAAATCAGGTGTAGCCATCCTATAAGGAGGAATGGATACCAGTGCCGCTCCTGGAACTGGGTCGAATAAAACCCTTTGACTGTAAAAAGGACTGGAGAACCCCAAGGAGAAGCACTGGGTCGGATAAAACCCTTTGACTGTAACTCCTCTAACTATCTATTGAGATACTGTAACTCAGGGGTATCTATACTATAAGGAGGAATAGATACCAGTGCCGCTCCTGGCACAAGCTCAATAGATAAATCTACCTCAATCTCTGGAGGTAGACCTGAAAATTCATCCGGGAAGACATCCCTGAAACGATCAACCACTGGAGGGAAGTACTTCTGATAAGTCCCCTGATCATCCAGATATAAACTCGCAATCTGGGCTATGACTCCACCTCGCCCACGATGCTCTGGTCCAACTCAACTCGCCTGAAAATCCCACTCACCTTTGTATAGAAACTCTCCACCCTCAAGTGACGTGAAATGCAACCTGCGATGATAGCAGTCTACAAAATCTCAAAAGGGAACCAACCAGTCCATCCCGAGAATGAAATCATATCTTTTCATCTCTATGACATAGAGGTCCCAAAGAAAGTGACACCCACCAAACTTAAGGGGGCACTCCCTGCACCAATGCACACCAGCCATTCTAGTCCCCAACAGAGTGTCTAGCATCATAACATCAGAAGAAGAAGAAACACAGAGCCCAAGGCTCTCCACAACAAGCACAGATACAAAGCTATGTGTAGAAGCCGTATCAAAAAGTACTGAAGATAAGACATAAGCTACTAGAATAGTACCTCTCATAGTAGAAGGTTCGGGATCCTGCTCCTGTTGGGTTTGTTGCACTGCATATGACTGCCCAGTGCCACGACCCTATGACACAGCCCGACTACCCTGAGTTGTCCCACCCTACTACCTATGAGATCCTGGTGTCTGGCTACCATGGTCACGACCACTATCTCTGCCTGCACGCCCTGAAATATTCTAGTTTCCTGACTGGTAAGAAGCTTCTGGTTCTGCTCCCGCACATGGAGTCTGAATAGAACCCCTCTCAATAGCCACCGGTGGAAAATCCCTGCAAAAGCACTGCAGATGCCCCATCCTTCCGCAAGCTCGATATTCCACCGGGTCACATGGACACTGCGGTCTCTTGTGCCCCTCCTTACCACACTGGTAGCACATGACCTGGCCACCTGAAACATTCTTCTAGCTGGTAATGCCACCATGATATAAATCCATCTGTCTCTTCCTCTTACTAGAAGAAATAGTACCAGAAACTAGTGTCGAACCGCCCTGGCCCACACCACTAGCTTCCCGCAGATTCCGCTCGGTAATCAGTGACTGGTTCACAATAGCATGTACAGTAGGCAACCCGAAAACATTTACCAGTGCTCAGATGTCATATCAAAGACCATCCTCAAAGCGTCTATCCCTTAACATCTCATCACCCACTAGAATGGGTGAAAAACGCAGAAGCTCGGTGAAGCGAGCATAATAATCCATCACCGACATAGCGCCCTGCCACAGATTCATGAACTCTCGAGCTCTATCTGCTCTCAGCATCTCTAGGAAGAAGAAGTCATAGAAATATATCTGAAAATATTCCCAATCCATGTCTCTGTGATGCTCTGTCTAAGTGGTAACATCCCACCACCTCTTGACAGAATCACACAACATATAAGTCGCGAGCTTGACCCTCTGCCCTGCTGGCATATCAAGATGCTCAAAAATAGTTTGCAATGAATCCAGCCAAGACTCCGCAGCCTATGGTCCTCCATCCCATGAAAACGTAGGCGGATGCTGCTGCTGAAAGATACGTGTCATCTCATCCATAGATGTGGCAGCCAACGGTGCTCCCTGAAAGGTCTGCATGAACCGCATGAAGCCTTCACGGAACTGCGCATCCGTGCCTATGTCCAGTATAACGGCTAGTTCCGCATCTGGCTCTGCTGAAGGATCCACTAGTATCCCATTCCCTACCATCTCTGGAGTATAATCGTTGCTGCTATCTTGGTGAACAATGCGTGGTCTTCTCGGCGGCATGACTCTACAAGGTCAAACACACACCTTAGAACAAAATTATCAAAGATCGAAAACAAGGAGACGGAGAAATAAAGTTTTCAAAATTTACACAACTTGACAACACGGTGTGTATAAATACTACATGGCGTGTTCTCACAACCATTCGCATGGGTGTGTACTCCATCTTAAACTGGCTGTGTAACACCCCAAACACATGGTGTGTCTTATAAATACACGAACTGTACTTGAATCCTCCTTCCCTACCCGAGTCCTCCTACATGGATAAGCCATACGGATCACTTTGAACAAGACTACACGGCATGTAACTCATCTACATGGCATGTATGGCTTAATTTCCAACTACCCGTGTCATTCGTGACATGACTGACTACTCGGCTGACACCACACGGTGTGTTACACCCGCACACGACGTGTACATCACCCTATTTCCCCTACCACATGGATAAGTCAACACGGTCTCCCACCGGTAAGGACTACACGGCATGTCCCTCATGTACACGGCATGTTCAAGAAGAGGTAACACTGACCCGTGTTTGTTAGCTACATGGTCGGGTCCCTAGGTCAGACTACACGGCGTGTTCCAAGGTGGACACAACATGTATGTCTCAAGGTATCCTCCGTCCATGTTGTTAGTTACACGGGAGGACTCCGGGTCAACACTACACGAGGTGTACATCTGGTACACAATGTGTTTTTCCCAAGCCTTTCCCTACCTCGTGTCCCTACCCACACTGTCTATGACACGAGAAGAGACTAAACGGCGTGTACTGAGGGTACACGACGTGTACTCAAACAGTTTTCATTTCTTCCCGAATAGAAGAACACACAACGTGTGTCCGAGGAACTACACGGCGTGTATCCTAGTTTTTCTGAACAGTAAGCCTTTGAAACTACTCAAGAACCCATTAAACACTGAAAAACAACACCTAAGTGCCAAATTCTGATCCTTGAGGCCCATACTCCTCGCAAATCAAAGTTTGGCATCTTATACATGTTATACAAAAGTAAAAAAGTCAATGATCCACCAAATTCTGGTCATTGAGGGCCAATACTCCCCAAAAACCAAAGTTTGGCGTCCATCCTATCAACATGATCACACAAAAATACCCTATCACATATCAGGTATTTATCCAAGTAGCTATCACAACAACATGCTTTTCTAGCAAAACAACTATCACAACAACATGCAATTTCTAATGCGCCCACATGACATGAAACTAGGCATGGAATGTGATTTCTAGCATGTTTCTAAATGATGCATGAGATGGAATACCCTCATATAATCTGGTTGAAACTAAATAGAACCCATGAATAACATATAAACAGCACAATCACAAGTGCGTCACCCAACGGTGAAAATAAAATCAACAGTAAAATTTGAAAAATCAGAATAATTGCAAAAATACTAGGTAGACTGACTTTTCCCTATACACGGGTTAGCTACTCCCGAGCACAGATTATTACCAACTACCATTTCTGTCCTATCCCTAACTAAGGCTCCAAATAATAAGTCAAAGAAAAGAAAAACCTCCTCTGATACCACTTTGTAACGTCCTAGATCTGGGTGCCACTCCACGGGTGCCCCGAACTTGGTTGGTAACATGACCTCAAGCACATTTCCCCAAACTCCAGAGGCTACCGACTATCAGCGAGGGCCCAAGTCTAATAGTGGGAAAACTATGCCCTCATTTGTCAAAGTGTAGCGTAGTGGAATACAAGACAACACATACAACAACAACGGAAGAAATAAAACATACATAACTAAAATGAACAATGCAGTAAAAGAGAACGAAAATTTATATAGATAATGATGCAACATGTCTCTAGTTCTAGGAAAATATCCAGAACATGTTACATAACAATAAAATACAATGTAAAGTACAGGTACAACACACAAAAAAAATAGTACAACAGGGACTCAGCAACATCGAAAGCCTAAGATCGGTCTCATGCTCTCCTACTCCTCTACAACCATCAAGTACCTGTATAGGGACCCTTGCCATTATCCACACCCACATCAATATAGTCTGTTTGGGCAGAAGACATGACCCAAACAGGGTGTGAGAAATGAATCCCAGTAGGCACCCACCAAAGGTCTGTACCCAACTATTAGTGTAAATGTGCAACAAAAATGTGCAATAGTAAATGCAATAAACTAAGATATACTCAAAAGTAACTACCTGTACCAGTTATATTGCCATTTTTTATATTCATTTAATCATTCAATATAATGAAATCACCACAGTGAATTTTTAAGTAAACAGTTAGTGTCCTCAGGCACGAAAACCCTTACCCTCAGGTAAAGAGAATCCAAACCCACAAGAATTTTCCCATAGGCACATCAAATAATTCCCACAGGCGTACGAGGTGTCACCCACATGAAAAAAATCTACTGCCCATAGGCATGAAAGAAGTTGCCCTCATGCTGAACAGAGCACTTCCCACAGGCTAATCACAACACTGCCATCAGGCTAAACAAGTAACCGGGCCATGCCCAACATATAAACTAGAAATTTATATACAATTCCTCTGAAGGAAATTAAGACATGCTAAAATTTACGATATACCCTCGGGTAACCTGGCCAAACGGCTAAACAGAGGAACACACCCCAGGGGCGGTCCTGGATCCAAGTAGTGATCCCAAATAGCAATTTTACAATTTCCTTAAATTACCTATGCAATTATAGGTATTTAAAACAGCCAAGGCCTCAGCCAAATGACACCCTAACATGGGTTCGTTGCACATTGGTACACAAAAACGCACATCAGTTGGAATTTAAACACCATACCACCTACCTCGATCACCCCTGATCGCTATACGTGAACGATGCTCCTAGAATCGTCAAAGAACGACGTATATCTGAGGTGAAAGAATTCCCATTCAAACGTAAATAACTTCCCCTGAGAAAGAATTGGTAAGAATGGATCAAGGAGATAGGATGGCTTACCTGTACGGTCCCAATGAGATCGAAGGAGGCGGAATCAGAATCCTGGTACTAGATCGGGTGATCTTCAAAGCTTTGATTATCCTCCTCAGCTCTCCTCCAGTTCTAAGCCTTATATGTGAAAAGTGGAGGCTACTACCCATTGTAAGAAAAAAAAACTACATGGTGTGTACTAATGAGTACATGGTGTGTACTTTTCATTTTTTAACTGTTCCTTTGGCGGCTTCTTTCCACCGAGACACTGTTCATCTGTCGACATGAGCACATGGCATGTATTTCTGATTACACGGCATGTACTGTCGCTTAGCTCCCACCACCTTACTATTTTCCTGATGACTGAATACACGGTGTGTAAATACCCACTACACGGCATGTAGTCAGTTTTTACACCCATCATCGTCGACCGGCCTACATGCCCTGTGTACTCATTCAATAGGACCAAACTACACTGCGTGTGGAAAAGTACACGGCATGTAGTCACAAAATTTAAGATTTTCTCCCATCATCCTTATTTCCTCAAAAATACTTAAGGAAAATAGAAAATAAGAAACCCGTACCTCAAGAATAAGAACCAGGTTCTTACACTTATTATCTTCTGGTCATACGACTCGATTGATTACAACGAGGTAAGGGGTTTTTATCTCACTATTTATTCCCATGAGATTCATGCTATATTTGTCATTATCTCCTTTGAGTGATGTATGTACTGCCCACTATTCTAATATTTGTGTAATATACTTTATTTTATGAGTATTTCCATCAACATTGTATAGTTATTCTTTCATGGGGTGTATGTTTTGAAAGTTACCCAAATCGGTAAGGGAACCTTTCACCCTCCTCTTTTTAAAAGACTTCTTTTGGTTAGGTCTTTTAATTTACATCTTCTTAATGTTGGGATATGTTATTATATATCCTTATTGCTGTAAATTTTATGTCCAAGTGATGAGATACCCTTTTTATCTCTCATCAAATCATTTTTTGAATTTTAAAGTGACGTCATTAGACTATCAAATTTCTGTAAGGGAACATCTTAACCAAATTTCAATTCTTCGGGTTAAACCTCTACTTCTTGATTATGTCGTACTATGAATATGTTTGGATGATATATGATTTTTTTACACTTAATATCCACTTATATTGGGTGTATTTATATTTATCACACATAATTATGTAATTGATTTATCCTTAATCTAAGGATACCATCTTTGTACGGGAGTTCATCTCAATCTCCTTTCGTTGAGGCATAATTAAATTTATATACGACCTTCTTTTATTAGTTTTATAATAAACCCTTTTAACTTTAATTTCATTCAAAAGTAATCTTTTTTACATGAAGAGTTTTACTAAACGACAAAAGAAATGTTTTTGTCTTACGTATGCGACGACAACAACTTCTCCGCCACCGTGACCATTATTTGGGTTTCAGCTTCCTCTGCAAGCCATAATTTTTTTTAAATGAAAAATAAATACCATGTTTTACTTTTATTTTATTTTTGTATTGAAAATGGTTTTGATAATTTTTTGATTATATCAATGTGTTGTGATTGAAATGTGGAAATGTTATGTTTCCTTTAGGCATGTTTTACGTGATACGATTATGTTATGGTTCTTGGGCATTGTTTGTGGAGTTGGGTGGTTCCGTGATAAACTAAGGGTGGGTGAGCCCAAGATAGCTCTCCAATGCATTGGGTAACTCAAAGGAGTTAAACTCTAAGGTTTCTCTGAAGAGATTTAGGGAATATACTATGATGGCTATTCCAAACATAACCATGAGGGTTACTCCCTACGTAAGAATGTTACGAATGCCTCAAGTTACATTTATGTCATATGATTTCTATGAGTTATTCATAAATCTTATGATTTAATGAGGCATGTTAAAGTGCTTATGTTTTATGAGTAATGCAGATTTCATTGATTCTTATGTATACATGGACTAATGTTTTCTTTCTGTATTTTTTATATCCCTTACTGAGATTTTTATGCTCATCCCAAGTTTTTGAAATGTTTTCCACATGACTTAAAGTTGAATAGGGTCAAGGATGGGGTCAAGGAAATGTCATGCTGTCTAAAAAATGGAACTAGACATGACTCTTTTGTTCAAGAGTTTTTATTTTTTGAAAAAATATAAACTGAGTAGATGTGTCTACTTTGTAATCATTTAGATGTAATAGTTATGTCCTAATTATCTAAAACTCTAAACCTGAAAAGATCCTCAATGTGAATTATTCATTTAATTCATGATTATTTAATGTTTTAAGGCTGAGTCTTTATACTTAATCCTTTACATGAGCCTTAATACCCAGCTATGAGATACATTTCCATGAAATGGTTAATAAGTGTCTTCTAGTATTCCCGATGATATTGAGGATAATTTGTTAGTAGAGATAATATCTTGAGGCATGTCAACATTTTCTCCATCTTTATCTATTTCTTTAAGTAAATGATAATTAAATTGTAAGGGAATAATTTATTTAAGGGGGAAGAAGGTAATGACTTCATATTTTAGATCCTTTAAAATACATACTATATTTTATAACTTATGTCACATGCTACACACAATGAAAACAAAACACAAAATATTAATAATATATTATTAAAAACTATATTATAAACACTAATATGGTAAACCATTTATAGTTATTACACTTTGAAGGTAAATAATTATATATGAGTTAATATTAAAAAGGTTATTTTTAATAAAAATTATTTTCTTTATATTATATAATTTATTATTAAAAAATAAATTTAAAAAGTTTATTATTTGAATTTTATAATGTAATGTTAGTTTTTAAACTCCTCAAAACAAAATTATCTTAGGATTTATTTTTTACAATTTTCTAAAATAATCAATATTTTAAGTGAATAATGAAAATAATGATTTTTCTAATAATGTTAGATTTATATGACATAGAAGTATTTGAAATATTTTTGATATAAAAAATATATATTTATAAAGTAAAATATATCATTTAAAAATTATAATTTCAATTTATAAATCCTATGAAAATCATTTTAGAAAATCAAGTAATATTTTATGAAAACTATTTTTCATATATTTCTTTAATCAAATTTACGCATTAGGAAATTAGGTTTTGGGTTTATTTTAATGTCAAATAACTATTATTTAAAAAACTATAATTTTATTAATATAATTATAATAAATAATATTTATTATTTTTTCCTACACATAAAATTTATTCTTAAAAATACACTTTTTTAAAATAAGAGTTTTTACGCGTTACATGCACTAACGTTAAGATTCATTTTGATACACATAGAAAGTTAAATTTGATAAAATGATTAATATATTTGAGATAATAATTTTAATATTATTTAATATGTCTAATTTCATTTTTGTTTTTAAAATTTATATTATCAAGATTAATGCTAATTACCACAATAATGGTGAAATAATAATTTTTAAATTACAATTTTATTAACATCAAGGAATTTATATAAAATAAATTGTATATAAATACCTTAAATAATTAATATAATATTATTTATAAACAAATAAATAAATACATTAACACTCATTTATTTTGTAAACAATATTAATAAGATTAAGAATCCATAACTGTCAAAATGTATTTTTTCTAATGAAACAGTTTTGCTACACATTATTTTTTTTAATTTAAAAGTTAATTTAATAATATTTATAAATTGAATTAAATTAAATAGAGATTTAATTTAGTTACATAAAACCCAAATTTAGTTATAATTTTTATGTTATATTTTTAATGAAACATAAAATCACATAGTTAAAATCTAGTTACCTAGTTAAAAGTAAAAAGTAAAATGTAAATAACTTAATGATAAAACTATATAAAATGTTTAAAAAATGAAAAGAAACACTTTTTGGAGACTTTATTTACCCAAAAAATACCCCAAAATACATTATTTTGAAACATTGTATCCATTGACCTTATAATAGTGTCATTAAATTATTGAAATATAATGGGTGTATCCAGAAGTGCCCTTTTCCTCTATTATTAAAGGGGATCACTTACACCCTTTAAAACACACACCTATACTTTGAATTAGTACTTGAAAATATGTAATTTTACTCTCCATATAACCCTATACCACAAACATAATCTCCCAGTCACTCTAATTAATCCTAATACCTTCAAATTCAAGGGAACTTCCAAGGAAAAATAAAATCTCCAACCTAAGTATTATCTCCATCCTATGGTTTTCATATTAATATTACTTTTCCTAATATCATATAAATATAATAATATGATGTATTCTGAATAAATATTATACTGATATGTTGTTATATTATTTTTATATTCCTTATTTATTCATTTCTATCCACTTAGAAAAATAAAGTAATGTCAATCGTGTGTGTGCACGAACTACCACCTCCACAAAGAATCGTTTTTTTCATTTTTCTTCTAGTTTTTAATTATTTATACAAAAATCATAAAATATAGTTAAAAATATTAATTATTTAAAACATTATCATTATGATTCTATTATAATGATATTATATCAAAAGGAACACCTCCTTAACCATACTCACAAGTATAGTTAAAGCATGTTCAAGATTGGGTTACATTAACGACATAGTTGAATAATTCTTTGAAATTATATCATGGAGGATTATGGAAACTTAATTTATGATATAATATGAAATCAATATCTAAATTTTAGTTTTTATTGGCTATTTATTAGATACAATAATTTTTAATTAATTAATTAAGAAAACACCATTCATTGGTTTAAAATCACCGAAAAATGTTTGTTATCAATTTCATCTTCAAGGATAAAGATTAAAGTACTCATGGAAGAAAATTTAAACTTCATAAATTATCATAACTTATCCATTATTGTAACTTTATTGAAATTATAATGATTAACTTTAGAAGAATAATGAACACTGACAGTTCTCTAATGAAACTACTACAAACATTCAAACCTATAAACACCCAATGTGGGAAAATAGGAAAAAAATAACTAATATACATATAGATAATTATTATAAAAGAAAATTTTATATAGTTATAAGTATGAATATGGTTCTAAAATAGTATATTAAGATAATTATTTTTGTTTTATTAGAGGTTATAGTGAATCTACTAAGCATGGAAACAAGGTAAGGGATGTTGGATCGATGGTGATGACAATAATAACTAGAGGGGGGGGGGGGTGAATAGTTGTTTTAAAAAATTAAAGACAAAAAAATCAGAGTTTATAAAATATAGATGTATAGTGATTGTTTTTTTCTTGATATAAGGTGCAACAAAAATAAAAATGAAATAACACCAAGATTTATAGTGTTTCGGATCATAAAGATCCTAGTACACTACTCAACACTCTCTACTCCTAGAGAAGATTAGTAGCTACTAAGAAACTCACTTTTAAAGGTGTGAGAACCTTATTATAGACACTTCCTTTTATAGTAACTTATAGGAATATCTTAGTCTTTTATAAGATATTAAACCTTAGTCTATGACCTAAATTTTTATTGGGATTCACAACAAAAACATCCTTTTTGGTGGTGGAATAACCAGACAATACAAGACTTTATTTTGATTGGTAAAATCATAAACCAGACTCAAAAAAATTAAAATAGAAGAATAAAGATTACATGAATAAAAAAATATAGATAAATGAGAAGATGATACTTTTTTTTGAAGATGTTGAAGCTCAATAATCATTGATCACTTGAATGGTGCAATGTAGAGAGTTGAAGTTTTTTTGTGATCACATCCAAAGTATTGAAGCCAAAGATATTTCTTGAAAAAAATTAGAATAGTAATATTTTTTGTCAAAGTTTTATTATATAATAATATATCGAATGATATACACTAGAATTGTTTTTATGCCTTGAATATGTATCTTAGATCATGAAGATAAATATATTCTGGGAGCACGTCCATTTCCAATAACTTAATGACTCTTGTTAGAGTATAAAAATAAAATAATGTTACTATTACCTTAGCTTGTAAAAACCAGGCTGAAAAACAGTGTACAACCATGCTTTTTATTTCTTCATGAAATATTAATATAAAATAATTAAAATAATAAGTGTAACAAATGTATACAATTAATATTTATAAAAATAGTTGAAATAAAATAACAATCTTCAAGATTATTAAGATAGTAAAATGATGTAAAATAGAGCATTGAAAGAAATATAACTGCATGTATTCTTATACATAAAATAATGATTACAATTATTTTTTACACAATATTACAATTATATTTCAATATAATATAATAAAAAATTTATTTTAACAATAAAAAATAAAAATAATGATTATAAATTTTTAGAAACAATTTCTTTAACTAACAGTGGATTAAAAAACCTGGCGGTAGATTAATCTACCATTGGTGTACAACGGTCGATTGATCAACTGTTAGTGTCCAATGATGGATTAATTGACTGATGGTATAAAAATTAATTACCATTGTTGAACATAAAAAAACACCCACTATTAAAAACACAAAATCAAATCAAATATATTGTAGCCGACAAGAAAAGAAATGAAACGACAAATAAAATCCAACGTGAAGAAGGCTACTATAAATCCATTGTGCCACAATTGAAGTAAATTAAATGTGTTACCATCGGTGAAAGGATCTACCCATGATGATGATCTACCAGTGATAGTGATCTATTTGTGGATATCTAATGATATAAAAATAGAGAGCAGTAGATGATTCTTCCATCAGTGGAAAAAATGATATTCCAATGGAGAATACACTAACAGTGGAAAAATGATCCACCGTTGAAGAAAAAGATATTAAAGGAAAAATTATCTACCATTGGGGTTCAATATTCTACTGAATAAAATGATCTAACAGTAAAGACCAATGGTGACTGTTGTAAAGATCTACCAGTGGAATGTGATCCAGCATTGAACAATGGTGCTTCCATCATGTGGTAAAAACATCAACCAAGGTTGCATGGTGATGCCACAGTGATGAAAAGAAATATTAAATAACAACTTAAAAATATGTTGAAGAAGAAAAGAAGAGATCATTTAAATGGTCCACCAGTAGAAGATAATCTATTAGTGGGGTTCTCACCATTGCTAATGGTGAATAATGAGTAGTAAACAACCTTTTAAAAATTAGAGATGTTGATCTAGTGTTGGATTTGAAACTCAATGCAAGCAGTGAGATATTTGGGTGTATTTTGAAAGATGCAATCATGTAAGGTCAAGTGAACTGGAAAAATGAAGAATATTGGAGAGGAAAAATATTACTTAAAAATTGAAGAAGAAGAGTAGGATAAATGAATGTGGCATGGGAGATTAGAATGAGATCAAACAGTTGAGCGCTACCTGAGTTTTTAACAACAAATTAATAGTGAAGTTTGTTCACTATCCCACATTAGTTTCATGATGTGGTGAATGAGAGGTATAAAAATTAAGCCACACCTTCCCCACCTTGAGTTGTTGGTGGGGGATTAACACCCACAAACCACTACTCACACACATGGGCTATGACCCAATGGGATTACCAAGACCAAGCCATGTGACTTTTGGGTGCGGAATGCATACCTTATAAATGGTCTCGGTCTCCTTAGGCCTATACATGGACTAGAAGACCTCTTCTTCTATGTGGGATTCCAAAGGCATGCCTTCCAACCCTTAGTGTGGTTGGTGGATAACCTTGGTGGATCACAATAGATGGTTCCATTTTTTACTTAATACAAAAAAATAATAATCTAACATTAAATAAATTAAAATATAACAATCAATAAACAATTAACATTATTAAAAAAATTTCACAAACAATAAACATTTCAAAGTTTAAAATATACTTATGTAAATCTAAAAAGATTAATTTTTAATAACAATTTTGAATTTTAACTAAATTTAATGAAATAGTAATTTATCAAAAAAAATAAAATTTTAATGTATTAAAACTAATTTCAAATACTAAAGCCCCCCATTTTGGAAAATTACTAAACATAACATTTGTTAAAATTTCAACAAAGATCTCCTCCTTTTTGAAATTTATAAAAAAGTATATTAGAAATTAATCTATTAAATAGACTCCTTTTTAAAGAAAATCTACAAATTTTAATGTAACAAAGTAGTATATTATCATAAGAGTAAACATATAGTTACAGTATTCAAAGAAATTAGAATTAATAAAGAGATATAGTTTAATAATTCATTTTAAATTGTAATATCTAATAAGTATTTAATCAGATTATAGAAATAAAATTCAAGTATAAAACACATTTAAAAATTTATTTTAGATTCGTGATTATATTAAAAGATATTTTACCCTTTTAGAATTTCCAATTAAAACTTTATTTTCTCAAATTAAACAGAATCTAAGGGTTTTGTGAAAATGTTAGCAAAATATTTCTCAGTAGGAAAAAATTATAAATATTTATCACCTTTATTTACATGATCCCAAATAAAATGAAATCTAACATCCATGGTTTTAGTTATAAAGTGTTTAAAAGTGTTTTTATAAATTTAAATAGCACTTGAATTATCACAGTAAATAGGAATTTTATCAAAAATGATATTAAAACCATACAAAGTTTGTTTTATCCAAATACTCTATAGATAACAACTAGAAGAAACATCATATTCAGTCTTGACTATTGATAATTCTACAAACAGTTGTTTCTTAGAACTCCATGAAATTAAACTTTTCCCTAAAACGTGACACATACTTGTAGTGCTTTTCTGATCAAGTTTGAAATATCCAAATTCAAAATTAGAGTAAGACAATAAATTAAAATAAATATAATTAGTATAGAACAATCCAGTACAAATAGTACCCTTCATATATGATTACTCTTTTAATAACATTAAGATGACTTTTTTTAGGGTTGGACAGAAACCAAGCTAACAAACAAACCGAGAACATGATGTATGGTCTAGAAGTAGTGAGATAAAATATAATGCATATCTTACCTCCATAAAATTTAATATCTACTAACTTTCTAGAATCATCTATGTCTAATTTACAATTAGTACTCATTGGTGTTTTCATAATCTTACTGGAATCAATTCCAAACCTCTTTACAAGTTACTTATCATACTTAGTTTGAGTTAAGAAAATACCATATTTCCTTTGATTAATTTCAAGTTCAAGGAAAAGTTTTAGTTCTCCTATTAATCCCATATCAAATTCACTTGTCATTAGTTCAGAAAAATCATTACACAGAGAATCATTTTTTGAACCAAATATTATTTTATCAACATATATCTATATAATAAGTATATCACTTGAAATTATTTTTATAAACGATGTTGGATCAACATTACATTTAAAAAAATATTTTTTTAATAAAATCTATGTTAGTATTTTATATATTTCTTAAGACCATATAAAGCTTTAGTAAGTTTAAATGCATGGTTTGGAAACTTATCATTTTCAAATCCATGGGTTGTATAAAATAGACTTCCTCTAAAATAATTCCTTTAAAAAAGGAACTTTTTTATATTCATTTGAAATAATTTCATTATTTGAAAACTAGAAGAGGATAATAGAATTATAATTACTTACTTCCAATTAATAGAATCAATGTAATCTTCAAATTTAATTCCCACTTCCTAAGAATAACCTTGAGCTACTAGTCTTTCTTTATTTTTAACTATGTTCCATATTCATCATGTTTATTATGAAAAATACATTTAGTTCCTATAAAATGTTTTTATTTAAAAAAAAAAACTAAATCCCACACTTTATTCCTTTAAAACAGATTTAATTAATAATACATAACATTAATCTAATTTGAATCAATTAAATAATTTTCAACATTGATAGGAAAAAATTCAGCAATAAAAGAAGAGTTTACATAGTAAAGTAAAATAGATTTTATAGTTTGAATACCAGATTCTAAATTACCAATTACTTTTTCAATAGGATAATATTTAAAAAATTTCCATTCCTTTGGATATGTTTGAGAAGAGATATTCTACCCTAAACTGATTCATTATCACTATCTTGGTTATTATCTTCACTAAAATTTAATTCTATAAATTAATTATTTTGTTTGTTTAATTCAGAATCCTTCTTATTAGAATTGATTTTGTTAAACTTAACATGATCAGATTATTCAAAAACTAAAGTTTTCTTATTTAAAATTTATAAGCTTTTATATCATTTGAATATCATAAAAATATCCCTTCACCTAATTTAGTGTCATTTTTTTATAAATTATCTTTTGTGTTTAATAGATATAATTTATAATCGAAGAACATAAAATAACAAAATTTAGTTTTAAACCCTTTAGAAAGTTCACAAGAGGTATTATTTATAAAAGGTATAATTGAAAATATATTTAAAACATGGAAATATTTATTTATAGATTCTTCCCAAAATTATTTAGGTACACTAAATTCAATTATCAAATACCTATCCATTTCTTTAATAGATCTATTTTTATTTCTATCACACCATTCTATTGTGCTGTCCTAGGGGAAAATAAATAGTGTTTATATGCATTTGTTGCAAAAAAATTATCAAATTATAAATTTAAAAATTTAACACCATTATCACTTCTGAAAGAGATGATTGACAAATTTTTTAAATTTTGAATATGTTTACAAAAACCTCATAATTTGGATAAAGTTTCATTTTTATGAGATAAGAAATAAATCCATAAGAATCTGCTATAATGATCAATAATTACAAAAAAATACTTCTTACCACCAAAACTAATAGGTTTTATAGGTTTAAAGAAGTCAATATTTAACAATTATAAATATTTAGTAGTACTAAAATCATTTATATATTTAAATCTTTCTTTGCGTTACTAACCTTTGGAACAAGAATCACACATAAAGTACTTACTTGTCTGTAACTAGGGTAGTTGTATAACCTATTCATGCATTTAAAATTTGTGAAATAGTATGATTTTTTTTCCCAAGACTCCTATGACATAGAATTTCATTCGATTATATAGCATTCAAACACTTAACCTTTTTTGGTTAGATCAAAAAAATCAATATCGTATAAATTTTATTTTCTATTTGTAGAAAATAAAAATAATTTATTTTTTAGAACATCACACATATAATTTTCAATTTTTTTTAATATATCATCACACAACTATGATGTAATTATAATTTATATTTTAAACAAAGTACATATAATACTTTTGAAATAATAACTATTTTAGTAAAACCAACATCACCAATACCTTTAATATAACCTTTAGAGTTGTCTCAAAAAGTTTAAAGGCCACCATAAAATTAATTAATTGATATAAATTTTGAAATATCCCCTATAATGAGCCTAGATCATCCACTTTCTATGTACCATGAGTCATTGATACTTCTAAGGTATATTTTCTAAAATTAAACAATCAAATAGACTATTTTGGTACCCATGTTAACATGGGTCCAAATGGATTAACTACAAAATATTTTGGCACCCAAATTGATTTAAAGAATTTATTAGTGGGATGATTATAAAATAAATATCGAGTAATAAAAGTTATATTATGCCCAAATGATTGTGTAAATATTTGTGAACACTGATTGGAATAATTCCCTTTCATTCTATATTTAAAATAGGTTACATTGGAAATATTTCCTTTTGAGATGTTAACAAATTTAGTTTTATTTAAAGTTTTTGTTAAACTTTTATATCCAAAACCATTTTTAATTGTGTTTAGTTTCATTAAATACATCATTTTATCATCTTGTTATTTACCTTTTACAAAAGTAGATAAATCTTATTTAAGATTAAAAACTTCATCCATATTCCCTTTTTGAATAGTTTCTAAATATGTATAAACTTTAACATTTGAAACAGAAGTTTTGTTTCTTAATTTATTGTTTTCTTACTTACAGTTCTTATATTCCTCCAATGTCCTAAAGGCCTTCAATTTTTATTGATTTTTAATAATCCACCTTTCAAGGGGTGAGGTGGAACCCTTACAAGGCCCGTAGGCATAAGTATTACATGGACCGTAGGCCATGTAGGAATTAATTTCCTATAGGATTAAAACATTACATACAACCCAGAATAACTACATGGAACTACTCCTCCCCAACATCTTCATTGTGAAATCTTCTCTCCACTTTCGCATGACTATTCAGCTAGGATTTTCCGTGCATGTACAGGCTTGTCCCGATGGAAGGTGCCATACCCTCTCATTCTTGCAATCTGTTTAGATTCTACTATGGTGAAATCTCATTGCTTATCCTCCTTCGAGAGCTTGTTCCTTGTAGATTGTCTGGTTTACATATGTACTTTAAGGTGCCTCGAAGGCCTTAAAATACTCAGAGATCTAATCGGTGGCCCGAAGGCCCAAACGGGGGAATAGTCTCAATACTATAGTGCCAAACAGTAACTGCTACAGTTCCCACAACAATACCTACTACATTACTGCTACAGTTTTGGCTAAAACACCTACTACAGTACCTACTACAATACCTACTACAGTATGAAAATTATGCCTCTGCCTGGATTTGATCTCGAGTTTCCTGGATTTACTTAAGGAGTCCTTACTAACCCGGTTGAGGCTCATGTCCTTACAGTTCTTACATTCATTTTCTACTTTATTTAGATCATCCAAATTTAAATTATACATTCTATCTTGATATTTATCATTTAATCCACAATTTTTTTAATGCTTTCATTTGTTTAGTAGCCTAGACTCATAATTATCTTTAGATTTATCATTTTGGGAAACATAGATTTTTCGATTATCACATTCCATTTTTTATTTTTATTATTTTATTGGATAAAATTATTATTTATAATTTTTAAGTCAATATAATTTTCAATTATCCCAACTCCATCATTTATTAATTCTTCATTCTCTTTAAGCAGTTTAAATCTGTAATTCACAAAATTAGAATCATAACATGAATCAAAAACAATTTCATTTTAATTTTTAGATAAATAATTATGATCAACATTTATAGGAGTTATTAATTGAGTAAATAGTGAATAATTTACCTCACACTGAATACCCATTAGAGAAATATTCCCAATCTCCTTTTCACTTCTCGAGTCACTACATGAGTCAAAAGTGTCTAAGCAGTCCCAACCTCCAAATAAAGCTTTATTTTATTGTTTTATTTTCTCTTTGTTTTTATTTGGATGTTTGAGTTTAGGGAAGTTAGTTATTATATGAACTTTATTCCTTCACTCATAAAATGTTAATTCTAAAACATCATTATTATTACTGATAACACCTTTCTTATAGTCCTTTATAGAGTTCCTCTTGAACTGATTATTTCCACCTTTTTTTTCATAAACTTGAAAAAATTCTTACAAAAGTGATCCATCTCTTTATTAATTTTGTGTAACTCTAATTCATAGGAATTATAGGTATTAATAACATGAGATTTAAGTAAAATATCTTTTCTCTTTACATACTCCTCATCATCAATATTTTTCAACTCTAACTCATACTATAGTAGAGATCCTATTAATTCATAAAAAGTATACCAATTAAAATTCTTACTCTCATCGATGGATACCTTCTTTACATGAAATATTTTTGGAGTATATCTTAGTACTTTTTACACTTGAGCTATTTTATCCAAGACTTCCCCAAGATCACTCATACCATCAATAATACTAGTAAACTAATGGAATATCTAGTTTAAATATTCTTCATCTCCCATCACAAAGTCCTGGTATTTTTCTCATAGCATTCCTAAATTGGTTCTCTTGGGATTGTTAGTTCCATAATGAGTCACTTATAGTATACTCCATATATCATGGTCCGTCTTACAAGATAATATATGACTACAGACACTTATACTTATGAACAATACAAAATATTTTTAACTTTATAATTCAAAACATATTTTACCATGTCAATACCTACAAATGTCTCCGAATCAACTATGGGTAGCACATATGGATTATCCATGATAGTTGGGTGATCCAAACTTAATTATTTAAATTCAGATTCTATTATGTCTTTCTAGTAACTATAGTTACTTCCATCGAAGAATGGGGGGTTTTGTGGGATCCATCCATCATTCACCTTAACACCTTTCTTCTTAAAAGAAACCTTTTATTTTATTCCTTAGACCATTAAGTATAGGATATTAGGTTAAAAAAAGTTAAAAATAAGCAACAGAAATAATTAGAGAGGCTAACTATCCTTTAATGAAGGTCTCACCCTCTAATACCAATTATTGGATCGATAATGATGTAAATAACGACTAGAGGGTGGGGGTGTGAATAGTCATTTTAAAAAAATAAATAAAAATCAACGAGAGTTTATAAAATAAAGATCTGTAGTGAGTGAAATGTTCTTACTATAAGGTTCAACAGAAATAAAAATGAAAGAACAATAAGATTTATAGTGGTTTGGATCACAAAGATCATAGTACACTCCTCATACTTAATCCCTAAGAAGATTGGTACCCACTAAGAACCTCATAATTAAAGGTGTGAGAACCTTTTTATAGACACTAATTTTTACAGGAACCTAGAACCACAACCCAATCTTTTATAGGAGACTAAACCTTAGTATGTGACCTAAATTTCAATCATGAGTCACAACTCAAACTTCCTTTAGGGTGGTGGAAATAACCCAATAATGAATTAATTGATTTTTATTGGTAAAATCATAAACCAAACTCAAATAAATACAAATAGAAGAATAAATATTACACAAAGAAAAAAAAAATTCCAAGAAATTAGAAGATGATAAAAAATATTTAAGATATTGAAGCTCAATGATAATTGATCACTTGGATGGAACACTGTTGAAAGTTAAAGTTCTTCTGTGATTGCAACCAAAGTATATAAGTCCGAGAAGTTTCTTGAACTAATTAGAGAAATAATAATTTTTGTTTAAGTTTCATCACATAATCATCTATCGAATGATCTACATTGGAATTGTTTTTATTCCTTGAATATGTCTCTTGGATAATTAAGACAAAGATCTTCTAGTATTTTGTCCATGTCCAATAACTTCATGAAACTCGTTAGAGTATAATAATAAAATAATATTTTTGTTACCATTTCTTGTAAAAGACACACTGAAAATGGAGTAAAATCATGATTTTTACTTCTTCATAAAATATTAATAAAAAAAACTAAAAAAAATAAGTTTAAAAAATGTATGCAATTCATATTTACAAAATAGTTGAAGTAAATGAATAATATTATAGATTATTAAGATAGTAAAATGTTGTAAAATAGAGCATTGAAAGAAATACAATTTCATTTATCCATATAGATAAAATAATTCTTACAATTATTTTTACGCAATATTACAATTATATTTCAACAGAATATTATTATAATAAAAATAATTAAAAATAACGAATAATTTTTTTAGAATTTTCTTTGAACAAATGGTGGATTAAAAAACATGGTGGTATATTGATATACCATTGGTGTCCAATGGTGGAGTAATCTACCATTGGTATAAAAATTAAATTCCACTGTTAAATAGAAAAACATTCACTATCAAAAACAAGAGATCAACTCAAACATGAATTATCTTATGAGAAAATAAATAAAACAAAAAATAAAATCCAATGTGAAGAAGGCTACTGCAAAGCCACTGTGAAACTGTCGAAGCAAATTAAAGGTGATACCACTAGTGAAAGGATATAACAATGATGATGATCTACCGGTGATAGTGATCTATTGGTGGATGTTTAGAAGTATAAAAATAGAGAGTGGTAGATGATTCTTTTATTAGTGTAAAAAATGATCTACTGGTAGAGAATAAACTATGAGTGAAAAATGATCCACTATTAAAGAAAAATATATTAGTGAAAAAATTATCTAACATTGGGATTTATACTACAAGTGGATTAAATGATCTTCTAGTCAAGACCAAAGGTCAACCATTGTAAAGATATACTGGTGGATCATGATCCACTGTTGAGCAGTGATTCTTACGTCGTGTGGTAAAAACATCAAACAATGTTGCATGGAGATTCCATGGTGGTGGAAATAAAAATTAAACAATAGCTTACAAAGATGTTGAAGAATACAAGAAGAACCATTAAAATAATATATTGGTAGAAGGTAATCAATCGGTGGTATTCTCATTGTTTCTACTGATGAACAAGGAGTAGTGAGCAACCTTTGAAAACCCATAGAGGTCGATCCAGTGTTGGGATTGAACCTCAAAGCCTATAGTGTGCGAGTTGGGTGTAGTTTGAAAGATGCAAGTATATGGGGTTGAGTGAATCAACGAACTGAAGAATATAGGTGAGTAATAATAACACTAAAAAAAATTAAATAAGAGGAAGAGTGAAAAAATTAGGTGGGGGATTTCAGAATGATATCGATTGGTTGAGTCCTATTTGCGTTTTTAACAATAGATGAATAGTGAAGTTAGTTCATTGTCCCACATCAGTTTTGTGATGTGGTGAATTAAAATTATAATGATTAATCCATTCCTTCCACACCTTGAACTGTTAAGGGGGATCAACACCCACAACCTACTACTCACACACAAAGGCCACGACCTAGTGGCCTTACCAAGCCCAATCCTTCTGCCTTCAAGGTGTGCTATGTGGGCCTTATACATGGGAATGTTATCCATAGGCCTATAAATGTTCTAGAAAACATATACATATATATGGGATTCCATTGCAAGCCCTCCCATGGAGATGACCCCTTAGGTCCTTTTAGTGTGGTTGAGGTCTATCCTTGGTGGATCACAATTGATGGCTCGATTTTTTACTTAATCCACAAAAAAAATTAAACTAAAATTAAGTAAATAAAAATATAACATTCACTAAAAAATTAACAATATCAAAAAATTTTCATAAACATTAAACATTTCAAGGTTCAAAATATACTTATGTAAAAATAAAAATCTTAATTTTTAATAAAAAAATTTAATTTTAATTAAGTGTAGTCAAAATTTAAATTTTCAAAAAAAATAACACTTTTAAAGTATTAAAATCAATTTCAAATTTTAACAAGGTATTATTTGTCTCAAATTTTAATCCCTTGAGATATGTTTATGCAATACACCATATTTTATTTTTGATAGTGTAAATGCTAGCACATTTTAATTTTCTATCACGATTCCAGTATATTTCATGAAGTTTATTTTTTTTTTCTATTTTCATTTTATCTTATGTTTTTGATTCAAAAGATACAAAGGTTTTAAGGGTTTTCATATCAACTTCTATTTATTGAGTCATTTTTTAATGTTATGCACCAATTTAATATTTCTATAGTGTATATACAACCAAAGAATATATTTTTAAATAATCCATGATTTATTACTTGGTATTTAAAAAACCATATGATTTTTAAGCTTTCAATTACCTTTATTTAGTACATGGTCTTCATGATTGATCTATTGTAAACTATGATGATTTTTGGATGTATTTCACCTTTATTTATAGGGAAATCATGTTTCACAAAAAATTATTCTTCATCAATGATTTTAATTTTTTGTTTAAATGTATTTTTATTAAGAATAATTCTAATGACCTTTAATGTATTTTAATTCCATGTCCGTATTTTTTACATCCCACCAATGTTCTACTTTCCAGAGTAGAAATTCAAAATTATTTTTATCTCCTATGATCCTTTTATTCGTCTTATTTAATTTTACAGAAAAGGCCTCTTTATCCTTTTTAATTAAATGGGTTTTCTATAAGGTTATTTCAAAATGTTTAAAAAGTTTTTTCTATCCTTTAAAAATAAAAGGTTTTAGTATCGACGCCAAATTTTCTTTTGAAAAAATTTATGTTTTTTTCAAGATTCCATTATTAAATATTTTTTTTTAAAAGTAAAAGTTTTCAAATTATTTTCACTTATCATTTTTGAAACATTTTTTATTTTAAATGATTTTTATTTGGACCACTTTATAATGAGATTTTCAAAAATTATTCTCTTACCATTATCAAAATTGTGTTTTTAAATTAATTCACACTTCATCTTTTATAAACAAGTTTAAAAAGGCATTGTAAACGATTTTTTTATTATCAGTTCAATTTTTTTGCCAAGGTTTTTCTCCCATGAAGTGATGTTTTGATCACTATACATATGTTATTATGTTATGGATAATTATAGTAAATGAGATTTTGATATCCTATGATTTCTTAAGTTCATGTTATTTTAATTTTTATGAAATATATTTTTTTTCATGGGTTATTTAAGATATTGTGAGGTTTTATTTTAAGTGGAACACATACGTATAGATGATTATGGGCGAGGTCCTATATTTTCCACTAAATAATTAGTATAATATTTTATCACATGATATAATTAAGAATGGACATAATTGGTTTGTTTATATAGGCATGGGCATGATGAGTTTTCTCTCATTTTTATGCATAAACATAATGAGTTTTTCACTTATGTGTGGGCATAATGGATTTTCTCACATAGGTTTTTCTATGCTTATGGACATGCCACATTTTCAAGTTTATTAAGTTATGACACATTTTCATGTTTTTAATAAAGTTATTCCACATTCCCAAGTTGTTTATAAAGTTATTTAAATTTTAAAATATGTATTTCATTTACATGAATTTACATGATTTCATGTTTATGCGTTATTTTTAATGTATTCCATAATTTTATATCAAGATCACATGTTTTTTGATTAATGATATGTGTTTTAGCCATGTCATATATTTTATATTCTTTAATGATCTTTTTATGATGTTATGTTGCTACATCAGGTTTTATGATTATCATACATGGTATTATGATCTTTTATTAAGATATTTAGGCCATCATTTTATTCTCCTTCATGTTTATGATCTAATACCTTATGATATATCTTTTACCTTACTAATAAATTGTGCTCACCCCTTTATTATGTTTCTACTCCCTAGGTTATGAAGATGATTATGTCACATGAGGTTTCTAGAAAAGGGTCTAGAGGAGCATGATTATGGATAAATGTTCACAAGTGTTGTAAAATAGGAATTTTCTATAGCTATTCTTCAAGAAGGTAAACCTTTTAGTCCTTAGATTATGTGAATGTATGTAAGATATAATATTTAAATAATTATATTAATGTATTATTTATGTCATGTTCATCCAGGGTTTCTTTAGTTGGTATCAGTAGAGGGTTTATTTATTTTTGGTGATTAGTTTAGTTATTTAAGGAATTAGTTTAGAGAAAATTAGTGAAAACTCTATAAATGAGTCTAATTATAGGATGATATCCTGAAATATTGGTAAATTATCGAGTAGAAGAAATTCTATAAAAATACAACCTTGTATGGATATTATAATTGGATGTGGTTGTGACAGAACTGCACCTAGGGATAGTTACCCTAAAAACGTTTTATTGAGCATTGACTCGATTATCACCCTGATGCATGATTAGTGGGCCTAAGAATGAACACTTGTTTTAACACTCTAGAGGTATATTATTTGGTTGATCACATTCTCGTTACAAACCATTATAAAGGATTTATTTCCTCATTGGTTTATGGGATGAAGTTGAGAAATATAATATAACCATACTTAAGGTAACCCATGTCAAACAAATATTGATATAGATTAAATTGAAGGAATAATAAGCCAACATGATAATGTAAAAGTGAAATAACTTTTATGGTTGAATTTAGTTTATAATAATTCCTCTATGTTGTTAATGTTTTTTCACTCTTTTCAAATTTTTGGTTTTAATAATGGATGGAAGTAGAAGTAAAAAGGTTTTAAGGGATAATGAAAAGATTACCTCAATGAAAAACCCATAAGAATTATATCTATTATGAGAAACCATGTAATTATACCAAACTAGCTATCAGAAAATATGATTAATAATATGAACATATTTGAAGTACCAAACACAAAAAAAAGAGAAATATGGAGTCACATGAAAGATTATGTGATGAAGATGATAAAGGAAAAAAATATTAAATTTCATATATGTCAAATATATGGGAATAATAAACAAGATAATTTCGTCAAAGGGACTATAAGATTCTTTACTTGTGGTAAAGGAGTCCATCAAAAATCAAACCATCAAGGGAAAATTGAGAGTTCAGTTAATATGAGGAAAGAAGATAGAACTCATACAAGGGAACCAATTATGACTCAATGTATTATGTGTAGAGAACTTGAAAATTATCCAATACAATACCCTAATCCAAGGATTTTTTAGGATGGTAGGAATCCATAACCTCCTAGACCAAGAGAACAAGGAAAAACCAATGAAATTAATATCAATGAAGAGGATAATGGTAATTAGGTTTCACTTACACTCTAACTTGAATTAGTGGATGTATTATAGTTCTATCAACCCTATTATATCTAGGATATTTTATAATAAAAATAATCCACCAACCATAGTGATTTTTATTTTAAGGAAAACTTTTAATGGTTTGATTATTATGTTTGGGGAAATAAAATTTGTACAAATCATAATATCCACATGAGAAGAAATTGATTTTATTTTTAAAATATAATGAGTATCTTCACTTTAACTCTGAACTAATTTATAAAATAGGTAATAACACATTCTAAATCAACTATGACCATATATTAGTGCAAGGAAAACTAGGAATTATCTAATAATAAAACTGAATCCTTAACATGATCCTTAATACCTATCTCTGATAAACATTTCCTTGAAATGGTTAAGGAAGATAAGTGTTTCCTAGTCTTTCCAATTATATTGAGGACTATATATCATTAGAGATAATATATTGACACATGTAAATATTTTATCCTCCTTTATCTCTTCCTTCAAGTAAATGATAATTAAATTGAGAGGTCTTAATTTATTTAAGGGGGTAGAATGTAATGACTTAAGTTTCTAGATCCTTTAAAATATATAATTTATTTTATAACTCATGTCACATGATAAAACCAATGTAAAAAATCCACAACATATTAATAATACATTATTAATAAATATATAATAAACACTAATATAATAAAATATTAATAGTTATTACCTTTATAAGGTAAATAATTAATATGAGTTAATATTGAAAATGTTATTTTTAATAAAATATGTTTTCTTTATATTATATATTTTATTTTAAAAAATATAATTTTAAAATTTTAGAATTTATATTAGAAAAATTAGAATTTATTTTTTAATTCTTCATAATAAAATTATCTTTGTTTGTCTTTTTGATATTTTTCTAAAATAATCATTTTTAGGTAAATAGTTAAATATACCAATTTTTCTAATACCATCACTTTTATATGACTTATATATTTTTGAAATATTTTTTATATAAAAAATATTTATTTATGAATTAAAATAAATAATTTAATAGTAAAATTTTCAATTTATAAAACCCATGTATATAATTTGAGAAAATCAAGTAATATTTTTTGAGAACTATTTTTCTCTGGGTTCTTTAATCAAATTTATGGATGGGGAAATTAGGTTTTGGTTTTATTTTAATAACACATACCAATTATTTAAAAAATAAAAATATTATTAATATCATTATAATCAATAACATTGATAATTTTTTTATATACATAAAATTTATGCTTAAAAATACACTTTTCTAAAAAATGGGTTTTTAAGCATTACATGCAGTAATGTTAAGATTAATTTCCCTACACATAGAAATATAATTCGATAAAATTATTATTATATTTGAGATAATAATTTTAATATTATTTGATATTATTAATTTCATTTTTGGTTATAAAATTTATATTTTTATGATTAATGATAATTATCAAGATAATGGTGAAACAATTATTTTAAATTTATTATTTTATTAACATCAAGGAATTTATATCAAATAATTTAAATATAAAAAATTTAAATAATGAATATAATATTATTGATAAATACATAAATAAATATAAAAACCTCCTTTTATTTTAATCAATAATAAATAACATTCATAATCCATAATGGTAAAAATGTCACTTTTATACTAAAATAATTTTTCTATACACTATCTGTTTTAATTTAAAAGTTAATTTTAGAAAATTTAGAAATTCAATTAGATTAAATAGAAGTTACATTTAGCTCCATCACACCCAATTTTTTTTGTATGTGTTATTTTATATTTATAATAAAATATAAAACCACTTATTTTAATACTAGTTACATAGTTTAAAAGAAAAAGAGTAAAATGTAAAAAACTTAATGGTAAAACTATATAACATGTCTAAAACATGTGAAAAAACAATTTTTTGAGAATTTATAGACCAAAAAATACCCAAAAATCCATTATTTATAAAATTTGGATCCATTGACCTTTGAATAGTTTCATAGTATTATTAAAATATAATGGGTGTTTTGAAAAGTTCCCTTTTCCTCCCTTATAAAAGGTGAACACTTACACCCTTTTAAATAAACACCTCAAATTGGAATTAATCTTTTAAAATATGAAATTTTAGTCTCAATATAAAACATTACCACAAAAATAAACCCCTTTTAACTCATAGTTATTCCATTCCCTTCAGTTTCATTGGAATTTCCAAGGAAAAATCAAGTGTCTAACGTAAGTATTATCTCCTTCATAAGTTTTTCTTCATAATATTACAATTCCAAATATCATATCACCATAATAATATGATTAATTTAGAATAATTAGTATAATTATATATTTTTATATTAATTTTATAATCCTTATATAACCATTTCCATCCACTTATAAAAGTAAAGAAATGTCAATCAAGCGTGTTCATGGACCACCACCTCTTTAGAGAATCATTTTTTTCCATTTTCCTTCTAGTTTTTCATTATTTATAAACAAATATTAAATTTTGGTTAAATATAAAATAAATTTAAAAATATTGTCATTATGATTATTTTATAATGACATTATTTCAAAAGAAACACCTCTTTAACCATGTTCACCAATCGAGTTAAAGCAGGTTCAAAATTGGGTCTGTTTGACCACCTACTTGAATAATGATACAAAATTATGTCATGGATGTTTATGAAAACATAATTTATGGTATAATATGACATAAATATTTAGTTTCTTATTTTTTATTTTTTATTTAATATATCAAACAATGTTTAATTCATTAATTTAAAAACACAATTCATTGGTTGAAAATCACAGAAAAATGTTCATTGTTGATTTTATCTTCTAAGATAAAGATTAAAGTATGCATGGAAATAAATTTAAAATTAATAAATAATTATATGTGATAAATAAAATTAAATTTAATGAAATTTTAATGATGAAATTTGAAATAAGAATAAACACCGACACCTCTCCTATAAAACTATTATAAACAGTCAAAACAATAAATCCTCGATGTTGGAAAATATGAAAAAACTAACTAATATACATGCAGAAAATGATTATAAATTAAAATTAATTTTTTTTATATATGAATATAGTTTTAAAATATTATATTAAGATTTTTTTTATTTTACTGGAGGTTAGAGTACCTCTGACTAAGGAAACAAGTTAACGATGTCTTTCTCTCAAATTTGAATCCCTTGAGACATGTGTATTCTATACATCATGTTTCATTATAAATGCTATAAATACTTAAAAATTATAATTTTATTTGATGATTTCATTATATTTCATTATTTTAAATTTTTTTCCATGTTCATTATCTCTTGGGGTTTTGATTCAAAAGATACATAGGCTGTAAGGGTTTTCTTCTCAATTTCTCTTTATTGAGACATGTTTTAATATTATGAAACAATTTATTATTTATTAGGTGTATATACAACTCAAGAATATATTTTTACATAATATATGATTTAATCCATGGTATTTATAGAACCAAAATATTTTTAATATTCTAATTACTTTAGATTAAAAATTATTAAAGTCATAAGTGTTCTTTCACGACTTAATTGTCTTCCTTGTGTTATAATCACTCATTTTGTATATTGTATTTCATGATTGATCTATTATTAAATATTGTGATTTTTGGATTCATTAAACCTTATTTTATGGTTAAATCATGTTTCACCCAATATTATTCTTCATTAATGATTTTAATGTTTTGTTAAAATTAGTTTTTGTTAATAAAAAATCCCATTCTATTTAATGAATTGTTCTTCCATGTTGATATTTTTTACTTCCCAAAAATTTTATCCTTTACCTAGTGTAAACTAAAACTTTTTTTATCTTCTATGGTCCCTTTTTTCCCACTATTTAATTTTAAATAAAAGGCCACTTAATCATTTTTAATGATGTGGGTTTTCAACAAGGTTATTTCAAAATGTTTTAAAAGGTTTTTTAAATATTTTTAAAATAAAAGGTTTTATCATCCACTCCATATTTTATTTTGATAACATATTTTTTTTTTCAAGTTTCCATTATTAAATATTCTTTTAAAAAGTAAAAATTTTCAAATTATTTTCACTTATCCTTTTTTTAAACCTTGTTTCTTTTCAAGGATATTTTATTTGGACCTATTTATAATAAGGTTTCAAAAAATATAATTTTTCACTTCTAAAAAAAGTGTTTTATGAATGTAATTCACACTTAATATTTTATAATAATTTTTAAAAATGTATTGTGAAAAAATTTTCATTATCACTTTAATTTATCCTCCATGGTTTATCTACCATGAAGTGATGTTTTGATCACCCTCCACATGTTATTGTGTTATGAATTCTTTTGGGTAATGAGATTTTGATATCCTGTGATTTATTACATTTATTTTATTTGAATGTTTAAGAATCCCATTCCTTTTCCATGGTTTATTTAAGATATGATGATGTTTGATTTTAAGTGACACACATATGCATAGATGATGATGGGGAGGGTCCCATATCATCCACCAATGCACTAGTATAAGTTTATATCTCATGAGGTAGTCAAGCATGGACATAATGAGTCTATTAATATAGGCATGGTCATGATGGGTTTGATCACATTTTTAGGTGTGGATGTAATGATTTTGTTTACATAGGCATGGACATAATGGGTTTGTTCACATAAGGTTTCCTATTCTTATGTACGTTCCAAATGTTAATGTTTATAAAGTTATGAAACATTTTCAAGTTTTTCATTAGGTTACACCACATTACCAAGTTTTTTATCAAGTTATTTCAATTTTAAAAGATGTATTTCATTTCCATGAAATACTATATTTTCATGTTCATGCCTTATTTTTGAATTATTCCACACTTTTATATTGTTCTCATATGTTTGAATATTATTGATATGTTTTTTGAGGCATTTAATATCTTTTATGATTCCTTAATGATATTTTTATGATCTTATGTTGCTTGATCATGTTTTATGATTATCATACATAGTATTATGATCTTTTATTAAGATATATATGTCTTCCTTTTATTCTCTTAAAATTTTATGATATAATACCTTATGATATCCCCCTTTGATTAATGAGTATTTGAGATCACAACTTTATAAATTTTCAATTACCTAAGTTATAAAGATGATTATTTCATGTGAGATATCTAGAAAAGGGCCTACAGGAGCACAGTTAGGGAGAAATTTTCACAAGTATTGTAAAATAAGATGTTTATTTAGCTAGTATCCAAGACACTAAACCTTTCATTCCTTGTGTTATGTGACTATCTATAAGATATAATATTTAAATTATTAGATCGATGTAATATTTATGTTATGTTTATCTAGTGTCATTATAATTTCATCATTTATGGATTTAATATAAAGATATGAATCTAAATATTACATAAATTCTTTGAACATTTTTAGATCAGAATTTATATTAAGAAAAACTATAGTTTTTGTAATAATAATTTCATTATTTACCTCCAACATGTATATATAGAAATATTATACAAAGGTCTTGGGTATCTAAGGTTGTTTAATTTTAAAAACCTCCTCAACTATATCTTACTGATATACTCTTTTATTTGAGTTAGATTATTCTATTTGGGATTTCTTAGTTAAAGAGGTAAACTTAGATCCATCAAAGATATCATCTCTTAATTTAATAAATGTATTAAAAAATGATAAATCATTTGATCTATAACCATAAATCTATAATATTTTCAATTCTCCACAAATCTAAGAAATATTCTATCAATACCAATTTTACCCAACTTTTTCCTTTTAGGTTCATGTACTCTTACAATTGTATGATAAACCAAAATATTTAAATATTTGAGATTCTTTCCTATGATTCCATAATTAATATGGATTAATAAGATTCCCATATGTGGAAATAATATTTAGGATATGACACACAGTTGGTAAGATCTCGATTTTTCATGAAGGTACATATCCTCTTAACTTTAGTTTGAATATATCTCTTTACTTAAATAATAATGACCAAGAAATTCATAGAGGTTATGAGAGAGCTTGGGGATTATTCAGATCTCAGAACTCTAGTTTTGGTAGAAATAGACTAAGTTTCATGGTTGGAACATGGTTAGTACTAATCGTGCATCACAGTCATGTGTCCTGGTAGGGGTGATGCATGGTTTGTTTAACCATACAATGGGAGGTGAATAACTTTAAAAAATGAAAAAGGTTCATGTGTATTAAGTATGGTCGGTGCATGGTTTCTCCTAACCATGCACCTAACCATGATAAGGGGTGTCACCTCGAGCAGCATGTTCCCACAGTTGGCGCATGGTTTGACCAACCATGTGGCTAAAACATATGTCCCTTTAAAAAGGGTAAAATGAACATTTTCCCTATGGGACTTTGACCCTTTAACCCTCTTTTATTTTCCATAAAATTCACAGTATCCCCCTTCTTAAGATATTCCATCCACTTCTTACTAGGCTTTAAGATAACTCTTATATACGGTGTATGATTCAAGTTATGTTTCTCATGTTTGATCACCCTCTGTAAATCTATGAGTCCTCTTGATTCTTTTCCTAGTTTCTCTATCCTTCGTTAATGATATCTTCATGCAATCTATTACACCATATTTTAAGAGAATTTTTCTAGTTCATATGATTTTAATAATTCCATCCTGAATTATAGGCCAATACTAGAAAAGTGTCCAACTAATGGTAGAAGGTAGGTGTTCCATAACCTTTCCTTAAAAGTATAGTTGTTTATATTATGCACAATTTTACCACACACCAGACTTTTCATGTGTCGCCTCTAAAATTTTATGTTAATTAAGTAGATTATTATTCTAAAAATTAGTTAGTATTTTGTGCAAAAAAAAATTCTTTGGATGTTCTACAACTTGACTCAAACCACCCCCTTCGGGTGTTTTTCTTATAGGCCCATTACCCCTATTTGATCTTGGACCTGAAATTAAACCGCTTTTGAGGTGTGTTGAACTATCCCATTCTTACAAGTTTATCAAAGGCAATTAATGAGAAGTTTGTGGAATGGACATACACATGGAAAACATGATTACTTATAAATGAATTAAATAAAAATTTAATGGTAAGAACAAATCACTTGACCCATGTTAAATGATGTAGTGGTAAGTAGAATACACTTGGACCCCTTTTTTATACTTTAGTTCTAGGACTTAAATGAAAAATTTAATTGATTATATGGAATGGATTATACACATTGGAACCTTCTTATTACTTATAACCTATATGAATTGAATGATTAAATTAATTGATAAATGGAAAGGGTGATGTTCATTATCCTTGATTTTAATATAATGTGGATGTGATTACATCATGATTACCTTTTTTAATGGAAATGATGTTCCTTATTAATGAGATTAACTAGCCTGTATCTATGTATCACTGAGATGGGGAGGGGAGAGTCAGTTATATATTTTTATTTTACGTTTCCTTACTTTTGTAACAACCTTAACCTCCTGTTAAATAGTTATGACTTTACTAAAAACAAAAAAATCACACATATATAGAAACACAAGAATTTATAAGGTTCACTACTCAACAGGAGTAGCTACATGATTGGTATGGTTTGGAAACAATCCATTACCACACAATCCACTAGAAAACAATTCTTTTGTGTGGATAGAATAATTAGGATATTCACTTATACTTGTGTAGCACTATATTCAATAAAATAGTGTATGTGATTTAAGTAGAATGAAATTTTTTAATACAATTTGTTTAATAAGTTTAGAAACTTTCAGTAGTTGCTTCAAAGCAAGTTACTATGCTTACTTTTAAACTTTCACTTATATAATCTTAAAAAAATTCTTTACTCTCCCACCCAATAATAGGTAATAATTTATATGGAATTTGTAATGATACTCAGTCCAATCACCTCTCTGGTTCCCCAGTCTGATTTCCCAGTCTAATAAAATTACTCTGAAAGAATACCGTAAAAGAATTTCTAAACTACATTTATCTTAGTCCATAAAACCTAATATGATTTCTTAGTCCAATTCTAGAAACTTTGATTACAATATTCTCTCTTATCCTTTTGTGTGGAAAATATTCTCAGGATTTCTCGATATGAAAACTCCTTATCTCTATAAATATTTACCACTCTTCTTTCTCTCTTCTTCTCCCATGAATAGTAAAAATATCAGGAAAGTAAAAAGTACATTTTCAATTTATTAGTGCTCCAAATATGGTTTAGGTGGGATTCTAAAAAGCTTTACCACTCAACCAAATTTTTTGAATCTTCAATTTCCCTTAAATTTTTGAAACTTCTTTAACTTCTTTAACACTAATCCATTCATCTCAACCCTTCTCAAATATTCTCACAACTTCATCTTACTTCATATTTTAAACAATTGTTTAGTCCAATTCTGAATTCAATTCGATTTCTTCATTATGATGAAGACATATGTATGACTTTAGAACATTCATTATTTTTCTCTATACCAGTTGATACTCATAAAATTCTTAAAATCATTATTCCATAAACATAGTCACAACTTCTAAATATTCTAGTGCTTCCTTAGTAAAACCTAAGCATTAGATTCAACCTTCTTTGAAAATTTTTTTTCTTCTAAACTCTTCACACTACAATCTCCCCTTGACAACACATTTTTAACTACTATAAGAAGCTCTTATTTTATTATTTTCCTTAGACTTATGATCTTGAGTCTGATAATGTTATCAATTTCACCACTATATTGATCAGTCTATATTCCATTATGAAGGATTAGCGTCACCTTCAGTTTGATAGTTTGGACTAGTATCAGGAGCTTTGAATTCATCAAATTCATTCATTTTCTAAATAAAGTACAAAAAAACTTATTACTCCAAAGATTTACATATTTTAGCTTATTAGTATAACTGAAAACAAGAATATTTATCTTTTTGTGTTTCCAACAAACCTTCCCAGCCTTTAAACAATTCTATTTTTGGTGATCTCACATTGATGGAATGAGACTAGAAAACATTGACTTTAGCAACTTCCTACTTCTAAAAACTCTAGCTTGTCTCATTACCCCCTCATTAATTTTGAGAAATTTTAGTATGGGATTTAGCATCGTATGACTTACATTGGAAATTATTATAACTTCCCATCCTTATGACACTTATTTATTTCCCCGAATACAATTGGACACACTTGATACCACCTTTCTTTTATAAGAATTACATCATAGGTTTTCAGACCTCTTATGAATTTTTTGAATTAAAAAAAACAAAGTATTGTTATATTTTCATCAGATCTAGCCAAAATAAGAGACACTTCCTCATTATGATCAACACTTTATTTTACGGATGTGTGTCTAATGATCTTTCTCTTCTAGAAAAATTCTTCCCAATATGATTATCTTCCTCAAAAATTATATGTTTGATCTTTTTAGTATGATTGTGAGCCTTAACACCAAATTTTACAAAGTGGGGTGATTTTTTTCTTTGACATTTCCTTGAAAAAAAGGCAACACTTACAAAAAAACCTCTTCCAGCTTCCAAAAACAACTTATAGACAACTTGGTCTAGAATATATTCCCCTCTATATTTTTTTGTCAACCAAGATTCATAAATCACTAAACTTTTTATCCTCATCCTATGGATTAATTATCAATAATTATAAACCTACATGAGCTATCTCATTGTTGGAAACAATAAATATTGATAAAAAAACCATGATGTCCAAAAGTAACACCCCATGAAACCTCTTAAGCATTTCTTCAAATCTTTCTTCTCTTATTAAAATTTCCTATAAATAAAATTTTCCAACAACCACTCCAAAAAATAGTTATAATAGTTCCCAAACTTACATGCTAAATTCACATCTTACCCAAAAATCCTCTTACATCCATGCTTCCTTAAAAGGTTTATCACATATTCAATGGAAGAATTTATGAAACAATTATCCCCCTTGACAACACTATCAAAAGACTAGATGAGAGAGGAAAAAACACATACCTAAAACTTGATAAGAAAGAGGTTATACACTCATGTTCAACCTCAGTTTATAAAAATATTCATTCGGTAATAGTTTTGTGAAAATATTAGCAACTTGTTCTGATGTAGGAATATACTCTAGCTTCAATTCATTCTTCTCCTCATACTATTTCATGAAATGATATTTGATATCAATATGTTTTAAATGAGAATGTTTTACCAGATTCATTATGAGGTTAATTTCAATTTTATTATCACAACCCAATAGAAAGGGTAACTTTACTTCCATAAGTAAGTCTTATAATTGAGTTTTCATACAGATAAGTTGAGTAATGGCTTGAGTGGAAGCAACATACTCAGATTCATCTATGTCAAGAGTAAATAAGTTTTATTTCTTAGAATTCCAACCTAAAAAACTTTTTCCCAAAAAGAAAACTCCACTAGATGTGGGTATTATATCATCAATATTTCCTACCCAATCAATATATGAATACCCAAACAATTCAATAATTTATGAGCTATCGTAACTGATTCTGGAATTTATTGTGCCTTTGATATATTTGAGAATTATTTTTCTAGATAATAGATATGATTCTTTTGGAGCACTATGAAATCTTTCACATAAGGTAATAGAATAAATAACTTCGGTTCTTGAGGAAGCTAAATATAACAAACTTCCAATCATCTTTCGAAACTTTTTTTATTCTACTTCTATTCCTTCTTAATATTTGGTCAAATTTGTTCCCACAGAGATCAGTGTGGAAACTAGTTTCTAGTTTTCCATGATGAAGTTCTTAAGAATTTCCTTATCATACATTTCTTGAGAAAGAAAAATATGTTTCTTCTTCTATGATATTTTTAACCCAAGAAATTATTTCAGTTCACCAAGCATGGAAATCTCAAATAACTATTTCATTTCTTCAGAAAATATTTCAAAATTTATTTCATCATTCCTAGAAAAGATAATGTCATCAACATAAACAATTACAATGAGGGAAAACTCCTGAATTTATTTAACATAAAGATTACTATAAATATTACTTTCTTAAAACTCATCTTCCTCAAGAAAGTATCCAATTTAAAATTCTATGTCCTCAGAGCTTATTTTAAGCCACATGATTTTTTATTCAACTTGAAAACATAAATTTCATCCTTTCAAATAAAAAACCCACATGGTTATTTAATATATACTTATTTATCATGATCCCCATTAATAAATTTAGAATACACATTCATCTATTTTTTTCAACTTCATTGTGCAGCAATAAAAAGAAAAATTCTGATTGTTTCTAACCTCCCCACAAGAGAAAATGTTTCATCAAAATCTATAACTTTAATTTTTGAATATTCTTTGCACACTAACCTTGATTTTTTTCTTATTACTTCACAATCTTCATTAAATTTTTTTCTGAAAACCTAATTTGTACCAATAATTTTTTTATTTGGTTTAGGTAAGAGTTCCTAAGTATCATTCATTTTTATCTGATCCATCTTGTCATTCATAGCCTTAACCCATTCTGGATGCTCAAAAGCTTTATTCACATCATCTAGATCAACTTTTGAATACAAGGAATTATGTGTAATAACATTTTATGTCCTTATTGTTTTAACCCTTTGATCCTAAACACCAATAATGTTTTGGGCTTCCAATTATTTCCTTGGTTTGGGATCATATTTTCAAGATTCATCCTCATCATTGGAAATTATTGAGTTTGGTTCTTCTTCTTAAGTAGGATTAACATTTTCAGCATCCTTATCATAATTTTTAACAAAAATTATTTCATCCTATTTATCTTCTATAGAATTTTCAATAAATTTCACATCAATGAAGTCAACTAACCTTCATGAATCTTTTTTGAAACATCTATATCCTCTTCCTTAAAGAGCATATCTAAGAAAAATTCCATCTTCACCTCTCTTCTCAAACTTCTTAAGGTTTACACCTTTATTTTTTATTATGCATGGAATCCAAAAAAATCATATGTGTTTCAAACTTGTAGTTTTTTCATAAAAAATATCATAAGGAGTCATATATGAACTTGGAATATAGAAACATCAGTTTTTAATATAAATAGCAATGCTCACAGATTGCCTCCAAATGTAATAAAAGAGAGGATGTTCAAGTAACATAGTTTGTTCAATTTCTACCAAACTTTTATTCTTCCTTTTAGAAACACCATTTTGTTGAGGAGTGTACAGTTTACTAAACTCATAACGAATTCCATGCTTCTCAAGATAATTTTCAAATTCTTTATTTTTTTATTCACCACCATTGTTTGTTATCAACTTTTTTACTAAATACTCACATTCCTTATAAGATTTACTCCAAAAACTTTTAAATATTTTCAGATAATTTGACTTATGATTTATATATATGATATAAGTAATGCGAGTAAAGTCATCAATGAAATTATTGAAATACTTATCTCCATGAGTTTATTTTTTTCTCATTGGCTCAGATATATCAGAATGAATAAGTTTTATGGGTTTTTTTTAGAACAAATCTCAAATTTCTTATTGTTTTTTATCTTTCCTTTCTGAAAAATTGTGGAACACTAATATCTTCTTCTTGACATATTAATAATTCCATGAACACTATCTTGTTTTGATAAATAACTCATGTTTCTTTGACACATGTGTCCCAAACTTTTATGCCACAAATTTTTTTCTTCTACCATGCCCACATAACTATAGTTTTTTATTTCGACAACTTGGAATAAGTTTCCATTTGTTTGTTGGAATCTTGTGACTATCTTTCCATCTTCCAATATTTTTTAAAAAAAAACATATATTCTGAAAACAACATTATCTCCTTAATCACAAAGTTATGAAACACTTAGAAAATTCTATTTTAGCCCATCAAAAAATAAATCTTTCTTGGATTTAAATTTTTTTTACCCAATGATGGATGATTCAACACCATTAATTATGAGAGATTAATTATTTCCAAATTTCACCATTACTTTTTTGAAGTCATTCAGATTCTTCAACAATTTTAATTCTCCTATCATATGAGAAGAACACCTACTATCCATGATCCAAGGGTTTTCTCCTTTTATATCTTTGAAATCATTTTCAATAAAAAGTTATTTTTATTTACCTTTATCTTTATTCAAATCTATATTCTAAGAATTATTAAGAATATTTTTTTTATGGTAACAAAAAAAGACAACCTTTTTCAAGATGTCCAGGTTGTTCATATATTTCACAAATAGTTTTCAAAAGTTGGAACCAATTTTCAACTTTCACACCAACCTTCTCAGGTTTTTTC
This sequence comes from Viscum album, assembly GCA_963277665.1. Taxonomy (NCBI): domain Eukaryota; kingdom Viridiplantae; phylum Streptophyta; class Magnoliopsida; order Santalales; family Viscaceae; genus Viscum; species Viscum album. The sequence continues at coordinate 1,036,641,733 of OY728126.1, forward strand.
AAAACACCCTTCTCAGACTTTTTACTTTGAGAGGATTGACTCCCCCTAAACTTTTACATCTATAAATCATGGAATATTTTTAATATTGTTGATTAAACCAACACATATTTATCATATTTTTGAATCCACCATAATACTAGTAGTATCCATAGAAATAATATTTTACTTTATAACTTTCATACTATCTAGATTTGTGAACATATTTCTTAACAACATTCTTATATTTCTTATCAAAACTTTGTTAACCACTAACCCTTCTATTATCAACTTGAATATTATTTTTATCTCATCTTTATTTTTATCGTTATTGAAACAAGATGTAATAGAAAATTTTGAAGATTCAGAATGTTTAAAAACATATAAATTATCCTATATGATGGTATTGGAAACATATATAACTTTATTAGATTTATTATTTTCAGAAACAATTCTAGATTTATTCTCAACCATTTAAGGTAACTTTTGACCCTTATTAGGTTCATCCTTACCAGAACTTTCACCGGCTTCCAAGATAGAATTATTGAAACTTGTAACCCTATGTTCATCTTTAGAAAGTTTTTGTTGGATAAGTTCCAAATCTTATTATTTTTCCACCAAATTAACTTATATATGTTCATGAAGATTAGTTTATTTCTCAAGTGATTTTTTCAAATCACTAATATTTTCCAGCAGGTTAACTTTCTCACCAGGAAAACAGTAATGATTTTTTGTTAAATAATTTTTATTTTTCAACTTCTTAATTTATTTTTTAAGCCTTCCAATATTTATTAAAAATTATTTAAATTATTATTTTATATGATATTATAATTTAGTTTCTTATTCATCAGAATTAATAATTCCAAACTCTTCATTGTTAACTCTCACAATGAAAATATTCTCTCCAGCCTTCTTAGAAGATTTTTTGGATTCAACTTCAATATCATCTTCTTCATCATATTTAGACAAGAAACTTATCCTTTTTCACTTGAAAAAATTTATATATTTCTCCTTAGAATATTATTTATACTTATAAAACTATTTCTTACATGATATTATTGGACTTATTTCTTCTTTATCACTATCCTCTTTTTTCATTCATTAAGGAAAATTATCCACAAAGTGACCAACTGCTCCACATAAAAAAATGGAATATTTCCCTTATATTTCTCTATACCTCTTTTCACATTTTTAAAAAACATGGATAAAAATTCATCAAGATTTTTACATACCTCATTTTTGGAGTCAGAGTCAGCAACATCTTATTTCTTAAGAACTTTCTTAGACTTTCTTTCTTCGCATCCTTGAAAGACATTCCATGATTATATTTTATTTTTTTCCTTTCATAATGTTCTACCTTATCAAATAAAAAGTGATGATAGTAATATGAAAATCATAAAAAGATAGTATTTTAGGATCTCTATCTTTAAAATATGAAAATGTTACATCAAAATTTTCAGGAATAATTATCAATATCTTTAAAAAAAAGTAGAATATTATAACTTTTCACCCAGACATTTGATAGTTCAAATAATGTTATTCAACCTGATAAAAAATTCACCAACATATTCATATTCACCCATCTTGATAACTTCATACTCTATCCTCCATATTTTCAACTTTTCCTTTTTCAACTTTTTTATTTCCTTCATAATTTTTTCTCTAGTTTATCCCAGACTCCTTTGGGAGTGGAAACACCCTTTACTCTTAAAAATAAATTTCATAAAGTGATGAGAGTAAAAAATTATTAGCTATTCCATCATTCTAAATATTCATCTTGTCAATAGATATAAGTGAAATTTTATCATCAATAGAAATAAATCCATCTATTATAACTTTAAGAACATCATACCCAAGAGACATAAGATAAGAAGACATTTTATATTTACCAATATGATTTTTCTTACCATAAAATATTGTAATCCCCTTAGTGTTCAAAAAATATTTATTATCCATCACAAATTATCTTTTAAAACATAAGTAAAGAGTTAACTAAGGTAAAATTCAACTCTGAGGCCAATTGAGATTACCTAGACAAGATCTAAGTATCATTGAGAGGGGGAGGGGGGGGGGAATTAGTGGTATATTTTTCTTTTAGGTTTCCTTTATTTTAAAAAAACCTTCACCTCTTATTAAAGAGTTCTTCCTTTTCTAAAAACAAAAAAATCACACATCTATAGGAACACAAGAATTTACATGTTTCACTACTCAACAAGAGTATCTACATCCTTGGTATGGTTTGAAAACAATCTAATACCACATAATCCACTAGAAAACAATAATTTTGTGTGGATACAACAAGTATAATACACCCTTACCCCTGTGTAGCACTATGTTAAATAAAACAATGCATGCACTTCTAGTAGCACAGAATAATTTATTACAATTTGTGTAACAGGTTAATAAACATTCACTGGTTGCTTCAAAAAAGGTTACTATGATGACTTGTCAACTTTCACTTATATGATCTTTAAAAAAATTATTCACCTTCCTAACAAGTAGTAGATAAGAACTTCTATGGAGTTCATAATGTTACTTAGTCCAATTACCAGTCTGATTCCCCAGTCTGATTGATCAGTTTGATAGTATAAATCTAAAATAATATCACTAAAACAATTCTAAACTACTTATGTATTAGTCTAAAAAACAAACTTGATTACTCAGTATGATTTCAGAAACTGTGATTATGATCTTATCCCTTCTCCTTCTATCCAGAAAACTTCATTAGGAATGATCGATCTAGAAACTCCTTCTCTCTAAAATTATTCAGTACATCACCTTCTCTATTAGTTAACCATGAATAGTAAAAATGTTAGGAAAGTAAAAATTACTTATTCTATTTATAAGTGCACAAAATATGGTTTAGGTGGTATTCTGAAAAAACATTCCTACTTAACCAAATTTCATGAATCTTAAATTTACCTTACATTTCAAAAACATATTTGACGACTTCAATGCTTCTACATTCTTCTCAATCCTTCTTAAATATTCTCACAATATTAGATTACTTAATATTTTTAAAAATACCTCAGTCCGATTTCAATTGTAAATCCTATTTCTTCATTATGATGAAGACATATGTATGATTTTAGAATCTTCATTACGTTTATCTGTACCAGTTGTTATTCATAAAATTCTTCAAATAATTCTACCACAAACATAGTCGCTACTTCTAAATATTCTAGTGCTTCCTAAAAAAAATTTCATCATCGACTTCAAAATTATTTGACAAATATTTTTCTTCTAAACTCTTCAAACTACAAGATACCCTTGAAAACACATCTGTAATTTCTAAAGTAGATATTCTTTTATTCTTTTTCTCAGACCAATGATTTTTATTCTGATGATGTTATCAGTGTTAGCTCCAGATTGATAGGTCTCTATTCTACTCTAATGGATTTATGTCACCTCCAGTTCGATAGTATTAATACAATTGGAAACAACCAACAATTCATCTTGATGATTTTTTTCCTACATTGTTGACCAGTCTCTAAATTTATTCACCTGCATCTGTGCCAAATTTTTCTTATTTATTTTTCTTTTTCATTTGTCCCAATAAATCCTCATTGAAAAACAATTATATATTTAATGATCGGTGGCATGCCATGTTCAATAGACTGGTATCAGAAGATTCGACTTAAAAAACTTATTTCCTTTTATAAATATAGTACACTCCAACTTATTACTCTAAATATTTAAATCTTTTGTATTATTGGTCTGACTTAAAACCATCATTTTTATATTTTTATGTTTCCAAAAAACCTTCCCAGCCTTCAAACAATTCTGCATCTAGTGATATCACACCAATGTATTGAGATAGAAAAACTTTGACTTCAAAAATTTCCTCCTTCTATAAAATTCAGATTATATCATGAATTTCTCATGAATTTTAAGAACTTTTAGGACTGGATTTAATATCATCTAACATACATTGTAAAGTATTGTAACTTACCATCCATACAACACTTATTTATTTCCCTTAATAAGAGTGGAATCACTTGATCTCACCCTTTATTTCACAAGGTTTTCATCAAAATTTTTCAAAAAACTTATGAATTTTGTGAATTACAAAATAGAAAAGCATTGTCAGATTTTCATTGGATCTAGGAAGACTTCGAGACACTTCTTTATTACGATAAACACTTTCTTTTTCGGACCCAAGGTGTGTCAGATATGCCTTCTCTTCTAGAAAACTTCTTCCAAATATGATAATCTTCCATAAGTATTATATATATGATATTATGAATATGATTGTGAGTCTAATCACCAACTTTTACAAAGTGAGGTGATTTTTTTATTTGATATTTATTTGACAATAAAAGATAAAATTTACAAAACAAACCTATTCTAGCTTCCAGAAACAACTTCCAACCAACATGGTATCAACAATTATTATTTAGAATTAATTGGCATGAAATTATAGAGTTTTTATTTGGAATTAATTGACATGATGTTCCTTACTGTTATTTAGAATTAATGGATACGACGTTCTATAATGTTTATTTGGAATTTATGGACATGGCGTTCCATATTTTTTATCTAGAATTAATGTACATGAAATTAGATATATTTTTTTTGGAATTAATGGACATAACGTTCCTTATTTTTATTCGGAAATAATGTACACAACATTCCATATTTTTTATTTGGAATTAATGTAAACAATTTTACTTATTATTATTTGGAATTAATGGACATGATGTTCCATAGTTTTTATTTATAATTAATGGAAATTACATTCCATATTTTTTATTTGGAATTAATAGATATGATAGTCCTTATTGTTATAAAATAATAAATGTTCTGTGACATTCTGGATCATCCCAAAGGTGGTAGTATCGAATGGGTGTCCCATGAGGAACCCAAGAAAAAATGGGTTTTATTTATTTTTTTCTCATATTATTATTACCTTCACATTGATTTATTATATACTCACATATTGGATAGTATTAGAAACTATTGGTAGTGGCCTACTGAGCTTTAATCACACCATATTCGGGTAATTTTTTAGTACCCAGCCTACTTCATGGATATAGGTAGGGACTAAGGGAAGAACCTGATTATGTAAACTTGATTTTCTATACTAGTATAGAGTACAATAGTAGTGGAATGAGATAGTTCTCATGATGCTATTGGAGTTTATATTTTTGTTTTTTTTATATTTTTTTATATCATGTAGAGTTGTATGCCTACTCACCATTTTTATATAGAATCATGACATCATATTTTATATATGGATCTGATTATTGATTATGCTTATCATTATATATCAAGATGATTTACTTAAGCTTTTTTATATAATTTAATCATTTAACCTAGTCTATTAATTACTGATATTCCCCACTCTAATAATGATGGTATAGTATACCCACCATACCACCTTAGACCCTCGCTACTATTTAGTATACATTGGAACACAATGATGTGTGATTTAAGTAATGGTCCATTAGGCCAGGTTACTTATCAGTAAACTAGGATCTGGATTCCAAAAAGTGGTATTAGAGCTCTTTTATTTTCCTTGTATCACTATTTTGGGTTGGTTATATAGGAGATTAGGAATTTTCATAATTTGGTAATGATCCTGTTTTTAGGAGTATATGACCCACATTTAGGGAAAACCCAAGTTACCAGGGATGAGACTTTCTGCTATGGGATTTTATAATAAAGTTTTAGGGATTTCACCATTTGGTAACACACATGACTTGGGACATTTATTATGATTATGGATTTTCTTCTACCCTTGGATTATTATAGAAATTACTCACTGTTCACACATCATCATAGGTACCTAAGGATTTATATTTCATGAATATTCAAAGCTATTTTTACTATAATAATTTTATTTCTTGTGATGACTGTTGTTTATTATACATTCCTTGATGATTATATTGTACTTTCAATAAATTTTCTTGAAGGAAAGGGATAAATAATTTTTTAATTAAAGTGTATTCATAAACCTAAATGGTGTTTTACTATATATCTTGATAGTGGAACCTTAATTAACCAATTATGATATGTTTGAGATATGTAATTGTGGTTAAAAAAGATGAAACGTTATTTGATTTTGATTAAATGGATTCTAATTATAATTTATAAATTTGTTCCTTTATAAGACTGGGAATGAAAATCTGTATAATAGAGTCATCATTTATGGATTTTTACATCCTGATACCAGATGTAATGGTTTGGTTGTAGTAACACAATATCCCAATTGTAACTTATAAATATTAGTATTTTATAAATTGGGAATTCTAATTCATCTAACTAAAATATTGTATAAATATAAAAGTTATTAAAATAAAACTCTTAAAATAAATGGTTTCCGTTAAAAGGGAATGAAAATTGAATATTAAAGAGAGTTTTCCTCTATAAATTTCAATTGACACTCTATGTAATGAATCCTTTGTTGAAATATAAAAAACTATGAACCTTGACCTAAACCTTAATTATTAGTTGGAAGTTGGGAGTGTATTGTGTTCCTTTATAATCTTATAAGTTACCTCGAATTGGCTTTAGGAGTAGGAATATTGGTATTGACTCCTGTATAGGAAGGCTTTATACCTGTACTATTATTATATCTAAGATCTTATCTATTATCGAAGATCATTTTGATGTGTGTTCTTGGAATTATAGATATATGCATCCATGATAGCATTTTTTTGAGCAACAATAGAGTGATGAAAACCATGCTCCTAATGTGATAGGGCCTAACCTTCCAGTAGTGCCACCAGTGATACCTCTATTTATGCCTCCTGTTATACCTGATCTGAGCACTGATTCTTAATTTCAAGAGGGTTTACTTTGGTTCATGAAAAATATTCAGGGAGACCCGAGGCCTACCCCTAATATGATAGATATTATGTGGGAGTTCTTGAAATAGCATCCACCTACATTTTTAGTGGATGGTGGCCACCAGGATAATGAGTCATGGATGGAGGCTATATTTTCCATCTTCGAGCATCTTGATATGTATCCTAAAAGGAGGTTTAATATTGAAGTTATAAATGATTCATATAACCACTAAGTATTGGTGGGATGTTATTATATAGGAATATTAACATCGAAATAAGTTTTGTATGGATTTCCAATATACCTTCTATGATTACTTCTTTCCAAAAACCTTGAGAGCCGAATGATTCAGGGAGTTTATGAACCTACATTTGGATTTCACATCCTTCATGAAATATCAATATCACTTTATCGATCTCCAATGTTTCTCACTAACTTTAGATAGTGATAAATTGAACAGATCAAGGTGATTCGAGGATGAGAATAGGCAGTCCATCCTATCTCATAAGAATTGTTTTCATTTTACTATTGTTTATGAAATAGTGAACTGGACCCACATCTTCGAGCATAACTAGAGGGAAGCTGAGAGTATGGGAAAATTTATTTCAGTTAATAGTCAATGAATCATATCATCCAGTGATAGAAAGTGTTACTTTTAGATTTCTCTTAGAATAATTAGTAGTCAGGAAGTGCACCTAGATATCTAGTTGATATGCTACCAGTGTAGGAATCTAGGTCACACAAAGCCTCATTGTGATAGATAAATATTTTAGTGTTGAGCCTATAGTAGTGTGGATCATCTTAAATGGTAATACAAGACCATTCCTCAGTGCTCAGTGAGAGATGGTCCACAACAATCCATGTTCTAGAGCGGGATCAGTAGCTCCACATCAAAAAGGGAGCCATAGAACTACTAGTTTTATAGGCTGAGGTGGCAGATGAGGTTAATAAATATAGGCTAATGATATAAAATTCCTATAAATAGAACATACTTTAGGTAATCAGGTTGTAGATTAGGGCCACATATCATGTTTGATATATATAGTATATCCTTCACCAAAGATAATAGTGTCGATCCATCTATAGTTCGAAGAAATATTTTATTAACCTCAAATTTACTATCTACTATAGTTAGAACTGGCACTAAAAATTAATTTATATATTTTAGTAACATAATTTTTTTGATATTAATATTTATTTGGGTCTTATTGGTTATTATTGGCATTTTATTCAGAAATTATTCTGAATTACAACACCACTTACATTTTTTACCATGTATGGTGTAAAATTTTCCTGATTTGAGGCATGTGAGAAATCATTTTAGGAATTAAAAGGAAGGATAACCTTAGAACCAATCATGATTCTTCCAGAGTTGGGTAGAAGATATATAGTTTATTATGAAGCATCATACATCAGGCTGAGAGTAGTTTTGCTGTAATAGGAAAGATTCATGGCATATGAATCTTACCAATTAAGTACTAATGATCACAATTACCAAACACATGATATCATGTTAGTACTTATGGTTCATGATTTATGATGCTGGATAATTTTTTTACTTGGGGAGAGGTTTTCAGTGTATATATATCATAAAAGCCTCAAATAAATATCTACCTAGAATGACCTGAAACTTTGATAGTGTATATGGGTTTAATTTCTTCAATATTTAAATTTTGATCTTGATTATATTCCTGAGAAAGGTAATGTAGTTTCTGACACTCTATGCTGTAAGACATAGATATAGGCTTTCCAGGAAGCTGGTAGCAGGTAGCGGTTGATGGGTATTTGTTTCTGAGATGCGTCCAGAGATTCAGGAATTTCATAGAAAACCTATACTCATAGATCTATCAGTGAATTATTCACTTAAATATAGGTTTAATATGAGATAATTTTTAGATATAAAAGGATTTTTTCTAAGGAAAAGTGTTTCAGGTGAAGACCCACCACCTGGTTGGGTTGTTGATGAGGATGAGATCTTTTACATTCATGGGCATGTCTGGATTCCTACAGATATGAAATATGAGTTGATGTAAGAATATCATGACTCAAAATGAGGAGTGAACCCTAGAATCACCAATATGTACTGTGATTTATGCCACTAGTATTGGTGTCCTAGTATGAAGAGTCATATAGTAGGTTTTGTGGATAGACTAATGAAGGTTGCTCATTTCTTAACTATCAGGGAGACCTTTTCAATGGAAGAACTTGGAAGGATTTTTTTAAAAGAGATTATTCACCTTCATAGTGTTCCACATACCATCACATTAGATTTGGATTCTCATTTTACATCATAGTTTTTGAAGGTTTTGCAGAAGGATATGGGCTCATAGGTACTTCTGAGTACAACCCAACACCCATAGATCAACGGTCAGTCTGAGCACACTGCACATGTATTAGAGGAAATGATCTGAGTATTCCTTCTTGATTTTATAGGTTATTGGGAGAAAAATATACCTCTTTATGAATTAAATTATAAAAATAGTTTTCAAGCTACTATATTGATGGATCCGTATGAGTCCCTATATGGTAGGTTGTTTCGATCACCTCTATGTTGGTTAAAGGTAGGGGAGGCAGTGCTACTGGTACCTAGTCTTATTTAGGATAAAACTGAGTAGGTACAACTCATCTGGAATAGTATTTATATAGATCAATCATGGTAGAAGTCTTATACCGATCATCATCACTGACCTCTAGATTTTGAGGCAGGATATCAGGTCTTCTTGTGTGTTTTTAGCTAGAATGGGTCATTAACAAATTCAGAGATAAGGGAAGTTGAAATCTAGGTTCATTGGACCCTTTAATATTTTGTAGAGAGTCAAGTTGGTAGCATTTCGAATATCTCATCTTTAGAGGTACTGAGCCATGAATAATGTCTTATATGTCGCTCAACTTCACCATTATCATTTAGACCCATATCATGCCCTTCATCCTTATGAGGTTTAGTTGGATATTGATACTTATTATAAGAAGTATATATTTTGTATAGTTGATCATTGCATGAATAATATTTGAGTTAGGTTAGTTCCTTTAGTTATTATGCTATGGAAACATAGGAATGTACAAGATGATAACTAGGAGTGATAGGCTAATATAGGTGCTCATTGGCTGGAGTTATTCTTAGATGTAGATCAACCACTCTCTGGGAAACTCGGGGATGATTTTTTTAAGGAGTGGAGGTTGTAAGATCCTGGTTTTTCATAAAGTCATAGAGTCTTATAATTAAAATTTAAATACATCGTTTTACTTAAATACAAATTCCCAAGGAATTCCTAGAGGTTATAAGAGTTTATGGGACATATTCAGAGCCCATAACTATTATTTTTGGAGAAAAATACTAAGTTTCTTGGTCGTCACATGATTTTTACTAATCATGCATCACATCCATGTGGACCAATAAGGGTGGTGCACAATTAGTTTAAAAATGTGATAGTAGGTTCATGATAATGAAAAACCTATAAAAAATTTAAGTACATTTATCATGGTTAGAACACAGTTTCTCATAACCGTGCACCTAACCAAATGAGGGGGTGTCACCTCTGGTAGTTGGTGCACAAAATTGGTACACTATTTGTCTAACCATGAATCCAAACCATGCACCCCTTTAAAAAGGGTAAAATGATCATTTTTTATTTGTTCCTTTAACCCTTAAACTCCCTTTTCTTTTTCATCAATTGTATAATATCCCTCCCTCTTGAGATCTCTTCTCCACATCTTCCTAGTCTTTGAGATAAATCATCCATATTTAATTTGATTCAAGTTATGTTCATAACATTTGATCACCCTCGGTAAGTCTATCAGTACTCTTGATTCTTTTCATAGTTTCTCTCACCATCATTATTGCTACATTCATGCATGATTTTATGCCCTATTTTCAGATCATTTTTCAATTATTTTGATTTATCTTATTCCATCCCGAATCAGAGGCCAATATTAGATTTGAAGTAGACTAAAAATATGATTTAGGTGGTCTAAAAACTTAACATAAAAGTTTTTTTTGTTTATATTATATGTCGTTGTGCTGCATTCCGGACTTTATGTGAAACACCTCAAAAATTTTAAGTCAATTAATTAGATTATTATCCCTTAAATTGGTTAGTCTTTTCACACCAAATTGATTCTTTAGAGGTTGTATTCATCAACTTTAACCACCCCTTGTGGTGTGTTTCTTATAGGCCCATGACCCCCATTTGATAGTTGGTCTAAAATTAAACCACCTTTGTGGTGTGTTGACACATCCCCTATTAACAGGTTTATTAAAGGGAATTAATGATATTTATGCAGAATGGACAGACCCATGGACTACATGATTACTTATAAATTAATTAAAAAAAATTAAAGGCAATACCATGTAACTTGACCTTTGTTAAATGATGCAGTGGAAATTAGAATACACATTAACACCTTTTTATTATACTTCATTCATAGGACATAAATGAAAAATTGAATTTTTTAGATGGAATAAATTATACACCTTGTACCATTCTTATTACTTTTCAGTTATATGACTTCAATGATGAAATTAATTGATAAATAGAATGGGTGATGTTCTTTAGCCTTGATTTTAATATGACATGGATGTGATTACATGATGCTTACCTTCTATAACAGACATGTAATTCCTTATTGTTATTTGGAATTAATAGAAATGAGATTCCATAGTATTTATTTGGAATTAAAGTACATGAAATTATTTATTACTATTTGGAATCAATGGACATCACGTTCCATAGTTTTTATTTGGAATTAATGGACAAGATGTTCCATATTGTTTATTTGGAATTAATGGACATGGAACTCTATATTTTTTATTTGGAATTAATAGAAAAAAATTCCTTATTTTTATTTGGAATTAATGGACATGACATTCCATATTATTTATTTTTAATTAATGGACATGACGTTCCTTATTGTTATTTTGAATTAATGGAAATGATGTTCCATAGTGTTTATTTTGAATTAATGGACATGAAATTCCTTATAGTTTATTTGAAATTAATGTACGTGACACTTCTTATTGTTATAAAATAATAAATGTTTTGATACATCCCAGATTAGTCTGGAGCAGGTAGTATAAGACAGGTTTCCCATGTGAAAATCAAGTGATCATGGGTTTTATATAGTTCATTTACTATTTCTATTATTATTACTGGCACACTAATTCATTATATACTAATATATAGGATAGTATTAGACACCATTGGTAGTGGAATACTGAGTTTTACTCACACCATTTTTGGGTTTCCATTTGGTACCCATGAAAACTTCATGGATGCAGGTAGGGACAAATGGAATTGACCAACTATTGATGAATTATTTTATGTACTAGGATGGAGTACAAAAGAAGAGGACTGAGATAAAGCTCATGATCATATTTTATTTTATATTTTGGTCTTTTTGTATATATTTTTTGGTAATGCATTTACTATTGTATTCATACTCCCCATTTTTATATAGCATCCTAACATCATATTTTTCATACAGTGCTAATTAATTATTACATCTATGATTATTTATCTGGATGATTTAATTCCACTCTTTATATATCATTTATATTGTTTCAGATATTCTATTATTTATTATTTTTCTCTACTCTTATAATGAGGGTATAGTCTCCCCACTATACCACCTTAGACCTAAACTACTAGTTGGTAGTCTCTGGAATACGGGGAGGCATGCTTGATTTCATGTAGCCACAATTTTAGTTTACTTATCATTGAACTAGGCTCGAGACATCACATAGTTACTAGTTACTATCCCCAAAATCCTTTTAAGAGACTTGATATAAACATCATGTAATGAACCATTTCCATTAATATTCTATTATTTATCTCAATTACACCATTCTGTTGAGGTGTAAAGGGAGATTCCACTTCATGTATATTCACTAGGGATTCAAATAATAAAATAAAAAATGTTATACTCCTCTAATGAATTCCTAGAATTTAATTTTAATATCACATTAGTTTTCAAACTCAATTTTATAGATACTAAATTTATCTATAACTTCATATTCATCATGTAAAATAGAGATATGAAAAAAATTAAGAATAATAAAAAATAAAAGTTAAGAAATAATTTTTATTACCTACGGTAGGTATAGAATGAAAATAACATACTTGATTATGTATTAATTCTAAAAAATTATTATTTTTAATCTATATATGGTAATGGTTTCCTAGATAATTTAGTTTTCATTAAAATCACACATTTATGATTATTTTTATCCATAGGAGGTAATAATTCCATTTTTGACTTTTTATGTAATTTATTATAGTATATGTGACCTACACAAATATTCTATAAATAAAAATACTCTAGAATGAAATTAGAAAAATATTTATATTTAATTTGAATAATACATCATACAGGTGAGCCTTTATAACATAGATCCCATCCTAGGATTGAAAAAATTAATTTTCCTTGAACACATGCTTAAACCCATTATTGTTTAATAATCCCCCTGAAACTAATTCCATTTTATATTTAGGAACATACACATACAAGACTTCATTTAAAGTAATTATCTTTCACAATGTAAACTCAATATCAACCACACCATTCCCGTATACATTTATTTATATAGAGTTCCTCATGTAGAGAAACATCCCATCATTGATTGTTTCTATCCCATTAAAGAGAGATTTGTTGTCGAAAACATGTCATGTAGTATCAAAATTGATCCAATAAGAAATTATATCATTAAAACATTATATTATATTATATTGGCTATAAATTTCTCATTTTAATCATTGTTACCATATTTATTCTTATGGAGATGGCAGTCCCATTTAAAGTGCCCTGGCTTGCCAGAAAATTATCACCCCCTTTATTATTCTTGAAATATAACATTCATTTTGAAAGATGGTATGGATGTTTTTACCCTTTTAGGACTTATATATACCCAATCCCTCCCCTTTGATGACCTTTTACTTATCATACTTATTTTCATTTTCATCCCCATTCTTTATATATTATTACTCAATTTGTAGGTATTTGAGAAACTTATTGAAGGAAATATCTTCCTTATTATGCTTTAGAGAATCTTTAACATTCTTCCAAGAATGGGAGAGTTTATTAATTATGAATTTGATAATTATTAAATCGTTAATGTTTATATTATTTTTCTTTTAATGTTATACAATTCAATGAATTTCATATAATTTGTCTATAAAGATTCAATATCTACTATTTTGTATAAAATAAATTTTCTTATTATTTTTTTCACTCATTTTAACCTTATTAATGTAATTTTGTTCTGAATTATCTTATATCTCCTTTTAATAAATAGGTGTCACATACCCCCTCCATCAATACCCCTCCTAAGTCGGTAGTGAAGATAAACATGACCCTTGATGCCTGCAACCAACTATCCTTAAGCTAGAGACTAACAATGAGGGCATTTTGACAAATATGGGAGGTAATACCCACTTAATATAATCTAATAAGAGAGATAATATCCACTAATACACTCCATTTATATGTAAATTCCAAAATTAACATTTCCCAAACCCAACTAAAACTACATGATAAAAAAAACTGACTAGAGAAGATGGAAGATCAACCTCTTAGATTTACTCACACCACCTAGACAATATATCCATTCTCACATGGGCTATCCTGCAAAAAAAACTTAAGAAACACTATCGAGGGGTGATCACTTATGAGTAATTCGTAGGGTTATATTTCATAATAAAAAAACATCCATTTGAAATCAATGTGTTTGGATGGATATGTGTAAGAAAAAATAAGTAATACAAACTTAGAAACAAGATTTTGGCCAATAAAACATAGCTAAATATAATAAAAATTATTAATTCTAACTAAATCACTTGAAATCACCATATCACATGGATATTTCCACAACATAAATAATCATCTGTGACTTATAATACTCTAATAACAAGAGATATATCCCAAATATTGAATTATAATATTTTCCTCTATTAATTAGATTCCTAGAAACCAACACCACCATTAATCATAGCCACCCAACATCATGGGTATTGCAACCACATATCAATACACCCTAATACGGGATAGGTTAATTAAGGTGTGTCTTTTTTAATTATTGGATCATTCTACCATGTTAATATAAGAAGCATTAACCATTGAGTACATCATGCACACATATATCAGTAGATATAGGAAAAGTGGAGAGTGGGCATAAATATTTTACTTGGTTCACCCAAAAGGGATAATCTAATAAGAACACATCAATGATGTGTTGATGTGATAACATTGAAACACTATTTACTAGGATTTTTTCAAGGCTTCAAGAAGGGATCACTATTGATATTGGGTGTAATGCCTCTTCTTTTACTCTCCCCCACTATTCAAGCCAAGGAATTTCAAATAATATACAACACACAAGTTGATTATAATAATTCATATAGATAAAATTTTTTTAAGGATGGTGACACTCTAATTATTGTAATTCTTATTATCTAAAAACCATATCTTTAGAATATCCTATATATCTTCCTCTTCACCTAGCCATAATTGCATCAAGTAGTTTATATGTTTCTTCTCATACACTTATATCAAAAGTTTAGATCATTATCCATTCCTAATATATTCCTCGATCATCACCTAGTGTCCTAATTATGAATATTAAAATAAAAATAATATGATACTAGCTCCACAATTATCATAATATTCTTATTTAATAAACAAGAATTCCATTAAACTATCGAGAGAATATCCACAAATCTCAGTAAAAAATTCCATAAAAAAATTCGACAATTTTCAATTAATAATGACTTTATCAAATTTGGAAGACATTTTTAGTTTGGATATTTCAGTTAAGAACCATTGAAAAACCTGAATCAATGATATTCCAAAAAAAATTGAGACTTGGCCTTTATTCCACCTTTAAATCACTACAAAAACTATACTTTGAGAGCCTTTGAAAACACCACTTTGAATGATGCGGAATGACTCCAGGAGAATGTTCCTAAAAAAAGATATGTCAAAACCCGTACTTGGTGGCCTACATAGATAAATACCCATATTCTATTGATTCACATATGTGAGCTCCCCTATTGAGTAAAATCACATACGTGGCCCTTCACATAGCTAAATTTCTTCACATATTTGAATTTTATTACATGACCCTTGGGTAGAAAAATTTGAATATGTGATTCCTTATATAACTTAATTTACTTATTTCAATATATTCATAATGTGGTTTTCTCATTTCAAATTTCGTTTACATGGAATTCATATACATATACTCTTTACATATCCAAATTCACATACATCCATAAATTCTCTTACATAGGCATTTTCATATGAAGACCATCATATAAAAAAATTTCCTTATGATAGGGAAATAATTATGCATATTTATAGCTATAGTAATTTCATCATGTGATAAAACCCACACATGGTTACTTATCCATCTTTCTTTACCTATGCTACTCTTCCCTTATTTAATTGAATGCATAAGTATGAACCTAATCAAAATTATTCCAGCATTCCCATCTAGAATTCTAATTCAAATTCACAATTAATTAACAAAAAATAAAAATGTATACAGTCTATGGTTTTTACATTCTCCCCCTTTGTATTTTTATTGTAAATTCAATAACACTTTCTAAATCTCACCCAGTCCTTAATATCTCTCAATTCCCCCCTTTGAAAATAAAAATAAAATTATAATTAGGCTAAATATTTTCTCCTATCAACCAAAATTCTAAATAAATTAAACATAATTAATGTAGGAATTAATATATCCTATAAGCCTATGGTAACTATGGACCAATGTAGAAAATAAGAGAATATATTAATGATCACATTACTCTCTATCAGATTTCGAGAAAATACTGTTTCCATTTCATATCCTCCCCCTATCTGATATATCCCTCTATTCACAAAAGTCCTTTTAAAATTTTATTTAAATAAAACAATTCAAAGTGAAAAAATCCGTACATATAAGGAGAGGAGATAATAGACAAACCTCTTTAACAGAGAGGAGGTGGTTGAACACAAAGATTCTAGATATACTTCTTGAATGACTTGATAGCTAATGATTTGGTCAGAATGTTAGTTATTTGGTGATAAGTACCAAAATATTCTAATTAAATAACTCTTTATTACACCATTTCTTTTATAATGTGATACCAAATCTCTATATTCTTATTCAGATAGTGCTATAATAGATTCTTTATAATCTCAACAACACTATTGTTATCATAATAGATAACAATGGGATGTTGAACTATTTCTCTGAGATCTTCCAATTGTTGTCTCATCCAATTTAACTGAGTACATTCATTTCGTGAATACAATTTACCCTTCATAATATTTTATTAGAGATCCAATATCTTTCTTCTATCTTATCCATCCAACATAGTTTTTTTCAATGAAGAAAGCAACTCCAATAGTGTATTTTCCAATCACCACATCACCTGCCCAGTCAGCATTTTGAGAATAATGAAAGCTCATGAACCTTCTTTAGTTTAATTTTGAACCCAAAATGAAGTGTCCCCCTAATTTATCTCATGATTCTATTCGCAAATTCTATATTTTCTTATTTAGAAAAGCATTGTAACCAGTTTTCCAAACTAATGGCACATGTTATGTCAATACGATTAGCTATTAAATATCGCAGATTCCTAATCATTTTTCTATACAAATCATGATAAAATGATTTCCTATCTTAAAATTTTCCATGATTGGTTCTAACTTTTATAAGGGTTGATATTGGATTTGAATCATACTGTCATGAACCAAGATGAGCTACCATCCAACCTGACACCTGAACCGGCCCATGGCATGGCCTGAAGGGTGTTCCCGATCCCCATAGGCTAGAAACCAATGATTGGAATCAATAATAACATATGGGAGTGAATTCACCCATAATTATAAACCTTTTAAAAAATCATATAAAAAAATCACATCATAACCATAACCATAACCAAAAACATAACTAACAAGTGTTAAAAATTTCACAATTTTAACTAAAAACCAAAATTACCAAATAGGGATTAAGACCCACTATACAACTAAGATTCCATGCAATAAGAGGTTAAAAACCCTCATGAAACCTCTACCAACACCTTCTAATAGAAAGGAACCACTAGCATAAGGATCCACCATGTCCACTATGAGAAACCTTACCGTTACCTAGGTCAAACATAACAAGGCCTAGATACACCTAGAGGTGTATGTAGGGTGTTAGACAAAGTGCATAGTAGGATACCACCATAAGAGATTCCATTAAATAAAATTATAAGGAAAAATAACATGCTAGTTTTTAAATAAAAGAAGGATAAAATTATAAATAAACACATTCTTTGGAATAAAAAGGAAAGTAAAGATGAAAATAAGCTAAAAAATAATCATAGCATGAGCACCATGGGAAATCCCTAAGGTACTATGGTTAATGGGGTCTTAGGATCATCACACTCTCAGTGATCAAACCTTATACTGAATTCAAAATTCCTTCTCCAGCCTCCAATCCCCATCACATATATGTTTTGTTAGTGTTGTTACATAATCCTGATAGGGAGACTGGGCCTTGGCCCTGCCGACTTCCCTAACATACTAGAACTAGTCTTACCACCTAGATACATTGGATTCCCTCATCCTAAATTACATTTCCTATGTCACATGAACCATTTCTTACACAAGCACACTTCCAATAATTGAACCACACTTGAGAAAAACCATTTTCTATAAGAAAAACTATATTAAACCCCTAACCACAACAAGAATTTTGGAAAAAATGATTCACACCATGCACACAATTTGTAGAACCCATTTAAGAAACAAATAAAGCATAATCAAATCATTAAAAAATTTCAAATCGTGGAACCACATACCTCTTTCTTAGATACATTAAAAAACTAGTTGGAACCACAACCACAACGAACATAGACCCTATTAGGTAAATAACACATCATAACCAACAATATATAACCCAATGAATCAATATTGAACCCACATTAGGTCAACCTATCCACTGGAGAAAATATAACACAAGAGATAAAGGATAGAAGACTAAGAAGAAGAAGTAGAAGAGGAAAAGATGAGCTTACTTGTTGATTTATTGAAGATACAAGGACAAAACACCCAAGAAATGAATCTCAAGGGATAGGGAGAGGAGTAGGAGGCATGCCTAGGGTAGTGGATGTTGAATGGGTTGAGTTGGAGTTGATTTGGGGTCAAAATCTAGGAGGGAAAATAGGTAATTTCAAACTTTTTAAAGATCTACCAGGCCGCACAGTTTAGATGCATGGTTTTCCAACCATGCTCCAACCATGCGAAACCATTGTATAAAGAGAAAAGAGGTTGCATGGTTTTTCAGGAGGGGTGCTAACATATTCTATTAGTCATGTGATTTCAACAATGCCACTATCCAAGGAGCATGGTTTCCAATGTGCTAGCACACAATTTCTACGAACCTTGCACTACCTCCCATCCAACCCAAACCACCTTTTTCTCAAAAACTCTTGGGAAATCCCTGAAAGAATGGTACGACCAAAAATAAAAGATAAAATAGCTCAAAATAAAACCATGGATGTAAAAATTATCCCCACCATAAAAACTTTCCACCCTCGAAAGACATTTTGAAGCCCGATTAGAGAATAAATGTGGATACTTCTCTTCCACCCAATATTTCTACTCCCATGTCTCATGATCATCATTCCCATGCTGCCAAAGAACTCGAACCAACATTATGGATTTACCTTGAATAAATTTCTCTTAGGAATCCTCAATTAACACTATTCGTTTAACCATAGAAAAATTAGACTCTATATCCAATTCATAATAGTTCATTATGTGAGATGGGTCCAGATTATACCTCTTCAATTACGAGTCATGAAGTATATCATGGATTGAAACTAACATGGTCAGAGATGCTAATCGGTATGCCACCTTACCAACTCTCTTTTTAACCTCAAAAGGTTCAACAAACCTTGATGTCAGATTCCCTTTATTTCTCATATGACAGTGAACTAGGTAAGGGGACACCTTTAGAAACAACCAGTTACCCCATGAGAATTCCAAGGCTCCACACCACTGATTGATATAAAACTTATAGAAACTCTGTGCTGTCAATAGACACTTCATGATAAACTAAATTTTATCTGATGTCTCTTGCACAAGGCTTGGTCCTAATAGAGAATTATTACCCACTTCTGTCCAGCACAAGGGTGACTGACACAACTAACTATAAAGATCCTAAAAGGGATACATTCTTGTTGAGGATTGGTAACTATTATTATATGAAAAATCTAATACTCCAAAATAGTTATCCCATGATCCTTTGAAATCCAACACACATTCTCGAAGCATGTATTTTAAGATCGGATTATTCGATATGTCTGACCATCTGTTTGTGGATGGTATGCTATACTGAGTTTGACTTGAGACCCCATTTCCTTTTGAAGACCTTCCTAGAAATGAGAGGTAAAACAGGGGTCCCTATCTAAAATGATAACACACGAAACACCATGAAGTCTCACTATCTTATGAATGTTTAATTGGCCTAATTCATCCACCTTGGCTGAATACTTAATCATAATGAAATGGGATGATTTTGTCAAATGATCAATGACCACCCATATCACATCCCTTCCATAGGGTTTACGAGGTAACCCAATGAAAAATACCATAGAGACCTCATCCCACTTTCAGGTAAGAATAAGGATTAGATTAAGAAAGCAAGAGGGCCTATGGTGATCAAATTTAACTTGTTGACAAGTATAGAACCTGGATACATAGTCATCTATATCATGCCTCATACTTGGCCACCAAAACCAGTAATTCACATCATTAAAAATCTTAGTGGTCCCAGGATGAACGGACCACTGATGGTGGTGTCTATCATGCAACACCAACATCTGTAAAGACAATGAAACCATGAAGTGGACCTTGAAACAAATAATTACCTTATAAGACAATGACCAATCTCTAGGAACATCCCCACCATTTAGAAGCTACATAGAACACTATAAAAACACATCACTAGGTTGTTCCTCCTAAATTAGTTCCAGAAAGTAGAGTGTCGACTGAACACTAGCCAATAATAAGCCTCCACTATACTACTTATTTTCCATATTATTCAGTGAAAAGATCCCCATAAAAGTCCACTAATAACTATACTATTTTAAGGCTTTCTTTAGTATTTTCTTTCTCAAGGAATCCACTAACACATTTTCTTTTCCTGGGGTATAGAAAATATCAATATCAAACTCCGGAAGGTACTGTACCCATTGAAGCTTCCTCAGATTCAGAACCCTCTAACAAAAAATGTTGGCCCAACTATTATGATAGGATTAAAAAAAAATTCCCAAAGAGATAGTGACACCAAGTATTTAGATCATGCATCATTACCACTAATTCTAGGTCATGGATTGGTTAATTCCTTCATGTGGTTGGAGTTAGTGAGAACCATACGCTACCACATGACCATCATAAATCAACATTCACCCAAGATACATACTTCAAGCATCACAATAGACCACATATCCCTTTTTATATTCCAACAAGATAAAAAAATAGGAAATTTTAAGACGTTTCTTAATCTCCTCAAAGGAAACCTAGAATTCTAGGCTCTATTATAACCTTACCAATTTCTAGGTAAGTGCAATCATGGGTTAAGTGAGCTGAGATAAATCCCCAATGAACTACCTGTAATACCCATCTAGGACAAAAAATATCATGATTTTAAAGATGTTATTTGGATAGTCTTAGAAAATCACTACTTCTATCTTCTTTGGGTCCAATGACACCCCATGTTCTGAAATCCCATGACCCTAAAACTTTACCTCCATGATCTAGAAGGTACACTTAGAGATATTAGTATAATGATGATGATCTCTAAGAGTACCTAGCATGATCATCAAGTGTTGCTCATGTTCTTCATCCGTCCTAGAGTAGACCAAGATATCATCCACAAACACAATGACAAATGAGTTGAGGTATTGATGGAACACCCGATTGATAAGATCCATAAAGAACAATAGAGTATTAATCAACTTGAATGGAATGAACAAAAACTTGAAGTGACCATACCTACTTTAGAAGTCCATATTGGGAATGTTCACCTCTTGTACCCTGACCTAATGATACCTGAAGTGAAGATAAATCTTAGAGAACCACCTTTCCCCCTTGATATGATAAAAAAGATCATAAATACGGGTATGGTGTATTTGTTATTTTTTTACCTTATTCAAATATTGGTAGTAAATTAACAATTGGAGAGATCCATTGACCTTTTTATAAAATAGCACCCAGGTAGCCCAAGGTAAGACACTTGAGCGAATGGAAACTTTAGATTCCAAATCATCCTACTGTATATTTAATTTCCACAACTCTTTGGGGGACATAAAATATGAGGGAAGTTATATCGGATATGTTTCTAGTGCCAAATAAATAGTAAAATTCACACCCAACTCTCAAGGAAACCCTTAGACATCCTCTAGAAAAACCTCTAGGAATTCATCCACCATAGGAGGTAATCCATTCTTGAAACCTTTAACATCATCCTCTAACACGAGAGAAGTGATATAGAAATCAATATTTCCCTACTCTGAAAGTGGAAGCCCATATCTCCTAGATCGAGGATCCCATTTACCTTAGAAAATATGGTTACTCCCATCGGGTGTAAAAAATCATACTTGCGGATGATAAAAATAAATGCGTACCTTGAATTGCACCATACAATCCATTATGAGGATCATGTTAAAGAGGTCAATTTCCAAAACTAGGAAATCCCATTATAGATTGACACCCAATAGGCTAAGTGCATATGATAGAATTTTAAAACTATATTCTCTCTTATTACCAATAGGCATGACCAAATCTATCACATATGGAATAATCTCAGTTGGTAATTTCAAAAATTTCATTAGATAGGAAGAGATAAAATATCTATAAGGACCTTTTTCAAATAAAACAATAGCTATGGATGATACAATAAAAATATCACCAAAAACTATTGTAGGTCATTCATTTGATTCCACTAGTTCTTGAGGCATAGCATGCAGGTGCTTCTTCTCTACCAAATCCTGGGGTTGATTACTCACTTGCGGCTCTGCCTTGAGTTGAATCTTCCATAAGATGATCCAACCTTGCTACCACACCCAAAAAAAAAATGAGAACTCATTTCCCTTGATACACCAAACTGAGATGGAAATTTCCTATTGGTTGGGAAACCCACACCAATATAAGTTATCAAAACACTCTTACATATCCTTTATAAGTTCCCCAAGCACCCACTTTATTGGTCGGGTCTAGGTGGATCTAGACACGCTGCCTGCACGTGCCCCAAAATTCCACATTTGTAGCATATAATTAACCCACCACTAGTGTTCATTTATGGAGGAGGTTGATATGGTTTGAATAAGTAACCACCTACACTATTCTCCTACTCATCATGCTTCATCTTCATTTCAAATGAACCATCTCTGCCCTAGACCACTGCTAAAAATGGACCAGATAAACCTGACTTTCCTGTGCGATCAATCTCCAATATCATGGATAGGTCAACTATATCAGCATATCTATTAAACTTAAACAATAATACCTACCCCTAGATGTCTTTTCGCAGACCCATTTTAAAATGGAAAGCCTTCAACTGCTCATTAAAAACCACTTCAAGTGTGAAACAAACCAACTCTGAAAAATGGTTAGCTTATTCCAACATGATTTGATCCCCATTATGGAGATCCAATAACTCATGGGTCTTATAAAGGGTCAAAGTATCAAGAAACTAATGTTCATTGAAGAAATCTTTGAAGTCCTTCCATCCCATCTTCTAATGTTTCCCCACCTAGACCACTAAGTCCCACCACCTGTGATTCATCCCTTCCAACATGAATGAAGAAAACATCAATTTAACCACTTTAGGTGTACTAAAAACCCTAAAAATACTTTCAATAATTTCAATCCAATCCTATACATCATGGGTATCTGTGTTACCCTAGAAGGAAGGAATCTTGTTCTTGATAAAATTTTGAGCCTATTCCTTTTTAGGGCATAGTTTAACTTCCTTAGCATAATCATGACCAGGTCCTCCTCCATGATATAATCAATGAACAACCCGAACCAAGATTTCACTAATCTCTAGTCAATTGGTGAGGGGGAACTCTCTCCACCATATTCCCATGATTGTACATGAAGTATCTGGGGAGGCATGATGCTACACCATTTAACAAACCCAAAGAAACCATCAATAAATTATCCCATGAAATTTCAGTAGCATCAAATTCTAAAAACATTGATAAATCAATAAAAAACCAAAAAAACAATAAAAAACCAAACCAATTTAACCCTGATCAGTGTCCACGCACATTCTATAACCTATACATCACATCTAGAAGAGAATTCAAAACAAATCCTGAATATGCCATGGTGACCCAAGGCCGGTTATGAGGTGTGTTGGCTAGAAACCCCACTCACAACTAGAACCTCAAGCCTCAATAGTCCTAGATATAGTATATCTGGACTCTCCAAAATAACATGACCCAAAGAAAAGGAAAACCATACTATGATACCATTTTTTAGAAACCAAGTCGGTCTTCCATCCAAACCGACACCCAGCTCAGACCGTGTCATGGCCTGAAGGGCGGTCCCAATCCCCATGAGTTGAAAACCACTTCCGTGGAATAAAAAATCACATTTGGGAATGAATTTTTCCCATAAGGATTGACCTTAAATAATCATAAAAAATAGAACATTACATCATAACCATAGCCATAACCAAAAACATAACAGACAAGTGTAAACAATTTTACACTTTTAACAAAAAACTAAAATATAAAAAGGGGAGGGGGCCAACTATACATCCAAGACTCCATGAAGAAAGAAGTTCAACACCCTAATGTGACCTCCACAAACACCTACCAAACGAAAGAAACCACTAACAAAACGATCCACCATTGTCTCCATGAGAAACCTTGTCTTTAACTGGGGCAAACATAACAAGATCTACATACACCCAAGGGTGTATATAGGGTGTGAGCCTAAGTTTAAAGTATGATACCACTAAAATATATTTCATTTAATGAAATACAAATAAAAATTAACATGACAATTTTTAAATAAAGGAAGGATAAAATTTTAAATAAAACTTTCTTTTGAAAAAAAGAAAAATAAAGATAAAAACATGCTGAAAAATAAGAAACACTAGATAACCATGAGAAATACCTTTGTAACTAGGGTTAGTGAATCCCTAATATCCTCATACTTTCAGTGATCAAACTATCTCCTAGATGCAATAGTCCTACTTGAGCCTATAATCCCCATCACATGTTTTCTTTGTTAGTGTTTTTGCGTAATCCTATTAGGGAGAATGGGCCTCCGCCCTTCCAACTCACCTAATGTACTAGTCCTAGTACACACACCTATATATCTTGGATTCCATAATAATCAATTCCATTTCCTATGTCACATGATATCCTTCTTATACAAACAAAATTCTAAAAATTGAAACACACTTGAGAAACAACCATTTTCAATTGGAAAACCCATAGTAAACCCTTCCCAATTTTTTTGAAAACATGATTCACACCACAAAAACAATTTTTTGAACCCATTTAGGAAAAAAATAAACCATTATAAAATCATCAATTTTTTTCAAATCATGGAACCACCTACCTCTTTTTTGGAAACTTCTGGAAACCAGTAGGAAACCACAACCACACCCAAAAGATACCCTATAAAGGAAATAATACATCATAACCAACAAGATATAACCCAAAGTATCAATATTGAAACCACATTAGGTCAACATATCCATTGGAGATAATATAACACAAGAGAAAAAGGGGAAAATTCCAAGAAGAAGAAGGAGAAGATGAAATGAGTAGTTTACTCATTGATTTATTGAAGATCTAAGGCCAAATCACCCAAGAAATGGATTCTAAGGGAGAGTGAGAGGAAGAGGATTTATTCCTAGGGTAGGGGAGATAAAAAGGATGATTTGAGGGGATTTGGTGTTAAAATCATGAAAGTAAAAAAGGTAATTTTAATCATTTTAAAGATCTAGAAGGCCATAGGGTTTGGTCGCATGGTTTTCTAAACCATGAACTAACCATGAAGAACCTATCTCCAAAGAGAAAAGTGGCCACATTGTTTTACTAGAGGGGGAAAATTCCTATGCACCTAAAAAAGTGAAGTGGAACATTCAACTGTCTAGGGTACATAGTTTCCACTGGTATTGTGCATGGTTTCTACTAACCGTGTTCCAACCATACATCACCTCTTATCCAACCCAAAACTGCCCTTTTTCTAAAAAATCCCAGGAAATCCATACAATAAAGGTATGAAAAAAGGAAAAATAAAATACCTCATAATAAAAATATAGATGTTAAAAGTATGTTCCAAACATTCGAATCAGTTCACTTTCATACATAGCCTGTGAAATAAAGGTATAATCTTTTTTTTGAATCATATACAATCTAAGAAAATAGGTGATCTCACCTATCCTGGAAATATGAAACTCAAATTTTATTATGTTGGAAAAATATTTCACTAACTATTGTTTGTTTCCTCCAAATATAATGATATCCACATATACTAACAATATAAGATTCTCTTCATTAGAAATTTTTACATATAAGTTATGATCCACTCCAACCATTTTAAACTCCAGCTTCTTCAGATAAGAGTGATGTATGGAATACCAACCATGGGGTACTTGTTTTAATCCATAAAAAACTTTATTTAATATAAATAATTTATATTCATTATTAATAATGGATAATCCAATGGGATATTCATTGTAAAATTTCTATTTTAGAATCCCATTCAAGAAATTTGTTTTAATATCCATTTGAAAAAAATTATATCCCCTTTTCACAAATCCCATTAATAAAAAATGGATAGATTAAATTCATGCTACTAGAAAAAAGGTCTATTCCACATAAAATCCTTTGACATGAATATATCCCTTGGAGAAAAATCTCGATTTTTTCAATTATAACACATTCTTTATTCAGTTTATTCAAAAGATCAATTTTTCCTAATAAAACTATAATGTTAGTTTTATTCAAAATCTCCCAGGTTCGGGTTTTATCTATCAAATCTATATATTCATTCATATCCTTCACCCAAGACTTATCCTTAACTACATGTTCAAACATTTATGTCTCCTCAGTGGATAAATTTTTTTTCTCTACAGTATTCTTCTTACATGTCTCTATAGAGGAAGTCTTGTCCCTAATAATATTTTATGGTTCAACTTCCATTATTTTGTTTCTTATTAGTTTTGTAGGCTTGAGTTATTCCATTATAGGCTCTTTCTATAATTATTATTCTGGATATACATCTCCTAGATGGTCTTATACAAATTCTATATGTTAACCTTTTCAATTATTTTCATTAGATATCACATATAGAAATGTACCTCCATCATTTGTCTTCTATTTTTCAGCAATGATTTTGACATCATTACTCGCAAATATATTTCCTGAAATTTTATTAGAACACTTGTAGGATTTTATCTTCATTGAATATCTAATAAAAATTATTAATCTATTGAATTACAATATTTCCTTTGTTTTCCCACTTTGTTAAAAATGTATCACTTTTTTCCAAACACATGAAAATTCTTTGAAGATGGATTTATCTCATTCCACACCTCATTGGGAGTTCATTGTTCTCATAGGATTATAAGATCTTAGTTCCGAGTGTAAGCTGAAACTTTCCAATAGTGGCATGGAATATTGCCTTTAATAAGTAAATTCTTATCCATATTATTCACCATCATATTTCTATATACAACTATAAAATTTTTCTACTAATGCTACCACATTCATGATTCCATTTTTTTAATATAGTTTTCAAACAAAATTGTGGTATACTTAGTTCCATTTTCAAATTTTAAAGTCTTGATGGCATGTCAAGTATCATTTTTTTCTTGATTATTTCCCTTCATCATCCAATCCCAAACTCCCCGTTTGATTTGAATAAACATAACACATACCATATGGATATAATCATCAATTAAAAGTATAAAATAAATTTCTCCATATGTTCCTAAAATATTAATGAGACTACACATATCTATGCACACAATATTAATAAGATTTAATGCCCTTTTCTTCTTCTATTTTTCGGGACGACATACCATTTTCCTACCATGCATGCGTTACATGTGAATTTACTATCATATTCTAAGTTAGGAATGTAAGTTTTTTTCATTTATCTTGGAAATATTATCCACTATTTTTTCATGTTTATATAATATCCTTCAAATCCAAAATTAATTTTATTCATCCACTATGAGAAGGAATGTTTTTTTTTCATTCTACTAACTTGATAAATATTACCTCTGATTATCTAAACCTTCATCAATGGTCATAAAAATATAAATTTTTAAAAAAAATATATTATCAAATGTACCAATACTGAGTTTCATAGTTGACTAACACTCAAGATTTTATCCTTTAAAACATTCACTATAAAGACTTCTTTACTCCTAAGTTCATCCCCAATAAGCCTGGTCATACCATTCCATTTTATTTTCAAGGCAACATCATTACGAACTCTTACAGTCCCATTAAAGTTTTCTTTCAAAATTTTCATTATATTATTATTTCCATTCATGTGGGATGAGTACCAAATATCAAGGATCCATTTTATATTATTCTTGGAAGTCATTAGATAAACCACTATAAAATTGGAATTTCATTTCACAATTTTCTCTTTCCATAAGGAATGAATTGGTGTCATAGATTCCACTTTATATTTAACTTATTCATAAAAAGTACTATAATATTCAAATTATTCTTCCAAGATAGTGTACATATTATTTATAAGTATTTATTAAGATTTTGCTTCATCCATTATTCATGGTTTTTTATAAAAAACATTCTTATTTTCTCTTTGCATGAAGACACATGCGATGTGTTAAAATTTAGAAAATTGAAATAGTAACCATAAAAGGAATTTCCCCTTTTAGAAGTAGGATATAGTTACATTATCCTTAGTTATAAGTTCAGATATTTTACTTCTATATATATTATTTCTTCTAGGAAATAAGTCATTGTGTAACCAAGGAATCCAAAAAACTGGCACATCATTAGTAGAAATATATTTCCACTTCCATCTCTCCACATACAACTTTCTATGGAGCAAGTTTTCATATTATTACCAAATCTAAATCTAATTTCACCTTTTTATTTCCTTTTTTATGAAAAAATTGTGCATTTATTATATGAGTAAATTATTTTTTAGATAACATATTTTTTCCCATAAAACTAGGCCTTTAGTCTTCTAGAATTTTATCCATGCTAGTTGATCCATGCTTGACCCTTTATAATATTTCTACATTATAGAATATTATTGATTATAATTTCTTCTTTGGATTACATGCAATTAATTCATTTTGAATAATTATCTTTAAATTAAATACTACTTCCTCTATATATTCAATTTTTATATCCCTTTCCATAAATAAATTTTTTAGAAATTCAATCTATATAAATTTCTCATCTATCATTAGTTTGTAGAAAATAAGTTTCCAATACCTGTATGGATGATATTTTCTATCCAATTATTTATTAAGGATAAATTATTTTAACCTTAATTAGATCCACATATTCTAAATAATTTTTCAACAAGTCACAAATTCTTCTATTATTATTTGTTTGAATATCAAGATCACCAAGAGCTCCGTTTAACTCCAATTTGAAGTCTATAACTCCCTTTGGTTCATCATATTTCTTCTATTAGAATTTTCCTATTTCAACTTTTTCCATCATGGAATCTTCTTCAACAAATATAAAATATATTTATACCCATTTGAAGGGATATTAATTGATCTCTTCTTTATTTCTTACAAGAATCCTTATCTGGAACTTCTTTGTGAAGGATATTCCTTCCACGAGATCTCTTTGAGGAGTGAATCTCCTTATTTGACTTTGTACATATTTAGTTTCTTCTTACTCAATATTAAAACTTTTAGTATACTTAAATTATATGTTCATTAATTTTCCACATAGAAAATAGGAAAGGGGTATTTTTCCCTTTAAATCTCCATTTTATTATTTTGAACTATCTTGAAAGGAGTGAGAGAAACTCATAATCAATATCTTCTCATTCTTCTCCTTCATCATTGATGTTTAGTTTTTTCCATAGCTTTAAATGAAATTTATTTACTAATCTATTTACTAGTTCCCCCAATATTTATTCTCATCTCATAGTATACAATAATACTATGTAGATCATAAAGAGAGATTTTATATTGATTCCTTTATTTTAGAGAAAAAACTTTTGAATTGAAGTGGAGTTGAAGTATTCTCAATATTCTCTCCATAATTGTTACATCTTGTATAAAATACAGAGGACCCATGATGACTCCAAAAAAATCTATGGTAAAATTAAATAAATAACCTAAACTTTCATTAGAGTTCATTTTAATATCAAAAAACATTTTATGCATCACCTGATGTTTTTATTGCTTCAGTTTTCTACCCCCTTCATCGATACTAGCCAATTTATCCCAAATAGATTTTGTAGTAGAATAACCTACCATCTTCAAATAGACTAGATCTGATAATGTAATATACAAACTATTCTTTACCTTTTCATCTAAATAAAGTAGATTTTTTATCTTTTGTTCATAGATAATCTTGAAGCATCACTAACCTTCACACCATAAATTAATAAAGTGAACACTTCTAAACCAAGTGATCTAAGATGAGAACTAATCTTGTTTTTTCATATCTGAAAATTTATACCATAAAAATAAATAATTAATCTAGTATTAATAGAATTATCTATGATAGAATATCATTAGAGATAGATTCATCAAAAAAAACATTTACCCTATGATACCACTTATTGAAACCATATTTAAAATACAACCTATGAGGGGAGGTCTGAATTAGGGTATGAATTTCCTTTTTCGCTTCTTGGATATTTATTCCATGTTAAAAGAGAATCATGAACTTTTAAATACATTATGAACACACACACACACACACACACACATATATATTTATATATATAAGATAATTAAAGAGTTTACATAGAAATTTTACTTCGTTAACACAAAAGGGATAGTCTAAGGATCACACATAAATGATGTGTTGATGTTATAGGGCTGTAACACTCTTCATGATGGTTGTTACAGGGCTTATATAGGGGATCACTACCAATATTAGGTGTAATGAATCTTCTTTTTCTCTCCCTAACTATAAAATATAATAAATTACAAATTATATGAAACATATAGGTTGCTTACAATAATGTTCACTGATAAACACAAAAAACTTCAAGTGTGTGCACACTATACTTATTCTGCTTATTCATCTCTAAAAACCAAATCTTTAGAATATATCCTATATTTTTCTCTCTACCTTGAAAAAAATACCTCAATTAGTTTATATTCTTCTTTTCATACTCTTGAATCAATGATGATTATCATTATTCATTCCTCCCATACACCTCAGTCATCTCCATATGTACTTGTTGTGAATAAAAAATAAAATTACTGTGATATTACCTCTATAATTCTCATAATACTAAACATCAACAAATAAAACTTCCTTCAAACAATTGAGTGAATATCCATGAATCTCAAAAAACATCCATTTAAAAAAATCCACTATTTATGATTCATAACTCCTTTATTAAATTATGAAGATATTTCTAGTTTTAATATTTATTTTAAAAACCATTCAAAAACCTAAGTTTTTTTTTCAAAACCACATTGAGACCCAACCTTTATTATCCCTTTAAATCACCTTAAAAAATTTACTTTGGGAGACTTTATAAATGCCACTTCAAATGACATGGCATGAAACTAGGAAAAAGTCTAAGAAAATGAATATCTAAAAACCCATACATGGTGGCCTACATAACCAAATTACCATATTCTATTGATAAGTGTATATGAGATCCTTTATATAACCAAAATTTCATAGGATAACCTTCACATAGCTAGATGTATTCATGAATCTTAATTTTATTACATGACCCTTTCTATCCAAATTTTCATACGTGATTACTTTCATTTTCAAATTTTCTTATATTAGTAGATTCAAAACGTGGTTATATCACTAATGATCTCCCTTATCTGGGATTCACATAAATAAACTCTTTATGTAGCTAAATTCATGTATATAACCAAATCCTCTTATGCCAAAATTTACATATGAATACCACCACATAGCCAAATTTACTTAAAATATGGAAATAGTTACGTGTCTACATAGAAAGATTAATTACCTTATGTGGGAAGGAACATGTATGGGAACATAACCATTTTTATTGACATCATATGGTTTTACATAATTCAACTATATACATGAGTCTGAACCTAATAAAATTACTTTTAGATTCTCATATAGTTTCTGAAAAATTAAGAACATGGAATTGATAACAAATCCAAACTTATACGGTGCTTGGTTTCAATAGTTGGAAACAATAATGATAAATTTATTAAGAAAAATAGAAGGTGCTCTAAAATATTTCCACTACTCTTACCTATCATCTTTGAGGTCCTACTAACTAATACCAGTAGTGGGCTAGGAGAAGAACCCCTCAATCGATGACCAAGAAGATGGAAATGAAATAAAAGTAAAACATATCATCCCACATTTCCATCAAAACACAATGTCAATATACCAACAACTTTATTATCATTACACCCTACATAATATGAAGAACATCACATACACAACATTATCACTACCATATAATCATCGCCATGATCCCTCACTGACCATTTTTGGGAATCATCAATATAATTATCCAAGAAACATATCACATCACACATAATTCATCACTTAGAAAACTACCAGAACCATGCATAAGAAATACATAATATTCAGGTAGTATGATGTTAAGTAGCGGGAAAGAAAAAATAGACATCAATATCAAAACATATTCATCACCAACTAGAAAGTTCATACCTTATCTGTTAGTTACATTTTTGACTACATTATACTTTAATTAAAGCATCACAAGATATATTTTATTAATTCACACCAAAATCCACAATACATTAATATAATCAATCATTATCTTTATTTCTTAGATTAATACTCTAGTTAATCAATCGAACACCTTTCAATCATTCATTCATAAACACATTAAGATATTCTAATACAAGTTTGGATTATCTACTCATTTATGACATATTATTTACCAGTGAAATAATTTAATACTTTACTTTCATATCCATTGAATTTATTATGACATAAAATCACACCGTCAAATAATGATATCCCTCATTGAAACCCTAATATACCAACTCAGAGACAACCTTAAACCAAGATAATAGCTATAAATCTATAATCCCGCCTAACTTTCCAAATACTAAGAAACAAACCCCACTCAATTCCTCCCACTGTACCAACCTGTTCCAAGCATCTTAATTCACAAAACCATATACCCACACATCCTCATTTTATGCGAACAATTTACATGACCTACCTTACCAGCATCACTATCCAAAAAGGAGACACTAAACTATCTCTCATAGTGACCCCTAGATCCTAATTTAATTACCCAAGTTTCTAACAATCATTATAAGGTAAGGTATACCCTAAAATTAATAAATATAAGTAATATATAAATAATATATTTATCTCACTAACCAAAGGAATATAACACATCCATTACTATCCCATTAAGGAAAAAAATTACAAGAAGAAAACCACCCAATCAATTTCAGTAATATCCCAACTTTGAAAAAATTAAATTACCACACTTTAATATTAATTCTAGGTTACCCCATTCATATTTACATTCCATAATTCCATTTCAAAGGATATTTTCATCAAATTAACTTTAATTTCATAGTTTCCAATCTATTCACATCCCATACTTAGGGAAATTTTTATCTCATTAATTAAATTATATAATCACATTCTCTTCATAATTCCTTTCCACTTTTATATTCTATCATATATAATTTTATGAAGGATTGAATATCATAGAATTTTTTTTTAAAAAGAATTCAAAAATCATAACTTTTATGGAATAAAGAGGGGTAGACTAACCTTATCACTATTAACACCAAGTTCATAAACCATCTAATGCATCCTAAAGATCATCTTTCATAGCTTGTATTTAATAATATAGCAAATTGATACTATTGTATAATTTAAATAAGTAAGAGAAGAATAAAATAAAAAAATTCACATTTCATATCAATAAATACATAGATAAATTACACATATCCCCTTACCCCTGACTGAAACCCACAACATTGATCCTAAAAAATTTATTTAATTATAGAACCAAAGGGAACTATCAAGTAACCCTTCCCCTATAACAAATAATGTCTTGAGAGGAGAGTGAAATAGTAATACATAAAAAAACCAACACCCCTCCCCATTAGACTAAAAAATATACACTAAACCCAAGAGTATAGTAATATATTATAAAATTTTAAGGAATTATTGGTGTAGGTTTATAATCAAATTTTGTAGTTGTGTAAGAAATTAGCTTACGAGATTTAATAGGTGGGTATCAATTAATAAAATGTGGTAATCTTTAATAAATTTTGCAAAGGGATAACAATCAAGAAGTAATGATGATAATTTGAGTAATTTGATTCAATGTTCTAACAAATTAATGATTATAGGTTCAATGAGGTAACATAGAGGTTATATAACATGTTAAACAACATGTAATTTAAAAAGATAGAAGAATACTCAAAAATATTCTACATCAAGGGAACTAAGAAATTCTATATTAATAAAAACAAATATGATCACCAATAATTAAATTCAAATCATTATTGAATCTATAAAATCATTTTCATCATAAAAACATCAAATTTAAATAACTATATTAAATCCCACACAATGCTTCCATCATTCCTAGAATAATGATTAAGATGAAGGAAGGGGAGACATTTAGAAAAACACCTTAATTAAAAGAAGAATCTTCACCATTGATTGGAGGATTAAGATCCTTAAAAGGATGAATAAATTATCCAAATAAATACCCTAATATTTACTAGGTATGTAGAGAAAGTAATAAGTTTGAACCAAGTGGAATGAGAGAAATCTATTTATAGGAAAACAAAACCAACCTCTACCAAGGCATGAAGACCCTCAAAATGAATGTAGTGGAATAATTCAAAAAAATTATAATATTTGATCATTCAAAATAGACACAAACTCCCTAGATATATCGTGTATTAAAAACAATTTGAAATGGGTTTGACTAGTTGCATAGATGATGCCACAATGTAGGGAAAAATATCTCTCCATTTCAACCCACAACGCCCATGACCATGGTGTGGTGACTCTCAACTGTCCATTTCCATAACCTCTCACACAAATCATCTTCACCTTGATATGAGAATTCCATAGAATGCTATGTATCCATTTTAACCTCCCTGTTTCCCATAAAAAAGACCACTAGAAAACCACGTACCATATCCACTACCAAAACATAGGGTATCTGCCCTTTTAGTTTTTCAAAACCCAATGAAACATGACTACACCTCAACATAGCCACCACACTCACCAACATAGATTTTTAGCCTCCCCAAATTTCTATAGGGAAATCATAAAAATAAAGTAATCTACTACACACTATGAAATGACCAATACTATGAGATGATGACATATTCTTCCAATATAATAGAATCTCAAGATGCATGATGACACCATGACCTTCACAATGGGCATAGATCCTCTTCCCACTTCCTAGATGGAAATATCAAAACAAAATTCTCTCCACCATAGGTATTTCAAATCCCATAGTGAACCAAACTCTTCAAGTGGCCATGATCCATAGCTAGAGACTTCAAAATGATCACCCACCACACCCAATGCTTTAAAAAGTTCACCACCACTATAGTGACCCATAATTTTCATACATAGATATTACATCTTAATAAATGAATATTCATTAAATAATATCATGATCCATTCCATAATATTATAGGTCTAATGTCTCTATAAACATGGATATATAAACAACTTGTTCATAAAATATTTACATAATCTCCCACTTAGTTCTTCATAACTAGCACCCTTCTTAGACACATAACACTTAAAACTTATATTAATATCATGGGGAAATGAAAAAATAATAAAGGGTGAGATTAGATTATAAGTAAGGGTAAAAAATGGTGATATCAATGATCTCTAAAACATTACACAAGAATAAGGGTATGGGAATATGATTATAATATTTGAAAACCATACCCTTCATATCAAAGATC
The DNA here is from genome assembly GCA_963277665.1 of Viscum album. NCBI lineage: Eukaryota > Viridiplantae > Streptophyta > Magnoliopsida > Santalales > Viscaceae > Viscum > Viscum album. Next base: position 1,036,677,647 of record OY728126.1, read on the forward strand.
TTAATCTTGAGTCATGATATAAATACTGGTAGTTAATAATACATGAATCATATTGGAATAAAATAACATAAGCCTTGATAGTAGAAAATAGGCATAGAAATGTGGAAAATACATAAGATTATAACATCATGAATATATATAAATAGAAACAGGTTCAATCATTAAGTTAGGGACATCTAAGAAGGACCTCGCATTAATATATAGACATGAAAAACAGTTCCATGCATAATATTATGAAAATGAAATCCATTTCCATACATAAAATTGTAGACATGAAATCCAGGTCAATGAGTAATCTTATGGATATGAAATCTAGGTCCATACTTAATCTTATGGACATAAAAACTAGTTCCTCACATGAAATTATTAATATTAAATCAGGCACACACATAACATATTTACCTCATGAGTTATCCATCTTTACTCAATGCATTATATGGATATTTAATTACAGTCCCACCTATCACATCATGAAATCCATAAATGTTTGTGCAAAATTATCATACAACATTCATTATATCATAACCTATGAAAATAAATTGGTTTCATAAATATTTCATCATAGAATAACCTGTGGAAAAGAAACAGGTTTTATAATCATCTTGGAATTATAATTATAAACAATCCAGAGAAATAATAAACACAGTGTCATTAGATTATATCCCTAGTAAAACATATTTAACATCAAATGATGTTATCATAGATGAAAAATTCCTTTAAAAGATCACTTGAATCATTTCCAAAGTAAAATACTATTTTCTCTTTAAAATAGATTATTTTAAATCTATTTTTTTCATAATTATTAAGGAAAAAATGTACTTTAAAAATAAAAATGGAAAATTTTAATATAATATTCAAAACATTGAGTGTCCATAATGTAATCAAATTTCATTTATGATGTATAATTTATAAGAAAAAATTCCTTTTATACTTTTGTAAAAAGTCAAAATGCTCCTCGTTTGGAAAATGAAAAAAAGAATCCTTTTATTTTTTTTTGTAAAAAGTAAATCATGGGTAAAATAAATGACTTTAAGAAATAATAATATTATATTAAAAAAATTCTTGAAAACATTTTTATAAAACATTTATATTTAAGAAAAAGTTTTTTCAACTGATGAGAGAAGTAAAGTCAGTTTCCCTTAAAAGAATTCTTTCAGTCTCTTGAGTAATTAAATTGGTGAAAATGGAAGGAAAAATGTATTCTCAAGAAATTACCACATAATAATAAAATTAAATTTATTTATTATATAAATATCACACAATTTATTCAATGTAATTTTAATCATAAATAATCCCAATTAAAATAGGATTGAAGCATAAATCAATTACCAATTTAGTAACTTTTCAATCGTAAGACCCATGAAATAATAAACAAAAATTTAAATTTAAATATCATATAAATTATTATATTACTTATATAACATGTCAAATGGTATGTATATACACCTCATAAAATAATATATGTTCATAACATACCTTATGTCCCAAAGAAGGCAATTTGAGATGTAAATCCCTTACCCCGAGTTTGACTTGATTTGAAAGTGATGTAGATTCCTATATAATAAATTTAAATTTATTATAATTATATGAAAATGAAAATTTCATACTTATAATATCATATATGATCCCCTTATAACATCTCAACACCCTTTTATCAATAATTTCTTATTAAAATAGTTATTTATTAGTGTTCATTATTATTTTTTTCATGAGAATTTCAGTTCGGTATTTCCGATACTTATATTTAGATGATGATTCCATTATATATAGAATTTTAATCATGATAAAAATATAATAGATATCAATTATATACATATTTATAATCCTTTATAAAATATAGATATGGGAAAATTAATTACATCGTTCATGGATACGGTAGGCCGTACGTATGCATGAACTCTATTTGCACATTTCTAAAGATAGAAAAATAGACTGTAAATAAAAATACAAATTTATAGAATCATTATTATATTATATATATATATCACGTAAATAAATTAAATCTATCATTATTACTATCTAAGTAAAACATAAATGAAAAAAATCACATCGCTTCATGGAAGTTGTAGTCCGCACATATGCACGAGCGATATTATCATTTTCTAATGGATTGAAAGGTAAGATGCTATATTTGATATTATAATTAAATAAGTATCATTATTTTATAAATATAATATATAAACTTTAAGCCCATAATCATAACCATTCATAATATGTGGTGGTGGAAAATGAATTGTAATGCTATGTGGAGATGGTAAGTCATTTGTACACATAAGAAATACTTTCGCATTTCATTTGATAGGAAAGAGTGATAATAATAGTTAGTTAATAATAATAATAAATTTTTAGTATATTGAGGATATTAAAGTTATTATTTTATGGTAAATACCATAGTTTTAGTGGAGTTAGAGAATAATTAAAAAGAAAGCGATCAATTAAGGCGATCGTCTTTTCTTTAAAAGAAAGTGATCAATTAAGGCGATCGACTTTTCTTTAAAATAACCCCTTTAGATATCCAATTAAGGATACTAGGGTAGATCTTTTAAGAAGAATAAATCCTCTAGACTATGGATAATAAATCTTATAAGGTATTTTGGTAGGGTATGGTCAATCTATATATAGAACCCCAAGATAAGAGCCACTTAGAATAGTGGCCCGAGCCGGATTTCCTGTGGGCCTCAAGCGCACTTCCCCATATGCCATAAGTTTCTGACTAGCGGCGAGGGTAGGGAGACTATCCCCTATGGATCAAAAATAAATACAAAAAAGAATAAATAAATGAAAAAAGTAGAATATAAAATACTAACTCACAATCATCAATAAAATAATGTACAATCATGCATGATCATGCTATAATGTATAGTAATAGACATACAATAGATAAGAGATAAAAAATACACAAAGAAAAAAAATCCCCAAGGGATATCTCCATGATAATCCTAAGCTCTAACTTAGTCCAATGCTTCTAATATCCAATGTACAAGCTTAACAACACATAAAATAAACATGAGGTATGTTCGAATACCAAACGGATACCGAAACATGGTGTGATATATACTCAGTAGGCCACCACCAATTACATCTACACTAATATAGTCCATGAATATTAAATAAATAAGTGTGTAGGTATATCAAAAGTAAGGCAGTGCAAAAAATATAAATATAAATAAGTCAAGATCGGGTTACTCAAGGACACCTGGTCGACCACACCTACTTTAGCCTAATTCAAAATATCTCTAAAAATACCATCATGTATATATATTAATAAACAAGAAAATCATATGAAAATATATGCATGTACCAGTGAGAATATAAGGTTTATTACCAAGGCATCTACTTAAGGGGATAATATATAAATAAGGGATTTCATGCCCAGGGTTCCATACCCAATGATCATTACATAAATCATGATATTCCAGGGTTCCAACCCCATAAATCATAATATAAGAGTATCCATGCCTAGGGTTCCATACCCATTAATCAAAATATAAGGGATTCCATGCCTAGGGTTCCATACCCATCGATCATAGTATAAGGGGCACCATTACCATCAATCACAATATAAGGTATTTGGTCCCAATAATCACAAATAAGAAAAATCAGCTAAAGAAATTTAATGGCCATATTAGTGTCCACTCAATTTAATTTATAAAGTGAGGCTACTCAAATTAGAAGGTAGTTCCATCACAAAACCAAGGATCAAGAGGTCTAGATTGAAATCACATGTATTCTTTTTTAAATTAATTTAATGAAGTCACATTTCTAGTTTATGAAGACAGCGCACCCCACATGTCACGACCCGACCCTACCCGGGCTCGATCCGCAACTACCCCAGGCCCGCCTCCATAGTCCAGGGGCTGGAGACCAGCACCGAAGGCACAACAACTCGGGGAGGCCTTTGCCTAAGTACCTGTACACACACACGTATCACTCTCAATGCAACAGTGCAGAGTAAAAGAAAAGACAAGCAAAGAAAAGGGAAACTACTATATATGAACCACAGAGTGCATCGACCTCTATAAGTTCAAAGTACAAACTGAAAAGAAAATGGGAAAAACACGCACCCAACCCAAAATTGCCACAACCCGGCAACAAGTAACCAAAAGAAATAGCTGAAGGGTCTCCCGCCTGGAACCCGGCTACGACCATCGCTCGCGGTCCAAGCTCCCAAGATCCTACGCTCCACTGAAGTCACGCTCCACCTATCCGTCGTTTGCAAGGGCACACCAAGTGCGGGCAAATCCCAAGCAGGGGTGAGTATAAAAACACTCAGTAGGATACCCCGAAGGCTCGAGAAAGCAACAAAGGAGGTACCGAAGGGTGAGTAGTAGAGCGAACAGGGAGAAGTAAAAGAGTATGACAGAGAGTGCCGTAAAGAGTCCAGCTCAACCCAACAAGAGGAAGGAAGTAGACTCGTCCAGGCGCAAGGAGCTGGAAACAGTGAGAAGATGAACTTCCCGTCGAGTCTTCGCTACCTATAGCAGGAGAGTAGACTCATCCAACCACGAGAAGCTAGACACGGAAAGCACGTGGCATACCCCACGCGTCTTCGCCTCTCCTGGAAGGAGAGTAGCCAAAACCCAAGGGGTGGGTACTCGAACAAGGTATATACATATCCTTATGCTCAGAAAGAAGCCCAAACAACGTCGTAAGGGGATCTCCATCCCGTAGCTCATCCCAAGAAAAGAGTCACCAACATTTCTAGAGGTAACACCATCGATGCCCAGCATCCCACACGTCTACCCCAAATCGCAAGTCGAGGGGCTCAAACCACCACACCTCGACACTATCCGCTTTGGGTGGCACTGACTCGCCCGCATGGTTTTAGGTCGCGTCAAAAGGACACGTCTCGGTGGGGGAAAGTGCCCCTCGTACTTGAGAGTTCCGGGTTAAGTCAAACCCTGCTTCGTCACTGCCCCGCAGTCGAGAGGTCTCCTCAAAGTCAAAGCCATCACAGCACTGACCCGTATAACCAAGGGTCCCGCTCCGGTAATCACGGAGGAAAGCCACATGCTAGCCTAGTAGAAAGGACTGAGCCTGGAATTCCAACCGGCGTCCCCACTACCCACCCATGATGGAGGGTGATTCATAATCAGGTATCGGGTGACCCACAGCCCATCCCCACTGGAGGGTAATTCATAATATGATATCGGGTGACCCACTGCCCAGCCCTGCTGGAGGGTAAACCATAAAAATATATTGGGTGACCCACTGCCCAGCCCTGCTGGAGGGTAAACCATAATACATCATCAGGCGACCCACTGCCCAGCCCTGCTGAAGGGTAGACCTGGATTAAGTCGACAGGCGACCCACTGCCCAGCCTTGCTGGAGGGTAGACCTGGAACTAGACGACGGGCAACCCACTGCCCAGCCCCGCTGGAGGGTAGGACCTAAGAGGTTGTCGGGTGACCCACTACCCAGTCTTTGCTGGAGGGTAGACCCTAAGTGCGTCGGGAGACCCACTGCCCAGTCTACTGCTGGAGGGTAGACCCTAAGTGCGTCGGGCAACCCACTACCCAGTCTACTGCTGGAGGGTAGACCCTAAGTGCGTCGGGTGACCCACTGCCCAGTCTCTGCTGGAGGGTAAACCCTAGAAGCCGATGAGTAATCCACTGCCCAGCCCCGCTGGAGGGTAAAACTCCGAACTGCCCTGACCATCTCCACTGGAGGGTACAACACTGGACAACCGAACACGGAGTGGGTATCGCACAACCACCCAACTCCAGCACAACTCACCCAAAGGGGTTCAGTGCCTGTTCCATCACTAGGTGTCACTAACACTGCTACCGGCCGATCCATCGAGAACGAAACTAGGGGGAGACCACTCAACCCTGCTGGTCAACCAACGAGCACAAAGCCAGGGGAAAAACTCCACCCTGCTGGTCAAACAAACACACAGAGGGGCCCTCTACGTCGCGAGGGGTCAAAGTACGCAAAGAAGAAAACAACATGCACATGGGGCCCACACGACGTGTGGCCCCAAGTCAACCCCAACCAAGTGCATGAACGTCTCAGGTACAAACCACACGTACCTCCAAGCGCTCTCGTATACTCCAAGAATATACCACGTCTCCAGCCTAAGGGCTATCGCGCACACGGCACCCAGCGTCAACGCGAAGGCGTGACGTAACAACTCCACCTCAAAGGCCCATGCATAGCTAACCACAACTCGTGAACCATTTACATCACTCTCCCAAGAGTGGGCGATCACACGCCAAGGGTCCGCTACAAACAAGGTAGGGCGAACCACCACTAGAGCACCTTCCATGTTGCCGCTATTAATAATATTGCGCCAGAGGCTCCGCACAGCCAAACGGATCATACCGTTGTAATCCTCGCGAAAAAACACATGAGATCGACTACTTACTCGCCTGAAATGGATATCTGACGAAAAAGTCGCCAACACCGCCTCACGCCCGAACGACGTCCCGTGATCCCGAGCCCCAGCCCCGAAAACAGTCGGGCGCATCGCACCATTGCGATCCCCTCGGGAAAACACGTCAAAGTAGTACTCACATGAGTTCAATGGATATTCGGAGGAAAAGGTGCATTCCGGCGCACCGCACACGAGCGGTGCTGCGTGGGACCCGCATCCCGGTCCCGAAGTGCTGCCAACGTATCACATCATTGCGATCCTCTCGTAAAAGCACACAAGGTGGACTAATCACTCGTCTAAAACGGTCGCCCGGTGATAGAGATGGAAAATCACCGTCGACGCCCAAATGACCCTCGTGGGCCCCGCACCATCGCGCCGAATTAGAGCGGGCGGATTGCACCATTGCAATCCCCTCAAAAAAAACATCCAGAATCGACTGCTCGCACGCCCCGAACGGACGCCCGGTGAGAAAGGCGTGAAGCGCTCCACGCAGCTCGAAAGACGGGCCGTGGTTACCACACCTCAAATCCAGTCACAATGCCCGAAACCACCCTGGAAAGCTCCGCCTTGGTGCTAGGGTTCCAACGCCACTGACGACACTCAAAACGGACTTCGGACGCGTCCGCGCCATCCAAAACAAATTCCCCTAGAAAAACAACAAACCACTTAAAGACGCATTGCGCCTCCGAGGCCCAATGTTTCAGGAATTAAAAATTCCCGAAACCATCTCAAAATATTCGCCGCAATTTAAGGAGCGTGTCGCCGCAGACGGCGCCCAAATCCGATGCCCGATCTATGATTTATAAATCATAAACCATTTCCCCTAATAATAATAATAATAATAATATTATTATTATTATTATAAACTTATTTTTTTTTCTATTGTTTTTCCAAATGGACCGACCTGCTGGCCGGTCCTGTGCCGTCACCCAACAGGACCCGCCTTGTGCGGGTCCTCGCTCCCAGCAGACCGACCAAGCGGCCGGTCTCTGTTGACAACCAACAGGACCCGCACCGCGCGGGTCCTGGCTTCCCCAGCACGCCCAAGGCCTGGCCTCGGGCTCCTCCGTCGTGCGCACCGGGCCGGCGCACTTCGCCGCAGACAGCGCCGCCGCTGCCCCGCTCCACCGGCAGCCTGCGCCGTCTCCGCTCAGCCGCGCTCTCGGCCACCTCGACCCCACGACATGCTGACACCCTGCTGCCAAACGCCGCAGACCGCCCGGCTGACGCCTCCGCCTAGTCCCTTGCCGCGCCTGCTCGCTGGAAAACACCCGAAACACCGGAAAAACACCTTGAAACCCGCTGTTTTCGGTGGATGACTACGAGCACGTCGGGACTTGAATTTTAAACTCGAAATATGAGTTTGAAAGATCAGAATATGTGCTACAAAAATAAGGGCTTCGTTCGTAATTTGAACAGCACTTCAATGAATAAAATCGAATTCAAAGGGGGTGCAGAAATAGAACGCAACGAAGCCTACCTTGTTGGGATTTGCCCGGCGCTTCACCGCACGATCTGTCGCCGCCGCAATTCTCGAAGAGGAGGAGGATTAGTGAGGAGCTCTCCTTGGTTGAGCTATTCTGCCAGGAGATGAACAAAGGGGAAGAGAGGGGGGGGGGGGGGTTAAGTTTAAATAGGAAGAAAAACAAATTAATTAAAAGGTTTTAATTAATTTAATCCTTCAAATTAACTGGCACTCGAAACTCTTGGCGGGGTCAAGATTAAACCTCCCATAGGGTAAATACCACCTCCTGAGCACAATTTAGGTCTCGGAATTTGATTCCGAACTTCCGTTTGGAAGTTATAAAATTTAACGTCCGAAGCCGCTAAATTACGAAAACGCCCCTGGAGCCATTTTTCACAAATAGCCCGCACCCATGAAACTTATACCCCTCCTAGGGTAAACTACATACTCCGAACTCAACGGTGCCCTCAGTTTTCTAATCCGAGCCACCGTTTAAGAGATACTCGAGTTTCAACATTAAACGAATAAATTAATTAATTAATTTATCTGTTTAACATTCTAGAGGCAGGCGAGGCGTCCAAACGTCCCGCGCCGACAAGTTTTATGTCATTCCTAGGGTAAAAACCCCATTTCGGACCCATCCATACACTCGGATCTCTGATCCAGATCACCTTTTAGGAGTTATCACATTTATTTAGCGTTTCCAGTGTGAACGCACTGAAAATTAAATTCTGGCCACTCTAGAGCTCGGAATCGCACGCCGTCTCAAGGCACTGATCTGAAATATCATCAAGAATATTCCAAAGTCTTTCACAGCAAAAACCGGGTACTTCACTGGAAATTAAATTCCGGCCACTACGGGGCTCGGAATCGCACGCCGTCTGAAGGCGCTGCTCTGGAATATCATCAAGAATATTCCAAAGTCTTTCACAGCAAAAACCGGGTTCTTACACCACAAGTGGATTTATTATAAAAAAATAGTAATGGTGGTCTCAACACTTCCTTTAATTCCATCTAATTAAGTCATTAATTAATTAATCAAAAATAATTGTTTCACTACAATTATCAAACTATTGAAACACACATTATTAGTGCTTTGATATTATATAATGGGAATAGTTATGGGAAAATAAATGATCTCACCCAACGGGTGGCTTGAGTTGAGTTTTTCAACATAAAAATAGGTATAAAAATCACTTACAATTAATAAATAATATTTAAAAATATTTAATTATAGGAATTTAAAATTTTATAGGAAACATGAAAAATGTTCGATGTGCAGCATAACAATGCATTTTATAAATCAAATACACTTTATGGAATAATCCATAGACAACCTACCTTATGATTAGTAAGCCACACTCATCCATTACCAGGCTCGAATTTTTCCTGGAACAAGAGGAATCATAAGATTAGATAAAATATTTGAAAATAGGGTAAAAGAGTTCAGATAGATTTAGCATCTGATACGACAAGATAAAAAAATAATGGAAGAATAAGGAGTCATAGAATTTTTAAGAGGATTCTAACACATCCCAAAATGATGAAATCAGACCATGAACAAGAAAGAACCACCATGGGAAGAGGAGGTGGAAGGGGTTCTCACATGGGATGTTGTTCGTTGGAAGTGAGAAAGAAATGAAGAGAAGAAAAGAATTAGAGACAAGACAAAAAATATCCTTTTATCATTTTAAAGAGCCATACAGTTTGGATAAACATTCATAAACCATGTGATGACACTGCCTATGTGGCCCTAATTTTGTGGTACAGGTGCATGGTTTTCCAAACTTTATGCAACCCGTGTGCCCACCTCTATAGTTTACTACAGACCTTCTTTATGGCCATGTGACCTTGGTGTATAGTTTTAAAAGTAGTGTGAAACTCTCCAATCCCAATCTCCAAGGCACACTATTTCCCCTATGGGGCCGCATGGTTTCAAAAAATGGTGTCCTTTTATTAAACAAGCCACATATTTTGGGCCGCATGGTTAGTAATAACTACATTCAAACCATGTTCCTCTGTAAGTTTATCTCAAAAAATATTTTTTAGAACTTGATGCCCCCAAAACACATCCAAACACTTGATACACCTCTCAGTCATTAAACCACATCTACAAACAATAATTTTAAGTGTTTTAATGCTCATATTTACATTTTGAGGCTTTGTTAAATATTTATCCCATCCACCAAATGGGAAAACACAAATTCTTATGAAAAAATTTCCACCAATCTAAAACACAATATGTTACAATCTCCACACATTAAAATTTATTTTCCTTGAGAAGTATTAGGGTAACAATGAAAAAACACTTGACCAACTTGAGTCAATAAATCTCACTCAAATGGCCATGTTGCATTTCATTCCCAATGAACCTACAAGCACTTATTTAAATATGTGTTACTTAAGCTTTTAAAACTAAATATGATTCTCATATCCATTATAAAGAATCAATATGATACTTACTCAATCCCATATATTCTGAGACATGACCATGTCATTATCTATTTCATTGTCTGACCAATACAGCTCCTCACTGCAAGTTCTGATCTTAAATGGAAAATTTCAAACCATGGTAATACCACCATCATAATTGCTTAAGGGAAAATATCATGAGTGTACTAGAGAGACTCATGTTACATTTTATATCTTACACATGAAGATAATACCCTCAGTCCGTGATTTGATCATAACATTTGAACTCAAATCGACCAAGATAAAACTAGTCATGATGACTTTTCATTGAAATCCATGTCCGACCTTTAAACTATACTCGACTGACCCTAACAACATGATAAAAGTGATTCCTCATCAGCCACATATGAATATTTTAGAAAATTCAAGTTGAATCGCATCTAGTTGAATACATCTGAGAATGAATGACTTTAACTATTGACACATCACTTAAAAATCAAAATTTGAAGCCTTATCCCAAGGTGTAACAAGATCATTATAAGCACACTCACTAAATCCCATACCCAAATTTTAGTTATTTCTACTAGTCAAACCATATCTTGATCATACCATCCATGTGCTATAGCACTAGAATTAGCACATTCTCGATCCATTATCCATGGATCGTCATAATCTACTCCATGCTTAACACCCACATTTGTATTTCACCCAATCCATAATAAAACCCATACCTAGAATATACTAATGATTCTATTCATACATTGATCCATTTATTTAATGTAACATGAGTTTCAAAATGACCATCCAATGACTATCCATAAGATTTCAAGACCCTTCTCACAAGATAGTATCCCACCACCAACCATCATCTTAATCCCCACATTACAAGAATCAGTATAATATATTAAACATAAAGAGAACCTAATTATCACATCCCATACCCATATATAACATATGGAATGGATAATATAACAACCCTATCATTATTGAGTGCTAACAAAAACATCAGCCATAACCCATTTCTGCTTCCAAAATGGTTTGCACGATGTTCGTTGAAAGTAAAAATCACAATGAGGGTCACCCCTCCTAAAAAACCATTTGTATACCATGAAACAAGTGTATTTACTTTAAACCAACTTATGAGACAACTCCCAAATAGTCTCTTGTCAAACCGTAATAAAGTTTAGATAGGTAGTTTGGCATATAGCTGACACTCTCTCAACATACTCTAGATGATGTCAAGATAAGGGGAATGATCTCCTCTAAACTAAGAGTACATTGATATTTTATCAATATAAAATTTTAGATCCCTAAAATACATGATAACATTAAACAAGGCTATATTTTCCTTTACCAACACTTAACACCATTTCTCCCGATGATTCTTTTCACGACCCTCCCATGGGTTAATCATCTCATGTCACCTAATTAATTCCAAATAGCCCAAATTACTGGGAAATTTCTTTAATTTACCCAAACATATGGGCCACAAGACCTACAATAATCCCTTATTTTAAACCATCGGTCCTTGACTCACACCTATCTTCTCTCTGATTTTCAAATTTTTAAATAGATATTGCGTGTAACTGGAATAAACTAAACTTTCCATACATGGTGGGTGTATATCTTGTACCATTGGATTAAAGACCCGAATAAAACTTCCATGTGTTATCTTTCGGTAAGTTCTAGATAACTGTACTACTTAGCGTGTCAATTTATAAACACCTGGAGCTCCCTTATAACTCCTCTTCAAAATTAGGCACTTACCAAGACCATGATTTATAAAACATTTTCCTGCCTCAAGGTGTCGTTTTAAAAAAATTGAGAGTCTACCAGGAAACCACTAGTTAACCAGGATAGGTACCCAAAAAATCCTTCCAATTGAATCTAGTTTCAATAAAAAATCACTCAGGTGATTCCTAGAAAACTCAGGCATCACTAAGTCAATATCATAAACCCAAGATCCTTATGTGTGATGATCTCGAAAATATTTTACAACCAAGCTCATTGACTATTAGTAAAATGTAAACCCCAATCCAACCTCTCTCATGGTTTTTCCTCAATCAAAAGAAAATAATCTTACCTATGAAGTTTTTGAGTAGAAAATGAGGTAATCCAGGACTATCTACCTATCCCTAAATTCTTTAGCATGAAAACCACATATACTTGAGGTATTTTATCAGATGACATCTAATGTGCCTATAACTATCTTTAAAAGTGGTAAAACTGAAGGTATCTAAATATATTATTGACCTATTAGGGTAAAAACCTATCGACATAGGTGTAATGAAATCACTAGATAAGCATCATGTTATTAGACCCAAATCATCACTGAGCATTTAAATAAAAGAGTTATCCCTAAGGGGTTATAATTACAATATAAATAAACAGAGATAAAACTCATTGGGAATCCACAAATAGTAATAACACCTTGAGGTTAGACTTACCATAAAACCACACATCTATCCCAATCATTTTATTTCATTATCTAAGAGTCTCGATTTACTCAAACAGATCAACGAACAACACCTATCGTTCTTTGGATCTCCGCTCGAAACCCTACCAGTTTCCCGTTTCCAAGGGATCCACATCAACGAATAACCAAGTATTTTAATGAAATGAATAAAACTTGTAAACTAGAGTAATTAAAAATTACACTAGTGTAACACCATGATATTTTAGAAAAAACATATGTTCGATAGCGTATTTGACACACAACACTAAGCTTAAATGGCCCACAATATGTATAATCGGTATAACCTCGCCATTAAATTGGCATGAATGAATAGTATTAAATACATTATGAGATATATATATATTTCCCAATCAGTATAAATTATAGAATTTTTTTTAGAAAATAATCTGTTATTTTTTAGTAAAATAAACTTATTTGTCAAAAACATGTTTTCTTCAAAAACGATTTTTCTTTCTTTTCATGAAAAAATTTTATAATAAAATTTATTAAAATTTTAGAAAATTTATTTGATAAAATGAAATTAATTTTTGAAATAATCATATAAAAATTTACTTTGGGTGATATTTTGGGATTTTTTAGAAAATCTTAATTTTTCAATGAATAGTGAAAAATACCAATTTTTGTAAAAATGTCTTTTCTTTTCAATGAATTAAGAAATTTAAAAATAACATTATGTTTTGAATATGATTTAAAGTTACACAAGTATTATTTATTTATATTTAATACACTTAATTTATTTTGAATCAACCTCATATTGGATTTTAGTATAAGTTTTGTTTTGGATTTAAAAGTGAGATTTTTTAGAAAAATGTTTTAAAATGCATAATGTTTTTTAATTTTAATTAATTAAGATAATAAATAATTAATAATGTTTTAAATTATATTTATATATTATAAATAAATAAATATTAATTTAAATTCATACAATAATTTTTATAAGTCATATATTTAATATAAAATCAGTTTTTCCTTTAAAAATACACTTCTTGAAAACCTTCTTTTTCATCGCATCTGTGGGTATAATATTAAATAAAAAATTTCCACATATGTGAATTGAAATTGAAAAAATTGACTATATATTTGGAATAAGTATAATTTATATTATTTAATAATTTCAACATAATTTTTGACCAAAATGAATAGTGAAAATTGTAAAAATTAATTACAGTGGTTAAGGTAAAAATGGGTTTACCAGGGGGTCAAACTAAACATATAAGGGTGAAAATTACCTAAAAAATTGTATAAAATCTATTTTATAGACCTATTTAGACCCTCTAACCCCTTAAGATCTATAATAATCTATTTTTTATCCTTTTTGCATGTGAAAAACATGGGTACATGTTTTTCTTATAAAATAATACGAGTGTTCAACATACATAATTTATAAAAGGACACCCCCTCTCCTATCCTCTTCACAAATTAAAACAATTTTTATTCAGAAAATACATTCCCAAATGACTTCCCAACTTATATAATATCATCCTATATTCATTTTTTGGAAGTAATACAACCTAGGAAGGCTTTTGGTGCAAACCTAAGGATGATACTCGAGAAGAGGTAACATTCTTTAACGAACATTTTTATTTTATTTCTTCATGAACCTCCTTAAATTTATATTAAACCCTGATAATTTAATAAAATTATTATCCTATATATACTTATATGTTTTTTATTAATGGAATGACCTAAAAATATCTATACTTTCATCAATTGGGTTATAAAATCATCATTCGTGTGTATAGAGGTCTACCTCCCGGTGAACCTATGTCATCATTTTTCCATTAAAAAATCTCAGGGTTGGGTATAATGATGTATATAATATATATATATATATATATATTATATTTATAAAATAATTATGCCTCTAGAGTCATTATATCATATATAATCTTTATACTTTTCATTCCGTAGAGGATACGATAATGTCAGTCATGTGTACAACGAACTACAACCTTGCAAAGTAATACAATTAATTTTTCACTAACGATTTACATGTAATATAATAAGGTTAAATTTAATTAATATATGTGATATAAATGACATATTTATTATTATTAAAATATAATATATCATTTTCTTTCTTACCTTTTCACTCACTGAAAGTTGATAATGACATTCGTCTATGTGTGGACTACCGTCTCCACAAAGCGATGTGAATCTCTATTTTCATCACTAAATCACATGGATGTTATGTATGATTATATTTAAATATATAATATGATATTATTATTATTATTATTTAAAGATAAAATATTACTTACCTTTTTTCCAAAATGATCTTTGAACAATGGAAAGTTTACTCATGCATATGTATAACCTACCATCTCAATTATCGCAACGTACTTCATTTATCAAAACCATATTTCATTATTGGTATTAAATTTGTAATTAATGTATAAATATTTTAATTGTCTAATTATAATTATTTTTTATATTATTTAACCATTATCAATGTAAGATAATTAAAAATAAAAAATAAAATTATATACAAAAATCAAAGTGATTATTACCGAAAACATGATTTTAATAAAGAATTGGTAATAAACGGGTAATGAATGGTCATAAGTAAATTATATATGGTATAATATATATATATATATATATATATTATGATAATATAATATATCTAAAATAAAATTATATGTATTATACAAGATCTGTGAACATATATGAATTAAGTCGGTACTTAAGGTAAGATATTTCTATCATCTATTTTATTTTTGGGAAACCTATATAAAGTCACCACTCATTTATTTTGTGTGATGTATATACTACCACATTAAAATTTTATATCATTAATATATTTATTTTCATGATATTAAAAGTTTTATTTGATGTTTTTCTTTACCAGGGCTTACGATTCAAAAGATTACAAAAGCAGAAAGGGATTTTCATCTCACTTATTACTTATATGAGATACATGCTATATTCAAAAATTATTTCTTATTTGTAGTATATATAATATACAAAAATGTATTTTATATTTATTATCAAGAAAATTATATGGATTTACATATCCATTTTAGGATCTCTATTTCACAAGGCTTATGGTTCAAAATATACCCAGGAAGTAGTGGATTTTTATCTCAATTTGTTTTATTTGAGATATATGTCATGTTATGCACCTATATTATTTTATGAGGTGTATATACAACCCATTTTATATGAAATATCATGAATTTATTCATTCTATTTATATTTTATGTTTCATTTAATGTTATTCGTTAATGAATTTTATAATTCAAAGTTACCAAAGTGGTAATTATTTTTTATTACAATCTAATCATTTATTAGGATTGTTGATGATTATGTTTGTGATGATAAAATATTATGATCCATATCTCAATGAGCTTATGAATTTTCATATACTATGGTTTTGAAATGATGTTAAATTTCTCCATTCATTTTCCTCTCTTTATACACTCAAGAGTTCAAAAGAATGTTTTTATAAGAAATCATCTTTATTTCTCACTTCGATCAAAAAACATTTTCTTCCAAAACCATGTTTTTTAATGTTTTCAACTTTTATAATATTATTAAAATGATTTATTAAAGTAATTTTTACCCATGTTTTACATTTTATAATTTTTTTAAAAGGATACTACACTTTATTTTTCAAAAAACACCCATTTGGATTTTACTGAAAATATGATAGAAATATTTATTTTAACATGTACGACATGATCAAAATTTTCCACCATCATAAAAATTATTTTCATTAAAGATTACTTTATAAGTTTTCATGTTTATTTTCAATGAAAAGGATTTTAAAAATGTTTTATGTTTTAGAAATTATTTTTAAAAATGGAATGGTTATTTTCCTCATGGAAGGGTTTAAATAATTTTTAATGATTTCTTTATATATTTTCAATAATATTTTCAAATAAAATGATTTCAAAAAAGCTTTATGTTTTAAAAAGAGTTTTTCAAAATTAAAAATATTATTTTCCTCAAAATTTATTTGATTATATTTTAATTGTATTCCTGTTTATCAACATCAAAAACCATTTTTATTAGTTATGCTCCAATGAGGATATTTTTTAATGATATCCTCATTATTTCTATAGATGGATTAATACTGTTTCAAATAGATTTTTATAGAACCCAATTCTTTTCCACAAGTTAATCATATTTAAAATAGATTTTAATGGAACCCATTTGTTTTCAATGGGTTAATCATGTACTGAAAATAATAAAGGTTACTTTATGTGTTTTATGATAAATTGAAATCTCTATGTACCTTACTCATGTTGTGGTTCTTCGACATTATATATGATGGGTACTACTAGATAGTGCTAGTTAAGCGTGATATAGATTATACGATGGGTGAACCTCGATAACGCTTCAATACATTATATAATGGTTAATTTTTCCATAAAATTGTATTAGAAGTTGGATATATAGTTATTCAAATTTTAAGGGTTCCATGATGATGATGTTCCAAGATACCAACATGTTTTACATATGATTTACATCGATTTATAATATTTTATTTGATTAAGATTGAAATAACATGGCTAATGATTATATATTCCTATAAATCTTTACTTTTTTAAAGCCTTATACCATGTTTTCAAGATTGATGATCCATGTATTGATGGGTTTGAGTTCCTTTATTATTCTCTCATGAAATCTGATTATCTCATCATAAAGTTATGAACTTATTATTCTCATTGATGACTTTAAATAATTAATGCTTATGTTTACACTTACTAAGAATTTTAGATCACCCTTATTATGTTTTCTTTTTCCCAGGTTATCAAGAATTATGTTGAATGAATTAAATTTAGAAGGATTTCACATGGATGATTATTATGACATAATGTGAAATGAGATTTTTTTTGTTAAGTGTGAGAAATTATCATTTAAAACATGGGTATTATTTATGTAAGAGTATTTCCAAAGTCTATAAAATATAAACCTAAAAGGTCCTTTATAATATAAGTGATCCAATATTTCCTCCTGATATTGTATGTTTTGGATGGTGAAAATTAGATCATCTTCATCGTTTTCAAAGACATAAATATAATGTTTATGATTTCAGCATCAGATCCCAGAGTTCAAATTCAAGGCTGTAATAGTTGGTATCAGAGGAAAGGTTTATATTACTTTAGTGATTAGTATTATTTCATGTGAGGTTACCCTAAGAGTTATGGATACCATCACAGGTCTATAAGATTATGGATGATCTTGGGTTCAACGTCTAGACACCCATTTGAGGTTTCAAATGATGATATATTAAAGTTATTTATGACATTTTAGGAAAAGTTTAAGTAGGTTGAATTATTTTTTAAGATATATTTAAACATGAAGTATTCATTTAATTTTTTTTGAAATTATATTTAAGGTATTAATAAACTTTAAGTTTTATATAATCTTGGATATTGAGAACACAAATTTGTTTCATATAGACTACCATATAATTGAATAGTAATTTGGTGACTAAGTGACTAATGTTACTTCAAAAGAATATCATCATATTTTTTCTCTTGAAATATTATAAGTATGAGATAATAATAATAGTTAAAACCCTATTTAATGTTTAGGTTATTTAGGAATTATTTAGTTTGAACTTTGAAGTATTATTATTGAATTTTTAAGATTAATATATTATTTCATCATATGAAGGTTTACACTTTTTTTAAATTATCTTATCATGTGATAACCATTTTTGTTTTGGTTAATATCTAAATATTGGTGGAATAGATAATTATCCCATTTATAGTTATATGGTACTTTAAAATTTATTTTTTAGTGCTTATAGCTTGAAAAATTCATCCTGAATACTCATTATTTAGAGAAAATGATGAGACTATCGTTGAAATTGATAAAAGGATGAAATTATACACATATAGTATGTATATTTTCTTATTATATTAGTATATATGGAATATTAATTATTATACTATAGTAAATGTATCTATAAACAAATTTTGTTTCCTATTACCATCGTTTATGATGATATCAATGACCTTTTCACACCTCTTTGGTTTATGGTTTGGTGGTTATTAACTTTCTCTTGATCATTTAGTTTCTTGTGATCAATGATTTATATCACTCCAAATAATTATTTTGGAATTGTTATTTTCTCTAATTTCTAAATATTCACTTCCCGCCTACATTTTCCTATTTGGAAACCTATTATGTTTTATTCTAGATGACATTCGTACGTCCTTTTCTCTCATATGAAGAGGATGTTTTATTAACCCTTTTTAAGATGTGGGTTTCCAAAAAAGGTATTTTTAAATTCACTACCATTGATTATTGGGATAAATTAAAAATTTATCGAGAAAAATTTATTCATGGGGGAGGATTTAATACCCTTATATTTTATAAATCAAAATTATTTTCGATAGCATATTCAACATGAAACACGAAGATTAAACAACCTACAATATATATAATCATTATAACCTGACCATTAAATTTGCATGTATGGATAATATTAACTAATTTATGATATATATATATAAATTTACTAATTAATATAAATTATTGATAAATATTTATTAAATAATCATTCAATTTTTAGTAAAGTAATTTTATTCTTTAAAAATTTATTTTCATCAAAAATGATTTTTATTTCTTTTCATGAAGAAATATTATAATTTTTTTTAATGTTTTATAAAATTTATTTGATAAAATTAAATTTATTTTTTAAATCATAATATCAAAATTATATTTGGGTGATTATTTTTGATTTTTATGAAAATATTGATATTTTAGGGAATTGTGAAAAGTATTGATTTTTGTAAAATGTTATTTCTTTTCAATAATTTAAGATATATAAAACTATAAATATGTTTTTAATATTATTTAAAGTTAATTAAGTATTATTTATTTATATTTAATCCACTTAATTTATTTTTAATCAAATTTATATTCTATTTTAGTATAATTTTGTTTTTTGGATTTAAAAACAAGATTCTTTAGAAAACTATTTTAAAATTCATAATGTTTCTCCATTTTAACTAATTAAGATAATAGATAATGATTAATGTTTTAAATGAAATTTATATATTATAATCAATAAATATTAATTTAAATTCATATAATAATAATAATTAGTCATATTGTTAATATAAAATCATCTTTTCCTTGAAAAATACATTTCTTGAAACTCGCTTTTTCCTCGTGTATGCAGGTTTAATTTTAAATTAAAATTTTCCATTTATGTGAATTGAATTTTGAAAAATGGATTCCATATTTTAAATTATAATAAATTATATTATTTAAGAGGTTCAACTAAATTTTATACCAAAATAAATAGTGAAAATAGTAAATATTAATTACCATGGTTAAGGTAAAAATGGGTTTACCAAGGGGTTAAACTAAAATGATATGGGTTAAAATTACCTAAAAACTTTTCTAAAATATATAGTATCAAAATATTTAGACCCTATAATGTAAAATTCTTTATAATAATCCATTTCCTACCCCTTTTTAATATGGAAAATATGGGTACACATTTTTATTCTAAAAAATTACAAGTGTGCCACTCACCTCATTTATAAAAGGCCACCACTATCCTCTCCTCTTCACACCTTATAACACAATTTTAATCCAATAAATTCCCAAATAACATTCCAAATTTCCTTCTCACATCATATAATCTATATTTTGGGAATAATTCTAACCTAGGAATGCTTTTCGTGTAAACCTAAAAAGGATATCCGAAGAAGATGTAATGTTCTTCAACGATCATTTTTATTTTATTTCTTCCTACATCTCCTTCAATTCATATAGGAAATACTGTTAACATAAAATCAATATATTACATGTAAAAATATATTTTAATGATATGGTAATAACCTACAAACTTATCCACTGTCATCAAATGTGCTATTAAATCATTATTCATGTGTACTGAGGACTACTGCCTCTTGAACCAATGCCATTCGTTTTTCCATTACCACCTATCGCAGTTGAGTATGATGATGAATATAATTTATATATATGATATTTATAACATAATTATAACTTTGGATTCATTATATAATATATACCTATTTAATTTCCATTCCATATAGGATACCATAATGTCTCTCGTGTGTGTGGAAGACTACCACATCGTGAAGCAATGTGATTCATTTTTCACTAACGCTTCACATGAAAGACAATAAGGATATATTTATTGAATATATATGATATAAATGATATATTTATGATATTAATGTCATATTTATCATTCTTAAATGATAATATATCATTTTATTTCTTACCTCTATACTCCCTGAAAGATGATTACATCGTTTGTGTACGTTTGGACTACCGCCTTCATGAAGCAATATGAATCTCTATTTTCATAACCACAAATCATGGATGATATGTATAATTATATTTAAAGAAATAATATTATAATATTATAATTTTTTATGAATAAAATATTTATTTAACTCTTTTCTATAATGGTCCTTTAAAAATGGAAATGTTACTCATGCATACATATAACCTACCGTCTCCATGATCACAACATATTCATTTCCTAAAACCACATTTCATGATTAGACACAAAATTTTAATTGATGTATAAATATTATAATTATTTAATAATAATTATTATTATATATATGATGTAACCATGATCAAAGTAAATATACTGGAAATAAAAAATTAAAATATATATGAAAAATAAAGCGGTTATTACTCGAAAAATGATTTTAGCAAGGAATTGGAAATAAACGGGTAATGAATGGTCATAAGTAAATCATATTTGGTATAATATATTTAATTATTTTTCTGTAATATATTTATAATAAACTTATATATATTATACATGAGTTTTTAACATTTACAAAGAAAGTTGATACTTTAGGTAAGGGACTTCTATTCTCTCTTTTATTTATGTGAGTCATATGAAAAGTCATCACTCATTTATTTTCTGTGGTGTATATAATAAACCATTGAAATGTTATATCATTAATATAATCCTTTTAATATTATTAAGTGTTTAATTTTATGTTATGTTTTATTGGGTCTTATAATTCAAAAGATTACTAAAGTGGTAAGGGATTTTCATCTCACTTTTTTACTTCTGTGAGATACATGCCATATTCACCACTTGTTTATTATGTACGGTTTATATAATCTCCATGAATGTATTTTATATTTATTATAATTAAAATTATTGGGATTTTCATATCCATTTTAGGATCTCTCTTTCATGGGGTTTACAATTCAAAAATACCCAAGCGCTAAAGGAATTTTTTTTCTCAATTTTCGTTACCTAAATGATATGTTATGTTATATACCTATATTATTTTATGAGTTGTATATAAATATCCCAAAATATGTTATATAACTATTTTTTTTATTCTTAAGATATTTTAGGTTTCATTTAACGTTATTCCTTCATGGGTACTACAACTTGATGTTACCAAATTGGTATTGATTTTGTGTTATAATCTCATCATTTATCAGGATTATATAAGATTATGTTTTCGATGATAAAATATTATAATACATATATTAATAAAATCAGGAATTTTATTATCCTTTGGTTATGAAATGTGAATAAAAGTTTTCCCTTCATTTTCATTCTTTAGGTACTCAAGTGTTAAAAAGTTTTTTTTATGAAAAATCATTTTTACTTCTCTTATCGGTGGAAAACACATTTTCTTCCAAAAATATGTTTTATATAAATGTTTTCAAAAATAGTTTTAAAATTCTTAAATTTTTTTATTAAATAATTTTTTACCCATGTTTTAATTTTTATAAACTGTTTTGAAATGAATATTCATGTCATTTTACAAACAATGCATGTTTTTCTTTTAAAAAAAATATGAAAGTAATATTTGTTTTAACATGTACAATATGAATGTAATTTACTATGATCATGACCATTATTTTATTTTAATATTACTTTATATGTTTTTATGTTTATTTTAAAGAAAATTATTTTAAAAATGTTTTATATTTTAAAAAGTGTTTATCAAAATGAAAAGGTTATTTTCCTCAAGAAATGTTTTAAATAATATTTAAAGCTTCCTTTATATGTTTTCATTTTTATTTTTGAAGAAAAGGATTTTCAAAATGTTTTATGTTTTAAAAAGTGTTTTTTAAAATGACAAGGTTATTTTCCTCAAAATTCATTTAATAACCTTTTAATGGTATTCCCATTCATGAATTTCAATAACCCTTATTGTTACTTATGCTCCAATGATGATATTTTGTAATAATACCATCCTAATGTTTTCTTTAAATGGATTAAAATTATTTCAAAGAGATTGTTATAAAACCCATTTCTTTTCCATGGGTTAATCATGTTTCAAATAGATTATCATAGAACCTATTTATTTTACATGGTTTAATAATTTTTTGAAAAGAATAAAGGTTGTTTTATGAGTATCATGATAAAATTAAAGCTATATGTACCTTATTCATGTTGTGGTTCGTGCATATTATATATGATGGGCGATCCTAAATAGAACTCGGTGAGCCCAATATAGCTTATATAATGGGTACAACCAGATATCACTCCAATTAATTAGGTAATTATTATGTTCTATATAGAATTATATTGTAAGTATGTTGTATGATTATTCTAATTATAAGAGTTCTAAAAGGGTTTTATAATGATGATGTTCCAAGATACCAACATGTTTTATATATGATTTGGATGGGTTTATAATGCTTCATCTGTTCAAGAATGGTATCACATGGCCCATGATTATTGATTCTTATGACTCTTTCCTTTTTTAAATCCTTATTACATGTTTTTATGATTTATGATTTATGTATTTATCGTTATAAGTTATTTTATTATTCTCTTATGAACTCTGATTATATCATCATACCCTTATGCACTTCTTATAATCATTGATTAATTTTAATTGTTATTGCTTATGTTTAACCTTACTAATAAATTGAGACCACCCTTATTATGTTTCATTTCCCCCAAGTTATCAAGAATTATGTTGGATGATTATTTTTAAAAGAATTTCATATGGATGATGATGATGATGATAACTTAATGTGAAATAATAAAAGTTGGGTTAAGTGGGAGAAATTCCTATTCTAAGAAATGGGTTTTATTTATGTTATAGTCTATACCAATTATCTAAAACTCTAAACATATAATATCCATGATAATATAAGTGATCCAATATTTCCTTTTTATGTAGTATTTTTTTGGATGGTGAAAATTAGTTCACCTTAATCGGTTTTAAAGATAGAGATGTAATGTTTATGATTTCAGCACCATATCAAAGAGTTCAGGTTTGGGGATATTATAACTAGTATCTAGCACCTATAATTTTGGTTCAAGAAACAATAGGTTATAATCCAACTAATACCTATGGGAAAAACTATTATTCCCTCTTAAATAATCTCTCAAGGAAGACTAAATCTGACCCTTAGATGAGGGTTAGTGCTATAAATACCTCTAAAAGGTTCCCCATTAAGTAATTTAAAGAATGGTAAAATATTAAAAAAATTAAAAATATACTAATAATTTTTTAAATAATTCCACAAAGTAATAGGTAATTATTTCATAACCCCCATTTAACTATTTATTTAGCCATAAAGTTCTCACAACTAGTCTTGGTTAAAGAAAATGTCAATTGAAATCTATATAGGAAAACTCTATTTATATTGTAATTTTCATTCTACTTAACTTATTCCACATAATAATAAAGCTAAAAAGAAAATAACTGGTCTTAAATAAATTAAATGGGGTATGTTCAAGTAATATTCCATCATATGTTTATATGAAATACCATATACGTGTCTACAGACACTTAAATAACCATCCTGTTAGCTTAAACATACCCCCATAGGGTTATTTAACAAAAAATTTAAAGATAAATGTGACTTAATAAAGTAATATCAAGTTAATATGTGTTCAGTTAAGTGAAACCCATAACATTAATATTGATAAAATTTCAAAACACCATGAATGGGTTTATCTTATAAGAAACATTCCCCTATTGACCTACTTGGGTCAAGTAGGGAAACTTAGGGATTTAATCTTATGGGTTGTCATGCCAAAATTATATAGCTAATATCCTTTATAAAGGGAAAGGTTTTCTCTATGAAATTCAATTTAGTATATATATATATATATATATATATATATACATATCATGGTTCAATTAGATTAATTACCATTCCCAAGTTATAAAGGTACTTTTAATTATATGTAACAATTGACATTCATGTAACTGCAACTAGATCACCACTTTTGGTATCATAAGATAGTAAGTCAATATATGATGGTCCAATTATATGTGATACCATTCTATAATTTATAAATTCCCATTAATTTTATAAATTAGAAAATTGGCTCCTAATTAAATGAAAATATTAATGTTTTAGCCCATGAAACCAATGGTTCATGTGATCAAACACACCATGATTGGTTAGTTAAGGTTCCAACATCAAGCTATACCATAAAAAACCATTTGGGTTAATGTATAAATTTTAATAACCAATAATATATCATAATTATAATAGGGAAAACTATAAAATATCATGGAAAACATTCATAAGTATGAAATCACTGAATCATGGTATATAGATAATCATGCATCAATGAATCTATAATTAAATATGCATGACATGGTATATGCATAAAATGTGAATATCTAAGTACCTAAGATGATTCATATAACAAGACTTCCTTTCTATTTCATCCAAGGGTAAATATCCATAAATCAACAACCAACTGAAGTACATCAATCACCCAAGGTGAAATAATAATCAACTGTAATAATAAAAAATACGAGAAATAATATCATCCTTGTAATCTTGGTATTTTCCTCATGTATGGGGTTTCAATACATAAAAACAAGCTATTTAACAAGTTACAATTACTTCCTTGTATCCTATATGCCATCCCTAAATTATAAGAGAAAGGAAAAACCAATGATATTACTTTTAACACCCCAATCCATGAGAAACTTAGAACGATTCAGCGAGCCAATTTTCCACTGGGCCTCAAGTACATATCCCCAAATGCCAAAGGTGACTAACTATTAGTGAGGGTATAAAGGTGGTATAGTGGGGGGACTATAACCTCTAGATAAATTTTAAATATTGTGGAAGCACAAATAAATGAACAAAATCAAAGATAAAATACCAAATTATAATCAATAATATAATAATGTCTAACCTTTCACGAACATGATACAATGTACAAAAATATATATAAAATAGGTAACATGTAAATAATACACAAATAAAAGACAAAATACCCTAGGGATTTCTCCATGTATATCATGATCTCTAGCTCAGTCCCCTGCTCTTAATCTTCAAAGTACAATCGCAACATCACATAAAACAATCCATTATCCTAGACCTACAACCATGAGGTATGTTTGGGTACCAAATGGTGTCTCGAACAGGGTGTGAGATATTCTAAGTAATCCAACACCAATGATTCCTAAACTAATCAATTATGTGAATATAAAATAAATTAGTGTGAAGGTATATAAAAATTAAGGTAGTGAAATAAATATAAATATAAACATGTTAGGCTCGGGTTCCTCAAGGACACCTGGCCAACCGTACCTACTTCAACTTAATATATAATAATTTTGAAAATTACATCATTTATATATATGAATACAGAATAAAATCATATGAAACGGTATAAATTCACTGGGGAGTTTATGAGGATTAGTACTAAGGTATCCATATAAGGGGTTCATATATTAGTAAGGTACATCATGCCTAGGGTTCCATACCCATAGATCATAACTTGAATGATTATATTCATATGGTACTATACCCATAGATCATAATATAAGTGATTCCATTTCCATGGTTCCATACCCATAAATCACAATATAAGTGATTCTTGACTAGGCTACCATACCCATCGATCATAATATTTGCGACGCTATGCCCATTAATCAAAATATAAGGGATTCCAAGCCCATAATCAATGATTAGAAACATTAATTAAATAAATTCAAGGGTTGTGTTAGTTTCCACTATATTATATTTATAAAGATAGACAAATCAACTTAGAAGGTGGTTCCATCACACATCCTAGGCATAAGAGGTGTAGCATGACATCACATGTCTTAAGGACATTACATTTTCAATGGTCAAGGACATCACAACCTACATGTGGTTTTGTTATAAAAAATAGAATAATTTTGGTATCACCACTTCCATTAATTCCATCTAATTAAGTCATTTATTAATTAATCAAAACACATTTTCATCCCTAATTATCAAATAATAAAAACACACCTTAGTGGGGTTTTGGTTTTATAGAACGGAAATTGTTCTTATAAATTAAGTAAGATTTTTCAAAGGGTGGATCAATATTAGGTTGAAAAATTCTAAATGGGTATAAAGATCACATAGAATTTCCAAATCATGTTTTAAAATATTTAATTTCGGGCATTTAACATTTTACGAGCAATGCATGGAAGGTCAGACATGTGTAACAATGATTCATTTTATATATTTATGAAGAATTAAGTGAGAATACATAGGACACCCACCTCATGATTATTAATCCACACTAATCCATTACCAGGATTTGATTTGACCTGGAATGATAGAAATCACAAGATTAGACAAAATAAATGAAAATAGGGTTAAAGATCTCATATGGATTTAGTATCCAATATTGAAAGTTAAAAAAATAAAGGAAGCATAAAGAGAAATAGACTCACTGTGACGCTTTCAATGCATCTAATGGTGAGGAAATTATATTAAGAATATAGGAGAAACACCATGGGAAGGGTAAGAGGAAGGGGTGCATGCATGAGAAGATGTTCACGAGAAGTGAGGGAGAAATGAGGGGAAGAAAAGATATAGGGATAAGGAAAAAAGTAATATTTTTAAACCCTTTAAAGAGATTCACATTTTAGACTCATGGTTTGGATAACCATGTGCCAACCATCTGGTGCCACTTCCTAAATGACACAAACCATGCGGGCTTGGTGCATAGTTTGACAAACCGTGTGTAGCCTGTGTGCCCATATATGAATTTTACTTCAAAACTATTGCAAGACCATGTGGCCTCAAGTGCATGGTTCTAAAATCCATGTGACACCCTCACAACCCCTGCACCAAGCCACACCGTTTCCCCTAGGGGATATATGGTTTCAACAAACCTTGTCCATTTAGAAAATAGGTTGCACTGTTTGGGATTCATGGTTAGTACTAAAGGTGATCCCACAATGAACCTTTGTCTATTTCTCTCTAAATGGATTTTATGGAGCTATAAAGCCATGAAAATTATCTAAACACATGACATACCTCTCAGTCTTTAAACCCCATAAAAACAACACTTTCATTTGTTCTAATGATCATATTTACATTCCATGTTTTAGTTAAATATTTGGCCCATCTACTAAATAGGAAAAAAAATCCCGTTAAAAAAATATCCACCCTACCAAAACACAGGATGTTGCACTATATGGATCAAATTATTATAAGGAAAAATAAGGAGGGTTGATATTTTATAAGGCAGCGATGTGACACACTTGGAATTTCTTAAATTATTAAAATATAATAAAGTAATTCAATAGAGAAATTCATCCAAATGGATAGTAATTTAATGATAATGTACGATGGGGTTGAAATAAAATTATCCAATAATATTTGGATCAGTTTAAGTTGTGTTTTAAACCTTATCTTTTGGTTTTATCCCTTAGTTAACCAATTTTAACCTTAATCGAGATAATTCTTTTTTTTACTCTTAAAGGGTTTTAATTTTACATATAAAGTGTAAATAAGATCATAAATGTAAAAGGGATAATTTTTTTGACCAAATATTATCCTATATATCATCTTAAAAAACTTTGATAATTTTTAAATAATTTAATAAAATATTATTTTTATAAATATCATAAATATCAATTTCATAACTATTCATTTAATTTGACATTAAAGACAAAAATAAAAACATGTGATTAGAATATAATCCATTTACACATCACTAATATTTCATATTCATATAAAAAAATAATATAACACTATAAGTCACTCAAAAATATATCACTTTTAATATTTTTAAAATAATTTGTTTTATTTTTTTATTAATTGAATAAATACTGTATTATAATTGCGCAAACATTTAAGGTAATTATTTAATCACACAAAATTATAAATAAATCACCATAATTAATAAAATTTAATTATTAAAAAAATTAATATTAATATTTTTTCATAAATTTCATTTCTCCCTATGTGAAAAAATAATAGATATTTAAAACTAAGAGAGCAACACTCGGTAACATTATTTTCTTTAAATATTATTTTAGTCATTTTCATGGAAAAGTGTCCTTTAAAAAAAATAAATTTTAGGATTAATGTGATAAGGGTTTATTTCCATTCATCCATTAATAATTAATATGAAGTATGATGACCTTAACACTTTGTTTTTACTGATATTAACCCAATTTACCCTTCACCAGGTGACATATTTTACCATGGTTACTATGAAAATTTACCAAAAATAACAGCGACCTATTTTACAAATTTGAAAATCCTAATTCCAAATATTGGATAACATTTTCAATATTATATTTATATAAGTATAAGATATTAATTTTTAAAATAAGTGTGAAAAATGAGATGAAAACTGCATTTTAGGAAAATGCATTTTTAAGAATAAAATTAGATTTATTCTTATAACATACTAGAAAAAATTATGATATTAAAGTTAAAAAATTTGAATAAATATATAATAAATAAAATTCAATAAAATTATTCACCAATATTTATCAATTTTATTTATTAATATTAAAGCACATTGCGCATATAAAAATTGTTTTTTCAGAAA
This sequence comes from Viscum album, assembly GCA_963277665.1. NCBI lineage: Eukaryota > Viridiplantae > Streptophyta > Magnoliopsida > Santalales > Viscaceae > Viscum > Viscum album. Next base: position 1,036,707,123 of record OY728126.1, read on the forward strand.
AATTTCGTTTATGTATTCAAGAGTTTTCATACTAAATTCAAAAATAAAACTGACTATAATGAATTTAATTTTATTATTAATAATATAAGATAACTTATTTTACTTTTAAATCAATTTAATAAATATCACTTTTTAAATTCCTGAAATAAAAATACCATTTTCAATAAAAAGTAGTATTTTTACTATTCATTGAGAAATCACACTTTTTAGAAAATTCTAAAAAATTCATCGTAATATAACTCTAACATGATGAATTCAAAAATGATATCATTTTTATAAAATATAATTTCTTAAATTTCTATAAAATTTTCATGACATGTTTTCACAAAAAATCAATAAATAACTATTTTTGAAGATTTTTTTGAAGAATAGAATAATTTTTCTAAAAAAATTGGATTTTTATTTCAGAAGAATTAATAAATAAATTTATACTAAAAAGGACTTTTATATGTACGTCATAATAATATCAATCCTATTCATACCATCCAATTCAATGAATATGTTATAATTGTTATCAAATAATAATATTTTTTGTTTCGTTTAAGCTCAGTGTTGCATATTTTATATGCTACCGAACATAATGTTATATTAAAAAAATATTAGGGTGTTTCATTCGACCACTTTAATAAATTACATCATCTTAATTTGAAATTATTCTTGGTAATCAAGGGTTTGATATTTTTAAATTCATTTGTTGAAAACCCACATCATAAAAAGGGTTAATAAAACTTCCACTTGAAAAGTGGGAAAGAAAAATATGAAGGTTATTGAAAATAACACATATCTAGGTTTCCAAATAGAATAAAATTAGTGGGAAGTGAAAATATGGATATGGAAGAAAAAAATATCCATATAATTATTAATAGTGACATAGAACATTGATCATATGATAATAAATGATCATGACAAAGTTAACGACCACAAAACCATAAACTAATGAGGTGTCAAAAAGACCCTAAATTTATCAGAATTGAATGAAATGTGATTTATTTTATTTTTAAGTTTTTTTACTAGAGTGTTAGAATTATTATACCATAAATACTAAAAACATAAATAAATATACTTACTTAGAATGTATAATTTTAACCTTTAATCAATTTCCACCAAAATATAATTTGTTTCTCCTAACAACGAGTATTAAAGATGTAATTTTTTTATTCATGAACCACTAAAACCAACTTCTAATTGATTAAAAAATTATATTAATACAATCCTATTTTCTTTAAGAGTTAATAAAAAATAAAAATTATTAGAGGAAGTTAATATAATTCCCAAAATCAATAAACCTTCATAGTAAGAAATGAAAAATTAATCTCCAAATAATTAATTATATAGATAACCTTATAATTTAAAAATGATTTATTCCAAAATAATATTTGACTAAGTCATATTTGGTGCACATTTTTAATCAATTTTCAATGATTTTTAAACGTTTTTCAATGAAAATTTCAACGTAATTCAATGTTTTAATAAAATTTTGTGAAGATAAGAATGTGAAAGTAAAATTAATTAAGATAGATAAAATTGTTTTGAATTATAAGTTTGAGATTTATTTGGATATTTTGATTATAATTTACTTTCTTATTAAAATTTTCTAACTATTTTTCAGGTACTTCACTAAAGAAATTAGCCAACAGGCTGAATAACCCTCAACCAGGGGTAGCCGGATACCTATACAACCCCAAGAATAGCCATCCGGACAAGCCACCAGTAGGGAAGTCCATCAAATCCTGATGAATGTACATGAGCATCATACTTATACATGGGCCCATGTTGGTAAAATATGTGTGAATTTAAAATATTTTCCATAGCCCAGGTGTTCCTGTATAAAGGTCATAATCCCTACAGTGGTGGGAGGAAGGCATCACCATGATGGGGTAGTCCACAGTGGTGGGCGGGGGTCCCTATCACCCATGCAACTTCATTATGGGGGTGAAGTAGAGAGTTTTTATTTAAAGGATCTCTCATCACTTCAACATTTCGATGTGGGATGATATTTTTATGGTTTACTATTCAAATTTTAACCAAAATGCCACTGTTCCTGCTCGATCATTCGTGCCCCTACTCAGATACACCACTCCACCCAAATCCACTCCAGCTCCGCTATTTGATGTCACTGACCACTATATGCAACACCAATACTAAACTAGGAACCACCATTGTTGTGACTTAGAAGCGATATCTCGATCTCAACTCCAATATCAAGGCCCCCTGATCACCTCAAACCCCCTCTTTCACCTTCAATGAGCCCCATTAGTATTTTTCAAAGGCTCATCCAGTAACTTTGAGGGTTAGAAGAAGATGAGGCTTCCATTACACCATTCTCCCCCTACTGTTCTATAATCCCCCTTATCCACACTACCCCTACATTCTACTCTACCACCTCACTAATCCACGTGGATATGACACCATGACATCCACACATGGTTGGAATCTCCACGATATCCACCTCCCATGAAAATATTTTCCACTAAAAGGATTCATATCCACATGTGTGTTTAAATTCCCTTATTCAATTGAGAAATTATATTTTTAAAAGACATGAACATCCAAAATATCTTAGATGATGAAGATCCTGATTTTAAGGGAGGATGGGGCTTCCCCTCATTACCTATAAAATAAGTACCTCATTGCTAATCTAAAAAGAGTTCAACACCCACATGATGTATAAGGTCACTTCCCTACCATGCTTCCTTCATTTTATTTATTTTATTTTTATTTATTTTATTTTAGTTTTATTTTTAATTTAATTTAATTTAGTTTTAATAAATTTAATTTCATGCATTTTTCTTCAATGTTTGATCCACCCTCTTCTTATTTTTCTTTTATTATTCTTGTTATCACGATTATCATTATCTTCTTCTATTTTTCTTTGTATTTTTTTCAATTCTATTATTTTATTTTATTTTATTAACCCTCTATCACCTATTATTTTTATTTTATTTATTATATTCTCTTATTCTCTCTTACCACTATGACATCTTACCCTAAAAAAATTAGGGGTTAAACGAGGTTTGGCTCGGGGGAGGTAAGTGGAGTTTCCATTTCATTTTTTATGTAAATTCTTTAGTTTTATTTACATTTGTGGCAAGTAAGAGTAAATTTTATGAGTGTGGTGATTTCTTACTATGTTAATGAACTCAAACTCATTTCTATTATTTGTTTAAAACCTTTAAATCACTTTCACTAGACGTAATCTCTTAATGTAGTGAAGTTGATCCGTTTAGTGGATAAAATGACATATAATAGAGTTGGGTCCTGGAAGGTGTCACACTCTCGATTGAGGTGTGATTTCAACCTTTATTACAAGAGGACATGAAATTAATATTGATGAAGTAATTTGAGATTTCCCATCAATATATATAATAATATTAGTTTAAGAGTGAGATTTCGTGATTAAAATGTTAAAATTAATCTAAACACCAATAAAGAGAATGATGGAACCCATGAACCAAACCACAAAGTCTAAGGAATTTATTCCTAATTTAATTATATTATCATTTCATGTTAGTTTTAGTTTAAATTTTTATATTTAATTTCTTTTCAATTACATATTTTTCATAAAAATTAAAACAAAAAAAGAATTAGTTTAGGTGAGATATAATAATTAGGCTAAAAAATAAGAAATCTCCTCAAGTGATATGAACCTGTTCAGCCTATATGTTGCATTAGGAAAATAAATTTTTATTTTCCACACCCTGTGGAATGTGTGCATCAAAACTAGAACTATTTTTGGGGAGCCAATAATTATTTTATATGACTTTTCTATTTTCACACATTATATAGATTTCATTGTTTTACAAATAGAAAAACCATAATTTTTTTTATTTTTTCTATAAAGAATAATAATATACCATATATTTGTGCATGGAAAAATTACTTACAAGTGTAAGAGAAACAAAAATAAGAGACTAAATCTGATAAATCTCAGGTATAAGAACTTTAAAAGGGAACATAACAACTAGAGGAAAAATAGAGAGATAATTTGAATATGTTCATGTATTTATGGAGAAACCATAACCTGAGCTACATGTGGAAAGATCAATAAAAGTTGAATGAATTATGAAATGAGTGTGAGGTGCCACTTGATGTTCCCAAGGAATAAGAGCCAACACCAAAGAAGGAAGAGGCTCTAGTTTTCCCCAATTTCTTTGAAGACATCCAAGAATTTGAAGCCAAACTTTAAAAATATCAATAACCTAACCATTTGAGGAACCAAATACAAGATAAAAATTATGAGATAGATTGGATTCATGATGGTAAAGACTTACCTACTAAGATACATGTGGGAGATCAACATGACCTGGAAAATTTTTGGAACAAGTATGAGGTAAAACATGATCTCACAATTCATTACATCGTAGAAGATCCAAAGACACTATACTTATATCTTGACATGGAAGAGTAGTAATTAACACGTGTGATGAAATTTGAAGACAATATAGAGGAGACCAACTACCAACCTCCATCCACTGAGATATAACTTCAAGAAGAACTCACTATTGAAGAAAATATTAAAACCGAAACAATTCAGGGAGTTGTTCTTATCTCAAACTCTATTTCATTTGATTTTATTCAATCTGAATTGATTATTAATTCCCACTACTTTGAATTTTCAGATTTATACAATCTTTTCTAGACCATAGAAGAAGATGAATCCACAACACTTTCACCTAATGAGGAACACATAGAGGTCATTGATTTTGATGCATATGAATTTTAGGAAGCCCATGAAGAGGTTTAATTAGATAATATGGGTGAAATAAACATAGAGGATGCTCTCACTGAAAGGGGGAATTCTAATTTACATTCTTCATATTCAAACTCTATCAAATTAAAAATTCATTCTTACCCTATATTTTATCATTCAAATCATACATCATATTATGAGACATCAATGGAAAAGAAAAAGAATTTTTTACATGGAGAAACCAAAGAAGAGGATGATTAATACTTAATCCTACCCTTTATATGGAATCTATACTTAATTTTGAAGGGGGAGGATATGGTATACTCCATACATAGACCATTCCTCACCATAAAAGAAGACACACAATCTGGGAAAACCTATATATGGTGTTTCCAATCCAAGAAGGTTAATCTAGCATCAAATTGTAGATAACAACTAGTACTTCCCTCTAGATATAGTAAAAATTTTGGACCCCCTTAGGGGATTATACAAAGACTTATCAATTTAAATTCTTGATAGGAATTTATATTTCAATTTCATTTTTAGGGATTTGAGTAATTCTATTTTATAGGTTCATGATATAATAAGTAATACCCAAAAAGTGGAAGAAAAATACCAAGATTCATAGTAAATGGAGTTAACTTTTATGATTAACTTTTAAACTCCCTATATTTTTTTTCTAACAACATGATTTTGAGATTTAAGCTTAAATTACATTCCCATGATATAATTTTTGATTTACTTGAATTATCTAGGATACATTAGTTTATTATGAATCATATGTTTCCATGTCTTATATTTCAAAGTTAATGAAATTTAATGAGTAAAATGGAAAATTGTATGACTAAGCATGGATATAAAAATGAGGACTCAAGATTTTAGGGAACATATTAATTCATGTAAATGAAATTTCCCAAATTTTTTTCAAAAATTGAATTTATAAAATTAATTTAAATTGATTTTTTTATTATTAGTAATGCATTGAGAGATTTTACAATAAAAAATGTTCTATTAGTGAGAGTATTTATAGACCAAGTAATTCTTATTTTATTCTTGATCATATTTTTTGAGTGATCTTGGGATATCCCACCTATTAGAACTTTCATTTGAACTTATAAAAGCTATAAAATTTCAAAAAAAAAATTAAAATCATTGAGACATATTTGGAAAACACCTTATCCTTAAAATAAAACATTTACACCAATCCTTGTTAACCCATAGAGACCATGAATGACCTTGTTTGGAATGAGCCATATTTCAATCCATATTTATCCATTATTACACTCCTCTTAGTATTTGAATTATATTTTAAAGTTGAAGTGTGGGGGTGTACGGATTCATGAATAAAGGGACGAAATTACTTATAAAGAATAAGTGTGGGGTTTCTATTTGTGGGTGTTAATAATTTTTTTAATTTATATTCACTGTAATCTTCATTTTTCCCCTCTTAAAAAAGAGAATATGGAAAAAAGAACCAAAGAAATAAAAAAATGGACTTTGATTTTGGGAAGACCAAAAATCATCATTACTAGACCTATGATTTTTTCACATGTGGTTTGGTGGTGGATTTGATGTTTATTCTAAAAATAACTTTCAAAAATGAAAAAAAATGAAAAAGTTCTTTGAAAAAGAAAAAATTGAGTAGAAGAGTAGAAAGAAATTCAAGAGGGTGAATAAATCATTCATTATGATTTACTTTGATCATGAACTAACTTTACGTTTTTGGAGAAGTGGGAGTTTTTACTTTGAATGGGACAATGTCATTACACTTTCACTATTTATATCATGATTTATGCTTTAAGATACAACCTCCTCCTTGGGAATTAATTTTAAAACATAAATTCCTACCAACCTTGAGCCTTAGAGTCATGTGAATCTTAATTGTAAGTCCTCATGATTTCATGTTTATTTTTTCTTTACAAAGTGAAGAAAGTAATGCCTTTAAAAACCTATGGACAATGAGATTGTTCTCATGATATGAGAATAACTCCACTTGAAGTTTATCATGAGAGATGAGTGAAAAGATTTTAAAGTGAGGTAAATTATGATTTGTAATATTTAAATAATAATAAATTGAGAAAATTTAATGAATAATAAGATATTTTACCATAAATTTCAAAAAGGAAAAATTAAAATGATTAATTTGATTGTTTCTTTGAAAATTGAGAAATTGAATTGATATTTTATGTATAATTTGAATTTTTTATTTAACACTGAAAATTGTTTAATTTTATTAGTTTGAAATTTGAATATTGATAACATTGGTGGCCTTTGATTTTACTTGTTAAGTGTGGGGGTATTTGATAGAGTCATATTTGGTGCATATTTTTAATCAAATTTCAATGAATTTTAAATGGTTTTCAATGATAATTGTCATGTAATTCAATGTTTTAATAAAATTTTGAGAAAATATGAATGTAAAATTCAAATTAATAAAGATGGATTAAATTTTTTAGAATTATAAGTTTGATATTTCTTTGGATATTTTGATGAGAATTTATTTTCATCTTAAACTTTCTTAACTCTTTTTCAATAAATTAACTAAAAATGGGCCAATAGGCTAGAAAAACCTCAACCAGGGGAAGCTAGCCACCTAGCTAACCCCAAGAGGGGTCAGCTGACCAAGACACTGACCGGGAAGGCCAATATAGGCAGATGACTCACAGGGGAATCAAGCCTTTGTAGGTTTCTATGGTGATGAAATCCATGGGCAGTTTAAATCTTGGCTACATACTAGGAGCACCAGTATATGGGGTATAATCTCTGAGAAGGTGTGAGGAAGGAATATCTAGGATGGGGATATTTGTGGTGGTGGGTGGGGGTTCTCTGGCCCCCACACGACTTCATTGTGGGGGTAACTAAGTGAACTATTATTTAAAGGCTCACCCACTGCTTCACCATTTTGATGTGGGATGATTTTTTATGGATTATTGTTCACATTTTAACCAAAATTCTGCCATTCCTACTCGATTGCATGCATCCCCACTCAGATACAAAACTCCACCCAGCTCTACCTTGGATCTACCATTTGACATCACCAACCACCATCTATGATACCACTTCTCAACTAGGATCCACCACATCCTCCCACTAGAGGCTTGATCTCGATCTCAACTCTAATTTCAAGGACCTAAGATCACTTTAGACCCTCTCATACACCTTTGAAAATCCCCATGATGATTTTTTCAAAGGCTCATCCAACCCCATTGAAGGCCAGAGGAAGAGTAGGTCACCACTACACCATCCTCCCCATTGTCGTTTGATCATCCTCCACAGACATGATTCTCCTACATTCCATGATGAAAACTAACTAAGACATGTGGGTATGACACCATGTAATACATGCATGGAAGGAGGAACCATGTTTTCCACTACCCACAAAGATCTTTTCCACCATAATAATTCAAAGCATTGGGTGTGTTTAAATACCACTATTCAAAAGGGAAATCTTATTTTTAAAAGATATGAAGATTCACAGGATCAAAAATCAATAAGATCCATATTTTAAGGGTGGAAGAGGCTTCCCCTCATTGCCTATAAAAGAATTACATCACTGCCAAGCTGAAAATAGTTCAAAACTGACATGAAGGAGAGTTCTTCTACTTGACCATGCTACCTTCATTTTACTTTACTTTTATTTTTAATGTAATTTAATTTACTTTTAATAAATATAATTTTATGTATTTCTCTTCAAAGTGTGATCAACCCTCTTCTTCTTCATCTTATTTTTCTTCTTCTCATCACCATCTTCTTCTTATTTTAATTTTATTAGTATTTTTAATTAATTTTATATTATATTATATTATATTATTTTATTACTTCTCTGTCTTATATTATTTTTTTATTTCTTATATTATATTTTTCTCTCTTACCACTATGAATTATTACACTAAAAATGATGGAATAATCTAAGGTTTGGCATAGGGAAGTTAAGTAGTGTTTCCATTTCATTCGGCACGTAAATTGTTTATTTTAATTTACATTTGTGGTGGGTATGACTGAAGTTCACAAGTGTAGATATTTTCCAGTATGAGTATGAACTAAAACTAATTTAAATTCTTTATTTAAAATTTATCCTTCCCTTACACTAAATATTAGCTCTTCATGTGATGAAGTTGATCAGTTTATTGGATTACATAACATATGATGGATTTGGGTCTTGGAAGGTGTCACACTATTGATTGAGGTGTGCCATAAACCTTGATTTTAGGAGGATACAGAATTAATATGTCCAAATGTGTTTGATATTTCACACAAATAAATAAAATAATAGCAGTTTAAAAGTGATATTTCATGATTAAACTTTAAAACTTAATCTAAACACCGACAAGAAGAATAATGGAACCCATAAACCAAACCAAAAAGGCCTAGTACCTTCTTCCTAATTTTATTTTGTCAGTATTTCATGTTAGTTTTAGTTTAAATTTTCATATTTCATATATTTTCAATTCCACTGTTTTCATAAACATAAAAAAAAGTAGTTTAGGTGAGATAGAATAAGTTGGTGAACAACCAAGAAATCTCATCATGTGAGATAACCCTAGTTAGACTCTGTGCTGTATTAGGAAAATAAATTGGATTTTTCCATGCCCTAGGACATACATGCTTCACTATACTATATTATTCATCTTATATCTTCAAAATTTTAATTAAATTCTTCCAAAATAATCTTTCATAGAAAATCACTTGTTCGACCTAAGGGTTACATATACCTCAACCCAGTGAAACATCTCCCAAATATATTATTAATAACTATGATAAATAACTATATAATCTTATAATGTAGTGAAATTTACCAAAATATAATGAATCATAATTTAGGTACTAACCGAAAAGGTAATCATTAACTTAACCATAAATATATATGAAAATATCACCTTGTTAGTGAATCACTTTTTAATCATCAATATTATCTATATACAACTATCCAGTAGACCATAATTAACTTAAAATCAAATCATATAATAAAACAAAGGGTTATATAAAAATTAATAGAGTAATCTTCTTAAAATTAAGTAAAATATTAAAATCACCTCAAATTTAATCACTTAAAAACTTTAAAATGGGCATCAATTCCTTTGAACTTATGATCAAGCTTGAAAATACAAATCCATGATGGTATCCATAACTCATAAGTTAACCTCACATGGGAATATATATACTCCCATAAATTAACACAATAATATCCCATTATAAGATCATGTTTTTTTTTGTATTGGCCAAAATTTTAAAGGAATTTAAAATTTTCATTTTGTTGACAGGTCGAATTTTAAACCAAGCCTCAGAATGTAAATATTAGCATTGGAATACTTAAAAGTGTATTTATGGAAGTGTTTTAAGAACTGATAGGTATCTTGTAAATTTAGATGAGTTTTAGGAGCATCAAGCTCTGAAAACACACTTTTCAGGAGAAAGAATTAGGGGAATATATTTTGTTTAAAGTGTGCGGGCCACAAGAAGAAACCATGAAACCCTATAAGGCAGAATAAAACTTTATTATACCATGTGAGCTGGTGAACATTACCATAAAATAAGTCTATAATAAATTGTAGAGGTGGGCGCACAGGCTGTGAATGGTTTTATAAATCATGAACCTAGACCACATGCACTACTACAAAATAGGCCTTTAACAACACTAGAACAAGCCTTTACCACACTCAAAAAGTGATGATAATATGAGCATAGTTAAAATCCGGAAACTTTTATTAGTGCTATTAAAAGGGCCCTTTAACAATGATTTTTTATTGCTGATAAAGGTAGTGTTGTTAAAGAGGGTAAAAATATGTTTCTTTCAAAAACCTATGAGCTCGACCCCCTTTATCAGCACTTCCACAACCCCTTTAATAATGCTCCACCCCCTTTATCATCACTTTTCACCCACCACATTTTATCGGTGCTTTTCAAATTTCTAGCCTTATTTGCGCCAGCCTGGATTCGAACCCTACGCTTATCCTTTGTTGATGAAACACCTTTACCACTACACCATGTTGTTTTTCTATCCATTTAATGATATTTATATTTATTTATATCTATATATTTACATATATTTATATAATTATTTTAAAATACATTCATACAATATATGAGTGTGTGTGTGAAATATATAGTTATTTTTATTTAAATATATTATATATTATATTCACTTATATATACTAGAATATATTATAAATATATATCTCTTTATTAATACACACACATACACACACACACACATATATAGATATATAATGTTAAAAATGGTTAGACATTTTTTAAATACATTTTTAGAATAAGTATTTATTTATATATATTAAAGTATACATTTTTACATAAATATGTTGATATATGTATTTATATGAGTGATTTATTATAAGTAAATTTAATAAAACATGCATATATTTAATTATAAATAATATTAAATAGTAAAAAATGATAAAATTTTAAAACTATAATATCAATATAAATGTAAGACCTGGGAATAAATTTAGTCTCTACTAAAAAAAGGCAATAAGACACCCTTAAATGAGGTTGAAAATCCATTGAATAAAAAAATCAGGGCACCCCGACTAAAAACACAGTTTTGGAGGCCTTCAAGGGTTTTTTTGGCCTAAAAAATATGACACAATTTTACTTTTATCATCGAGGACATAGATCTCATTACAGGCTTTGATTTGATATGTGTTAGAGCTCAAATGGACACTCAAATCAAAATTTTGGGCCATTTGATGTTTGAGTTACGTTTTCATCATATTTTAGATCTTTTATTAATTTTTTAATTTTTGTTATCTTCAAATTGATATTAAATTACTATTACATGATAATAATAAGAAAATTATTAATTAAAAATATTTTTTTTAATTATTTTATAAGATATTTTCACAAAATATATTATATATTAAGTGAAAATTCCTATTTCCCAAATCTAATACATATTTAAAAAAATATAAAATCTATTTTTATCAATATAAATATATTATTCTAAATGAAATATTTTTTTGAAGTATAAATTTATCAATGCTAATAAAAAAGAACTAATAAAGGGGGGTGTTTATCATCACTTCTAAAAAAGTGCTCTTAAAGACCTCCCCTTTAACATCTCCTTTTTACAAGCACTATTAAAATAACCCATTTATCAGTGCTTATAAAAATGCACTGATAAAGGTCCCCCTTTAACAATGTTTTTAGTGTTATTTAAGCCCCCCTTTCATAGCGTTGTTTTTAATGCTGACAAAGGGGGGTTTTAAGAGAGTTTTTAGTTAAATATGTTAAATCCCTAGAGATGGATAAACCCAGTTTTGTAGTAGGGATGGTTAGTGTCACTTAACTAGTTGTACCGCATGGGTGGTGAACAATTTTCCCTAATTGTGTAGCCAAACTATATGGGGGTGTGGATCTTGGGAAGTTCGAGCTGCACAGTTGGCGCATAATTAGAAACATTGTGTGACCTAACCATGTGCCTCATTAAAATTGTAAATATTACTATTTTCTCCTCTTTCCTTAAAGGCATTTTCACCCTTTTTCCTCCCTAATTTCTTTAACAGCTCCCTCGATGTGCACCTCCTCTTCCTCCCTATTCCATGGGTGGATATCCTTTATTCATGGCTTGAATCAAATTCCATCTGGTGATTTGGAAGAATATCAGTAATTCTAACAATCCTCATTCTTAATTTTTCAGTTTATCTTTCCATATTTAGTATTATATTCATACCGGCTAATTTATCCTATTTTTAGGGTGTTTATCCATTTCTTTTGATTTCTATCATTTTTTCTCAAATCAAATCCTGATATTGGATGAGTGGACCTTCTTAAAAATGACGTAGGTGGTATATTTTCTTTTCCCTAATGTCTTTCCCATTTATATGATATTTCCATTGCGCTGCATTCCATACTTTCTGTTCATTGCTCCTAAATATTGAAATGCCAAAAATTAAATTCCTTGACCACTCTCTTGATGTTCCCTATACCCCTTACCATGTTTATAGGTTGATGAATCCAACCCAAGACACCACATGTACTGAGTTTTATTAAAGTATATTATAAATTTTTATGTGATTATGATTAAAATGAACCACTTTCACTTTAAATCACCACTTTGTGTGAGTTGAATTATCCCTCATGGAAGAGATGGTTAAAATAAAATGTATTATGTTGTATGTTGATCATGATTCATTTTTTAATAAAAGAACATTTTAGGTGAACTATCATAAAATGTAATGGAATGATTAAATTAGTGATAAATTTTGTGCTACGATATAGGTGCTTCCCTTGGCCTCCTAGTATATAAATGAATTATATTCCTTGAACCTATTTGATATTATGAAATGATTATGTATGAGGACCTTTTGACTAGTTATGATTAAACTTAAATGTCACAATATTTCTAACTTAAATTATGGAATGAATGAACTCATGACTTGTAATTAAACATTAAATGAATTATTATAATAAAGGTGGAACACAACTTGGGTGATGTCAAGTTCCTCTTTACAAAATGCCTTGGTTAAGGTATCATAGGGTAAGTGAGACTACCTTATACTAGATAATTATATTGGGACCTCAGTTAGAGTTATGGAAATGGAGTTTCAAACCCCCTTGATCAATTGTGCTGGACATGGCAATTCAGATCACATGGGTTGCTGGACATAATGTTCCACACCCCCTAGAGTATGATATTGGACATGCCAATTCTTATTATTATTTATAATACTCAAGTATAGCATCCCATAATACATGTAATACCAAGAGATGACATACCTTATGAATTGTGATACTATGGAATGAAATCCATTATAAATTGTGATACTCAGGCATGGAGTCCCTTATGAATTGTGATACTTGGGAATGTTGACCCTTCCATTAAAACACAAGAATCTTACTATTACACATGTATGATTGAGTTATTGCTCTGGTCCATGATATTACTGCACATCTATATATATGGATATATATATTACTACATATTTAGTGTTTATATATATATAAACAAATATATATGTATATTTTTATACATGGTTACACTTGTTTAGAGACACTTCTGGCTTAGGCTGAAGCATGTATAGTCATCTAGGTGTCCTTAAGGAGCCTAAGGCAGACTAGAATTTATTTATATTTACTAAAATTATTAACATTTTATGTACCTGCACATTAATTTATTTTATATTCATAGGCTGGATCGATTTAAACACTATTAGTGGCAGCCTATGGAGTGTATCTCAAACCCTATTTAGGCCTCTGTTTGGTACCCGAACAGAACTCATGGTTGTAGGTTCAAGATCATGGATTTTATTTGCATGATTTTATCCTTCTAGGTTAGGATGAAGTGTGGGAGAAGAGGGCCAAGATAGTTATTATGATGCTAATAGAGATAGATGCTGATTTTTTTCTTTTTTATTTACCTATTCTGTGTATGTATTGTTTCTATATGTCTTCCTCTTGTACATTATATCAGGTTTATGCATGAAAATTTATTCATTAATTATTTATCCTTAGTTATTATTATTTTAAAATAACTTTATGTATCTATTATTACCCTATACTTATTTATTATCCTAGGGGTATAATCTTCCCATTATACCACAATTAGACACTCGTTGCAAGTCGGTAGCCTCTGGCATATAGGGGGAATACTTGAGGCCATGTAGAGAAAAATATCAGGGCACTGATATAGTGGAACCTATGTTGGGATGTCACAAAGTGGTATTAGAGGTTCTTTAAATTTTATATTATTGTTTTAGGGATGGTAGACAAGATATCGGGAATGTGTCAGCATTTGGTAAGATGCTCATGTCTTGGTCCGACCAACCAACCCACGAGGGGAAGATCAAGTTTCTAGGGATCAGATTATTATTCATTATGTTGTTATTATAGTTGATTTTTATTTCACCTTGGTTGATTTTAATACTTCTACCGGTTATTGATATATATATATTTATACATTTTTACCCTTATCCTGACATAATAAGGAAGAGTTGTTACATGAATCATTGCAGGCACCTAGATATTCACATGCCATGTATACACAATCCCATATAGGTTTAATTATAGATTTCTGGATGTGTAATGATATATATACCTACTAAAGTAATTACTTAGTAATCTCATCAATATAACATGCTTGTGTGATTTATTAGCATTCATATTCGTGTAACATGCTTGGGTGATGTTTATCATGCTTACCAGTATTCTCTAATTTGGGATAGCATACCCTGTAATAATTATAATGTATGGTTAGTTAAATAATGTGTTTACATAAACCTAAATGATGTTTTACCATATATTTTGATAATGAAATTCAATTTAACTAAAAAACTAGGACATGTTTGAGTCTTGGAACATTGGTTACATGGGATGAAACATTTTTTTTAGTAATTAATTTGGATCCAATTGTTCAATTTATACATTGTATGGGAATTTATAAATTAGATAATGGTGACCCATATAATTGAACCCGAATGGACATGATGGGACCCTCGCAGGTTTCCTTAATCTTTATATGACTTGGTACTTAACCCCATGGGGCAATTCTTTTTTAATGGGATGATTATTTAAAGTTTCAACATCTAGTTATATGGTGTTACATTTAAACGTATGGTGGAATCTTACTTGACCAGTCTTCTTAATTGATAAAATCTTGGTATATTATTTTGAGTTTTATTATTATAAGGCATCACTTAATTAAAATTCCAATTAAAAAATAAACAGTGATTCCACTATAAATTGGGAATATAAATTTTCTTTAACCAAATATATTGAAAAAAACACATGTACTAACTCAATGTTTAAATAGGAAATTATAAGATGACTTTATTAATTCTATGTGGTGTCAACTAGATTAACTGTATAGTATAGTTTTATTTGATAACTGGTAATTGATGTCCCTTACTTATATGAACTTCTTTAACTATTATAATAAATGGGAATCATTTAAATTCATTAAAATAAACCTTTATAGGTGTTATAAATTGAAACCTCATGTATAGGTTAGATTTTTTTACCTTGAGTGATGCTTGAAATGGGAATGTGAGTGTTGCCCTTAGATTTTGGGTAGATTCCTAAAAGGTTTTTTTTGAAACTAATGGTTAGTAGTTAGAGTATAGAGACCTATTAGGAATGCCTCTAGTTTAAAAGTGTATAACCTATGTTTCAAGTAAGGGGATATCCCAATAGAGGTAGCGCCTATAATGTCCCGTAATTTTGTTTAGGTGTGTTTTCTTTCAGTTTCTACTAAAACAATGTTGAGTTCATATTTTGAATTATACCTTGCTAATCAAGCATTTAGGATAGTTAGTTTGCTTATGTAATGGATATAGCAGGAGAGATGGAACCTAACTGCAATGAAAATACACAACATGTATTTAAATACTTTATGTGAACTTGGATAGCCAAACCCCATTCACAAACTGTAATGTTTTTCCCTATAAGGGAAAAACATGATAATTACATGACATGTAATGCATTTACAAATTGTGTAAATTTTGAGGATGGTTTAAAAAAAATGAAGAACCCATTATTTTCTTATAGGGGTTAGTTTATTCATCAACACAGAGGGAATCCGCACAAGACCTCCTCCTTATGCCTCACCTAGGTTCCACTAGATCTTCTCCATTCGAGATTTATTTGATTCTCTATCAGGTGGATTAGATCCATAATAATAACCTCCTAAATATTTATCATTACTTTTATAGTTTATCCTTTTGTATTTTTTTTCTATTTTAGTGAGAGCTCACATGAACTATTTTCAGGTTTTCTATAAATTCCTCCAATTTCTCTAGTTCTAGCTCGATTCAAGGACTAATAAAGGATGAGGAGAGGACTACAAGATTAAGGTTGATGTGTTAATTATTTTTCATTAAATTCAAGTCATTTTATATCATTTTATTTCATGAAGGATTCCATACTCTTCCACACATTTCATTAAAATTAATATTTTTTTCTTATAATAAGTTTCCATCTATGCTAGATATGACCATTTCACTCTTATTTATGGGTTGTGGTTTATCTCATTGACTAGTTCCACCCCTTAGGGTGTTCTCTGGTGATGACTCCTAAATTATTAAATGTTTATTTGGCTGAACCACCTTCTACATGGTCTTTTCTTAATGCCTAAGTGAAGAAACTGCCTAAATTTAAGGGAAAGTGAGTGGTGAAACCATTTTCCTTGACCCAAATATGACTAATGGTATGAATCTTAATTAAATATAATAGATAATTAAGTTTAAGTCAACCCTTCCCTTATGTTAAAGGTTGACTGGTATATTTTTTATTTGAGATATTCAAGAAGGGAATCCCATATATTTGTGATACTCATGAAAATGATCCCATATTCTTGTGACATTCAGGAAGGTCATACTATATATTTGTGATACTCAGGAAGGGAATCCCACTTATTATATTTAATAAGGGTGTCCCACTTACCTATGATACTCGGGTAGGGCATCCCACTTACTATAGATACATAGGAAGGGTATCCCACTTATGATACTCAATCAGTGCATCCCATCTATTTTTGATACACGAGAAGGGTGTCCCTCTTATTTATAATGACACTGAATTATATCTCTTAATACTTTAGAGACTCATGCTACTACCCATAGACGCATAAGTTACACCTCAGGTCCAAAATAGTAGCATTATCAATATAATGGCTATAGATGTCACAAAATATATATACCATATAAATTTATACATATAGTTACTTGAAAAAAGATCATCCATCTTATGTAGAAGAAGTTAATGTTAGCTGGTGTATTTTTGGAACCAAATCCAACCCACTTACATACTTTTCTCAAGTTGCTGTATATGAATACTTCTCATTTTTTATGCACCAGTTAGATTTTTATAGACACCGTTGGGGGTTGCCATTTGAGTATATATCACACCCTATTTGGGCCACATATGGTAATTGATCTTACATTTTGAATTTAGGTATAGATAAATGGAAGCCCCCAGCTTCCGATGATTGATTCTTAGCATTAAGACGAAGTATTTTAGAAGATGACTGAGCCTATTCTTGTGATGATAGTAGTGGATGATTTTGGTATTTTTACCTTTTTTATATAATTTTGTATATGAATCTTTCCCCTATATCTCATTTACTCCATTTTGGTATATAATCATGGTTTGATCACAATTTTTTATATGATTTGACTCATCTCCCTCCTATTGGTTATATTTGATGTTTATTTATTATTCTATTTCTTCTTATTTATTACTATTTACAATGACTATAATTATTATTTACCACAATGATACACTCTGATAAAATAGGTAATAGTCTCCCCATGGACACACCTTAGTCCCTCACTACTAGTTGGTAGCCTCTAGCGTATGGAGTTGCACGCTTGAGGTCATGTGACCAACCGTCTTGGGGCACCTTTTAGTGGATTTTGGGTCGGGACGCTGCAAAGTGGTATGAGAGGAATATTTTTTACTTTTGTCTTACTGTTTGGGTATTAGAAATATGACTAGTGACATGATGGAATTTGGAAATGAGACTATTCCTAGGTGTAGCTAACCCATGTATAGGGGAAACCGAATTACCTGGACTGGGTTATTATTATTCTGGTTTTTTCCTATTACAGTCATAATGATTTCACCATAAGGTTATGAAAATGTTTTTTGATGTTATTATTATTGAGGAATTTTTCCTTTATCCTGGTACGATGTGGGAGTATCATCCCAAGTATCATTATAGGAACTTTCAGACATATATTACATGCATTTTTCTATACCATAGTCATTTTCTAAACTATTATATATGAAAATGTATAAAGGTTTCTTGCAAGGATAAAATATTTGGATTAATTAATGTATATGCATTAATATAAATAGTATTTTCCCATATAGATTGACGATGACACCTTAATTAACCAATTATGCCATATTGAGCTATGAACCATTGGTTATATATACTGAAATATTCATTGATTTGATTATGATAATGACAAATTTAATTTATGAATCATGTAATTATATAAATTGGGAATGATGATTCATCTAATCAAATCATTTACATGACCTGTTACATACTGATACTAGAGGTAAAGGTCATTTCATAGATATTTTATATACCTATTACAATTTATACCGAGTATGTGATTTTATAAATTTGTAATAGTGACACATCTAACTAGATTGTGATATCTATATGAATATAAATTAGTAATCACTCAAATAAATTAAAATTTTAAATGAAATGGTTTCCACTAAATGGGGATTCCAATCGAAAAAGTAAATTATTTTTTCTCTCTATACCATGAAATTGAAACTCTATATATTGGAACATCTATTGTATGATGCGAGACCTTGACCCAGACTCAACCTTAATAGTGGGAAGTATACAGTGTCTCTTAGGATCTACTGTAACATTTTTATCACCTTGACCTAGCTATAGAAGCTGGTAGAGAGGTTTGATGCATTATGGAAATACTTTTACCTATACTTTCTTGTTATCTTGTTCTCTATGTGATGTTAAATCTTATCTGAGGAGGGAATTTGGAAATTGTAGATCTATAAAGCCATAATGTCCACAAGTCATGTTCCATGAAGGTGGAGAAATACATGCTTTGGAGGTGGTGGGACCTGAGCCACCAGTATTACCTCCTGCAGTTCCACTTGAGACACCTTATGTTCTTCCTCCATTGGGTGATAAATCTCAATTTTGAGAGATATTCTTATTCTATAGGTAGTTTATACATTGAGATATATGACCTACCCCTACTACGGTAGAGTTGATGCTAGAATTTCAATATAAGTATCCTCTCACTTTGTCAAGGGATGGTGGTCCATAGGATGAATAATATTTGATAGAGGCTATGATAACTATCTTTGAAAATTTGGAGACACCTCCAAATTGGAGAGTTAAGCTCTCCCCCTATATGATTTATGATTCTTCTAAACAATGGTGGGATGTTATTACCCAAGTTGATTTTCATCAGGATACTGGATGTGCTAACTTCTAGATGGCCTTCTATGATTTCTTCTCTTCACAGATGCTGAGAGAGGACCTCACTGGAGAGTTTATGGATCTATAGTAGGGACCTATGTCTGGGATGGAATATTAGGCTCGTTTTACCAAGATTTAGCACTTTTCACTAACTACTACTAGTGATTTGTTCATGAAAGTGAGACAATTATAGGATGGTATTGCAAACACTATCTAATCATAGGTGAATTGTGTTAGGATGAAAACTTTTTTTGTGATAGTAAATTAGGCCCTCATCACAAAGTATAACCTCAGGGAAGCCAAAGGTGCAGGTTGGGATAGTTCCGTACTAAGACAGGGGTAGTTCATTGAGTTGAAGGTGGTGTCACTTTGAGTATGAATATAGGGGTAAAAAATGTTAGATGATAGCTAATGATAGTTATGTAGTATACCACCACTATAGAAATCTCTTGTGTAAGAATCTCCAATTTCTCAATGGTCTCATTGAATATCGGGTCTGTGGAAGGCTGGCCCATATTCAATCCTTCTACAAGACTCTTACATCCGTGATTAGGAGAAGAGGATTTGTATCAGTTCCACCATCAGGATCAGTGACACCTTTATAATATGGTAGCCAGTCTATAACTGACTATTAGGATGTGGGGGTGGTCATGGATGGGGAATCCAAATATCAAAGGTTCAACACTAGTAAAGAAGAACTGATCAATTTAGATGGGTTGTATCTCAGGGCCATAGATCTGGCCATGTCTATGCATAAAATCCTAAACCCAAGGAGAAGTATCCAAAGCCATCTACAATTTTAGGTACAATTATAGTATCCTCTACTTTAGTATATACCTTGATTTATATAGCTTCTTTGAACTCTTTTATATATGTGAAAGTTATGGAAATTCTGGGACAAAAAATGGAGTACTTATTCGATCTTATGACTCTCAAAACACTGTTAGGGGTTCAAATACAAAGTATATGGCAGTGAAAGGTGTACCCATTTGAGATAGGTGGGTATTGATTCCTATAGAGTTTACTTATCCTTGAGATGATCATCTTTGAATTAATTCTTAGGATGGACTGGTTGGTTCCATATCATGCTCATGTTCATTTTTATCATTAAAGGGTGTCTTTTACATCACCCAAGGGAAGTGATTATGTATACAAGGGAGAATGGGATATCTAGGTGAATTGAGATACACCCAAGAATCGTGGAATGGGTAGAGTGACAACTCACAGAGAAGTATTTGAAGCCTTCTACAGTTTGAGGTACTATTATAGTATCCTCTACTTTAGTATATACCTTGTTTGATATAGGTTCTTTGAACTCTTTTTTATATTTGAATGTTATGGAAATTATGGGACAAAAAATGGTGTACTTATGTGATCTTATGACTCTAGAAACACCGTTAGGGGTTCAAATACAGAGTATATGGTAGTGAAAGGTGTACCCCCTTGTGATAGGTCGGTATTGATTCCTGTAGAGTTTACTTATCCTCCAGATTATCATCATTGAATTCATTATTAGGATGGAATGGTTGGTTCCATATCATGCTCAGGTTGATTTTTATCATTAGAGGGTGTCTTTTAAACCACCCAATGGAAGTGATTATGTATACAAGGGAGAGTGGAATTTCTAGGTGAGTTGAGCTACACCCGATAATCGCGGGATGGGTAAAGTGACAACTCATTTAACTAATCACTTTGTGATCGATCAGGGAATGTAGATTAGAGAATTTTCTCTAGTAGTGGATCGTTTTAGGGGGGTTATCTTTCCTAAAGACTTCTCTAACTGACATCCTAATACATAGGTAGAGGTTCTAACAATGGGGCCCCACTGACAGCATAGACACCCTGCCCTAATATGGCCATTAGGTCCTGGATCGCCAAGTACCACCAGTTACCCCACAGACACATGGTTCCTACCCTAGGGCCCACCCACATGCTCGAACGGGTCATCTGACTAATGAAAATTCCACAGGCCTACACATGTCATTCCCAGTGTGCATTATCCTCCGCCCCAAACACCTTGGTGAACTTCCCAGAAGGTCACCTATCCTAATCACTACTCTAGACCAAGCACGCTTAAATATGGAGTTCTAATTAGGTAGGCTCCTAAAAAGAAAGGTTCACCTTGTTAACATGAGTCACATCATTTAGTCATTTAAACCTTTATAATTCTAGGGTGTTACATTCACCCCCTTTAGAGCACATCGTTCTCATTGTGGACCCTAATTCTCTTCCTAGGCAGTGCACCACACTTAAGGATGGGTTCCTACTCTGATACCAAATGTAATAATTGAGCCTTGCTAACAATAGAAACACCCCATCCTAACATGGTTGTTAGGTCCTAGCCTTCCAAGTATCACTAGTTTCCCCACAGACACGCGTTCCCTACCCTAGGGCCCACCCACATGCTCGAATGGGTCATCTGACTAATGACAGTCCCCACAGGCCAATACATGTCCTTTCCAGTGTGCTTTTTCCTCACTCACAAACACCATGAAAAACTTCCCAGAAGGTCACCTATCTTGATCACTAATCCAGGCCAAGCATGCTTAACTATGGAGTTCTAATCAGGTAGGCTCTGGAAAAAAATGTGCACCTTAGGAATATGAGTCATATCATTTAGTCATTTAACCATTTATCATTCTAAGGAATTACAGAGTTCACCATTGAGCTAGTTCCAGGAGCAGAACTAGTATCCATTCCTCTTTATAGGATAACACCTACTGAGCTATAAGAACTCAATAACTAGGTAGAAGATTTTGATGCTAAGGGTTTTATATGACCTAGTACTTCACCGTGGGTTTCACCAATACTTTCCTCTATGAAGGTATATGGTAACCTCAGTTTGTGCATGGATTAATTATTGTTGAACTGGATTATAGTTAATAAATAGTATCCAATACCTCATGTCAATGACCTCTTTTCCCATCTCTAAGGAGTGACAGTTTTCATCTAGATTGATTTGAGTTCGGGCTATCAACAGGTGCATTTTAGAATGTTACACATTCCATGTACAACATTATGAAGTAGATACGGATTTTATGAGTATTTGGTTATACCATTTACTCTTACGAACTCCCCTACATTGTTTGGGTCTATGATGAATTAGGTTTTCAACCTGTATCTGGATTCATTTGTGTTAATTTTTGTGGATGACACCTTGGTGTTTTCTAATACTCGACAGGAACTTGAAAAACATATTGAGATCATGATGAATACACTAAGAGAGAACCAATTATAATATTTTCCCAAAAAGTTACACTCTTGTATCGATAACTTTAACTTCCTAGGTTATATCATCTTAGAGGAATTAGTATTCATAGACCCTAAGAAGGTGAGTACAATAGTTTCCTGGGGGAAACCCAAGAATTTATTTGACATATGATGTTTCTTGGGGATGAATGGCTATTATAGGCATTTTATTTTTGACTTATCACACCTAACCGTGACTCTTATGGGTTTGAATAAGAAGGTTTTGAAGTTATTATGGTCAGACTCTTGTGAGGCATCCTTTTAGGAGTTGAAAGGGAGACAGACTCCAGTGCCAATCCAGATTATTCTAGGGCTGGGAAGGATAAGTATTATTTTTTGTGATGCATTAAGAATTGGTTTGGGAGTAGTTATAATGCAGGGATATTGGGTTGTAATGTACAATTACCTCTAGTTGAAACATCATGAGTGGAATTACCATATGCATGACCTCAAGATATTATTCATGGTTCATGCTTTACACTGTTGGGGGATTTACCTATTGGGGGAGTGATTTGTTGTTTACACGGATCATAAAAGTCTTAAATACTGCAAATCATTTTTTTTATAATTTTCTAATGGCCGCTTTGAGGGTAGCCGGTTCCCATGAGACCAGTTTAAGGGTTGCCGGTACCCATTACAGGACTTCTTCACTTCCACATCACCACATAAAAACATCAAATTGAAATTCAAACTTCAAAAAACCCAAAACAAGATTCAACCAGGAAGGCCACGATTCACATTTCAAAAGGAAGACTTAAAAATTTCAAAAACACCTCCTTCAATGCCTCGAGCCATGAACCTACACGGTCTCAGGCTTCGAACCACCATCAAACCTTGAGCCACGATCCCCGACACGCGACTCTACATCACGCGCCGACCTCTAAAAAAGGAACCACTCGATTGCTGCGTCACCTCGATCCATGACAACCGGTGTGACTTCATACCTAACTGACGCCGATGAGGAACACCGGCAGCTGTCAAAAACCATCACCGTCGGAGAAGCTGGAGAAGCCATCAGCCGGGGAACCTAGCCCTTGTGGCACACACTTTTCAACGAATCCTTTGTCGTCACCTTCAAGACATCAATGAATCACATCAGCGAGAACCCCCCCATCGTTGCCACCGCAACCGCCTTCAACACGACCATAAACAAACAAAAGAATCCACAACAACCGCGGGAAAGCATCACCATTGTCCGCCATCACCACCGCAGATGTCCCAAATCCAAAAATCCAACAGAGAAACTAACTCAACCACAAATTTCACCACAACAAGAATCAATAAACCCTACTCAAAAGATTAAAACAAAGAAGAGAAGGAAGAGAAATTCCCAAAAGAACCAGACAAGAACCCCAGTAAAAGTTGGATCCAGTTCCCATCACCACCAACCGTAACGCCCACAGAGGACTCACTTCACCACTATAGCACAGAACCACTGACGGAGCAGCTCCCCCCACCCGCAGAAACTGGGACTCAACCTATGGATGGCTGCACCGCCGAGAAACATATCCAAATATTGGAGTCGAGCAAAGAAGCCGGAAAATCAAGCGCAACACCAAGAAGGTCAGTCCAGGGAACCCGCCGTCGTGAATCACGAACCGTGGGGGAAGCACAGAACCTGAGCGGGGAGCGGTGGCAACGACGGGAGGAAAACCCTGCGCTGCAACGCCCCTTACGAGATCATCAACAAAATATAAATGAACCTAACCCTAAATAGTGTGACTTGAATATAAGGTATCTTAGGTGGGTAGAATACCTTCAGTCATTTTACTTTTATCTTTCTTATAAACCTAAAAATGGTAATACAGTGGCTGATGAAATGAGATGAAAGGCTCAGATATAGGCCATCCAGGAGGCCAGTTGTGAGTGGTAATTGATGGACCTATTTTTTGAGATTCACCTAGAGGTTTAAGAGTGTCATGGGTAGCCTGTCTTAGCAGCTTTAGTAGTGAAATCCTCTCTTATTAAATAGTTATATATGTGACAACTTTCAGATCTTATGGGATTAGTTCTAGGGGAAAGTGTCTCAAGTGAGGACCCATCGATTGGTTGGGTAATTGATGAGGATGAGATTACACCCTTTCACAGATGTGTATGGGTTCCTACATATATATGGGAAGACATGATTTGGTAATCTCATGTCTATTTTTGGGGATTATACCATAGTATTAAGATGATATATCGTGATGTACGTCGGTAGTATTGGTGGACGGGTATAAAAAGGCAGATTGAAAGTTTTATCACAAGGTAATCCACCTATTAGTAGGTGAAGGTAGAGAAATATTGACCAGATAGAATTATATAGACTCTATATATTCTTGAGTGGAAATATAAAAATGTTACTATGGATTTTGTGATGGATTTTCTGAGATCCCCTTGAGATAGTGATGTAGTACAAGTGATCATCGACAGGCTGACTAAAGTCATGAACTTTATACCTATCTGATATACCTCATCGATTGATGGGATTGGGAGGAATTATATTTAGGATATGGCATATCTTCATTTTGTTCCTCTTACTATCACATTAGATTGAGAATATCATTTTACATCGTCATTTTGGAAGGGGTTGTAGAATGAACTTGGTTCCCAGGTGATCCTAAGTACAAAATATCACCCTTAGATTGATGATCAGTTCAATAATGTGATATGAGTGTTAGAGGACATTCTACGGGAATGAGTCCTTGATTTCGGATTTTCATCAAAGACACACTTATATCTCATTATTTTTCTTACAATAACAGTTTTCAGGTAACGATTCATATGGATTCTTATGAGGCCCTTTATGGATATCCATGCTTCTTACCTCTTTTCTAGTTAGAGGTAGGTGAGTTAGTGCTACTAGGTCCTCATCTCATTTAAGAGACTTCAGAGCAAGTGAAACTGATTTATAATCATATAGATACAAATCAATCTATATAGAAGTATTATATTGATCTTCATCATCAATCTATAGAGTTTTAGGAGGGACATCCAGTCTTTATATGAGGTTCACCTAGATTTGGTCATAGATGGATTCAAATATATGGAAAGTTATCACCTCATTATATCAAGCCTTTTGAGATCATAGAGAGATTCAAGCTGGTAGCCTATCTGTTGTCGTTACCTCAAAGGTATCATTCCATGCACGATGTCTTCCATGTATTATAGCTTAACCATTATTATTATGACATGTCTCATTCGTTTTACCTTGATCATATTGATCATATTTATCTGGAGATTGATTCATAATATCTGGAGAATCCAATACATATCATTGATCAGAGCCCAAAGGATATCTGAGGTAGGTCAGTTCCTATGGTACAACTGCTATTTCAGCACAACTACGTACAAAAAGGGGCCCAGGAGAGAGGAGCCGATGTACGTGCTCAGTGAACAAAAATTTTCTTAGATGATGATTTACCACAATCATAAGGGAAACTTAGGAACGAGTTGTTTTAAGGAGGGGAGTTTGTAAGATCCTGAATTTTCAGCGAGGTATGTTTTCTATTAGTTTTGGATAAACCTTTCTTGAGTTTATATTTTGGATTAGACCCTATTGACCGAGCCTTTAGGCTGGTCAGTTTTCTTCTAGAAGGGAAGTAATTGGAGGGTTATAACCTGGCTGTAAACTAAATACACAAGGTTTATTTAAATTAATGACATATATTTAAATACTCAACATGAATTTAGTGGGCCATACCCCATTCATTATATGTAATGGGTTTTCACTAGGAGGAAAAAAACCAAATCATTAAATGATGTGTAATGCATTTTCATAATGTGTAAATTTCAAGGACAGTTTTAAAAAAAGGTTAGAACACCTTATTTTTTTATAAGGGTTATTTTCTTATTCCACAAAGAGGGTATCAATGTGAGTGCTCCTACTAATACATTACCTAGGGTCCACTGGATCTCTTATGTCCAAGCCCTTTTTTCTTCACCATCAGGTGCATTGGATCTACAAAAATATGATCCTCGATCCTATTCCTTCCTTCCTTTATATTGATTTATTTTTCACTATTTTTTTGTGATATAATATGCCATATTTTAGGGGTTTCATCTATTATTCCTATCTCTCATGTTCTATCTCAATTAAAAGATTGATATTGGATGATGAGTGTACTAAAGGGTTAAGGTAGGTGGTCTAGTATTTTCCATTTAAGATGAGTTGTTTTATATCATGCTCCATTATGAAAAACACTATAATCTTCTATGAATTTCCTTAGAATTAATATTTTCCCCTTATTCTATGTTTCCATCAATTCTTGATATTCACCTTGTACTTCTATTTATGGTCAGTGGTTCTCTTCCTCAACTAGTGCCACCCATTAGGGTGTTCTATTATGATGTATCATAAATTTTTAAATGTTTATTTAACCGAACCACCTTCTATGTGGTCTTGGATTAATTCCAAAGTGAAGAAAGTACCTAAATTTAAGGGAAAGAGAGTGGTGAGACCATTTTCCTTAAACTACCTATGACTAATGGGTTTCCTCCTAATTAAACAATATAGTGAATTAAGTGTGATTCAACCCTTGGATTATTGTAAATCTTGAATAGTTATATTTTTTTATATTTTTTACATTAATATAGGGTTTACCATATATTTTTGATACTCAGGTAGGGTATCCCATATACTTGTAACATTCGAGAAGGATTTCTAATATATTTATGATACTGGGGAAGGGTGTCCCACTTACTTATGATACTCAACCAGGGAGTCCCACTTACTTATGATACCTAGGAAGGGCATCCCACTTACTTATGATAATCAATCAGGGTGTCCTTCTTACTTATGATAATAAAATAGGGAGTCCCACTTACTTATGATACTTGGTAGGGTGTCTCATATTCTTATGATACTCAAATATGGCGTACTATCTATTTGCAATACTCTGGTAGGGCGTCCATCCTATTTGTGAATATTGGGAATGGCATCCCTTGACATTTGAGAGACTCATGCTACTTCCCATGGATGTATGAGATACACCTCTGGTATAAAATATTATTAGTTTCTATATATATGGTTATAGAAATAACTATATATATAGACCATATATATGTATACATATGGTTACTTGCTTAGAGATCGTCTGACTTAGGCTGAAGCAGGTAGGGTCAGCCTGGTGTCCTTTGGTAACTAAAGCTGACCCACTTACATTTTATAGTTTTCTCATGTTGTTATACACGAACACTGCTCATTTTATATGAAACAACTATATTTTACTAGACACCATTGGTGGTGGCCTACTGAATATTTCCCACACCCTGTTCGAGCCACCTATAGTACTTGAACAGACCTCATGACTACAAGTATAGATAAATTTAAGTTCCTAGCTTTTGATGCTTTATTATTAGCATTAGGATAGAGTATGAGAGTATAGGACTGAGCCTATTCCTGTTATACTAGTGGTGGAAGCTTTGAATTTTTTTACTTTTTTACAGCTTGTTGTATATTCCTATTTCCTCTATATCCCATGTACTCCCTTTTTGTACAACACTATGGAATTATCAACATTTGTTATATGATATTGAATTATCTTCTAATTTTTTATTATATTGAATGTTTATTTATTATTTTTTCCATTTCTCATCATTATTATTTACCACTAAGATAAACTTTGATCACATGGGTATATTATCCAGATTGACACACCCAAGGACCTCACTGCTTTTAGGAAGCCTCTAGCATATGGGGAGGTGTGGTTGAGGTCATGTGGACAACTGTCTTTCGAAACCGTTTAGTGTATTCCATGTCTAGATGCTATATATCCCTTGGTAATTAAATATTTTATAAATGACATTGATAAATTTCAGGTGTGAGGGGTCGTTCAGGTTCCATTTTCCCAAGTAAAACTCTTAGTGATGAAAACAATCCCTGGGTAGATGGGTGGTTGTCTGGTAAGTGAACCTTAAAAAGGGGCATTACCATATATGAATACCCAGTGAGTGTTAGTTCCTTATCCTTTTATGTTGATGTTATAAATAGATTTTGGTTTTTATCTTTTACTAGCCTTTAATTTTTACTCTTCCTAAGAGAGTACATAGGCACATTAGATGCTGTGAAATAGAGTCCCTTCAGTGGGTTATGGTTCTTGTGTGAGAGACCTTAGAGCTATATGGTAAAAATAGAGGCCCTTAATTTTTTCACATACCATAGTAGTTTTATGTTCTATTTGATCAAATGAAACCTATGATAGAGGTTTTCCCAGAGTATATGTGTTACATTTAGTGATGATCATGGTTTTATGCTTGTTTTGAGATCATTGCAAAGGATGCACTCTTTTTTTTAATTATATTCACGATGATGCCTTAAGTTTTCAAGAAAGAACCTAAGGTTCTTGTTAATTGAAATTACATAGACATGAAAGACTATTTATGTTCCTAACCTAGTTAACAATTCAGTGTATGGTTTACACTTTTTTCTTATAAAATATTCCATTAAACTAGCGATTGTTTGATAGAACTTAGCATAGGTGTGGTGACTAATTTTGAAGAGGAGTTCTAAGTAATCTCCTGGAATATTAAAAATTATGTTTCATATAGAAAATTAAATTTTAAAATGTTGATGGATAACTCATGGGTGTGTGAGTTAGGTATCTAACTAGGTGTTACAATATGCACATCCTTTTTTGTGATAAGTTGTTCTTACCAATTGTTCATGGGAATTATTTAAAATCAAACCTCAATGAGTGGTTCAGTGTGATATGATGAAGGATGGTTTTAATAAAGTAAATCTTGTGAGCATAGTGGCCTAGATATTTGGGGGTAAATTAAATGAAACACCCAATATAAAGAGATAATTCAGAAAAATCAACTAGGTGACACAAGATGTTTGACTCATGTTTAGCCTTAGACACTCATGGTCAGGAGATATGGTATTATGTGTTGGGTAAAAGGTAGAGATAACCTATTTTAATTGTGAGTGTGTAATAGGAGAATAAATACACACCTATCAGTAGAAAATTGGCATACTCTAGATTTAGTAATGAGAATAAACCCTATCATGATATAATATAGAAGACACTAAGAGAGCATCAAATATATGCCACACTACCTATCTATCTTCTCCAGGTTTGATGAAATAACCCCTTTGTAATATATTAAAGGATTAGTTTAAAATTATGCCATTTAGTGAGTTATACACCATTGACCATTTAAGGGTGGTGACCCTCATTATGTGTTACAACTTGATTTTCACCATGGGGACTGT
The DNA here is from genome assembly GCA_963277665.1 of Viscum album. Taxonomy (NCBI): domain Eukaryota; kingdom Viridiplantae; phylum Streptophyta; class Magnoliopsida; order Santalales; family Viscaceae; genus Viscum; species Viscum album. Next base: position 1,036,737,180 of record OY728126.1, read on the forward strand.
TATTGGGAATTGGAAATGAGTATTTGGTGGTGTTTATGTTAGTGCTCAAGATGAGTGGGATTTTAGTTTGGCCATTCCAGCCATTATATATAGGAATAAGAAGTGATAATAAGGTTCTATTTTTATTAGATAAAAGACAAGGATGCTACTAAGGTTGGGAGTATAACTTCCGACACTTGTTGGAAATCATTATATGTGGAAAGTCATGAGACCTTGAGATTGTTTATTGGATGGTCATTCTTGAGCTTGTATAAAATTATGTAAATGAAAAAAAATTAATGATTGGAATCCTCAGTAAATTACTTATACAGGTTCGATTATGGTTCTTTTGGAATACATATGTTGGTATTATGTTTGGAGTACCATATCACGATCCATGTACAGTAGCTCAAAATACTTTCATTTCTAGTGTTATATCACAATGGTTTTGAGTAGGATATGGTTTGATCATGAGATTCCATCAGAATTCGAGTAGAGGTTTTAATGACCATGCTTGGAAGAATCTTGGTATGACTTAAGATAAGGTTTCATTATTTGGTTTTGGTGATGTGTCTCTATAAGAGCCAATTATCTTCAAAATTGTTGACCAGATATGGTTGGCTTGCAACCTTATTGTGAACGTTTTTGGGATGAGATAGGTTCAACTTCAAGGCGAAGTCATGGATTTTCAAGGAAAAGACAACACAACTTGTCTAAGTTGGTTCGATTGGAATTAAAACCCTATTTAGTTTAGAAAACATGTCAGAAGTGTCTTTAAGATAATAAGGGATTATTTACAAAATAAATTCCAACAATAGAAGTACCATGGTTCAGAATTAGATTTTCAAAATCTTGAACATTTAATGGGAATATCCATAGGTCAGATGATAAAATATACAATGAAAGAATCTTTTCTTAGTTTATACAGTCTCAGGTAAGATCGTTCATAATGTTTTGGTTTTGGGAACGAGAATTGGTATTAGTTTTGATGGATTATGTACCATTTTCTTAAGGTGAATTTTCAAGGCATGTTGGTCTTTTATGCATGAAATGTGAATGTTTGAATTTAAATTTCCATCCCAAGTTGTCCAGGTGTTGTTTTCATTATTCCACAAGGCTTATTAGAGATAAGAATTTTTAAGTTGGGGTGACCTTAAGATCTTGTGTTTTTTGATTAGGAAAAAATTCTAAATAAATTTGAACATTTCATTTGGTGGATGAGTTGAATTTTAAATTGATATATAGAATGTAAATCTATGAATTAGAATACATAAAAGTGTTTTTTTTGGATAAGGATTAATACCTGAGATGTGTCTTGGAAATTTGGATATGTTTCAGGAGTTTTGAGCTCCATAAATACACTATCATGGAGAAACAGGTTTGGTTCAAGGTTTTCTTAAACTATACGACCCCCTAGAAGAAATTATGTGGCCATATAAGGGGGTATCATGGGGTTTTTAAACTATTTAAGGTGGTGTTCATGGATATAAAGTATGTATGCAATAAATGTTAGTGGTGTGATCATGGTGTACAAATGGTTTTCCAAACCATGCACCTATCTCACATGGTAGGTGCCACTTAACTAGTAGTACCGAACGATAGGTGCACATATATCCTTAACTATGTATCCAAATTATATTGGGGGTGTGACTATTGGGTAGTATGAGTTTCATGGTTAGTTCACGGTAATCCAAATCATGTGACCTAACCATGCATCTCATTAAATGGGAAAAAATTACCATTTTCTCCTCCACCCTTAAAAGGGTATCCACCCTTTCCTACCCCATTTCTCTATTAGCTCCCTCCATGGGTGACTCATCTTCCTCCCACTTCCAGGGGTGTATATCCTTAATTATTGGACCAAATCAAAGGCCGTTAGGTGCATTAGAAGTAAATTAGTACATCTAACACTCTTTATGATTACAATTTTTGTTTATCTTTCCATATTTGATGGTATCTTTGTATGATCTAATTCATCATATTTTAAGGGTTTTTGTCAATTTATTATAATTTATATCATTTCAACTTAAATTAAAGATCAATATTGGATGAGTAGATCTTTCTAAATATGAGTTAGGTTTTCTAGTTTCTTTTACCAAAATTCTTTCCCATTTATATGATATTGTTATTATACTGCACACTGAACTTTCCCCACATTTCTCTAAAATATTTAAATGAGAAAAATTAAATGCCTAGACAATTACCTTGATGTTACTTAGACCCATTAACATGGTTATAGGGTGATGATCCCAACCCAAGACACCACATGTGGTGATTTTGATTAAATGTTATTATAATTTTAATGATATTATGATTAAAATGACCCTCTTTCACTTTAAATCACTATTTAAGTGAGTTTAATTATCCCTCATAGAGGAGATTGCTAAACTAAAATTAATGAAGTGGTAAGTCAATCATGATCCATTTTATAATAAAACCAACTTTTTTGCTTCATTATCTTAAAATGAAAATGAATGAGTAAATTATTGATAATTGTTGTGCTACAACATGGATGATTCCCATGGCCTCCTTGTTTATAAATTAATCTTATTCCTAGGTATTATTTGATATTATTCCATGATAATGTCAATAGACCTTTTTACTAGTTATGATTAAACTTGAATTGAATGATCTTGATGACTTTCATTATGGTGTGGATGACCTCATGGTCTGTAATTTAACATTAAATGAATTATGATTATAATATTATACTATGCTATGAGTGTTTTCAGGTTCATCATTATAGAATTCCATGGATAAGGGCTCATAGGGAAAGTGAGACTAACTTATACTAAATCATTATTGATGGACCTCTATTAAGGTTGTGGACATGGTGTTTCAAATGCCCTTAGTTTAGGACGTTGGACATGGTGATTCATGTAACTTGGGTTGCTGGACATGAAATTTCACACCCCCTCAAGTAGGATATTGGGTATGAACCTTCTCCTTATTATTCATGACACTCAAGCATGATGTCCCGTATTACATGTGATACTTGGGCATGGAATCCATTATGAATTGTGATACTCGGGAATTGTGTCCCTTATAAATTGTGATACTCGGGCATGGTACCCCTTATGAATTGTGATACTCGGGCATGGGGACACTTCCTTAAATATGAAACTCTTACTATTATGTATGAATGCTTGATTTATACCTCACGTATATGGTATTACTATATAAATATATTTATGGATATATATGTTACTACATATATAGTGAATATATATGCATACGCACACACACACACACACACACACATATATATATATAAACACATATCTATGTATTCTTATAAACATAGCGACACTTGTTCAGAGACACTTTCAGCATAGGCCATATCAATTATGGTCAGTCAAGTGTCCCTGATGAGAATGATCCTGACTGAATTTCATTATATTTACTGCACTGCTTTACATTTGATGTATCTGCACAATGATTTATTTTATATTCACAAACTAGATTACTTTAGTCCATTTTGATGATGTCCTACCGAGTATATCTTAAACCTAGTTCAGGCCGCTATTTTGTACCCAAACAGACCTCATGGTTGTTGGTTCAAGATCTTAGATTGTGCTTGTATTCTATTATCCTTCTTGGATAAGATGGAGTGAGAGAGCGGAGGAATGATCTAGTGAACCTGATGCTACTAGAGATATCTATTGAGTCCTTTCATTATTATTTACATTTTCTATATATGTATTCCAATTGTATATCTACCACATTAATGTTGTATCAGGTTCATGAATGTACATTTATTCATTTATTATTTATTTTTAGTTATTATAATTTTATGTTTCCTTTATTTATCTATGATTCCATAGTATTTATTACTAATCCTAATGGTATAGTCTCCCCACTTTACCACCATTAGACCCTCACTACTAGTAAGAATCCTTTGACATACAAGGAGGTGTGCTTGAGGCTATGTGGCGAACTATATTGGGGAACCAATATAGTGGCTCCTAGGTTAGGACATCACACACATCAATATCATTCATATATTTATCCCAACAAAAAATTATCACCTTTCTACTAAATCAACTTTCTTGGTTAACAAAATCACCCAATTTTTTTCAAATTCTAAAAGCAAAATTTGTGTGGAACAATCCTTAGATGTTTCATGATTTTTATATCCAAAATCTCATTGTTGTAGCTCTTCTACAACATAATTTCTGAATCCCAATACATAAAAATTTAAATCATTTCACTTTAAATATTGACATAATATAGTTTCTTCCTTGTTCAAGGAGTTAAACCTTAGATTAAGGAATTTGATTATATAATTTCTATATTCCCCACACATATGACATTGAATTCATTAATAATTTATTTCTATATGACCTTCATTTACACACCAAAAACATATTTCCATTCCATTGAGGCATTCAATTGGGTGTCCCATTCTACATTTATGACATATAGGAAATTAAAACTTCTTTCTTCCATGGTCTCCACCACCTGATCACTCAGTGAACTCCATACTTCTATTATTTGGTGAGTTTGAGAGTTGGTTAAGGTAAAGTTTTTAATCATAAATTGTGATAACATATTTGGTATAATCACAATTTCTTTCACCCCCATCAGTATCCCATTTGTTTGATCATAATCACTATATTTTCCATCACATTTAATGTTAACATGACTCCTCTTGGTTCTATCCATTTAATAAAACCAAAAACAATAGTTTAATCAACAATAATCATCAGAAAAAATCATTCATAGGATATCTAAATCATGCCACTTTCTTTATGATATTTTAGTTTTAACCTAGTTCAATCATGGTAATATTCTATTTTAATCATTCTTAAATGGTTCATGAATTAACCTCATCATATTCCTCAAGAGCGTAAAACCTAGTGCATAGTAAGTGCACACACTCTATACAATAGAATTATAGTCGAGAGATACTCAATCAAATATTTTCAAGGTTATTACCCATGTTGTATCTATTCCAAAACCACATCCACTTGTAGTATCTATATAGAGATGTATTTATTGAAAAACCACATAACCTATTCCTTATCAAAACTTTAGGATGTTATCTTATACTTAGACTTATCTCCCCATGGTTATCACTATTTTTTATCATAATATCCAAATATTAACTAAACCCTATGTTGATACCAACTATAGTGACCCATACCTTTCGTAAAAAGATATTATATATTATTAGATGAATATTAATTACATAACATTATGATCCATTATAGAATCATATAGGTATACTATTTCTGTAAAATTGGATACATAAACAACTATTTCCTAAAATATCTACATCATCTCATACTTAGTTCTTCATACCCATCACCCTTCTTATACACATCACACTTAAAATATTTCATCGTAACCTAGGGAAATGAAAACATAATAAATGGTGAGAGAAGATTCTAATTAAGGGTAAATAAGGGAGATATGAATGATATCTAAAACATAACATGATCATAAGGTCATTCAGAACGTAATTATAACATTTTAAAACTATACCCTATATATTAAAGATCTTAATATTTAGTCATGTCGTAAAGCATGGTAATTCGAAAGAAATGAATCATAATGGAATCAAAGAACATAATCCATGAGAGGATAACATACAAATAGGAATATAGAAAAAACATAAGAATGTAAAATTGTGAACATGTATAAATAGAAATAGGTTTTCTTATTATATCAAGGATATGAAACCACTCCCTCACATAAACTCATAGGCATGAAAACAAAGCACATGAATAATCTTATAGACATGAAATCCGGTTACATGCATAAATTATGGGCATAAAATCTAGGTGCATACTTAATCTTATAGATATAAAATTCATGTAAACACATAATATTATAGACATGAAAACTATATCTGCACATGAAATTGTGAATATGAAATTAAGTTCATGCATAACATATTTACCTCCTGAGTTATCCATATTTAACCAATGCATTAGAGGGATATATAATTCTAGGTCCACCTTCCACATAACGAAAAACATGAATATGTGATCCAAAAGATAATAAATCATTATTCATATCATAACCCATGAAAATGATTGGGTTTCATAAACATTTCATTATTGCATAACCCATAGAAAATAAATGGGTTTCCTAAACATATTGTCATCATAATCATAAACCATCCAGATAAAGAATAAGGATGGAATCATTAGATATTATCCCCATTAAAAATCAATTAACATCAAAGTTTTTCATTATATATTAAAAATAACTTTAAAATATTAATTGGAACATTTACTGAGGAAAATATTCTTTTCCATTTAAAATAACTTATTTAAAATCTAAATTATTCACAATTATGAAGGGAAAAAATTTCTTGAAAAAAAAATGAAACTTGAAAAGTAATATTAAAAATTTTTAGTGGTTATGGTGATAAAAAATCCCATTTATTCCATATAAGTTAAAATAAAACAATCCTATAACACTTTTGTGAAAAGTAAAAAATTACCTCATTCATAAAATGATAAAAATATTTCTTTTAATTTTTTTGTAAAAATTAAAAAATGGTTAATAAATGAATTTAAATTATCATAGGATAATATTAAAAAATTCTTAAATACATTTTTCTAAAAATTGGATATGGATGAAATTTGTTTTTCGACTGAAGAGAGAAAAAAAGTTTGTTTTTCTTAAAAGTGATCTTTCAGTCTCTTGATTAATTAAAGTGGGAAAATATAAGAAAAAATGTATCCTAAATTAATAAATATATGACATTAAAATTAATGGTATTTTATCCTATAAGTGTGAAATAATATCCTCAATGGAAATTTAAGCGTAAACAATCCTAACTAAAATAGGATTGAACCATAAATCCCTTTCTAATTCGGTAAATTTTGAATAGAAATCACCATTAAAGAATAAAATAAAATTAAACTTTTAATATCATGTAAATAATTATATTAATGATATAACATGTAGTAGGGGATGTATATATACCTCATAAAATATGATAGTTTCATAACATAACATATATCCCAAAGAAGACAATTTGATATGAAAATACCTGACCTCAAGTTTGTCTTGCTTCAAAAGTGATATATCCTACCATATAATAAATTTAAATTTATTATAATTATATAAAATAATAATTTAAATAATTATAATATCATATATTATCCCATTATAACATTTTAATAGAATTTTATTAATAATTCTTTATTAAAATCGTCATCTTTGGGTGTCAATTGTTTTATTTTTCATGAGAATTTCAGTATGGTATTTCAAGTCCTTGTACATTTAAGATGGTCAAATAATCTATATAATGTTTATAATTATTTAATCATCCTATATATTAATTATATAAATATTTATAATCATTCATAAAATACAGATATAGAAAAATGAATTACATCGTTCATGGAGATGGTAAGCTATATGCACAGATGAATATTGTTTTCACTTTTTGAAAGATGGAAAAAATAAATGTAAATAATAATAAAAATTTATATAATAATTATTACATATTTTAAATCTTTTATATCAATTTAATCAATCCTTATTACCATCAAATTAAAATTAAAATGAAAAACAAATCACATCGCTTCATGGAGGTGGTAGTCTACATGTATGCATGATCGATGTTATGAATTTACAATGGATTGTAAGGTAATAAAGTATACATTAAATTATAAATAATTAAGTATAATTATTTCATAAATATAATATATAAACTTTAAACCAATCATAATAAACATCCCTGAAATATGGTGATGGAAAATGAATTGTATTGTTATGTGGAGACTGTAAACCGCTCGTACACACGAGTGATACTTTCACTTCCCATTTGATGGTAAATAGGTAGGATAATGGTTATTTAATAATATTAATAAATATTCATTATAATTATGATAATTATTTTTTTATGATAAATATCACATGTTTAGAGAAGGTATAGAAGAAGTAAGAAGAAAGTGATCTGTTAAGGTGATTACATCTATTTTAGAAGAAATCCTTTAGAAATTATATTAAGGATCATAAGGTTGGTATTTTGAGAATAAAATAACATCTATAATGTGGATAAGGAATTTTATAAGGTATTTAGGTATTCTATTTATGATTTAGATGGCTCAAATTATTGTAAGTAATAGGAAGGATGAGTATCGTTTTATAAGGGAGGGAGATGACACACATGGAATTCTTAAAGTATTAAAATATAATAATGTAATTATCTAGAAAAATGATTCCAAATGGCCAATTAATTTAATATAATGTATAATTAAGTTGAATTAACATCATAAAATAATATTTGGACTAGTTTATGTGGTTTTTAAACCTTATCTTTTGATTTAACCCCTTGGTTAAACTATTTTAACCTTAACTGCAATAATACCTTTTTCAATCATAAAAGCTTTTACATATTAGGTGAAAATTCGATCATAAATAGCCAATAGATGAATTTTTTGTCCAAATATTATCCTATGTGTCCCCTTAAAATTTTGTTATAATTTTTAACATATTTAATAAAATATTATTTCCATAAAATATCATAAATGTCAATTTTGAAACTATTCATTTAATTTGACATTAAAGACAATAAGAAAAATGTGAAATAAAAATATATTCTAGTTAGAAATCACTAATATGTCATATTAATATAATAAATTCGTGGTAAAATATAAACCAATCAAATTATATCACTTTTAATATTTTTAAAATAATTTATTTTATTTATTTATTAATTGAATAAATACTTTATTAGTGTTCTGCAAGAAATTAAGGAAATTAATTAATAAAATAATTAGAAATAAAATACCCTGATGAATATAATTTTATTATTCACAAAATTTACATTAATATTTGTTCATAACTGTATTTTTCCTTATGTGAACACATAATATGTATTTAAAACTAATAGAGCGACACTTTGTAAACATCTTTGCATTAAATATCATCTTGGTAATTTTCATGGAAAAGTTTCCATTAAATATATATATTTTGAGCCTAAGGTGATTATTTTATAATTTTATTTCATCAATTAATAATTAATATGAAACATGGTGACCTTAATAATTGGTTTTAACTTAGATTAACCTGATTTACCCTTTATTTGGGTGATAAATTTTACAACGATTACTTTGAATGTTAACAAAAAATTAAAAGAGAATATTTACCAAATTTTAAACTCCTAATTAAAAAAACAAAATCCATTTTTCAAGATTCAATTTATATAAGTGTTAGAAATAATTTTTAAATTTAGTTCACAAAATACTATAAAACCCACTTTTTAGAAAAACACAGTTTTAAGCATAAAACTGGGTTTGTTCTTATGAAATGCATAATAAAATTAGATAAATATTAAAACATTTTATTGAATATATAATATATAAATTTCATTAAAATCATTCCAAAATAGAGATTAATTTTATTTATTAATTTAAAATCATGTTGTGCACATAAAAATAGTTTTTCAAAAAAAATCTATTTTATGTATAAAAATGTTTTTATACTGGATTAAATAATAAAATTGATTAAAATAAACTATTTTGTATTATTAATAAAATAATAGGAATAATTTTAATTTGAAATCATTTTTAAAAAATGGAACGTTTTAAATTCTTGAAATGAAAATACAGTTTTTAACCAAAATAGTTATTTTTCTCTATTCATTGAAAAATACCACTCTTCATAAAATTATCAAAGATTCAATAGAAGATAAATTTGACATGATAAATTAAAAAATGACACCCCTTTATCATATATAATTTTTAAGTGTTCCACAAATTAATCATAATATTCTTTCACAATAAATAAATAAAAAAATATTTTTGAAGAAAGTGTATTTCTGAAGAATAAAATGACTTTACTAAAAAAATTGGGTGACTATTTTGTAAGAATTAATCGATAAATTTTTATTGAGAATATAATTTATATATATTTCATAACGCGTTTAATCCTATTCCTACCCACCAATTCAATAACTATGTTATAATGGTCATAAAATAATCATATTTTTTGCTTTGTTTAGGCTTAGTGTTGTGTATTGTATATGCTATTAAACATAATTTTCTATTAAAAAAACTTAGTGTGTTTCCACCACAACAACCAATATGGTGTAATAGACCTTAAAATGGTTAGAAAAATTTTATAACCATTGGAACACTCCCATACTTCATATTAACTACCCCAATCCTTAGAAAACAAAAAGGAATGGGGGTTTAGAAAAATTAGGTTCTTAAATGAGATACCTCTTAAATAATTATCATCCATGAGAATTAAAAAAAACAATGAAAAGAAAAATTGATCCTAAAATATAGGAATAAAGAAGCCCAATCCTTTACATTAAATTTAATCTAAATGTTTCATGACCAGAGTGTATAATACAAACCTAAAATATAAAATCTCAAATAATAAAAAATATGATGATATACCTCTCAAATAGGTTTGATGCACTACCAACACAACATAGAAACATGCTTTACCACCTAAACCTACAATAAATACCTAATTAAGATAGGGAAACATGTTTACTCCTGAGGAAATCAAACGACTATGTCCTATAACATTACAAAAAAACATATTCACTCACCCATAATGGGGAATCTCAATATACTCAACCCTAGAGATTGAAGTCCTGATTTAACTATAAATGATTTACTTACCCTACTATTCTTTAAACATCATGACCCATAGCTCATAATATTCATCTCAACTTATCGAAAGGCTTGATAAGTCTCCTTACTAAAACCATCATTTGTGTAATGTTGTCTCTCCACAATCTATGAATGATACCTAACTTCTTCCAAAGACTTTGCATAAACGGATGCGAAAGATTTCTAGATCTTCAACCATAATATATACTCAAAAAGCTACACTTGATTAGCTATGATAACTAAGAAATTTGTAAACTAACTAAACAATTCCATAAAATAATAAAAAAATTCATGAAAACTATCATCACCCTACTAGATCTCTTTAAGTTCTTCCATACAGATATTAATATGCATATGAGAAATAAAATATTTATTAAACATTTCAATAAACTCAACCCAATGAATCCTATCATGGTTTCTATACCTCATCTTCCACCATATTTTAGAAACATTCTACAAAAATATGACTTCCATAGTGACTATATATAGATCTATAATTTTCACTAACTCAAAATAAACATTAATATATTTTAGACATTCGACAGCCTCATGTCTAGATTCTCCACTGAGGAACTACAACACTTCCTACTACTAAATTTTTTTAACAAAGATTCATCCCAATATTTCTCTTTGTACTTCCCTTACATAATGAATCAATAATTCTTTGATGGAATATCTTCAATTCAATATCAAAATATTAGGTTAATACTTATAACATGGATCAAAAAAGACAATAAAACATTATATCAAGAATGAAAACATATCAAGTAGCCAAAAATACAATGTAAAAACATACCTATAATCCAAATACTTCCACACTGAATCATAACCTCATTTTCACCCCACACAAAAACTCATAAAAACTAACTAATCCAAGCTCTCATCCCGTAGCAACCATTCTGATGTCATTCCCGATACCCTCCCCCACCATCTATTCCATCCCATCATCACTAAATATCATCAGCTCAAATAATATTAGGTATATCAATAACAATGTCACAACAATTCATCCTAGGAAATTATACTAAATAAAATTCAATCAGCCACTAATTTATCCCATCATGAAACTTTAAGAAGTCCCATCATCATCCTAAAACCAATCAAGATAATGATTTTCATTTTAGTGCACAATATTCAACCATGAAATAAGAAAAATTTAAAGGGGGAATACATAACACATTTATATTCACATTCTCTTATCATGAGATCTTTATAATACTCACATCATCATAATTTCAACAATCCATTTTTTAAAACTATCATAGGGCTACCCAATCATTGATTTCATTCTGTATACTAAAATAATAATATGGAATTATTTTTCAATAATATTTTGATTAAAATTTTCTCAACATGGAATTGAAAATAACTAAAAAGGTATATATTAAAACATTATTTCATCACTTATATAATTTTACAATATTGGATATGGTATCTATTTTAATTAGTTCACAAATAACATGTTACTGCTCAGTTAATGAGACACTACTTAATTATTAGGCACATTATGTAACATCCACACATCACAACATTTCATTAAATCATACACAACATTATTCAAGACTCTATCATTCTTTGGAATTAAATAACTCATATATATAACTTTCATCCAATTATAATAAACTTCTAGATCTATAGGATGAATTTAATATATGGAATAAAATTTCTTGTTAAAAATGTCAAAACATGGAAAATTATTTGTTCCCATGCTTCTTAAATAAATTTATAATGATTATAATATCTTATAATAATATTTGAATAATATTTTGGCACATTATTCTTAAAATAGAATAGACATCAGTCAACATGCTATATAACATAGTAAGATTGTATAATAATTTACTTATAGAATTTATCTACTTTAATAATGTTGTTTAAAATAAGAAATTACATCCCAATTTCAACTATAAATCATTAATTACTTCTACACACATAATTTAAAAAGCATGTTTCTTAAAACTTCAGTAAATAATTTAGTATAATTGAAAGGATTTAATTATTCTATAATTCTATAAAGGATTCCAATTTTTTTTAGGAATTCTTAACACCGAAATAGGTCACACATGATGTAACATCCCAAGAAAATAAAGAATATTACTTTTTTCTATATTTATTAATATTTTGAATTAAATATTAATTTTACGTTAAAGGGGTTTCTATGTTTGATAGTGTACCCGATACGCAACAACAAGTTTCTTTGAAATATTACGTCGCACACTAATAATATAATATTATTATTTTAAATGGTAGTTAACTCCTAGCCATTGTATTGGATATAATGAACAAAACTAACTACAATATGATTATACATGTTCGTTAAATGTATTTAAATTTATCCAATAAAATTTAGATGCTTAAAATGTGAATGAATCTAATTTTAAGCAAAATTTACATTAAATGGTCGATTTACCGCCTTTTAATGGTGAACCCTCTTTAAATCTAGTTTTGGTCATTTTTATATGTTCTATTTAAACAAATAAAATTCTTCTTTAGATGTGGGACATCGAATTTTACTTTGGGCAATTTTTTGGTATTTTTCGGATAAAGTTCATTTTTAATGAATAGTGGAAAATATTGTATTTTAATTCAAAAGTGCCTTTTAATCTAATTTATTTATATAGTTAGATCATCTTTTTAATTGGTTTCAAAGTTTAATTAAAATATATTTTTACCATTTAATCCAATTTTGGTCATTGGAATTATTTTCACTTTGATAGTGGACATAAACAAGTGTCAATCTTTTGATAGTTATAGTTTCTTAAAAACACGCTATTTGTTTTAACAATGGGAATTAATTTTAAATTAATTAATGATATTTCTATGTTTTTTATTTAGAAAAATAGACATCATTTTTGAATTCATTTTATCATATAAATCATAGTCTGATTTTTTGTTATTTTTCTAAAAAACTTCAATTTTTGATGAATAGTGAAACCATTAAGTGGTAGTTAAAAAAACTGACTTTTTCATTTAAATGAAATTTTATCACTTTTGTGAATTGAATTTCAAAAATATGACATACATGGTTGTTATCAATAAGTAAAATGTGGTTCAATAAAATGAAAATATTATTTGGTGAATAGTAACTTTTGACTTTTATTTACCGCAGTTAAAGGTAAATAGGGTAATTCAAGGTTAAAAGAATATTATAATAATTCAAAATTACCTTAAAACTTGTACAAACCTTATTGGTTGAGTCATTTACAACCATGAAAAAATTTGGGTCGATTTTGGGACCCCTTTGAGTCACTTGGGAGTGATAATGACAATTTAGATTAATTAACTTAATGTAAAGGCAAAAATGACAAAAGAAAATCTCTTTTAGTAAATAAATTTTTAAAAGGGGTAATATAAATTATATTTTATACTATAAATATTCATTGGAAAGCTAAAAATATTTACTATATCATGGGATTTTCTTTTTAAATTTTAGGCATCAAAAAATTTAAATTATTTATGATAAGATAATGATGCAGTGTTTACCTCATTAATAAATCATTTAAATAAATAAGATTATAATGATTAAACTATTATCCAAAACCTATAAAATTCCTATTTTAAGATTTTATTTCGGCCATGAGTCATCTAATATTAGACTATAATGATTTTTGGACCATCAGAAACCGAATATCATTATATAATAAAATAATGTTTTCACACTTTTCTAAAGAACCCCTCCTCCCCCTTATAAAAGGAGACCACTTCTAACCAATTAATCACACCTATAAAGCCAATTGAATCGTCCAAACTCCACCAAATTAATCTCCATACATCCCTCTCCTCCTCCTAGAAGCCTTACCTTAGGCAGAAGGCACTTCAAGAAGTCCTTTGGTTCAAACCAAAGGGAGTTGCCCTACTTAAAGGTAACAGTTTCACTTAAATTGTTTTATATTATTTTAATTCTCCAAACCCTAAACTCTTTTTAATCCTTTATTTTGTAACAAAATAAGTATCCTAAATATACTATTATGTTTTTATGAGAATTATTTGAGCTACACATACACACACCTCCATCTAATGGATGAAGAACATAATGTTTCTGTGGATGGCAAACTAACGCCTCACGAAACGATGATTGTTCGATTATCTCCTACCGCCTATCATGGTGGCCATTATGATGGAAATGTATTTATATATGATATATATTATGTTTATTTTTTTCTTTATGCTTATGTAATTTCCATTTATAGCATGCCTTTATGGTTTCCATTATGGGTAAATGCGATAATCTCATTAGAGGAAGTGTGGACTACCGCCCCCTCAAAGTGATATGACTTGTTCATACCATATGTGGAACGTATAAAGGATAGATTTAATGATATTATATATTATAAAATACTGTAATTATTATACTAATATTTATCATTATGTTTTAATTCCATTAAATATGAAATATAAACGGATGTAGCGTTCATGCGTACGTATGGCTTACCGTCTCCATGAATGGTGCATTTCATTTCTTACATATAAATGTTATGTAATATTATAAATACATGTATATGATGGATATATATGATATATATGATATCCAAATCATGAATATCATTCTGGATATAATTAATCTTTGACCACATGGACATCTTGTAATTATAAGAATTCCATTTTTGACTCAAGTACCAAATATCGACAAAACGAACATTATTAACTTAAATGATTACATAATGTTTATAACATGGTAATAAGTGATATAAAAAGGAATAAAAAACTTGAAAAAGGTTCTTAATAAAGTATAAATTAACTTTATTTTATTATTCAGTAGATTAAAGAATGATCGAGTCAAGTCGGACATGAGGTAAGGGATTTCTTATCTCACTTTTAATTCCGTGAGATTTCCATTGTTCGCCACTTATTTATTGTATGTGGGGTATTGTGTACTGGATTTTTATATATATTATCATTATTATCATTAAATTCATGGTCTTCTATTATTAATTTGGTGGTTATTAACTTTGGGTCATACGACTCGATTGATTACAACGTGGTAAGGTGTTTTCATCTCACTTTTTATTCCCATGAGATTGATGCTCTATATGCCACTATTACTTTTTGTGTGTGGTGTATGTACTGCCCATGATTGTAATATTTGTGTAATATAGTTTCATTTATGAGTATTTACATCTTCATTGTATGATCCTTCTTTCATGTGGCCTATGTTTTGTAAGTTACCAAATCGGTAAGTGAACCTTTGACCCTCCTCTATTTAAAAGACCTATTTTGTTATGTCTTTTAATTTACATCTTATTATGTTAGGATATGTTATTATATATCCTCATTGATGTAAAATTTATGTCCATGTGATGAGATACCTTTTTTATCTCATCAAATCATTTTCTGAATTTTAAACTGACACCATCAGGCTGTCAAATTTTTACGAGGGAACTTCTTAACCCAATTTCAATTTTTTGGGTTCAACTTGAAATTCTTGAATATATCATCCTATGAATATGTGTGAATGACCAATGATTGTTTTAAAATTAATATACAATTATATTGGGTGTATTTATATTTTTCACACATAATTATGTGATGGATATATCCTTAATTTAAGGATACCATCTTTATAAGGGATTTTATCTTGATTTACATTTCTATTGAGACTTCATTGTTGTTATGCACCAATTCACTCTTATATGGTGTATATACTGTCCTTGACATAGTATATCATGAATCCCTTTATTCAAATTATATTATAAAGTTTTTATTAAATTTTTTTACTCAATTATTTGTATCCAAGAGTCTCTCATTTTGTTAAAAACTCTTTAACTAAAATATCATTTTAAATGTTTTAAAGATTTATTATCCTAAATCTTTATCTTTAATGTCCATGTTTTAAAAATTATTTTCAGTATTTATTTATATGGAAATTACTATTTTAAAATTATAATTCCCTTAAAATCTTCAAAGTGTTATGGGACACTTTGATTCAAAAATATCTTTTTAAATGGTTTATGAAAATGGATTGATTATTTCAATATCTTGAAATTACTTCTTGTGACTTCAAATGAAATGTTATTAGTGAAATGATTATATTTGCAATATTTTATGTGCTGTGATGGTACTTGGACATTTTATGTGTGGTTAAGTCATAAACCATATGAAGGGTGGTGCCGTGAATACCAGGATGAGTGGTTACGTTATAACCTCCAATGCATTGGGTATGGAAGTCGTCCGTATGACTATTCCATTTAGTGATATGTGTGTAAGTCGACCGTAAGGTTATTATATTTAAGTTTGTTTATGTACCAAGATACTTTTATATGTTATGTGTTCTTTATATGAGTTTTAGGGTAATCTTTTTGTTACAAAAGGGTAAGTAATGATCTTTTATTCAGTGAAGAGTATTTACTACTTCATAAAGGTGAAAAGTAATACTTATGTTAAAGTATTATGGTTTACTTGTTGTTTTGAAAAACTAACATTTTTCCTTCTTTGTGTATCCCTTACTGAGATTTTTATGCTCATCCAAAGTTTTTTTGAAATTTTTTTCACAGTACATAATATGGAATAGGGTCATGGATGGGATCAAGGAAAATTCATGCTGTCTAAAACATGGAACTAGACATGTTTTTTTAAGAGTTTTTATTTTATGAAAAAAATGGATACTACGTAGTAGTGTCTACTTGTAATATTCAAGTTCTTATATAATATTTATCACCTAATTCTCTAAAAATCTAAACCTAAAAAGATCCTCAATGTGAATTATTCATTTAATTCAATATTATGTAAGGTTTAAGGTTGGGTCCTTATTGTTGGTATCATAGGTTGATTTAGACAAATTTAGGGATTAGGAGTTTTTGTTAGACATATGGTCAGTCCCTATCTTATATTTCAGTTAAATCCATGTTTTATAACTTTTTCAGATGAAGGAAAGTCACTTACAAATGGAAGGAGGAGGATCTCAAATGACATTCCTATCTCTTCCTGATGACATGCTTGCAATAATTACTGCAAAGTCATATTTGGATGATTGTGAAACTTTTTCTAGCATACAAATCACTTGCAAGCAGTTGTTTGAGATCTCAAAAACCTCCACTATACCTCTTTATCATCGTGGATCATGGGTTGTATTTAGACAAATCCTATTTTCACAATATTCTCATATATTCAAGAAAGGTAAATATTATCAAGGTATTTTAAAATATTTTAAATTATCACAAGATTTTGAAGCAGATTATGATTTTTAAAAAGGTGCTGAAGAAGGAGACCCTTGCGCAACCTATTTATATTTTCTTTTACAATATAGTATCTCATCACATACCTATGGTATTTTAAAAGGAACATTAATTTAAAGTTTAAACTCAAATTTGGTCTGACTATTTTATAGAAATCATGTTTTATCAGATGTTTTGAAATTATATGTCATACATGATTATTTTCCAAAACAATTTTTCCGTGAACACCCATATGACCCATGTTGTACAAGGTGTATTTGGATAGAGGAAGCAAATTATTTTGAAGGATCTATAAATAATTGTTGTGATGCATGGACCTTCTACCTACATGAACAAGATGACAATGAAACCAAATGGAAACCATGATCAAGGTATGTTGTTTTTCATTTTGGGGTTCATTTTATTTTATCATACGGTGGTGAATAAGACTTCAAGAGTTAATATGTTGAGATCATAATGAATTTGGATGAAAATTAGAGGTATAAGGAAACCATTAAGGTTAAAACATGTTAGGGTTATTTTTGAGTTTTATAAAAAGGACAAACCACAATATGGGTGACAACCCGTCGCATCTGGCAAGGTTGCAGGAATCAAACCCCCAACCGAAGGGCGACAAGGGTGCATCTCCTAACACTAGCCTAATTAAAGTCCCTTATTATTATGACTTATTATGTTTTTATGGAACAAGAAAAAGTTGATTTTTGGAACTTATGTTTTATCAAATGGATATACTTAGTATATAAAAATGATTTAGTGATTAGGTGATAAAGGCTATTGTGGAAGACGTTCTCTCTTTTTTGAGGAAACACTATATGCCTAAGGAAGATAAAATACTATGGATTTTAATTGTGGAATAATGGTTGAAATTTTAGTTTGGAAGAATATATGTTTTTATTTTGGACATATGAAGATTTGGTTTATTTATGAAAATGATTAACCTATCATGGAGAACATGTGATTTGGTTAATTACTTTTCAATATGAGACTTTCTGAGTAACTGTTGTTATTTGGAGATAAATGTTATCTCGGAAGACAATGTAATTAAATCCTTATGATATTTGGGTTTCAATCTTAGTTTAGATCACTTTTGAAGAATTTTAGTGAAAATTGTTTTTTTAATGGTCTTTGTTGAACTTTGGGTTTTGTTTGAAATTTTTTGGAGATTAAGAGTAGTTTTACTTTTTGTAAAAGATTATCCTTTTGGGGTATTATCTAATATCACACTAAAAATTTTGGTTTTAGTTTATGTATAAAGACAAGGGAAATATATATTTCTTCTTTTGTGGATTATGTGATTCTCAAGAATATGATTTTTGTGCTTTTGATGTGACCAATTCTTTTTGAATGCCCTTTTTTTGGAGAAAAGATTAGTTTTTGGTAGAAACTTAATAAAGGAAGAAACTATACATGAAGGTAAGTATATTTATTTATGTTTTTATTCTATGTAGTAAATTAATTTCTCAAATTATGAAAAGGAACGTAAAACAAAAACGTTTTTGGTTTACCTTTCCTACTGGGTGATTAAATACTGTTTAACACATCATAAGTTTGTGATTTTCTTGTGGTTAATTTTCTCCTAATAATGTTTTCTATCACTCTCCCGAAGAACATGACCTTTTGTTTTCTATTCCATATCAATGTTTTCCTACATGGAATCCAAGTATCGATTAACTCGGGTGACCTTTTTACTTCTCTTTATTTCTTATAAAGTGATAGTTTTGCTGACTCTTTTTCTGATGTGAGACTTTCAATGAAGTTCTCGAGCCTAATTTTAAAATTGCGAGGACGCAATTTCCAAAAGGGGATAAGAATGTAACATCCCAAGAAAATAAAGAATATTACCTTTTTATATTTATTAATATTGTGAATTAAATATTAATTTTACGTTAAAGGGGTTTCTATGTTCGATAGCGTACCTGATACGCAACAACAAGTTTCATTAAAATCTTACGTTGCACACTAATAGTATAATATTATTATTTTAAATGGTAGTTAACTCCTAGCTATTTTATTGGTGGGAATGAACAAAAATAACCAAAATATGATTATACATGTTTGTTAAATGTATTTACATTTATCCAATAAAAGTTAGATGCTTAAAATGTGAATGAATCTAATTTTAAGCATAATTTACATTAAATGGTCGATTTACCGCCTTTTAATGGTGAACCCTCTTAAAATATAGTTTTGGTCATTTTTATATGTTCTATTTGACCAAATAAATTTCTTCTTTAGACATGGGAGATCAAATTTTACTTTGGGTAATTTTTTGGTATTTTTCGGATAAAGTTCATTTTTAATGAATAGTGGAAAATATTGTATTTAAATTCGAAAGTGCCTTTTAATATAATATATTTATATAGTTAGATTATCTTTTTAATTGGTTTTAAAGTGTAATTAAAATATATATTTACCATTTAATCCAACTTTTTTCATTGAAATTATTTTCACTTTGAGAGTGGACATAAACAAGTGTCAATCTTTTAATAGTTATTATTTCTTAAAAACACGCTATTTGTTTTAACAAAGGGAATTAATTTTAAATTAATTAATGATATTTATATGGTTTGAAATTAGGAAAATAGACATCATTTTTTAATTCATTATATCAAATAAATCATAGGCTGAATTTTTTTAGTTTTCTGAAAAAACTTCAATTTTTTTTGAATAGTGAAACCACTTAGTGGTAGTTAAAAAAACTGACTTTTTCATTTAAATGAAATTTTACAACTTATGTGAAGTGAATTTCAAAAATTCTACATACATGGTTGTTATCAAGAAGTAAAATGTGGTTCAATAAGATGAAAATATTTTCTGGTGAATAGTAACTTTTGACTTTTATTTACCACGGTTAAAGGTAAATAGGGTAATTCAAGGTTAAAAGAATATTATAATAATTCAAAATTACCTTAACACTTGTAAAAACCTTATTGGTTGAGTCATTTACGACCATGGGAATATTTGGGTCGATTTTGGGACCCTTTTGAGCCACTTGGGAGTGATAATGACAATTTAGATTAATTAATTTAAAGTAAAGGCAAAAATGACAAAAGAAAATATCTTTTAGTAAATTAATTTTTACAAGGGTTTATATAAATTATCTTTTAAAATATAAATATTAATTGGAAAGATAAAAATATTTCATATATCATGGATTTTTTTTATAATTTTTAGAAATCAAATAATTTAAATTATTTATGACACAATAACGATGCACTGTTTACCTCATTAATAAATCATTTAAATAAATAAGATTATAATGACTACAATATTATCCAAAACCTGTCCAATTCTTATTGGATGATTTTATTTCGACCATGATTCATATTATATTTGACTATAATGATCTTTGGACCATTAAAAACCGAATATCATTATATAATAAAATAATGTTTTCACACTTTCCTAAAGAACCCCTCCCCCCTTATAAAACGAGACAACTTCTAACCAATTAATCACACCTCTAAAGCCATTTGGATCGTCCAAAATCTGCCCAATTAATCTCTATTAATCCCTATCCTCCTCCTAGAATCCTTAAATTAGGTAGAAGGCATTTCAAGAAGTCCTTTGGTTCAAACCAAAGGAAGTTACCCAAATTAAAGGTAACAGTTTCTCTTAATTTTTTTTCTTTTATTTTAATTCTACAACCCCTAAAATCTTTTTATTCAATTCTTTTGTAACAAAATCAGTATCCTAAATATACTAGGATGTTTTTATGAGAAGTATTCGAGCTACACATACACACACCTCCATCTAATGGATGAAGAACATAACGTTTCTGTGGATGGCAAACTAACGCCTCACGAAACGATAATTGTTCGATTTTCACCTACTGCCTCTCATGGTGGCCATTATGATGACACTATACTTATATATGATATAAATCATGTTTATGTTTTCTTTATTCTTCTATAAGTTCCATTTATAGCATGCCTTTATGGTTTCTATTATGGGTAAATGCAATAATCTCATTAGAGGAAGTGCGGACCATCACCCCCTCAAAGTGATATGAATTGTTCATACCATATGTGGTACATATAAAGGATAGATTTAATGACATAATATATAATAAAATACTGGAATTATAATACTACTACGTATCATTATATTTTAATTCCTTTAAATATGAGATAGAAATGGAAGTAGCGTTCATGCGTACGTACGGATTACCGTCTCCATGAACGGTGCATTTCATTTCTTCCCTCTAAATGTTATGTACTATTATAAATAAATGTATATGATGGATATATATAATATATATGATATAAAAATCATGAATATCATCCTGGATATAATTAAACTTTGACCACATGAACAAATTGTAATGATAAGAAGTCCATTTTGACTCAAGTACCAAATATCGACAAAACGAACATTATTAACTTAAATGACTACATAATGTTTATAACATGGTAATAAGTGATATAAAAAGGAATAATATAATTTAAAAAGGTTATTAAGAAAGTATAAATTAACTTTAGTTTATTATTCCAGATATTAAAGAACGATCGAGTCAATTCGGACTTGAGGCAAGAGATTTCTTATCTCACTTTTAATTCCGTGATATTTCCATTGTTCGCCACTTATTTATTGAATGTGGAGTATTGTGTACTGAATTTTGATATATGTTATAATTATTATCATTATATTCAGGGTATTATGTGATTTATTTGATGGTTATTAACTTTGGGTCATATGACTCGATTGATTACAACGTGGTAAGGTGTTTTCATCTCACTTTTTATTCTCATGAGATTCATGCTCTATATGACATTATTACTTTTTGTGTGGTGTATGTACTGCCCATGATGGTACTATTTGTTTAATATAATTTCATTTATGAGTATTTACATCTTCATTGTATGATCCTTTTTTCATGTGGCGTATGTTTTGTAAGTTACCAAATCGGTAAGTGAACCTTTGACCCTCCTCTATTTAAAAGACCTCTTTTGTTATGTCTTTTAATTTACATATTATTATGTTGGGATATGTTCTTCTATATCCTCATTGATGTAAACTCTATTTCCATGTGATGAGATACCCTTTTTATCTGATCAAATCACTTTCTGAATTTTAAAGTGACACAGTTAGGCTGTCGAATTTTTACAAGGGAACTTCTTAACCCAATTTCAATTCTTTGGGTTCAACTTGTACTTCTTGAATATGTAATCCTATGAATATGTGTGAATGACCTATGATTGTTTTACACTTAATATTCACTTATATTGGGTGTATTTATATTTTTCACACATAATCACGTGATTGATATATCCTTAATTTAAGGATACCATCTTTATAAGGGATTTCATCTCGATTTACATTTCCATTGAGACTTCATTGTTGTTATGCACCAATTCACTCTTATATGGTGTATATACTATCCTTGACATAGTATATCATTAATACCTTTATTCACATTATATTACAAATTTTTTATTTAGTGTTGTTCCGAAATTATTTGTAATCAAGAGGTTCTCATTTTGTTCAAAACTCTTTAACTAAAATATCGTTTTAAATTTTTTAAAGATTTATTATCCTAAATCTTTATCTTTAATGTACATGTTTTAAAAATAGTTTTCAGTATTTATTTATATGGACATTAATGTTTTGAAATTATAATTCCATTAAAATATTCAAAGTGGTATGGGAAACTTTGATTTAAAAATCTCTTTTTAAATGGTTTATGAAAATGGATTGATTATTTCAATTTCTTGAAATTACTTCTTGTGACTTCAAATGAAATGTTATTAGTGAAATGTTTATATTTGCAATATTTTATGTGCTGTGATGGTACTTGGACATTTTATTGGTGGTTACGTGATAAACCATATGATGGGTGGTGCCATGAATACCAGGATGGGTGGTTATGTTATAACCTCCAATGCATTGGGTATGGAAGTTGGTTGTATGACTATTCCATTTAGTGATATGTGTGGAAGTCGACCGTATGGTTATTCCATTTAAGTTTGTTTATGTACCAAGATACCTTTATATATTATGTGTTCTTTATATGGGTTTTATGGTAATATTTTGGTTACAAAAGGGTAAGTAATGATCTTTTATTCAGTGAAGAGTATTTACTACTTCATAAAGGTGAAAGGTAATACTTATGTTAAAGTATTATGGTTTACTTGTTGTTTTGAAAAACTAAAAATTTTCCTTCTTTGTGTATCCCTTACTGAGCTTTTTGTGCTCATCCAAAGTTTTTTTTGAAATGTTTTTCACAGGATATAATGTGGAATAGGGTCAAGGGAGGGATCAAGGAAAAGTCATGTTGTCTAAAACATGGAACTAGACATGTTTCTTTTTAAGAGTTTTTATTTTATGAAAAAAATGGATACTGCGTAGTAGTGTCTACTTGTAATATTCATGTTCTTATGTAATAGTTATCATCTAATTCTCTAAAACTCTAAACCTGAAATGATCCTCAATGTGAATTATTCATTTAATTCAAGATTATGTAAGGTTTAAGGCTGAGTCCTTGTACATGATAGTAAACAGGGGATCATAATTATTGTATGCTTTATAATAAGAATTATCATATGTAAAACTGAATTTAATTACAGTAACTTCCTAAATAACGAGTTTAAAATAGCACATGAAATGATATTTCATATCAAAAATGTTCTAAGTCATGATTCCAAAAACTTCTTCAAAAAATTTAACTCACTTATTCATCAAGGATACACTTCATTATTAATTAAAAATATTACCTTCAATTCCTATCATGCTTCTACAGTTGAAATTTTTTTCATGTACCAAACATTTAGTTATAAATAAACACGACATGATATAAAAAACAAGTATCAAATCATGTAATATTCTTACTACAAATAATTATTTATATGATCATGAAAAAATTAATAAATGGGAATGTGACATGATTACAAGGACTATATCATATCATCAAAAATAAAAACACTAAGTATAATCAGGGTTAAAAATACTACCTTAGAATGTAACCCATGAGAATGATGCATATAAACTTTATAATTTTTTTTACCACAAAATTAGAGTATTTCCATATAAAAATATTTAGTAGGCTAACAAGGTCCTTTTATTGGAACATATGGGTCCCAAAATACCTATTTACTAGATCGTCTCCTCCTCCTACATCTGATGCTTGGTTTAAATGACATTGATTTCCTACGATACCCATACAACCTCACATGATCCTAGATCAAAACTTCATCATATCTATAAACCCTCATCTTTTATACCATTTTTTCATGACCCCCCCACTAATATACCTATTGGATCGGTAGTGAAGATGGGGATGACCCCAAAGCTCACATTTAATAGTCCACAAGATGACGAGTAGAACTGATGGAATTTTCACAAATATGGGAGGCATTAAACTCATTATATAATTAAGGAAGAGTGATAATATCCACCAATAAACCCCTTTTATACATAAATGAAAAAGTTTAAATTTCTGAATCCCAATCGAAACTATAAAATAAAATACAAGAAAACCAAAGTTAATGTAACACTGAGATCTTACCTATACTCTAACTAACTAAAAAATAAAATCCCCATTATCTAACATGTTATCCTATAAAATTATTAAAGAAACACTATATAAGAATGAGAAATTAGATGTACTTAGTATGGTCACATTCTATAATAAAAATAACATCAATGTAAAATTAATGGGTTGGGATAGATATGTGTAAAGAAAAATAAATAAGTCAAAGATTAAAACAAGAACCAGGATAATCAAACATAGATGAATGTAAGAATAATAAAACTTCCAATAATACCACCTATAATAACCACATCACAAGGATATTATAAAATCATAAATATGAATTGAAAACTCAAACAACCTTGACCGTGAGAGATATATCCCATATCTATAATTATAATAATTTCTAAAATTAACTACCTTCCTAAAAACTATATCTATAACTAATAATTTCCATCCAACACTATCATAAATAAAAATGGTACATGTATAAATAAAAATAGAATCCCCCCCCAGAATATTTCCCCCACTCTTACCGATAAACTTTGAGGTCCTTACAACTCATACTGATAGTGATCCAGTAAGATAACCCCTAACTCAGTGATCAAGAAGCTAGAAATTAAATAAAAAAACACATCATCTCACCTTTATATCAAACCACAATGTCAATATACCAACAATATCATTATCATCAAACTATGCACCTCATGTAACACATCACCACCACATCATCATCAATGTCATATCGTCATCACCATGATCCCTCACCACTCATTTATAGGTATCATCAAAATAGTTATTCAAGAAACATATCATATCACAAATAATTCAACACTTAGACAACAAATGCAACAATTCATAAGAAATAATTAATATTTAATAATTAAGATAGTTAAGAAGTGGGAAAGGATAAATGAACATCAATATCGAAACATAGCCTTCACCAACCAGGAAGTTCATATATCGTCCATTAGTTTTAGTTTTCCTCTACATTATTCTTCCATTTAAGTATCACATGTACCTTTTATTAATTCATATAAATACCCAAGTAAATTAATAAAATCAATCATTATCTTTATTTCTTAGAACAATACTTTAGTTAATCAATTTAAATCCTTTTGATCAATCTTTCTTAAACACGTTATAATGTTCTAAACTAGGTTCAAATAACCTCTTTATTTATGACATACTATTTAGCAGTGAAATAATTTAATATTTCACGTTAATATCCATTTTTCTTATTAAGAAATCATATTAAACACTAAAATAATGATGTATCACCCCGAACCCCAACATTCCAACTCAAAGATAACCCCAAACTAGGATGATATCTACAATTATCTAATGACACATAACCTACCAATTACTAAGAAATAAAACCCACTCATTACCTTCCTCTGAAAAACCCGATTCATTTAACATTAATTCACATACCCATAAACCCAAATATCCATATTTTATGTGAGTATCTTACACAACCTCTATTTCTAACAATACTATCTAGTAAAGAGACATAAACCACCTATCCCAGGTACCCCCTAGATCCTTATTTCACAACCCGTGGTTATAGGCATCATTCTAATGTATATTATAGAATATATGCAATAAATCATCATAAAATATAAAAAATAACTTTATATCACTAACATAAGGACTATAAACTAACCTTTACAATATCACTAAAAAATATATCTTAAAATGATATAATTACCCAATCAATTTCAGAAATAAACTAGCACTGAAAAAATTAAATTACAATACTTAAATATTAATTCTAGGTTTTACCATTCATATTTTTATTCAATAATTCCATTTTTAATGTTATTTTTAATATATTAACTTTAATTTAAGATTTTTCATTCCATTCACACCACATACTCAGGGAAATTTTCATCTCATTAATTGAATTCTATATTCACATGATCTTCCAACATCTATTCCTCTTTTGTAGTCTCACACATATAATTATATGAAATATTTAATATAATAGAAACAATATTTAAATAGAATTAGGTAATTATAACTTTCATGAAATAAATAGGGGATATCTAACATGATCACCATTCAATTCAGTTTTATAAACCACCCAATACTCCCCATCGATCGACTTTTATAGTAGTTATATAAAAATATAACAAAGAAATACTAGCGAAGAATTTGAATGAGAAAGATAAGAATCACCATAATTAAAGGTATAGTTAATCTAAAGAAGCATAAATAGAAAGAACAAACATCCCATTCCATCAGAATGAAAACCAAAATATCGATATGAGAGAAGGAATTTAATTATTGAACTGAGGGAGGCATACATGGACCCATACCCCCAGACCAAATAAGGGTCTAAGAGGAGAGTAAGATAAAATGTGTAAATAAACCACCACCCCTCCCCCATAAAAACAATCTCTACCAAACCCAAGGGGAGAGTAGTCACTTATCCCATTTGAAGGAATTTTAAGTGAATTCTAATAATCAGAGGTTATAGTGTCACATTAAATTATCTAATGATATTAAATGGTTTGTTATAAATTAAGAAAATTTTAGAAACTATATAAATTCATGTGAAGGGGTAACAATAAATATGGAATGGTGATAATTTCATTCATTTGATTCAAAGGGATAAACAATGAATGGTTTTAGGTTGAATGGGGTAACTTATAGATTCCACATAATATTAAGAAATATGTAATTTTACAAGATATAAGAATACTAAAAACTCCTTAACTATGAAAATATAGAAAATTACACATCAAGAGAACTAAATATGATCACCAATGAGTCCATGTGAAGATATATAGAATATTTAGCATTAGATCCATCATTAAAAAATTAACTTTAAACCACCAAATTCAGGTGTTAGTGCTACTTCCATTATTCTTTGAATAATAGTTAAGAAGGAAAGAGATTGAAAAAGGAAATTACCTCAAATTGAAGAAGAATATATACCATGAATAAAAGATTTAACATCCTTAAAAGGATAAAAATATCCTAAGGAATACCCTTGGACCAAATAGGGATAGAAAGATAGGTATGAGGTCAAACCAAGGGTAATGGGAATCCTCTATTTATAGAGAAACTAAACCGGCCTACACTATAATGTAAATATACTCAAAATGGCCATAGTGGACTCAATATAAAGAGATCAAAGATTACACCATTAAAAATAGTAATATCCTCCTCAAATATAATTGGTAATTAAAACCGTTTAAAATGGTTTTTACTAGTGATATAACTGGAACCATGATGTAGGAAAAAATCTCTCACCATTTGAGACCAGCACATTCAATAACAGAATGTGGTGAAATTAGACCATCCATTTACAAAACCTACCACATAGTTCAACTTCACCTCAACATAATAACTCCAAGTATTTATATGAAACCATTTTTATTTACCCATTTCCCATAAGGGAAGCCTTCATAAAACCCCAGTTTCCACACTCACCACCACAATATATAATAACTTTCCTCGTCATTTTCCCAAAGTCTGTGGAACATGACTTCACCGCGATATGACCACTATAAACACTAAAAATGAAATTTTATATCCCCTTTTCCAATATGGAAATGATATAAATTAAGTAATCCACAACTACCATTGAAATTACTACCTCTATATCAAAGAGAAGTCATTTACAAACACAAGGTTAGTTATAGAAGCACGATGACACCAAACCCTTCACCATAGGTGTAGAGATTATATCCATTTATTATTAGGGGAAAATACCAAGAAACACCCTCCAATAGGATTTTTTCATTCCCCATTGTTAACCAAACACTTAAAGTGGACAAGATCCACATTAAGAGCCTTCAAAATGCTCAATCCCCAAGACCATTCCATTAAAATGGTCACTTCCACACCTAGCACAATGGCTTAGTGGAACTAAGAGTGTCCATAGAACTACTCTCACATATATAAGACTCTTATAATCCCTCTCAATATACCCATACCACATGAATCACAATGTAATTGGTTTTGTAAAAACAAGGTTCTTGTAGTAGTTATAGGTATGGGTCAGAGATACTATCTTCTAATGCATTGAGTATCTTCCATGAACACCTGAGATCCTAATTATAACATAATTTCTTTATCATAGAAACTTGAAGTTTCTCCTCATTGAATGTGGATTGATTTTGATTTGAGATCACATATATCTTATTAAGATTTAAAAATATAAAGTGAATCCTCTTTTTCAACCTCTTAAAATTTTTATAATAAATTTAATCTACCTTTATCACATTCTTAAGAAATGATATATCCATTTTGAATTGAATATAATCTTAATATTGATGGGTATATAGGTGG
This sequence comes from Viscum album, assembly GCA_963277665.1. Taxonomy (NCBI): domain Eukaryota; kingdom Viridiplantae; phylum Streptophyta; class Magnoliopsida; order Santalales; family Viscaceae; genus Viscum; species Viscum album. The sequence continues at coordinate 1,036,766,696 of OY728126.1, forward strand.
GAAATGGTATGTAAGTTTCTTTTATGGTTGTCAATGGAGGATACTAAGACATTTTGTGATGTATCACTTCTTAAGATTAGATTCACCACCACTAAATCGATAGTACAATGGGTTTTAAGAGAATTATATTTTGGTTAAAATGGTGGGTTAATACTCTACACATGTACTTAGTGAGATTATCCATTAAATCGGGTTTATAATCAAGAGATTAATGAAAATTATTTTTATTTTTTCTCCAAAAAAGATCAATTTATACTTATAGAAGATGTAGGAGGATTCTAAATATTTGAGAGGGATTAAAGTTCTTAAAATAAAGGAGATTTTTCTTAACATTCAAAATAATCTAAATTATAATTTATAGGAATTAGTGTACCCATTAATAGAAGTCATCCCACCCTATGGAATTTGATAGATAAATATTATGTAAAGGCATGAATTTTACAGATTTAATCAAATTCATTCGATCACATCCGATCGAAAGAGTAGCCCAAATTAGACAAACCATTGGTCAAGAATGTATTTTATATCATGCATGTTGTGATATATTATTTAGATCATAGTTGTTCACTGAAATAGGTTGACCTACCAAACATACCCATTTGGTTCTAGGCACAAACCCACATGACCTACCAATCAATTGGAAAAAACATGTAACCTATATGAACCATGAAATGATGTAACTTGCAAAGTGAAAAGTGTGCTATCACAACATAATATTGATTTATCATGCACAAAAAATTATGGAGGGTGTAGTTTACTTTCCCTCATACAATTATTTTCTTACATTATCACTTTTGAATAATGATAGTTTTATTACCCCAATTAATGTTGACCCTAATCCATCCCACTTTTTGATGTGGTATTCTAAAAATTATTTTTATTTAAAAACATAAAAATATATATTTTTTAAATATTTTAAAAACATTAAAAATCCTTAATCCTTAACTATTATAAAATATTTAGAACAACATTTTAAAAATCAAACATCATACTCACTTCGAAATAAATTTTAAAAATAAAGGTATAAATCAACTTAATCCTTTATACAGTAGAGAAAAATCAAATTATAATAGTGAAACATGTGGACACTGGATTAAATATATTACCCTTTTTATAATTTTGGGTTGTTCTAAAAAAGTGCATTTAAATTCTTCTATTATTCATCAACTACTTGAAATCATTATGTCAATGTGTCACTTATACTTTAATGAATGTTTGAGAGTGAAAGTGATTATCTATTTTAAGTGGCCACACTCCTATATTCACAAAGGTGAACAAAAAAGTGTTCCCATGTTTGAACACATATTTAATTTACTTGGTTCATTAATATTTTTAGACTCAACCTCCTGTAATCATCGATACTAAACACCATTTTATAACGATATAATAAACCTTTGGGTCTTTACTTCATACATATGATATAATTTAATACATTAAACTTATAAATGTGAAGTTATCACACATTAATTTGAGGTCCCATCATGGGGGATTTTTTAACAAGGAATTTAAACCCATCCTAAATGATTTTTTGTACACTTACTTCCCTCAAATTCACTTTATTAGTAGATCCACCAAATTTTGACTTGATCTAAAAAAATAATTAGTTATTATACTATCTTGTATAAAATACCTTATATATATATATGTATTTCTAAGGCCAAAATGTATTAATTTTACATTAAAAGTATTCTTGTATTCCCTAGAGAAAATTTATTGAATATCACAATGTATATAAATCAAATACATTGGTATATGACACAATATTAGATTTGATTAAATAAATCTTATCGATTATGATTATTTGCTAGTAACTACTAAATAAAAAAATCATAAGCCATTATAGAGTCCATTATATAGGAATATTTCTTTAATATATAAGTGATCACACCACCAATAGTGTAAAAATCTAACCGCTCATATATGAGTGATCCTCCATATTAGTAATCCAACCTAAATAAAGAAACTTCTAAACACCCTTGGGTTTACACTATAAAATTATTGTAATCCATAATAACCTTTAGTTATTTGGGAATTCTTTTAACTCCATCCCATTATACATATCTTGGATTATTTCTATACCTAATTAAGATATGAAATATTGGGTCGTATTATTCTCATAACATATATGAGACACTTAATAACCCTTTAATATTTTAGTTGAGAATCTACCCAACTTGGATTTGGTCATAACCTACTCCCAGAAGTACATGGAGCATAAATTAATGAATAGAAAAAAATTTCAAACCAACTTAAGACCCATTAAATATAATGTTATTGTGAAAGGAAAATAAAATTCTTATTCTTAACAATTTTGATTCTCCAAATGACATTTGATTTAGCTAAGTCTTCTATATCAATGTTTATAGATATAATAAAATTATCATTATTTATATGATTCATATCAGTTATAAATATTAGTATGTCATCAACATATAAACAAATAACTACACCATAGTTATTATGAAACCTACTAAAAAAACATTTATAATCTTAGTTAACTGCAAATACATTTGAAAAAATTACTTTATAAAATTTCTTAAGAAATTGTTTTGAATCTTATTTTAAACCTTATAGGGACCATACCAATTTGAAAACCTTATTTTTTTCTAGGAATTTTTAATCCTTATAGTTGTTCAATATATATTTATTCATCCAATTAACAATTTTATAATGTTTTTTCAATATCTATTTATTGAGTTTAAAAATTATTTATGCAAGCTAAATAAAAAATAATTCTAATGGAAGATGTATTACATATAAGAGCATAAGTATTGAAATAATCTATTCCATTATTTTGTGTAAATACCTTAGTACCAGTTTGGATTAATATTTTTTAACTTTACCATTGAATTTTAGTTTCCTTCTAAATACCTACTCGTAACTTATTTGTTGTGAACCACAAGGAAGATCATATAATATCTATGCATTGTTCTTAGTTATGAATTAAATTCCATCATTTATAGCTTCTTTATACATAGATTCATTATAATATGGAATGGATTCATTGAATGTTTATGGATTAGTCTCTATATTATGAAAAATTGGAGTTTGTGTACCAATACTATCATCAGTTCCATCCATAAAGTACATATATAGATTATATATATATTTCTTTAGTATATAAGGTCATTTAATTTTACGAACCTCCATGACTGTATATTCTTGATACACAATTTTATTTCAGCTAAATTTCACTGTTTTTTTAAAATTATATATGTATAAAGTATACCTATATTTATCAATGACAACATCTCTTGATTCAATAAGTATATTTATAGGTCATAATAATTTTATTCTATAACTATAAATATATATTATTTTCAGTATTGCACATATACTAGAAATATTCTCTTAGTAACTCTCCTATATAACTTTTACCTTTTAGGTTTTGGTACGCTTAAATTTTTTTGACAACCCCAAACCTTTAAATAATGGAGGTTTGGTTTCCTAAAATTCCATTATTTATATAGATTCATGGAATTACCTTTTGTGGGAACACTATTTAGGATGTAACTTGAAGTTAATAACATATTTACCCAAAATATTCTTGAGATACTTAACATAGACACACAAAAATAACCCTTCACATTAATGTTCTATTAATTCTCTTAGTAAAACCATTTAATTGAGGTTTATAGGGAGTTTTGAATTCATGTATGCTCCCTAGGGATAAATACAATGAAGGAATAAAAAATTCCAATCCTTAGTTGAATGTGAGGCATTTAATTATAAACTCCCATCAGTTTTAAAACTCATTTTTATAGATACTAAATTAATCTATAACATCATCTTTATCATGTAAAAGATAGGCATGCAAAAATATTGAAGAATCATTAATAAAATATATATATTTTTATTACCTATGGTGGGGTAACCTGAAAATCACATACATCACTATGTATTAATTCATACAAATTACTATTTAATTTTATAGTTGGAAATGGACTCCTAACTATTTTAGTTTTCATAAAAGTCACACATTTTTTATTATTTATATACAAGATAGGAAATAAATCCATTTTTGATATGTCATGAATTTTCTTATAGGTTATATGTCCTAAAAAATTATTAATTTTTTTTAATAGACTACATTAAGTAAGCATAAATAAAATTATATTTAATTATAATAATCCATCACAATAGTGACCATTTCCAATAGTGATCATGGATAAAAAAGTTATCTACCTTGAACACATTCTTAAAATAATGATTTTCTAAGAATAGCCCTAAACTAAGTCCCATTAAACTTCAAGAACATAGAAGACATCATTTAAAGTGAGTATATTTCTTAAGGAAAACTTGCGATCAACCACACCCTTACCTTGTATATTTATTCATGCATAGTTCCTCATGTAGAGTAATGTCAAATCATTTATTGATTCCATCCCATTAAAGGCATATTTTTTGTTTCCCTTGGGTCATGTAGAACTAGAATCAATCAACTGATAAAAGATATCCTTTGTCACATTTGTTTTGAATATCATGGTCTTAAAGTGGTTCTTTGAAGCTCTATTTCTATATTTCTTCTAAAAGAGATGACAACCACATTTTAAGTGTTGCAACTTTCCATAGACGTAGAATTCCTCCTTCTTCTTCTTGAATTATACCTTTTTTATAGATGTTTTGAATGTTTTTACTCTTTTATGACCTGCATATACACACTTAATCTTCCATGAGGACCTTGGATATGTAATCCTTAAGTTTATTTAACTCATTGTTCTTTTTAAATTACTCACAAATTTTAAGGTTGTTGGATAACACATTATGGGAATTACATTCTTTACTGTGTTTTATATAATTTATAACATTCTTCCAAACACATGGGAGTTTATAGATTATGGATGTGAAAATAATGGAATCATATATTTTTATCTCATTTTGTTTTAGATATTTTAAGATGCATTATATTTAATTTAATTACACTTTGATAGATCTATTATTTACCTTTTTTATGAAATAAACATTTTTAATAGTAATTTCATGTTCATCACATCCTAGGTGATGCAATTTTGTTCTAAAGAAACCCATTTTTTCCATTTATAGGTTTTGGTAAGTGTCAAAGATATTATCAAATAATTAATTTAAAATGTTTCTTTGGTATACAAGATAATCATTTTACCATTTTTTCTTTGTGCAGGAAAATTGTAGTGTCTCATTCTCATATGTATAGGGATTTGGAGTTGTGAGAATGTACACAACTTTGAGAGTCACATGTACCAAGTGAATCCTTTTTATCCACTTACTAAAATTATAGTTGAACTATTTTACCCTTATAACATTGTTGATAATTTCTATATCCATTTTTACTAGAATCTAATCATAATATGATGGTTATATGGGTGGTAATTGTATGAAATTTTCTTGGATGGTAGTAGATGGAGTTCATTGAGGCACATTACTATGTTTCTCTCTTTATGTTTATATTCTTACCCATAAATGGGTTGTAGAAAAATAAATTTAAGATACAATGGTGACTCAATACTCTACGATTATACTTAGTAGAGAGTATCACTAAAAGAGGATTTGGAATCAAGGTAGTAATTAAATTTCTTTGTTGTTTCAATCTAATAACAATTTGTTGAATATTTTTGAATATTTGAGAGGAATATAAATATTTTATAGGGATTGGTGTTTTTTGGAAGAAGGTGAATTTTATTAATTTTCCATATAATTGAAAATCCAATTTATAGGTATTGGATTTCCCCTTTAGATATGTCATCCTAAAATTTGAAATTAGATAGATATATATTCTGTTAAGGTAATAATTTTCAAGATGAAAAATTGTCCATTCAATTACACCCATTCAAATATGTTCCCTAGATCACAATTTTCATTGAATTAACATGTCCATTATATCACACAAGATCTGATAGATGGTGTAATTTCTTCAAGGTCATAGGTATGCCTTATTTCATCCTTGGAATTTCTATTTCTGGGTTTGTAAATATTATGTGGATCAAAGTTTGAAAAAAAATATTTTTAGAGAAACTATAAAGGAATATGATTATGGAGGATAATTATTTTAACCATGTTATAACAATGTAGTATGTATCTGTGATGTTATAGTGGTGTTTTCATAGTTTGATCACAGTTAGTAAAACTGTACGACATTCCCAGAGAACTATGTGAGGTGTATAGTTTTTGTCTAGGGGTGTCACATGGTTGGAGCATGGTTTGACTAAACTGTGCATCCCTCCAGTGAAAAATTGGACCCTCAGAAACAATGGATAGTAGGGGTGCACAATTAAGGCACACGATTAGTTTAATGGTACAACCTCCTCCAGGAAATCGTGTGACCGGACTATGAACTCTTAAAAAGTGGTATTTTACCCTTTTTACCATGGTTTGTTTTAATTATAATCACTCTCTAATATCATTTTTATTCCCCCTAATCCTTCCCCAGTGCTTTAGAGGCATGTCCCTTGGGATTCTAGGTGGAATTCTTTCATTCTTGATGGATCACATTGAGGTATGATACATTTTTGAACCGGGTTCCCCTCTTCTTTTTAGATATATGTTGGATCTATTCTACCCTCATAATGTTGAAACTAAATTGGAATGTGATGTTAGATATAATGGGTTTGGTGGAGGGTTGATGTTGTTTCTTATGCATCTAGGATTGTGAGGACCCAATCTATACTTCCTTGCTCTCTGTTTTTGAAGGAGATTTGATCTACCTCCTTTTTATGGTAGGTGTTTCTATAAAATAGGTTAATTCTATAAATTTATTATAATTATTGTAAAATTAATTTGGGATATTAATTTAATTAAATACATTATTGGTTTCAAAGTATTTATTGCAAAGATACATGTTTTTAAAGTGTATTTTCTTTAAAAATGGGGTTTTTGTACACAAAGTGTTTGATTAAATGATTGAATGATATTTTGTTTCAAAAATAGGTTTTCAAACACTGAAGGGGATTGTATTACATTTGAATTTTTTTTATAAATTGTGATCATGGTTTTAAAATGGATTTTGAAAAAGTTTCACATTGGGAACCTTGGGTGCATCGAGAAAGGGACATAGGAGATCCTAGTCTATGTGAAACCACTGGGTGTTACTTTTTGGATATCGATAGACACTATAAAGACTTGATATTGGTTTTTACTAACTTATTCATGGTTTTTGATATTTTATGTCTAGTAAATATTCATGTAGGCAAGGTCCCAATACATAGTTATTTTTCATTTATGGTTGTTTGTCACGTGATGGTTTTTTGTCACGAATTTTTTCTCACATGTTTTCATATGAGGTTGTATAACATGGATTCACATGATGGACTATGTAATGGATATGTTTGTATTTGTTTATCTTATGTTGTATGGATATTATTTTCTATTTTATCACATATAATTTTCATATTTATGTATTTTTAAATATAAAATGTTTTATGAATACCTAAAGAAATGATTTAAAATGGGGTTGGATTTATGATAATTATTTGAAAAATTGTTTTTTTTATAAAATTTATAATTTCTAAATTATTGATATTAGAATTTGTATAGACTCTATGGTGATATCCTATTGAGATATGTGCTCATGCCTTAATTTTTACTTTTTTCCAATGTATACTTTTTTTAAAAGGAATTAGGTAAAGGGAAAAGAATTACGTAGCATGCCAATGTATCTTTTAATAATATCCTTTGTTGCGAGATGGTTTGGAGGTGAATTTTGGTCTCATGGGTGCTTATTGTTCTTTTCTTGTTATAAATTTTGGTTTATCTATTTTTTCATTGATTGTATGGATCTTGGATGTATCTATATTTTACTCCTTTTAATCTATTTATATGTATTTATTTTCATTATATGAGACTTTTTTCTTTTATCATATTGCACCTCACCACCGTGACAGGCCTGCTCGAGTGACCTATCTAGTTGACCCATATTGGTTCATTACAAAATAGTATTAGAGGGATACTTAGCCTGAAGTGTGTTAAAACTACCTGAGTTTAGTTCTATGTCTTGGGTATACAAGAGTTATGACCATTGGAATTTGGGTAGTAAGTACGAGAGGGTTCCTGACTAGCTCACTTCCATGACTGAAATCAAGTTACCATGGGGGGTCAAAATATTTTTATAAGTTTGAGACTTGGATTTTAAATTCATTTGAATGAACTGGATAGGGAGTATATTTATATGGACCTTTTCCTTCTTAAATATTTTTTTTTCATATAATTCAGGATTTTTGTAAATTATTAATGTTTTAAAACATGGATGTGAATTATTGATGTAGGTCTTAAGATGATGGATTATAATCTAAAATTGATTATTTATTGTATTGAACTAAATAAATAATTCCTTAGAGATTATATCTTCTAAATTCAAGAGAGGAAGCCATGAGACAGGACCCCCCGGTGAATTCTCTAGTTGAAACTTATTTGGTTGAAGCTATAATCCATGCAATTTATACATTGGGTATAGTTGGTGTCACGTACTCAGGATATGTGGTGGATCATGGATCTAGATTCACTAGGAAATATCCAACCATCTTCTTTGTTGACAAGGGAATCCAGGAATCTGAAAAGTGTCTTAAGATAATTGAGATAATATTTAACATTTTGAAGACTCTTGAAGACTCTAAGGTGGGTTTTTCGAGGTATATGCTTGAAAGATTGGGAATGATATAGTGGGAATCTATTATGAAAGCTAAGTTTTATGAGGATTTTACTTGGAATTATTTCAATAAAATATTTAATATGATCTTTTACCCTGATATGTTAATTGTGGAGAATAACTGATGGGTTTTTTACCTTAAAGAAAGGTGAGCATACCTTTCTAGATTATTCCACCTACTTTGCTGAGCTAGTGCATCTTGCATTAAAGATTGTCACTAATGAGTACCTAAAGGCTCAAAGGATTGAGTTGAGGCTAAGGTTGGATATTTGGTCAATGTTGATTATCATGTGCCTACCAACCTTCATGGAGGTCTTCAAGAAATCAGCTTTGGCTGAGGTAGACATAACTATAAATACTAGTTTGGGTGGAGCTTTAGTCAGTGTAGTTGTTATCTAAGGTGAATCTTCTAGCTAGAAAAAAGTGCAAGGAAGGTATGTTTTCTTCAAGAATATTTTCCTTCGATTCATTAGGATAGAATTAGTTTTTTATATTAGTGTGGAAGGCGTGGTCATACCTAGCCTAACTGTATAGAGGCTCTTAAGACTTTTCATCATTTTGGATAGTATGGACACCAAAAGTGTTTTTGCGAAAGGATATCCTAGAAGAGTAAGGCATGATACACTCTTACCAAGACTTCATAGGTTCATACCAATGCTTCCAAGGGTGGTGGGTCTAATCCCCAGGCCAAGGGGGATGCTCATGCGACCATGATTGGGTGGATTTATATTAAAGAGTATGTTCCAGAGGAATTTGAAGTAGGGCTAGCTATTGTTAGAGGTATAATGTTTATTTTATCTTCTATGGTGCTAGATTTGTTTGATTCAATTTCAATCACTCATTTATATTATCAAAATTATTTAACATGTTTGTATTTTGTTTGGAACTTATTCCATTCCTTATGGATATTTCAACACCTTTGAGAAAGAGGTATGAACAAGTTTTCAAGTATCCCATGTCTCAGGTGATGATATCAATCTTCGAGGTGGTGTGGGAATTTGTAGTTCTTGATATTGACAACTTTGACCTGACATTTTTCATGAACTGGATGATCAACATTATGTCCCAGATAGACTATTATTATTTTTGGGTTCAATTTTTATCTTCTATTGGGGTCACTCATGTTTTTTAGGGTGAGTGAGACTCTAGATTGGGAAGGGAGGGGAATGTTATTCCATATTATAGGGTAATTTTCTGCTAATTTTTAGAGATTATTCTCAATACTATTGATTGTTTTTGGGTAGTTTACTCCCTACGGAAATGTTTGAAAACCCTGAGGTCTTTTCAGATGATTTTTCTACATTACCACCATAGAGAGGGGTTAGGTTTACTGTTGACCAACTCCATGGTATGATTCCCATTTGAATGATATCTTATTGAATGAAACCTACTAATTTGGTGAATGTAAAGTCTATATTGATGATTCATAGGTTAAAGTATTTATTCTTCTTAGCATGTCAACATTGGATTAACCCTTCGTCTAGGCATATGAGATTCTTAGACTTTGTGAGGACTATTTAACGTTAAATTGGATGATTATTAAAAAAATATCATTTGCCTTGGATTGATGATCTTTTTGACTAGAATATAGGGAAATGTTGGTTTTCAAAGAATGAAATTTTATTAGGGTACCACTAATTGAGAGTCCAAGAAGAGGATATATCTAAGACAACATTTAGGAGTTTATATGGGAATTTTCAGTTTCTAGTTTTTCCATTCAGACTCATTAACTCTCCTATAGTATTTATGGCTTTGATGAACCAAATATTTCATTGGTTCTCGAACTCTTTTGTTGTTGTGTTGATAGATAACATATTGGTGTACTCCAAGACATAATATAATTATACATACTATTTGGATATCAGTATTCAAACATTGAAGGAACATATTTTATATGGTAATCTTTCTGAATGTGAGTTTTGGATTCGGGAAGTGAAATTTATTGGGCATGTTATATATAAGAGATAATTCTCAGTGGATCCTAAAAGGATACAGGCTGTTATGTCTTGGGAGTATCCTAGAAATGTTTTTGAGATCCATAAATTGTTGAGTTTTTCTAGTTACTATAGGTAGTTTGTTCATGATCTCTCAAGATCAAATCTTTGATGGCAACCTTATCTTGTAAGGGTTTAAATATTGAATCGAATGAAAAATTTCAAAGATATTTTGGGGTGGTGAAGTTAATTTTGACTTCAGATCCAGTTTTAATTATATTTGATCTATGTTAAGGTTATGTTGTTTTTTTATTCTTATGGTATGTGTTTGTGATGTGTGTTGATGAAGAAGAAACATGTGGTGGCATATAGATCTCTATAGTTATTCCACCTTGATATGAAATAACCTACCCAAAATATTGAGCTGGTATAAGTTATGCATAAACACAAAACATGGAATCAATCTCTCTTTGAGGATCGGATTACAATGTATTATGATCATAAGGGACTGAAATATATTTTTAATCATAGAAATATTAATTATAGAGAAATTGGGTAAAGTATCTTTATAATTTTAATTTTTACATTTCATACACTCATGGGAAAGGAAATGTGGTCACTAATTTATTGAGTAAAAAATTAACAATATAAGCCTTAAAGGAGTTAGCTTAAGAGTGGTATTTTATGAGTTTGTTTGTTAATATGAGATTGGGAGTGGAAGAGGTTTATAGATAGGTGTTCTTGGATTTGATTAAAGATGAATCATATTTTTATGAGAAACTTCAGCTCTATAAGGTGATAAAAAATGAGTACCAAAAATTTAGTAAAATCATTTATGGTTGGGAGACCTTGGGTGAATGGTCTTAGTCTCTTAGTGGATCTTTTCACTTCCATTGTAGGTTGGTTGTTCTGATTTTATCTGAGGAATTAGTTGTTGGAAAGTGGAAACCAGTCATGTTGGTCCATACACCCTAGGTTTAATAATATGTATCTTGACTTAATATTTAGGTATTGGTGGCCAGGTAAGAGGCAATAGATTGTATATTTTGTTTCATGTTGTCTCACTTTTCTTAAAAATAAAGCAGAACACTAGAGAAATACTAGTTTGTTGTAACCTTTTCCCATTCTGGTAAGAAATTGTGATGACATTTCTATAGACTTTCTCATTGACATTCCATTTAATCCTAGTAGTAAGGATTTTATTTTGGTGATCATTAATTTAATTATGAAACAATCACATTTATTATAAATTTTGGAGGTGAAAAAAGTGGAATAGTTTAGAGACTTTTATGTCTGAGATATTGTGAGACTTCATGAGGTTCCCCCTACAATTATTTATAATAGGGACCCGAGGTTCACATCTAGGTCTTGGAAAGGGTTAAAGGAGGTGATGAGTTCCCAGATGAAATTGAGTATATCTTATCTTCCCTAGACATATGGAAAAATAGAAAGAGCTATCCCAGTTCTTTAAGATATTATTTGGGCTTGCTTGCTTTATTTTGGAGGATATTGGGAAAATAATTTTCCTTTGGTCGAATTATACTATAAAAATAGTTATAAATCTTTGATAAAGATGTAACACTTTAAATAATTGTATGGGAATCTAAGTAGATCTCTATTATGCTAGACAGAGTTGGGATAATGGTCCTTGTTTGGACTGAGTCTTGTTTAATAGATGAAAAAAGGTACAGTATATCCAGAATAGGTTGGTCATATCATAGAGCCATCATAAATTTTATGTAGATTGTCATCATCGACCAATAGTGCCTGATTTTTGTAATTGTTTTTTCTAAGAGTTTCAACTCCCTTGGAACATCATCGGTTGGTTAAGTAGGTTAATTTGGTAGTAAGGTTTTTTAGCCCCTTTTAAATAATTGAGTGACTCGAAAAGGTGGTGTATCAGTTATAATTATCATCTCATTTGAATTTTATCCATGAAATGTTTCATATTTCTTAGCTAAAGAGTAATCACATGGATCCTTACCTTGTGATTTAATGGGATAATGTTGATATTTATCATAATACCACTATTGTTGAGAAATTGGTTTTGATTATAAATCACTAGGAAAAGGTACTACATTATAAAAAAATTCCCTTGGCATGGGTACTATGGTAGTATATACTGGATAACCATGCAATGTGGGAGTGGGAATAATTGATGAGGAAGTAGTGACATTATTTTTTTTATCATTCCATAATCTTGATCTCTTTATAGGGACAGAAATCGTTTATGGCGAGGAGAATTATAATGACCTCTAGGTCACAGGTAAGCCTCAGTTAGCCTTAGTCTTTCTCTTTTGGTGTTTGGAAATATTCAGGGGAAAAGAGGTTGAAAAAGGTACTTGGATAGAAACTAGAAAGATACATGTTCAAGGAAATTTTTGTTAACCATGCAATAACTATGCGATATGCCTTTATGAGGTTCTAATAGTGTTTTTCACGGTTTGATAATGGTTAGTCAAATAGTATGATATGTCTAGTGAACCATGCAGGGTGTCTAGTAGATTTCTATGGGTGTCTCATTATTGGAGGAATATTTTCCCAAACCATGTGGCCCTCTAGTGTAAACTATTTACCCCATACATAATGGACAATATGGGTTCATTGTTAAGGTGCTTGGTTAGATTTACCATGCATCCTCCTCTAGGAAATTGTGCGACCACCCTCCAAACTCTTAAAAAGTTGGATTTTACCCTTTTGGCCTTGGTCCTTTTTAAGTATAACCACCATAATATAATTTTAACTCATACTAATTCTTCCCTATCATGTGAGAGGCTTCTACCTTATGGTTCTATGTGGAATTCCTTCGTTCTTGACGAATCATATTGAGGTATATTGCATTTTTTATACGTTTTCCCTCTTCTTTGTGGATATGCTTTGGATCTCTTATACTATCATATTTTTGGAACCCAGTTAGGCATTCATTCTAGATATAATTGGTTTGGTGGAGGATTGATGTTGTATTTTATGGATCTAGGATCATGAGGACCAGATCTACCCTTCCCAAATCTCCGTTTTCGAAGGATATTTGATCTAACTCTATTTTGAGGTAGGTGTTTATATTAAATGGGTTAATTATATAAATTGATTATCATTATTTTAAAATTAATTTTTCTTATTCATTTAGTTGAATTATTTTTTGGTTTCAATGTATTTCTTGGAAGGATACATGTTTTAAAGTGATTTTTATATAAAACTGGGGTTTTTTACACTACGTGTTTGATTAAATGCTTGAGTGGTGTTTTTGGTTTAGAAATGGGGTTTCAAACACTAATGTGGATTTTCTTGGATTTGAATTTTTTTTATAAATTTTGATCATGGTTTTAAAATGGATTTTTGAAAAACTTGGCATATTGGGAACCTTGGATGCATCGATAAAGGGACATAGTTGACCCAAGTGTATATGGCACCACTATTGGTTACTTTTGGGATATTGATGGTCTATATAAGGACTTGATATTGTTTGTTACCAAGTTATTCCTAATTTAGTATCTTTTATGTCTAGTACATATTTTCATAGGATTGGGACCAATACCGAGTGTTTTTTCATTTATATTTGTTTATCACATGATGAATTCCTTTCATGTATTGTTGCTCACATGTCTTCACATGAGGTTTTATGGAATGGCTTCACATGTTAGACTATGTCATGGATATTTTTATACATTATTACCTTATGGTGTATAGATATGATTACTTGTTTTATCACTCATACTTTTCATATTACAGGATTTTTGAATATGAAAGGCTTTCTTAAAAACCAAAGGAAATGACTCACAAATGGGTTTAGATTTTTGATAATGATTTGTAAAAACGTTTTTGTTTTATAAGATAGAACAAATGCATTCTTAATATTAGAATTTGCGTAGAATCAGTGGTGGTATCCTATTGGGTTTTTTTCTCACACGCTAATTTTGAATTTGGGTGGTTGTAGATGCCTTTTTGCAGGACTCAGGTAAAGGGATGAGAATTATGTTTAATGAAAGCTTCTCTTTTCATCATTGCCATTATTGTGGGATGGTTTTGGAGTTGATGATTGGTCACATGGGGAATTTTTGTTATTTTATTTTTATAAATTCTAGTTTTCATTATTTGGATTCGATTGTATAGATCATGGAAGTATCTTTTTTTTCCATGTTGTAAAATGGTTGTATGTATTGTTTTTCTTTAAACAAGACTTGTTTACATTATCTTATTACACATCACCACTATTAAGGGCTAGCTCGGGTGGCTTGTCTAGTTGACCTGGGATGGTTCTTTATAGATGGTCTATATCATATCTATTTTGTGAACCATGTTAACCCCCTGGACATACTCAAATGACCATAGTCCGGAGTAAGTTTGATTTACCAATTTGTCTGAAAAAATCAACCACCTCTATGAACCTCACATAGATGCAATATACAAAGTGAAAAGTGCATCTTCAAAGAACCACATTTCATGATCATGTAGGCACACACACATGATGATGGTTTAGTTCACTTCCCCTATATAATTATTCCCTTAATTTATAAATTTTGAATAATTATATGGTATTTCCCCTGATAATAGATACCCCACTCCAATCTACATTCTAATGCAGGATTCCAAAAATTATCATCCTTTAAAAACTTAAAAATAAAAAATTTATATAGTTTAAATATACTTATATTCCAATAGATTAAAATTTTCTAGGTTCTCCAGCTCATATTTATGGGGAAATGTAAACTAGAAAAATGGAATGAATTTTAAATGAGATTAAATAGAGAAGGTGAAATAGTTAGCAGGTTTATGAGGACTAACCTTAAAATATGTGGATTGGAAACATGAATCAAGAATATATATTTTTTGTTTTAATTTAATTTTTTTATAATTTCTTGTGTCATTTTTATGAGAAGCATGGGTATTTTTTAAAAATGAGATGAATATATATATATCTTATCAATTATATAATAACCATTATATTTTTAATATTTAATATTTTTAATAATTAGTGTGTGTTATTTGTTTTTTTAATCTTCATTACAAATATGAACCACCTCATGAATTCCTTAGTATAAAATATAAACCAAATCAAACTAAATGTTTTGATTCCACATAAAATAAAGGTGTAAATAGACCAGGAAATTTTAGGCTCGGTCTATGCGGGCTTGGCTATCTCAACTCCAGTCATGCCTATTTTGTACCCTAAATTTCAAGAGCATTGCATCCATACAGATGTCAAATCTACCCAACCAAAGGCTTAAAGCTTCCCCAAGATAATGAAATCCCTTAATACAAAAATCCTTGATCATACCATCAATTAGAACCCCTTTTATTTTTAACAAGAGAAGTATTTTTTGAATAATGGTAAATATAGTTGTTATATTTTAATAGACAATTATAGTTAGTTTTCCAATGAATAATAATATCACCGAATATAGGGTTTTTATTATCTATCGTCAATTTTTTATTATTATTGTGGTGTTTTATTATTTTTGTAAATATTATAATTGTTTTCCTAACATTACCAAATATATTAATTTATTTGATGAATAAATAATTATATGTGTTCAAGCATTAATTTGATTATAATAAAATAAAAAATTGGTTTTTTGATAATTTAAATCAAGATAGTTTTTTTATAACAAGAATAAAATGATATAAATGTTAAAAATTTCACTAAGAAATTGATTGATTTTAGGGAACATACTGTAACAATAAATGAAAATAATTGCTAAAAAAATGTTCAAATGGATGATCCAATTAAACAAACATATTTGATATAAAATATATTATATTTGATTGTTTTTTTCTCACAAATTTGGACAATTGGAAGTGTAAATACCAAAATTTCTCAAAAAAAAACTTCATATTAAAATTTTTGTTAGGTGAATGTACTCAACTAAATAAATATTACATGTTTTTAGTTTTTTTGGATTTTAAACCATTTCATGGGATCATTATAGGATTATTTATAACTTTATTCCTCCCAAAGATCTATTAAATATTACATAAAGGGACTCACTTCTTAAATAACATTAAATACAAGGAAGATACATTTTTTATTATGTATCTTCTAAAGCTAAGTGGTGGAGTTGACGGGGTTCTCCAATAGTAAACCTTCAATCTTGTATTGAGATTTTTAAATGACATATTTTACTTAGTATGATTTTTTTTCATTTCTATATGTAATTAATATATCCATAAAATAAGAATTTTTTATTTAATATGATTATTTATGTTATATTAGAGTTTTTATGAATTTACGTTTCATATTTAATAGGGTTAATGTCTCTCATATGAGCATATTTATTTTTAGTTATAGTCACCAATCTTGAGAATTTGTTGTGTGGTTTAGGGTGAGATACTAATCTCTTATAGATTTAGGTTGGGTCCTTGTAGTGCTCATACATGTCATGTTATCTAATTCATCAAGATATTTTATTAAAGAGGTTTATGAAAAAATATATAGAAAACACACACTGTATAAAAAATAAGGAATCAACATGTCAACTCATATATTGAAGTGATAATATAACTAATTAATTTTATCATTTCCACACACTTCATAAAAAATATTTGTAACATACCCATATCTAGTAACCTAGAATTGGTGGGTACATTATTACATGAAATAAGAATACATAAGATCACATACTAAAGGTCTGTAGTTTTAATGTATTTAGGAAACAAAATCCATATATAAAAATTACATTAGCATTATAAAAACATAAAAAATGGTACATATTCAATACATCATTATTATTTCTTAAACTTTATCCTCATTATACCATACGTAATATTCTTCTCTATTACATTGGGAAATAGATAACAAAATAAATTGGTTTTCTCATGTGCTCAGTGTGGGGCAATATATTAAAGAAGATACATATATAATGATCATGACATTTATAATATTAAAGAAATGAATAATAAACATAGATACCTAAAGATTAAATGGGAATAAAATAATAAATACATAACATAATGAATGGACATCATAACGATTGGAATGTATACTTATGAATGTCATAAATATATCATTAAGAACTTTTCTATAACATTATATATAAATGGTAATGACACCCATAAAAATATCTTTGTTTTCTAATGATACTTTCCAGTGCATTGAGGGTTTATATAATTCCAGGATCCACACATCAAATAAATTTTCCAATGTATTCAATCGTATAAATATAAGTCATAAAATCATACCCAAAATAATACTCAATAGATAATAACTAAAATAATTAGAATAATATTCAATAAATATTGGATTATAATTATTGTTCGTGTGGGAATTGTTGGTCCTAAAGGGAATATGGTATTATATCCAAGAAGGGGGGGGGGTGAATTGGACTTTTAAATAGATTAAATTATTTGAGGTTATTATATCTGAGTTATAAAATTATGTTAATGTTGTGAAAAAATGAAAAGAAATGGGAATAATGATTTTTATAGTGGTTTTGATCTCAATTATCTTATTCCACTCATTTCCCCCTCAAGAACTAAGAAAGATGAAACCCACTATAACTAGTATAATTGAATATTGTAATGAATGTTTCCCACTAGGATTCATATCCTAACTAAAAATCACTTTTCCCAAAAATAATTAATCCCAAAATAGACCTTCCTTTTTCTACCTAGAGGAAAAACCTACAAATTCTACCTTGTTCCCACCTATAGTCACAAACCAATGCCTTAATTTTGTTTGGGAGTCACAACCCACAACCCTACATTTTAATGGCTAGTATAACCCATTATAATTATGCAACCAAAAAAATAATGGGAATAAGTAAATCCACAAAACCAGACGAATGTTTCAAAGTCTAAGTGTTGGGGTAGTAAGGAACTCCCTAGTAAAAAATAAATCAAATAATTATAGTTCAGTTGTGAGTAGTGGTTGATTTCTATAGTTTACAAAACATATATGGTTCAAGAAAATCCTCAACCTCATTATTCTGTACCATTTCTATAAAAATAAAAAAATGTAGAGTTTCTTTATTCCCAAAATCTTTAAAATTTGAAATTTGTTTCATCTTTCTTTTTCTAACGAACAACTTTAGAGATGTCAATACTTTTTTACCATATCATATTTCATGTTTAAATGAAAATATAATAATTATTTGAGTCCCTTTAATATTCTATAAAAAAGAAAAAAATACATAAGGTACTTTTTATAAAAAATAATACAGTAATAAATAATAAGTATTAATATCATTTGAAAACTCCTTGAAAATATTTGAGAGAGACTAATCATATTTCTTCTTATTAGAATTTAAATATTTTAATTTCTAGAATTTCATCATAAATAAAAAATCATGCTTAATCCCACATAAATTGAGTTTAATTCATTATAAAAAGAAATTAAAACTTGTTCACATGGAAGTAATCTTAGAGAAAATAAAATACTAATAATATTCATAATAAACTTTCAATAAGTGGAAATTTAAAACAATATGAAAAAGAGAATATTTCCATATTTTTAAAATTATGTGGGTAATAAAGAAAAAATTAATAAATTTGAGTTAAAATTACATGAAAAATACCTGCTACTTATGGGTAATAGGTTTTTACACTTTCATGGATTACTACCCTTACACAACCATTAAATAAATATTCTTACCATTACATGAGACAAAGATTACCCTTACACGTGTTTTGAAAAATATCTTGTTCCCTTATATAAGAAATATTAATATACTAACACCATTACATAATTATTAACATACCCTTACAAATATTTAAGAAACACTCTGGTACCTTTACACAAGTATGGCTTACCTTTACATGAGAAATATAATTTACATGTTACCCTTAATATACTTTTGGTTATACTTATACAGGCTATATAATTTACATGTTACCCTTACACAAGTATGGTTTACCCATACATGAGAAATATGATTTTTAGGTTACACCTATTCATGGTTCATATTACCCTTATGTGAGATAGAGAGTAACCATATATAGAAATGTTACCTTTATATTAGATAGGAAGCACCCTTATGTAGGTTCAGTTACTATTACAAAACTCCTAAAATTTAGTGTACCATTACACAACTCATATAAAATTATGAATACACTTATGTAACTCATAAAAACTCATGGTTACCCTTATTTAACATATAAAATGTTTTGGTTACCTTTAAAACACATGTAAATATTATTAATCCTTTATGTAACCCATTAAAACTTTATATTATATATACATAACACTATAAAACAACCTTTAAAGGTCTTAAATTACATTTTAATCCTAGGGTCTCTTCATAAAACTTGTAAAACATATTATGAAAAATCAAAACACGAAACATCATGATAAATTAAGTAAGTAATTAAAATATATAACCAAAGTTAGACATACTAAATATAACTCTTAATAAATATATGGACATTATAATTAATCAGTAATATGGTATTTTTTAATTATCAAAATAAAACTAAATGAATTTGATCAAATAAGACACTTTAACATTATCCCCCTTTTTGATAATTACAAACAAAATTATAAATTTTAAAAACATTCTGTTTTTTTTTTGAAATTATAAAAAAGATAAAGTAGTAATAGAAAATTTACCTCTTTAAAATAATAATGTTTCTCCACATATTTATCCAAGACAATGTTAAACATAAATAATATATTTTTTTAAAATGAATATAAACAATGTATAAATTGTATTTTATAACATTTTTAAATATTTATAATTCCTAACATATGTCAAGGAGAAACTTTAAGACCATCTGGTGTTATATAGTGTGATTAATTTCAAAAATTAGTTGTGAAAAATAAAAAGAAACCCTTCATAAACTATACTTTTATGAAAAATAAAAGTTTAAATAGTTTGTAAATGAAAAATAATATATATGAAAAATCATGAAATAGTAATATAATAAAACAATATGTATATAAATTTAAAAATATTGAACTTAAAAAAAGATTCCATACTATTAAGGATTTATTTTAAATCTGAAAATTTAATCATAAAAAAAATTAAAATCCCCTTAAATTTATTTCATATAAAAAAATTAAAATTAAATATCTATCATACAATGTTCAAAATTGATTTTATCAAACTTAGTGAAGTATAGGGGCTTAGTAAAGACATCATCAAGTTGTTTTTATATATAAATAAATTCTAGATTTATGTTTTCTTTTTTAATATGATGTTTAATAAAATGAAATTTATCATCAATATGCTTAGTCGAAGAGTTATTTAAGGTATTTTTTCAAATATAAATAGTATAATTACTTTTACAAACAACATGAATCATATTTAAAATAAAATCAAAATTAGAAAGTTTTTTCTTAATCCATAATTATTGATCATAATTATATAAGGAAGTTATATAATCGTATTAAATAGTTGAAAGTGTAAAAAATTGGTTTCTTTGAGCCCAATAAATTTAATATTTACAAAGTAAATGAAACATAACTAAAGTACCTTTTCTATCTATCTTTCATCCTCTAAAATCAGAATCAGAATAACTTTTCAAATAAAAATTAGTTTTAGTAAGATAAAATAAAAGAATATTTAAATATTATTTAACATATCTAATAATACTCTTAATAGATTTAATGTGACTTTACACATGGAAACTTTTTAAAGCAATAATACATGAAAAATAAAAAAAATTAAATCTATCCTTGAAGTAGTTAATTATAATAAACTTCAAATCATTCCTCATTGTGTTTTAATATAAAATATTTTAAAGATTTTTCTAAATCTAATTTAAAAGTAGTACCCATGGGAGTATTTTCACTTTTAGAAGATTCGAAACCAAATCTATTAACTAAATATTTTTCAGACTTAGATTTATTTAAAAAATACCATAATTTCATTGAAATATTTTCAAACCAAGGAAGAATTTAAATTCCCCCACAATACTCATATCAAATTCAGAAGTTATAAAAAATGAAATTTCATAAAAAATATTTTCACATGAATTTCCAAAAATAATATCATTAAAATAAAATTTCACAACCAACATATCATTAAAATGTTTCTTAATAAATAAAGTTGTATCAACCTTTAACTTCTCAAAATTATTTTTCAAAAGAAAACTCGTTATACTTTCATACCATGCTATAGGAGCTTATTTCAAACCATATAATGGTTTATATATTTTAAAAACATAATCCAGATTATTTTCATTTTCATAAATAGGAGGACGTATAACATATAATTATTCATAAATATAACCATTATGAAAAGTGGTTTTAAAATCCATTTTAAATAATTTGAATCCATGAAAAGTAGTATAAGTTAATAATATCCTCATTGTTTATAATCTATAAATAAGTGAAAAAATATTCTTCAAAATAAATATCTACTTCTTGAGAGTTTCCTTGATCCAATAGTCTAGATTTATTTTTAATGACATTTCCATATTCATCATGTTTGTTTCTAAAGATCCATTTTGTTCTGATAACATGAGAATCATTTTATGGAATAAGTAAAGTTCAAGAATTATTTCTAGTAAACTAATCTAAATCATCTTGTATATAAAATATCTAATTAGAATAATTTAAAGATTCATCAGTATTATTAGGTATAAAATCAAAAATGAAATCATGATAGGCATATAAATTCATAACACATTTTCTAATTTGAATATTTTATTCTACAATACCAATTACATTATCTATAGTATGATCTCTATGATTCTTACAAGGTCTCATAAATAGGTTCATATGGAGAAGATATAATCTCCCCCTAAATATTTTCATTGTTATCTTAAGGTTATTCCTATTAAAAATATAAATTTATAAATTCATCCTCAATTGGATCAATATCATCTTCTCTTTTATTCAATGACTTTCATGAAACGTTATATGAATTTATTCTTAAATAACCATGGTTATTTATTGTATATTATATATTCCTTACTATTATTTTAATAACCTAAAAATATTCCTTCATAATAATTTTTATCAAATTTATATAAATCATATTTAGTGTTTAGAATAAAAAAATTACATTTAAAAACCAGAAAATAGATAATTTTAGGTTTTCTCCCATTCAAAAGATCATATGGTATCTTTTTATACAAAGTTATTAAATTAATTCTTTTAGTAACATAACAAGAGGTATTCAAAGCTTCATAAAACAATTATTTAGTTAAATTAAATTCATTTAAAATATTACTATCCATTTATTTAAGTGTTCTATTTTCATTTCTTCTACAAAATTTTGTTTTGGAGTTTTAGGGGCTAAAAAACTGTGAAAATACCCATTTTATTCACAAAAATAGATAAAATATTGATTCTAGAATTCCAAATCATGATCAATTATAATTGAATTAATTAATTGTACATTATAATTTTGAATTTTTTTTAAATAAGTGATAAACATAGATAATTATTTATATTTAAGTGTAAGAAAATAAACCCATATGTACTAACTAAAATCATTAATAATAACAAAGTAGTATCTCTTACCACCCAAACTAACAGGTTTGATAGGAAAAAATAAATCTAAATAAAAAAGATTAAGAATAATTATATGTAGCAAACTTAGATTTTATGAAATATAAATTTTTTATATTAATTTAATATTATTTATATTTTTTTACACACAAAGTTTAGATTGAGTTTCACAAAACATTGAGTTTAAATGGAATTTGACATACTATTAAAATATTATTATTTAATATGATAGTTGTAACCTAAAAGATTGAATGGTGATTATGAATAATATTAACTAAATTATGAATTATGGTTTACAAATGTATATAAAATTAATTCTTTAGTGATCAATTAATAATAAATAAAAATAAAACCCTCTTTAAATAAATGGAAATCTTAATCTCAAAAACTATTTTTTATGCGCACAAGTTGGTTTTATTTCATTAAATTAAATAAATAACTTTTGGTTAATGATTTTAATGAAATTTATTTATTATATATTCAATTAAATGTTTAAAATTCATATTATATGTTTTCTAGGTAACAAATAGGAATACATCTAATTTTGCACTTAAAAACTGTATTATTCAAAAGAGCAGTTTTTTCTCCTTTTTGTGAACTTATTATGAAACTAAATTTTTGAAACTTTTATAAAATTAATTTTATAAAATAAAAATACTTTTTATATCTGTATTTCAAAATTATCGTTGATTGACGTTTTGATATTTTTTCAGAAAAGTTTCATTTTTTGATGAATAATGGCAAATACATAATTTTAATTTAAAACTAACTTTTCATTTATATAATTTATAATGTAAATTTTTTTGAATTGGTTTTACAATAATATTAGTTCAATTTTTTATCAATTAATCCAATTTATTTCATTGGAATAATTTTCATATTGAATTAAGTTATAAAAACTTTTTATAATTTAGAACATTTTATCTTTAAAAACCCGCTTTCTCATTGCATCTAAGGGATTAATTTTAATTTAAAAGTTTACAATTATGTGTGTTGAATTTGTAAAAATTGTTTCTCTATTTGGAACTAGAATAATTTATAATTTATAATAAGGTCAAATTATTGTTTGACCAAAGTGAATTATGAATGCAGTAAAAATTTATTAGTGTGGTTAACGTTTAAAATGAGTTTACCATGCAGTTAAACTAATAATATAAGGGTAAAAATGACATAATATATTATCTTAATTTTACTTATGATTTTATTTAAATATTTTCCATAAATTATCTGAAATATGGAAATCCATTACTAATTTTCTTTGAATATGATACATATAATAAGTTAAGTAAAGAAAAAGATAAAAGATACTTTTCATACTTCTAATATATATAAAGACTTGGGATAGAGAAAAACAAAATATGTTCTGTTATATATATACTTTTGAAATATAAATAATTTTTTATCATGATAATTTACATTAATTTTTTTAGATGAAATAATTAATTCAACTGCTTAAGAAACACCAATATAGTAATTATTTAGTTAACAATTAAATAGAATAGATGTTACTAAAAATATTAAAAGTGAAGTAAATTGAATGAATTATTGTATTAAATTATTTATTAGATGAATATATCATAATAAACTAGTGTGAAAATAATATATTAAAATTCAATCATTGTCTTAATATTTTTTAAATTAAATTTAAATGAATAATGTCAAAATTGACATTAATGTTATTTTATGATAAATTATATTTTATTAATTGATAAAAAATTAATAAAAATACTATATAATAGCAAGTGATATTTAAATGAAGTAAATATAAACTATTTTCAATTAATGGACCAAATTTTCTTTTTTAATGAATATATTGACCCCAAAATAGTAAAAAATCTATGTGCACGATTATGGTTAATGTAATGTTTTTTAATGTTACAGATGCTTATGGTAATATTAATTTCAAAAACAAATTAGTTTTATATTAGATGATATATTTATAATTAGTGTGTATAAATTATTTAATAAGTATAATTTTATTTTAGTTTTAATGTAGAAATTACCATGGTTAAAAATAATTGTTGCTGTAGTGAAAAACCAAAATGGTAAAAATAAAAAAACCAAAAAGTTATAGAAAAACATGTTTAAAAAATGTGTTTAATTATGTGGTGAAGTTTTTTTTAGACTATATAATCTCTCCAAGCCTATAATTATGTATATTTGATCCACTATAGATAATATTGACCTCCCAATAGTGAATACTTTTGGGTATTTGCAAAAAATCCACTACTCCTCAACTATAAAGGGATCTTACTCCAATCTCTTCTTCACACCTTCACACATATTTTTTCTGATAATATATACCTAAATAAATTCCCCGATTACATACTATAATCCTAGAATCCTTATTTTTTTCATAAATTTACCTTGGAATGATTTAATGAAAAATTGAGAAAAATACACGAAGAAGAGCTAATGATCTTTAATGAGAATCTTTATTTTATTTATTTCTACACCTTATTCAATTATTATTATATCTTGATTATATAATAACCTCATAATATTACATATATTGAGACGTTTTTATGTTGAGGTAATGATCTAAAACCATCTCCAATTCCATCAAATGGGTTATGAAACCATCATTCATGTGTACGGTGGTCTACCACATCACGAATCGATGTCATTCATTTTTCCATTACCACCTATCAGGGTTGGTCATAATGAAGTATTTACTATTTTCATATTATATTTAGGATGTTATTATTATTTTGGAATTATTATATCAAACATGCCTTCATGATTTCCATTTTTTGGGAATATGATAACGTCACTTGTGTGTACGATATACTACCGCCTCATAAAGCGATGTGATTCATTTTTGATTTACATGGAATGTATTAAGGACATGTTTAATACAAATATGAGCTATATATAACATAATAATGATTATTTAATGAAAATTTATATTATTTACTTTTATTTCTTCCAATCCAACAAGAAAAAGTAAACGACGTTCATCCCTATGTATATCATACCATCTCCATGAACTATGCATTTTATTTTCTATCTATAAATATTATGGATTAGTATAAATACATATATAATAAATATATATAATATCTATATCATGGTTTAGATTTTTTAGATTATTAAACCTGGATAAATGTAAGAGGACAAAAAATAAACATGAAATAAAAAGTGGTCATTACCCAAAACATAAATTTAACATGGAATTATTAATAAATAGGAATACGGTCATAAGAAAATATTATATGATAGGATATGTATGAATATAGTTATGTATTATATATATAATAAATTTATATTTATTATATAGGATTTTTTAATGAGTAATATGGGATTCAATACTTAAGGTAAGGGATTTCCATCTCACTTTTTTACTTATGCGAGACACATGTTATATTCACCATTTATTTATTTTATGTGGTGTATATAATGATAATGAATGTATATTATTATTATTATATTTAAAATAATTGGCATTTACAACTCCATTTTAGGATCTATCTTTCATGGGTCTTATAGTACAAAATTTAACAAATCAGTAAGGTATTTTTGTCTCAATTTTCCTTCTTTGAGATATATATTATGTTATGCACCTATATTAATTTAAGAGGGGTATATACATCCCATTTTAAATTTAATATCATGAATTTATTCATAAATATGAAATTTTATGTTTCATATTATGTTATTCCTTTATAGGGAATATGATTCAATATTACCAAAGTGGTAAAGATTTTATGTTGTAATCTCATGTTTTATCATGATTGTTTATGATTAAGTATCAAATATTGAAATCTCATGATCCAACCCTCAATAATTCTCATGAATTTTACTATCCATTGTTTATTAATTATATTTTCTATTAATTTTACCATTTTCCCAATCTTTGGTACTTAAGATAATTAAGAAATTTTTTTTTAGAAAATTCTTCTTTAATTCTCTCTTCAGTTGTAAATCTATTTTCTTCCGAAACCATGTTTTATAAAAATGATTTAAAAATCATTTTATTACACTAAAAATTATTTTTTAAATATATTTTTACCCATGTTTTAATTTTTGAAAATATTTTAAAAGTATTCTTCAGGTAGTTTTCTAAAGCAATGCATGTTTGGATTTTACCGACAATGTGAAAGGAATATTCATTTTAACATGTACAACATGAATGTAATTTTATGATGTTATGACCAATAATTTCTTAAAATATTATTTTATAAGTTTTAAAGGTTATTTTTCAATGAAAAAGGTATTCAAAATGTTTTATGGTTTAAAATGTTTTTTTAAATAAAGAAACAATATTTTCCAAAAGAAATGTTTTAAATGATATTTCAGAATTACTTTTTATCTAAGATGATATCTATTGGTGTTACATATGCCTTAATGGGGATATTATCAAATTTTTCAAATCATATTTATTATATGAATGGTTTATACTTTGATTACATGATGTTTATGAAACTTTATTCTCTTACATCGGTTATACCATGATGGAATTATTGTGAAACCCACTTTTTTCATGGGTTATTATATGATGAAATGATTATGAAACCTAACTCTTTTATATAGGTTATGATATGATGAGTTGTTTATGATACCCATTTCATTTTATGGGTTATGATATGATGAATTTTTATAATCTTATGGAACAAATAAATATGGTTTTTATCATGTGTTTATTGGGGCTTATATATACCTCCAATTAAATGGGTAAATATTTATATCTCATGATTTAGACAGGACTAGAATGGAGAGTGAACTTAGTTCAGTAAGACATGAATGAAAGGAGTAGTGAAATAAGTTCAGTAAGAAAGGACTGGAATAGGTAGTGAACTTGGTTTAGTAAGATAAGACTAGAATGAGGAGTGAACTCGATTTAGGAAGACACGATTGGAATGAGTAGTGAAATCAGTTCAGTAAGACAAGACTTGAATGGGTAGTGAAATAAATTCAGTAATACAAGAATAGAATGGATAGTGA
The DNA here is from genome assembly GCA_963277665.1 of Viscum album. Taxonomy (NCBI): domain Eukaryota; kingdom Viridiplantae; phylum Streptophyta; class Magnoliopsida; order Santalales; family Viscaceae; genus Viscum; species Viscum album. The sequence continues at coordinate 1,036,794,579 of OY728126.1, forward strand.
ACACATTTTGGTAAGACAGGGTGGGATAGGGAGTGAAATTGGTTCAAAAAGGGACTTTTTCCGCTATGATGGTCTTGATAGTGAGGCTTAACTATAAGGAAATGATTTTAAATTATTATTTGTATGACAAAAATTACATTTATTATTCTAATGTTATTCTCTCATGGATCATGTTATTTTTTCCCTTATGAATCTTGTATTATGAACTACCAAAATTTTCTCCATGACTCAAGATCATTATCTTTGATATAAAATGTATAGTTTTCAAGTTTTATCCTCATGTTCTCATACCATTATGTTCATTTCATACTTATCTATCTAACTTTTTAACCCTTACTAAGCATTTAAGATCACTATTTCTTATTTTTCCTTTCTATAGGTTATTAATAATGGGATTTAAGGAGGAAAAAAGGGAATATATTTTTGTGAGACATTTATGATCTTCTATGAATTAATATGATTATTTTACATGTTTACAAAGGCACCAACCAAATGGTCCTTGGGATTTTTTGTGTAATTTAATGAATATTAATATAATAATATATAATATCCATATTTGAGAAACCTAGGTTACTATAGTTGGTATCATAGGAAAGGTTTCATTAACCTTTGGAAAATATTATGAGAAATGTTTAGTGAGATCCCTAGTGATATTTCTAAGGATATTTCTAGGGATGTCTCTATGTATAATTATAAGGATGAGTTAAAGTATATGAAAATGTATTGAAATGTTTGTAATGGATAGAGTGAGTGTTTTTTAAGAAATTACATTCCTTCCTAGACAATACAAGTTGATAAGGCTCTAGAACACATATACCTAGGGGTAAAAACCCTGAGAACACTGTATTTAATTAGACTCAATATGGAACTAGTTCAGGATAATAGGTCTTGCTACACACCTAGTTTGACACTTCCAAAGGATATGCATTGGAAATTCACAATCTCTTTATGAACCATCATGAAGGATTAAAATAGATGCTGACTAATAATGACCCAAGATATCATATATTAAATACATTTTCATAATTTAGACTTCCTATTAGGGTTTTTTCATTACTATGTTTTTCCACACCATGATTAGTTTTGCTCAATCTATGATTTTGGTTTTAGTAAAAGGCTATAACCTTAAGGAATCATATTTATGCTGAGTGTGATGGACAATTTTCTGATGATCAGTTAAATGGGATGATGACTGGAGTGAAGGGAGTTAAGATTATGCCTAATCAATTTTCATGAAACATGATTAACAATGTATACCTTAACTAACTCTCAAACTCACCAAATAATAGAAGGAAATATTTCCCTAGGAGTTTGAGTAGTGGAGACCATGGATGAATGAAGATTTAGTTTCTAATGTGTTAAGAATGTGGGAAGAAACACCGATGTGAATATCTCAGAGGTATAAGAAGATGTTATTACTATAGAAAACAAGGACACTAAGCAAGTAACAAAAAATGGATAATGAAAACTTCAGTAAATGCAATGGATGGTAATACTTGTCTCTATAAGATATCATCAACTGTTGAATGATTTACATTTGGAAAGTTTGGTAATTAGGTAAATTGATGTCCAAAGGGGGAATATTTTGAATAAAACCAAATAGGTTATACGATTAATGGTTATATTAGTGATGATGAACAGAGTACAAATGACATATGAATGAAAATAGGTATTAAGGAATAATATTATGAATCCAATTTAATAGTTTTATAAGGAAGTGGTATGATTGAATAATTTTAGTATTGGGATTAAAGAATTATGAAATATATAAGGATTGTCCAGTATAAGTTTTTCTTATGTATTTGAAAGAATATATTGAATGAAGCTGATGACCATGAAAATTGATTTAATGGAAATGTTATATTTTATAGAAAACACATGATTAAGGGAAGTTAACACTTAATATATTCCTAATATTGAGAAAATGGTTTTTATTTTGGATAAAGAAATTCTGGAAAAGTATAAAGTAAATTGGATTGTACTGATTACCTTTGAATAAATTAATGATTTATTGAATAAGTGGTTTATGCTATCATATATGGAGTTTAATTATTTTTTATATTTTAACAAATATAGCTAATAATATATGTTCTATGTATATAATGAATAAGCATGTTTTTTTTCACTATGATTTTATTGTAATTCAGGTTATTACCATGTTTTAAGATAATACAGGATGAAGGTATTCACGTGATTTGTGTGTGATAATCAAGAGATAATTTATGATACATTGGCGATCAATGTTAAGATGATTTTTTTAAATTTAGTGACCTTCTTTTTAAAGTTTTTTATTTTAATCTTTCAGAAGGGTTATAAGGCTAACCATTTATGAAATGGTTTCTGTTGAACTTTGAATTCATTTTTAGAGAGTATTGTATTATTTCACGACATGAAGATTTACTAATATTGGATAATTTATGAAAACCATTTTGTTTTGAATACAACTAAAGATATATGGAATGAATTATCATTCTATATATGGATCTTGTGATTCGTTAGAGCTTCAGGTATCAAAAAATCACCTTCATTCCATGGAGTATGAGATAATGTGGAAATTGATCAAGGCACAACCAAAGGGTGAGATTGGGCATATGAAATAGAAAAAAATTAATTAAGTATATCTTCTCCTGAAAAATATTCAAATTTAGGAAAAGGATATTGGATTAAAATTATTTCCTATTTTCATCATTTTATATGATATCAATGACCTTTTTCATGTATCATTTATTTATGGTTTTTTGGTTGTTAAATTTTTCTAGACTTCCCTCTTTCTTGTGATTAGTGATCTTTATCACTCTCTATAATTATTCATAATTTTATTCCCTGTCCAAATCTTCACTTCCCACCTATGTTATCCTATGTGGAAAATTAGTTTTCAGTTAATTATGGTAACTGTTACGTTTCCAACTTTCAATTTTAAATATAAGTTTTATTATTCATTTTTATGATATGGGTTTCTATGAAAGAATTTTCAAATGGTAAACCTTTGATGGCTGAGATGGATTTCGAGGGAGAAATTATTTTTAAGGGTGGTTTAATTAAATACCCCAAGATTTTATGAAATATATATTTTTCAAATTAATTTAATCTTTTCAATATTTTGAGTTACCTGTAACACTAATTTTATCTTGAATTATATGAAATATTGAATTTAAATGAAACAAAACATTTTATTAAAATATTATTATTTAATATGATAGTTGTGAACTAGGCATTGGAATAGAGGTTATGAATAAGATTAAATAAATTATGAAAATATGGTTTAAAAATGTATATAAAATGAATTCTTTGGTGAAAAAATAGTTATAAATAAAAATAAAACACTTTTTAAATAAAAGGAAACATTACTTTGAAGAACTATTTTTATACGTACAAGTGTTTTTATATCAATAAATTAACCAAATCACATCTAGATAATTATTTTAATGATATATATATATATATATATATATATATATATAATATTTAATCAAAATTTCAAAATTCAGGTTATATGTTTTCTAGATAATAAATTGGGATAAATCCAATTTTACTCTTAAAAAATGTATTTTTCTAAAAAACAGTTTTGTTGCCTTTTTGCACAATTATAATAATTTTTTTTAAAAAATTTTATAAAATGAATTGTATAAAATAAAAATAATTTTTAAATCATAATTTCATAATTATATTAGGGTGATTTTTTTGTATTTTTTTGAAAAAGTAACAATTTTTTGAAAAATAGTAAAAACTATTAAAATTTATTAGAGAAATACCTTTGAGTTTAAATAATTGATAATATGAAATTATATTTTGAATTGGTTTTAAATTAATATTATTTTAATTTTATATCAATTAATCCAATTTAGGTCATTAAAATCATTTTTATATTGAATTTAGATATAAAAAGTTTATAGTATTTTGAACATTTTCTCTTTAAAAACCCATTTTCACATCACGTCTACAGGGTTAACTTAAATCTTAAATTTTCCAATTCTATAGATTAAATTTAATAAAAATGATTCCAAATTTGGAATAATAATAATTTTTAATTTCTAATAAATCTAAATTATTTTTTTACCAAAACGAATAGTGAATGCAATAAAAACTAATTAATGTGGTTAAGGTAAAAATGATTTTACTATGGTGTCAAACTAATAATATAAGAGTAAAAATGACCTACAATATTATCTTATTTATATTTTTTTATTTTATTTCTATCTTTTCCATAAAATTATATAAAAGTTACTTTATCTAGATTTTTATATCTATAAATCCTTTAGATAGTAAACAAATCCAGTTATATATATCCTTTTGAAAGATAAATGAGTTATTTTTACATATCATTGTGTGGTGGAACAAACCAAAATTGTAAATTTAGTATTTTCACTACGGTACCTAGTATATATGAAACATATGTTTTAACTATGAAATATGTGGTTAATAAAAACATCCATTATAGTAACTAGTATATCAAACATATGTTTTAACTTTGTTCCATTCATTTAACAATGTTTATTTTTATAATGAATATATTGTCCCATAAATAGTGAAAATTATGTTAGCACAATTATGGTTAAAGCGGTGTTTTGGAACATTACATACGCTTGTGTTAAAATTAATTTAAAAAAAAATTGGATATATATTATATATTATATTTATAATTTTGGGTATAAATGATTTATTAAGGCTCATTTTATTTTTGGTTTAATAGGTATATTACCTAAGTTAAATATACTGGGTACCATAGTGAACAAACCAAAATGTAAAAGTAAATAAACTTAGGGGTCAAAGAAAAAAATGTTTAAAACATATGTTTTATTGTGTGGTGGATATTTTTATTTACCATAAAATCGTTCAAACCATTAATTATCAATTTTGGATCCACTTTAGGCAATATCAACCTCTCAATAGTGAATACTTTTGGGTATTTACAAAAAATAACACTCCTCCAAAACTATAAAATGGTACCTACTCTCCTCACTTATTAACACCTTAAAACCACTTTGGTTTGACCAATACGTATCCAAATAACTGACCAAATTTTCTCCCCTCAGTATTGAATTCTTATTTTGAGCAGAAATCCATCCCTGGAAGGCTTTAGGGAAAAATAAAGGAGAATACCTCAAGAAGAAGTAATGATCTTCGACGAGCATATTTATTCCATTATTTATCCACCTTCTTAAATTATTATTATATATTTAATATATAATTATATAATTATATTACATATACTAAGATGTTTTTATGTTAAGTTCATGACCTGAAACCAACTCTAATTCCATCAAATGGGTTATAAACCCATTATTCATGTGTACGAAGGAATAAATCCTCACGAACCGATGTCATTTGTTTTTACATTACCACATATCAAGGATAGTTATAATTCTGTATTTAATATTTATATATTATATTTATGATGTTATTAGGTTTTTTTAATTATTATATCACACATAAATTCATTCTTTCATTTTGTGGCAATACGATAGCATCTCTCGTGTGTACAACAGACAACCACCTCGTGAAGTTATGTTATTCATTCATGTTTTAAATGAAACATAATAAGTATGGGTTTAATAAAAATATGTGATATATATTAAATAAAAATTATTCCTTAATGATAATATATATTATTTACTTTTTTTTCTTTCAATCCAAAATGAAAATTGAAACAGCGTTCATGCGTACGTACGTCCTACTATCTCCATGAACGATGCATTTTATTTTTTATATATAATTATTATGTATTACTATAAATACATATATAATGAATATATATTATATTTATACTATTTTTTACATTTTTTATTTGATTAAATCATGATAAATGTATGAGGACCTGAAATATACACGAAAAAGGAATTGTTAATAAATGAGTAACAAAATGTCATAAGAAAATAATATATGGTCATAAATATATATATTAATATGGTTCTAAATTATATTTATAATAAAATTATATTTATTATATAGGAAGTTTCAATGAGTACGATGGGAGCCAATATTTATGGTAAGGGTTTTGCATCTCACTTTTTACTTCTGTGAGACACATGCTATATTCAACACATATTTATTTTATGTGGTGTATATAATACCTAAGAACTTATATTATTATGATCACACTGAGAACTATTGGGTTTTACTTATCCATTTTAGGATCTCACCTTCATGGGGTTTACGGTTTAAAATTTAACAAATTAGTAAGGGATTTCGGTCACAATTTTCCTTCTTTGAGACATATGTTATGTTATGAACCTATATTATTTTATGATATGTATATACATCCACATTGACATTTAATATCATTAATTTATTAATTATAATGATATTTTAATTATCATTTTATGTTATTACTTCATTGGTATTACGATTGAATATTACTAAAGTGGTAAATATTTTATGTTACAATCACATCATTTATCAGGATTTTTTATAATTAAGTATCCAATGTTGAAATATCATTATATAAATATCAATAATTAACATTAATTTAATTTTACTATGGTTATTTAGGATATCTTCTTGTAATGGAACCATTTTCCAACTCTTTGTTACTTAAGATAATTAATAAAACATTTTCAATAAAATCTGACATTATTTCTCTCATCTATTGGAATCTTGATTTCTTCCATAACAAGGTATTCTAAAAATATTTTAAAAAATGTTTTATTATTATAAAAATGATTTATTAAATTCATTTTTACCCATGTTTTACTTTTTACAAAATTTTTTGAATGGAATCATCATGTGTTTTTACAAAACAATGTCTGTTTGGATTTTACCAAAAATGTGAAAGAATTGTCAAATTTAACCTGTATGAAATTAATGGAATTTTTCTGATTTCATGAAAATTAATTGATTAAAATATTTATTTATAAGTTTTCAAGTTTATTTTAAATTAAAAATGATTTTTATTTTAGAAATCATTTTTAAAGTGTAATGGATATTTTATTAAATAATTTTTTTAAATGATCTTTCAAAATTATTTTCCATATAATATTACATATGTTGGATTTAACTATTCCTTACTAGGGATATGATCCATGTATAATGTTCATATTATTTATATTAATAGTTTATTTCTTATTTCATGATTTCTATTAAACCCGTTTCTCTTCAATGGGTTATACAATGAGGAGATGCTTATGAAACCCACCTCTTTTCACCAGTTATTATATGATGAAATGAATATGGAACCTGTCTATTTTCAGCTTGTTATGATATGATGAAATGTTTATGATACCCATTTCATTTCATGGGTTATGATATGATGAATATTTATGATATTATGGAACACATAAATATGGTCTTCATTATGTGATTGGTGGGACCTATATCTTCCTTCAATGCATTGGGTAAAGATTTATATCTCATGAAATAAACATGAATGGAATGGGGAGTGAACCCAGTTTAGTAAGATATGAATCTAATAAGTAGTTAACTTGGTTCAGTAAGACAAGACTGGAATGGGTTGTAAACTCGGTTCAGTAAGACGTTACTGGAATGGGGAGTGAATTAGCTTCAGTAAGATACGATTGGAATGGTTAGTTAACTAGGTTCAATAAGACCCGACTAGAACAGGTAGTGAAATCAGCTATATAGGACAATAATGGACTGTTTAGTGAACATGATTCAGTAATACATGACTGTAATGTGGGAGAAATTGGTTTATTAAGGTACTTTTTCTTCTATAATGGTATTTTCAGCGATCCTTGACTAATATGGAAATGATTTTCTAATCTGATGTGTATTCTACAAATTCCATGTCTTATGGAAATTTTATTCTCTCTTGTCTCATATTATTTTTTTCTCTTATGAATCAGGTCATATAAATTGAAAATATTTATTCCATAACTCTAGATTATGGTATTTTATGTATAAGACATGGTTTTCAAATGTTATTCCCATGTTGTCATACCCTTATGTTCATGTTTTTCTTATACATATCTCTTATTTAACCTTACTAAGAATTTGATATAACCCTTTATTATTTTTCCTTTCCCTAGGTTATGAAGAAAGGTATTTAAGTATGATTACAAAAATGGAAGATATTTATAGTATACATTGAAGATGTTCCATGAATTAATAAGATTGTTCTCCAAGTTTCCGAATTTAATAAAATATTATGATCCTTATGATATTTTTGTTTAGTGTAATGAATATCCATATAAAAATATGTAATATCCCTATATAAGAGCCAGTTCTACTATATTATAGTTTCTAATTCTTTAATTAACTTGAAATTACTTATGTTTTGTTTACCTTTCAAGAATGATTCACATACAAAGGTATTGTCCACTTTAGGATCCTCTAATTATAAAACTATTTGGTTCTTGGATAGCTCGTGTATTAACCTTATATTACTATATCCAAAACTCTCATGCCAAAAAATTTCATTATATTTTACAACATTTAAACATTTTATATTTCAATATGATAATGTAGAAAAATAAATTAACAAAATATTGTATTTTATATTTTCATAAAACAAAATAGAATTATCCCTAAAAAATGAATTTATAATTTTGAATTTATTTAAAACAATTCCATCATCAAATTATTGTGAAATTATTATTAAAGTATTTTTCAATACATCAACATATAAAACTTTTTAAATAAGAACCAAATTTTAAATTCGAACATCACTGAAATGTTTACCTTTCCTTTAGAATCAACAACAATATTAAAATTACCTCTATCACAAATATTGAATGATATATGGGTTGATATATCACTGGTCATGTGTCTTGAGTATCCACAATCCATGTACCAAACACTTTCATTGATTCTCCCAAGACACTGTTCCTATAAAAATATATTTAACAAAGATTTGGTATTAAGGAAAATTTAGGTCCAATGAGATTAGAATATTAATTCTTGGGAACCAAAACTGGTTTAAAACATTTTTTTAGAGGAATATAGATGATAAATATTTATAAATGAAATCCTTAATATATCCAAGTGATTGTGAAAACCTCAAGGAATAACCATTTTCATAATAAACTTTCATTTTACATCTAAAAAATGTAATAGTAAATTTATTTCCATTAGTTTTTTTAATAAATAAAGTCTTTTAATGTTTTTATAAATTATAATTATAACCAAGAATAGTTATTTATTAGTTAATTTTACAAAAATTCATTATTTTAATAATTTTTTCTCAACCTCTAACCAAAATGGATATATTTGACTTCCAACAATCAAATTTATTTTGATCTGTTCATTTAATTTATGAAAATTATGAAAATTTCTTATTTTATCTTCATGACATTTTTACATAAAATAAACTTCTTTGTTCAATTTTCTGTTATCAGAAAGAAAAGAATTTAGTTTTTATTTATCAATTTCTTGATCTTTATGAGAAAAATATATGTCATCCTGATCATATTTCTTTAGGTTTTAATCTTCATTAAGAAACACATTATGTTGGATCTTAAGGTTCTTATATAAAGTAGATATTTTTTTCAACTTTATGATCAAGTCTTTCAACCTATTTAATAAATTCCTCTACAATAGTATTTTTAGATTCAGATTCAAAATATACATAATAATTTGATTCAATTAACTTATTCTATGAAGCTATTTAGAAGAAAATTTCCACATCATTTTCTGAAAAAGATTATTCACTGGAGCATGGATCCTCATTACAATAAAATATAGCTTATATTATAATATTTTCTTTCTTATATTTATTTCTATTATTTTTTTCCTTATTTAATAATAAAAAATCAGATTTTACATGTTCCCTTTTCCTACAATGATAACAAATTACATCTTGAGCATCATTAGAAATAAAATTACCTTTCTTATTCTCCTTGAAATCATCATTAAGATAGTCTTTTTAGGATATCCATGAGGATCCCTTCTTTATTTTATATCCACCTTTTGTAAATTATTCAATATCATTCCCATAAATAATTTATAATGTAAAATTAGAAGATTAATTAGGTACAATTTTCTTAAAATTAATTCCCATATTCTTTGAATTATCTTCCTTACAAATATTTTTAAACTATATATCACATTGTAATCATGATCAAATAAGACCATAAAGTGTATATTCCTTGAAGTTATTAATTTCATATACAATATCATTTTTATCATATCAATTCATAATAAGTGATCTTTGTACTCTTTCAATAAGAGCATGATTTTATAGATCTTCCCCTAAAGAACCCACACAATTTATAATATTAGTAAATTTATGTAAAATTTGATTGAAAATTCCATCCTCGTCCATTTTAAATTCTTTATATTCAGTTCTTAACAATTCCAATGTAATTCTAATATGCTTATTTGATCCAATATGTGTAACTAGTATAATTTTCTTGATGTACTAAGTGGTTTTACATATAGATACAAGTGTATAAAAATATATATTTTTTATAAAATATAAAATTTTCATCTCCTTTTCATTTAGAACATAACACACCACATAATTTCCAACTAATGATTTAGGTTCACCTTTGGTAATCTTGTATTATTTTTCCATGGTTATCCAATGATCGATGCTATGTTGATTTAAGAAAGATTCTATTTGGGATTTATAATATCAATAATTAGTGTCATAAAAATGTGGTGGTTTTTGAATTATCCATCCATAATTTTAGATAGTTCTTTCTACATTTAAATGATCATTTCCCATTTATGTTTAAGTTAGGAAATTATTAGCATGAATAAAAAAATTATAATTATAGGGGTGCTTCTTTAATACAAATTTTTGGTCCCAAATGGAAGATGGATGTATAGCCAAGAGCAGGGTGAATTTCACTTTTTAAATAAATTAAAGAATTTTTGGTTTATATATTACAGTTTTAAAAATATGTTAACACAATGGAAAATTGAAAAGAAAGGGACACAATATTTTTTATAGTGTTTTATATCAAAATGATCCTTTTATGTTATCGACCCCTCCCACAAACTAAGAAATATGGAACCTATTATAACCTCTATAATGGAATGTTTCAATGACTTTTTCACACCTAGAGTCACAAAAAATGAAAAATACTTCCCCCCTATGGTATAAACCCAAAATAAACTTTCCTTTTTCTACCTGGAGGCACAAACTAAATAGTATATCTTTTTATCACATATAGGCACACCTCAATGCCTAGCTTTTGTTTGGGAGTCACAACCCACAATACTAACTTTATTGGGTAGTATAACCCATTAAAACTATACAAAAAAATGCAATGAAGTAAATCCATAGAACCAAGTGAATGTTTCAAAGTATAAGTGTTGAGGTAGCGATGAACTCCCCTGTATAAAATGATCAAGTAATTATAGTTCTGTCAAGAGTAGTGGTTGATTTCCAAAGATTTAATCCCTTATATAGTTCCAAAAAATTTTAAAACTCGTTATGATGTACCAGTTCTACAAAATTTTAAATAAGTAAAGTTTCTTTATGGTCAATATCTTTCATGTTTTAATTTTTTTCTTTTTTATTTTTCTAATGAACTAATTAAAAGTTATCCACACATGTTTCCTAGATCATATTCAATGCATAAATGAAAACATAATAATTATGTGAGTCTTCCTCAATATTATATAATACAAATGAATACTATATAATGGAACATGATATAATAATTAATACAATATTAAATAATAATTATTAATATAGTTGAAAAATACCTAATAATATCTAAGACAAACCCTTCATATTTTTATCAAATTTGAATTTTAATATTTTAATTTTCATAATTTCATCATAAATATCTATTTATACTTAATACCATGTAAATAAAATCCAATTCATCATAAAAATAATTAAAACATTTTATCCTAGATGAATAAGTAATTTTAAAATAAATATAGAACTGGTAATATCTAGAATAAACTTAAAGTATGCGGAAATATGAAATAATATGAAAATAAGAGCACATTTTAATGTTTAGAACATTATGTAGAGCGTAGTTGAAAAATAAACAAATTTTAGTTACCCTTACATGAAACATAATTGGTACATTTGGTTAAAATAGTTTTACCCTTATATGGTTTACAACACTTATACAACCAATAAATAACTCTTCCTACCCTTAGGCGAGATTTACCCCTAAACGGGGTTTCAAATAGTTATAGTACACTTATGCACATAATAGGAACACACCAATACCTATAAATAGCTATACTAATACCCTTATGTAGATTTTAGAAATGATATAGAACCCTTATGAAAGTATGGTTTACTTTTATTTGAGAAATATAATTTATAGGCTACCCCTACGTAGGCTATATAATATACGGGTTTACCTTATACAAGTATGGTTTACCCTTATATGAGCAATAGAATTTTTAGGTTACCCTTACATAAGGTTTATATTACCCTTATGGGAGATAGGGAGTACCCTTATTTGGAACAATTACCTTTATGTGAGACAAATATTACCCTTACACAGGTTCAGTTACCTTAACACAGCTATTGAAACTTAAGGTTACCTTTACACAACTCATAGAATACATTTTCTTACCCTTATGCAACTCATAGAAACACATGTTTACCCTTACGAAACATATGAAAATATATGGTTAACTTTATAAATCCCATGTAAATATTATTCAACAATTTTATAACCCATTAAAACTTTAAGTTACATTTACATATACTATAATACCACATTTAAAGGTCATAAATATAATTCTATTCCAACGATCTCTTCATGAAACATGTTAAAAAATTTATAAATAATTAAAACATGAAATATCAAGATAGATTAAGGAATAAAAATATATAACAAAATTTAAACATACTAACTATAACACTTAATTAAGATATGGAAAATATAATTAATAATTAATTTGATATTTTGTAATTATGAAAGCATAATTAAATGAATGTGATCTAAAGATACACTTTAACCTGAATCATGTAATAAATAGACATATAAAAAAATTATCATTAATCAAATGTTATGTATTTCTTGAATAATACCCTTAAATCAAAATATCTATGTACGTGGTATTCAAAAATATGATCTATATGATAATAAATCTTTTTACAAGAGTCTTGTATGAAAGGATTATCAATATAATGATCACATGTATTACTAAATAATGAGATTCTAAAGAGATTCTTCTATTAGGAACATAATTGGTAATGCACAAGACTTTTTATATTTCTATAACAATTCTTAAATTCAAATTTACCCCCACGTAATCAAAATCATCCTTGAAAATTACATTTTATTAATGTTCTTCCATTAGAAGATAAAAATAATTTTATGGAATAGATTTTTTCTTATAAATGAAGTATATAAAAAGGTAATGGTAAAAATATTATCATTATAAATTTTTAATAATAAGACAGGAAAAAATAAGATATAGACAAATCTCATCTCAAATATTTTTCTTCCATAGTATGATAGATATATATAAATTTTGATGATGGACCATTTATTTTGGTATTAATTCAACATAATAACGACTTATAAAAAGGACATAATAATTTATATTGAGTAATCTCTCAAGAATAATACATCAAGGGAATGAGATTAGAAAAGATATATAATCTGAATATCAAAATTAATAGAAATTTAAAAGATATTATAACATAGTAATTACAAGGGTAAAAGAAGATGAGAAGAAAATATACCCTTACCTTTTTTGGATATTCTTAGAACTAGGTATAGAACCTCCAAAATCCTTAATAAAATTAGAGTGAGAGACTTGAGAGGGAAAATTATATGGGATCTAATATAAATGGCTTATAATTAAAGATAATTTATTGGAAAGGGTTTTATTTCTAGAAAATATCATAGAATAAAATAATAATTATTCGGTCAACATATAATAAAATAGTCTACTTATTAAATAGACCCAATGTATTTCGACCCATGGTATTTGATTGAATCTAATGATATTTAAATTTAAAATAATTAATTTCTTATATTTCATGGCTTTCAAAATTTAATTACATTATTAAGATTAAACAATATATATGATCGAAAAAATTGAATCATTAAATAATTTTTAAATGGAATTGAATATGTTTTGATGTTTATAGGGTACATTATAAGTGGTGGGTTGATTATGATACTTAAAAATAATTTATTTAACTATAAAAACATTTATTAAGTCATTAAAAAGGTGTTATTAAGCTATTGATTTTTTATATCATATTGTACTCTTATAGTATAATGTATACATAATCCATATTTATTTTTCTAATATTCCTATGTTTCCAAAAATTTCCAAATACTAAATGTTGCCAAATATTGACATACTAATTTAAAATTATTCATCTATTTTATCAATTTTTTAAATGATATAAATATTATAGTTAAATTGAATATAAAAAACTAGGTTTTAATAAATGAAGATAAAATATTTTATCAAAAACAATTAATTTATTTCAGTTAAATGAATCTAAAAACTATATTTATTAATAAAAATTTTCAATTATGGTGTTTTTATATTAAAATTTTAGTATTTATTTACTTCTATATTTATTTCATTTTTTAACGATAGTGATCACTTTACTATCCCAATAGTTGTGTTTCTTTTTAAATGAACATATTTCCAACAACCACTATACTTATTACAACCAAAATATTGACTTCTAGTACCTCATATATACCACATAAATCCTAAAAATTTCATTCACTAAGTTTTTTATTAAGTTTATCTATATTTATTTTACAAAAATACCTACCCTATTTGTAATATTTTCCTTTCTTATTACAATGATGTTTGTAGTTTTGGAATTTTTGGAAGAGCATGAATCACCATTTCTCTAACCTATTATAAATTTTTATTTTCCCATTATACTTATATTAGTCTTATAAAACATATTTATCCGTTATTTTTAATATTATATAAAAATAAATAATGTTTATTTATTTTATATTAAAAAACTTGTGTGATACAATATTAAATTTATATGTCATTCAATGTGATTTATTTGTGAGATACTTCAAAAATTTTACCAAAAAAATAAACCTATATGAAAAATTAAATCTTAATAAAATTGTTTTCATGGATTACATGCACTTGTTTCACATGAAATAATTATTATATTAAAATTATAATTCCAATAATGTAGGTAATGGGACCTTCTCTTTATTTTCTTCTATGCTCATCCAATGAATCAAGAACATTCAATTTTGTATTATTAAGAAACACAAAGAATAAAATTGATTTATAAATTTTTATGTTACATTAGATTTTTTTAAACATATCATATAGAAATAAATCAATTATATATGTTCAATACTTTTTGTTGTAATCCTTATATTTCTAATTTACTAAACTAATGAAGTGAGTGGGTGAATTAGTGCATCAATTATTGTAGAGGTTCAAAAGGTGTGTCTAGATACGATTGGAGAAAACCTAAGAAAAAATATGAATTATCTAGCATTAGAACAACCATGAGACTCTACTATTATGAGAGATTAGAATTAGGAAATAAATAATTTAGATAAAAGAGAGTAAGAATCTTAATTTTTAATGGATTTATGAGAGAAAATTTAATCCAAATCAAACATATTAAAATTAAAAAAAAATTATTTTATATTTTACACTTTTATTTTTAATTATATAATAATTTCAAAACAATGCCAATAAATTATTAATCAGGATCATTGACAGGCCATTTTAGGGGAGGGGGTATCTTCGATCTAACATGTTTTTAAACATTTACAAATTTTACTTACCTGAAAACAACCCAACTGTTGATATTGGTCAAAGTATATAAATCCAACTCAAAAAATTATATATGTTGATCTCTCAAAAATAAATATAAATAAATAAATGATTATGAAACATTAGTCTTTACAGGGTTCATTAATTGATGTAAGTTGTCATGACCCCCTACCTATAAAGTTACCCCTCCTAGTATGACAATGGAGAAAGAGAGATAATGATGCCTAAATCTTTCCTTCAATAGACCATAGGTTAGAAACCAACACCAAGGGTATATCAGTCACACACATGGGAGGAATTATCCCTTATATAATTTAAGTATTTACAGATAAAAAGGATAAAACACCCACCAATATCATTCATAAACCATAAAAAACCTAATATATGTAATTTTATACATAAACTAAAAGTAAAACTATAAGTACCAAAATTAAAACAAGACAGTTACCATGGAAGCTAGTAATTCCCGATAGCTTCTCAATAACCCCTGAAAACCTCTTGTTCAAAATTTAATAGAATCATACTAAAGCCTAGTGAATAATGAAATGGAACTAACTCATAACCTAAACATGTAATACTAGTTTCCCAAACCCTAGAATGGATCTCTCAACAAGTAAATCATTATATATCCAAAGAATATATATATATATATATAAAAATTATAGTATCCCACTTCTACTTCTCCACTAGTTTATCCCTCTCATTCCCCAATGGCAACATCTTGTTCATATTCCTCCTACAAGTCAGTAATCCTTGATGTGAGTAAGGACTTGAACCTACCTACCTCAGTTCAACGCAGGTCCCACCATCTCGTGTTGGAATTAGTCTACAAGTACATCTCATCGTCAACATCATCCCATCTATTACCAAGTGTATACCTAGAAACCATTATAGCTGGTGTATGTCCATTATATCTCAATCCATCAATGCCTATACATGTACACCCATGGGAACACACACTATACTTTAATCCATTATATTCTAGGTAAGAACATACCCTATATTGTAATACATGATATCCTAAGATACTTGTAGTCATCTGTATCTAATGTGAGATAGGGTAAAGTCAACAACTTGTTCCCTCACCATCCTAGATATTGGAGAAAACACCACCCAAAATATTTGGTTTTTAGTTTCCCTACCAACATGGTTGGGGTAGTGTTGAAATTATAAAATATAGAATAATATCATACACATGCACACTAAAATAAACTACCTATCCTTAGAATCATCTACCACTATCATTAGAGTGGACCCTCATCTTCCACTACTAAGGACCTGATATCCAACAAGAATACACATATAAATTTATTCTCTAATTAATTAATTTTCATCAACATATTCAAATATAAATATATTAATATTATAAAGCCAAGTATTGACGAAAATTTTAATTATATTTCTTATATTATCAAATATCTCATCATCCATGTGATCAGTATGAAGCAAACTCATTCATTATTAGTCTTATTATCATTTCTTAAAAATTAGGATACTGTAGGACTCAACCAAAGTTACCTCTTCAAAAGTGCACTGAAAATGTATAATAATGAACTACATACAAAATAATGTTACTAACCAAGTAAACTTTATTATACCATCTATAAATTAATAAATAATAATGCATGAACTAAAAAACAACTATAAAATTGATAATAAATCACTTATTTTAGAATGTTTTTCTTCTCGATGTCCCAAAATATTGTGTATAAAATAAATTATTCCTTTCCATTATTACTATCGACCATCACTATAGATCAGGCTCTGATACCATCGATCATCAAAGAAATCATCAAAATCATATCCTTGTTCCTCCGAACCATTACTATACGAGGTTCTCAACCAAAAAAAATCAGCAACAAATCAAAAAAATCTCTAAATACTTAGTGCACACATTAATTTCAAAAGTATTTTATGTACACATGAGAAGGAATTAAGGCCGTAATATCATGAATTTTATCCATCTAACTCAGTAAAATAGGATCTATCAAACCCATTTTTTTATTAAAAAACCATTTTAATTCTCCTCTTGAATAAACCGATTTATTAAGCTTAGGTTATCCTCACAAGGAAATATAAGTGTGTTAACTTACCAAAACCAACCATGAGCATGATTTCATGTAACAAAACCAAGATGAGTAATAAATAATTTTCTCATTCCCCTTATATTAATTATCATAATTTGGATTCTTGTTTTAATATCTTCAATCAATTAAACATTCTAAACAAAAAAAACTTCCAAACAAATATCACACTATCTTTGTAAAAATAGAGAGGAAATGTAAAAAGTTTAAACCATAAAAAATATCAAAACCCAACCATTAAGTTAATTCTAAAAATTATTTATTAATAATTTTAATTATTTGATAATTTTATTTTCAATTCATTAAATTCTAGGGTCATAAAAAATTATAGTTTTATTAAAAAAACTGGATAACAGTGCAACATGTAAAAACATATATTTTATCAAAATTTTGGATTTAAATAAACTTAACCTTATAAGATATGAAATTTGATTCATGTAATAAGTAAAATTTTGAATTAATTACAATATCATTATTAGATGGAAAGTTATTAATTTCAATGAGTAAATTAAACAAGGACTGTAATAATTTTTCTTATTCCTTATAAATTTCATGTTTTTTGATTATTTGTTCAACCTGAGATTCCTTATTTAAATTATTATATATTTAAAGTTAATAAAAACCATTTATAAAAGGATCCAAAAAATGATTAATTCACACTTAAACATAAATAATATGATAATTAACATGTTTCAAACCTTAATTAAAAGCCTAATGCTATCTAAAAAGTGAGGTATAATTGAGAAACAATTTCCACTAAATTAAAAACTACCAAAACGAAGGGAATTATACCAAAACCTAATCATAATTACTATCATCAATGATAAATTTATTTATATCCCAAAATTTAGGTAAACCCGCTAACAATATATTCCATAAGTAATAACAAGTAAATGAAGAGTAGAGGGGAAGAGAGTGGAGGAGAGAGTACCTTGATCCTTGAAACTTTGATATGGACAAACCAAGTGGTTTAACTCTAAATGATATGTAGTAAGAGG
Source organism: Viscum album (assembly GCA_963277665.1). Classification (NCBI taxonomy): domain Eukaryota; kingdom Viridiplantae; phylum Streptophyta; class Magnoliopsida; order Santalales; family Viscaceae; genus Viscum; species Viscum album. The sequence goes on from OY728126.1 coordinate 1,036,813,276, forward strand.
GTTATTAGAGGAATTGAAGTCAGATAAGACTTGATAAAAGGAGATAAAAATCTAAATCAAGGGAGAATAGAACCTATATTTATAGAGGAATCCTGAAAGCCTTTCCACAACATTGTGAACTCACAAAAATTCATTAGCGCCTCTAGTCAAATCAAGATTCTAGTTTCACGGAATTTTAAACCTAGGGATAATGAACCTTTAAAAATCTCATAAAACTATTTTGAGCACAAAAAATCCTTCAATATGGAATGGTGTCAAAACCTAATCCATTTTACCCCCATCACACCCATCTCTATGTCTTAGAGAACCTTACATTGCCCGTTTTTTTACAGTGGAATTTTCCATGTTCCAAACCTCGCCATCTTCTTCAAAACACAATCTCAAATAAAATTCCTCTTTACCAAGTCTTAGAGGTGATATATCAAGATAAATTCCAATCAAAATCCTCATAAAATCTATTTTACAATCCATGGTGAACTCCAACACTAAATTTCTAACACCACTACCTAACTTCAAAAGATCAAGTGTAAAACAACCTTCCCCATGCTCAATCCTTCAAGGATCTTGAAAAATGAAATCACAATACCCACCACCATGGCATGGTGACACTAAAAAAGGATAAAACTGTTTTATAACCTATTTAACTCCACCACACTCCCTCACAACACCTCTAATCCATTAGAAAACAAAAATTAATGATCATTAGAAATCTATATGCTCACATTAGACACATCTCATAAAATTATCATACATGAGAATAAAAAAAATTCCAAAATAAAGAGAAATGGGTTTCAGAACAACAACTCTACAAGATACCTTTCATGGATATCTCTATATCAAGAACACCACCAAAACAACATGAGGAAGGGTCATATAAGTATGCAATGTCACCAAACAAGGAAGAAAAGAAAATTTATATAATAGAACAAGATAAAACAAATTATCTCATGAAAGGGGAAAAACCTAGATTCATAACATTATGGGATATTAAGAATGTATCTATGAATACATATCCCAAGTTTTATATTCCAAACCACCATGTTTCTATAGGAAAGCAACCAAAGTTATAACACACCTAGACACCACCTTATCCTGATGGTCATAAATCTCGATAGGTTAATCCTCTAAGGTATCACCCTACTAAAATTCTAGTTCACCTTAATCAATGACATGAGAATCATGACGAAGATATCAGTGAATCTTGGATAAATGGAATAAATCATGAATATATCCTATTTAGGGGGTAGTGATAACCAATAAACCATGATTCCAACCTAATCCAACACCTCAAAAGGACCAAAAACCAGGGATAACTATTTATCCCACAAACGAACCTTCACTTCCCATGATGAGGATACACATTGAATAAAATGTGAACTCTAATGTAAAAAACCGTAAGATTCCTTTGATTATCATCATGGGAATTTTTTCAATCATGAACTACCTTAATTTTCTCACGGATCACCTAGACCTTCTCAATCATGATCTGTACCAATTCCAATATAAGAAAAGATGACTCTTTAAACTCCATCCAGCACAATAGAGATCATAAAGGCTTCAAATATAGAAATTCAAATGTATCCATTATAATAATGGAGTGAAAAATATTATTTCAAACAAACTCCACCATGGGAAGATTCCTCAACCATGTAACTCCAAAATTTTGAATGCACACACACAACATTCCCTCTAGAGACTTGGTGGTATGATCTATCTAACAATCTATATATAAATAAAAAGAGGTTATAAGATGTAACTAAAATACAAAATATCCTTAGAGATCTCTCGATAACCTAGAGGTAAAATATGACTCATGATTAGATTTGACCATATTCAGAACCCCATGAATCCTCGAAATCTTTTCTAGGTACTACCTTGACAACACCTCTACTGAGAATGACTCCTTGATCACTAATAAGTTTTTTGAATTAGTTATACAATACAAAATCACCCATATAACATCATAAAAACCCTATTATTTGGGTAAAATTGTGTAAATGTCCTCCCACTTCCACTAGGGAACATCAAGTGGCTAATGAAAACCACACAGAATATGATGCTTAGCCTTCATCTTCTAGAAGACCAAATATTGAGAGAAATTTTTTTCAACCAAACCCTTTAAATCAATATACCAAAATTGATTCCTGAGAGCATGATAAATATTTATCACACAATGATATAACTCTATGTTCAAAATGTGGAACTCATAGATAACCACTACACATATCATTGGAGGAATGAAAATCTTTTCTTTGAATAGTAATTAATGCTGCCCATCTACATACCATCCGTTAGGAGTTATGCCACAAACAACATGACCATGCCCAAAATATATCATGGAATATACCAGCTATGAATCCTCTAATTTCGACACTATAGATTCATGAGATATTATTTGGTAAAGAAAACCACTTCTATCTTTTACTCCCATATCAAGGTGAATCCTAGATAACATTTCTATCGCTTTATAAGTGTCTCCAGACTCATGTAGAACACCACCTTGCAACTTCTTATTCTAGGAATCCCCCAACACATTCACTTTACCAAGCATGAAGGAAATCTAAATGTCATATTCTATCAAGAACTCTATCCACCTTTATTACCAAAGACTCATGTTTCACTAGGAGAATACATACTTTTTGATTTTATAATCCATGAAGAGTAGAAAACATTCATTGATAGGATAGTGTCTCCACAACATCAGAGAAAACACTACCATAGATTCTAAAGATCATCTTTGAAATATTTACTTTTTGGAGGCTATAACTTCCATGAACCATAAGTTATTACCTCCCTATATTGTACCAACACGTAACCCAAACCAATATGTAAATAATCAAAGTAATACTAAAATTAAATTCCATACTCTATCATTTTAAGAACTAGAGCACTAAATTAATTCTCCTTAAAAATACTCAAAAGTAACCTTATAATGGTCATCCCACACAAGGACTAGATCCTTTATAATTAGTTATATTATAGGAGTCTCAATCCATGATAATTTAGGTATGAAACCCCTATAATAACCACAAACAATAATGGAAATTCAAACCTCTATAACATTCTTGGGGTCTACCCAAGAAATCACCACCTCAACCTTTGAATGATCTAAAACCACTCCATGGTGGTAAATTACATGCCCCTAAAATCTTTTGAATGTGGGTAACCTAGATCCAACTTCAGTATATAATTTTATTAACACGACATGTATAAAATTTGATATATACAAATGTTTACCTTACAATAATAGTGTTGATACTTCTAAAACCACTATATTTATGGTAATTTCCCTAGATTACATGTTGTTAGTAAGATATAATTATATCTGAGAGATACTATTACACAAATCTTAAACAAATTTCCTATAGTCCAGATACATCATACTAACATGACATAGATGATGTGTGACCATCAGGTGTTGGGGGCTTATAATCATTGAGACTTCTTCTCATGAAGTCCACACATGGTGATATCGAGTATATAAGATCATGAGGAAATACTCTCTAAAAAGAAAACCTCATGTTTTATGTTTCATTGGAAATTATTATCAATGAAAATGTGTATTGGTCTTCTAACTTGAGATCATTATTAGTGTGTACCATTTGATTGTATACTTTGATACAAGGTAAAAACGATGAAATTGAAGTCATAGAGAGGTAGTTTATGTTGGATGAATCTTTGGTGGTATGGCTTTGGTTAAATGGCCATGATAGAACTTGTCCCTTCTGATTTTAGGAAGTTATATCTTGGGCCAAGTTTATCAGGATGGTAGAACTTTCATAAATCCATAGCCAAGATATTCAAGGGTATGTCGGTCTAGTTAGATAAAAAACAATAAAGAAAGAATGGATGATAACAAAATATTTGCATCCTTCTTTATAAAATATCATGAGATAAATATATTATACTATATAGTGAATGTTCATAGGATGATTATCATTGTTATAACTATTCCTTATCTATTTAGGGGACTTGATATTCTGATAGACTCCACTCATGGTCTATGAATATTATTCACTACTATTGAGATAAGGGCCCAGAGGGTCACACCTAATAGTGTATTTAAGTGTCTTCCCTATTCTATAAAATAGGAATATAAGACATGGGGGGCCCCACAATGGGGTCTGAGAGGTGTCAAAGTGTTAAAGATAATTGAAAAATAAATAAATAAATTATTTTTCATGTATATAATAACAAGGTTGAACTTATTTATTAAATGTTTTAAGAAGATATTAATCAAATACACAGAAAAAATACAATATGAAGAAATATTATTTTAATATTAAAGATTCATTTAATAATGTTTGAATTCTAAGATGAGTTAATTGTTTGGTTTTATAATGTAATATATTTATCATATATTATAAGTAAGTGATAAAAATATAAATGAAATTATGATGATGTTAGTTTTTTTTATAATGGAACATTTCTTCCTATTTAGTTAAAATTTTATATATGGAGATGAAGAAACTTTTTGAGTATTTTAGAATCCTCTATAAAATTAGAGAAGGGATATCATTCTATTAAAAATTCATCCTAATGGATGAAGAGCTTCTATATCATCCTTTCAAATTTATAGAGTGAGAAAGATGTTGATCGAGAAACTGATCCATGAACATCTTCATAGATCATTGGAATAGAGTCAAGGTGATCATCATTAATCCAAAATATTTTTTTAAGAACCATTCTAGAACCTAGTATTCGATATATGACATTCATGTCAACTCTTGAAGAATGTGTGGATGATCTATAGGGGGTTGATCTTAGATCATTCAAGTAATGATCTTCAGCGATGAGATAAAGTTGAATAAATTTCTAATCAGAATGAGGTATTCATTTAATTTAATTTTTCTCTTTGAAATATTCATAGAGACCCTTGGACCTCAACTAGGGCTCATATCACTAAAGATGATGAATTTTTTTGCTCGATGATGAAAAACTATAAATATCTGATCCCCCATCATTTAATGGGTGCCCCGATAAAATAAATTGATATCATAGTTATCATGTGAATTTTAAAATCTAAAGAAATTATAATTGACTTAAATTTAAGTAGAGATATTTAATTTGGTCCTAAAAAACTGACCACACATCGATCTGATCTCAGATGGCCAAGTTAGGATCATCTAAAAAAATTAATTCGGACAGTTTGTGATTTGATTTCAAGTATTAAAATTCGATTCATATATTTTATATGTGTTTAATTTATCAGATTCTGTATTCTTGTGGTTTTTTTGGTTTAAACCTATTAATCCAGTCACCCATTTTCGTTTAGGTTTTGGAAGGAAAAATATTTCTCGGAGGAGAAAATTCTTACATGCTTGTGGAATCAATCAAAAAAACTATACATAATTGGGGGCAGAGATGTTAATACCTATGAAATTATTGAGTAGATTATTTTCATATTTTTTTAATATTAATTATATAGTTATATTCATTATAAAAAAATTAAGTAATATTTTAATAAAAAATGAAACAATTTTAACTAAAATATTTTCTTGTAAAGTTTTATATAAAAGATCAATTTATAAATTTTAGAATTTTAATTTTAAAATATTAAAATATTTTTTTAAATAAATTTATAAAAATATAATTATGGTGAAATTTTGAGATTTTTTAGAAAATATGGATTTTTGAATGAATAGAGTAAAATACTTTTCTTTAAAATGCCATTTATTTTCAAATATTTAAGTATTTTAATAGTCCAAATTTGTTTTGAATATGATTTAATGTAACATAAGTATTATTTATTTATATATAATCCACTAAATTACTTTTTAATTAACTTTATATTGGTTTTTAGTGTAAGTTTGTTTTCAGGTTTAAAAACAAGATTTTTCTAAAAACTATTTTAAAATACAAAATGTTTCTACATTTTAAATAATTTTGATAATACATAATGAGATGTATTTTAAATTAAGTTTTTATATTATATATCAATAAAAATTAATTTATATTAATACATGTATTATTATTATTCCTAGAGATAATATAAAATCAACTTTTTCTTGACAAATACACTTCTTGGAAACCCACTTTTTTCATCACGTATGCGGGTTTTGTTTTAAATTTAAATTTACCTATTATGTGAATTGAATTTGGTAAAATAAATTCCATATTTAAATTAGAATAATTTATATTATATAATAAGGTCAAATAAAATGTTGACCAAAATTTATAGTAAAAACAGAAAAATTAAATACTGTGGTTAAGGTAAAAATGGATATACTAGGGGGTTTAACTAAAAAGAAAAAAGTTAAAGTAACCTATAAACATGTATAAAATCTATTTTATATCCATATTTATACTTTATCATGCATAATGTTCTATAATAATTCATTTTGGACCATTTTTACATCTGAAAAATTAGGGTAAAACTTTTTCTTTTAAAAAATTACACGTGTGCCACTCACCTCACAGTACTGGAAATTAGATCTTTCCCAACGCTTCTATACCAACGGTTTGCAAAAACCGTTGGTATAGGTCCCCTTTCCCAACGGTTTGGCCAAACCGTTGGGAAAGGCCCCCAAATTGGCCACTTTTCCCAACAGTTTGGCCAAACCGTTGGGAAAGTCCCTCAAATTGGACACTTTTCCCAACGGTTTGGCCAAACCATTGGGAAAGGCCCTCAAATTGGATACTTTTCCCAACAGTTTGGACAAACCGTTGGGATAGGTCTACCTTTCCCAACGGTTTGGACAAACCGTTGGGAAAAGTCCCCAAATATTCCACTTTTCCCAATGGTTTGTCCAAACCATTGGGATAGGTAGACCTATCCCAACGGTAAACCGTTGGGAAAAGTGGGCCAAAATTCAACATCCTCTACAAAATTAAAATCAAAACCAAAGACCTATACCAACGGTTGTTAAAACCGTTGGTATAGGTACTTTCATTTTTTATCGGACCTTTGTACCGAGAACATTATATAAATCAAAATTTAAAATATTTATGAGAATACATATATATATATATTTATGTAATTATGATCACAAAAGTCATGTTAGGTTAGTGGTTGAGTCGTTCAATTATAAACGAGGGGTCCTGGGATCAAATCCCAGCGGATGTTTTATTTTTGGAATTTATATACCAACGGTTCCATTACAGTTGGTATAGATTTCATATTACCTATACCAACGGTTTCCAAAACCGTTGGTATAGACCTATCCCAACGACTTACTTGGCTACGGTTCTCCAAATCGTTGGTATAGTCTATAGAAACGGTTTGGAGGCCTATACCAACGGTTCCAAACCGTTGGTAAAGGTTAGTTTTCCAGTAGTGTCACTTAAAAAAGGCCACCCCCCATCCTCTCATGTTCACACAATAAAAGCCATTTTTCGGCAAATAACTACCCAAATAAATTCCATAATCATCTCATAACATCATAGAATCCTTATTTTGATCATAAATCTAACCTATATTTCCTTTTGGTTCAAACCAAAAGAAGTTACCGAAAATAGAGGTAATGTTATTCAAGAAGCATTTTCAATTAATTCTTACTCCACCCCCATAAATTATTATTAAAACTTGATTATATAATAAAATAAGTATATTTTATATTTTTATATGTTATTATTTTTATGTGAAAACATAAATAATTCTCCTATACCATAAAATGGGTTATGAAATCATCATTCCTTTGTACAGCAAACTACCGCCTCACAAACTGATGTCATTTGTTTTTTCATCACTACCTATAATGGTATGGTATAATGATGTATATAAATTATATATTTGATATTTATAATCTAATTATACATATGTATTCATTATATCATATAATTTTTTTTACATTCAATTCCATAGGGGATACAATAATGCCACTCATGTGTACAATAGACTACCTCCTCACGAAGTAATGTGATTCATTGTTTACTAAGGTTTTACATATAAGATAATAAGGGTAAATATAATGAATATAAATGATGTAAATGGAATAATTATTATATTAATTACATATTTATCATTATTAAAACTTAATATATCATTTTATTTTTGAACTTTTCACTCACTGAAAAATAATAACGTTATTAGTGAACGTGTGGTGTACCGCCATCACGAAGTGATGTGACTATATTCTGATCACCAAACCATGTGGATGATATGTGTATGTATATTTAAATAAATCATATTTAATATATGATATTATTATCATTGTATAAATATAAAATATTACTTACCTCATTTCCATAATAGTCATTGAAAAATGGAAACACCACTCATGAGTATATACGACCAACCATCTCCGTGATTGTAACAAACTACATTTCTCAAAACCATTTTTTTGATTGGTTTTAAAAGTATAATTTATAAAACTTTATGATAATTATTTCATTATTATTTTTCTATATATGTTTAAATAGGACATCTTGGACCATATTCAACCTACCAAAGTCGTTTTGACACATAAGTCAAATATCATCAAAACATCTAGTGTATATTTAATTGATTAATTAATAATATATAACATGGTAATAATTGAAATGAAAATAGAAATAAACTATAAAAATTTAAATAAAAAATATAAGTTTATTATTCTGGAAGATAAAGAACTTATGTATTGAGTCAGACTCAATGTAAGAGTCTTCATCTCAATTTTCTTTGGTTAGAGCATATTTTGATGTTATACACCTATATTTTTTTATAAGGTGTATATATATCCCATTTGAAATTTTATATCATGATTTTATATATACATAGGGTATTTAATTTTTTTAATTATATATTTTATGGGGATTCAAATTCAAAAAATTTCTAGGTGATAAGGGACTTTTCTTTAAGAAAAACCCTCTTGATGTTTTCCTTACAACTCTTCCTTTTTCATGTCCATGTTTTTAAAATGATTTTATGAGAGTTTTTATATAGAAATAAATAATTTATAAAGTACATTTTATGACACTTTTATAATTTATTTTCAAATGTTTTAAATATTAATCTTTTATGTGTTTTATACATAACGTTTTGGAAAATTACAAAAGGAATGTTCTATTTTTTGACTTACATAAAAACAACAACTTTTTCCCCCACTTTGACTATTACATGGTTTCTTTATTCCTTGGAATTATTTCATTTTTTATTCAATTAAAACACTGTTTTACTTTTTTGGTTATTTTGGTAATGAAAATGTGTTTTTAAATAAAAATGGTATTTTTATATCCAAAATTTATTTGTATATGATTTTAAAATAGTTTTTAAAACATTTTATAATAAAAAGTGAAATCATAAAATGTTTTATTCATGTTATATTGTATGGAAATTGTATATATTGGGTGCACCCAGATAGTATTGGATGAGCCAGATATAGCTTATATGATGGGTGTTCCCAGATAGCGTTCCAATTTGTTGGGTAATTATTATATTCTATAGAGAATTATATTATAATATGAACATATAGTTATTCAAATTTGTAAGGGATTTGTAAGGGTTCTATAAGTGTTTTAAGAGATGTTGTCCCATGGTACGTACATGGAATTTTCATGATTTATAACGAGTCTTTATGGAAATATTTTTTTTAAAAGGTAATATAAATGATCTTTTAAATGGAATCATAATTCCATTTCTGGGTAAAAGGTTATGCTTTTAAGAAATGTTTTTTCTTGGGTTTTCATGTTTTTACAAGATAACTGCACTGTCATTATGCATCAAATTGATTATGTTTATAAATTTTATTTATAGTCTATGTATAACCCTTGGTCATCTCTCAAGGAGCGTTGGTGGGTTTAAAGTGTGTGTTTTTAATAAGAATTACTAAAATAGGGGGTGGTTTTGAAAATAGTTTTAGGATAGAATGACTTAATTGAAAGTTTAAAAGTTGATAAGCCAAATGTATTTTAAAAAATATAAGATAAAAGGGTTCATTGTGAGTTCACTACACACTTTCAAGTTCATAATTCTTGGAGATTAATTTAGGTTTGGAGTAATTATTTGGTTGAAATTAATTTGAATCCTGATTAATTCCTAAGCCTTTATTTCATTCCTTGAAGAACCAAATCATGACATAAAAATCGTATTATCAAGGTACCAAAATTATGCATAGAAGAAAAGATTCAAAATAAGATTGAAATCTCAGGAAAGCCGGTAAGAAAAGGATTATTTTGTTACCCAATCAGAACAACACATATCACGCACTCAAAACCTCACACCGATCAGTTAAAAATTAAGAGCATCTAATTCGTACGCATCAAAACAAACATTAAAATATGAAATTATGTAAGATTCATGGAAGGAAATGTTTTAAAAAAAATTACTCCAAAAAATTAGCTAATATACGTGTTTTAACTCCTTTTACATGTGTGTAGATCCCCTAAAATGAACTCCCATTGTTTAGCTTGACATCGGGTGGAGGAGGAAGCTCGGGTGGAACTCCTTCTTCATTTTTGATCCCCCTATGAGTTTAGGGGCCTTTAGAACATCTAGTATGTGGATAGGACTACTATGAAACTCCAAAATGTAATCACTTCACTCCTTGGATGAACTACAAAATGGGGAGCTCAATGTTATCTTTTATAGCCAAAATGGGAGGTGGTTTTGGGCACCTTGATTTTGAGAAACCACTTGTCCCATTGTTTTTTTCCACTATAATGTCTTATCTCACCTTGTAAAAAAACTAAAAAGTTGTATCCTTTCCTCTTGAATATCTCCACTAAAATTTTGGCACCATTTGGACATCTACATCTCAAGATATTGATAAAATACAGAACACTACTTTTGACTTAGTGTAGATTTGATTCTTTTGACAGATCAGTTTGGATGGGCATCGTAGAGACCTAATGAGGCTTTGGTTCCTTCATATTAAATGTAAACCATTAAATTTTGGACCATCCGGAAAAATTCCATCCCATTTAGATGCACAGTGTAGTATAAATATGTGGTTGAGTACACCGGTGTGCATGAATCCTGTGCAGTTTGGCCAATTTTTCTTGGACATCATCATTGGCCCTCCAAATCACCTCCACCTTCAATGAGATAATCAAAAAAAGTATCATTTCCCTTTTTAACAGTAATAAATAAAAATATTTAAATCAAACATGAAGTGAAATTTGTTGATATTTTTGTAATTTTCAATACAAAACTAGTTTAGCACAATGGTGTAAGGGTGAAAATAAAATAGTGAATCACAATGCTATCACACCCCCACACCTAAACATTTTCACTCATGGGAAAAGTTAAATTTTCAGAAATTAATCATGTAGATATTTCCAACTTCATAATTATTTAACATTCAATGAAAATTTAATTCCTTATAGAAATGTGATCAAAGAAGAACTAATACCGAGGAGTTATTCTCAATGATCAAACAAAAAGATGTCTCAAAAATTATATCAACATGAAATCCCAGGAGTTTAATGATACAAATTTGAGAAAATAGTTCAAAAGATAACCATTTCAGTAATTCTCCACATGTGTGTGTGACAACCATCCCATGATATTCTTTCCACTTTCTATCAAGTAAATATAAGTTATTTTAAAAATTATCTACTTATATGATACTTTCCATCGAACCTTCCCTATATCCATTGTAATAAAATTCCAAGACCCACTAACTTAAGCATTCCCAGAATTCAAACCATAATCTCCTAACTTAGATATCCCCATATGTTGTACATTTCATCACTCCCCTAATTTATTATTTTTTTTTTCAAAAGTTTCACTTGGAACAAACCTCACAATATTCTCACAACCCATGTTTGATCCTCTCATAACACTAATTTCAATAGTTATAACAAGATCAAAGGTTGAGGAAGGGTGGTTTTTGACCTGCCCAATATAAAACCCTTTTTTTTGATGGTGTACAACATTCAGATAATAGGTATACATGCATAGTTCAATATCATACAGTAGTGAAATAGATTGGATAAGGAATAAACATATGGAAAAATTATTTTGTAAAGTTGAGAAAAATCAACCTGACTAATATTTACCTTTTATTAAGTAGAAATTTTCACACTTCATGGTTGAGTGTAAAGTTGTGTGGAGAAATTAAGTGACACAATTTTCCCTTAACCTATTACCAAAAAGGGCACCATTCTTCTCAAAGGTTTCAAAATGATACAACCATTAATATTATTGACAAACAAAAAATTTTCAAAATAATGTCACACCATAGTATTAAATTCGAATATAAATTCACATTTCCTCATAATTTTTTTTTGAAATTTAAAATAACATTAAATATAGAAATTCCACATGAATTTTCAATTACTTCCATGATTAAACAGGCATCATTTTCCATGATAAAGTGAGAATAATTAAAAATTAACATTTTGGCACAAAAGTGAGGGGGGGACAAGGGGGAAAGGGGTAAAGTAGTAATACAATTCAGCAAGCTAAAAAAATAAAAATAATGATGATGATGAAAATTCTTAACTAACCTAGGAATATACCCATCCCATCCACACCTAAATTGTGAAGTGTCCTCACTGTAATAAAAGAGAATGTGGGAAGGAAGGATAAAACCTGATGAGTTTCATTCGTAGATTGCTTCTTGAACATGGAGTTCCTCTATCATGGACTCTGAAAAGGGTTCATAAAAGTGCTTTAGTTGTTTCCCATTGATAGTGAAGGTTTTCTTGGTTTCATCATTTTAAAGATGGAAAACAGCAAATGGGGAGACATTAGTAACAGTGTATGGTCCAAACCAGCAAGAACAAATATTACCTACATGAAAATTAAGCCTTTTATTGTAGAGGAGGACCTTCTTCCCAATGTGTAACTGATGATGAAGGATGAGACCTTCATGGGTAGCCTTGATACACTCCTTATAAATCCAAGAGTTCTCATATGCATCTCTTATCATTTCCTCCATCTCCCGAATTTGCAACTTACATTGAGAACCTGCACCAGAAAGATGATAATTGCATGGTTTGATGGCTCAGTAGTCCTGGTGCTCAATCTCAACAGGGAGGTGAAAACTCTTTCCAAACACTAGCTGATATGGTGACATGCCAATGGGAGTTTTTAAAGTAGTACGGTAAGCCCATAAAGACTCATTGAGTCCAAGAATCCAATATTTTCTATTAGGTTGAACCATTTTTTCAAGAATTTCTTTTTCATCCCTATTTGACATCTTATCTTGACTATTGGTCTGTGGGTGATATGCAGTAGACACTCTATGCCTGACCCCATACCGACAGAAAATAGATTGTATTGTTCAGTTGTATAAATGAGAACCCTGGTCACTGATGATGAACCTAGGTAAGACAAACCTACAAAAAATTGAGTTCTAAAAAATTCCACAACTACCTTAGAATCATCAGTTCTTTTAGCTCATGCCTCTACCAATTTTGAAACATAATCCACTGCCAAAAGAATGTACAAGTTCCCAAATTAATTGGGGAATGGTCCCATAAATTTAATGCCCCAAACATCAAAAATTTCAGGGAAGAGAAAGGTTTGTATTGGAATCTAATTTTTTTAGAGACATTCCCCATTATTTGACAGTGAGGACTAGATTTACAGAAGTCATGGGAATCCTGAAACAATATAGGCCAAAAGAGACTAGAATCGAGGACCTTGTGAGTAGTCCTTTGGGGACCAAAGTGGCCCCCACAATCAAGAGTGTGACAAAACCTAAGGATGGATTGAAACTTTCTATTAGGAACACAACACCTGAGGACTTGATCACTACAGGTGTGAAAAAGGTAGGGGGCATCCAAAATGTAACAACGAGACTCATGTTTTAGATGGTCCACCTGGTTTTTGTTGAAATTAGGAGGAATGCAAGTTGCTACAAAATAATTTACAATTTCAGCATACCAAGGAATAACATCTTGCACATGGTACAATTTCTCATCATGAAACATGTCACTTATGAGAATACAGGGATATGAGTCAATGTCCGAGGATGGGTGAATCCTACTGATAAGGTCAGCCACCACATTCTCTCCTCCTTTTTATCTCTAATTTATAAATTGAATTCTTGAAGAAGGATAATCTATCGAATGATACGTGGTTTGGATTTGGATTTCTTAAGGAGATACCAGAGGAAAGCATTGTCTGAGAACACAAAGACTTTAGACCCTAAAAGATACGATATGAATTTATCCAATGCAAACACAATAGAAATAAATTATTTATCAGTTGTGGTGTAGTTTTCTTGGGCATGGTCCAGTGTATGTGAGGCATATGAAATGACATGTGGAGCTCAATCGACCTTTTATGATAAGACTACCCAACGGTATAGTTAGAGGCATTACACATGATCTCAAACGGTAAATCCCACCGAGGTGGTTGGATTAGCAGGGGTGATGTGAGACTCTATTTTAATTTTTTAAAAGCTTCGTAACATTCATTATCAAAAACAAATTTCTTTTCTTTTTGAACTTACCTGCATAAGGGGGGGAAATTTTACTAAATTCATGAATGAAACGATGGTAAAATCCAGCATGACCTAAGAAATACCACACATCCCGTACATTTTTGGAGAATGGTAGGGAAGAAATGACATACACTTTTGATTTATCTACTTGGATACCATCCCCAAAAATGACATTTCTCAAAACTATAACTTGTCTCACCATGAAATGGAATTTCTCATAATTTAATACAAGATTATTTTCAATGCAGCAACGTAAGACTAAACCAAGACTACTTAAACATTCATCAAAAGAGGAGCCATAAATAGTGTAATAATCCATGAAAACTTGCATGAAATTCTCTAGGTAATCCAAAAAAATACTAATCATACATCACTGGAAAGTACTCAGAGCATTACACAGACCAAATGGAATCCTTCTATAGGAAAATGTGCCAAAGGGGAAAGTGATGGTTTTCTTTTCCAAATCCTTGGGAGCAATATGAATCTAAATAAATCTTGAATACCCATATAGAAAATAGTAGTGGGACTTCCCCACTAGCCTCTCTAGAATTTGGTCAATGAATGAAAATGGGAAATGGTACTTCCTAGTGTGTTGGTTTAGTCGATGATAGTCTATGCAGACACGCCAACTAGTCTGCACATGAGTTGGAACCAATTAATTGTTTTCATTTTTGATTACAGTAAGTACAATTTTTTAGAACTAATTGAATAAGACTAACCCATTGGATGTCAGATATGGGTTAAATGATTCCCACATCCAATAATTTTGTTACATCCTTTTTCACAAATTCTAATTGGATTGATTCAGTAGACATTATGCATGACTCACTGGTTTAGCTTCATCATTTAATAAAACATGATGTGTGAAACTTTATGGGCTAATACCAAGAATGTCAGCAATTTTCCATCCCAAAACTTTTTTATAATCCCATAAAAGGTAAAGTAGTTTCAATTCATGCTCAGGAGGGAGTGAACTAGCAATTATGATGGGTAACTTGTTTCCATTCTCAAGATAAAAATATTTTAAATCTCGAGGCAGTTGTTTCAATTCCAATTCAGGTGGATTTTGGATTAATTTGAGTGTGTGTGAGAGGTCACTAATCTCATCTAACTGCTCAATGGTATCATACTCAGACAAGGAATGAGATTTTACAATCTTAGCAGTATAATCAATGGTCATTGGATCCTCAATGTACAAGAAATTATCAATTAATAAACATACAATAAACTTTTATAGACCACTACAACAATCGATACATGATTCATTACCCATAAATTCAATCAAGGATGAAAAAATAGAAAGGGGATCGGGGAAATGAAAAGAATTCTTTTTAGAGGAAGGGAGTACATCAATTGAATTTACACAGAGAGAGGAATTCTCTTCTGAGGGGTGCTTCATGGCATCATGGATATTGAAATGGACTACACCACTACCAAATTCCATAGATAATATACCATTTTAGACATTAATTATGGTTTTGTAGGTTTTCAAGAAGGTTCTCCTCAATATAATCAGGGCATGTCCATTTATCATATCATCTTCCATTTTAAGCACGTAAAAATTAGCAGAAAAAATTAAAATTTTCACCCTCACAAGAACATCCTCTAATACACCAAAGGGGTGTGCGGTATTTCGATTGGCTAGTTGAACAAAAATTCCAGTGGGATTTAGTTCCCCGACCTGCAATGAAGAGTAAATGGAGTGACAGATCACATTTATATAAGAACCTAAATCAATCATAGCATTGGGAAATGAATACTCCCCTATGGTGCATGGAATCGAGAATGTCCCAGGATCATTGCACTTGGTGGGAAGTGATGGATCTATTAATACTGATACATTCCTCCTCAATATCACCTTTTCATCTCTACGAAGTTTCCTTCAGTGTGTATACATCTCCTTCAGAAACATGGAATATCTTGGAATTTGCTTCACAAAATCAATCAAGGGGATGTTAACTTGCACTTTTTTTTTGAAAATTACCAATATTTCCTTATCAAGTTCTGTTTCTTTTTGTTTTCTTGGTTGGTTGGACCTTTGAAGAAATGGAAGAGGAATGGTTAGCCTAGGTGAATCATCAAAAGAAACACTCTTTTCATTGGAAGGGATTCTCTCAAGAAAAGGTTCTACCTCATTTGGATCATTTATAGTGGTTGAGATGGTGGTTTCCTTAGAAGGGGATGACTCTATTGGTGGGTTCATTTGGCTTTTATGTTGAGTTCCACTCCTAAGGGTGATGGAACTAATATTTCCCTTATCCATAGGGCTAACTACTAGCTGAGAAGGTATTTTAACCGACCCATGACTTTGGATTTCCCGAACAGAGTTAGCTAGTTGGATTAATTGGGTTTTTAGGTATTTAATGGATGCTTTGGTGGTTTGTTGGAATTATATATTTTCGGAAGCCTTTTTTTCATCATGTCTTCAATGCTTGTCTCAAATTTTGGAGGGGGTTGTTGGAAATTCCTTTTTTGTGGTTGAGGATTTATAGGTGGCGGTGGATGAATAATTTAAACATGTTGGTTCCATTATTGTTGAGGTTAGTTTAAATACCCACTTTTTCTATAATCTTGGTTTTCATTCCACCCCAAGTTGGATGTATAGTATGGTTCTTGGTGAAAGGGTTGATTATAGGGGTGACCTAGAAATATTTCCTCAAAACTCTCAAAATTTTCTCTTAATTGAGGACATTGGTCAGAGTAGTGGGTATTAGAAGAGCATATATAATAATGGATGGGAAGAGGAGATTGGGATTTCCCTTGGGAAAGTGAAAGTTGTTGAATAATGGTACTTACCTCTTCGAACTTCGTGTCCACCTTCTTCTCGAATTTGGTACTTTTCACCACATGAACACCTTGAATGGGTACACTGGACCTTGTACCAAATTGTTGAGTGTTCTATGCTATGTTCTCTATTAGGTTTCATGCAGAAATTGGGGTCTTATCATCTATCACACCACCTAAAGTAGCATCAATCATGTTTTTATCAATATTAATTAATCCTTTATAAAAATAATGAAATAAAAGTGGATCACTTATATGGTGGTGTGGGAATCTTGAACAAAACCTTTTAAAGAGTTCACAAAATTTATGTAATGTTTCCCCTTGTGACTGCCTTATATAAAAAATTTCTTTCCTTATAGTTGCGTTCGAGAGGCTGAGAAATATTTTTCAAGAAAAAGGCATTTCATGTCCACCCAGCCTCTAATTGGTGAATTAACATAGTAAAGCTAGTAGTTAGTAGAATCTTCTAATGAAAATGGTAATTCTCAGAGCTTTAATTGTTATTCATCCACATTATAAAGTTATAAAGTAGAAAAAATAATATGAAATTCTTTTAAGTGTTTATGCTGATCTTCTCCAGAAAGTCCATGAAATCTGGGAAATAATTAAATTAGACCGGATTTCAGTTCAAAATTAGGTTTGTTGCCTTGTATTTAAATATATTTGAGTTGGAAATCAACCTATAGAGAGGTTAGTTATTTTAGTGTTTGATTGTTTTCAGCCATTTTATAATTTTTAATTGCAGGTTCTGATTTGGTTCTATAAGAAGAGGGGTTTAGAAAAGTCTCAAGTTGTGTTGTGTCCTCCTTCAAGGAGTTTTCTTGTGTGTCTCTGTGTCGTTGACGTAGGATCCTATCCAATTAGGGTTTTAAAGGTGGTAAATCTTCTGGATTAGAACGTGTCATGCACTAAACCTACACAAGAAATAGATCAGAAAAAAAATTATTGAAAAGGTAGAAGATAACACAAATAAATATTCACAAAATTTACAAATATCTTATAAAAAACATGCATAAAAAACCAAAGAGCTCCCCAAAAATGGAGCCAAAATTTGACTGTGTTGTCATGATACATCAAATTTATTATGTTTATAAGGTTGAATTATAGTATAGGTGTGAACCTAGGTCATCTCTCAAGGAGAGTTGGTGGGTCTAGAGTGTTCATTTTTAATAAGAAGTACTAAAAAGGGGGTGGTTTTAAAAATAGTTTTAGGACGAAATGACTTAATTAAAAGTTTAAAAGTTGAGAAAACAAATGGATTTTAAAGAATATGAGATAAAAGGGATAATTGTGAGTTCACTACACACTTTAAAGTTTATCATTGTAGTATATTAATTTTGGTTTGGAGTAATTCTTTGGTTTAAATTAATTGGAATTCTGATTAATTCCTAAGCCTTTATTTCATTGCTTGAAGAACCAAACCTTGACATAACAGTCATATTGTAAAGGTCAAAAAATTATGAATGGAATTAAATTTTACGAATAATATTGAAATATAATGAAAGTGTGTTATAAAAGTATTCTTGTGTTGCCCAATTGGAACAACACAAGTCACACACTCAAAACCTCATGTCGATCGGTAATAAATTAAGAGCATCTAATTTTCACATATCAAAATAAGAATTAAAATATGAAATTATGTAAGATACATGTAAATAAATGATTTAACACCAAAATTACTCCAAAAAAGTATCTAATATATGTGTTGTAACTCCCTTGAAATGTATGTAACTCCCTCACAATGAACACCCACCGTTTAGCTTGACATCGGGTGGAAGAGGAAGCTCAAGTGGAACTCCTTCTTCATTATTGACCCCCCTATGAGAATAGGAGCCTTAAAAACATCTAGGATGAGGAGAGTAATAATATGGAACTCCAAATTGGAATCACTTTACTCCTTTTCCTAACTAAAAAATGGGGATCCCAAGGTTCTCTTTTATAGCCAAAATGGGAGGTAGTTTTGGGCACTGTGATTTTGAGAAACCACTTGTCCCATTATTTTAGGACACTATACAATATTATATCTCATTGTATAAAATTAAAACGCTATATAACCACATCTTGACTATCTACACCTAAATTTTGGCACCATTTGGACAACTACAACTTGAGATATTGATAAAATACAGAACACTACTTTTGACTTTGTGCAGATTTGATTATTTGGACAGATAAGTCAGTATGTGAATCATAGATGAAAAATGGGGATTATTTAACTTAATATGAAATGTAACCCATAAAATTATGGACCATACCACAAAATTTCATCCCATTTATAAGTACATTGTAATAGAAATATGTGGTTGAGTCCACTGGTGTGCATGGATCCTGCGCAGTTTGGCCCATTTTTCTTGGACATCATCATGGGCCCTCCAAATCACCTCCACCTTCAATGAAATTGTCAAAATAAGAATCATTGACCCTTTTAACAGTAATAAATATAAAATAATTGAATCAAACATGAAGTGAAATTTGTTATTATTTTCATATTTTTCTATACAAAACTAGTTTAGCATAATGGTGTAGGGGTGAAAATGAAACAGTGAATCACACTGTGATCAGTAGAGTAATGATTTTATCTTTTTTATTCCCCTTATGGATATTTTTGTTCTCATACCACATTTTAAAAACATTTTAATAGTATTTAAGTATGGTTAAGGGAAATTAAGTTTTCATGTTGAAGGTCATGAAGAATTTTCATGAAAAGAAATCATGTTTTTTTTAAGTTTATATGGTTTAAAAAATGGATGTTGAATGGAAGAGTCCACTTTCTATTATATGGGTTTTTATGCATGAGTTATGACGTAATTATCTGAAAATATAAACATAATAGATAATAAAAAGTAATATAATGAATTATATAATTAAAACTCAAAATTATGAAATTTTTAAGGTCGACTCCTTATAGTTTGTATCATAGGGTGTTTTAGATAACATTAGAGGTGAGGATAATTTTAATAGAATTACCTTGAATGAATTTACCTTATGGATAATTTAAAATGATATATAATTTTAATATTACCATGTTACATCATCTAAACTATTTCTATTCATAGTGGCATTCTGTAGAGGAAATTGGGAATATGTAGGTGGAAGGAGTTGATTGGAAAATATTCTTCCAAATCTGCATCCTCAGATGGTTGGAATTGGAATATAATAGTTTTTTTAGTTATTTATCAATTGAAACAAGCTATAAATAGTGGTGGTATCTATTCTATAGTGTAACCCAATATAATATGAAGGAACATTCCTATTACAAAGAATTTCATGAGGCAACATCACCCATAATTTGGTGGATTATCTGACCCTATAGTAGCCGAAGGATGGATCAATTTTATGGAGGAGATATTTGAATTCATAGGATGTTTGGAACATAAAAAAGTTAATTCTAATCATTTATAACTTTGAAGTAAAAGCTGAACTATGGTGGTATTTTTTTAAAAATACCAGAGATAAAGGTGATCATGATTCTATGGAATGAGAAACATTGAAGGATATTTTCCCTGAGAAATATATCCATAAGTTTGTTTGAATCCAGATGGAAAAAGAATTGTTGTAATTGAGGAAAAATGATGATGGTTATGTGGCCATATATAGATCAAATTTTACAATACTGACCATCTATAAACCATATTTTTATTGGAATATTTATTATAAAATTAATATATTTTACAATGGACTAAATCTAAGACTAAAAATATATTTGGTCACATGATAATTTAAATGATATGAGAAAGATTTTCATTTTGCTGAAAAAGTTATGATGAAGTTTTCAGACACTTATATGAGTCATAATGATAAAATTAATAATCAAATAGGATGTAAGGTGATGTGGAAACATACAAAATTGAAATCTAGAGGTAAGAAAATGAATTTTAAAATATTTTGGTAAGTGTGGTAAAAATTACCCTACTGAATGTCTTATGAAATCAGGGAGGTGTTATAGATGAGGGATGTTTTTCCATATATCCTATGATTACAAGGAAAATAATCCCATAGAATCAAATAATGGGGTAACCAATAACCATCCAATTAAGAAGCGTTTTATTTGTAATTATTTAATTCATAATGATAAAATGTTTGAAAATATAGTAACTCAAGATAAAAATAATCAATATTGGAGGGAAAAAGGTGTGAAAAAATAATTTTATACTACTGTAGTTGATGTCAAGATATCAAATGAAGTGGTGATATGTATGCTACTAATGTGTTAAAATTATAAAAATTCTCTATTTAACTCAGAATGTTTTCATTCGTTCATTTCTAAGAAATTTTTAATTAAATTTTAAATATAACATTATTAATGTAAGATATAACTTTTAGTGAAAACTCTTTGTGTATGTATTAAAGAAACCATGATTTAAAGGAATCATTATATTGCTATTAGTGGGATGGTATTTCTTGAGAATCTTATTTAGCTTTCCATAGTATAGTTTGAAATTATTTTGGATATGAATTGGATTTTAGTTTATCATTCTAAGATAGATTTCATATCCAATAAATTTTTATTCAATGATTTCATACCATTGATAACATACCATGAAGATAAGAAATTGATTATAAATAGTAACGAAAGTTACCTCACTCATATTATTGAAAAGAAAGATACTTTTTAAAGTAGTGATGTAAAAATAGTGAATACCTACCGAATGGCCCGAAGGCCTTATTTTTTAATTTATTATGGATAATCCCCCTTTTAAGGGTTGAAGGGGAACCCGTACATGACCCATAGGCCCAAGAAACAAGGCCCAACTAACCCACAATACATGACCCAAAGGCCCAGAGGCATACCATGCCAAATACATGACCCGAACACCCAACCTACTTGAACTACCCTTCCCTAGTTTCTGCATCATTGATCACCTAGCTCCCCAACTTGCATTGCTGATTGGCTAGCATTGACCTGTACAAAACTGCAAGGTGCCTAGTCCTGATGGCGTCTGTCATACCCTCTTATTATTATAATCCAGTTAGCTCTAAAACTGGTGGCTGCTACTCTTGTTTCTCTGATCCTCTTCTGGGGAATGTTCTGTGTAAACTGGGATACTCCATGGTCTTTATGGCCCGAAGGCCCTGTGGCCCGAAGGCCTTTGATAACCCGAAGGCCCTTGAGACCTGTAAGCCCAAACTGGTGGCCCGAAGGCCCAAATCGGGTGAATAGTTCCGGCTTCTATAGTATCAAACTATAACTGCTATAGTGCCTACTATAGTACTGCTATAGTACCCTGGAAATTCTCCTCTACCTAGTTTTGAACCTGGGTCTCTTGGTTTCCAAGAAGGATCCCTTATCACTCGGGTACGAGCTCGTTGGCAATAATGAATACATACATGGTTGTTTTATAGATTATTTTCAAAGTGTTATTCCTAATTAAGAGGTTAAGTTTACTATTTACTTATTTCCTGATGATAGGCCTATTTCTAATCACCCTTATAAAATTGATCAATTGTAACTTTTAGAAAAAAAAAATTGATTGAATTATTATACAATGGTTTCATTTGACCTAGAACTTCACTATAGGGTGCTCTTATTATTTTATTAAAAATAAAGATAGTTCAATGAGACTTTTAATTGATTATAGAGAATTAAATAATTTCACTATTAAGTATAAGTATTATTTTCCTCATATTGATGATTTGTTTTATCAGCTTTTGGGAGTATAATATTTTTCGAAGGTTGGCCTGAGGTCCTAGTACCATCAGTTGAAGGTAATGGAGGATGACCTTCCAAAGATTTCATTTCAGACTAGATATGTTCAGTATGATCTTATAGTAACAACTTTTGGGTTTTCCAATGCACCTACTATAATTATGGACCTTATGAATAGTTTTTTCATGATTTCATAGATAATTTTTTTGTTGTACTTATTGATAAAATTTTGGAAAATTGTAAAATTAATAAGGAACATGAAAAACACATAAGGATTTTTTTTTTCAAACCTTCGATGAAAAGAAACAATATATAAATTTTAGTAAGTGTGAATTTTGGTTTCAAATTTTTTTTCCTTGGACATATTGTTTATAAATATGTAATAAAAATTTATGCTCTTAAAAAAAGTTTTTGATGAATGTAAAAGACACAAAAATATCATATAAATTCATATTTTTATTGGATTAATATTTAACTATAGGGGGTTTGTTGAAAATTATTCTTAGTTATTGAGACCACTAACCAAGTTAACTTGAAAAGGAGTTAAATTCATATTTAAAAAAGAATGTGATGATTTTTTTAGGAACTCAAAAGAGGATTGGTGAATGCTCTAGTTTTGGACCTACCATCTAGATATAGAGAATATTTAATCTACAATTATGCTTCTTTTAAATGAATTTGTTCTTTACTAATGAAAAAAAATTAAAAAAATTTGTATGCTTTACATAAATTGAAACCTCAAAAGTTATATTACACTATACATGATTTGAAATTTGTTGTAGTGGTTTTTTATTTTAAATTTTTGAAGCATCATCTATATTGAGTAAAGTGTGAAATATTTAATGATAAAAAATTATATATATATATATATATATATTCACTCATAAATAATTAAACATGAGAAAAATAATATGGATTTAACTAATCAATGATTATAATTGTATGATTCATTACCATCGTGGAAAAGAAAAAAAGTGGCCGATGATTTGATTCAAAAAACAACTCTACATTAAAAATGTTATTTTTGGAACATGACCCTTTGATTAATGATTTGATTAATATTTTCCTTGAGGTTGGGGAGGTAGGGAGATCCTCTATTTTTTCAGGTTTCATTGTAGTCAATTTTTTAGATAGAATTTATCAAGCTCAAAAGGAGGGTTAATATTTTTCGGAAAAAGTATAATCTATTAATAAGGGTATGTTTCTAGATTTTAAAATTGATCAAGAATGTGTTTTATGATTTGTAAAAAGATTATGTGTTACTTATGATTATTGGTTGAAGAAAGAGTTGTTGAGTGAAGCTTATAGTTCTTTAAATTCCATTTATCCGAGTAAAAATAAGATGTACAATGACCTTTGAGAGTATTACTAGTGGCATGGAATGAAAAGAGATATTGTTGAATTGACCATAAAGTGTTTGAATTGTCATTATGTTAAAGAATAATGACTGTTACTAAAGGGAACACTTCAAAAAAAATTGTATTTGAGTGGACATTGTAAAATATATCAATGGATTTCATGTTATCATTTCCAATGATTTCTTGAAGTAATAATTAAATTTGCATTATCTTTGATCAATAAAATAAATTTTCACATTTCCTTCACATTCAAAATACAATTTTTTAGATAATATTTCTTAAATATATCTAAAGTATATGTTTGGGTAACATGTAGTGCCTCTCTCTATTGTATCAGACCATTATCCTAGGTTGAAATCTAATTTTTGTAGTGGAATTTAGAAGTCGTTGGAAAATGAATTAAATATTAATATAACTTTGCCTCATAAATATGATAGATAGTATGAGAAAGAAACTCAAAATATGGAAGATATGTTGTGTTCTTATTCAATGGATTACTAGGGAAGTCGGGATCAACATATTTCTTTTTTATTAATTTTCTTATACAAATATTTTTCATCCCAATTTATAGATGGGACCATTTGAGGCATTAAATGGAAAGTTGTGTTAGATGAAATCCTTTTGGGGATATATAGTAGAAAACATGTGTATGGGACCAGAGTTGGAATATGAAAAGGCTAAAAAGGTTCATTTGATTCAATATCATATGTTTACATACTAGAGTATATAGAAAAGTTGTGTGGATAACCAGAAGAAATATCTTTATTTTTATACAGGTGATCATGTCTTTCTCAAAGTTTCTACATGGAAAAGTGTTATGAATTTTGGTAAAGAAGGAAAGAAAAGTCATTGGTTAACCAGATTGTATGAAATCATGGGTAATATAGGATCAATTTCCATCTAAGTTTCTTTGACTCTGATTTTATCTCAAGTACACAAAGAATTTCATGTTTTGATGTTAAGAAAATATGTGCCAAATTCTTCTCATGTTTTGAACCCTAAAGTAGATTAGTTCGAAGAGAATATTTCTTATGAGGAATATATATTTTATATTATTGAACATAGAGATAATGTGTTACAAAATAAGGTGATTAACAAAGTAAATGTTTTATGGAAAAAACATATGGTTGAAGAGGCTCATGAGAATCAGAAAATGATATGAGGGAAATATATCCACACTTGAATAATATGTGAATAAAATCATGAGGATGAATTTAATATAATGGGGGAAGAATTTATTAACCTAATAATATGATATAATAAATCATTTTCAAATTAATTTATACGAATTAGATAGTTATATTTGTTATAAAATATTAAGTGATTTTTTAAATAAAAAAGGAGATAGTTTTAACTAAAATCTTTTATTATAAGGTTTTATTTAAAAGTTTAATTTCTAAATATTAGAATTTGAATTTGAAAATATGAATATTTTTTTAAATTATAATATCAAAATTTACTTTGGGTGAAATTTTGGGAATTTTTGGAAAATATTGTTTTTCACTAAATAGTGAAAAATAAGAATTTCTATAAAAAAGACATTTCTTTTCAATAATTTAAGTATTTTACAAGTCTCAATATTTTTTGAATATTATTTTAAGTAGAATAAGTAATATTTAGTTATACTTAATAAACTTAATTATTTTTAATCAACTATATATTGGTTTTTAATATCAGTTCATGTTGGGTTTAAGAACGGGATTTTTCTAAAATATATTTTAAAACACATAATGTTTATACATTTTAATTAATTAAGACAAATAAAAATGATATATTTTTTAAATTTAATTTATATATTTTATAGAAATAAATGCTAATTTATATTCATATGATGATTATTATCATTCATGGAGTTAATATAAAATAAAAGTTTTCTTACAAAATACACTTAATGAAAACCCAGCTTTTTGTCGCATCTGCCGGTATTGATTTAAATTTTATTTTTACACTTATGTGAATTTAATTTGGTAAAATATATTATTTATTTATAATAAGAAAAAAAATTCTTATATAATAATTTCAAATTATTTTAAAAAAAAATGAATAGTGAAAATTGTAAAAATTAATTGCTATAATTAAGGTAAAAATGGATTTACCTAGGGTTAAACTAAAATGATAAGGCATAAAATGACTAAAAAACTTGTCTAAAATATTTTTTATGGATGTATTTAAACCATATAATTTCTAAGTGTCAATAATACTTCATTTTTTACTCTTTTGAAATGTGAAAAACTTGGGTACACCATTTTCTTTTCAAAAATTACAAGTGTCCCACTCACCTCACTTATAAATATAACCCCATATCCTCCCTTATTCAACCCTTCAAGTAAATTGTGTTCAGACAAGTCCTACACAAATCACCGCCATAGTTCCCTAGTCTTATCCTAGAATCCTTATTTTGGTGATAAATCCAACTTAAGAATCCTTTTGGTGCAAACTAAAAGAAGCTATGCAAAGTAGAGGTAACACTCTTCAAGGAGAATTTTTAATTTATTTCTTCTTCATATCCTTAAATTATTTTTAAAAAATTATTATATAATACCATTAGTATATTTCATACACAGATATGCTATTATGTTAACTTCATAACATAAATCCTTACCCACTTCCATCAAATGTGTTATAAAATCATCATTCAATTGTACAGTGGACTACCACCACAAAAACTGATGTTATTCATTTTTACATCACCACCTATCACGGTTAGGTATGCGGGTGAATATAATGTATATATATGATATTTATAATATAATTATATTTATGGAGTGATTATACTATATATACATTTTTTTACTTTTCATTCTGCAGGGGATACGTTAACGTCGCTCGTGTGTACGACAGACTACCACCTTGCAAAGAAATGTGGTTCGTTTTTCACTAAATATTTACATGGAAGAAAATAAGGGTGAATATAATAAATATATGTTATATAAATGAAATCATTATGATGTTCATGACATATTTATAATTCTGAAAATTATTCGTGAATGTGTGGGCTACCACCTTCATGAAGTGATGCGACTCTCTTTTCATCACCAGACCACATGGATTATATTTAAATGAATACTTAAAGAAAAATATTATATATATTATTTTATGACTATTATGGAAATTAAAAATATTACTTAACAAATTTTTATAATTAACGTTGAAAAATGGAATCAACACTAATGCGTACGTATGAGCTACCATGTCTATGATTATAACATTCTTCTTTTCTAAAAACCAACCTTTATGATTTGTATTAAAATAATAATTTATGCATAACTATTATAATTATATCATTATTCTAACTCTATATATGTTTAAATAATTACCTCTTTGACCATAGTCAACTTTCCAAAGTCAATTTTGACATATAAGCCAAAAATTATCAAAACATCGCACATAAATTTAATTGATTAAGTAATCAAACATAACATAGTAATAATTAAAATAAAATAAATAATAAACTTATAAAAGTTAATAATAAATTAAATAATTAACATATGTTTATTATTTAAGAAGATAAATAATGTACGTGATAAGTCGAACTCAAGATAATGAACTTCGTCTCAATTTCCTTTCACTGATGTATATTTTGATGTTACGCACATATATTCTTTTACAAGGTGTATAAAACACCCCTTTGAAATTTTATATCATGAATTTATCTTTTCTAATGGAATTTAAAGTTTTTTTAATGTTATTCTTTAATGGGGTTTATGATTCAAATATTTTGAATGTTATAAGGGACATTTATTTAAAAAAATACTCTTTTAATGTTTTCTTTCCAACTCAACATTTTCCATGTCCACGTTTGTAAAAAAAATTTATGTATGTTTTTATATGAACATAAAACAATCATAAATTATATTATATATATATATATATTACCTTCATTTACTAAGGATTTAAAAATTAATCTTTTTACATGTTTTATATGGAACTTTTTTGATAAACAATAAAAGTAATGATCTATTTTTTTAACATACATAGTGACAATGACTTTTTCCACCACTGTGATCATTATTGGATTTATTTCCAAGACTTCATGTTTTATTTATTGAAACGCCCTCTTTCAAATTTTGGGAATTTAGTATTGAAAAGGCGTATTTAAATAAATATAGTAATTTGATATCCAAAAGTTAATTGTATACGAGTTTAAATTATTTTTTTAATATTTCTGTTGAAAAAGTAAATGAATGAAATATTTTATTTCTATTATGGTTATTATACATTATATATGATGGGTAAACCTAAATAATGATGGTTGAGCCTGTTGTAGCTTATACAGTGGATGCACCTAGATATCTCTCTAATGAATTAGGTAATGATTATGTTCATTGGAGAATTATGTTGGAAGTTAACCATATGGTTATTCTAATTTCTAATGATTTTACAAGGGTTTTGTAAGTATTCTATGAGATGATGTCCTAATGTGCATATATGATTTTTCCATTATTTCAAATGATTTTTTTGGAAATAATTTGATTTCAAAAGGTAATGTAAATTATCTTTGAAAGGAATGATAATTCACTATCTAGGTAAACATATATGTTTTTAAGTAAAGAATTTTCATGATGATCCACTTCTTGATTCTCCCCCTATTGGCACGCATGCCACTTGTGAACCCCACTTTGGTGATCTACTACCAACCTATGATATAGCCTACACCAATTGGGATTTTTTTAGGATACCTATGGTTTTTCCTAATCAAGAAGAGGTTAGAGGTGAGTCTTCATAACCCAGAATAGACCTTCATGATCTTACCGATCCATAACCATGTTGAACAGGTTTTACCATACCCAAAATGAGCCTTCGATACGCCCTGCAACGATTAATATAATAAAAAATGGATTTATTAATTTTTGGATTAAAAAATAGTTTTAATATTATGAAAAGTAATGAATTTTTTGTATAAAATTAAATTAATTGACTAATTTAAATTTATAATAAAAAATATTAAATTAAACATAATACCAAATAAAATTGACTATTTTAATTTAAAATAATTAGTTTAATTTATTGAAATTCTCTCAAACATAAATTTTTTTCATTTTAATTTTTACAAAAAAATTAATTTATCCATTGACTGATCTTAATCTATGACTAACCTTATATATTTAATTTTATTTTATTTAACTAATTACTAAAACTATGTGTGATGCTTGTAATATTAAATTAGTTATATTGGTGGTCTTCCCATCGTCATTCATTATTGAATATGTATAAGAGTCTGTGTGTCCATCCTCATCTATATATATATTGTGCTTCCCAACACCCCCTCGTCAGCATGAAGGTTTAAATATATTATTCACGATGATGCTGTAAGTCATGGGCTACAACAAGAAAAGCTTGCATCCCCGTCATGAAGTTAAAAAACTAGATTGGGTTTGAGCTATGATACGAGTCATGATCTGACTCAGATATTATAACCCTATTTCATTGTTGATCAATTGAGTTTAAATGGTTCAACCAATATAAAATTCTCAAAATTAGTCGGGTAGTATATTTCCTTTATGAATTATTTATTATTTTATACATTTGTATATCAATGGGAAACACCTAAAATAATAATCATAAAAATGAATATTGTTGAAATGAATATATTCTATTAATTAATGATCAGTTGTGAGTGAAAAAACATAGTATGAACATATTTAATAGAAAATGATTATATTCATTGAGATATCATTAAAATCACTCAAAGAAATATTAAGTTGCAATGGATTTCATCACTCAAATTTAAACAAAATCTAGAGTACATGGTGCTCATCATCCCTTGTTGAAGGTGCCTCCAACTACCATGTATTTATTATGAGAGTGATAGGTTGAAGTAACTAAATCATGTTGTAAATAAGTATCCATAAATAGCTTGCTATCTCTTTAGAGGAAAATTATTAAGGGAATCAAGGTTGTGATTTTGAGAAGGTATCACTTCACTTAATAGATCAAGGATCAATGAGTCAATGTAGTTGTCCATCCTAGTTCCTACCATGGAACTCTATGAGTAGTGGCATATCCATTGATTATATTTCATGAGGATTTGTTTCAAGTATCCTTTACAATATAGTAATCAAGTGACATAATATTTCTAATCTAATAGTTAGGGGTACTAGGGTTTGATAAGATATTGGGAGAGATTAAATTATTTAACTAATTAATCAATAATGTGTAAAAAGTAATCAAGATAAAGTACTAACAACTGAAGTTTATTCATTATAGATAAAAATGGAAATCACCAACACCATCAGTTTATTATCAGTGTAATCAATAATTTATAAATAAAATATCCTAACTGATTGTAACTTCTTGGAGTGGTATAGGTGTTTTCACATAAGACTATTATATGAAAGGAACCTATTTGTGTTGGATTCCTCACTTCCTACTAATCCACCTTTGGGAGAATGACAGGTCTTTGAAGACAGATGGAAGAATAATATAGATGATTCACTAGATGTACAGTGTATCATGTTGTCATCTATGTCCAGTCAATTGTAAAAGATGCATGAGTATGAAGATGCCTACAATATGCTAACTCATCTCTAAAATTTATATCAAGTTATAGTTAGGTAAGAAAGGTATGAGAAATCAAGTACACTGTATAGGTACATTCTAGTATAATGAAATTAATAAGGATCTCATATACTCAAGATGATCAGGTACATTTATAGACTTGAATCCCTTGGGTTCAAACTAAACCAAGAGCTATCAATAGATCTTATTCTTGACTCTTTTCCACCAAGATTTTCAACTTTTATTATTAATTAATATATGAATAAAATGAAAAATATACCCCCTGATCTTTTTTATTTTGTTCTCAATGATGATAAGTATATTAAGAATACCAATTCATTAGTACTTATTGTAAAAAATAGGAGTAAGGGAAAGTATAATAGGTCTAATTTTAAGACCAAGACAAAGATTCACATGCACCACCATTCCAGAAATCTGAAGATACTAAGGGAGGAAAATGAATAGAAGGATATCTAATTTTAATGTGGTAAGAAAGGACACTAGAAGAAGAACTTTAGATCTAGAAAGAAGAAGCAATGTGATGCTTCTACTTTAGGTATTTTGGTCATTGAATGAAATATATATTTATCTATAAGTTGGGTATTAGATATAACATGTGTATCAAACAATTTCATTCATATGTAGGAACCAAGTAGATCTTATAAGATCGCAAAGGGTGAGGTGGATATCCATGTTGCAAATGGTGTGAGTTTAAAAGATTTAGAAGTGGGAGATTATCATTTTAATTTAGCTAGTGGTTTGGTTCTTATATTGAGCAATTGATATTATGTCCCTTCTGTTACTAGATTCATAATATCAGTGTCAAGTTTAGAGACTACGTGATTTATTTCAAGTTTGGAGATAAACTTTTTCTATTTTATTAGAATAATATATGTTATGGTATGGTGTATATAACAATGGATTGTATATAAATGAACTCAGAAACACAATAATGACAATTAATGAAAAAACTAGCGATAATGACTCATATAACACCCCCCTTTTGAAATTTAGGCTTGGTCTTATAAATGGGAATCATTTACCAAAATTACATCAAGTAGGGTATTTAGAATCAATTGATTAAAAACCACTGGATGTGTATCACACTTATTTACAAGGGAGATTGACTAAAGCAAACTTTTCTGTGAAGGGAGTAGGAGCCACTGAATTACTAGAATTAATTCATACTAACATATGTGGTCTACTTATGTAGAGGAAATTGGTGTGTTTTTAAACTTCATTACTTTTAATAATGAATATATTATGTATGAATATATCTACTTAATAAGGTATAAGTTAGATTCTTTTTAGATTTTTAAGGAATATAAACATGAAGTTGAAAACAAGATTGGTAAGAAGATTAAGGAACTCTGCTCAGACCGAGGTAGTGAGTATACTAAAAAACCTTCGTTGATTATCTAAAGAAGTCTGGGATGGTATCGAAACTCATTGTTCCTTATAGACCTCACTGGAATGATGTTAGTGAAATGAGGAATCAGACCCTTATTGACATGATCAGATTAATAATGAGTTAGGAAACTCTTAAATTATCCGTTTAGGGATACGTGTTATAGAAAATGGAATATAATCTTAATATAGTACTAACTAAAGAAACATATGCGAGTCCATATGATTTTTTTATGAAAAAATCCCAATATATCAGACATAGATATATGGGGATTTGATGATTTTTTCAAGACTATACCTTCTGAGAAATTGTTAATCCAAAGCATGAAGTGAATCTTTATATGTTATCTTGAGAAACCAAAAGGATATTACCTATATAACCCTTATGATAGAAAAGTGATTAAGGAATGAAATTACATATTTATATAAATGGAAAATTTTCTATTATAAATAGTGGAATAAATATTGGATTTGATTAATTTGATGGTTTAGATGCACAAGATTTGGAATTGGAACCATCTCTACAGGTGACAGTGGGAGATGAAGATATTCCCAAGATATAAGTACTATATATGTCAACTAGGGTGGTTAAATAATGAGAGTGATATGGTTAATCACTATGTTAGGTAACACATTACTTATAGAGAATAATTAACCTCTAATATATAGAGAATTAGTAGAAGGAATGTTTTTTTCTAAATGGAACAGTTACAAGCGTTTTAAAATGGAGTACATGAACCGAAATAATGTTTGGATTTTGGTATATCCTTTAGCTGATATAAAACCCACTGGGTTAAAATAAGTATTCAATAAAAATATGGACATGGATAGTAATGTTAATACCTATAAGTCATGTCTCTTAGTGAAGTGTTTCAGGAAAATTCAAGGCATAGACTTCGATGAAACCATCTCACCAGTAGTGTTGTAAAAATCCATTACAATATTAAATTCAATAGTATCCATCCATGATAATTATATCTGGAAATGGATTTAAAAATATATTTTATAAATGGGAAGTTGTTTGGAGAAGTATATATCAATCAACCCAAAGGGTTTATAAAAAGAAAAATGGTAACAAAGTAGGAAATATATAGAGATCCATTTATGGGTGGAAGTAGGAATCATGATCTTGGAATTTTTGTTTTGATTAGTCCATAGGAGAGTCTAGTTTCATCATGAAAAAAGTGATCTGGGTGTCTATTAGACGATTAATGGGATTTTCATTATTTTCATTATATTATATGTTGAGGACATATTAATTGTGGTAAATGAAGTGTAACTCTTATAACTACTTTTTACTTTTTAAAATGAATTATTCTCCATGAAATAATTTGGTTAATCATCCTATATTATAGGGATAATGATCTATCAAAATAGATATTAGAGGCTACTTAGGATAAGGAAAAGTTAATATATAGAAAACTTACTTAAAATGTACAACATGGAACAATCCAAGAGAGGGTTTTTTCCAATGTCACATGGTATGAATCTCTCCAAGAAAATATGTCCATATATATAGGAGGATATTGAAATAATGAAAGGAATCCCTCATACTTCACCAGTTGGATATATCATGTATGACATGATATATACTAGGTTAGATGTTTCCTTTTCTTTAATCATGGTGGGATGATACCAATATAATTCATGATAGATTCATTGGGGAACTGATAAAACTATACTAAAATTATAATGGTGTATAAAGTATATGTTCACGTTATTTGGAGGAGATGAGGAATTGGTAGTTAGAGGATACACATATTCTAGTTTCTAAATAAATCTTGTTGAACTGTAATTATTGTTAGGTTATGTATTTTTCTTGAATGGAAGTGCAGTGAGCTAGATAAGCTTAAAGTAATCCATGGTCACTGATCCTACAAAAAAATACGATTATATCATGGATTTTAATTTTTATTATGAGGAAGTATTTAGACGTAGTTTTTTATAAACATTAGTGTAGAGCTTAACAATATAGACCCTTTCAAGTTTATTGTGATAATACTTCAGTAGCAGTGCTTTCCAATGAGCCTAGATTAAACTAGAGGGAAAATCATATACTTCAGAAGTTTATTCTCTTTAGAGATTTTACTCAAAGAGGTGAAGTCATATTTAGCAGTGTAACCATAATGGATAACATGGAATACCCATTTAATAAAACCATATCTCAGTAGAATAATGATACTTATGTGAGATATAGTGGGTTGAGACTTGTTATCTTTTGGATTTAGTGGAAGTGGGAGTGTTAAAAGTATGTTCCCTATAACCAACTTATATATCTGCATTTATTTCCATAACATGTATATATTTTGATATATATATATGGTTGTTTACCTTTCCATAATAGCATTGATACTTCCATGTCCACTATATTTATATTAATTTCCTTAGATTACATATCCTATAAAAAGGTTATAGTAGTTTCCAGAATATAATGATAACCTAGAGATATTATGATAGTAATCTTAAAATAATTTCATTGGGACCTGATACATCACATCGATAGGAAATGAATGATTTGAGACCATCAGGTGATGGGGGCTCATAATATTTGATAATTCTTATTATAAAGTTCAAACTTGGTGATCTTCAGTTGATGATAACATGAGGGTACAACATCCAATAGGAACACCACATGTTTCACGTGTCATCGCTAGTTCCTATCTATGAACATGTGTATTGGTCCACTATCTTTCGATCATTATCAGTGTCTACCATTTGATAATGTAATTTGATGCAAGGAAAAAAGAATTACATTGAATTCATGGTGGGGTATCTTATGTTGGGTGCATATTTGGTGGTATGTAATTGGTTGAATGATCAAGATAGTATTTGACACATTTGAGTTGATGAAGTTATATCTTAGGACTAGTTGATCTAGATGGTAGTACCTTCATAAATTCATGACCATGGTAGTCGAAGGTATGTCCATATAGTAATATTAAAAAAATAATAAACTAAGAATGGATGATGACATAAGTTGTGCATATTGCTTTATCAGATATCAAAATAAAAAGATATTATATTATACAATGAGTGTTCATAGGATGATTTTTATTGCTATAAATATTTCTTATCTCTTTATGAGCCTTAGTGGGTTTCTAGACTTTTCTATTGATATGTGAATAATATTCATTGCTATTGAGATAAGGGTGTTGAGGGTCAAATTAAATAACATATTCAAGAGTCTACCATATTCTAGTGAATAAGAATATATGATATGGTGGGCCCCACAATGGGGTCCAAGAGATGTCCAAGTGTTAATGATCACCCAAAAGTAAATAAATCCATTATTATTCAAGTATAGAATAATAGTGTTCAATTTATTTATTAAAATTATTCAAAAGGTATTAAGTTAATACATAGAAAAAATATTATACTAATGAATATTATTTTAATATTCAAGGTTCATTTAATAGTTTGGGAATCTCGAGTTGAGTTAATGGATCTATTTTATCACGTAATTTATTTAATATATATTAAAATTAAGCGATAAAAATATAAATGACATTATGATGTAGTTAATTCATCTTAGTGTTTCCTTTAATTCATTTTTAGTGGAAGTTTTATTTACGAGGTTGGAGAACCCTATTTGGGTATTTTACTATCAACTATATAAGAAGAAAAAAGCTCTCATTCTGTTGAGTTTTTATTTCAACGGATTGATAAATTCTCTCCTATCCTTTTCGCATTCTAGAGAGAGAAATATAAAATTGAAGAAATCAATCTAAGAATATATTCTTTGATCATTGGAAGAGAGTCAAGGTGATCATCGTGATGTTGAATCATTCATCGAAGCACCATGCTGGAACATAGAATTTAATGAATGAAATTCAAGTAAACTCTTGAATAATGTGTGGATGATATAGAGGGGGTTCAAACATGGAACTTGCAACCAAAAATTATTGGCAATAATCTTTAGTGGAACAAATCTCAAGTCCAAATGAGGTACTTTTTTGTTTATTTTTGTTCTCTAAAATATTTACGTGAGATCCTAACAACTCTACTGGGGCTCAGATTGCTATAAATGACAAAGTATTGTTGCCCTGATGATGAAATAATTTTAATCCTTGGCCCACTGGATTCCATTTTGTGCCCCGATACCAATAGAAAAAAGATCTCAAGGGCCCATAAATCATACTTGTATAGCATCTTGATCAACTATTGATATCAAATAATTCCCAACATGACACACAGATGCTCCATGTTCTCCCCCTTTGATGCTAAAAACACGAGGATGTAATCGATAAATACCACCATTAAATGATTTATAAACTCCCATAACATGGAATAAATAAATCCCATGAACATAATTAGAGTGTTTGTTACACCAAATGACATCTTAATAAACTCGTACTATGCATAAGGACATTGAACAACAATCTATAGGATATCACCATCCTT
The DNA here is from genome assembly GCA_963277665.1 of Viscum album. Taxonomy (NCBI): domain Eukaryota; kingdom Viridiplantae; phylum Streptophyta; class Magnoliopsida; order Santalales; family Viscaceae; genus Viscum; species Viscum album. Next base: position 1,036,849,686 of record OY728126.1, read on the forward strand.
TAATCACATTTGATGATACCCAGACAGTAATTGAATCCTCTGAAACCAACTTGTTACCTTTAAGTGTAATGAAACAATGTTTTATCAATGGAATTCCCTTCTTATAATTATTCCTTATATTATAATCACATTAGGAAGCACAATGAAATAAAATTATACTAAATATTATGTGACCATTATACATAATTTTTCCACTTCTATGTTTTGAATTTCGAAAATATGACACATATAGTAGCGATCAATAAGATGATTGGAGTTTGATAAGACAAGATTAATTTTTGGTGAATAGTAATCTACCCTTATGAATAATAATATTACCCTTGTGATTATTAAATCATAAAAAATAATATTAACCTTACCTAATAATTATTAAATAAAATTTAGGCATCTTAGAAGTGACAATTTGACTATAGTAGAAGTATTAGTATTATTATAAGTCATAAATAATTAATTATAATTAATTAATTAATTTAAAAGAAAATTTATTTTCCTAGAATGGGTTCCTAAATTAAAAATTCTATGTATTCAGGATTTAATATAATTTTATAAGAAGGTATGTAATTTTTGAAAGCATTATGAAATGAGTTTTAATTTTTAAATTTGTATTTTTCAAGTAAATTATGATTTTAATTAAAAATTAAATTAATAATTTTTTTTAAAACTGGAATTCATTTTTTGGATTATACATTTCAAAAAATGTTTAGGGTGAATTTTTGGGATTTTTCTAAAATACTTGAATTTTTATGAATAGTGGAATACGATAATTTACAAAATAAGTTAAATTCATGAATTATAGAGTCATGAGTGATTTTATAATGATGTGAGGACATATGGTTCCGATTCACATGATGAAATTACTATAATTATTCATTTAATACTCACTATTACTTTTCTTGTGGAGAAATAATAAATTAATGAACATTATATTGAGAAAATCTCTCTCCTCTGCACTATAAATACCACCCTACACACCCTCATTTCCTCGAACCTCTAAAGCTTAAATAATTGTGTAAAATCTACAAAAAAATATTCCCTAGAACCTCCCCCACATTCAAGAGCTTTTGTTCTCATCAAAATACCAAGCCTAGGTTCCTTAAAAAGGATCTCAAGAGGAGGATTCAAGAGGTAATTCCCCCCCTCTCTTTTTCCTTTAATTTCTTTTCAATTTCAATTTCTTTTCTTAATCTATCCCCACCTATCCTCATTAAAATGGTATCTTAACCCTATTATCTCACATATAATAATATCTTATGATAATAATGGGATAATATATCATATATCCAACTTCTCCTTTTCTTTTTTATTTTAGAAAAGAAAACTTTGTTCGTGAGGTGTTAATTAATCACGTTCAAGAACGCCATGTTTTCTTTTATCCATTACCACCTACAGATATGGTCATGAAACCATTTTTATGGTTGAAAAAAATTATTTTATATTTAAAATATTCTATTTAATGTTGTGTAATTAACTTATGTACTTATTACTAAATGATTAAACAAAACAAGTTCGTTGTGGTCGAAAAACTGCCTGAATTAACCCAAATGATCATCATTAAATTTTAACCAATGATTCATCCACATGATATATAACATAAATAATTTTATGAACATTTAATATTCTTAAATATCATTAATAATATTTAATATCATTTCTGTATGTTTATCCATGTTCTATGCAAACTTCCATTTATGAATACAAGTTAACCGTTCAAGAAAACCATGAAAAAGAACATTCCTGAACAATGGATTTAAACCCTATAACTCATCCAAAGGCCCATAAAATAACCTAATAAATCCATAATGAAACATATTCATGTAAAAAAGGTTCTATTTTTTCTAATTAATGAATATACTATGGTTATACATGACTTTAAATTAAAGAAATCATTTGGATACAAGGTAAGGGGAAATTTTCAAACCCAACTTTCCTTCTTCGATTTCTCAATCTTTCAATCCATTTTTGGTATGGTCACTCATTAAAAATCATTTTTTCGTTATTATATTACCTTTTATAGTATATAAATGTTTTCCACATGAGTTTATGTCAAACAAATGTTTTCCAAAAAAATTGTTCTTTAAAAAACACACCTTTTACTTCTCACTCAAGGTTGATGGTTCTTGTATCAAGTATGTTATTCCCAATTTCTTTTGGGAACCCAAAGTTTATGAATGTTTTATTATGATATGAAACCAATTAATTTCCATAGGTTATTTATGTTCATTTTTTATATATGTTCTATATGGAATGCATGATAATGAGAAAGTTATGATGTGATGTGTGTGCTCGGAATTATATAGCATAAAATGATTGTTATGATGTGACGAGTGCGCCAATAATTATTCAGCACTCCAATGAATTGGGAAAATTGATGAATCTCGTGAGTTAAAGTGAAATAATGTGTGAATGTTATTCTATATTTTTTCACAACTATGTGTGGTAAATGGCCACTAATACATGATGTTTCATTTTTTATGCATTTCCAAATTTCAAGTATTTTATTAATGTTTCCTCTCATGATTTTGATGATGATGTTATGATTATGCTAACTCCATGCTATATTATTCTTATCTATACTATTACTATGATTTTATCTCACCCATTTTTGATATACATCCTCATGTGACTAAATTTACTATGGAGAGGTCAAGTGCCAATAAGAATCAAGAGAAGATGGAATTACATAAATGTTTATCCTAGATGTTGTAAATGTTATGTTTGGTCCTAGTTTACACAAGACACTAAAACTTTATATCCTCTATGTGTGATTCTATTATATTGTTTATATTTTTAATTTTATAAAAATTAATTTAAAAAGAGGATGGGTCTCTATAGTTGGTATTATAGGAAAGGTTTAGTTAATTTGGAAATTAGGATTAGTGAACCCTAGAGAAAACATCTAACATGAGACTGAGTAAAAATATGCACACAAGAAGATTTACATAGGGATCCGATACATTATTATTTTAGTGTAAATTGTAAAAATTAATATGTTATTAATGACTTGTTGACTTATGTTTTTTTGAACATTTTCTATTTTAGAAAATGTTGGGAACTAGGAGAAACCAGGACAACAACTAGTGTGAGGGCCAATGAAATGATTGCCCGAAAGACATCCCCAATGCCTTAGGAGGTGGAGTTCAAAACTTCATGGGGACTCTTACCAAAATATCTCAGGTTATGAAAAATAATCAGAATAATGGGGAACATCCTCCTTCCCCAAATATGGAGAAACTAGTTATCGAGTGTTTTATGTGGCAATGACCACGGACGTTTAGTGGATCTTCTAGTCCACTAGTTGGGGGACAATGGGTCAACTCCATGGAGAAGATATTTTCTGTGCTACACTATTATGAGATGGAGAAGGTGAAACTAGCTGTTTATTTTCTAGCGAGACAGACTGATCAATGGTGGGATTTCATTAAGAACATCAATCTAAGAGACGAAATTGAAGATATGCAGTAGAAAGAATTTAATGTCATGTTTCTTTACAAGTTATAAGGACCTGACCTTATAACATTACTTAATCTTGAATTTTAAATAAGAACATAAATTATTAAACATTTAAGATCTTTCTAGGTTTATAGTTTTAAATAATTAGGATAACTTACATACATAACATACCACATTCATACAAAGAGGACTCTACTAAAAACAGTTTCCATTTTTTTTAATATAAGACATTAAACCATAATCCATGATTTCTTTGACAACACTCCATATAAAACATCATGAATCCCTTATTTCAATTACCCATCCTTATATACTATGAAAACCATTTAAAAAACATGGGATGAGTATAAAACTCAGTAAGGTATATTAATATAGAAAGTGTTAGCCAAGTGATAACATAAAAACTAATTAAACCCATATCATAAAAACTCGAATGCATGGTATACTCATGTTGTTTCATTGGGAAATAATTACCATATAACTCTTACATTCACCCTTATATATGGAATAAAAGTCTGGTAAAGTTCCATATCCAGAGTACCCAAGGCATTGGAGAGCTATAATGGGGTCACACGTCATATCTTGAGCTATACTGGGCTCAACCCAACATATCTTGAGCTACAATGGGATCAACCCAACATATCTTGAGATATAATGGGTTTAACCCAACATAAATAATTTACAAGTAAAATATCATGGTAATAAAGTTTCTTGAAATTAGGATAATGCACTCATTCTATATAAATACAAAAATACAATCCCTTTGAAAATTATTAAAGAGACTTTTTAAAGGATTTTAAATAGAAAGTCCCTTAAAAATTCAATTGAAGTGAGAATTAATAGAATAGAATTTTCATGTGTATACAATGTAAATACATATAATACTAAATTATATAAACCAAAATTCATCACACGAATAATCTTAATACAACATAATGGATAAAGTAGAAGGTTAACCCAAGGAATGCAAATTGGGTTAAGAATTGCCTTACCTCTGGTTCTTCTTACTTAAAATGTGTTTAAACATCCTGTATAATGGTTAAAAGAGTGTTAATAATATCTTAAATAAAAATATCCATCTTTATAATATCTTATATGATCATTTCATTAGATCATTTCACCATTTATTTGTTAGTATTTTGTTCCTTGCATTGTTTTTGGGTGTTTTCTTTACATGTTTTCCATAATTGGTTCATGGTGGATATTATTGTTGATTGGAAGTGAGACTCCATAATTGGAAAGGGAGTGTATTTAAATATTTCCAATATCATAATTTATACCATTTATCATTTTGATGTTTTATATGAGGATGATTCATAAGTTAGAATATTAATAATGTTCATTTAAATCATTTTAGTGGTTCTTTGATAATAATGAACTCATTTTGTCTTATAAATTAAAACCATGAGTAAAAAAGAATTACAGAACTATGGATGAGGTATAATACATATATTATAACCATGTTAAACCATAAAAATGGTTTCATGACCATACTTGAAATAATTAATTCAAATTGAAATCACATCGTCCATGATGTCAGTAATTCGACACATCACGGACAATGTTTTTATTACTTGAATTAGTGGGAGAGGAGAGAAGAATGATGGTGGATTTTCCATGATCCTAAGAACATTCATAATATAAATAATTTATGTAGCTTTCATGCCTCTTGGGTAAGAGGAGATGTGGAAAGAATAAGAAAATAAAGAAACTCAAAATAAAAGAATAATTGAGAAATCCCTTACAAAAATTCGGCAGCCTAACGACTATGCAACATGGTTTTAGAGAATATTAAAAATAGAGGGTAAAGGGTTAACCCATATAGAAATGAATCAAAATAAATAATATATCAATAATAAGAAGTTAATAAGAACATGGTATGAAAACTTGAAAGTTATACTACATAGAAGAGAACTTGAATAGAAAAAGAAAGAAATTTAGAATATTCTTACCTTGTAGAGTAACTCCTAGAACATGAATGTTGGGGCCTTAGGGGCTTGAGTAAACCTTTGGAGGACTACTAGGTAGGTAAAGAAACTAGATCTTCATTGATTAGGAAATTGGAATGAATTTAATAATGAAATGAGTTGGTATTTATAGCAAAAGTGAAGGAATGTTTTAATAATTTCCAAGGGACACCTCATTAGTGGTATTTGCAAAACCATGAGATTGACCATGGTATTTTCCCAAGGTATTAGGCACTTGGGAAACCTCAAATATTATTGTATTGTACCCAAGTTTACCAAATTCATTACATAATTATTATATCATTAATGATTTCATTAATACATTGAAACTCAAAACAATATTTTTAATATTCACCAAAAAATCAACTATATCAGAAAAATACCAAAAATTTACCCTTACCATTTTGTGACATGTATAATTAAAAAATGAACTCCATATTTTGAAAATAAGTTTTTAAATATTATTAATTTAATTTTCAAATAAAATCATACTTAATTCCAAAATAAACAATTTTAAAACGATAACTGCTTTTATAACACATTGAAAAATTAACCAAGATGTCATTATATTAAATCCTTAAGAAAATAAAATATTAATAAAAATTAATATTCATTAGGGTAATATTACTATTTGTATTACTATTTATAAGGGTATGTTAATATTCACCAAAAAAAATGGTTCCATCAGACTCCAAATAACATACTGAACACAATTGTAGATGATTGTTTTTTGAAATTCAAAACATAGAAGCATCAAAATTATGTATATAGGATAGTTATAAATATAAACATAAAACAAAGTTTCAAGAATTCAATTTATTTTTAAAACCTTGGGGTTTTACATTATCACCACCTTCTAGAAATTGCGTCCTCGCAATTTTATTTACTCATTAAACAAGTGAGGGTACCTTTCCCTCATAGAATTCTCAGACTCCCATGTTGCTTCTTCAACCAAGTGGTTTCTCCAAAAAACCTTTACCTGGTGGATTACCTTATTCTGCAATACCTATTCCCATCGATCAAGAATCTGAACTGGTTTCTCTTCATAAGAAAGGTTCTCTTTCAGCTGAACTGCTTCTGGGCTAAATATATGTGATGAATCTGGCACATACTTCCTCAACATCGAAACATGAAAAACATTGTGTGCCTAAGAAAAACTCAGAGGCAAAGCTACTCGGTATTCAACTATTTCAACTTTCTAAAGGATTTGAAAAGGACCAATGAACCACAGACTTATCTTCCCTTTCTTACTGAAACACATCACACTTTTCCAAGGTGACATTTTAAGAAAAAAATGGTCACCTACCTCGAAAGAGAAGTCTTTCCTTCTGTTATCTACATAACTTTTCTTCATACTCTGAGATATACTCATGTGATAATGGATCATATTCACTTTCTCAGACACTTCCTATACTAATTAGTCCCCTCAACTTCCTTTCCCCGACTTCATCCCAAAAATATGGAGTTTGACACCGCTTCCAATGCAATGCCAAAAAATTTGCCATTGGTATACTGGAATGAAAACTATTATTATAAGAAAACTTAACTAAAGAAATATGTTTATCCCAAATTCCCTGGTAGTCCATTGAACAAGCTCAAATCATATCCTTCAATGCCTGAATCATTTATTCTGACGTCCCATATGATTGAGGATGAAAAGTTGTACTAAAATTTAGTTCTATGCCCAACGACTTCTGAAGTCCCTTCCCAATGTTAGAAGTGAACTTCGGATCCCAGTAATATACAATAGAAAGAGGAACTCCACATAGATTGACAATCTCTTTGAGGTACAATTGAGAAAGCTGATCCATATGTATTGTATCAAAAATAGAAATAAAATGGGTAGATTTTGTCAGCCAATCAACAATAACCTAAATCACATTATTACCTTGAGAATTCCTTGGTAGTCCTACCACAAAGTCCATGGATACATTCTCCCATTTCCACTCTAGTATTGGAAAAGGAAGATGCATCCTGTTCAGTTACTTCTGCTCTGCTTTAACCTATTGACATGTCAATCATTTCACAGTAAAATCAGCAATATCTCTTTTCATTCCATCTCACCAATAATACTCCTGAAGGTCTCTATACATCTTAGTACTACCAGGATGAAGTGAAAATGGGGAACTATGAGCTTCATACAACAAGTCTTACTTCAACTGGGAATCACAAGGCACACACAACCTTTGTACAAATCTTAAAAAACAATCTTTATTAAGATTAAATTCTAGAAACTTACCCATTTTAACCAATTCTACCTTTTTCTATAGCTCATGATATTCCTTCTATGCTTTCTTAATTTTTTATAATAACAATGACTACACTGAAACCTGAGATAAAATAGATGTATTCCCTGCACAGAGAACTTATAATCCAAAATTCATAAAATAATTAACCAAGGGATCATGTTCTAAACATAATAAGGATAATGATGCATGATGTTTTTGACTTAATGAATCCATTAATTTGTTGGATTTTCCTTTATGGTAATTGATCGTGCAATCATAATCCTTTATCAGTTCAAGCCATATTCTCTACCTCATGTTTAATTCCTTCTGAGAGAATATATACTTCAGAATTTTATGGTTAGTATATATTTGACATTTCCCTTCATATAAATGGAGCCTCCAAATTTTCCAAGAAAAAACCACACCTGCCAATTCCAAACCGTGTGTGGGATAATTTAACTCACAAGGTTTTAGTTTTCTTGAATCATATGAAATCACATAATCATTCTTCCTTAGAACACAATCAAGTCTCTTAAATGAAGCATCCTTGTAGATGAAAAACTCACCACTTCGGGAAGGCAGTGTTAAAACTAAAGAATTCACCAATCTCTTATTTAGTTCTTGAAAACAAACATCACATTCCTCTATCCAAACAAATTTAACCCCTTTTTGTGTTAGCTTAGTTATCAGGCTAGATAAACCTGCAGAGTTTTTAACAAACCATCAGAAATAACCTATAAAACCAAAAAAACTACGAATATCTATAACATTTTTAGGTCTTGTCCATTAATCAACCACTTGTGTTTTGGTAGGATCAACTGTTATTCCGTCCTTATTTACAATGTGTCCAAGAAAATAAATCTATTGCAACAAAAAATAACACTTTCTGAATTTTACATACAATTTGTTTTCTTTTAAGGTTTTCAAAACAACCCGTAGATATTTTTCATGCTCCTCTTTACTTCTATAATATACCAGACTGTCATCAATAAACACAACCAAAATGTTATCCAAGAGCACATGAAATATTCTAGTCATAAGATCCATCAATACAACAGGTGCATTAGTTAACCCAAAAGGCATAACAAAAAATTCATAATGACCATATCTAGTATGGAATACAGTCTTCAGGATGTCTTCATCCTTTACTTTCAATTGATGGTACACTAACCTCAGGTCAACCTTCGAAAAATACAGTGCTCCCTGAAGTTGATCAAACAAGTCATCGATATGAGGTAAATGATACTTATTTTTAATAGTAATGTTATTCAAGGCTTTGTAATTGATGCAAAGTCTCATTGAACCATGTTTTTTCTTAACAAACAAGAAAGGAGTGCCCTATGGTGAAGTGCTGGGTCGATGAGGCGTTTATCTAATAATTTGTGCAACTTCTTTTTTTTAATTCTATAAGTTCCATTTCGGCCATTAGATAAGGAGGTTTATAAATTATCTTAGAATAAGGAACTATGTAAATAGTAAACTCAACCTCTCGATTAAGAATAACACCAGAAAAATCATCGGAAGAAACATCCAAGTATTAATTTAGCACTGGTACATCATTAATTTGGATAGTTCCCTTATCTTCAAAAATATGAGTTAGAAAACTTTCATTTCAATCCCTTATTAGTTTCTTAGCTTCTTGGTATGTTATTAATGGTATGGGTTCATTTTTTTACACAAAATAAAATTCAACTTCTTTTTCTCTGCAATCTGTATTAGCATGATAAAATGAAAGCTAGTCCCTACCCAGAATAACATCAAACTCTACTAGGGGAAAAACAACAGGGTTTTTAGGTAGATTCTTTCCACAGACAAGGATAGGAAGATTCTTATAATTTCTTTGGGCCAAAATATTTTCTCCAGGTGTTTATACCATGAGATCTGGTGTCATTTCATGAGGTTTAATCCCTATTTTTTTTGAAAATTTCTCATAAATGAAGGAATGTGTAGACCCTGAATCAAACAAAACATTGGAAAAATCTGAAAAAATAAGAAATGTACATGATACCACCTCATTTGACATCTCAAAATCTACTAAAGTAGTTGAAAAAGATTTTACAAAACCCTTCTACTTCCAATATTGTTGATTCCCTACTTAAGTAACTAGCTTCGGACAAACATTACCAAAATGACCCAATTTATTATAGTTAAAGAATCTCACCATTGGCTTCTCATTAGTTTTCGTATCATTTTACTTGCACTCACCAGACATGTGTCTAAACTTCCCACATCAGTAGCATTTCCTCGAATTTACAAGAGATTCACCAGGATTCCCTTTACCACACTTTTCACAAGTAGGGAAATTCATATTCTTACCTCCAAACTTCGTTGATGAGTTCTTCCCCATTGCCTACCAACCCGATCACTTACAATTCTTATCATCACGATGAAAATATGTTTCAGAAAACTCTATCTCAACTTTTTCAGCATAACGAACAAGCTTCTCATAGCTTTTAAACTCCCATGAGGCTGAAGCTCTTCGTAAAAACGGTTTCAAACAAGAGTAAAATATATTAATTTTACTTTCAAAATCCCAAGAAAAATCCAGTACATACTTGGCTAGTCTTGTAAAACTGGCTTCATATACTTCCCACTACTAGAAAAAGGGGGCATTGGAGCCCCCCAGACTCGGGCGACCGCCATTGGCGGTCGCTATAGCTCACCATTAGCGACCGCCAATGGCGGTCGCTAACCTTCCTAAAAAATTTCGGGGGGTTTCTCTGCCCCCCCCCCCCCCCCCCCGCGCCCTCGATCTCCCTCGATCTCCCTCGCCCTAACCCCCTCCCTCCCCCGCCGCCCGGCCTCCCCCGCCGCCCCGGCCTCCCCCGCCGCCCGGCCTCCCCCGCCGCCCGGCCTCCCCCGCCGCCTGCCATTCGGCCTCCGGCCGCCGCCCTCCACCCTCGAACCTCCGGCCGCCGCCCTCCGGCCTCCGGCCGCCACCCTCCGGCCTCTCGGCCCTCCCCCCCCCCCCCCCCCCCACCCCGGACGGCACTCGCACCCCGTACAGCCCCCGGCGTGCACTCCGGACCGCCCCCCGCACCCCGGACGCTTCCCCGCACCGCGGACAGCACCCCCCCGCGCACTCCGGACCGCCCCCCGCACCCCGGACGCCTCCCCGCACCCCGGACAGCCCCCCCCCCCCCCACGCACTCCGGACCGCCCCCCCGCACCCCGGACGCCTCCCCGCACCCCGGACAGCCCCCCCCTGCACTCGGACACCCCCCTCCGAACCCGGACAGCCCCCCCCCCCCCCCCCCGCACCCCGGACAGCCCCCCCCCCCCCCCCCCCCCCGCACTCGGACACCCCCCCTCCGAACCCGGACAGCCCCCCCGCACCCCCGGACAGGCCCCCCGCACCCCCGGACACCCCACCCCGCACCCCCGACAGCCCCCCTGCACCCCAGACAGCCCCCCCTCCCCCCTCCCCCGCACCCCGGACACCCCCGCACCCCGAACACCCCTGCCCTCACCCCTGACAGGCCCCCGACACCCCGGACACCCCCTCCCCGCACCTCAGACACCCCCCCCCCCCGACCCCGGACACCCCCCCCCCCTCGCTGCCTGTCCCCCGTCCCCTCACCGCCTCCTCTCCTCCAGCTCCCCGCCGCCGCCCGCCGCCCGTCCCCTCCCTTGCCGCACCGCCTTTGGCTCTGGCTCCCCTTCGCTGCCTCCTCTCCCTCGCAGCACCGCCTTCGGCTCCCCTCCCTTTCAGGTTTGTAGCTCAATCAGGTAACATGAGCTTTCAGTTACATTATTATTTTTATCAATGGTTCATAAACAAATGGTTAATATTTATTTTGAATATAGTTGATTTGAAAAATGTAAATGTAATAAGTATTGTGTAAATTTTTGTTATACAGATATTATTATGGATAAGAGTTGGATTGATCTTCCAAATCGAACGTCTAGAGAATATTTCAATGGCATTATGCAGTTTATTGACATCACGAGAGGATTTGAAAATGACTATATTAGTTGTCCATGTAGAAAATGTGCTAACAGATATCAATTCACACGAGATACTGTGAGGGAGCACCTTTTCTTTAATGGATTTCTGAAAAATTATAAGAGTTGGACTCGTCATGGAGAAGAATATGTTCGTTGTCAAAATACAGATGCAGCTCAGATGGATGTTGATGCAAGGATGACTGATCCAATGCATGAAATGCTTACTGAAATGGTACGTGGGTTTGATCCTGAAGGCATTGACATCCAGAATCTTGAGACCGGTGAGATAAATCTTCGCTCTAGTGCAGATCGTGATTCGAGGAGGTTTTATGAAGTACTTTATGATGCGAAAACAGAATTATATCCTGGATGTACTTCTTACAATAAACTGTCATTTATCGTGGAGTTGTTGCATTTGAAGACTTTGAATAATTGGTCAGACACATCATTCGACATGCTTTTGGTTTTATTGAAAAAAGTTCTTCCTGTCGACGCTAAGATTCCTGAGTCGTATTACTATGCTCGTAAGTTGACAGAGAACTTAGGTTTTACATATGAGACTATAGATGCATGTTCAAACAACTGTATGTTGTTTAGAAATGAAACTGCTCATTTGGATATTTGTACGGTTTGTGGCGCTTCCAGGTGGAAAGAGAACAGGGGAAATAAGACTCATCAAAGTCAGATTGCGATACATGGGAAACCGATTGCCGTAAAGCAAATGCGTTACTTTCCCCTTAAACCGAGGTTGAAAAGATTTTTTATGTCATCTAAAGTTTCTAATTTAATGAGATGGCATGCAGAAAGAGTTCATGAAAGTGACATGTTAACCCACCCGGCAGACTCTCATGCATGGAAGGATTTTGATAAGAGACATCCCGACTTTGCTAAAGATGTTCGTAATGTCCGATTGGGATTGGCAGCAGATGGTTTCAATCCATTCAAGTCTATGGTTGGTGCAACTCATAGCACATGGCCCGTGGTGTTGGTTCCATATAATCTTCCTCCGTGGCTTTGTATGAAGCAACAATTTATATTACTTTCCACTCTTATTGATGGACCTAAAAGTCTGGGGGATAAGATTGATGTTTACCTTCAGCCATTGATTGATGAGTTGAATGAATTTTGGGGCGATGGTGTGATGACTTATGACTGCAAAACGAATGAAATGTTCAAACTGCATGCAGCTTTATTGTGGACAATCAATGACTTCCCAGCTTATGCAAATTTATCAGGCTGGAGTACGAAAGGGGAATTTGCTTGCCCTTGTTGCAATAAAAGTAAAAAATCTGTATGGCTTAAACATTCCAAAAAATGGGCATACATGGGTCACAGGCGTTTTCTCCCTCCCCAGCACAGGTTCAGAAAGGACAGAGTGGCATTTGATGGTTCTAGAGAGTTCAGCCCAGCACCAAAGATCATGACAGGAGTCGAAATGTTATCGCAGATTGAGGAAGAAAACATCCGCACGGTATATGAAATTCAGGATTTGGTGGCTCCTCCAGTACGTAATATTTGTGCTGCGGGTAGGCAGCGCAGTCACAATTGGAAAAAGAAAAGTATTTTTTATAGTCTTCCGTATTGGAAAACTAACATGTTGAGGCATAATTTGGATGTCATGCACATTGAAAAAAATGTTTGTGATAACATATTGTGGACCATTTTAGGTGTCAGTGGAAAGTCAAAGGACCATGTTAATGCACGCCGTGATTTGGAAGAAATGGGTTTAAGGAAACAGTTGCATTTACAGTTAGCTAAGGGAAACAAGGCATATATGCCTACTGCACAGTATTCGATGACTACAGAGGAGAAAGAGACATTTCTTTCCATTTTGAAGATGGTCAAGGTGCCTGATGGTTACTCTTCTAATATTTCAAAGTGTGTGAATCTGACGAGCAAGACATTGCAAGGGTTGAAAAGTCATGACAATCACATATTACTTCAGCAGTTGATTCCAATCGCAATTTGTGATTGTTTATCCCCCAATGTTGTTCAGCCCTTGATTGAGATGAGTAATTTTTTTAGACATCTTTGTTTAAGAAATCAACGAGTGAGTGATTTAAAAAGTTTGCAGGACCGAATTGTACTTACGCTTTGTCACTTTGAGAAACTTTTCCCCCCCTCATTTTTCGATGTTATGGTCCACTTGACAGTGCACCTAACTGATGAAGTAATGGCTGCTGGTCCAGTGCAATTCAGGTGGATGTATCCTATTGAACGGTATTTGAGTACATTGAAAATATTTTTACGCAACAGAGCTCGTCCAGAGGCATCAATAGCCAATGGTTATTTGATGGATGAGTGTACTACCTTTTGTGCAGAATATCTTACGGATGTTGAAACAAAATTAGATAAGCCCTCTCGGATTCATGATGGTCCAGTTGGAGAAGGAACCACATTTGATATGGACAACATCGAGTGGATACAAGCACATCGATATATCTTGTTCAATACTCCATCAGTTGCACCATTAATGTAGTAAGTATCTTATCAATGTGCTTGTATAACTTTTACATGTTTTCTTTACATAAGTTGATCTTTTAAACATCGCGTAATCATTTGCAGGAAACACATTAATGAGATAAAAGAAGAGATGCATCGTGCGACTGAGTTGCAAATTCAACAATCTCATTATGCGGCATTTCATGATTGGTTCAAGGATTATGTATGTATAAATTGATTTTCATTATGAGTGAAGTATTAAACTAATTCCTTTCTGCATATATCAGTATTGATTTTTATAAATTATGTAGGTTCGTAAGCTGAGGGAGTTAGGGGACCCCACGCTACCTGAAGTATTTATCCAACTGGCTGAGGGTCCATCTATAACGGCTCGTCGTTATAAAGCTATTGATGCTAATGGTTTTCGATTTCGCATTAAATATGTTGACGACAAACGAGAAACACAAAACAGTGGCATCGGTTGTCCCTTTGTCGATTCTGGTTATTACTATGGTCAATTGATAGACATCATTGAAGTTGTATACACACACGGTTTGAAGTACATATTGTTAAAGTGTAATTGGGTTGATCCAGTGCGTGGATGTAAAGTCGATCAATATCAGTTTTCATTGGTGAATTTTAACTATATGTTATACAGAAATAATGAACGAGTTGAGAATGAACCTTTCATTTTGACATCACAAGCGGAACAAGTATTCTTCGTTACTTTGCCTTCGGATCCAAGTTGGCAAGTTGTTGTCAAAATGTCTCGGCGAGGAGTGTTTTTATTTGAAGAAGATGAACCCGAGACTGTTCTGTTTGTTTACCAACAACTTGATCAACATACCGTAGTTCAACGTGAAGAAGATATTTATTGGGTCAGAGCGGCTGTTGAAGGAGAAACGGTCGATTTGCATGCTTAATGAAAGGTATAATTGTCTTCCCGCTATTCAGTAGAATGTCCTAGGATATCATAAATTATCTAATCATTTTATAAATCCTTATAAGTTTTAATCCTTACTTTTGTAAGTTAATTCAGTCATAAATATTTAGGTTGATTAACTTTCTGATTTTTTAAAATTCATTCACAACTAATTATTCAATCCATTTTTTGTTTGATTAATAGTTGTACAATTTTGATTTATTAAGAACAATCCAATTTATCTTTTAAACACTTTGGACTCATTACTGATATTTTGTATGACTGCAGACATGTCAGGGGAAGAGGCAGAAAATCCACATCATCCATCTGAGGCATCTACGTCTCAGGGTCGAGGTATGTTTGAATGTCATTGTCTATATTTTTTATGTAATTGACATATATATATATATATATAACATTTGTCAATTTATATATAAAATTGTTTTCAACAGGATCAGACTCGGCTAGTTCTTCCTCTCGCAGGAGAGGCCCTGGTCATGGCATATTATCATGGAATTCCGACACGACGACAGATGTTTCATTTGATGAGGTATTTCATCCCGTGGGACCGAATGACCCGGCATTTATTCGTCAGCTGGGTCATATCATACGTGACCCACATCGATTTCCATTGACCACGCGTGATTGGGCTTCTATCCCTCAGGACACATTAGATCGTCTATGGAGGGAGGTTCAGGTAAGAAAATAATTTTACTTTATTTTCTATTTATAAATAATACTAATATGTTTGATTATTTTCATTATAGCAAAATTTGAAAGTATGCCCTGAAGAGTTTCGGCCCGTGTGTATGAGAAAATGCCGTAAGCTATGGAAAGATTATAAAGGCAAAGTGAAGAGGGACCACTGGGTACCAAATGTGGGTGCCCTTGACATTTTGGAAAAAGTCCCGAGAGGTGTCCTCCCGGATCAGTGGCGTGACTTGGTTGCATATTGGTCTACTGAGGGTGTTGCGGTTTGTATATTAATTATTTTGCTGTATATATATTTTCAAGAATATGTGATTTGTTTGAAATTTGAATGAATTGAATGTAGGAGGTGTCAACACGCCATTCGGAGAATCGAGCGTTGCAGGGACCAGCTCACAGGCTCGGGACTCGTCACGTGTCTCAGATCCGACATGAGGTATATATTATTCATTTTTTAATTTATTAATTAATATGGTTTTGTGTTTATATTCTTTTAATATACAGTTGCGAGGGCAAGGTGCAGCAACTGATAAAATGTCGGTGTGGATAAGGACTCGTGATCGCAATGATCCAGAGGTTGCAGCATTGATAGTAAGTGTCTGTACTTACCAATAATTACATAAATCTATATATTAACATATATATATTTATATATATTTAAATATTTCACAGGATCAATTTGAAGCTGAGTTAGAACATCTGCCAGAGGACCAGCGACAGCTTCCCATGCGACGGGATGAGATCTTTCATCGCATTATTGGTCGGGACGACCATGGATATAGTTTGACCTATGGAGCATGGATTCCTCGTTCTGTAGTGTCACGCGATGCGGTTGTCGGTCCTGCTGTTGCTCATATGACACAGCAGATGTCAGATTTTGAGGCACGGCTGCGCGCTTCCGAGGAGACAAATGCGCAATTGACAGCTGAGGTTAGAGCACTGCGGGAATATGTGCGTCGAGCTGATGGTACAGGGGATCATACGACGCAGGTATATACTGTATTTATTTATTTAATTTAAATTATTTTTGTTATTAAAATATTTATAATGTTTATTTGTTGTAGGCACCTGGCCCACCAGAAGGAGGTAGCAGTGATGGCAACGCGTGACGCACCATATATTCACGAGATATGTTTTTTGTTTTTACTGGTAGGGTTGATATTGATGTACTGTATTTATTCATTTAAGTAATGCATTATTACCATCCATGGTGGTCTTTTAAATATTTTATACACATATTGAGTTTTTGATCAGATAATCTTGAATGATTCTATATTTGAAAAAGTCGAACTAATTCCAACAAATCAATAAATCTGATATTATAGATTATGTATTATCCAATATATTTTCTATAAATTTCAGTATGGTATCGATAAAAGAAATATGTATTAATTAGATGTTATCACTTTTATTTTTCACTTTTGTAATCAATGGGATGGCCTTTGCACCCCCGGAGAGCCCCCCGCACCCCCGTAGAGCCCCTCGCACCCCCGTAGAGCCCTCCGCACCCCCATACAGCCCCCCCCCCCCTCGCACCCCCGTACAGCCCCCCGCCACCCCCGTACAGCCCCCTGCACCCCCGTACAGCCCCCCCGCACCCCCGTACAGCCCCCCACACCCCCGTACTGCCCCCCCGCACCCCCGTACTGCCCCCCGTACTGCCCCCCGCCACCCCGTACAGGCCCCCGCCACCCCCGTACAGCCCCCCGCACCCCCGTACAGCCCCCCCCCCCCCCCCCCCCCGCACCCCCGTACAACCCCCCGCACCCCCGTACAGCCCCCACGCACCCCCGTACAACCCCCCGCACCCCCGTACTGCCCCCCGCACCCCCGGAGAGACCCCCGCACCCCCGTACAGCCCCCCGCACCCCCGTACTGCCCCCCGCCACCCCCGTACAGGCCCCCGCCACCCCCGTACAGCCCCCCGCACCCCCGTACAGCCCCCCCCCCCCCCCCCCCGCACCCCCGTACTGCCCCCCGCCACCCCCGTACAGCCCCCCGCTACCCCCGTACAGCCCCCCGATACCCCCGTACAGCCCCCCGTACCCCCGTACAACCCCCCGTACCCCCGTACTGCCTCCCGCCACCCCCGTATAGCCCCCCGCCACCCCCGTACAGCCCCCCGATACCACCGTACAGCCCCCCGCACCCCCATACAACCCCCCGCACCCCCGTACTGCCCCCCGCCACCCCCGTACAGGCCCCCGCCACCCCCGTAAAGCCCCCCGCACCCCCGTACAGCACCCCCCGCACCCCCGTACAGCCCCCCGCACCCCCGTACAGCCCCCCCCCCCCCCGCACCCCCGTACAACCCCCCGATTGTGTCGTTTTCAGCAGCGCGGCGCGCGCTGAAATGGCGCGTTGGGGGGTCAAAGCCACCCGAACGACCTCTGAATGCCACGAAACCGTACGACAACATCCGGGGCGTGAATTGTGAAATGGTCGGCCAGACGGCACCTCATTCGGAGGTGCCGTGTGACCGCGGCGGCCGGAAACGTGTTCCCGGCGCCGTTAAACACCAAAACGGCGTGCGGCGGCCCGATTCGGAGCAAACGTGCTCCGAACGACCTGAAACCGCACGGGAATGATAGAAATATTATTCCTGAGATGCAGGAGGAGGCCGCACGTCCATCGGACGTGCGGTGCGCACGGCACGTCCGATTGTGTCGTTTTCAGCAGCGCGGCGCGCGCTGAAATGGCGCGTTGGGGGGTCAAAACCACCTGAACGACCTCTGAATGCCACGAAACCGTACGACAACATCCGGGGCGTGAATTGTGAAATGGTCGGACAGACGGCATCTCATTCGGAGCTGCCGTGTGACCGCGGCGGCCGGAAACGCGTTTTCGGCGCCGTTAAACACCAAAACGGCGTGCGGCGGTCCGATTCGGAGCAAACGTGCTCCGAACGACCTGAAACCGCACGGGAACGATAGAAATATTATTCCTGAGATGTAGGAGGAGGCCGCACGTCCATCGGATGTGCGGTGCGCGCGGCACGTCCGATTGTGTCGTTTTCAGCAGCGCGTCGCGCGCTGAAATGGCGCGTTGGGGGGTCAAAACCACCCGAACGACCTCCGAATGCCACGAAACCGTACGACAACATCCGGGGCGTGAATTGTGAAATGGTCGGCCAGACGGCACCTCATTCGGAGGTGCCGTGTGACCGCGGCGGTCGGAAACGCGTTTCCGGCGCCGTTAAACACCAAAACGGCGTGCGGTGGTCCGATTCGGAGCAAACGTGCTCCGAACGACCTGAAACCGCACGGGAACGATAAAAATATTATTCCTGAGATGCAGGAGGAGGCCGCACGTCCATCAAACGTGCGGTGCGCGCGGCACGTCCGATTGTGTCGTTTTCAGCAGCGCGGCGCGCGCTGAAATGGCGCGTTGGGGGGTCAAAACCACCCGAACGACCTCCGAATGCCACGAAACCGTACGACAACATCTGGGGCGTGAATTGTGAAATGGTCGGCCAGATGGCACCTCATTCGGAGGTGCCGTGTGACCGCGGCGGCCGGAAACGCGTTTCCGGCGCCGTTAAACACCAAAACGGCGTGCGGCAGTCCGATTCGGAGCAAACGTGCTCCGAACGACCTGAAACCGCACGGGAACGATAGAAATATTATTCCTGAGATGCAGGAGGAGGCCGCACGTCCATCGGACGTGCGGTGCGCGCGGCGCGCACTGAAATGGCGCGTTGGGGGGTCAAAACCACCCGAACGACCTCCGAATGCCACGAAACCGTACCACAACATCCGGGGCGTGAATTGTGAAATGGTCGGCAAGACGACACCTCATTCGGAGGTGCCGTGTGACCGCGGCGGCCGGAAACGCGTTTCCGGCGCCGTTAAACACCAAAACGGCGTGCGGCGGTCCGATTCGGAGCAAACGTGCTCCGAACGACCTGAAACCGCACGGGAACGATAGAAATATTATTCCTGAGATGCAGGCGGAGGCCGCACGTCCATCGGACGTGCGGTACGCGCGGCACGTCCGATTGTGTCGTTTTCAGCAGCGCGGCGCGCGCTGAAATGGCGCGTTGGGGGGTCAAAACCACCCGAACGACCTCCGAATGCCACGAAACCGTACGACAACATCCGGGGCGTGAATTGTGAAATGGTCGGCCAGACGGCACCACATTCGGAGGTGCCGTGTGACCGCGGCGGCCGGAAACGCGTTTCCGGCGCCGTTAAACACCAAAACGGCGTGCGGCGGTCCGATTCGGAGCAAACGTGCTTCGAACGACCTGAAACCGCACGGGAACGATAGAAATATTATTCCTGAGATGCAGGAGGAGGCCGCACGTCCATCGGACGTGCGGTGCGCGCGGCACGTCTGATTGTGTCGTTTTCAGCAGCGCGGCGCGCGCTGAAATGGCGCGTTGGGGGGTCAAAACCACCCGAACGACCTCTGAATGCCACGAAACCATACGACAACATCCGGGGCGTGAATTTTGAAATGGTCGGCCAGACGGAACCACATTCGGAGGTGCCGTGTGACCGCGGCGGCCGGAAACGCGTTTCCGGCGCCGTTAAACACCAAAACGGCGTGCGGTGGTCCGATTCGGAGCAAACGTGCTCCGAACGACCTGAAACCGCACGGGAACGATAGAAATATTATTCCTGAGATGCAGGAGGAGGCCGCACGTCCATCGGACATGCGGTGCGCACGGCACGTCTGATTGTGTTGTTTTCAGCAGCGCGACGCGCGCTGAAATGGCGCGTTGGGGGGTCAAAACCACCCGAACAACCTCCGAATGCCACGAAATCGTACGAAAACATTCGGGGAGTGAATTGTGAAATGGTCGGCCAGACGACACCTCATTCGGAGGTGCCGTGTGACCGCGGCGGCCGGAAACGCGTTTCCGGCGCCGTTAAACACCAAAACGGCGTGCGGCGGTCCGATTCGGAGCAAACGTGCTCCGAACGACCTGAAACCGCACGGGAACGATAGAAATATTATTCTTTAGATGCAGGAGGAGGCCGCATGTCCATCGGACATGCAGTGCGCGCGGCACGTCCGATTGTGTCGTTTTCAGCAGCGCGGCGCGCGCTGAAATGGCGCATTGGGGGGTCAAAACCACCCGAACGACCTCCGAATGCCACGAAACCGTACGACAACATCCGGGGCGTGAATTGTGAAATGGTCGGCCAGACGGCACCACATTCGGAGGTGCCGTGTGACCGCGGCGGCCAGAAACGCGTTTCTGGCGCCGTTAAACACCAAAACGGCGTGCGGCGGTCCGATTCGGAAAAAACTTGCTCCGAACGACCTGAAATCGCACAGGAATGATAGAAATATTATTCCTGAGATGCAGGAGGAGGCCGCACGTCCATCTGACGTGCGGTGCGCGCGGCACGTCCGATTGTGTCGTTTTCAGCAGCGCGGCGCGCGCTGAAATGGCGCGTTGGGGGGTCAAAACCACCCGAACGACCTCCAAATGCCACGAAACCGTACGACAACATCCGGGGCGTGAATTGTGAAATGGTCGGCCAGACGGCACCACATTCGGAGGTGTCGTGTGACCGCGGCAGCCGGAAACGCGTTTCCGGCGCCGTTAAACACCAAAACGGCGTGCGGCGGTCCGATTCAGAGAAAACGTGCTCCGAACGACCTGAAACTGCACGGGAACGATAGAAATATTATTCCTGAGATGCAGGAGGAGGCCGCACGTCCATCGGACATGCGGTGCGCGCGGCACGTCCGATTGTGTCGTTTTCAGCAGCTTGACGCGCGCTGAAATGGCGCGTTGGGGGGTCAAAACCACCCGAACGACCTCCGAATGCCACGAAACCGTACGACAACATCCGGGGCGTGAATTGTGAAATGGTCGGCTAGACGACACCTCATTCGGAGGTTCCGTGTGACCGCGGCGGCCGGAAACGCGTTTCCGGCGCCGTTAAACACCAAAACGGCGTGCGGCGGTCCGATTCGGAGCAAACGTGCTCCGAACGACCTGAAACCGCACGGGAATGATAGAAATATTATTCCTGAGATGCAGGAGGAGGCCGCACGTCCATCGGACGTGCGGTGCGCGTGACACGTCCGATTGTGTCGTTTTCAGCAGCGCGGCGCGCGCTGAAATGGCGCGTTGGGGGGTCAAAACCACCCGAACGACCTCTGAATGCCACGAAACCGTACGACAACATCCGGGGCGTGAATTGTGAAATGGTCGGCCAGACGGCACCTCATTCAAAGGTGCCGTGTGACCGCGGCGGCCGGAAACGCGTTTCCGGCGCCGTTAAACACCAAAACGGCGTGCGGCGGTCCGATTCGGAGAAAACGTGCTCCGAACGACCTGAAACCGCACGGGAACGATAGAAATATTATTCCTGAGATGCAGGAGGAGGCCGCACGTCCATCGGACGTGCGGTGCGCGCGGCACGTCCGATTGTGTCGTTTTCAGCAGCGCGGCGCGCGCTGAAATGGCGCGTTGGGGGGTCAAAACCACCCGAACGACCTCTGAATGCCACGAAACCGTACGACAACATCTGGGGCATGAATTGTGAAATGGTCGGCCTGACGGCACCTCATTCGGAGGTGCCGTGTGACCGCGGCGGCCGGAAACGCGTTTCTGGCGCCGTTAAACACCAAAACGGCGTGCGGCGGTCCGATTCGGAGCAAACGTGCTCCGAACGACCTGAAATGAGATTATTTCTTGAATCGAAGTTTTTAAATTATTATAGCACAATGATTTGATATTATATATATATTAAATATATATTAAATATATATTAAAACATTTAAAATATATTATATATATATATATATATATTTAAAATATTGTATATAATAGTATATATATGAATATTTTTACACACACAGATATATATATATATATATATATTCAATTCAATAAAAAAAATTTAATTTTTTTTTTTTATATTAGCGACCGCCATAGGCGGTCGCTATAGGTGCCCGGCAGAGGGCCTTCAGCGACCGCGCCGCAGTCGCTGAAGGCCGAGCTGCCGGGTCGCTAATGGCCTCTAGCGACGAGGCAACAGCGACCGCCAATGGCGGTCGCTAATGGGCTTATTTATAGTAGTGTCCACAGAATAATCATATTTCTACTTTCGTCCATAGAATTTTTTCTCCATTATGAGTTGAACAGTTTTGGGAAAATATTTTTCCAGAAAAATACTCTTCAAATCATCCCATTCCAGACTGTCAAGATCATCTTTTTTCTCATATTCTTAACCAGAGACCACCACTAATCAACTTCACCTTCTAAACGATAAATTTCTAGTATTACCTTTTGACTTTATGAACATCCCATGACATCAAATATATTTTCTAGATCATTGATCCATCCTTCAACTATGACTAGATCTGCAGTTCCACTTAATGCTGGAGGATGTTACCTCATAAATTGCTCCAAAAAAGACATGTTTCTTTATGGTTGATCATGTTCCTCTCTAGAATGGATACCACCCCCATTTATTGCTTGATTAAACTGATCCATTGCTATCAAAAACTACTCAGTTTTGATTCCCACCATTTTGGGTTGTAGATTCGGATAGAAATCATCCTCTTGGTGCCTTCCTACTTCAGCTTCCCTATTTCTACTGTGGACAACCATTCTGAACAAACATAAATTAGATGAAGCAACATGGTAATACTTAAATGCTATAACATTTCAAATTAATCATGGAGTAAAAATCAGTTATGGTATTCTTTAAATATCATCCCACCCCCTAAAGTTATCTAAACCATCCTCTGATACCAACTATAAGGACTTGACTTTATAATGTTACTTAATATTGAATTTTAAACAAGAACATACATTATTACACATTGAGGATCTTTTCAAGTTTATAGTTTTAAATAATTAGGATAACTTACATAAATAACATACCACATTCATTCAAAGACGAATCTATTAAAAACTATTTCCATTTTTTTTCAAAATATAAGACATTAAACCATAAAGCATGATTTATTTGACAACAATCCATATCAAACATCATGAATCCCTTCTTTCTCTTACCCATCCTTATATCCTATGATTTTTTTAAAAACATGGTATTAGTATAAAACTCAGTAATGGATATAAAGATAGAAATCATTATTCAAGTGATAACATAAAAACCAACAAAACCCATATCATAAAAACTTGAATGCTTAGTATACTAATGTTGTTGCCTTGGGAAAATTTTACCATACCACTCTTACATTCACCCTTATATATGGAATAAACTTTTGGTCAACTTCCATCTCCGAAGTACCCAATGCATTATAGAGCTATAATGGGGCTCACCCATAATATCTTGAGCTATACTGGGCTCAACCCAATATATCTTGAGCTATAATGGGATCAACCCAACATATCTTGAGCTATAATGGGCTCAACCCAACATAAATATTTTCCAAGGAACATATCATGGTAATAAAATTTCTTGAAATCAAGAGAAAGCACTCATTCCATATATATATATATATATATAAATACAATCCATTTGAAAATTATCAGAGAGACTTTTAAAAGGATTTTAAAAGGAAAGTCCGTTAAAAATATAATTGGAGTGAGAATTAATGTAATGGAATGTACATGTGTATACACTGTAAATACACATAATACTACATTGCATAAACAAAAATTCATCACACCAATAATCTTAATACAACATAATGGATAAAGTAGAAGGTTAACCCAAGGAATCGAATTTGGGTTAAGAATTCCCTTACCTTGGGTTCTTGTTACTTAAAATGTGTTTAAACATCCTGTATAATGGTTAATAGAGTGTTATTAATATCTTAAATAAACATATAAATCTTTATAATATCTTATATTATCATTTCATTAGATCATTTCACCCTTTATTTATTAATATTTTGTTCCATGCATTGTTTTGGGGTGTTTTCTTTACATGTTTTCCATGATTTGTTCATGATGTATATTATTATCGATTGGAAGTGAAACTCCAGAATTGGAAGGGGAAAGTTTTTAAATATTTCCAATATCATAATTTATACCATTTATCATTTTGACTTTTTATATGAGGATGATTCATAAGTTAAAATATTAATGATGTTCATTGAAATAATTTTAGTTGTTCTTTGATATTAACGACCTCATTTTGTCTTATAAATTAAAACCATGATTAAAAAATAATTACAGAATTATGGATGAGACATAATACATAAATTAAAATCTGGGTCTTCCATAAATATGGTTTCGTGACTAGACTTGAAATAATTAATTCAAATTGAAATCACATCGTCCATGCTGTCCGTAATTCGACACATCAGAGACAATGATTTTATTCCTTGAATAAGTGAGAGAAGAGAGAAGAATGATGAAGGATTTTCCATGAACATGAAAAAATCCAGAATATACATAATTTATATAGCTTTCATGCCTCTTGGGTAATAGGTTATGCGTAAAGAATAAGAAAAAAAAGAAACTCAAAATAAAAGAATAATTGAGAAATCCCTTACAAAAATTCAGAAGCCTAACGACTATGCAACATGGTTTTAGAAAATATTAAAAAGGGAGGGGAAAAGGGTCTTCCATCCAGAAATGAATCATAATACAGAATATATGACGAATATAATGTTAATAACAACATGGTATGGAAACTTGTAAGTTATACCACATAGAAGATAACATGAATGGAAAAAGAATGAAATTTATAATTTTCTTACCCTGTAGAGTAACTCCTAGAACTTGAAAGGTTGGAACCTTAAGGGCTTGTGGAAACATTGGGAGAACTACTAGGGAGGTAAGGAGTCCAGATATTCATTGATTGGTAATTGGGAATGAATTTAATGAAGTAATGGGTTCGTATTTACAGTAAAATTGAGGGAATATTTTAATAATTTTCAAGGGACACCTCATTAGTGGTATTTGCAAAACCATGGGCTTGCCCATGGTATTTCCACAAGGTATTAGACACTTGGGACACATCACATATTACTGTATTGTACCCATTTTGACTAGATTCATTACATCATTATTACATCATTAATGATGTCATTAATATATCGAAACTCAAAACAATATTTTTATTATTTACCAAAAAATCAATTATATCATAAAAAACCCAAAAATTTACCCTTACTATTTTTCAACGTGTAGAATTAAAAAACTAACTCCATATTTGAAAAATAATTTTCTGAATATTATTAATTTAATTTTTAAATAAAATCATTCTTAATTAAAAAATAAATAATTTTAAAACTATAACTGCTTTTATATCAAATTGAAAAATTAAACAAGATGTTATTATCTTAAATCCTTAATAAAATAATATATTAATAAAATTTAATATTCATTAGGGTCATATTACTATTCATATTACTATTCATAAGGGTATGCTACTATTCACCAAAAAATAGGTTGGTTCCATCAGACTCCAGATAACTTACTGAACACAATTTTAGATTATTGTTTTCTAAAATTCAAAACATTGAATCTTCAAAATTATGTATAAATGATAGTTATAAATATGTACATAAAACAAAGTTTCAAGAATTCATTTTATTTTTAAAACCTTGGGGTGTTACATAAGTATTTCCCATGAACTCTTCGTATAAATATGGAGAAAGAATTCATTGATCTCAAGAAAAAAGAAAAAGAATATGTCACAACCTATAAATTAAATTTCACAAGGATTTCCAGGTACACTTCGAGTTTTGTTATAAAAAATGACAGAAAAATTGCTAGATTCTTTATTGAATTAAAACCACACCGTCGAAAGGCTCTTCAAATTCGAGACTTTGGGAGTTTTGAATAAGTTGTTTGATGCGCTCTAAAAGTAGATATGAAGTTTATAGAATGGTCCCATGGCTATGTTGATAAGGAAAGAAATATGGAGTTTCAAGCTAGGGGATATAATGATAAAGGTGGGAAGAAAACTCAACGACCCACATGAAAAAAATGCGGGAAGTTACATCATGAGTACTGTCTCAAAGGGACGAGGAAATTATTCTAGTGTGGGAAAAAAGAACACCATGCCCAAGAGTGTAGAAAAGATATGAAAAGAATAAGAATGTGGTGGAAGTATGGATAGAACCACCCATGGTTCAATGTTATAACTGTAGGGAGAAATGTCACTATGCAAGATAGTGCACTAAACATCAAGTCCTAGGGGTAATCAGCACCAACAGCCACCAATGAAAACGTAACAAGGGATGTTTTATGCCATAACTACTATAGAAGTGGATCAAGATAATGAATCCGTACAAGGTACACTTTCTATTCGCTCAAGAATGGAAAAAGTCTTATTTGATTCTGGTTCTACGCATTCCTTTATATCTTGCAAGCTTTCTAGAACTGTAGAATCAAATCCCCAAAACCTTGAAGTAGAGATATCTATAAAAAACCAAGTGGTGAAATCAATTCAATAAAAGTGTTAGACTCTTCTCCTATTGGCGTATGTGGTATAATTTTTCCAATGAATCTCGTAATACTTCCATTAGTGGAATTTGATGCTATAATGGGAATGGATTGGATCTTTTTATATAGAGAACATATCAACTATTGGGAAAAATAAATATCTTTTCATATTCTGAACCGTCCCATGCTCCTCTACAAATGCAAGGGAGATCATGAATCTCCCTTGAAAAATCCTTCCACAGTGTGGGTGTTGATACCCTATAAAGAAGCATAGCTCACCCAAATGGTTGAGTTAAAGGAAAGTGGCAACCTTGTAGAAATTCCCATCGTGAGGGAATAAAGTGATATATTTCTCGACGAGTTACCCAGAATTACCCCAGATCGTGAGGTAGAGTTCTCAATAGAACTCATACTTAGAGATACTCCTATCTCAAATTGTCCCTATAGTATGGATCATATCGTACTTGAGGAGTTAAAGAATCAGCTGTAAGGGAATTTGGACAAAGGGTTCATACACCCTAGTGCATCACCTTGGGGTGCACCAGTGCTCTTTGTGAAGAAGAAGCATGGAACAATGCAGCTATGTATCATTTATCAGGAACTTAATAAGATCACTATAAAGAACATGCATCCTCTTCCAAGGATTGATGACTTGTTCAATCAGTTAATAGAAGTTCCATACTTCTCAAAGGTGTATCTTCATTCTAGATATCATCATCCAAATGTGAAGAAGGAAGATATTCAGAAGACTACCTTTCGTACAAGTTATGGGAACTATGAGTTTCTGGTGATTCCCTTTAGACTTACTAATTCCCCTTCAATCTTTATTGATTTGATGAATAGAGTCCTTAGAAATTACCTCAAAAATTTTGTGGTAGTGTTTATTGATGATATTCTCATCTACTCCAAGAGAAAGGAGGAACATGAAGAACATCTAAGACTTGTATTGGAGACATTGAGAAAGGAGAATTTGAACGCTAAATTCAAAAAGTGTGATTTTTGGATGAATAAAGTCACGTTCTTGGGACATGTGATCACAAGTGAGATAATTTTTGTGGACCCTTCAAAAACATATGTGATTGAGGAATGGCCCATTCCCTCTAGTGTCATAAAAATCTGTAGTTTTGTTAGATTAGCTGGGTACTACCGACATTTTGTGAGAAATTTCTCATGATTATCAAGCCCGCTAACTAAGTTAACAAGGAAAGGGGTAAAGTATTTATGGATGGAAGAATGTGAGGGAAGCTTCAAGGAGCTAAAGAAAATTACGATCACTACTCTTTTACTCACACTACCAAAAAGTGTAGAACATTTGGTGATATATAGTGATGCTTCAAAGAAAGTATTGGGTTGTGTACTAATGAAAAATGATAATTTGATAGCATGCGCCTCATGACAGTTGGATATCCATAAGCAGAACTACCTGATGCATGATCTAGAGCTGACAGCCATGATCTTTGCCTTTAAAATATAGCGGCACTACCCTTATGGTGAGAAGTGTGACATATACACTGACCACACGAGATTAAAGAATATATTCACACAAAAGGAGTGCAACATACATCAAAGGAGATGGTTAGAGATAATCATGGACTATGATTTCTATATTCACTATCATCCTGGAAAGGTGAACAAGGTATCAGATACTCTATGTAGAAAAGAACCTACTACTTTATCCATGTTACAGATTGAGAATGACCCTATCTTCTTGGATATTCAAAGGATGGATTTGGAAATCATAAGGGTAGGGGATACATACAACCTTTCCCAAATGATTGCACAACTATCAATCCAAGAGATGATTAAGGAGGCACAAAGGGATGCTCTGAAGTTACAAAAAAATGTGAATACATTAAAGAAAGGAAAGTTTCATGGGTTCCATATCGATGATGATGGTGTGATTCAGTTTGGAATGCAACTTTGAGTGCCTTCATCACCTAGGATAAAGAAGGTGCTATTGGAAAATGCACATAGATCAAATTTCATTATCCATCCTGGTAGAACCAAGATTTACCAAGATCTCTGAGAACAATTCTGGTGGGATAACATGAATAAAGAGATTGCAGAATATATCTCAAGATGCTTTGTATGTCATAATGTTAATGCAGAGCGACAAAAGTCCAAAGGGATGATGCAACCATTACCTATACCCATGTGGAAATGGGAGAATGTCACTATGGACTTTTTCATGGGTCTCCTAAAGACATTGAAGGGAAATAATGCGATATGGGTTGTGGTGGACCAACTCACAAAGATTTCCCATTTTATCACTATTCGGGAAGATATCTCGCTCGAACAATTTGAAAAGACATATGTGAAAGAAATGGTGAGACTGCATGGCGTTCCACTCTCGATTATCACTGATCTCGATCCAAGGTTCACATCTAAATTATGGAGAAGTCTTCAACATGATTTGAGTACTAAATTAAATTTCAGCAAAACCTATCATCCCCAAACTGATGGTCAATCCGAAAGGACTATTTAGACGCTTGAAGATATACTAAGAGCTTAATCTTTAGAATTCAAAGGTGGATGGTATCATCATATCCCATTGGTTGAGTTCTCATTCAATAGTAGCTTCCACTTGAGTATTAATATGGCTCCATATGAAGCTCTGTATGGAAAGCGATGTATAACTCCAACTTGTTGGGATGAAGTTGGAGAAAGAAATATACTTGGACCCGATCTTGTGCACGAGATGACAGAGAAGGTTCAAGTCATCCAATAACACATCAAAACTGCAAAGATTCGGAAAAAGAGCTATGCTAACAACCGTCGAAGGGACTTGGGTTTCGATGTTGGAGATAAAGTCTTCGTTTGAATATCAGTACGGAAGAGAGTCATGTGGTTTGGAAAGAAAGGGAAGTTAAGCCCAAGGTACATTTCCCATTTAAGATCCTTGACCACATAAGAGTTGTGACATATCATCTTTCACCTCCACCAAATATGGCTCTAGTTCATGATTTGTTTCACGTATCACTACTGAGGAAGTACATAACAGATCCCTCACATGTACTGAACATAGAGGTGGTATAGCCGGAAAATGATCTCTCTTATGAAGAGAAGCCAGTAAAGATTCCAAATAGGAGAGATAAGGTCATATGAAACAAGAAAACCCATCTAGTCAAAGTATTGTGGAAGAACTATAAGTTTGAAGAAGCTACTTGGGAACTGGAGGAGGTGATGAAGGATAAGTACCATCACCTATTTATGTAAAACGAAATTTTGAGGGTGAAATTTCATAAGGGCGTAAGAATGTAATGACCCAATGTTTTATCATTGGAATTACCTTATTATAATTATTCTGTATAGTATAATCACATTAGGAATCACAATGAAATATAATGATACTAAATACTATGTGACCATTAAACATAATTTTTCCACTTCTATGTTTTGAATTTTGAAAATCTAACATACACAATTGCAATTAGTAAGATGTTTGGAGTCCAATAGGGAAAACATAATTTTTGGTGACTAGTAACCTAACCTTATGAATAGTAATATGACCCTCAGGATTAGTAAATCATCCAAAATAATATAACCTTACCCATTAATTATTAAATTAAATTTAGGCATCCTAGAAGTGACAATTTGACCATAGTAAAAGTATTAGTATTATTGTAAGTCATAAATAATTGATTATAATTAATTAATTAATTTAAAAGAAAATGTATTTTCTGAGAATGTCCTCATAAATTGAAAATTCTAGGTATTCTGGTTTTAAGATAATTATATAATAACTTATGTAATTTATGAAAGCTTTATGAAATCACTTTTAATTTTAAAATATGTATTTTTCACGTAAATTAAAATTTTAATTAAAAATTAAATTAATAATATTTTAATTTTTTTTTGAAAAATGGACTTCATTATTGGATTCTACACGTCAAAAATTTTTTAGGGTTAATTTTTGCAAATTTTCTAAAATACTTGAATTTTTTATGAATAGTGAAATACGATAATTTACAATATAAGTTAAATTCATGAATTAAAGAGTCATGAGTGATGTTCTTGTGATGGAAGAACAAATGGTTCTGATTCAAATGATACAATTACTTTAATTAGTCATGTAATACTCACTATTACTTTTCCTTTTGAGAAATAATAAATTAATGAATATTATATTGAGAAAACCCCTCTCCTCTTCACTATAAATACCACCCTTCACACCCTCATTTCTTCACTCCTATCAATATTAAAGCCTGGTCTAAAATCTTATAAAACTTATTACCTATCCCCCCATGACTAATAGCTTCTGGTCTCATAAAAATACTAATCTTAGGTTCTTTAAAGAGGATCTCAAGCGGAGGATTCAACAGGTAATTCCTCCCCCTCTCTTTTTTCCTTTAATTTCCTTTCAATTTCAAGTTATTTTCTTAATATCTCCCTACCTATACTCATCCACATGGTGTAGTAATTATATTATATTATATATAATAAAATTTTATTATAATAATGGGATAATATATCATCCATCCCCCTTCTCCTCTTCATTTTATTTCAGAAAAGAAAATGTTTTTCATGAGGTCCTATTTTATCACCTTCAAGAATGACATGTTTTCTTTTTTCCATTACCACCTAAATATATGGAAATAAAACCATTTTTATAGTTGAAACATATTATTTTATATGTATTATATCCTATTTAATTTTTTGGAACTAACTTAAGTATTTATTACTAAATGATTAAACAAAAGAAGTTCATCGTGGTCGAAAAAATGCCTGATTTAACCCAAATGATCATTATTAAATTTTGACTAATGATTCATCCACATGATATAAAAAATAATTCATTATAATATCATTTAAAATATTTTAATATCATTAATAACTTTTAATATCAGTTATATATTTTTATTCATATTCTACATGAACTTCCATTTATGAATACAAGTGAATCGTTCAAGAAAACCATAAAAACGAACATTCCTGAACAATGGATTTAAACCCCATAAATCATCCAAAAAACCATAAAAAACATAATGAAACCATAATAAACCATATTATTGTAAAAAATGTTTTTTATTTTTTATCTAATGAACTTAATGTTGTTATACAGAACCATAAAGTGAAGAAAGCGTTCAGATACAAGGTAAGGGGAAATTATCGGACCCAACTTTCCTTCTTCGGGTTCTCCCTCTTTCACTCCATTTTTGGTATGTTCACTGATTTAAAATAATTTTTTCATAACTATATTAAATTTTTTGGGATATATATGTTTTCCACTTAAGTTTATTTTAAACAAATGTTTTCCAAAAGAACTCTTCTTTCAAAAACACACCTTTTACATCTCACTCATGGTTGATGGTTCTTGTATCAAGTATGTTATTCTCTATTTCATTTGAGAACCTAAAGTTTTTTAATGTGTTATTATGAGATGAAGACCATTAATTTACATGGTTTATTTATGATAATTTTTTATATATGTTCTACATGTCATTCATGATAATGAGAATGTTATGATGTGGCGAGTGCGCCTAAAATTATACAGCGCTACAATGCTTTAGGTAAAGTGATGAATCTCATGAGTTAAAGTGAAAAGATGTGTGAACATGATTGCTATATTTGTTAAAAACTATGTGTGGTAGAATACCACTAAGACATTATTTATCATTTTTTATGAATTCCCGCATTTCAAGTATTTTATTTATGTTTCATCTCATTATTTTGATGATGATGATGTTATGATTATGCTCACCATATTCTATATTGTTCATATATATCCTCTTATTGGGATTTAGCTCACCAATTTTTTATGAATATCCTTAGGTGACTACATGTACTAAGGAGAGGTCAAGTTCCAATAATAATCTAGTTAAGAAGGAATTACATAAATTTTTATGCTTGATGTTGTAAATGTTATGTTTGGTCCTAGTTTTCCCCAGACACTAAAACTTTGGATCCTCTATGTTTAATACTATTATGTTTTTTTATATTTTTAATGATATAATATTAATTTATGAAAAGGTTGGGTCGCTATATTATATGATTAGATAAATCATCAATCCATGGGAGAGGATAGAAATTCTTCATGATCACCTAATTTATATATAAATAATTGACTCACAATCATAAACTTCCTTCTTCTTTCTTCACAAAAAAACTAGAGATACCCAAAGTAAAACAATAAGACAAATTAATCCTCTCTGTACATTTTTAGTAACCTAGATCTATATATTCTATAACTTTTAAAGGTACATATAATATGGAGACTTTGATATTAGAAAAACACCATGCTATAACTCTATTCCAAACTAAATCTCTCATCGAGGTGGTATCACCACAACCTATTTTGAAAAAACATTAGGTTATACGACCCTAGAAAACACCATCGATTGAACCTCCATATAAATTAGTACCAACTCAACCAATAAAGAAGAAATAGAGTCAACATTCCTCAAACCCATCTGAGGGACTTTCTCACCAACAAACACTACCTGGTTTTAATCAATGTTGTAGAATATGGTGCACGTAATGAACAAATCCATGATATTATATATAAAATATAACCAATACATGTTTCGGATGGTGTTTTATAACTATATCCATAGATATAAGAAATACTCCCAAGAGTGGTGGTTCCCTAACACTAATTCAGAGTCTTTACACACATGAAAAAAATTATCTCAATCTTCAAATAGAATAGTATATACCAAGGTAACTGGAAGCCTCACAACCTCAAGTCAAAAAAATGGAATATAGTATGTGAAGAAAAGGAGTCTATAGATCCATAATCAAATAAGGCATAAACTAGTGTAGAAAGAATCATATAGTACCTCATATGATGTCAATCTCAATCAGTGTTTTAATTTCGAAAGCATGCATCAAGGAAAAACATGCTCTATAACCTCTCTTTCCCAGAGGGAGACCACCTCCATGGATATTATCTTCCTTCAATCACTAAGGATGAGGGATATAGTGGGTTTAGGGTTTGCCTACCCCATCACCTATCTACTGATATTGCCTCAGCTGAATCTACTACAAAGGTTGGGCCTAAAACAAGCCCCCAACTGCACACTAACTATTGAGGAAAGTCAGTAACACTTTATTTTGATTTCCATGACCACCATAAGATAAATATACTAATATTGACACACTGGAAGGGGTATTTGAATATCTTTATTTAGTGAAATTATTTTAAGAGGTCTGAAACATTATCCCCACTGACTGAAAATTCTTCTTCTATCCAAACAAAAAATATCTCTTGGCCATAAATCCACTCCATGAAATATATTTTTGACTCCCATTTCATAATAATATAGTCCTATCCAACATCCTCTCAATGATATTTATCCTTTAAAAAACCTCTAAACATGACTTCAATATAAACAGGATAACATGATGTTTCATCTCCATGCTCAAAGCCTCCTCAAAATGCCTTTCCCCAGACTCATCTTCTTGAAAAATGCCCAATATATAATGTACAATGTTCTTATAATGGATACCAAACTTTCAAACATTGGAACTCCAATTAATAAGGGTAAGTATCTTCTATCGACAATCCACCATAATGTTATAAGGTAAAAATATTGCTTGAAAATGATCCTCAACATGTTCTTTAGAAATAGATTACTCCTAACAATATCCAAGGAATAGATTCCACCTATATCGATCTGAACCACACAACACTGTTAGGGCTAAAGAAACCAAGTTTTCCTTCAAAGTATGCATTGAACTAAATGCTATATCTTCCTACTCTAGACAATATTATGCATATAGATCTAAAACAGATCATTTATAGGTCTGTAGACCATGGTTATAAAAATATTCAATTGTCCTCTTTTAAGTGTCATCATTATCGACCTCTACTTTTTAGTTATTTTATAGAACATCTAGTCAATTGAATTCTATATTAACCTGATGGGGATGTTGAATTAGTGATATATCTATAAAAGAACAAACATTGGTACTCTTAAGCCTATATAAATTAACATTATAAGGTTAATTAATTAACGTATTAACTCATTTTAACTTATTTCCCATACTCTAGAAAAATTCAAGCATAGGAATGGAATATCATATTGCATGATCCTTACAAAGGTCTGTAAACTTCTATAAACATCAATTTGATTATCGTGTTAAGTAAATTTGAAGGTACTTATGTTTGATCATAGGTTTCCGTAAAATCTAATGGTTTAGCTAGTCTCTATTTTTTACAACTTGTATTAAGCCCACATAACACTATTTCCATACCAACACATGTATCCTCAGTATTACTAACTATAAAGTTCATTCTATCTCTCAAAATTCCCTCTAATACCACTATTTCATGACTATCTCCCTCAAAATGTACCCTTATTGGGACGAAAATGAAGAATTAGAAATAATGATTCCCAAATCCTACCTTCAATAGGAAATGGGTTGGAGACTAGAACTTAGGGTATATCAGTCACACACTTGGGAGACATTATCCTCTATATAATTTCTATATTAAGATAAAATAAGGATTAATCACCAACTAAAACCATGTATAAACTAGGTAAAACCCAATATATGTAATATTATATACAAAATAAAAGGAAAACTACAAGTACCCAAAGTAAGACTAAGAAATGACCATGACCTCTAGAAACTCCTAGAAGCTACTCAATAAATCCCTTGAGCTAGTAATATTCATACAAATCACTAATGTATTCTTGATGACATGAAAAATAGTTTATATATACATTGGGTGAGGATAACATGTACACTCAACATGATCCTCCCTAAAACCTCTCCTAAAAAATGTGAAAGAATCATTCTAAATTCTAGTGAATAATCAAATGAAACTAAATTGTTAGATAAATGACTAATAGTATTTTCCCCATCCTCACCATGGATATATCTCCAAGTAACACAAAAAAATAAACCATTATATATCAAAATAATATTTATATAAATACAGTCACCCCACTTCTACTTATCCATTTGTTTGTTGATCTCACACTATAACAGATACTTCTTATACTCATTACTTATGTAATTATGTCATCCATAATGTGATTCTAGATTGACCCAACCCACCATAGTCCTTCTTAGGTCCCAACATCTCATATTAGAATAAATACACATTTCTATTTGATTATCAACATCATCTCATCTGTAACCAAGTGTATGTTTGGAAGAAACTATAGATTGTGTAAATGCATTATACCTCAAAACATCATAGCCCATGTAGGTACAACCATGAGTAGACATGACAACTCCAACCATATAAAAGTATGTTCTATACCTAAATCCATTATAAACCACACATTAATACATATTCTTATACATATAAATTTAGGTAAGGTGAGAGGTAGAATTCATCCATTCATTCCCTCACCATCTTTTATATTGAAGAATACACCCCCAAAACATTTGGGGTGTTAGTTTTCCTATCTACATGAGTGAGGCAGTGAATGAAATCAGAAAATAAATAATAATATCCATTACATACGCACTATGGGAAACCATCTAGACTTATAATCATCTTCTACTATCATCACATTAGACCCCTGGCTTCCACTATTAAAGACTAGATATCTAATAAATGTACAAACATCAATTTTTTCTCTAATTAATTAATTAACCATTGATTAATTCACATTAAAATTTTCCATGATTAACATTTTAATATTCTAAATCCATGTGATGATGATACTTTTAATTATCTTTATTATTTTCTAAAGTAGTTCAACATCCTTGTTAAATCCTTGGACTGACCCCATTAATTTATTAATTCAATTATCATTTCATAAACATCTGGGTACACTAGGTCTCATCCTAATCTATCTGTTCAAAAGTGCACTCATAGTGTATAATAAAAAAGTGTGTCAACAATTTGGAAACTGACTAAGTAAGCATTATCCTACTATCTCACCATCCAGTAATCATTATAACCCCTCCTCATAATCTATTTTTTGATATTTTTACAATAAAATCACTTTTAGGTTGAGTGATAACTAGTTACAAATCTATAAAATAAACATAAACATGAACATTAGAAAAACTAAACAAATCACATACCACATCAATAAGAAATTCAAAAATAAAAACCAAAATAGAAAACCACCACTACACCTCATCCCCAATAATAACCGGAATCCAAGTTCCAAATTCAAATTCAAAAATTGAAGCAACTACCTCTAAATAAACATGCCTTAATCCATGATATCTTTACAACCTATTACACAATCACTGTCATTGATATTGAAGAAAATAATCCATGCCTAGAAACAAGACTATAATCGATGATGAACCAATCCAAAGACAAACCACCAAAACCTTTCAATGACTAGAGGCACCCTCATCAACACCAGATCCTCAAAACACTGAAGGGATGGAGCCTAAGTAGGAATTTTATCCTTGAACCTATTGAACAGTCGAACAACACATCCCAAATCTTCTTGCAAACCACAACACCATGATGACTGGGAAAGGAGATATTGAGTTTGAAGATATAGCATAGTTGCAAGCTATAGGGGATAAATTGATCCAAGAGCTTCACCATGACCACCTTCCTTCAATACTCACATCCAATTGTGAGCCTCAAAACCAAAACTACATCGTGGAATTATCTCCTTCCTAATAGAGAACTAAAATCGACCATCATAAAAAAAGACCCAAACACAAAACATTGTCACCACCTTGCACCATGAAACCATCAATGGATCAGAGACAACCATATGAATAAAAAGAAGTAAACACTAGAACTATAAAACACGAACAAAACCAGAAGGTGGATAAAACACCAAGAAAACCCCAAGGAACTGGAAAATATAGATAATTAAGAAAACCAAGAGAGAAAAATAACCTAGATCTATCGTCAATTCCACCATTACAAACCTGAATCCACCTCACTCACCAATACACTGGACCAAAATGGAGTCTTTCATTATGGGACTAGAAGAAAGAGAGATTCAGGGGATGAATGGTATCTTTGGATGGATAAAAAACATAGGAACACAACTTCCATGAAAAAAACCAAAACCAAAGTAGATAACACCCAATTCGTTACACCAACACAAGCCTAAGCCACCCTGAACTCCATTGAACTAGAATAGAAGTCGAATCCATCATGATAGGTTAGATATAAATATATAAGGTGGGGGGAAGAAGATTACCTAACAATAAGAAACAAAAATAGAAGCATGTGAGACTGGTGGGAGGGAACCAACGATGAAGGGGAATGATGAGAAAACCTGAACTTACTGAGGAGGAAAAAGATAGATGACAAGGACGCGACCACCAATAGTAAAGAAGCACCATCGAGAGAAAACTTCCACTGAAGTTATCTAGGAAAACTAGGTTGGGAACTTCTAAGAGCATAGAGCCCCAGAGATCCCCCTTCCCACTTTCTAAAACATCAATAGTTACCAATGATTTAAAACAATCATTATTCATGTATCAATAATTATTAACCATATCGAGAATTAATCCCTACTCTGAACTGGTCCAATCCCCCATTTTTTCCCACTCTATTACATTTAGAATAAAACATATCCCACCATTATCAGCAGCATCCATCACCGAGACCCAAACTCACATCCCATCACTAATAAAATATATATTCAACATCATGACATCGACCCTCCATCCCTTTTCTCTCTAATGATCCCTACCACAAAAAGGAACGTCAAAAAAATAATAAAAGTCTCTAAATTTCTAGAGCACACATTCATTTGAAATATATTTTCCATAGACAAGTGAAGACACTAAGCCCATATAAAGGATGAATTTATGACTCATGCTGAATTAAATATGCTCTCTTAGCCCCAAACATTCATTCTTTATCACAAAACAATCTTAATTCTCATCTTAAATTAATCATTTTATTAAGCATAGGTTATCCACACAAGGAAATCTAAAAGCGCTAAAAAACTATATCTAACCATAAAAATGATTTCAAGCATTATTTAAAATCTCCAATCCAAGATGAGTAATAATCACTCTTCTCTTTTCACTTCAATTAATTATGATCATTTGGATTTTTGTTGTTATAACTTCAAGTAATTATCCATGATACAAAAATAACAAGAATACTATCAAAAATATATCACACAATCTTAGCAATCATCAATAGGCTATTAAAAAATATAAACCAAAAATTATCTCAAAACCCAACCATTCATTTAATTTTTCAAATGAAGTATTTATTATGTTAAATATGAAATATTTCTACTTTGAATTCATTAGATTATATTATAAAAACTAATTCTTATTATATAAAAAGAATCATATAACAAAACAACATGTAAAAACATCTCTATTATCTTAATTTTTTGATTTAATAAAACTTAAACCTTTAAGATATGACATGTTATTCAATTTCTAATTCAATTATTGAATTAATGAAAATATCCATATTCAATGTCATAGGATTAATTTCAAAGAGTAAATTAAAAAAGGAATGTAATTATTTTCTTATTCCTTATAATTTTCTTAATTATTGATTAATTGTTCAACTTGTGATTACATTTCCTAATTATTATCTTTATATGGTCAATTGAATCCATTTGGAAAAGGAGATAAAGAATTATTAATTCACAACTGTATATAAAGAAAAGGAGAAGTAATAGATGTGGTACCTTAATTATAAGATCAAGATTATCCAACAAAGAAAAAATAATTGAGAAATAACTATTACCAATGGAAATGTTATCAAAACCAAAGGAATTCAATCAGAACCTAATAAAAACAACCAGAACATTAAATAAATTGATTTCTAGCCTAAAAATTAGGGAAACCCCACTAATAAAAGATTCAATAAAGAAGTTCATGGAATGAAATGTGTAGAGGATAGGAGAGAGTACCTTGATACCTAAAACATTGATACAGATGAACCACTGGGTTATAATATCAAGGATATGAAGTTGGAGTGTGAAGGAATTTATAAGGGCCAGTTAGATATCAAGACAAGGAGAGAAAATCAAAACCAAGGGATCTTAGTCCCTCTATTTATATAGGAATCCTAAATTACATCACCACTGAGTGGTGAAATCTTAACACCCCATGATACCTCTGGTCAATGTGAGATTCGATTTTCAATGTGTTTGAACCCCTTAGATTTCTTAAATTTGAAACTCTTATGGAAATATTTTTACAACAACCATAGTGTCCACTATGGAGTGGTGTAAAAACCCAAGTCTTTTTACACTCTCCAGACCTAGCTCTATGGCATGTCGAGTCTTAAACTACCATTTTTCAATAGTGAGACTCACCGAGCACCATACACAATGTGCTTCCTCAAAATTCCCTATAAATATATTTTCCTCACCCCCATGTCTCAAAGGTGAATCATTATAGAAACACACCCTGCAAAGAGGCCAGTCATGTGGTTTCATAAGTTGTGGTTCACTCTAGAACAAAACATCCAACACCACTTACTATGTCCGAAATATCAAGGAAGAAATGGCCTACCCCAATCTTAAGCATCCATGAACCTTCATTATAGATAAAACTATTACCATCACTAGGGAATGGTGATCATAAAAAAGGGAAAAACTAATTTATAACATTTATAACTCCTCTAAAATCCATCATGATACCTTTGAACCCCTAAAAAATAATGAAAGATCAAAGGAATCCATCAACATTCATTAGTGGATAGTCCATGGTTCATAGTGGAATTTTTTTTAATACTTATAGTTTGTTGTCAATTTATCAAAAATCAATCAAAATTTTAATGGGATACATTATTAATATTTTAAAATTGGTATTCCGAACACCTTAATATTCTCACACATAGATATAAAAAATAATATTCAAAATGAAGAATAATAAAAATTATGAATAAATTTTATGACAACATAAATCCTCATATAATTTATGATAATGAATATTAAATGATTATTTAAGTGAAGAATAGTTTGTAAAATCATTCTCTTAATATGTTTTTATCAAGGGTTATCCACTCAAATTTTAATATTATGTCTCATTATCACATTCTTCCTTTCTCATCTCATTGTTAATCACATAAGGTATACCACTAGCCTTTTTTATTATAGACTCAAAAAGTTCATTTTCCTCTTAATTTTCTTTGATAAAATCTCAATTTACACAACTAATAACTTTATCATCTTCTACTTTTGTAACTGGATGTATACACATGTAAAATTATAATAATTTAGTAGTATCATTTCATTTTGACCATAAATAATGATGAGAAGAAAAGACCACACACACACACACATATATATATATACATCTACATATTATGATCACAATCATCCTAATTTTTCAAAAAAAATATATATATACTATCAATTATTTTAATATAAGAATTTTAACCTCAATAAAGATGTGATATCTAAAAAAAGGAAAGTGAAATCCTTAAATAACAGGATATGAGTAGTTTTCCTATATATGTGACATATTTTAATAAAAAATATATTAATAATAGATCAAATATATTATAAAATATCATTTTCAATGTAGAAATATATATTAAATTTATGATTTAAACTCTATTAATTCAATTATGAGTATAATAAATATGTAGTGACATGATGGATGACACATCCCATACTGCATTTGATATAACATAAGAACATTATTTGTATCAGGTAAAATATATGCTCCATGTTAATTAACTAATCATGATAAGTTTTGTTAGGTGTAATTTTATGAAAATTCATCATTATGTAGAATTTTCATATAACAAACATCACCTAATTTCCTAAAAAAATAATTTTGGGTCATCAAAACATGTTTATTTCACCTCCGGATCACTAGAGGTTGTCATAAATTCCAAGTATTAAGCTAAGTGTTGGGAAACAATCCATCTTGATATTGTTTCTAGTTTTTTTGGATATTGTGTTTATTGAAATTTTTATTTGATAAAGTTCATGTTTTTTGTTGAAATATAAAGTTCAAAAAGTTTTTTTGGTAGCAATTGAAGGTTTTTAGGAAGGAATAAAGATAGTAGTACAGTTTCATAGTGTATCCCAATTTTTTATATTGAGGAATTTCAGAGGAAGATCAATGGCGTTTTCTAGTAAAAGGGTAGTTTTTTTGTGAAGAATCCATGTGGTTCATGTGGTGACTAAGTGAAGTCATTTAGTAGGTACTAAATAGTCCATGAGACCACTTAATGGGTGCATGAATATAGAAGAGTTATACAGTAGGAGAATCCACAAAGGGAGTTCGTTGCTAGGAGTTGGTGGAAGAGGCCTACGGGAATATATAAAAATTACTTAGTCATAAGATTAGGTTTCTAGGTGAACCATGATGTAGGGGGGTGTGACTTGAGGATCATGATATAGAAAATTATTCTAAAATATATTCACTAAGGGGTGAACAATAGTCTCATTATTTATGGGATTCTCAAGTTTCTTTTCCTATATAAGGACCCCCCAAATCACTTAAATAAGAAGACATAAAATTATCTCAATGCATCATTACTAAAAGTTTCAGAAAATTCAAAAGGAAGGTCATGCATACGAAACCATCAAGCATAAATTAATTCTATAGGGTGAGTATTCAAATCTGTGAGTTCAATACATAATTAAGGAAGTTCACAAGGAGAGTATGTGGAGAAGAAAATACAATAGGTTTGTATGTGAAGTAAGTGTGTAGAGGAAAAAGTATTTTTGGGTAGTTTATTGTAGAATCCCATGAAGGAGGCCCAAGTAAGAGGTTTAAGAAGAAGTAATTTTTATAGGATATTTCACCTAGTACATGTGCGGTGATCAATGTCCTATAATGTCATTGTGTGGATGATTAGTTCATAAAGAGGTTTTCCATGAAGAAAATATTACATGGTATAGTGAAATCGAAGTTGGTATATATTTTTGGAATAATTTTATATAGGATCATTGAATTCACTTAATTTGGGAGGATAATAGGTTTTTAAAGTAATATTGGGTTTAAACTGGGAGGGAAAATAAGTCCACTCCAAAAATTATAAAAGAAGTGCACTTTAGTGGATTCTGGTAAATTTCTATATTGCCTTGGTATGCTCCTGAGATTAACTAGTTATGGTGAACAAAGTAAAATTATTATGTCTAATGAATAAATTTACTTCAATTTATACATTTATATGGTAAGGATATATAAGAGTGTTTTTATAATTAATAAACAAGATCCAAAGGCAGAATTATTTTAATTTTACATACCATGACTGACCCCCTCTTAGGGTGCTTAACCTAGTAAGGTCAATAAGTAGTATTAGAGATACCAATTAATGTTAGTTATTTTA
Source organism: Viscum album (assembly GCA_963277665.1). Lineage (NCBI taxonomy): Eukaryota > Viridiplantae > Streptophyta > Magnoliopsida > Santalales > Viscaceae > Viscum > Viscum album. Next base: position 1,036,892,851 of record OY728126.1, read on the forward strand.
ATTTCATATACCATGATTGACCCCCACTTAGGGTGTTTAACCTAGTAAGGCCAACAATTAGTATTAGAGATAACAATTAATGTTGGTTGTGTTTTCTCTCTGTAAAAGTAATAATAATAGTTAATCACAATGGGATTATGAACTTCAAGGGAAACAATTATCATCTTATTAAGAATTAGATACAACAATTATTTTTTATTATTAAGAAAAATGGTTATAAAACTAATGGCGTATGGTATTTAGGTTATTATATATCATGGTTCTTTATCATAAAGATATCATAAAGGATTGAATAAGACAAGGGAAGAAATTGAAAATATTTAACAAGATTTTTATGTAATATTTGATCTCCAGTTTTAATTAGAGGATAATATTGTGGAGATAAATGTTTAGAGATATATAACAATGAAATGTAATAGAGTGATTCATGGTTCCAAACTCTAGTTTTAGTAGAAAGTAGAGGTGAAGTCTAAGTTGAAGGTGTAAGTTGAAAAGAATAAATATTAAAATCTTGGAAGCTCATTGGAGGTTACAAAATACATGCTTATAGTTTCATAATAGAGTAAGGTTATCATTTATTTGACAAATAATGTGAAAGATTAATTAAATCATATCAAAGATCACGAGGAGGAAGCTTTCAGCCTATGTTGAAAAGTATAAGATTAATAGAGAATCTAGGATCCTAGAATGAAATCAGGAAAAAAATATTATATAGGTGATAGAAAATGAGAAATTTTAGAATGATGGTATAAGAAAACAAGAAAAGGATTATTTGAAGAATAAAAATTAACAATAGAACAACAAATCTGTTATAGGGATTGATCACAAATAAAATGTTGTGACGATTGATGCTAAACCACAGGCACCCACTCCAAAGTTGAAGGTTTATTTTTGCATAACCGGGAATTTGAAAACATAGAGAACCCAACAGAAAATTAGTGCTATATATTACACACACAGGAATTCACCTCATATCATATGCCATTATTTTGGAAAGATGTAATATTCTAAAAATGTATATTCCACAGCCAAAAGGAATTGAATGGAATATTAGAAATGAAGTAAAAGGAGTAGTGATCAATATTTCAATGATTATTTTAATGGTAATAATTTTTCGATAATAGGATTTGAATATATGGATAAGTATTTCTCAATAATAATATAGTGGAATGTGTCTATGAGGACCTAAAGCAATTACACACAATAGTTTTCAAAATTGTCAACCGATATGAAAATGAAAAAACAATTTAAAGTGTTGAAATATGAAGATATTTTATCATAATCCAATGAATATTAATGATATTAAATAACACAACTTATGAAATCTAATACATGGATCAAAAAGAAAATAATTGAGAAGGGATTAGTGTCTTAGATTACACTAAATGTATTAAATATTCACTTTTTTTTAATCCTTAATAAAGGGTGTACATCCAATAAGATAGGAAATCAGGTTCTCATTATAGGTATCATGCATGAAATGTAAAATTTTGTCATATATGGAAATTTTTAAGTCTTAAATGTCATTGGATTTAGGAAATCTAAATTTAGTGGAAAAGTGATAAGAAAAAATGTCTTGGTTATAAAAGGCCTTAGTCACAATTTGTGGAGTGTCAGTAAAATATGTGATTTGGGTCTTGAAATAAACATTAACATTAATATATGTATCATAAAGGGAAAATATGGTGTTTTTTATAGAGATAAAGTGAATGAAGGGGTGTCTATAGCTTAAAATTGGAGAAGAAGATATCTTTTTTCTATCCAGGGAAGAGGAAAATATATTTTAACATAAAAACTTATCCTTTGAGACAACTATCCTTGTAAGAACTGATGATAAGTGAAAGAGATTGAGATATCCCTAAACTATCTTGTGATTTTAACATACATGTTATGTTTTACAAACGGGGAATATTACACAAAATACATATAAAGAAAATGAAATGAATTAAACAACAGTGGTTGAAATAGTGAATGTTGATGTTTGTGGACCTATATCACCAAGACCTATCAATGGAATGATATATTATTTTCTTTTCATTAATGATTAATGTCATATGGAATTGATTATAGTCATCAATAATAATAATGAGGTGTTTAGTTTCATAATTTAGTATTAAAGGTAAGCTTAAAATATGCTTGGAAAAAAATTAAAAAGTTCTAACCTGATAATGGACAAAGTTCACAAATATTCAGGCACTAGATTATATTTGTAAGTAAGTGATAAGGCATAAAATCTCAATAGTCATAAATAATCAAAAAATAGGTCTAGTTGAGGGGAAAATCCATATTCTAAAAAATGGCCAAAATAATTCTTTTTGAAAAGTACATACTAGATAAATTTTTTAAAGATGTAGTATTAACATCAGTACACATTTATAATAGAGTTTTTTTGTCCAAGAGAAAAAAACTCTTTATGAGCTATGGAATATAAAAAAGTTAATGATTAAATAATTTCAAATATTTTAAATTATGTGTTTCTTTCTCAATATGATGATACACATGATTTTGGAGTCTTGTATAGATGAAGTAATTTTACTTTCCTAATCAAGAAATAAAATTGGAATATATATTATATTATATGAATCTAGGAAAGTCTGTAGAAATAAATAATGTCACTATAGTAGAGGATGAGTAGAATCTTCTAATAAATAGTGACTGATTTTCAAATGAGAGTGATGAAGAGGTAAGCAGCTTAGGAGGAGTAAAAATAGAAAAATGATGATTTAGAAGAAGGAATTGATGGTGAGAAGGATAAAGTTAGACCTACATTTGTAGAGAATTTATAGATCCAATATAAATTTTAAAGGAAGAATATTATCAATGATTATACTTTCTTGTGTGAACTAGGAAAATTAAGTCACTACAAAAAATATCATTCATATATAAGGTAAAGAAGAAGTGTTTTGAATTAGATAATAGGGATGAAAATTGGCATCAAGAGTTGAATTAAGAACTTAACCAAATAAAAAAGAACCCGATATTGGACATTATTTCGAGGTTGGTAGAAAATAATTTCATCAGGACCAAATGGTTTCTTCATAAAAAAATTGAATGAATACAATATGCCGATTCTAAACAAAGAATAGATGGTTTGAAAGGTATACTCCCAAATTGAGGGTATTAATGTTAATGAATTTTTTTTACCAATATAAAAACATGATAAAATTTGACTATTATTATTAACAATAGTGAAAAATAAATTCATGGAATTCCAGATGGATGTCCAGTTAGAATTACTTAATGAATTTCTAAAATAAGAGGTGTAAATGAATGGTTTTCTTATCGATGGAGATACAAATTATGTTTTTTCTACTGAAGAATTCCCTTTATGCGTTAAATTAAGAACCAATAAAACGATATTCAAGACTATAGAAATACTGAAGACGTTTAGTTTCAAACATAGAGAAGTTGATTATATTCTCTATTTTATCAATGAGAGTGATCAGAGGATAATAGTTCTAGTATATATGGACGATAGAATATTTGTTATATTGAACAAATCAAAATACAAGTAGTTTGAAAAATTCATGAATTTCAAGTTTGAAATTTCAATGATTATTGAGATGACTTTTTTCCTTAGTCAAGAGGAGATAAAAGAAAGACATGAAATATTTATTTTTCAATAAAAATATGTCAAGGAGGATCTGATAAGATTCGAAATAGAGGATTCTATGGTTATATCAGTATTGGTTGCTACCTAGATGAAGTTGTCAAGGGGTGGTGATGGTAGTGGATTCACTGTCACAAAATATAAGTATATCATTATAAGTTAACTATATATAACAATGAAAGAACCCAATACTATTACTAATACATGATAAGAAGCATAATATTAATGTAATTATAAAAAATACACATGATTGAAATAAATAAAATACTATGGTATATCAAAGGTTGTTGGGTCCCAACAATTTTTTTATGAGGAGAAAAGAATTCCATGGATTTGGTAAAGAAAACAATGAACCTAAAGCCAAGGTTTTATTGGATAAATGTTCAAAGGAGGAAAAGATATGAAGAAAGGGTTGGTCTAATGAAGTAAAAATCACTTCATGAACCATCACTTCTCATGGTGTTCTGACGTTTTTCAAAGCACCCTGCGAATGAAATCATTCGTGGGATGTGAAAGCACCAACGATGCCTGTGAACAAAACCACATTCATTTACATGATTAGACGACAATTTCATCCCTTAAAAACAACCATTCCCGTAAAAAAATCATTTTTTGGGATGGTATAACCATTACACACAAATGAAAAAAATCATTTTTAGGGCAGGATGAGGATTTTTGACTCTACAAAATGACTTCCCCTGCAAGGGATTTCATTCACAGGCTAGGGAATCCTTATTGGGATCCTCAAAAAGAATCCCCATTTCCCACCATGGATGAATGAACATGCTGGTATCTTTACCTCCATTCCTCTATAAAAGATACCCAATGGGAACTGAGAGGAGAGGATGAAAAAATGGAGTTCACAGGAGGAGATCTTGAGAAATATCCAAAAAAAATATATTTTTATTATTAATAGGTTAAAATACACTTTATTGAATTAAGGATGAAATAATAAATTATCTAGAAATATGCAAACATAAAACCCCTTTTATGGACACCATTCCATGGGGCATAAATAGATGACCCCTTTGCAGCCCAACACCCCAGGTAGAAAAATGCTATGTGGGAAGAACCCTACCCCACGTAGAAAAATACTATATAGATTGTACCCTCACCTATATAGAAACATGATACGTGGAGGGAACCCCATACTGCATAAGATCCTTCAACATGATATGGGAAATCCTAGGGAATTCTAATCTCCAACTCCCATTACTCACTTCTATCATATCATTAGGCATGACTTTGGCCCCTATGAGAACCAGTCTAATGGAGTCAAGACAAGGACTCTTCCAAAGCCACCTAACATGTATGATCAGATCATTGGATACATCAACATGTCCTATCAATTCTAAATACAATCGGTAAGAGGATTCACATGTTTAAACTCTTCTATTAGGGGGTACCTTGGAATGTATTCAAGTTTACATTACCATGGTAATGAGGTTTCTAGACTGGGAGGTGCTCATATGAACCTCCCCATTATATGGATTGAGGGAAACCATTGACCTTTCCCTTTAATAAGATCTAGTACCAGACAGTCCTCTCTTCCCTAAGGACTATTAGGGCATCTCCAATGGAGTAATTCCCTATCCTTTCTTGCGGGAGGATGTGCTCTTACTTCTCTTCACAAACACAAGATGTATCTAGATGGATCATAGATGAGACTATCATAGATACCAAAATAAAATATGTTATATGTATATTCAAATTACTCACTCTCTACCTTTGGGTTCCAACATCCATCTACCAGGGGAAAAAATTGGATTTTGTGATCTCAATATCTATTGATTTCTTTTATTTCTCACACCAAGCATGAATCACATTGGCTTAGAGATTAGTGGTGATCATGACATCCACATGATGCCAAACCTTATGGTCATATTCATAGGTGTAATGCCTAACCATATCCATACAATTAGGAAACCTATATGGAATAAGTCCCAAACACATTCCTCAACCATCAAAGGTCTATATTCCCGATGAAGAGGAACCTTACAGGCATCCTCAAGTGTAAGCCCCAATCTTGCCCCCTCAAATGGGCCTCCTCCACAGGTGTAAGCCACAACATTTTTAAACTATGTTGGATTTTATTCCGAACCAACTGGGATATGTAGGAAGCCTCCCTGAGGACCAAACTCAACACTCAGATTCACCATAATGTTCTTAAAGCAACATTATCTATAGGGTCATATCTAACTAGGAGATCACATCTCCCTTGGGTACCTCAAGCCACCTCAGCACAAGTGCCACTCTGATCTTTGGATAGGCACCCTCTGCCTAGATGTCCTTTCCTCATGACATTAAACTAAAGGGTTTGGTTCTTGTAACACGACCTTAAAAGGCGACATTTCTTATTAAGTGGCATTGAACTACGTGGGTTCTGATTCCTCTAATGAGGATACATAGGAGGCCCATATTATTTGTTCGATTCTGAAATTAAAACAACTTACATATCCATAGATGATAGTAAACTACATAGAACCCCATCATATGGATTAAAACTAACATCGTCCTAATATGTGACCAAATATCACTCCATTGAAAGTGAAACTTAGATACATATAGATGATTCTAAAACCATGAATATTTTTAATTGATCATTACCTCAGATTGACCTGTGTATACATACTTTGTAATGAACAAATGATTCACTAACATATCTTAAATCTATAAGAGAGTCCCTAAATAGTCAATAGTTCCCACCGAATGTATGTGATGAGCCGGAATTCACATCCTCTTAACCAATTTGAGTTCTTAAGTGTCATTGTCTAAGTTACCCAATGAGCTCCTGGCTTTAGAAATTAGGTCCATGATTCATCATAGATACGTGAGTCTTTGGGCATTTATAGCTAAATGAACAAAACCCATTGAATTTTGTTTGAAGATGATGTTCTCGACATGATTTATTTCACATAATTTAATCCCCTGAAATCAACTTCCAGGTGAAAATAATATTTTATTGGAAACAAAATGGTGATCCCAACATGAATACTTAACTAACATGATAGTGTCACCCACCCACCAAGACCGTTTATATCAGAAATTGAAAGAGGTCCAAAAAAAATTATTAATGGTGCATGTGCTCATTTATGGAGGTGATACTTTTATGGGTATTCGTGTGTGTTCTTTACCCATATATTACAGGCACACTTCACAAGAAGTCTCTTCAATCCAATAGCATATCAATAGTTTATGCAAACACATGAATAAGAAATTGCACTGATCAGGTCCTCAACCAAAAAAAGGATTCCATCACCCACCCAACATCTTCAATATTGGGTTTTGAATGCATTGGTTAGAGATTTCCACTAGAATAGTACTCTCCCCACCATGGAGGTAGCTAGAAAGGCCCTCCAGCACATGAATCCCCCCAGCAGTCATACCATCAATGGTCGACAGTCTAGAACCAGAACACCCTAATAACCATCTCAATCCATTTCGGGAGCCTATCCCTAGAATGAGATAATGGGTTCCTCCATTACCTTAGGGAGGCTGATCAAGGGGCCACTAAGAACATCCTCCCATTAGAACAAGAGTCCTGCCCAAGGGACCCTACTGGTAATAATCACCACCAACACTGTGCAGCTCAATATCCTCCCATGTAGGGGATACCTCTATATGAGACCTAGATGAACTCAAACTAACCATGATCCCTAAGTCATCTCTTGAGGGTGATGTTAAAAAAATCAGTAATAAGAAATCATCCTTATTATTTCTGAAGAATCCCACAAATTAAATATGATGAAAACCTATGAGAAGATATAAATCCCTACTCACTAGTCTCAATCCCTCCAAGAAAGTATGAAATCAACCAAACACAAGAAGATAAAAATTATGATGGATTCACATGAATCTCTCCAATAAAATATGGTGGAAACAAAATACAATAATATTAAAATTCCTACAGATTCATATGAATATCAAAAAGAAAATATAATAGAAATCAATGAGAAGATGTATATTCCCACTCACTCTTATCAAAAATATCATGAAAATATAGTGACAACCAACAAGAAGATGAAAATTAATACCTATTCATATAAATAACTCCATGAAAATATAATAACATCCCACAAACAGAAGTAAATTCTTATGGATTCATATCAATCCTATTAGTAAAATATGAAGGCAAGCTATGAGAAAACGTAAATTCATTCTTGTTCACATAAAGGTGACCATGAAAATATAGTAGCAATTGGAGAAATAAGCTACCATATACCTATTGTAAATCAAGGGTAGATTTTTATCTTTCCCCCCCACATAGGAGGAATTTCAATACTTACCGAAAGAAAATGGAGGACTGATGAAAGCACATATTCCTACTCCAACACCTGAATGCTCATATATTCCCACTCCAACCAAGGACGTTTCTAAAAAAATCTTATAAATGATGGAGGATCAGATATCAATCTATTAACACATCCTACAGACTTTCCATGATGTAATAACATCCACATAAATAGAAAGGATTCAGGTCCATACCCCCCCCCCCTTCTCAAGTTGGGTGACTAATTCACACAACAAGGTGGTCACTCAAGAGAAGACATGTATCTATAATTTTTTCTAGGAGGGTATTTAGCAATATTATGAGATAAATGGACAACAAGATCAGACGAAAATACATGTTCCAACTGAGTGACACCAACGCACTTTGGTAGCTCCTCCAAGGTAGGCATATATCCCCTCTAGAATTAAAAATGGTTATCGACATATCTCAACAACACCAAGGGAGACACCTGAATAAAAACCATATTTGAAGCTATTAAATTATAACAAATTCCCATAGTCATCCATAAGAGAGAGCCTAAATAGAAATCATGCCAAAGTTAAATGGTAAATTAAGGGAAAAATCATAACCCTGATCTGCTGGAAGCTAGTGTTCTTAAGGCCATCAAACATCCATCAATTACGGATCAAGATCCTTACGATATGTTACCAAATTAGGAAAGTGGTAGTAGAAGATGAAAAGTTCCTCCCAAAAACATGGTTACCAATAGCTTTGGATGTCCACCCTAGAGAATATACCATGAAGGATTCCTTCATGGACACCAAATGATAAATCACATGAGCTTATCTTTTGATGAGTGTCATGATTTCCCCCCTCATGTCTAGAAGATAAAACAACAAGAAGTCCTTCCACTTATTGTATTCCACCCTAAATTTACTCTCAAGGGTATACACAACATAAATTATCCATCTAATAAAACATAAATCTATGATGATACTACTCTCCCTGATAGTACCTACTATGAAGTTCCTCCCTATAGTAATATTTCATGTCGACTAGAAGGTCCTCCCCTTGGTGAGTGAAATATGAAAAAGCACTCATATACTAAGGTTATTGGAAATACGGGGGTAGAAATATTATAAACCCTATGAATTACAAGAGACATTGTTTCTCAACCAGAAGATGGCCCTGGGAAATGATCATCCTCTGAGCGACCCCTAGACTATTCATATACCAATGACTACCCTACTATCCCTGCTACTTGTGACAAAACAGTCAATAAGAGCTCATGTTGGTTGAATAAATTAGATGGGTATCTCATAGAAGAATAAAAGGATATGTTGACTGTGGGAAAACAATTGGTCGGGGATGATATAACCATTATGTTTTGGCCCTATTACACTTCTTAATTCGACATTATAGAGGCATTCTCAGAAGAATTCATACACAAAATCCATCTAAATCTATGGAAAAATATCTGGTACCTGAAATTAAAATTCTTGCCTTACGACAGGTATACAAATCACGTCAAAATATAGGGATATCCTCATATTCAACTCAACTTGGAATCCCTTCCATCTACACAATGATATCAATTAGAGAAGTAGTAGAATTATATTCAATCAACATTCCTCAATGTGTTGCATCATCTAATTATTGACGCCACACCTAGTGTTCATATCTAGGTATGGGGGAGCATAGATCTTTTCATTTCATCCCATGCCTCATTCAAAAAAACCCACTGGAAATGAAATCATGTAATTTCATTATTCCAAGATGGATATTAATAAGCACCCTTGATCAAAAAAGATGAAACAATCAATAAGAATAATCCTTGAATAAGTCTCAAAAGCCTCAGGCCTAATGAGAAAAAGGCATAAAAAACTCCTGAACAAAAAAAATAACATTCAGTAGACTTCTCGCCTAAGGGATGATAATCACCAAGTATTTCTAATGTCCTCTAAAGAAAGAAATTCATATACAGACTCTTCATTGTACCCGAATCATTACCAAAAAGGTATGCAAGAGATAAATAAAGTGGATATAGTAGTAAAAGTCTCCACAGTATGGGATCATCCCCATCCCATATGTCTGTGGAAATTTTTAACCCAAAATTAGCTCACAATGCTAAAAAATACAGATTGAGGCACAACAATAAGATAATGGGAGAAACTCCATCTTATATGGATGTGGTTATTTTATACTCAACCACCCCTCAACTAAAATCACTATTTTCCTGTCTAGGGAGGATGCCAAGTAGTGATGTATCCTAGTTCATCCCGTATCATGACCCATTTTCCCCCAGAATGGAGGGTACGAACAAACTGAATAGAGGTTCCCTTTGAGTTACTCTTTGCCAAGAATACCAAAAGGATCCTAGAATGGAAGGGATAGATCCAAAAAAATTCCCAAACAACCCTCATATCATTTGATATCTAGTATGACACCCACGATGCATTATGCATCGGTGAAAATTATGGATGCCCATATTGTAGACAACGCCAAAAATAATGAAAATGTATAAGAAAAAGGACTGGATTGTTCTATCTAGAATATGGCTAGCACTAATAATGAAGGTGTGAATTCCCAAAACTATAGAATCACCCTAAATTTAGATTCTACCTTGATCAATCCTCCACTACCTGCTTAGTAAATCTCTATCGAAGAGAAGTATAAAAGTAAGGTCTCATACAACCTGCCTCCCCCTCTTGATTAGGTCAAGCTTCCTATTATCAAAGAAATATTTTCTTGGAAGGTGGAAGAAATTAAAGAGTTGAGGTGAATCAATGCTAAGTTTCTCTGAGGAAGCATTCCTATCGAATATTCTCCCCTGGGAGAGCCTCAACGTATACTTCCAGTATGTGTACCTCAATGACAACGATTCATAACAAAAATTAAAGAGAGTCTAGGACATCCTCCCAACTCAGTGCTTAGATCATTAGTTTTACTAAACCCAATTATATATGGATATCAATATTTACCTCATTAAATATACAACTAGATAAGGTTCAAGAAAAACCTCAAAAGATGTCCCCAGTCAGATATTCGTCTCAAATAATGGTAGAACCGGTGCATCATACCCTACTATTTTCTGAACTATTCCATGATCAGGTTCATCCAAAAACTCACCAAGGGATTATTGACATTATCAATTCATTGGTAGCACGATTAGAAGCCGTGGAGGGGTTTTGTGCACCAGTACAGCCAAAAAAGAAACCTTACCTTGACTGGGTGAGTGACACCCTACCACCTCTGAATTTAGGGAGTCCTAAGTTTCCAATATTAAATATATTAGGTGACCTGGAACAACATATGATGAAATGTGCATACCATTTTGGTCCCATGATGGAAACTCCTAAGAAATAAGAAGAAGTGAAACTCAGATGTTTCGTATGAACATTTCAAAGGCCAACCTTCATATGGTATACCAGTTTCCTAGCTCAGTTGTTCACAGGATGGGAGGATCTTCATCAGTAGTTCCTATTTCAGTTTCTCTTAATACAAAAAAATATGACAATCAGTGTCCTCTCAGATTAAAAACAACAGGAAAATGAGAGAGTATCATATTTAATTTTCAGATGGAAATGATTGATTTACTCCATAAACTAACCACTCCTCCAGGAGGATATGCTCTCTCTCTACACTGATAACCTTTATGATGAGCTACGAACACCACTTATCCCAGTGAAATGTTTATGTGGGGTTTGATATTTTTCCTCCATTTCCCAAATAATGAAATATTCCATATAGTAGACTAATCTCAAGTCTTGGTTAACTACATTAGTCCAAGGGAAAAGATAAGGAAAGGTGGAGGTGACATTTGTCACAGGTAAACCAGCCTCTGCGCCTACTCTAGCTCTGAAACCTATACAGTATCATGAAAACCCCTGGGTCATCAATAAAAACCCTCACCTCAGTAGGATGAGTAGAGGGAACCCAAGAGATATCAATATGAGGAATGAAGGAATAAATTTTACTTGTTTTGAGGTGATCACATCCATGGTTTTTTATAGCCGATATGGACAATGATTTACTCTGACTGCCATGACCCAAAAGGCACACCAAGTATGTCCCAATGACAAGAAATATTGTTTCTCATTTCAATTTATACTGGGAAAAACCATTTAGAAATTATATTTCTTTAACGATATGCTATAGAAAATGGTAGATTCTAGGAAAGAAAAGTTAGGAAGGCCACCAACACAAGTGGTGTATGTTTCCTCCACTACCCTTGGGGAAGGAGGTGAGTGGAAAGAAGTTTATAGTAGGAGGGTGTAGAAGTTTGATGGTTGTATGTCTCGAAATACAATCAACCAGGCTCATAGTATTCTCCAAGAATAGTTTATACAACCAATTGTTCCCCCAACTACTTCCACTGAAACATAATTGAAGTCATTGGCCCCAAAAAACTCCATGGTCCAACCTTTCAAAAAATATCCTAGATGGACATTCATAGAGGAGGTTCTTGAGGATGAACCTGTATCAAGGAAAATGATTTCTTAGAGGCTCATATTTTATGGCCTCATATCTGAAACAATGGGAACTTAACCACCAAACAAAACTACAAGAAACAGTCAGCCAAAAAAAGTCAACATTAGATGAGGAGTTAATTTTTTGTTCCATTAATGTCATCAAATTAATGGATCTGTTACCAGAAAATGGGTATGACTATGAACCTAGGATCCCAAAATCCAATTAGGGAACTAGAGAAAGAGGTCACAGTAGCCAAAGATACCAAGGAAAGTGCATCCGTGACAAAAACCAGATTTCCAGCCACACCCCTACTTAGATTGTTAATGTTGCAGAAACTCATGGAAGGGACCTTTAATGAGTTCTCCAGGAACACGAAAATTATAATACATCAGACAAAACCAACCCGGACCCAATAAATCTAGAATATATATTTGAAGAGGAATTGGTGTTAGATCACCCTTGGCAGGTAGGCAGGCATGCCTGACCCAAAATACCAAGGAGAGGAGTACCTAAAAATCCTATCTTGAGGGCCAATCCATATATATAGAATACTAAATCCCTTAAAGCACTTGTGAAAGAGCAAGACCACCCAGAGAAGAACATTCCTTTATATTAGAAATATGAAACCTAGAAATAGTTATAAATATTACCAACCAAACTATCAATCTTGGATGCCCTGAGTTTGTCAAAATATATCAGGGAAGCACTCATAAAGGATTTTCTCAACCATCAAGAGTTTGAAGAGGAGGTTGCCGCTACTGATTTCAGTTGGAAAGAGACTGATCCTAAGGAATGTCACACAATTATCTCCTTTTTAGATCAATATGAATGCACCGTTATACAGGGAGACATTAGATCCTTCTATGTGTCCGGTAGGATAAATGGTGTCAATATACAAAAAGTATTTTTTGAAAATGGATCTGGATTTAATATCATTATAGTATGAACACTTTCCTAACTGGGATGAGATGAATATAACCTATTACCTTCCTCCATAACACTTCAAGGCTATAAAAAAAGAGAGTAGAAGCTGTTAGGACAAATAAATCTCAAGAATCGGTTCAAAGATCTCATAGGCTGCTCATAATTTTTGGTGGTTTGGAAGAACACAACCTTCAATATATTTATAGGAAGTCCCTAGTTGAATTAACATATGGCAGTCCCATTATCATACCATCAATGCACCAAATATCACATTAATGAAGAAATTAGGGTGTTTCATGCTGATAAGAACCTATTTAAATCATATGTGCCTCATTATATCAATTTATAATTCTATCAAGGGAAAGGAAAACGACCCCTGGTTGATGGTGTTGCTTGGGTCATTACACCAAATGGTCTGAAAATGATCTAGACCATCCCATTCAAATAGATCATTAGATAAAAAATGTCACCCATCAATCAGGCTGAGTATATGAGTCCACATTTTGGTGTATATTCAATGATACTCATGGTTTCAGTCATGAAAACTGAGTCCAGTAGTGTTGAAAAGTTTTTTGACTCCCCTGACAGTGGTGAAAGATCAGATGAAAATGCCTTCATTCAATCTTTAGTGCTTCAACAAGTCCCTCCATTAAAATTATGCAAGAAGAGATTGTATCATCACCCAACGAGGATTGAGACACTCTTTCATCCACCACTCAATCTTCTCCAAATTTTCAAGGAGATCCCACATTGTCAACTGGGTAAGAGAAAGTTTCTTCATCTTCTGGATGCCAAGATATCTTCTCCTTCCCCATCTCGGAAGAACTTACCCCCCCTATGGGAAAAGAGGGAGAAGATGAATAGAAGGAAGAAGAAGATAAGGAGAACCTTAGGGAATCCCCTAAAAAAATTTAGGAGGGTGTATCTACCACCATTATTGATATCAAAGAAATAAATCTCCATACAGAATAAGAACTATGACCGAAAATAATTAGTGTGTCCATGTCTTATGAAGAGAAATAGGTATATAACTCCTCCCCATAGAAGCATTTGGATGTATTGACCAGGAAATACACATATTTTCTAGGCATCAATCCGGTGGTGGATACTCACTATCCGGGCTTACAATAGGACCATCTAGGCTATAAATAGGCATCCAGAAGAAAACACCTAACACATACTGCCAAAATTAAGGCTGAAGTTGAGAATATCATCAAAGATAGCTTCATTAGGGATGTCCAATATGCCAAATAGATATCAAATACCATCCCTATCAAGAATAAGAATAGAAAAACTAGATTCTACATTTTTTTCAGAGATATCAACTGGTACTGCCCAAAGGATGATTTCCCAGTATCAATAGGAGACCTGATGATAGATTCAATAGCCAAATATCAGGTTCTATCCTTTATGGATATATATTAGGGATAAATTCAAATACCTATGGCTCAGGAATGTGAAGAAGAAACTGCCTTCAGTTATCTCAGAGATTATTTTTTTCAATTAATTCCCTTTGGATTGAGGGATGTCGATGCTACGTACCAACGTGACATGCATCTTATCTTCAAACCCATTATGGGATTTTTGTTGAATTCTATGTCGATGAACTAGTGGTTAAATCTCAGTAGCACTATGACCTCTTATTGGGAAAAAGTCCCTCAAGGTATCATTGAAGCATTTTTGAGGTGATTGTGTTTGTTGACAAAGTGGACATATGTGTTGTGATTGTTGACAAAGAAAACCATGACATACAAATTTGTTGACAAAAGAGATTTCATGGTGGAATGTCGAGTTCAAGGGATGTGGTTAATGATCCATGTTTGATTCAAGAACATCGAAAAAGTAATGGTTGATCTGGAGGCAGTACAAACGGAGAAGATACAAGGTGGTGTAGTTTTCCAATGTTTGCCAAATTTTTGGGCCTAAAAATCGACAAATGGAGAAAAGTGATTTTGGAAGAGGGACTTGTGTGCCTTTATCTTGAAGGATAGGAAACTTGTGCGCCATTTTTTTCAAGATCAGAACATCAAATTATGGCAAAGGTAAAAGGTGTGCCCAATTTTTAGGGTTGGTCGCGCAAGTGAGTTGCGGGGTAAAGACTTGTGCACCGAGACTTGCGTACTGATGGGAGACTTGTGCGCTGTCGCGCAGGGTGTCCAAATGCCTATAAATAGAGGTTGACCCCTCATCATTCTTTATGAGTTCAACACTTAGATAAAATCAGAGCTCCCATCACACAGGTGTGGTGGTCGCGCAAGTGGTGGTGTGGTCGCGCAGGTAGAAGTTGTGCGCCAATTGTTTGTTGCGCGTCTAGAGTGGTTTGGGCGAGGAATGAAGGGAGTCACCCAAGTTTTGAGTTTAAGAAGGGGGTGTCACGCAAGTGGTTTGGTGACACTTGTGCACCAGGTTTTGAAGAAGTACGACAGTTTATGTTTGCGCACCAAAATTGGTTTGGGCGTAAAACGGTGTGAGTCGCGCAGGTTTGGAGTTGAAGAAGCTAGCGTCACGCAAGTTGTTGAGGTGAACTTGCACACCAGTTTTAACTTGTATGTCAAGACTTGTGCACCAGATTGGAGAAGTTCACCAGGTATGGTTGAAGCACGATAGTGATTCAGGGCTTTGTGGAAGCTAGAATATTTCCTGATACCTTCGGTGCAAAGTGAGATTCATCTACGGGTGAAAGATGGACTTCAACAGAGCATCTACATACAATAGAGGATGTATTCATTAGTGATAATGAAGAGACCTACAAGTCTATACACTGTGAGTGGATCCTTTCCAGAGTAGTGAGAAAAGGAAGACGAAGAAGGTGATCCTCTCCACCAGCAGTGAGCCATAGAGAGAGAAATAGGGAGTGACCCTTGGGGAAGCAGTGAGCTAACCCTAAACATTGTAAAGGCAGTGAGCCTGGGCATAGAAGTGATCTAGCCCGAACATTATAAATTGGCAGTGAGCTTTAGTGGATTTGGTACAGTGGCACATCGCCACTGTATGCTCCTTGGACGTAGCTTAGTGAGGGTGAACCAAGTAAAAATCTCTGTGTCTGCCTGTTTTCTTCCCTTCATTACATTCAAAGCATCATCATTAGATAAATAAGAAAAGAAGTTATCATAATATACACACAGGTGAAAACAAAGTGACCCTTGTAACAAAGAGGTCAAGATCCAGTGGGGGAGGAAGAATTATTAAGAAAAGAATATCCATACCCTGATTCACCCCCCCCCCCTCAGGGTATACAGGCCCATATTGGTCCTAACACCTCAAAGAAGACCTTGAGACCATATTCAACAAATAGAGGAATCACAATATCTAAATGAACCATTTGAAATGATTTTCAGTGTTACCTTAGGGAAATTTGACAGCTTCATCATACACTATCATGGAATCAAGGTTGACCCTAGGAAAATAAAGGATATCCTTGGAATTTCACCTCCTCAAAACCACACAGAGTTGAGAGGAATTCAATGACACTTAGAATACATCTGAAAATTCATAGTTAACCTTGTGGGAAAATGTCTTCCCTTCACCAATTTGATGAAAAAGGATGTTACATATTAGTGGAATGATGATTGTTAGCACACTGTCAAAAATGTCATGAAATATCTCTTAATCCCTCTAGTGATAATGAAACATGTCAAAGGATACTTATTTTTCATGTGACATACTTATAGAGATCACTTGGTGCCTTCCTCATACAAAATAATAGCGTCGACAACAAAAACATCCTTAACTACCTCATCCAAACCATGATTAATTCTAGGACTCATTACTTCGATGTCAAGAAGATATATCTAGAACGAATCATTGAAGTCCAGAAACTATGGCACTACCTACATCATCATGAGGTCTATTTAGTATCTCATAGAAACCTGTCCAAATACATTCTCAACCATTTGATGTTGATCGGATTCCTGTCATGGTGGGTGGTCATCCAAAAAAAATTTGATACATAGTTTATGCCATAAAAAGTAGTCAAAGTCCAGGAACTAGTAGATTTGTTAGCCAATCACCTCTCAGTATAAATGATATCATTTGATACCAAACTACCCAATGAAGAGGTATTCTCTATTCAAGAAGGACCCTATATATGGGATATTCTTTTCGATGGTGCATCTAGAAATCCAATATGTAAAAGGAGTTAAGACCTCAGGCTCAACAAAGTGGGGATAGGAGTAGTGATCATCTCTCTTGAAAAGGTACTATTAACTTAATCCTTCTTATTGTAAGAAGGGTGAATGAAAAATGAAGTATAATATGATGATATCATTGTAGGGATAGAGGTGGAACTTCAGTTATAAGTCATTCACTTAAGGATAAAAGGTGATTTGGAACTAGTCATTAAGTAGTTTAACGCCAATTATTCTATCAAAAAGTAAGATCTAATCCCCCTACTAAACCATATCCATGGAAAATAGAGGAATTCCATTTGGAATCGACATTAAATCATGTCCCAAGGTCATAAAATTCCCAAGCTAATGAACTAGAAAATGTATCCATAACTATAGCATATCTTGTCCGAAATGAAATAGTCATTAGTATTGAACATCGAGGGATAGTCTCACCATTCATTCAATCCAATGTATAAGATATCAATGAATTTAGTCCCATTTCCAAAACATATGGTCCTACCACTGGCTGGATGACATATATTGAAGACTACCCTCTAAAGGGAGATCTCCCATTGGATAGAGTTGGGAGAGAAAAAATCTAAAGATGAGAAAATAAATTTTTTATATATGATAGAATGAATTAAAAGAAGATAATTTATAAGAGGATCCTTAACGGTGTTCTTATAAAGTGAATTTATGGAGAAAAGACAACTGCTCTCAAGAAAGAAGCACACAATAGAGCTTGTGGCGCTCACCAGTCAAGACACAATATTTCCAACCAAATCTGAAGGCTTGAGTACTACTATCCCACTCTAATGAAGGGCTACACTAAAATCAACAAAAAATATCCATACCTATCCAGTTCATGCAAACATTATTTCCCAACCTTCAGAGTTACTTCACACAACCAAGTACTCCTAGACATTTTCCACATAAGGAATTAATGTTGTTTGAATATATCCTCCCATTATGGCCAAGATGTTTAATTACATTATTAATACAATAAAATTATTCTCAATGTGGTCCAAAAAAGTACTCATCAAATAATTTGGGGAAAGGAACATTCTTAGATTCATGAAATCTAGCATTGTCACTAGGTTTGATGTCCCTCATTCAATACTTATGAACAATAGAACCAATTTCTATTCTGTTGAATTAGAAAAACTATATCAAAAGTATGACATCAAGTCTAACTATTTATATAGCTACCATGTAGTGGATAATAGATATATATAGGTCTTTAACCAGAATCTATCAAATATAATCCATAAGATGGTGGTTAAGGACAAAAATTCTTGGCTAGAAAAGCTCCTAAATTCCTCTTGGGATTACCAGATTATAACCCACATTTCCACATAGATGACCCCAAATTCATTAGTATACGAGACAAAGGTAGTCCTTCCCATCGAAGTTCAATTACCCTAACACCATATTGTTGTCTTTAATCAGTTATCCACAAATGTGATATCCCAAAAATGACTGGATGAAATGGAGAGATAGGATGAGAAAATATTGCAAACCTTGCATCATTTGAAAGTCCACCAAAACAAGATTCTGTAAACCTTTAATAGAAAGGTTCACCTTTGATCATTCCTTGACGGAGAGATGGTATTGGTCCTCATGACACTGATGATACCTGGAATGAAACCTCTGAATTTGGAACCAAACCGAGAGGGAACTTATACCATACATAAGGTCTACTCCAATAGAGATTATTATTTGATTTCGATGAATGAGCATCTTACCAGGAATCCCACCAATGAAATGTTCATGAAGAAGTATTTCAGGTAATGACATTACATCATTGTCCTAATTGTATGATGGTTAACTGCATGGTAGATCATCTAAATCACATGATGGTAAACTACATGGTAGATCATCCCAAACTAATGTTGGTAAACTACATTATGGATTGTCAAGATCACATGACGATAAACTGAATGGTATAATTTCTTAATCACATGATGTCAAACTGGATGAGAATCATCATTTTAATCAATGATTCACCACGAATGATCTAGAACTATGTGGGAGAAAGATGAAATTCCCCTATCCCCATGTGAAAGTCAGATCCATGTAGGTAGTCACTTTATCAAGAACTACATGTGTCCTGATTTCTACCACCACATGATACATAGTGATGTTAATAACTCTTGAATTAGGCCTAACCAAAAAATTTCCTTCCATTCGTAAGATGATTTTCTTACCATACTTTGGCCTCAAGGTCTCCTTTCATTTTGGGATTATGTTTCTCAATGGTCTATGAAATCATCCTTCCTATTACTATTAGACACAGTCATCCTGACCGAATGAGGTTAAGATTCATGATATATTGTCCATGTGGAAAGATAATAAAATACATGACACCAATGTCCTCACTGTATGATGTTAAACTGCACAACACCATAATGTTCTCACATGAGGGGAAAATTCCCCTGACATCGATCATCTACCATACTGTATTCAAGAACTAAGTATATATTGATTCTTTTCCACATAGTATACATACTGATGCTTAGATTTTACATCCTTTTCCACCCCCCTAAGTAACCCCCCCCCCTCCCTACGTATGGGAAAGAAATGCACAAGGAGTTTTTCATCAATAACTACACATGGGTTGATTCTTGTCCTTATATGATACATAGTAAAGACCATATCTCTATTCATGGGCCCAGTCATGATGATACTTCTTTCATGTCGAGTGAACCTTGTCCTTACCATAAGATGTGAAACTGCATTGTTCATCAAGAATTGGGCATGGCCTGATTCTCATTGTATGGGATATATAGTGATTTTTAGACCTCATGTTCTAGGACCAGCCATGAAATACATGAAATGTACCCTCCATTGAATATAAAATAAAAAATTGTAGGGGATTCCAATGTGGGTCCTATTTACATTTCTATTTTAAGAAAGTCTCTTTCTCCTGGAACATGAGTTAGATTGTGAAAGGAATCACATTTGGAACTATGTGTGGCTTGATTACTACCATTAAAGGATATGTAGTGATGTATGAGTCTCCAATCCTGGGTCTAGACACAAAAATTAAAACAATAAAATGAAAAATTCCCTCCTCCCAGTGTAAAGGTCAAACCGGGACATGGATCTAGTTAAATAACTACATATGGCTTGATTCTCAACATAATGAGATGCATAGTGAAACTTGGATATCCAATCCTAGTCTAACCACCTCAAAATCAAAATGTCCCTATCCTTTTTTGATCACCTATATGTGGTGTAAAAAACCATTGTTACCCCTTATTTCTCACACCAAGCGCGACTCACATGGTCTTATATGTTTTGGAAGGGGATTCTTGGAATGATCAAGGTGAATTAATCCACATTAGGGTTTCTGTTGTCCTAGTAGAAAGTCCATAAAAGGCACACCAGATTTTCTTACCACACAATGTTAAAATTTGTGTTCAAATACAGCATGAGAACTATATAGGGATTGATTCCTACTATAAAGGATATGTAGAGAGACCCATGTATTTAGATCAGGTATAACCGTAATATTTTCTATTCACATTAGGGAACCTACTTCCTTACCACATGACGTAAAATGAATAGGGAATTTCATTTCCACATGACATTAAAATATGTGGTACCTAATGAATTACATGTGGCTGGAGTTTCATTTTGATGAGGTACATAGTGATTCTTAGACCTTGTTTCCTAGTCTCAGCCATGGGGAAAAGAAAAAAAATCATCATCTCTTGTAGACAAAAAAAAGATCTACATAGGGGATCTAAAGTTTCACCCCCTCATTTAGGGATCTATCAAGGAAATAGAAATAACACCCTATATATGAGCCTGATCTATATGTGGAATCTCAAACACTATTGTTAATTGCAGTCTAAATGTTCTTTACGTACCCAAACACATTCCTTTCATTCATCATACTCTATAACCTGAGGAATTTTGGATCTACATAATAATCCTATGTCCATCAGAGATGGATGGGGGTCTGTGTCCTAGGGAAACATCTGTTCGACTATGAATAATATTCCCTAATTGGATCTGTATAAGTTTCCCACAAAAATTCTTGTCAACCAAAGTAAAATTCATCCTCGTGAGAGGCCTCTTCTATCTTCATATGCCCCAATGGTGTTTTCCCTATATCATTTCTCCCGATTTGAGAATCCTAGGAATTGTGGTTTACACTTTCTCTCCTCTCATGTTCAAGGCATTTCAAAACCTACCATCTTGATGTGCCTCTTGTTACTCGTCATTTCCATGAAAAATATCCCTAGTCATATGACCTAAAACTACAAGACCCCATGACGTCCTCACAACATTATGTTAAACAACATGAATGATGTCCTATTCATGTGACAATAAACTACACGATGTCCAGAACTATGTGTGGCTTGATTCCTATAATCAAAATATACTGAGTGAAACCTAAATATCCAATTCTTATTGGATCCACAAGAAAATTTAAAATGACCTTTACCTATGCACATATCAAACCTATATGGGGAACCCCATACGAAAAATGTGTGACTAGATTCTTTCTTTGATGAGATATGTAGCGACACCAAAATATTATATCCTAGTACTACCACAATAAACCCCCCACTCTTCTATACATGAGCTAGATCTGCAAAGGGGGTCCAATATATGCCTCACCGCATTCGTGATCTCTTATTCATAGGAAAATAACCATTTCCCATACAATATTTTGATCGATGTGTTGGGAGACCTTCCCAAAACTATTTATTTCTTTATTCTCATTTTTATGAGATACATAGTGATTCCTAGAGATTTTATCTTTATCTCTACCATAATTGCAAAAAATCATTCTTATATATGGATCATAACTGTGAAAGGGAAATGTTTCTACCCATATCTAAGTAAATTTTACATGAAATTATCCTTTCAAAACTGGTACATTACTTTTATAAACCATCCATGTGCTTGGGGAAGTTCTAATCTCCATAAACCTCTATGACTATTGAAAATTGAGGGTTAGTGTCATGGGGAAAACCTTATTTTACTATGCACAATATTCCCCAGTTGGCTCTACATTAGTTTCTAAAAAATGGTATGTCAACCAAATATAAATCTGTCCTTGGATAATATTTTCCTATCTCTGTATTCCCTAATGACATTTTCATCCCATATCACCCCTCAAATTTAAAAACCCCTCGATTGTAGCTTAAAACCTTTTCTCCTCACACATGGAGATCATGGAATATTCTTAGACATATTACTATGAAAAATAGAGAATATTTAATCACTCGATCAAAAATAAGTGACCTTAATTCATGAACCATGAATGTCTTTTCCATAATATATTAAATTTTATGGTCCATGTCATAGTTGCATTACATTAAACTCCACCATTTTATACCCCTCCTTTACAGAAGTAAAATTCCTGTAAAAGTGGTTTCTCATTCATTCTAGTGATGATACAATTTCCCTCATCAAATTTAACACATTAATACCTTAACAAGACACCCTTCATGGTCTTGAGAAATCATAATTTTTAAAAATTATTTGACCATTAGAAATGGAGGGGTAGTGTCTTGATGATAAATTTGTTTGACTATGTACAATATGTCCCAGTTTCTTATGCACAAGTCTCTAAAAAAAGGCATGTAAACTAAAGGAAAAATAATCTTGAGGAGAGGCTTCTTCTACCTCCGTATTCCCTAAGGATATCATGTTGGAAACCATTATTATGGTTACTCCTCACAAACATTCCCCATATCATGTATCAGATTTAGAAATCACAAAATCAGGGTCCAAAAATACCTCATTCATGTATGAAGAATATTTGGACATTTTTAGCCATTAATCCCTATTGGGGTTCTCACCCCATAATTCATGGTCAAAGCAGTTTGACTTAAAAAATCAGTTACATTATTATGGTTTTCAATATTCTAAATTACCCAAAAAAGTGAGAGACAAAACTTGCAAGGTGGAAAACCCTTAGAGGGGACCCTGGTTAAATGTTGAGTACCAGCTCTCTAGACCCATGCTCTGCATGGTTTATGCAATAATCTAGAAATAAAAAAAGTGACACAAAGCTTGTTAGGTTGAAAACCTGAAAAGAGAGGCCTAAGAAAAAGTAAAGTTATGCCCGCTAAGCTTTCACCACTGTGGACTTAATAAAAAATTAGGGTGGTCATAGAATTAAAACAAATTTAGTAGGGTTTTCCATGATACCATTACAATAGTAAAAATTACGCATTTTGAGTCCCTTAGATCACGAAAAAATAAATAATTGAAGGTCCACATGAATACAAAAAAAACCAATACAAACAAGTCTAATATCTTCATTGGAATGGATCCACTTCATCCTGATCGGAACCCATTATAATGGGGGTAATTTTTTGGGTCCTAAAAATTATTCGACAAGTAGAAGAAATTCCATGGATTTATTAAATAAAAAGATAAAACTAAATCCACAGTTTTGTTGAAGAAATATTCCAAGGAGGAAATGCTGCAAAGCAAGGCTTTGTCTTGAAAAGTAAAAATCACTTTACATACCACCACTCCACATTGTGTTTTAACACTTCACAAATCCACCCACAAAAGAAAACGTTTTGGGGATGAGATGGCACCGATGGTGCTAGAAAACAAAATGAAATTCATTTGTGGGGTTGGATGGAAATTTTTTCCCTCATAAATGACTTTCCCCACGAATGGAATCATTCATGGGATGGGACCGTACCAATAGAGCTCGAAAACAAAACTAAATCATTTGTGGGGCCAGATGATGATTTCTTCCCCTATAAAAAAACTATCCCCATGAACGGAATCATTCCAAGGATGTGGTTTACTTCATGGGATCCCACAAAAGAATCCTCATAGACCACTACAGATCACTAACCATGTGGATATCCAGTCCTTCAATTATTTTATAAAAGAACCTCGAGGAGAATCAATAGGAGAGGATGAAAAAATGGCGATCACAGGAGGAGATCCTAGATAAGAGCCAAAACAATAGGATTTCTATTCTTAGTAGGTAAAAGTCCACTACATAGAAATAAGAAGGAAATTATAAATAATTAATCCATAAATGAATATAAAACCCCTTTAGGGGGCACCATTCCATAGGGAATAAATTTATGGACCCTTTGTGGCCTAACACCTTGCATAGAAAAATGTTATATTAGAGAAAACCTACCCCACGTAGAATCAATTGTAGTGGGAGGAACCTGGAACCATGTAGAAAGATGATACAAGGACAAAAACTACCCCCTACACAACAACATGCTATATGGGAGGGACCCAGGTCTATATAACACAACATTAGGTGGATATTTCACTCACTTGAGTAGCAACATGCGACGCAGGGAGAACCCCATATCTCATAAGAAACTACTATACTAGATGGGGAATCCTAGTGAGTTATACTCTCCACCTCCCATTACTAGCATATGTTGTATCATCAAGCCCCACTTTTCCCCCTCTACAAAGAGGTAAAATGGCATTAGGCCAAGGCCTCATCCAAATCTGCATGATATGCATGATCAGAACATCAAACACATCAATTTATTCTCTCGAGTCTACATACTTGTGGTAAGTGGAGTCACATGTATAACATCCTCAACAAGGGGGACCCCTAGAATGTATTCATGTATAAATTCCCATGATAATGAGGGTTATTATCTTGGATTTGATCATGTCAAAATTCCCATTCTAGGGATTGAGGGGAACTAATGGAATTTCAATTCTATAAGAGCTAGTTCTAGACATTCCGCTCTTCCCTAGGGACTAAAAGGGAATCCCTCCTAGAGTAATCCCATTTCCTTTCTTGTGGGAGGAAATGATCTTGATCCTCTTTGTTAGCTCGGGATATTGCCATATGAATCCCCAGAAGTGAATATCCTAGCTACCAAAATAAAAGACGGGACATGCACAATCAACCCACCTCACCCTCCCTTTGGGCTCCAACATCCATGCCCCTCTGGAAAAAATTGGATTGTGTGATCTTAAAATCCATTGCCTCCTCATGTTTCTCACAATGATCATGACTCACGTGGTTATAGAGATTAGTGGAGATCATGAAATACCCATGATCCCAAATCTTACAGGAATCCTCATAGGTGTAAGCTCCAACCATATCCACTCAATCAGGCCTCCTATACAGAAAATGCCTAGAACCCATGACTCAACCTTTAAAGGCCATATTCCCAATGAAGATCCACCTTACATGCATCCTCAGGTGTATTCCCCAATCATGTACCCTAAAATGAGCCTCCTCCATAGGTGTAATCCCCAACCATCCTGAACTACATGGTCTTTAATTCCCAACTAACTGGGATACATATAAAGCCTCCATGAAGTCCAAATCCAACACCAAAATTCACCATAATGTTCTCCATTCCACATTATCAGTAAGGCCATATCCATATGGGAGGCCACATCTATTTTGAGTACCTTGGTCCGCCTCAGTGTAAGTTCTACACCAAACATTTTATAAGAAACCCCTTCTTGGATGTCCCTGTTGCATGATGTTAAACTGTATGGTTTCTTCCTTGTCACATAACCAAAAATGTTTATGTTTCCATTTAAGTGGAATTGATCTACATTGGTTCTTATTCCTCTCATGAGGATATGTAGGAATCCCATCTTATGGGTATTATCTCTACATCAAAAACAACTTCTTTCTACCAAGATGTCTATAAACTCTATAGAACCCCACTATATGGATTAAAACCAGCATTGTCTTAATAAATGACCAAATATACCTCTATTTATGAAGAACCATAGATACATATAGATGATCAAGAAACCATGTATGTTCATAATTGATTATTACCTTAGGGAGAATCATGTACACATACTTGGGAATGAACAAAGGATTCATGAACATATCTTAAATCTATAAGAGAGTCCTAGAATAGGAAATAGTTCCCCCCAAAAGGGTATGATGAACCTAACTTTTCATCATCTCGAGCAATGTGAGTTATTAATTTTATTTATCCAAGTTACACTAAATGTTCATACTTTTGGAATGTAGGCCCATGAGTCGTCATGGATATGAGAGCCGTTGGGTGTTTTTGGATTCATGAAAAAAAAAATGTTGGAGACTGTTCAAAGATGATGTACCTGAAACATGTGATTTCACATTATTTAATCACCCACAATCAACTACCAAGTGTAAATGATATTTTATCAGAAAAAAGGTGCAATGAATTTCATATTTCCATAAAATGAAACACCAGAACAAGATTTGTTGCGATATATAGACACTGGTTGGACTATTATGTCATTTGAAAAAATTCTATATATAGTTAAGTATTTTACCTTGATGGATTTTTAATTTCATGGATGGGGGAAAACAAGACTATATTTTACTAAGCGCTATAGAGGATGAACATATTGGGGCTACTCCATCATGTATTCAACTATTATGTATTAAAAAAATATTGAAGATATGAAAGTGGAAGTGAATAATCTGATTATAATCAGTTTTGAAATTCAAGTTCTATAAATATAAAAAATAATCTTATCCATCACTAAAGAATATATAACATCAAAATAAAATATCACTTTATTAATGAGACAGTGGAACTTGGTTTTGTGGGATTCGCGTAGGTTCCAAGTAAATGTCAATTCATAGATATTATGACGAATCCCTTACCCAAGGAAGCTTTTGAGAATAATTAGTTGTCTCTTGGATTCAATTTCAATCCTACATTTAAAATAGTGTGATATGGAACCCCACTCTTTATGTTATGCTATTTTTTTATTTGATAACAATTACTATTTTCCAAATTTATGATCACAAAGGAGTGACCTTTGGGTTCCTTGAAAAAGGGGGAGAAATTGTTTCTATAAATGGAGGAAAATGATGATGGCAGGGGATCTCTTATATTTTGAAAAATAAGAAGTTTTGTAATCATTATGATATTGAATATTTTTATTCAAAGAATACATATTATGAAGGGGTTATTAAGGGGTGGTATTTTGGTTTTGTGGTGAAATATTTTTATGAGGTATGATTTAAGATAGTGGATTTATAATGTGTTGTCTTCTGATAGGCCACACTCTAGGAAATTCTTGGTATCAATCCCCCAAAAACTGATATTGAATTTCAAATTCATTTTATATTGAGAATGATTGAATAATTGTAATCGAGAAAGGTACAATAAGAGATATCGAGAAATAAGTGATTCATTGATGAACTTTTAATTCTCTTCTTATTTATCACATTGAGATTGACTCATATGGGCTAGAGTACATGTTAAGTAAATATTTGATCACTATATTGAGTTGTAGAGTTTTAATGGTGGTTCAATAATAAACATGACAAGTTTTTATCGATATAAAGAATTTATTATTATCAAACTTTGAATTATTATAAACAAACTCAATGGGGGAGATTGTTGGTAATAAATTTCTCTCCATTTTGTTCCATTGTTTTTATATTGTTGTGTGTGTGGACAATGTCAGTTGTTTTTACTGAGAAATAAAGTTGAAAAAGTTGTTTTGGAATCATTGGAGATATTAAAAAATTACACATATAAAGTGGTATAATTTCATTCTATTTGTATAATTTTTCTAATCTTTTAGAGGAAGATCAATGGTGTTTTCTTCAAAAAGCTGGGTTTTTTTATGAAGAAGACACACTGGCTGCATGGAAAGTGTACAATAGTTCATGGAACTACTTAGTGGGTATGTGATTGCGAAGGAGTCACAATATAGGAGAATCCATTAAGGGATTTCATGACTGGGTGTTGGGGAAGGAGGTTCACAAGACCACACATGAAGCAGGTGGTTGGAAGACCATGTTTTAATGAAAATCTTAATGTATGGGGTGCATAGATAAAGGATCATGAAGGAGATTATTATACAGATAGTTTTTCAAAATGTGGTGAATATAAATTTCCTAATTAATAGGTTTATCAAGTTTTAATTCCTATATAATAATCCCATAATCACTTGATTAATGGGATAAAAAATTATCTTATAGGATCATCGCTGGAGTTTTCTACAAAGTTGAAAGTATGTACATGGGTATAAAACTGTGAAGCATGAGGGAAGTCCAAAAGGTGAGAATTTAGAGCCATGAGTTTTGTACATGGTGGAGTTAGTTCATGATTAGAGTATATGAAGAATCTGGTTTGTAAGGTTGGTATACACAAGAATTTCACAAAGGAACCAGGTTGTGTGAGTAGTGCATGGTGGAAGCTCATTAAGGTTTCTCATGAAAAAGGTTTATATAATAGAAATTCACATAGAAAATTACACCAAGTACATACATGGTGAATAATTGTTTTCATGGTCAGTGTGTGGTGGAGTAGTTTATAGAGAATAATAGTTCAAAAAGGGATTTTATATAAAGAAAATACCACACAATAATGTGGATTTCATCTCCCAAATGAAAAGGGATCTTCATGAAACAATCACATAGGTGTGAACCAATTTAGAGAAGAAAAAAATTATCTGAATAATATTATAGAGGAGTACTATATTCACTTCAGTTGAGAGGATATTGGGTTTTCAAATATTTTTTGTAAAATAGGAAGGAAAATGAGTCTACTCCAAACATTATAACAGAATCATACTTTAGTGGATTCTGGTACATTTTCACATTGCCTTTGTATGCTCCTTAGATTAGACCAGTTAGGGAAAACCAAGTAAAATTTATTTGTCTTATTCATGTATTCATTTAAATTTATATTTTGTGTAAGAAAGAGAGAGATAAGTGTTTTTTAATGATAAAAAAAGATCCAAAGTGGAAATTATTTTAATCTGATATACCCGGATTAACACCCCACCTAGGGTACTTTACTTTTTGGAGCCAACAATAAGTATTGGTTGGAGATGGTGTTCCACCGTGGTATAATAAAATAATATTAGTAGGGTATATTTATAAAGTGGAATGACCAAATGTTTCAAAGAACCCCATGATATAACTAATCAATAGTGGAAGCATAAGTGATAAGGAAAAATATATAAGATTCATGATAACATGTATATACAACCATGTATTGCAAAGAAGTCTAAAAATATACAAACTCCACATCAGTAAATGATACTAAAACAATATATCAACAATTAGATATTAATCCATAAAATTCTTGAAGAAACAAAAGTTAAATATTTCTAGTCAATTACTTGATGATAAATTACAAGAATAAACCTTATGTATCCATTCCACACACCCTGTATAAAGGGAAAAAGTTACCATTCGCTATCTAGATTCCAAATGTGGCTAACTCTTATGATTTAGTGATTTTCATTAGGTTATGCACAAATGGGCCTATACGAATCCTGAGAGGGTCCATGCATGGAATGAGTTTGAAATAATCAATAGGTGGTCACCACCCATCTATAAATACCTTATCATAAACTCATGTTCATGGAATAATAGAACATATCAAGAGGAATATTTAATAGGGAAAAATATGAATATCATACTTTAATGCATATAATTTATAACCAAAATATACAATCACTATATTAGGTGGGTCCATACCTATCAAACCTGATTGATGATTAACTTGGGATCTAATAAAAACCATAACTGATGTTAGGCTGGACTACCTATACCATTTGGGTACAAAGGAATAGTGTATAATTAATTTATTTCAGTGGAGATATCCTCACCATTCCGAGATATGGGAAAGGGGTATAACAGAGTCCATGTGATGTTATCCCATCCCATTCCTTCAACTCGTCTCATTACAATAGGTGTCCATGGGAACCTTTCTTATAAACACATAACATTGCCCTATAATGAATAACTATCGACCTTATATATCAACTAAATTAACACACTATAGATCACAAAATGTTCCTAGGACAACATATGTGACAAATCTAAATAATAAAACTCAAAAATGTAAATGAAAAATAATACAAATATAATTTATCGTTTTTTAATATTTTACCAAAATTAATTACAAAACATGATTTTTCATTTGTCAAACATGGATTGATAAGATAAATACTAGACATGGAATTAAAACATGTAATAACAAAAAACCAACAAAAAAATTGTTAGGATTTCATAAAACAATTAGGGAAATATTTATTAAAATAAAACTAGCTGGTTTTAATTTAATTCACTTGACCCTACACCATTTATAGGAAAAGTATTAAAAATTAACAGAGAAATAAGGGGCCACCTACCAATTATATTGTAGTGTAGGTCCCCATGGTCTAGTGGGGAAGATAAAGACACCACGTGGACCGTAAGATTAACCTATAACCATGAGATAAGAATGGATTTGATTAATTTTTATCTGAAATATGAGAATGAAGAAGGAAAATTATTAATTACATTGATATTTCCCAATAAAAACCTTCAATAACACTAAAACTAAGGAGGATTGAAAGAGAATGGTGTATCTATAATACCTAAAGTTTGATAAAATTAATCATACACACTATTATAAAGAAATAGATATATGGAGAGTGTTATAGGAAATATACGACACTATATTGATGAAATGGAGTGCTTGTGATGAAATTGAACTTCCCAGATCCTAGTAGAAAGATGGATGAATAGGCAAGATATGATAGGGAAGGAAATGATTGAAGGATATTGGAATGAGATAAAAACACCCGAAAGGTAGTGATTAATGGGGTTTAATTTATGTTTTAAAATGAAAAATTTCACCTTATTAAGGGTATTCTACCCATGATACTATTGGGAACCTAGTAAGATTCAAATGGGTACACTGTAGTCCATGACATAATCACTTGAACCCCAGAGCCCCATCAGAGACCTAACACTAAGCCCCTAGGTACCCAAGGCTTACTACACCTCACACATTCACATTTTCCCATTGAAATCTTCCTAATACCTCATGATACCTCATTTTACAAAAAAAATACTCCAAATAAACTACAATGTCTTGAAATTAAAGAGAATTACCCATGTATGGCTTGATGTATTTACAACCTACCCATCATAAGGATTCTCATCCCTATGAAACTTTAACTCTCTTCTTGAGAAAATAATTTCATCCATTTCACATTCATTTCATCCCCCCCACTCCTAGGTTTTATCCACGAAATTTCCATGTGACCATATTATGTGAACAAGAGAAATAAAATATCATGTAGTTCCTTCTCACATTGATCCATGGTATAAATAGGATGATTCACATCATAAGCATTAACCTTTAGCTCAAAATCATTGTATCTAATCACATGAGAAGGAATGATAATTTACATTCTTAGTTTGGACATGTGAAATGTGTTATGAATAGACTTTAGGTTTAGTAGTAAGGAAAGATTATACACCACATTATTGACTTTTATTAGTATTTCAAAAGGAGAAACATATATTGAGGTCATATTACCTTATATACCCATTTAACAGTGCCCCAATCTCATTGAAACTTGAAGGAAAATGTGGCCACCCACTTTGAATTCCAAGGGTCCCCTTTTCTAGTCAACATAGATTTTTTTTTTGGGTTTGAGCCTCTGGGAGCTATTTCTGCATCAGCTTCACTAGTTCAACCATAAACTAAAAGATTTTAGATTAAATCAAATATTATTCCCCTAACTCCATCTAAATGATGGTATAATTATATAGACTTCAATATATATCATTGAATGGTTCCATTTGAATAGAGTATTGGTAGCTTTTTTTTTGATAATCCCACCAAGGAGTGTTGATTTTACTATTATCTAATAAAGTATATAATATAGGAATGTAGCATATATTCTAGAATATGTATAGTTTATTTAAACCAAACATTGGTTTATGAAATGAATGTAATATTAAATTTTACATATGAACCCAAAAATAATTGGATACCTTTCTATAATTGAGATATGGACATTAAATCTCCATCAAATATGATATTAGTTATCAACCCATGAAATTTTACAATTTATCTAGCATATATTATAATAATCTCATTAATTATGGAATTCTTCTTAATAAGAAAATAGTTATTTTCCTTGGTTAGATGATTAGAAATCACCTGCTCTGCATCATTTCCTTTAGTTCATCTAGGAGGAATTGCCACAAATCTACTGTGATGTCATCGTATTTCTATATTAGAAATGATAGCGGTCCAAGAATTCAAGTGGGATTTTTATACTTTTCCCTTACCAACTAACAAGAATGAAACCTATATATAAATCCTACAATATCAATATTTAGTTTAGGACACTAAAATTTTCAATGTATATTTCGGTATATTTTAGTGATCCTAGGATGAGATACCCAATGATTCTGCCTTATGTTTACTTATTTTGAAGAGAAGATATATATAAGGAATTTATGATCGTAATATAATAAAAATCATTCAAAAAATAATAATAATTCATCAGATACATTAATGCATAAATAATCATGAATAATTCTAGATCATGTGTAGGGTATTTCATTTAATAAGGACGAAGATGTATAAAACCATATGCTACTAATCAATGATCATGTATATGAACACAACCAAGATCTACTAAATATGAATCACAATACACCTTAAATACCTCATCTATTTTATGTAGGATAAAAACTAGAGTTGAGGCCAAAAACCTTTTTATATTTTGGAAGGATGCTTCACACTGGTCAGACCATATGGACTTAGCCATAATTTTAGTCAATGCTCTGATAAATATATCTATTCTTAAGAAGTTTTGGAGGAAATAATGGTAATTCCCCATGAGGATGATGAAAATTAAAATTTAAACTATATTTTATAGAACTTTATTTAATTTTACTAATTCCACCATGTAAAAAACCTCCAAAAGTACTATATTCAAGATAAAATTTAAAGGAATTTAACTTCTTAGATCTAAAAATATAATTTCACAATTTATTAAATAACTGGTTCTCTGATATTGTCTATAAGAATATTCAATGACACTGATCAATTTCACTCATAGACTTAGAAAGAATAGGATATCATACTTAAATTCAACTATAAATGAATCTAAAATTTTGTGAAATATTCTATTTATATTTTCTATTAACATTATGAGAGAATTAGTAATCCTATAAAAATAACCTGATAATATTAGGAATGAAATCTTTTCTGACTTTAAGCTTATGATAACCCAAAATAAGGTATATCATAGAGAATCATTTTGCCCCATTTAGTTGATAAAATAGGCCATAAATTGTAGGTAAAGGGTGGTGGTTATTAATCATGACTGATTTTAGTTTATGATATTCTACCCATAAGTATATACCCCCATCAACTTTATTAGAAAAAATGACCGAGCACCCCATGGAGATAGGATCATCCTAACAAACCCTTTTTCCTCAACCCATCTAACTTGATATTCATCTCATCAAATTTAATTAGAGACATTATATATAGAGGGATGGAATTAGGCTTAGTTATATGAATGATATCAATGGTAAATTATACCTTTCACTTAGGTGGAAGTCTAGAAATGTATTTTGGGAGTAAATATTCAGAGGGATCCAACACTAGAGGTAGAATGTAACATTCATTAGACTATACTTATTTGATAATGAGACTAACAATTTCTATGGTAATATCCTAAACCTTCTACTAATTAAGATTTTATTGGCCATATTGAATCTCCTACACACCATAAAGGGTATACTATACACTAGCTTGAGATGAGAAATATATACTTCAAGATTTATAGATGATGTAAGGGAATAATTGATTTATCTTGTACATTCCCAAATTATGTAAAATGATCTCATATTAAGAAACATAGGACCCAAAAAATGATAGTTAGTATTAATGAACATGGGTCATAAAGGAAAATTTATTATTTTCAATACTCAATTATTTAAAGGAGTATTGGGGATCATATTAGATGACATAAATACTATTATAATTCCCAAAAGTAAAACCAATCCACAAATAAGTAAGTGTGTGATGAAAATATATCAAATAAGGCACCAAATAATATAGAGGATATGAGAATATTACCTATAATAGTATATTGATATAATCCATCATTAATATCATATTGTCTTAATATATATACCTTTCTTGTAGCCATGTAAGGGTCATTAAGTGATTTTTTGATTATTTCATTAATGCCACTTGGCATCATCCACCACATTGTATAAACCTCCTAGAAGGAGGCCAAATATCACCAATAAACTGTGATTTTATTGAAACTTATTATACCTAACTTGGTTGGGTCACTAATCAACACTCTCAAATGAGCCACATTGATAGAAACCTTATAGGTAACCCTAATTTTTTATAAACTATACTATTTCACATTATACATGTATTCTGTTTTGATGTGGCAGAAACATCCACACAAGTAACACTACAAATAATTCCATCCTGTACATAGAGGCAGTGGTACACCCCAAACCTAGATCCCTTGGAATGATCCACCACTACTCATCTCCTCCAATCATCATTTCTAACTAATGGAGAAACTAACACTTGGAGTTTGTCCATGTAACGAACTATATTCTTATAATACTTATTTTAATATAGTCATTATAAAAGTTTTCCTATATAATTTTGAGATCATATCCAGGTTAAAAATACTAACTTATATATATTTAAACTATTTCATTACCATCTCAATATGCCTCTATTTATATTACACATCACTGCTTAAATATGATCAAATAAAAGTAAATCTATATACTTGAGAACATTGTCCATAACTATCATTAAAACATATTAAAGGTTCATAAAATCCTTTTTTCATAACCTTACATAGGGGTTTGGGACAAATCTTCCCAAAGAACAACTCTTGGATGTTCAATAAGGTTAATCCCTCCTTCTTATCTTCCAAAATGAATTCCCACAATCGATGGTATTCTCCTCCAAGTATAAGGGTAGCTAAGAAAATTAATTATCACTATGGTTTCTCATTTATTTCAATGGTGTAAATAAATAATTTGATCCATTATTTAGATTAATATGTTGCAATATATCCCTAGAAGAGAGAGGGGATGTGAAATTTTAAATCATTCATAATCTTAAATGTGGTAGGATCCTATAATTGATATCCTTATACTATTTGTTGAAGTTACTAAATAATACCTACTAGGACCTAATGGTATACTATAGGTTATTTAGGCGGTGAATCCTCATTCTCCCCTTCCTTTATAATAGACAATGGTCTTTGAGGTGTCTTAGTCTATAACTTAGTAGATAATAATTCCAATTCTTACTATTTTTTAACAACCCCAAAGTATAAAACTTCATTAAAAATACTTGTACTAACCCCCATTTTCCCTTCCCTCTTCTATTATTTATTTATAAAAACACATATATCTTTTAAACACATTTCTTCAAATTTTAACTTAGTGAGGAAAGCCTTCTGCATAATCTATAGGCACATAAAAAATACTTTAAAAATAATGATAACAATAAAACTAATTATCCACTTGAATAAAAAAGGATTTAAAATCAATGAATAAGCTATCAGTTTATATTGAGATACTTATTATCAATAAAAATATCGAAAACACTATTTATTTATTCTTAATGTTTTAGTTAATATGAATACACAATTTCTCCCAACTATACTGTAATCAAGTGCAGACAAACAAATGTCATTTCCTGTAATACTACCCATTACAACATATAAATTCATAGCATGATACATGATACTTATGGATTTATCATTCATCCAATGGAAAAGAAGAAAGGGATCCTATACTACCCCTAATAACTTTGACTTTAACCACAATTATTCTTTTCATGTATATTTATGGGTTAATTCTAGTTTCTTGACAACCATATCACCTAGAAACTATCAATTACCACACCATAAAGTCCATGTTGTATGCTTAAATAGCATTTTGTAATGACCATGACCTAATTACTTGAATAGTATAAGGCTGGGTCACCACAACACCTAAGGTGCACCTCTAAATCTCTATATGATTGGGTAAACTATTATAGTTACAATAATTATCGATGAGAGATGTTTTCCCCCATGGAATGATAATATAATAAAAATGGGTTCCATAAATAAATGGGGATGACCAAATATTTCTAAGAGCCCTAGGAGATAATTGATCAATAGTGTAATGTATTGTGTTGTTATGGGTTGGATATTCTAGAGAGAATTTAAATTATTGGTTCAAAAGTAGGGGTAATCAGAGAATTGGGATTAAGGTATGAAATATGAGTGTTTGGATATCTCTATGAGGTGTTTTGGGGTGTTCTTAGGGGTTATAATGGTTTCATGAGTGATTAAGAGTGAATTGGAGAATGTTTGTGGTGGTATTATTATTTAATCAAGTAGTATGGAGACTGGGTACCCAACTGAGTGGGGGTGGGTACTCAGTGTCCTATCTAGAGGAGCCATACCAATTAAACAACTATGGGACACTCAGTGGAGGTATATTATGTAGAAGATAAATGGATAGGTACCTGATATTGAATGAATGAGTGCCTAGTAGGATCTAGGTTAGTTTTTTTAATAAGGTAATGAATGTAATTTCTCTAATGATCGTCTTTTTTCTTCAATAAGAGATCTTAGGAATGGCCATCTTTGGTCGACCACTCCCCCTATCTCCACATTTTCCCTTAATGTACCCCTAGATAAGGGGAGATCTGAATGGTGTTTCCACTTTATTTTGAGGTCAAATCCCTCAATTATTCCTTCATTATTTTTTCTTGTACCTTGTTTTCATTGATTTGTTGTGGTTTCATGCTGAATATTTGAGTGATGATTCTAAAAAGTCATGGTGTAATATACTCAATATGAAGGGGCTTTGGAATTCATTGGATTGAGGACCACAATATATGATGAAATCATGTATTATATCATCATTTTAATGTAAGAATGTTTCCTGGTGATATTTCCAATGGTTTTCTCTATTTTCTTTTAGAATTTTAAATACATTAGGTGTTGAATGATGGGTAATTTTCTCATAAAGGTTCTTAAATCATCCCTTGAACATTTAGCCTCTAGATTGATTTTATTTTAATGTAATGGGACTACTCAGTGAGTTTGATATGTTTATGAACCATTGGATTAATTAATATAATTAATTATAAATTATTATAATTAATTATATGAGAATTTTGGTATGTGATATGGGTTCAAGTTTTGATGTGGCATAGTAAGAGCTTGGATGA
This sequence comes from Viscum album, assembly GCA_963277665.1. Taxonomy (NCBI): domain Eukaryota; kingdom Viridiplantae; phylum Streptophyta; class Magnoliopsida; order Santalales; family Viscaceae; genus Viscum; species Viscum album. The sequence goes on from OY728126.1 coordinate 1,036,930,180, forward strand.
TAATAGCCAAGGATGGTGACTCATATTATAGGTAGGAGGTCCCTATAATACATAACCACGTAATTTTTTACACATAAATGTGTATACCTTCAGGAGAATTTGGGTTTGGGTAAAGTGTATGGTGACCAAGAGTACCCTTAGTGGAGAAGTTAGGTGTCTTAGTACCTATTACCATTTAAGAAAGTTCTCTATTGCACATGGAGTGAATTATAATCACTTAGTGCCTTATTCCAGGGGTGATGAAACCAAATGATATCATAGGAGGAATGTAATATGTTTTGAACTTATAATGAGTTATTTATAACAAATCTTTTGTTCTTTTAAGTATTTTATATAAATCATGGTAGGATTACTCCCATACAGAATGGGTGAGAGAGATCTATGACTAACGTAGAGTTTCTAGTAACTCTTTATGGGTGGATAATGGTCTTAGTTCTTGAGGTAAGTGGGAAAAGTACTTCTTGGATTCGTGTAGAATGATGAGTAGGGTAATATTTAGGTGATTGGTTAAGATCTCACCTTGGTATGTGTGTGATGGGAACCTAAGTGTGAAATTTTGGGAATTGTTTTATGATGGTTAGATGATAATTCTTCCAAGGGTATCGGGTGTGATTAGACTTAGGTTATTTATCGGTAATAGGAATGTGGTTTTATTATGTAAATTTCAATAGTAGTTGTATTAACCATAATTTAATGGGTTATTTTAATCCTTTAGTTTGTGAGGCCACCTTGGAGTGAAAGACACTAGTTAGTATCAGTGATTAGAGATTGAGTTTGGTATAAGGAAACTATGGACGCATTTACTAGTGATATGGGAATGGTGATGGTTTTAGTGTATCATTTCCTATGCGATTAGGTTTGGAAAGGATATTATCTTTTGAAATAAGGTGAAAGATGATATGTGGATCTATTTGAGGTGCTAGGTCACGAGAAATTAATTCCAGGTCATGTGATGAGTATGTGGATTGCTGATGGAATGTGGTTCTAGCTAAGAGATAAAGCCTCACCATTTTAGCCATGATTTGAATATGAGTTGATATATATAATTATAGTCCTACCTAAAGTGATAGGTATATAAAGAGGTTTATTGTAACTCCTACCCTAAGTGAGAGGGTGGGAGTTATAGGTTGGTATAAGGGCCATGTAATGACCCAAAAATTCATTAATGAAAATTCCACTTGGTCTATTTAAATGTCTTCTTATGGTTATGTAAAACATATGCACTTATTTGGTTTTATGTTTTTGTATTTTAAAATACCATTAATAATTGTGACCATTTCTAATATAGTTGTTGAAAATTGATCACGTGATTAGTATAAATATAGGGATTTATCAAATCCATTTTACTCAGACAAAGGAAGCGATGTACTCATCTAATAGACTTTCCCCATACGAAGCCCATTTTTCAAAGCTCGGAAAGGAGGTGTCATCATTGGGATTCTCTCTTGACCAATCCCAAGTCGATCTTGAATACGTTAAGCTCAAGTAGAACCACCTACGAGAGAAATGTAAGTTGATAGAGATTACCACTCGAGCAATGTTATCCAAGCTACCCTAAGAGTACGACACCATCACACACCTTACCCTAAGGTCTTATGCAGGTGTTTTAAGGGTTTATGTAATAAGACCATAGTACTACAATTATGTACATTATTATTGTATAGATAATATACATTCTTTTTATTATTGTTACTTTGTAAATAGTTTTTAAAGCACAAATAGTATTTTTTTAGTTAATATTCAACTAAGAAATCTATTTTGATGAATTAATGGATTTTTTAATTAAATAATATTTTAATAAAATATTATTAGTAAATTATTTATTATAAAATATAAATGATCGTACAATTTTTTATGAATACAATTATAAATTTTATTAAGGTTTGAAAGTTGTTTTTGTCAAAACCCATGAATTTTCGACAAATGTTGATTTTTTATTTTAAATGTAAAAATTCAAATATTTAGAAAATTACTTAGATAAAATGAATATTATTTTTGGAAATAAGGACATTGAAATTATCCAATGGAGAATATTTCATAATTTTCTATGACTGTCAAATTTTTGGGTAAAAATTAAATATCGTTTAAATATTTAATTTGTTTTATGATATCATAATGATCCAATAGTGATGTAATAATACAATAAACATTATGTTCGGTCAATATATATTTTACCATTAAAATAATGCTTTTTTTTTTATTTTTTTGATTTATTTTACAAAGCTTTAGTGGACCCTCCAAGACTTATAAATTTTTTTTTCTTTTTAAATTGTTTTCCTTAGGAGTGTGACTCACCTCCACATAAGCAACCCTATTATTTTAAGAAGTTTGGCCATTTTACTCATAAAATATTTTTTTCCACTCCCCATTTTGAAAAAACCCTGGCAAAAACTTGGGATGGTTTGTGGTTTTGATTAGTTTAATGTGCGGTGTCCCAAACCTAAATAATAAAGAATTATCTCTCATTTCTTATATAAGCCCACCCAAGATCCCACTTCCTATTAACTCAAAGCCTTTGGAGTTCATCCAAACTCTGCCCTCCACTCTCTATAATTCTCCCAAGGTGCCCCAATCTCCCAAGAATCCTCTCTCAAGACTCTCTCAAGCCTTTGGAAGCACACTTCCAAGTAATAAATTTCTTCCTTTCTCATTTTTGTCCTATTTTCATTAAGTTGTTATATCTTTTTTTTAATTAAAAATTTTGGAGTATGATTTATCACCACCCCCATAATTTCCTATTTGTGTTTGGATTATGGGAGAACCCTTTCTCTCTCATTAATTCCTCCCATGTACACCTGTTACCATGCCGAAATTCCAGGAGAGATTTATCTCTCCTCTTTTACATCCAAGTAATTCATTTGTATTATGAATCTAAAATCCATTATGTTTGTTGGGACATGTATCTATATGACCCCTTTACTGTCCATTTCATGTAAATATGATGATACACCACTTTATCTCTCATCAACCATTTTTTACGAGTTCTTATTTCACGTTGTTATGCTGCCGAAATTGCACTATGATTTTCCAAGCCAATGTCATTGTGTAGTGAATACCATTAACATTTCTATATCAAAGGTATTCACATTTTTGTGAATTTAATTATTTATTATAAATATTAATGTATGTATTACACATCCCTTTTTCATGGAATAAATGATGATGATTGATTCGATGTTTTTTGATCCATATGGCACACTTATGCAGGAAATGAAATGTTTAAGAATGGTGCACCCTGATAGCGCTCCAATGCATTGGGTAAAGTATAATATCATCATATGTCATGTTCAATGAGAGTTGAATCATTCTAATTAAAGTTCAACGAGATTTTACTCATGCTTTATTTTCAATGAGGGTTTACTCATGCTTCATGTGTAATAAGCCTTGGCTCATGCTAATTCCATGTTAAGTGTTGTTTCCAAATTTCCATGGTATGTTTACCATACATTATCATGCCTTTATGTTCATGTTTCTCTTATTCCCCATTGATATTCATATTTCCTAACATGTATTGTAATATTCATGTTATTCCTTACTTACTCCCTTACTGGGCTTTATACGTCACCCTTTTCTTATGCATGTCCACAGGTTATCCTATGCAATGCTAAGTACGAGGGAATTTAGTGGTGATGTAAAGGAAGTATTCAATAATATGTTGTGTTCTATATTTAAGTTGTTATATAATGTTCATAAGCCCCAAAGACACTATACCTCTTGATCTTATATGTTATATCAAGTGAAAGTTTTATGTAATAAATCATGTTTAAGTATGTAATGAAGAACAGGGTTGTTATAGTTGGTATCAGAGGATAGGTTTAATTATTTTTGGGATTAGGATTAGAAATCCTTAGTGAAAGCCTTAGGGATAAGAATAAGTATAAAAAAAATCCCTAAATTTTGGTGAGTATTGAGTAAGTGGTTCATTAAGAAAATACATCCCTGTCTAGTTACGAGCAGGTAGAGGCTGCTCTGGCACAAATGTACCTAGGGGTTAAAACCATAACAAGGAGTTTTGGGCTTAACCCGAGTTATCCTGGTACATGGCAACGAGCTTTGTTGCACTCTTGGTTATGAAACTCCCAGGGGATATGCATTGGTAAATTCAAAAGATTAGTATGAACCATTATTAAGGGAAAAAATTCCCCTAAGAATACATGGTAGAAAGTAGATTATGGATAACATAGATTGAAGCTTATAGATTCATAAGTTAAGGAAATAAAAGTAATTTGTAAGTCATATGTTTTTTTCTTTGGATTACCCTTTATATGTTACCACTAACTTTACTTTTATTCCAGCCAATGGACCGTAAAATGAGGACTTGGGCTAAAAACCAATGTAAAGATCAATGTGATGACTATGCTAATGAGATGCCCAATCTGATGGGAGCAGGATTCACAAACTTTGTCACGATTCTCTCTTAGTTAACTCAAGATTTGAATAGAAACATGGGTCAAGAGGACCATTCAACCCCCCCCCCCCCCCCCGAAAAATAAAAAGTCACAATCGTGAGCTTAATTAGACAAAGACCTCCTACTTTTAATGGATCATATGATCCCTCAATCACCAAACAATGGATCAACACCGTTGAAAAGATATTCTCCATCCTTAAATGTTCTGAACAAGAGAAGGTTCTCCTAGTTGCTTATCGTATAGAGGGTGAAGCTGATCAATGGTGGACATTGATCAAAAATATAAAGCCTGAGGAGGAGATCAAGGCATTGTAATGGAAGGATTTCCAAAAAATGTTTTTTGATAAATATTTTCCGCACACTCTCCAGCTTAAGATGGAAAGGGAATTCCTTTCCCTCAAGCAAAAAGATGATGAATTCATCAAAGTGTTTGAGGTAAACTTCACAAGGCTTGCATGATACACCTCCGACTTTGTCGTTACCCCCGAATGCAAGGTTGACCACTTCTTTGGTGGGATAAAATCTTACCTGTAAAAAGCCCTGGCGATCCGTGACTTTGATAGCTATAAGAAAATAGTCTGATGTGCCCTCGAGCTTGAAATGGAGATTGATGAATCTCAGGGGTATGATGAGTATATGAACCATATGGCGGATTTCAATTCTGGTGGTCCAATGGATAAATCCAACGGTGCTAAGAAAATACAGCACCCCACTTTCCAAAGGTGCAGAAAGAAGCACCCCAAAAATTTCCTAAAGGGGATGAGGAAATGATTTTGGTGTGGAAGATAAGGGCACGTAGATATTAACTATTGGCAAGACAAACTCACGGTTGGAATAGAGGATAAGAACGCTCCATTCAATTCTCAACGCGTTGTTCATTGCTTCAACTACAAAGAACCAGGGAACCCTGCAAATCATTGCCCTGAGACAAGGGTTTTTGGAGTCAACCAACAACCTCCAAGACAGCAAGGACGAGCTTTTTCCATCACTACCACTGAAGTGAACCCCAAAAATGAAGTGGTGACATGTATTCTAGTTATTCATTAAGGAATAGCGAATGTACTTTTTGATTCATGTTCTACGCATTCTTTTATATCCCAAAAGTTTAGTAGAACAATCCCAACACCACCACAAATCATGTAAGTAAAGTTTTCAGTGAGTAAGGAAAATGGGGAAATCATTGCATCCCATTAATATAACTCTTTCCCTATCATAATTGGTGGATTGAACTTCTCAGAAAACCTGATCATACATTCTATGGTATAATTTGATGCAATTATCGTCATGGATTATCTTTCTTTATATAGTGCCAACATAAATTTTCGTGAGAGGGAAATCACCCTCCTTGTGGAGAATTGACCCCTGATTTTATACAGGTGTAAAGTGGAAGATGAATCTTCTTTAGCTCCATCTTCTCAAGCATGAATATTACAGCTCTATGAGCAAATGTATTTGGATCAGATGATTGAGTCTAAGGAGGAAATCATCCATGAATACATGCCTATTGTGAGGGAATTCACTAAAGTGTTTCCCAAGGAATTTCCTAGGCTTCCCCCTAAAAGAGATGTTTAATTCTAAATTGATCTTATACCTGGGGCATTGCCAATATCCAAGACTCCGTATAAAATGGTTGTTGTGGAGCTTTAGGAGTTTAAGAAACAACTATAGGAGAATCTGGATAAAGGGTTTATACGCCCAGGTGCTTCACCATGGGGTGCACCAGTTCACTTTATCAAGAAAACGTATGGGTCAATGTATCTTTGCATCGATTATCGCGAGCTTAAGAAAATCAAGATAAAAAACATGTATCCTCTCCCATGAATTGATGACTTGTTCGATCAACTGCGTGGAGAACAATACTTCTCCAAGGTAGATTTGCGGTCGGGATTTTATCAAGTAAGGGTGAAGAAGAAAGATATCCCCAAGATTTCTTTTTATACAAGATACGGGCACTATGAATTCATAGTAATTCCTTTCGAACTCACTAATGCTCCATAAATCTTCATGGACATGATGAATAGAGTCTTTAGATATTACCTGGACAAAGTTTTGGTAGTATTAATATATAATATTCTAATATACTTAAAAAACTAGGAGGATCATGAGGATAATCTAAGAACTATACTGGAGACCTTGTGAAAGGATAATCTCTATGCAAAGTTTAGCAAGTGTGAGTTCTGGTTGAAGGAGCTCTCATTCATGGGCTATATCATCACAAGCAATGGGATATCTATGGATCCCTCTAAGAAAACTGAAATAGAAGTATGGACGAGGCCAACATCGGTAATAGATATCTATAGCTTCTTTGGGTTATTTGGATATTATCGATGATATTTGAGAAATTTCTCACGATTGTCCAACCCTCTTACCAAGCTTACTCATAAGGGAGTAATGTTGTCTTGGAGTGATTAATGTGAAGAATGCTTCAAGGAGTGGAAAAGGAGGCTTGTCACTGCGCCCGTGCTCACTTTACCCACAAATGGAGAACTTTTTGTGGTACTCATTGATGCTTTGAAGAAGGACCTGGGCTGTGTGTTGATTCCAAATGACAAATCCATTGCCTATGCTTCATGGAAATTGAAAGTTCATGAGCAGAATTATCCAACACATGATCTGGAGTTGGTTGTGGTGATCTTTGCTTTAAAATTTTGGCAGCATTATCTCTTTGGGGAGAAGTGTAAAATATATACGAACCACAATATCCTCAATTATATATTCACATAGATAGAGTTTAACATGCCCCAATGAAGATGGTTAGAGCTGATCAAATACTATGACTTCTCAATCCATGACCACCCTGGGAAAGTGAACAAGGTGGTAGATGATCTATATAGAAAGGACCAAACATTTCTATCATTGATGAGAATTGAAAAGGATTTAATCTTCTTATATTTGATGAATATTGACATGGGAATCATAAATAAGGGAACATCATTAAACCTTTCACAAATGATTGCTCAATTGTCTCTTTTAAAATGGTTAAAGGATGCTCAAAAAGATGATGTAGAAATTCATAATAATGTGGAAGCTATCATAAAAGGGAATTCCTCAGAGTTCAATGTTAATGAAGAAGGAATTGTGAGATTTGGTAAAATACTATGTGTTTCATAAAGTCCGGAGTTAAAGAAATAACTTTTGGATGATGAAAATAGTTCAAATTTCTCTATTCACCTAGGAAACACTAAGATGTATCGAAATATCCGAGAGCATCATTGGTGAGAAAATATAAAGAATTATATCACTCTGTATACATCAAAGTGCTCGATGTGTTCACAAGTGAAGGCAAAGAGGCAAAAGTCTAAGGGGATGATGTAACCATTGCCGATACCTTCCTGGAAATAGGAGAACATCACCATGTAATTTGTCACCAGACTTCCAAAGACATCTAAAGGAAAAAATGAAATATGGTTTATTGTGGATTGTATTACAAATTCTGCCCACTTTATTACAATTCAGGAGGATTTATCATTTGATCAACTGGAACATATATACATCAGGGAAGTGGTAAGGTTTCTTGGAGTACCACTATCTATTGTATCTGATCAAGATCCAAGATTCACCTCTTAGTTTTGGAAGAGTTTTCAACATTCTTTGGATACTGATATGTACTTTAGTACAACCTATCATCCTCAAACTGATTTCCAATCTGAGTGAACAATTAAGACATTGGAAGATATGTTATGATCATGTTCAATGGACTTTAAAGGAGGATGGGATCAACATCTCCCTCTGGTTGAGTTATCCTATAACAATAGTTTCCACTCGATCATCCGAATGGAACCTTATGAAGCCCTATATGGGAAGATATATAGAACACCGACATATTGGGATGAAGTTAATGAGCGTAAGCTGCTAGGACCATAAATGGTCGAAGAAATAGTGGAGAAGGTAAAAACCATTCAGTAGCATATCAAGGTAGCCCAAAGTCAACATAAGAGTTATGCATATAACTATTGATGAGACCTTGAGTTTAAAGTTAGAGACATGGTATTTCTATGCATATCTCTATGGAATAAGGACATGAGGTTTAAAAATAAAGGAAGGTTAAGTCCTATGTATATTGGCGCCTTCGGGATTCATGATCGTGTTGGGGATGTGGCATGTCAACCAGCACTTCCACCTACCATGGCCAAAGTACATGATGTCTTTCATGTATCCCTTTTAAGGAAGTACATACCATAACCTTCACATGTACACTCTTCAGAGTTAGTACACCTAGAGGTTGATATTTCTTACGAGGAGCAACCAGTGAAGATCTTAGATCATAGAGAAAAAGTTCTACCAAATAAGAAAATTCTTCTCGTTAAGGTGTTATGGTGAAAACACAAGTTTGAAGAAGAAACATGGGAATCATAGGAAGTGATTAAGAAAAGTTACCCACATCTATTCTAGTGCGGGAAGAAGAAATTTTGAGGACAACATTTCCTAAGCGGGGAAGATTTTAACGACCCAAAAATTCATTAATGAAAATTACTCTTGGTCTATTTAAATGTCTTCTTATGGTTATGTAAAACGTATGCACTTATTTGGTTTTATGTTTTTGTATTTTAAAATACTCTTAAGAATTTTGATTGTTGCTAATATAGCCGTTGAATAATGATCACATGATTAGTATAAATATTGGTCGTTAACAAATCTAATTTACTCAGAAAAAGAAAGTGATTGCCTCATACAGTAGACTTGCCCCATATGAAACCCATTTGTCTGAGCTCAAAAAGGAGGTGGCACCACTAGGATTCTCTCTTGACCAAGTCCAAGCCGATCTTGAATATGTTAAGCTCGAGTGAAACCACCTACGAGAGACATGGAAGTTGATAGAGATTACCACTCGAGCAATGTTATATGTGCCACCCCAAGAGTCTGTCACCATCGCACACCTTACCCTAAGGTCTTATGCAGGTGTTTTAAGGGGTTATATAACAAGACCATAGTACTAATATTATTTATGTTATTCTTGTATAGATAATACACATTATTCTTATTATTGTTACTTTGTAAATAGTTTTTAAAACACAAATAGTACTTTTTTAGTTAATATTCAACTAAAAAATCTATTTTGATGAATTAATGGATTTTATAATTAAATAAAATTTTAATAAAATATTATTAAAAATTTTCTTTTTATTAAATATAAATTATCATACAATTTTTTATGAATACAATTGTAATTTTTATTAAAGTTTGAAAGCTGTTTTTGTCAAAACCCATGAATTTTTTATAAATGTTGATTTTTATTTTAAAAGTAAAAATTCAAATATTTAGAAAATTATTTAGATAAAATGAATATTATTTTTGGAATCAGGATGTCGATATTATCCAATGGTGAATTTTTCATAATTTTCTAAGACAGCCGAATTTTTGGGTAAAAAGTAAATACCGTTTAAATATATAATGTGTTTTATGACATCATAATGACCCAATAGTGAAGTAATAAAATACTATAAACATTATATTCCTACAATATATGTTTTACCATTAAAATAATGTGATTTTAGATTTTTTTTATTTATTTTACAAAGCATTAGTGGACCCTCCAAGACTTATAAAACATTTTGTCTTTTTTAAATTGTTTTCATTGAGAGTGTGGCTCACCTCCACCTAAGAAACCCTATTATTTTAATATTTTCAGACATTGGCCTCACAAAATATTTTTTTCCACTCCCCTTTTTTAAAAACCATGGGAAAAACCACAGGCTGGTTTGTGGTTTTGATTAGTTTAATATGTGGTGTCCCAACCCTAAATAATAAAGAATTCCATCTCCTTTCCTATATAAACCCACCCAAGCTCACACTTTATCTTCAGTCAAAGCCATTTGAGTTCATCCAACCTATGTTCAACTCTCTCTATAATCCTTCCAATTAACCCCAAGCTCCCAAGAAGCCTCTCTCAAGCCTCTCCCAAGCCTTTGGATGCACACTTCCAAGTAAGGGATTTCTTTCTTTCTAATTTTTGTCCAATTTTCTTTAAGTTGTTATGCCCTTTTTTCAATTAAAAATGTTGGGGTATGATTTATAACCTCCCCCATACTGCCCTATTTATGTTTTTATGATGGGATACCCCTTTCTATATAATTAATTCCTCCCATGTACACCTGTTACCATGTCGAAATTCCGTGGGGGATTTCTCTCTCCTCTTTTACATCCAAGTAATTCTTTTGTATTATGCATCTAAATTCCATTATGTTTGTTTGTACAGGTATCTATATGACCCCCTTACTATCCATTTCATGTAAATATTATGAGACACCTATTTCTCTTTCATCGTCCATTTTTATGAGTTCTTTTTTCACACCGTTATGCTGCTGAAATTTTACTACGATTTTCCAAGCCAATGTCATTGTGTAGTGAATATGATGCCCATTTCTCTATCTAGGGTATTCAACTTTATGCACATTTACTTATTGATTATAAAGATTCATGTATATATTCCACATACCTTTGTCTTGGAATAAATTATGATGATTGATTCCATGTTGTATGATCCAAGTGGCACACTTATGCATGAACTGAAATGTTTAAGTAGGGTGAACCCTGATAGTGCTCCAATGCATTGGGTAAAGTATAGTATCATGATACGTCATGTACAATGAGAGTTGACTCATGCTAATTCAAGTGAAACTTGGGTTTACTCTTTCATCATGTTAAATGAGGGTTTACTCATGCTCTACATGCAATGAGCCTTGGCTCATGTTAATTCCATGTTAAGTGTTGTTGCCACATTTCCATGTTATGATTATCATGCTTTATCATGCCTTTATGTTCATGTTTCTCTTGTGATCCATTGATATGCCTATTGCCTAACATGTATTGTAATCTTAATTTTATTCCTTGTTTTATCCCTTATTGGGGTTTATTACTCACCCTTTTCTTATACACGTCCTCAGGTTATCCTATGCAATGTTAAGTATGAGGGAATGTAGTGGTCATATAAAGGATTTTTTCAATAAGATGATGCATTCAATGCTTTAAGTTGTTATGTAATGTTCATAATCCACAAATACACTAGACCTCTCAATCTTTTATGTTGTATCAAGAGAAGGTTTTATGTAATAAATCATCTTTATGTATGTAATAAAGAACATTGTTGTTATAGGCCAACCCTAAGTGAGTGGGAATTCGTAAGAATTAGAACAATAAGGGTAGTATTTGGCATGGGATCGTAAATTGAATGAGATTAAAAATGCTAAGGCATGATATGTGATGTGGTATGAGAACTAACCATGAGTTTGATGGTGGTGGTATGTGACATAGTATGAGATGTGGTTTGATACCTCACTCTTGAGGGAGGGTGGTGGTATATGATGTGTTATGAGACATGGTATGAGACCTCACTTTGAGGGGGGGGGTATGTGGCATGATTTGAGACATGTTATGAGACCTCACATTGAGTGTGAGGGTAGTGTTATGTGATGTTTTATTAGAAATTATATGAGACCTCACTCAATGTGATATGGTTTTAGTATGAGACATGATATAAGAGTGGGATTCAGTATGAGGCCCTACCACGAGTGAGGGGGAAATAGTTGGGAATTAGTTATAAGAACCTATTTTTAGTGATGTTGTATTAGATATATTATTTTTTGAGGTAAATACTTCTTCTAAATTTGTTTATGCTATGTATGGTCTGTTGTCATGGTGGCCTAGTTATCCCATAGTGACCCAATATGTAAAATTGTATTCCAGTTGTTCTATTTTTTATATTCCTCATATATAAAAATGAATATGATGGTGTATATTAGGGGTACTTGTTGAGACTATATTAATATATATTCCTCACATGAACCTTAGTGTGATGTTACACCTTATTATGGAATTCATGGTCAAAGATTACAGAAGTGACTGGGAAAGAGAAGCTCGACTAGAAATGGTGGTGGGTTGAGGTGAGGCATGAGGTCTGTAGTGTTCCCTATTATATGCTTTATTTGTTTATTTTTTTAATTTATATGATTGTAATAATGAGATATATTTTATATTTATGACTATATATCCTGGATTTATATTTTTTATAGTGGGGAGGTATTTTTTGAGATATAATTTTCCTAGGTTGTAATTCCATACATGCATACTATGATATGTGATGTTGGATGATGGTTGATTATTTATTTATTATTGAAAGTTATTTTGTAGAGTGTATAGTCTCCCCAACATTGATTATACAATCTCTTTACTAATCAATATCCTCTATAATTTATGGATGTATGTTTGGGGTCTAGGTAGAGTACCATTCTAATGATTTCAGCTAGGGTGTTACAAAGTGGTATCAAAACCTCGTTTTGGATGTCTTACTATATGGGAATTTTTATTCAAATATTTGAATATTTATAAGATTTTATTGGACCTTAGGTTGGTGAGTTGTGAGAACCTATCCAATATAATGTTTAAGTTACCAAGGCCATGAGATTGTGGTTTTTGGTTTTTAGTGTTACACTTCAGATATTTTTTCAAGAATTATGTGCTGTATTGAGATCGTTATTTATGGTTTTACTCCTATAATATGATGGTAATAGGAATTATTACATGTATCATATTATTAATAATATACACATGGAATTAATGTGCTTATTTGTGACTGATTATTGGTTATGATAGATGGTTTAATTATTTAATTTTTTTTAAAAAAACATATATAATATTTCTCTATATAATATATTTGTGGAACTCTACATAATTAGACAACAGTTTTTGACTTGAAACCAGTTAGTGTTTTCTTATAACAGGTCTTATGCATCTTATGATGGGGCTTTGTTCGATTATGATCGTATATTCCATGGGTGCATAAGATACATGGAAACCCTTAGTAGGATCGAGTAGTTGACACCTAGATGATGTATTAGCATATGTGGTCTATGCTTAAAAGATGGTTTGGAATGGTAATTCATTTCTTTGATGAGTTGGTGTAATGACCCTCCAATTCTCATTGTCTTGAGACCTCAACAAGTCATTAATATGCCTTAAGCGACATCACCAAGGCGCCAAAGGCTGGCAATAAATGCCAAAGGGTTTCAAAACACATGGGGGACGATTTACCCTTAAGATGGAAGCAACCAACAACAAAGAAAAACTAGATAAGTGTCTCCATGTAACCACCATATGATGCATGATTTAAAACCAATATAGTTCATCCATTTATTCCATATTAAACCAACCAAATTGCAACAACAGAAACCAAAACAAGATCAGAGTAAACAGCGAAAAGACAACCAGAAAGACTTAAAGACAACAAAGACTCCAAGGCTCCACAAGCTCCATGCTCCAACATCACGAACCAGCCCAAGCATCACGAAGTAGTGCTATAAAAATGTGACACTTTACCTCTTCCAAAATCCTGTTATATGACATCTAAAAAAGCACCAACATGCCAAAGCATAGGGTGAGTAATGAAACTCAGTAGGCTTTCCCCGATGACTTCCAAACCCATGCCTCTAGGATAAAACATGTTAGCACATTTATACAAAAAATTTTATATAAAACAGTTCCAAAATAGTTCACAATATAGCAAGTTCCATGTCAAAACCATTATTCCAACTAAACCATTTTTCCAACCAAATACATCTTTTCCAAGAAAATCAACCAAGCAAAGTTTCCAAACCACCACCACATTTTCACTTTGGCATAACCATTCCATTTCACATAATCACATCATTACCAATGCATGCATCATTATGATAGTTACATACTCATGAGTGGTCTCTCGTCGATCTACCAAGTCATCACAAGGTAATTATTCCCCATGTGCCATTACACTTTTGGCACCGAGCACAAGGTCATATTTCAACCAAGCCTCGTAAATGCAATATGAACGCACACACCAAGTATTCCCAAAAACCACACCATTTCAACCATGCCAAAACCCTTTCAATAAAACAACCCTTTTTATTGATAAACCTTTTTCCCCAAACCATTTTCCAAATCCATCCAATCCATATTTTAAAATCACCATTTTAAAATCAAGACACCAAAACACTTTGTACAAACCATTCATTCAATTTCCACAATTTTATCAAAACCCATAAATCAACACTAAAGAAGATTTATAAAATGATTTGCACCAAAATTTCACAATCAAAACCAAGAAGTTAAATCAATTTGAACTAAGACTTCAAGTTATATGAAAGTGGAATTAAGAGTGAAGCCACCTACCTCACTAAAATAGGCGAAACCAACCAACAGATGAAGAACACCAAAAAACCGAGCCGATTCTCCAAAAACCCTACTTAGATCTCTTCTCCTAACACAACCAAGACCAAATATTGTCATATTTGGAACCCACATCCTTAGATCTACCCATAAGAGGTGTATATCTAAGAGAATGAGAGAAGAGGAGAATTAGATCTAAGTAGATCTAAGAAACCGATCAAGAACGACACATACCTTAAGAATCCGGCTTCGATTCACCCAGAGAACCCTTCGAATCGCCTCCGGAACGCCTGGGACAAGTCCTCCAACCTTCAAAGGAGAGTAATCCCAAGTTAGGGACGCTTATGATCTTTAATGAGGCAATTAGAGGCAAAACATATTAGATCCACAATTTTAGGATCTAATTTTAAGTGACCGCACGGTTAGTCTGCACGGTTTGACAAACCGTGTGCTAACCGTGCGTTAGCTTCTGTCTCGACCATCCTTCATGAACAGTTTGGCAGCACGGTTAGACAAACCGTGCGCCGACCGTGCATCAAACACTGCATCCCAAACCAACTCTGCACGGTTTGGCCACACGGTTTAGACAAACCGTGTGCCTCCCGTGCGACATCACTTTTTGCCCCAAAACTCATTCCTGGATCTCCCGACTCTCCCAAACGTCACCCTTAACTTTTAAAATAAGAAAATCATCAAGTAAGGGTTACATTCCAGAATTTGGGGGGTACTACATTCTCCAAACCATTGGTATTTTTGTCCCCGGAAAGTAGAAAACCATGGCTTTCCTGAAAGAGTTCTGGCCACTGCTCTTTCATTTTTTTCTTGCATTCCCAAGTCTCTTCCTGAATATGACCAGGCTTCCATAAAACCCGTACTAGACCGATGCTTTTTCCATGTAAGACTTTCCCTTTCCTATCTAAAATCCATACCGGGATATATTCCAACGAAGCATCTGGCTCTAGGTCAACGTGATCCCATCTGATCACCTGGTCAGGATCGGGCTGATACTTCTTCAAGTGAGATACATGGAACACATTATGCACTGCACTGAACCATGGTGGTAATGACAACCGATATACCACCTCTCCAACTTGTTCCAGTATCTCGAAAGGGCCTATATATCGAGGAGATAATTTTCCGTACTTCCCAAAACGACGATGTCCAAGCCTTGGAGAGATTATAAAAAAGACATGATCACTAACCGCAAACGACAAGGGTCTTCGGCGGTGATCTGCATAAGATTTCTGACAACTCTGAGCCGTCTCCATCCTCTTTCAAATCAACTAAATCTTCTCTGTTGTTTCTTGGACAAGGCTCGGACCAACTAGTGAGGTTTCACCCGTTTCCACCCAGTATAGTGGAGAACGACACAGACGCCCATACAATGATTCAAACGGAGCCATGCATATCGTAACTTGATAGATGTTATTGTATGATAACTACACTAAGGGTTTATGCTCCTCACATGAGCCACCAAAATCCATTACACATGCCCACAACATGTCTTCCAATGTCTGTATTTTCCTTTCAGATTTTCTATCCGTTTGAGGATGATACGCCGTACTCATATTCAACTGAGTTCCCAGGGCTTGTTGTAAGGATTTCCAGAAACGATATGTGAACCTTGGATCTCTATCTGATACGATAGACACTGGTACACCATGTCTCTTTACCACTTCCCGTATATATATTTCTGAAATCTCTTCCACTATATGGGTTTCACGAATTGGGATGAAATGGGACGACTTGGTTAGATGATCCACTATCACCCAAATGGCATCGTGTTTCCAAACAGTTTTTGGAAGACCTGTAACAAAATCCTTTGCTATCTGCTCTCATTTCCACACCGGGATAGGTAAATAGTGTAACATACCAGCTGGTCTATGATGATCTTCTTTAACCTACTGAAAAGTTAAGCACCATGAGACGTAATCGGCCACCCTCCTCTTCATGCCGCTCCACCAAAACTGTGCCTTGAACGCCTTATACATATTTTGTGTACCCGGATGTACAGGCGATCTCGAATGGTGGTAAGCATGAAGGAGTTGTTTCTGAGTAGTTAAAGGTACAACTATCCAATCTCGAAACCACAAAACTGAACTCCCATATAGATTCCATCCCTCAATGGTCTCCCCACCATTGAGTTTTGAACTCATTGCAACGCAGTCTACATCGGATGTCTGTTCCTCTTTTACTCTCTCCACCAAATCAGGAATAAGCATAGCTGAAAAGAAAACTGCAACATCACCTCAGTTTTCACATTCCACATGCATGTCGGCTAAAACCGACATCGACTTCCATTCATCTAAAGCATCTTTTACCAACTGAGCATACAAATTCCTGCTTAATGCATCGGCCACCGAATTTCCCTTACCCAGTGTATACATCAAGTCGAAGTCGAACATTTAAAGATACTCCATCCATCTCCTCTACCTCATATTCAAATACCATTGCGAGAAAATGTGTTTCAAGCTTTTGTGATCTGTAAACATAGTAAATTTCTCACCAAAGAGGTAATGTCTCCATGTCTTCAAAACATGGATGACTGCAGCCAATTCCAAGTCATGTGTTGGGTAATTCTTCCCATCCACCCTCAGCTGCCTTCACCCATAAGCAACAACATGGTCTCCTTGCATAAGAACACAACCCAACTCTAATCCTAAAGCATCACAATACACCACATACCTCTGTCCTGATTCTGGAAAGATCAAGATGGGTGCTGATGTAAGGCAGACTTTCAACTCTTGAAAAGATCTTTGATATTCCTCAGTCCATTGAAATGCTCTGTTTTTCTTTGTCAATGCTTTCATAGGTGAATCTAGTCGTGAGAAGTCACGCAAAAAGCGTTGATAATAACCATCTAGATCAAGAAAACTTTGTATTTCAAAGACATTCTTCGGCGGTTTCCAAGAAATAGCAGCTTCTATCTTTTCTAGATCCACTGAAACACCTTTCTCAGAGATGACATGACCCAGAAAACGTACCTCTTGTATAAAAATATTGCACTTTGATAATTTGGCATACAACTGATGGTTACTCAAGATTTCCAACACTGTCGTCAAGTGTTTCTCATGCTGATCCCTTGTTCTTGAATTCACCAATATGTCATCCACAAACACCACAACAAAATAATCCAGATATGGATGAAATATCCGATTCATCAAAGCCATGAAGACTGCTGGTGCATTCGTTAGACTGAAAGGCATGACTACATATTTGTAGTGGCCATATATGCTTCTGAAGACTGTCTTCGTAATATCCTCCTTCTGAACTCGCAACTGGTGATATCCTAACTGCAAGTCAATCATGGAGAACCACTAAGCTCCCCTAAATTGATCAAATAGGTCATTAATGTGTGGAAGTGTATATCTGTTCTTTATCGTAACTTGGTTAAGTTTACGATAATCCACACATAGCCTCAAAGTTCCATATGCTTTCCTTACAAAAAAAAAACTGCTCTTGCCCATGGAAACATGCTTGGCCGAATAAAACCTTTGCTTTCTAGTTCTTCCAAATTCACCTTCAATTCCTTTAACTCCGTTGGTGCCATCCTATAAGATGGAAGTGATATAGGACTCGTCCCTAGAAGGAGATCAATCGTAAAATCCACTTCTCTTACAGTTGGTAACCCTGAGAAGTTTTCAGGAAACACATCAGAAAATTGATCCACTACTACTGGAAAATTATTATTCATGATCTCGTCCATCGATACTGAGTTTAACGCAGCCAACTGGTAAGAGTTTGTTTCCATTACTGGTTCCAACAAGCCCGTTGCGCCAGCCTTCACCACACTTTCTTCTCTAAAGAGATTCTTGACGCCATCCTCAGTCACGAAACTGACTATTCTCCTATAACAGTCGATGTGAGCCCTAAATGCTGTCAACCAATCCATACCTAGGATTATATCATAGACATCCATATCCAGCACAAACAAATCCCATTTCAGCTCAGCTCCATAAACAATTATAGAACATGCTCTACACTCGAAGGCTCTACATTCTCTTTCACTGAGAGGTGTTTTAAGTTTTATCATAGAAGGCATCATTTCAACTTTTAAGTTTAAAAAATCAGCAATACGAGAAGCAAGAAAATAATGTGATGCACCAATATCAAATGACACTTGCATGAGGGTAGAATTCAAAAGAATCGTACCTCTCACCGTAGACGATCCAGACTGGTCATCCACAATCACATGTTCCACTCCATACAATTGCTTTGTTGCTGCACTTTGCTCCTTATTGCTTTGTTGAGATTTCCCTTCCTAAGGAGTCATGGTATTCCTGGAATCACCATTACTAGCTCTGTTCTGTTGGTGAGACTGATTTTACTGTCCTCGCCCTATCGAAGCATAGGATGCTTGTGATTCCTGGGTAGTGTCACGCACACCCGACCTCGGAGCACTGGGAAAATATCACTGAAGATGCCCCATCTTGTTGAAATTGTGACATGCTTTAGGTGGTGCTGTACATTCTCATTTCATGTGATCAATTGCCCCACATTAAAAGCACCCGACCTTCATCATGGATCGTGGAGGAATATTTGCCGATCCAGTCGTCTGATTCTGATTTGCACTCCCACCTTGGAAATAGGTGCCCCTCTTCCGCTTGTTCCCAGCATTATATTTCCCACCTTTTCTTGTGGGTATCATCATACTTACCCCTCCCATAACTCATGAGATGTATCTTTTAGCTATTGTTGCTCTGTTTACCATCACCGTATAATCCGTAATACAGAGCATAGCTATCTTCGAGTGAATTTCCTGTCACAATCCTGATTCAAAGATGCGTGCCTTCAGCGACGCACTTGCAGCAACCTCTGGTGAAAAGCGTACTAAATTCAAGATTTTAGCCACATACTCTATGACAGAGAGATTTTCCTGCTTCAGGCTGAAAAAGTCAGTTGTCCTCTGGATCTTGAACGTGTGAGGATAGAATTTTTTATTAAACAATTCCTCAAATTCCTCCCATCTCAGGCCTTGATCCACCTTAGCCTGCACCACCAGCTCCCACCACTGTCATGCAAGATCCTCCAGAATATACGTCGCCAACTTTGCTTTCAGCTCCACTGGTGTGCCGATGAAATCGAAGATACGATTCATCCTTCTTAGACACACCTCTGCCTTTTCTGGTTCAGAATCACCCCGAAAGATGGGTGGGTTTTGCTTCTGGAACTGGACAGAATGGTCTACATGCCTTAAATCATCCCTTAGATTTCCTAGGTCCACAGCCTGAAACGCTTGAACTATACTTTAGACTAGCTTCTGTTTCACCTGTGGTTCAGGTACGACTACATTCTCTGCAGCCACTTCCGTTTGGTTTCTACGACATCTAACGGGTGCCATTTTCTATACAAACAACGCAAACTATTAGTCTCACTTTCTAGAAACTGGAGGCTTAGCATTTAAATTCATATCACATCACTATCACAACATTGATTTCCAATCATTTCTAAAATAGATCATTTCTTTCTTTTGAAAATCAATCTATTTTCAAAATACAGCAACCATTATCTGTTCAAAGTCTTTCATTTGAAAACATGCTTCAAATTTTCAGAAAACATGCTTTTGCATCAAACCATAACCCATTTATCAAAATGATTTATGCAGTCCTAGTGGAAGGTCATTCCTCTACAATGCATGCCATGCTCATATAATTGGATAAACCCGTGACAATTAGATTTTCAATATTCTAGAAGTGTCTCAAAACACTTATGTACCCAACTCCCTAGTAACTTGAAGTTCAACATAAAGGGTTAGCTACGTGATTTTATGCTATACCTTTCAAGTTCCGACAATCCTAATCCATTCTAAGATTCCAACCCAAGGAATAGACAAGAAGGAATTTCAACCCCATTACCAATAACATGAATGACAACTTTTTAGGAAAGGACCCAACAAGTTGGTACCATTTTTACCTCAAAGGAAGGACCGGATTGATACCATTTGTAATGACCCGCCAATTCTCATTGGGTTGAGAGATCAAGGAGTCATTACTAGGCCTTAAGCGACATCCCCAAGGTGCCAAAGGCTGTCAATAAATCCCAAAGGGTTTCAAAACACATGGGGGACGACTTACCCTTAAGATGGAAACAACCAACAACAACGAAAAACTAGATAAGTGTCTCCAAGTAACCACTATATGATGCATGATTTAAAACCAATATAGTTCATCCATTTATTCCATATTAAACCAACCAAATTTCAACAACGGAAACAAAAAAAAGATCAGAGTAAACAACAGAAAGACAACCGGAAAGACTCAAAGACAACAAAGACTCCAAGGCTCCACACGCTCCATCCTCTAACATCACGAACCATCCCAAGCATCACGAAGTAGTGCTATAAACATGTGACAATTTACCTTTGCCAACATCCCGGTATATGACATCTGAAAAAGCACCAACGTGCCAAAGCAGGGGATGAGTAATGAAACTCAGTAGGCTTTCCCAGATGACTTCCCAACCCATGCCTCTAGGATAAAACATGTTAACACATTTATACAAAACAATTTATATAAAACAGTTCCAAAACAGTTCACAATATAGAAAGTTCCATGTCAAAACCATTATTCCAACTAAATAATTTTTCCAACCAAAACCATCTTTTCCAAGAAAATCAACCAAGAAAAGTTTCCAAACCACCACCACATTTTCAATTTGGCATAACCATTCCATTTCATATAATCACATCATTACCCATGCATGCATCATTATGACAGTTCCATACTCATGAGCGGTCTCTCGTCGATCTACCAAGTCACCACAAGGTAATTATTCCCCATGTGCCATTACACTTTTGGCACCAATCACAAGGTCATATTTCAACCAAGCCTCATAAATACAATATGAACACACACACCAAGTATGCCCAAAAAGCACACCATTTCAACCATTCCAAAACCCTTTCAATAAAACAACCCTTTTTATTGAAAACCTTTTTACCCAAACCATTTTCCAAATCCATCCAATACATATTTTAAAATCACCATTTTAAAATCAAGACACCAAAACACTTTGTACAAACCATTCATTCAATTTCCACAATTTCATCAAAACCCATAAATCAACACTAAAGAAGATTTATAACATGATTTGAACCAAAATTTCACAATCAAAACCAAGAAATTAAATAAATTTGAACTAAGTCTTCAATTATAAGAAAGAGTAATCCAGATTGAAGCCCCCTACCTCACTAAAATAAGCGAAACCAACCAACAGACGAAGAACACGAACAAAACCGAGGTGATTCCCTAAAAACCCTCCTTATATCCCTTCTCCTAACACAACCAAGACCAAATATTGTCATATTTGGCACCCACATCCTTAGATCTACCCATAACAGGCATAGATCTAAGAAAACGGGAGAAGAGGAGAATTATATCTAAGTAGATCTAAGAAACTGATCAAGAACGACACATACCTTAAGAATCTGGCTTCGATTCGCCAAGAGAACCCTTCAAATCGCCTCCAGAACGCCTGGGAGAAGTCCTCCAACCTTCAAGGGAGTGTAATCCCGGGATAGGGCCTCTTAGGAGCTTTAATGAGGCGATTAGAGTAAAAACGGATTAGATCCACAATTTTATGATCTAATTTTAAGTGACCCCATGTTTAGTCCGCACGGTTTGACAAACCGTGCGCTTACCGTGTGTTAGCTTCTGCCTCGACCATCCTTCACGCACGGTTTGGCCGCACGGTTAGACAAACTTTGGGCCGACCGTACGGAAGCCACTGCCTCCCAAACCAACTCTACATGGTTTGGCCACACGGTTTAGACATACTGTGCGCCTCCCGTGCGACTTCCATTTTTTCCCCAAAACTCATTCTAGGATCTCCCGACACTCCCAAACGTCACCCTTAATTTTTACAATAAGAAAAGCATCAAGTAAGGGTTACAAACCAGAAAATGGGGGTATTACATTCTCCCCACCATTGGTCTTTTTTTCCTCGAAAAGTAGAAAACCATGGCTTTCCTGAAAGAGTTCTGGCCACTGCTCTTTCATTTCTTTCTCGTGTTCCCAAGTCTCTTCCTGAATCTGACCATGCTGCCATAAAACTTGTATTAGACCAATGATTTTTTCATGCAAGACTTTATCTTTCCTATCCACAATCTGTACTGGGGTATGTACCAATGAAGCATCTGGATCTAGGTCAATGTGATCCCATCTGATCACATAGTCAGAATCGGGATGATACTTCTTCAACTGAGATACATGGAACACGTTATTCACCACACTGAACCGTGGTGGTAATTCCAACCGATATGCCACCTTGACAAATTGTTCCAGTATCTCTAAATGGCCCATATATCTAGGAGATAATTTTACCTGCTTCCCAAAACGATGATTTCCAAGCTTTTGAGAGGTTCTCAAAAATACATGATCACTCACCATAAAAGACAAGGGTCTTCGGCGATGATCTACATAAGATTTCTGACGACTCTGAGCCGTCTCCATCCTCTTTATAATAAACTGAATCGTCTTCATTGTTTCATGGACAAGGCTCAGCCCAACTGGTGAGGTTTCACCTATTTCCACCCAGCATAGTGGAGAATGACACAGACGCCCATACAATGCTTCAAACGGAGCCTTGCATATCGAAGCTTGATAGCTGTTATTGTATGAGAACTCCACTAAGGGTATATGCTCCTCCCATGAGCCACCAAAATCTATTACACAAGCCCACAACATGTCTTCCAATGTCTGTATCATCCTTTAAGATTGTCCATCCATTTGAGGGTGATACACCGTACTCATATTCAACTGAGTTCCTAGGGCTTGTTGTAAGGATTTCCAGAAACGAGATGTGAACCTCGGATATCTATCTGAGAAGATAGACACTGGTATACCATGTCTCTTTACCACTTCACGTATATAGATTTTTGAAAGCTCTTCCACCATATGGGTTTCATTAATTGGGATGAAATGGGCTGACTTGGTTAGAAGATCCACTATCACCCAAATGGCATCGTGTTTCTGGACCATTTTTGGAAGACTTGTAACAAAATCCATTGCTATCTGCTCTCATTTCCACACTGGGATAGGTAAAGACTGTAACATACCAGATGTTCTCTGATGCTCTACTTTAACCTGGTTACAAGTTAAGCACCGCGAGACATACTCGGCCACCCTCCTTTTCATGTCGCTCTACCAAAACTGCACCCTCAACGCCTTATACATCTTTTGTGTACCCGGATGTACAGACCATCTGGAATGGTGGTAAGCATGAAAGAGTTGTTCCTAACCAGTTAAAGGTACAACTATCCGATCTCAAAACTGCAAAACTGAACTCCCATCCAGCTTCCATCCCTCAATGGTCTCCCCACCATTGAGTCTGGAACTCATTGCAACGCATTCTACATTGGATGTCTGTGCCTCATTTACACTCTCCACCAAATCAGGAACAAGCATATCTGAAAAGAAAACCACAACATCAACTCGGTTTTCACGTTCCACATGCATGTCAGCTAAAACCGACATCAGCTGCCATTCATCTGAAGCTTCCTTTACCAACTGAGCATACGACTTCCGGCTTAATGCATCGGGCACTGAATTTACCTTACCTGGTGTATACATCAAGTTGAAGTCGAACATTTGTAGATACTCTATCCATATTCTCTGCCTCATATTCAAATCTCATTGAGAGAAAATGTGTTTCA
The DNA here is from genome assembly GCA_963277665.1 of Viscum album. Classification (NCBI taxonomy): domain Eukaryota; kingdom Viridiplantae; phylum Streptophyta; class Magnoliopsida; order Santalales; family Viscaceae; genus Viscum; species Viscum album. Next base: position 1,036,954,378 of record OY728126.1, read on the forward strand.
AGCTTTTGTGATCTGTAAACACAGTAAATTTCTCACCAAAGAGGTAATGTATCCATGTCTTCAAAGCATGGACGACTGCAGCCAATTCCAAGTCATGTGTTGGGTAATTCTTCTCATGCACCCTCAACTACCTTGACCTATAAGCAACAACATGGTCTCCTTTCATAATAACACAACCCAACCCTCATCCTGAAGCATCACAATACACCACATACCCCTGTCCTGATTCTGGAAAGATCAAGATGGGTGCTGATGTAAGGCGGACTTTCAACTCTTGAAAAGATCTTTGACATTCTTCAGTCCATTAAAATGCTCTGTTTTTTTGTCAATGTTGTCATATGAGAAACTAGTCGTGAGAAGTCATGCAAAAAAGCGCCGATAATAACCAGATAGACCAAGAAAACTTTGTATTTCAAAGAAATTCTTCGTGGTTTCCAAGAGAGAACAGCTTCTATCTTTTCTGGATCAACTGAAAAACCTTTATCAGAGATGACATGGCCCAGAAAACGTACCTCTTGTATCCAAAAATCGCACTTTGATAATTTGGCATACAAGTGATGGTTCCTCAAGATTTCCAACATTGTCGCCAAGTGTTGCTCATGCTCAGCCCTTGTTCTTGAATACACCAATATGTCATCCACAAACACCACAACAAAAGAATCCAGATATGGCTAAAATATTCGATTCATCAAATCCATGAAGATCACTGGTGCATTCGTTAGACCGAAAGGCATGAATACATATTCGTAGTGGCCATATCTGCTTCTGAAGGCTGTCTTTGAAATATCCTCCTTCCGAACTCACAACTGGTGATATCATGACTACAAGTCAATCTTGGAGAACCACTGAGCTCCCATAAATTGATCAAATAGGTCATCAATGTGTGGAACTGGATATCTATTCTTTATTGTAACTTGGTTAAGTTTACGATAATCCACACATAGCCTCAAAGTTTCATCCGCTTTCTTTACAAACAAAATCGGTGCTACCCACGGAGACACGCTTGGCCGAATAAAACCTTCGCTTTCCAGTTCTTCCAACTGAACCTTCAATTCCTTTAACTCCATTGGTACCATCCTATAAGATGGAAGTGATATAGGACTGGTCCCCGTAAGGAGATCAATCGTAAACTCCACTTCTCTTATAGGTGGTAACCCTAAGAAGTTTTTGGGAAACACATCAGGAAATTGATCCACGACTACTGGAAAACTATTATTCGCGATCTTGTCCATCGATTCTGAGTTTAACGCAGCCATCTGGTAAGATATTGTTGCCACTTATGGTGCCAACAATCCCTTTGCACCGGCCTTCACCACTCTTTCTTCTCTAAAGAGATGCTCGACGCCATCCTCAGTCACGAAACTGACTGTTCTGCTATAACAGTCAATGTGAGCCCTAAATGCTATCAACCAATCCATACCCAGGATTATATCATAGACATCCATCTCTAGCAAAAACAAATCCCATTTCAGCTCAGATCCATCAACAGTTATAGAACACGCTCTACACACGAAGGCTTTACATTCTGAGATGTCAATAATTTTCCACATTAATGTATCTTCATTAGTAAATTCTATTTCACAATAATATCAAATGTGCTGACACCATTACTCCACAACAAATTTAAATCATCAATCAATGGCTTCAAATAAACATCAATATTATTTTTTTGGATTTCCTGAAATTAATAATGTTAAAAATATATATGGTTCATTCATTAACATTCTAGGAGTTACTTTTTATGGATTTGTAAAGACAGAACCACAAGAATATTGACTACCATATGAACCAAATAGATAGAAACCATCAGAAATAAGAAAGACCTATTTTCATGTTACGGTCTTTTAAAGTAAAAGAAGGATGTACAAGGTCAAAAAAATTCCATGAATCACCATCACAAGGATTATTTAAGCTTTTATTGGTTGAAATATTGGATTTTTTCCTTCACATCAATGATGATGTGTTCTGAGACATAAATAAACACTATAATCAGGGTATAAGTGGGAAATACCTCAATTGTTTAATGAGGACCAATACAGACTTCACTTATTGAGCCTCCTTATACCACAATTTCATAAATTTAGGATAGCTAAATAATGAATCATTTTCACCATAATATAATATGCAATCATTTGAATATGTATGAATCTTTTGAGAACCAAGACCAAAATTATGAATGAGCCTCTTTCACTTATATCACTTAGTAAGAAACACATTTCTTCACGTAATAGTTATTTAACCAAATAGAATATCTTATCAAAATATATATTTTATATTATATTATCTAATTTAATAGGAATTAGTTTTTTTAACCACTTCAAATTTGATTATATTGTAACCAATATATAAGGAGTCTTCAATAGAATTCAGTAAATCATAAAATCTATATAGTTCTAACTTAGGGGTTAAATCAATATCATTATTAGTTTCTCTTTGTTGAAAATACACACCAGAAATATCATGTACTAAAGTTTAGATGTGTGATGGATCTAGAACCAAATTATTAGTACCTTCTCTAGAACCAAGTTCACAATGTTGATACCAAAAAACATAATCTTTCTAAAATCTAAAATGAAATAGATGGCCCCAAAATTGTCAAATGTTTCAAATATTCTTCTATCAATGTTCTTACATGGACACTTAATTGTACCTTATGAAAAAAATTATTGTTTAGAGGATGAATATGATAAAAAAAAGATTCAAAATCCTCAATATAAAAAGTATTTATACCAGAATTTTTTGGACTCTTGTGATGATTTATCCAATCATGATACTGCTCCCTTTTTTCTTGTTCCATATTTTTCTAAAAAATATAAAATAAAATAAAAATTATGATTATTCTTGTATAAATAATATAATATCCAAAAAAATTATAAAATTAAAGAAAATTACAAATTACTTAGGAATATTATCAATTTTATCTAACCATCACTATATTTTTATAATTCCAAAAATTACTATTATTTTTTCTTATTTACGATAATTTTTTATAATTATCATTAATTACCATTAAGGAAAATAGAAGTCCGACCTATGGTCATGAAGGAAGCATGGAGTAGAGGGGATAAAGGCGACGATGGAGTGAAATAATTTCAGCACCCCTACGTTCAGACCATTTGGAGGAGAGGCAATCATGGATAAACCTGTGAGTTTACCCATGACTACCTCTCCTCAAATTTTTCTAAACACAAATACACTATAATTCTTTAACTCTAGTTTCTACTGAATCCCCTATACTCTATGACTTCCTCAAGGGAAACAAAGAGCATAGGGATTGGAAACAATAGCATAGGGAAATAATTTTAGCACCACTGGGTTCAAACTGATTAGAAAAGGGATAGGCATGGATAGACCTATGAGTGATGGAAGATAAAATAGATATGAGAGATAATAATTACATTCTTTGTGATCTTCCCCATTTTAGTTAAATATTTCATTGTGATAAAATAATGTTTTACAGATAATATTGAATTTACATTATGATTATTCGTAAAACATTATTTTCTCAAAAAAAGTAATAAAAACCAAAATAGAAAAAAAACTCACAAAAAATTTCATAATTATCTCTCACATATATTTCATCTTCCATCACCCATATTTTTACTCATGACTACCTATCCTCTAAATGATCTGAACTCAAAAGCACCAAAATTCTTTCACTTTACCGCCCCCTTCATCCCCTCTATTCAATACATCCCTCATAACCCTTAGTTAGACTTCTATTATTAATTGTGGTTAATTAGTGTAGGTCCTACTCATTACTGCTAATTTTTAGTAATTACCACTCATTACCACTAATTTTTACTAATTATAGCTAATTACCACTAAATTTTACTAATTCCCACTCATTATTGATAATTTCTACTAATTACTACTAATCACATACAATTTTTACTAATTAACACTCATTATCAGTATTTTTTACTAATTACTACTCATTACCACTGATTTTTTCTAATTATCACTCATTACTACTAATTTTTAATAATTACTGGTCATTACCACTATTTTTTCTAATTACCGCTATTTTTTATTAATTTTCACTGTTTTTACTAATTATTTCTCATTACCGGTATTTTTTTAATAATTACCAATAATTATCGGTAGTTTTTACTAATTACTACTCATTACCAGTAATTTCTAAAAACTATAACTCATTTTCATTAATTTTTACTAATTACTACTCATTATTGGTAATTTTTACAAATTATCACTCATTATCACTATTTTTTACTCATTACCATTCATTACCACTGATTTTTACCAATTACAACTAAATTTTAAGAATTTTTATCAATTGCCACTCATTACCACTAAGTTTTACCAATTACCACTCATTGTCTTTAGTTTTTGGTAATTACCACTAATTATTGATATTTTTTACTAATTACCACTAAATACCGGTAATTTTTACTTATTACCACTCATTTCTGTAAATTTTTACTAATTACCGCTCATTTCTACTAATGTTTACTAATTACCGTTCATTACTTCTAATTTATTATAATTACCACTGATTACCGTTATTTTTTAATAATTATTGCTAATTTTTACTAATTACTACTCATTATTGATAATCTTTACTAATGTTTACTAATTACCGTGGATTATTGGTAATTTTTATCAATTACCACTCATTACCTGTAATTTTTACTAATTACCACTAATTACTAATAATTTTTACAAATTACCATAATTTTTTACTAATTACAGTTAATTACTAGTAATTTTACTAATTACAACTTATTTCCACTAATTTTTACTAATTACCACTAATTTTCACTAATTTTTACAAATTACCACTCATTTGCACTAATTTTTACTAATTATCACTCATTATCGCTAATGTTTACTAATTCATGCTCATTATCGCCAATTTTTATTAATTCCCACTCATTACCACTAATTTTTACTAATTAACACTCATTCCTACTAATTTTTACTAATTAACATTCAGATCCGATAATTTTTACTAATTTCCACCCATTTCCACTAATTTTTACTAATTTCTACTCATTACAGCTCATTTCTACTAATTACCCCAATTTTCAACTAATTACCAATAATTTCTAATAATTACCACTAATATATAATTTTTACTGCTAATTTTTAATGATTAAAGCTAATTTGTACTGATTACCACTAATTTTTACAAATTGTTTTTGAATTATTATTATTTACCAATAGTTTTTAAAAATTAGTGTTAATTATTACTAATTACTTATTATTGTTAATTCTTACAAATTAATGTAAATCATTATTACTTATTACTATGATCTATGAATTATTACTAATTTTTGTTAATTAGTACTATTTATCTACCAATTATAATAAGTTACTACTAATTACAACTACTTTATGATAATTAAAACTAATTACCACTAATTAAAAATAATTACTTATAATTAAAAATAATTAATGATAATTAAAACTAAATAATTCTAATTAAAAATAATTACTATTATTTGTAACTTATTACTGATAATTAAAAATAATTACTGGTAGATAAAACTAATTACTTTTAATTAAAAATAATTACTAATAATTAAAACTAAATAATTTTAATTAAAAATAATTACTGCTACTTAAAATTAATTACTAAAAATTAATTATAATTATTTTTAATTAAAACTAATTATTTCTAATTAATAAAACAAATATCTAATATAAAATAAAATAATTAAATAAAAAATTAAAAACATTAAACAAATGCCTCAAGATAGAAACTTTTATCACATGCAAGTGTGAAAGTTTGCTTCCTTATAAAAATTAAACTTTTGAAGGAAGAAATTAAAAGAAATAGAGGATAGAAAAGGAGAGGAGAGTAAAGAAGATCTTAGAAGAAGAATGAGAGGATGCAAATCATATGGGGGGCATATATCTAGGTTAGATTAGTTTCAATGGGTCTATTTGTAGTGGGCCCCATCGCAAATGGTACCCACCATAAATAAAGGTGTTGGTGATAAATAAGTTATTTGCGATGGGTCTCATCACAAATACTCTTCTGTAGTACATTATTTTAAATGGGTTATAAATTACCATCAAAAATTACCATAACTTTGAATGGTATTTGTGAAGGGATTAAATACCCATTGCAAATAATGGTTCCTGTGGTTTGGCGCATAGTCACGCCAAAGTTATTTGTGATGGGAAAGGTTTCCCATAGAAAATAATAGTTTATTTAGGGTTATTTGTGATAAGAAATGAATCTCATCACAAACAGTCCTAAAACAGTTCATCACAAAAAGCCTATATAAAATATTCCATTGTAAAAACACGTTTTTCTTATAGTGGAAGGAAGTGATTAAAAATCATAAAATACATAAAATAGTCTTCTAAATAACTATAAAAAACCATTTATGGAATTTTAGAGATTTAATTTTAGAATCCAAGCATTAAGAGTTAAAATAACCAAGTGAGAATACATAACCACCTACTATAACCAAGTGAAACCATTGAAAATTGGATGAAATCCACTAAAGAAGAGGGGAAGTATCCTTAGGAACCAAGGGTGATCAAAAAAATAAAAACCCATGCAATAAATATTTAGTAGAACAGACCTTAGGATTCCCTGGAATTGCGGTAGAAGGAAAACCTTGAAAAGGTGGATAAATCCTAAGGAAGAATATGGGAGGTACTTATGAGATGGTTTCATGAAGATTCTTGAAGAAACCCTACAAAATTGAGCCTAATAAGAAGAGGAAGAAGGAAACTCAAGCTTGAGAAGGACCTAGAATTTGGGTGAGAGAAAAATGAGGGTTGGGGGGGTTAATTTCAATTAGGTGTAGTTTAGGTATTTCACAATTTTAATAATTTGGGATAACTACATGGGTTGGCCTCACAGTTTTCCAAACTATGTGCCAACCGTGAGGATGGAACTATAACTAGATGGAGGTTCCGCATAGTTTCACTACATATTTGGACAAACTTCTCACTAATTATGAGGGTTTCATTGCTAAGAATTACATGTTTTTCACAACTTGGTTTCACAATTTGGTAATGTATACACTAACCATAAAATACCCATTATCACTCCATTTTTCAAATATTTTTGATAAAAGAGGCTTGAAAAGGAAGAATAAATATAAATAATGACAAATAATACAATTTTTTTAACCTTAAAAAGACATCATTGGTGGGATATAAAAGAATAAAAAATATTTTATTGCTCTCTCTTCAAGATAGGAATATCCACTACATATCTAAACTTGGAAAAGTTCCCCATACTTTGTTTATTAATGTGCCATACCCTCTAGTTCCACAATCTATTTTTTACTTACAATGTTAGAAGAAAATTATTCTATTTTCTATATACATAATGTAGATTTTCATTTTTCCTCAAACCATTCAAAAGTGAATTCCCCACATTGGATTTGGTATTATATCCTTTCCAATTGAAAATAAATACCAAACCTAGGAAAAATATTGACTTACTCTCAATAAGTTATGAAAACGTCCATCAACATAAAGTACATCAGTATTGCACAATTCATCACCAATCAACTGGGTCTTTTCACTTCATTTAATCTTTAATGTTCCATCATTTTCAAAATGCAATGTTCTATCAACCCTTCCCTTCACATTGTTCAACAAATTCACATTACCTATCATCTGAGATGACCACCCACTGCCCAGATTCAAGGAGTTATTATTTCTTTATGTATTCAAGGTAATTTTAGATAAATTTTCCTTCTTAATATTCTTCATTTAATTCCAATACATTCCCATATGAGTTAATACTTTTATTTACCTTATATCATTTTCATCATTATAAGGAATCAGATCCAATTATTCTTTTTTAGGAGTATAACACCTATTTTTAAGAGGAATTTAATCGAATTGTCTTGTATACATATTCTTTTAGCTTTCGTAATAAGATACACCTCTTCTCTTCCTAGAGTTTACATCTTTATGAACCAAATTTAAGCAATTAAAATAGTACCCATAACATGAATTTCTATTTTAATATGAAGGATAAGTTTTAACGTTCTTTTACCAACTTCCAATAGCTTCTTCTTCAAAATATATTTTATATTTACCACAATATGATGTAGTGTGACCAATAAAATGGCGGAACTATCACTTCATCAATGGAAATATCCAATTTATATCACCTCTCCACATATCTCAAGCTTTTATATAACACCTTGGTTGTTGTTAAGTTCTCAACAGTTGAGATCCTTATCTTTTCACTTACTCTCTATTTCTCTTCACATTGGTTAAACTTGTTTTTTATGTACCATCCTCATAACTAAGACCATTTTTACCCATAATAAAATTAGGTCTTTGATCACTAAGTAGTTTCTATAAGGTTTTTATGCCTTGATCTTCCATTCCTTTCAAAACAACATCATATAATTTCATAAACTAAAGATTATTCTTTGAACCATCTATTTTAATCTATGTTTCATGATTGTTCCTCAAGGACACAAATTCCTCCTCAACTCTTTTGATTCTCCTAAATTTATCCTTGATAGACATATGAATACCATCAATTATCTTGGTTTCTTCTTCAATATTCAATCTATTTTTCACAAATTATTTAGATTTCACATGATTATTATTACATTATTTTCAAGATTATCAACTTTTGCTTCATTTTAATCAACATAACTTGAATAATCCTTCCAAAAACCTCAAATTTTCATGTTCTTATTCTTTTAGATCAATCTCCTCAAGACCCCCTTCTAATTTTATAAGGATATCTTCAAATACTTTAAATTAAATATACTATCATAATAAAACATTTTATTTTTTCACTGATGCTAACATATTACCTTCTATATCTGAGATAAAATTAGTTACAATACCTTTTAATGAATCTTTATCAACATCTTCTTTCTCCTTAATAATTAAAAATTTTCTCTAAAACTTCTTTCCACTTGAATTTTGAGAATTGAAATTCTTTTTAGAGGGTAATTTCTTCTATTGTTCTTTTAGTATTCAAAATCACCAACCTCTACTTCAAAATTATTTATACATCCATAATCTTTGTGCTTAATCATTCCATAATGAAAACAATATAGGGGTAATTTATCCTCAAATATTCCTTTACTTCTTTTAATTTTTGTTTCCACCAGTAATAAGAATTTATCACTAATATAATCTTCATTTTCATCATCTTGAACATCTAAATTCTCCTATACTTTGAATGTTATATCTTTAGATGAATGTTCTAAAGATATATCTAGCTTCACCTATATTTCATATTTGATAATATTACCACGTAAGTCATCAATAGATAATTATAAATGGTTTATTTCATCAATTACTGACACCTTCAGGTTTTATATTAATGATAACCTTATGATGATTTTATTTATAATATCATAATCTTTGATATCATGACCAAGTCCAATTATTACACAACAAATCTTTAGTAATATAGTTAAATATACCATTTACATTTTCATTGGAACTCATATTGAGACCATCAATCATGTTTTTCCAAACCTATAGTTTTTCTTCATTCACTTTTCTATCACCATCATAGACGTTATAAAGTATATCCCAATCATATTTTTATATGAAAAAATCCATCACATTCATATACATTTGATCATAAAATCATCCTGATAAATAATTATGAGACTTAAAAATAATTATTCAAATTATTGTGAGCTTCTCTCATTGATCATCTAGTGGAATCACTTACTTATATTACCTTGTTCACTTGATCCATCCAAATTGATCTTGAGGCATGTATTTGGAAGCCATAGGCAGACCCATTAATCCTAAGTAGTGTGGAATCCACCCTTTATATAAAAGTTAGGCATGAGTCTTCTGAGTAAAGGAGAATGAACCCTAAATTTAAACAAGGACCCTAGTCCAGTAATGAGAAAGTGGAATATAACCTTAAGTTTATTTAAATTTTATTTTATTTATATTGTTCTATGAATCATTACAAGCCTCCCATACAGTCTAACAACCTGCTTCTATAAACATTACACATATTTGGGTCTCTACTGCCGACCTATTAGATCTATGAAACAATGAAGATAAAAAATTATCCATACACTATATATATATTAATGTATTAAGGATGATATATAATATAGTTCAAGGTCTAATGATAAGAACCATTCACTATATAGTATAAGGTAGTGTGGTAAGGACCTTATGTTATGAAGTTTAGGGTGATGTGATAAGGACTATATATCATTCCATTTATGGTTATATGATAAGGTACTTTTGAATTCATCATCAATTCCATATATAATGTAATTTTTTAGAAAAATTATATTGTTTGGAAGTGTGATATACTCTATATCCGTTGTTAAATAAGGATATAATCTATCATAATATACATTGTGTATAATATAATTACTTTCCCATCTGGGTTTAAATTTTATAGGTTTATTCTTGAGTATCAATAGTTATTTAATAAATAAATCATACTCTACTTAGATTTATTATTGAAGGTGAACCATTTCATGAATACTTGGGTCATTCTATTTTGGTGGACCTCAAGGTTATTAATGGTTCATAATATCTTTTCAATAGGTTTTCTAACTTGTCTAACCAAACATGATATTTTTCATCTTCTCTTAGTGGGTTGTAAATGTTTTTTTTATGAGTGAGGGTATTTAAAATTTGATAAAAAAGACAAAATCCACCCCATACACTAAGTAAAATGGGATTTCTAGTATATGGGTGTATTTAATGGTATTATAATCCCACAATACAAAAAAAAAGTTTATCAATTCATATCTTTTATTCTTTTTTAACCATCATACATAGATACTTTATAGGGTTTTTTTAATTCTTATATGTTTATTTTATATTTCGTATAATATAAAGAGGAACAATTAGACTATATATTTTATTTTGAGTTTATAATTTTCACCAAATGTGCTCTAAAATTTTATTTATTATCCATGGTGATGAATGTTTTTCACTAATATTGGATTTATGAAAGTAATCATATTTTTTTCTCACTTCTATAAAGGGAACTACCTTAAACCATTTAGAGAAGAAATTGTTGGCAATGAGGATGTACTTTCACTATCAAATAGTCATTTAAGATAATGGACCCATGATGTGTAGGCTCCATGTGAAAAATATTCAGGAGTACTCTAGGGTTTGATAGATAAATTTTGTGTATACTTGGAACACATGAAATTTATTTATGAACTTTGTACGGTAATACAACATTGAAGGCTAGAATTACCTTAGAATATGAATTTAACTACTAATTTTTGTCCTATTTGATGAGACTATATATTTATACATGGAACAATTTCATTACCTCAAGGGTATATCCTACTTCAATGCACCTAAGGAGGTCCATATTAAAAATTATCTAACCGAGCATCTTTATAAAATCCATACCATCACCGAGGATGATATTCTACACTCATTTATGAACCCATTTATTTTTAGATTTATCTTATGGTAGAACCATATATAATAGGTATTCAATTATTTAGGAAATATAATTGGATATTTGAATAACTTGAGGTGGGGGAAGATTCTTCTTAGAATAGGCTGGCATCAATTTTACTCACTTCCCCTATATCATTGTTAATAAAAGGGTAAAATAACCTTTAATATTCTAAATATTGCATGTTTTCCATTGTATCTTCTTGAATATTGTGTATTAATGTGATGTAATAAATAATTGGATCTATAGGAAATATAACTATCAATTATTGACTATGATTGAATAAAAATATAAACCCATGATTTCTAATGGAATATTCACAATTATTTTTTTGAAGAATAACTCTGATTCTCCATTAATGTTAAGCTGGGTGATTAATATTTTCATGGAAAACATTAAACCTATGTTAAATGCCTAGTATTTTTCCTCATTGTTAAAGAAACATTCTTAGAGGAGAAATTTGTATGGAAGGAGTGGGGTTGTAGAGGAGAAAAAAACCCAGTATGGCCTGGTTAATTTTAGGGACCTCCATATTTTCTTCTAGATGGGATCTAATATTATCCATTGAAGTACATTTCCTAGGTTACATAATCTTTACTAACATTAAAGTCATCCTCATCAAATTCTCTATGTTTTTAGTTTATTCCTTCATATTTGGATTAGAAACATGGAAATCTATGAGTGTGTTCCCTTTGGTTGTATTCTAATAGATGAAATAGATTTTAAATTTATAAATTATAACATTATATCTCTATAAACATATATTCTACATTATATAGTTGATAATATTCTTAAATTTATTGATGAAACACGCCAAGTGGACCTAATATTGTTAAACATAATGACAAGTCTTTTGTACCATAATTATTAGAGTAAGAACATTCATCTTGACTATAGAATATCTTCTCCAAACTTCCAAAATTATATGACTATGGTAGTAAAGTTTATTTTCATGTCCCTATTTATTTTAATGAGTGAGAAGTGTATCAAGGTACCACTCTAGAGTAACCACATATATAAAAGGAGGTTTTTGTAAATAATTTATCATTAAAACTAAATGTTGTGATAAAGATTACTTCATATTGGAAAATACACTATAATAATGAGTATACCTTGAATTTTTAACATTTAATCATCTATTTTGTCATGTTTAGGAATTTACTAGAAATGTTTTTGATAAATATAATGATCTAGGAAAGGATTAATTAGAATACTATAAACTCTAAAATATTATTATGAGGGAGAATACTGAATATTCCCCTATTATTTTTAGGGTAGACCTTAATACCTTGATATCAAATAATAAATCCAATGAACTTCCTAAATGTGACTTTGAATAAACATTTCAATATATTAATATATAGATTATGTTATCATAGCCTTGTTAACATAACCTCTAGATCAGAAAATAGGTCTAATCCTGTCATGAATTGACTAACTGGTACTCCATGTCGGCTTCCATTATTTTCCCTATAAGAGACATGAAGATTTAGTTCATTTTATATTGGAATATGGATATAAAATTTATTATATCAAACGAAATAAATTCATAGAAGTATACTCCTTAAGGTGAAATAATAGATAAGGATTCTTTGGTTTTAGGGTATATCCATATTCAATTGTTTTAATAGTATCCATATGTAAAGTAAATATCTTGAATAATATATTTTAAATTGATCTGCAATTCTATGATCAACACTGGAAAATTAAACTTTGGGTAGAGGTAGTTAGGGTTTTTAGATTTGATATAGACTCTAATTTTTCTATTTTTTTACCGATGAGTGTGATATTTTACAACCACTTATGTTATTTAACATCCTAAAAAAATGGACCTTGATCAATTTTACTACTTTGGATTCCACTATGGTGATATGGGAAAGATGTATCCTATTTATATTATTATTTTAACTAAAATTATGTTTAGGAAAACAGAGATTAGGAAAAATAAACATAGGATATTTTTCTTTTATTTCTATATAATTACATACAAAAAAATCCGTTTGTTCCTTTAGGAAATTTATATATTTATAATTTTTATAAAGATTAATGGACACAAAAATTATCATAGTTTTTAAGTCTTTTTTGATGTCCAAATTCACTTTTATAAGATAATTTATAGTTTTTTAAATGACTTCTTCAAAATAAGGTAAAGAATCATTAATCTAGAACACATTGAAATCATGGTAAAGGGAGGAGTTATCAATCCTTTCAAGAAAAAATATAAATTTTTCATATTTTACTTCATTAGATGTCTTATTTTCAAGGTAATTTTAAGACCCACCAGGCACTATCAAAATTAGATAAATGGTCATGGAACTTCTCAATATATATTTTCCTCTCATTTAATCTTATTTTATAATGAAAAATGTTATTTTCTTTGTATAATGATTTTTTTTTCAAATCTATGTTTTCATAGGTTCATATCATATCATGATCAACCTGTATAGGTTACATAAAGTAGATATAATTCCCATTCATAGTGGAGGGTGGTTTGAGGATTGTGTCTAGTTTTCCTTCATTGTATGAAAAATTATTTGATGAGTCTATCACTTTAGATATAAGAATAAGATAAATTCTCATAACTATATTTATTTCTATAATATGAAGATAGGAAGTAGAAAGTGCTCTATTACATCATTCTAAGGACTCGTCACAATGTTTTCTGATCTTTTGGGTGTTACCACCTATGAAACTCTATTTATTTTTGAATATTTCACCACCCACTATAAATATATAGTGTCAATTTTCAATGTTTTATTATATTCAAGGATAGATTTATCAACATAAAACAAAATTATTTTATAGTTGATGGATTAATTTAAAAAATGATGATAGGAATATGTCGTTACCATAATCATATACAGTCAAGTTTTTCTTAATAAGGCGTTGAATGTTATATCCTAACTGATGGCCATGGATTCTATGTTAGAGAGAAGGTCCCTAAATTGTGTTTTAAATATAAATTTTCTCAATGGGTTTTATATGATTTCATTATAACCCTAGGTTTTCAAATAAAATGGGGTTAAATTAGTTTCTTTGAATCTATGGTGACTAATGATCTAGGATGTAAGGAGAATAATACCAAAACCATTGTCCACCAAGAAAAAAAATATATCCATGTCATTAAGCTACATGGATTCATTAATTACTTAATTATAAACCTTTTACACATATATTTTATTTATAATAATTATATTAAATTAATTTAAAAAAATTTCAATGATATATAAATTTTAATTCTGTTGTTCTCATGGTGTTTGTTTCATAGTTCCAAGGTTGGATCACATGTGGATAATTATTGAAGTTATTTTAAAATGGGGATACAAATAAAAAAGTTAAATAAATTGATATTAATTTCCTTATATTTTTAAATAGTCTCAAATATCCATATGTGTTTTCACATAGGTATTATTCATTTAGTATAAATTTTATCATTATATGGTTAGTTCATTTAGGCAGTTTTACCGGCCATCATTAACTAGGTTCATTTTATTTAATTAAATTATTATTAAGATATTCTATAGCATGGAATGAGTTATAATATACTTATTATAATCATATTTAACAATAATTTAATTTCTATAACTAACCTTAAAGGCAATGGAGAAAAAAAGTACATTGTTTTACAATATTTTCATTTTAGAATCAAACATAAGGAGGGTGGAATATGAATATTCCATCATAATAATAACATATCAGTATATTTGGGACACTTATGTTACTATTTATCGGTGTATGTAAAACATATGGGGGTGGTATAAGAAGAATAAAATTAAAAGAGGTTTAATTGATAATTTAACTCTCCCTTTGGTTGTCTTATCTTAAGCTACCCCTTAAGGATCCTTGGAATGATATTTGGTTAGAATATGGATTATATGGGCATAAATAGATATATGAGTAGTTATATAGGTACAGTTTGAGTAATCTCCCAGGCATAGAAGGTGTGGGGAGAGGGGTGGTATTTATATGGGGAGGAGAGGGGTGTCTTTTAAATATTATATTCATTAGTTTATTATTTTCATTCAAGAATACCAATAGTTATTAAAATTATAACCATATATAGTAAGTGGTATATTTAATTTTGAAATAATGAGTTCTTACATCATCCCATATGAAATAAATCATGTATTTAAATTTTAATGTTTAAATGTGGTGTTTTTTCATATATAACTATTCATAAAAAATTCAACTATTTTAGAAAAATACCATAAAATCACCCTAAAAATTTTTCTATGTGGAGATTAAAAAAATGAAATAAATTTTAATAAAATAAATTTATAAACACGATAAGTTTAATTTTTAAATGAAACCCTTATTTATTTGAAAATTATAATTTTAATATTATGAAAAATTTTCTGAACCTTTGAAAAATTAATTATGGTCTCATAAAATTATATTAGAATTATAATTTAGATTAATATTTTTTTTGTAAAACCATTTTCTGAAAATAAATTTTATTTAAAATATTTATATTTTTATAAAAAATAAAATAAAATTCATATGTTTTGAAAAAATATACACTTATTTCATCATTTTTAAAACATTTATTTACATGTATCAAGATATAAATATTTCATATTGTCACGAACCGCCTTCACCAAAAGGAGAGAAGGGTCAGCGGATTTCCAGGCCCTTCCTTCTTTAAGTTGAAGGAGAGATAATGACCCCCGAAACCCGCCTTCAATAGGTCTCGGAGTGGCGACCAGTGCCAAGGGTATATAATCACACACTAAATGGAAGGAATTACCCTTTTTATTTTAATAGGATCGGGAGATAAGATGGTAAATCCCACAACACCAAACTGAAAGTGCAAAAACAACTAAAGATAACCCATTCCCATATGCATGTTCAAAGGTAAAAGATACAAGTCACAAACCCAAAGGTAAAAATAATACCAAGAAAAGAAAAACGACAACAGCAACTGTCCAAAAGTTCCACTCTAGTATGGTCCCGCATGATCCCTAAAGTCCTCCTGGAAACCTGAAATCATTTTTATATACGTAGGGTGAGCATACAAGTATACTTAGTAGGGAAAAACCAAAGACTCTCGCGCAAAAGTGGGGAGACGTACTAAAGTCCCGTGAGAAACAGACAACCAAACACTATCAAGGAGTTCATCCATCCCAATCACCGGCCACACTCACCAAATAACGCAAGAAAAGTAATGTATAATAAAAGCACATCGATGTTTTGGTACCCTGCACCACTTTCCCACCGGTTATTGAAGTCATCCTATGCATCGAACCAATCCCACCATTCTCACCGCAGTCCCACTGCCACACCCACCCGCATACACCTGGGCCATATCCTCACGCAGTCCCACTTCCAAACCCCGCCCGCAAACACCTGGGCCACAACTGTCACACATAACCACACCTGCAAACACCTAGGCCAGAACAACCACCGCCACACCCGAAGACACCTGGGCTAAAATATCTACTGCCATGACTGAAGACGCCTATGCCTCATCCCAAAGACACTTGGGAAACCACCTGCCCGCACACACCTGGGCCAACCACCACACCACTCTGCCCGAAGGTTCTTGGGCTAATAATGGACTTCGGGCCATCATAGCCTACCCGAAGATACTTGGGCTATCCAAGAAAGGGAGCAGAAAGGATCTAATAACCATCCACTAATAGAAGTGTTGGGAAAAAAACCCTCCCCCGTGAAATGGGGGTGTTCGGCACTAAGTGATCGACTTGGGTGGGGCGTGAATAAGAAACACAAAAACTACAAGTATATGTATAGGTTGCAAGCACTCACCCAGTTTAGGTTTTTCTTCAGCCAGCTTAAGGAACACAAACAGTACCAAGTCCAAGTCACCACTCACACCAAAATAAAACCCATTTTTCCCATCCTGGTTTACATGTTCAGTAATAATGTTTAAATAAGTTTCTGCACCTACTTGGGCAACTAGTAAGCATAAGCACAAGCCAAGGAAAGAGAACAGTGAAACATCAACTTAAACGTTCACACCCAGTTCTATGAACCCGGTTCTCTTGTAAATCCAAAACAACAAAAGAGGCAAGAGGTCCCTCAAGTACTGGAACCAAGGAAAACCCCAAGATGTTGCCTACACCTTCTACAACCAAAGGGGCTAGTGAGATCCCTCAAAGTAATGGAGGAAAAAAGGTAACCCCGAGACACTGCCCCGTGTCCCCCAAATTCTAGGATCTGACGGTTTCTCAACAACAGAGGATCCCACCCCAATTCGTGATATAGACAAAGTAACCACACTCCCTCAATTTCACAACCAGTGAAACCATAATATCCCATCTCTACCCACATCACCTAGAAATCCTCCCATGAAAGGAAAAAAAACCAAACCACTAACACCAACACAAAGCAGGTCCATTCCAGTATTTTTAGATTTAAAATATTTAACACACTCCATGATTTCAATTCCGTTGTATTTTAATCGGGGTTATCACAGAAAAAGGGTTGATCCTGGTGCTTTCAATTTATTTTGCAGAATATACGTAATTAACTAATTTCTTTTACACGACCAAAACAAGAAGTAAGGGTTTATTAGTGCATAGAGAAAGACCACCAACGACCACGATTTTCAGTAGGAGTAAGCCAAATCAGAAATCATTAGTCGTGAAAGAGCATAAAACAAACCAGCATCATCAATCACACCCCTCCCCATTCATTCTTTAGAATCTGTTTGTTATCTTCATTAAGGTTTGGTTCGCCCAAATCTATAGAATCAAAATAATACCCACCCCGCATGATACAGAGAAAGGAGAGACGAAGGTGAAACCCTACTTGATTGATCAACGATCGAAGTTTATCTTCACGCGCTAGTAATAGGGAATGCGTGACTTGCAGGGGTGGGCCCTCGGGAACTCAAGCACGAGCAGATGAAACGATGGGAGGGTGATCAAGGAAAAGAAACCCAGGGAGAACCCTTTAGTTTATAAGGACCGGGGACGGTTGAGATAAGAACGCGAAACCTCGTAAGGAGCGGGGTCATGGGTTGACCACGCAGCCCCACACGTCATTAAAGGGTCCCTGCCCTTTGGGGCGGTTTAAACCGATGCACACACTAGGTTAATTCATTAAACATTTAATTAAACTCCATTTATGGGTGTTACTGGGCTTTAAAACAAGCTTAAAAAGGGTCAAAATAGGGTTTAAAACTCAATTTGCGCAAACAGAAGCCGGTATTGGAAAACCTGTGGGGGTAGGCAAGAGACACCGGTAGCTGACAGCTACCGGTAGGCCAAGCTACCGGTAGGCCGAGCTACCATTAGCTGACAACTTCTGGTAGGCCGAGCTACCGGTAGGCCGAGATACCGGTAGGATGCAGCTACCGGTAGGCCGAGCTACGGGTAGGCCTGCTACCGGTAGGCTAAG
Source organism: Viscum album (assembly GCA_963277665.1). Lineage (NCBI taxonomy): Eukaryota > Viridiplantae > Streptophyta > Magnoliopsida > Santalales > Viscaceae > Viscum > Viscum album. Next base: position 1,036,973,123 of record OY728126.1, read on the forward strand.
GCTACCGGTAAGCCTACCGTTAGGGGTCAAAACTTGACCGAGAAGCCTCGATAACCTTCCTAGACTACCCAGAACACCCATCATCAGATTTTTCACTAAGTAATGGACCTCTAAGAACCCGGGCCATTACATTAGATACCTCTCAAACTATTCTCGCCCTCGAGAATCAAAAAAACCCAAGGAAAGAGAGGGTCCGAACAAACACCTTGAAAGATATATCTCATGTGCGAAACCCATTGTTAACTAAAAACACCTTCCTATTAAGAACCAAGAAACATACCACGTCAAACTACCCGGTCATGCAGGTTGGGGAGTCTCTTCCCCCATTTCAAGATACTATCCTCTTTGGGCGGCACTGACTCGCCCGCACGGGTTTAATCACACCCACCTTAATGCATCTTGATTAGGGTTCGGATCCTCTCCTCCCCATCGCCAAGACTTTTCACACACATTTAGAGTGGAAAGAAAAACCACATATTTCATACCCAACAAGGTAAAATGATCCACTACAACAAGTATAAATAGAACATCACAAAGCTCAGAACAACTCTAAGTACTAGGCACGCATTTGTGCTTCCCTCTCCCACGTACTCTCCTCAAGCCCACCATGTCTCCATAACACACGAACCAAGGGAATGGTTCACCCACGAAGCACCTTATCCTTGCGATCCTCGATCATCACTGGCCTTTCCACAAAAGGTCACGTCGTCCTCGATGTCTAGCTCTCCCCAATCGAGGACGTGTGAATCATCATACAGATACCGATGGATCTGGGACACATGGAAGATGTCATGTATCCTCAGTAGCGGTGGTGGTAACGCTAGCTGATAAGACACTTCGCTGACCCACCACAACACTTCGAAGGGTCCGATGAACCTGGGGGAAAGATTACTCCCCTTGTCGAACCTTCGTTGTCCATGCCAAGGGGAGACCTTCAAGAACACATGGTATCCAACCTCAAACTCCAAGGGCCTTCTCCTGGTATCAGCATATGACTTTTTTCGGTCCTGGGCCGCCTTCATCCTTTCCCGTATAAGCTAAACCTTCTCTGTCGTGCTCTGCACCACCACCGGGCCAAGGATGTCGGCCTCTCCGACTTCGGTCCAACACACAGGTGAGTGGCATGGCCTCCCGTACAAGGCTTCTAACAAATCCATACCAATGGTAGAGTGATAGCTATTATTGTAGGAAAACTCCACAAGAGGAAAATGTCGCACCCATGATCCTCCTGAGTCCAAAACGCATGCCCGCAGCATATCCTCCAAGGTCTGGATGGTGAGCTCTGTCTTCCCATCTGTCTGGGGATGGAAAGCAGTGCTAGGATGTAGCTGGGTTCCAAAAGCATGCTGCAATCCTCTCCAGACTCGTGAGGTAAACCGTGCATCCCTATCTAAGACTATGGACCTCAAAACTCCCTGAAACTGCACCACCACATCCACGTACCTTTGTGTCAAAGCATCCACTGCACTCGACTCCTTAATCGCCAAAAAGTGAGCTGATTTCCTCAACTGGTCCACTACTACCCAGATGGCATCCTATCCCCCTTGAACCTTGGGTATTCCTGTGATGAAATCCACCGAGATTTCCTCCCACTTCCACTTGGGGACATCTAGAGACTGCAACAAACCGCCTGGAACTTGGTGTTTAGCCTTCACTTGATGACACACTAGGCACTTGGCCACAAACTCTGCCACTGCTCTCTTTACTCCGGGCCACTAGAACTATCTTTTCAGACCCTGGTACATCTTGTAAACTCTCGGGTGCACTGCTAGTGGTGATTTGTGGAACTCACTAAGAACCTTGCCACACATTGCCTCTGTAACAAACAGCTTTACTCGGAAAAGCATCCAGTTCTGACCATCCTCCGTCCATCCTTTCGTAGCATTTCTCTGGTCAACTCGGTCATGCATCACTTCACACTCTGGGTCTTCTCACTGAGACTCCTCCACTTGCTGAAACAGAGATGACTGCACTGTCATCTGATATAGGCAACCTCTACCACCATCCATCATCACATCCAGGTGCAAGGCAGCCAACTCCTCCATTTCCTTCCAGGTGTTTTCCAACTCTCGGACCAAATCATATTGCGATCTCCTGCTCAAGGCATCAGCCACTACATTCCCCTTCCCTAAAGTGTAGGAAATCTCGAAGTCATAATCCTAGAGGAACTCCACCCACCTTTACTGGCACAAGTTTAGGTCCCTCTGGGAGAAGATATACCTCAAGCTTTTGTGATCCATGAAGACCACAAAGCGTTCTCTGATGAGGTAATGCCGCCATAAATTTAGCGCAAAAACGACCACTGTAAGATCCAGATCATGGGTGGCATAATTACGCTCATGTGGGCATAGCTGCCTAGACCCATAAGAGATCACCCCTTTTTTCTGCATCAACACACATCTGAGGCCTTGCCCTGAAGCATCACAGAACACATCATACGCCACCCCTTCTTCTGGTAGTCTCAGCATGGGGGCACTAACTAGCTTCTCCTTCAGATAGTTGAAGGCTGCCTTGTACTGCTCACTCCACACGAAAACCTGGTCCTTCTTGGTCAAGGCTGTCAAAGGGACTGCAACTCGGGTGAAGTTGGGTACGAACCTCTGATAATAACCTTCCAGCCCGAGGAAACTACAAACTTCTGCCACATTCTTGGGTGCTTCCCAAGAAACAACTGCTTCAACCTTTGATGGGTCCACCAATACCCCCTGCTCGGACACTACGTGCCCAAGGAAGGGCTCTTCTCGCATCCAGAACTTTCATTTCGACAACTTCCCATAGAGCTGGTGCTGTCAGAGGAGCTCCAAAACCGTCCTCAGGTGCTCCGTGTGGTCCTCCTCTGATCTTGAATAGATCAGGATATTGTCGATGAACACAACTAAGAACCAATCCAAGCACTCCTGGAAGATGGAGTTCATAAGCCCCATGAACACAACTGGGGCATTCATAACTCCAAAATGCATGACTACGAACTCGAAGTGTCCATATCTACACCTGAAGGCCATCTTCGGGATGTCACCCTCTTTTACCCTTAGCTGGTGATACCCAGAACGCAGGTCGATCTTTGAGAACCATCATGCCCCCTTCAGCTGGTCGAAAAGATTGTCTATCCTCGGAAGAGGGTAGTGATTCTTGATCGTCACCTGGTTCAGACTCTTGTAGTCTATGCACAACCTGAGACCACCATCTTCCTTCTTTGAGAAAAAGATCGGAGCACCCCACGGTGACGCACATGGTCAAACATAACCCCTCTTCATTAGATTGTCAATATGAATCCACAGCTCTGAAGGTGACATCCGATAAGGAGCCATCGAAATCGGACAAGCACCAGGCTGCAAGTCTATCCCAAACTTGATACCACGTCGAGGGGGTAGATTCGTCACCTCCCCAGGGAAGACTTCCATAAACTCACTGACGATTTCTAGCACCTCCACTATCTCAGCATCCACTGACTCTACCGACAGCCCGGATAACAAGGAGATTAGAGGTTCCCCTCGCCTGCTACCCTTCTGACTGCTCCGCTCGCCGGTGAAAGTAGCACGCCGGCCACCCAAGTCTGAGAACACAACCCTTCCTCAGAAGAAGTCGATGATGACACACACAGAGAACAGCCAGTCGATGCCTGGGATGACATCGTATGGCTGTATCTGTAGTAGTAGTAGATCCCTGACCGACTGATGTGGCCCTATCATAAGTCTGCATCCTCGACAAAAATATAACAAGTCGGTCTAACCTCCGATTGGTGTGCTCAACACCAGGGGCACTGGAATTCTCTAGGCATCTAGACCCAAGGCATGGGCTAGACTGGGTGCAACAAAGTAGTGCGAAGCTCCGGTATCGAACAAGGCATAAGAATGGGTTCTAAACAAACTGATCATACCTTGAATGACCTCCGGTCCAGCTGGGATTGCTGCCTCCGCGGTGTGCAACTACCCATGCCAAACTCCTCTGCCTCTCGGCTGTCGTCCACCTCCTAGACCACGCCCTGGTCGAGGTCCCTAAGGAGCGCCCTAAGGTCGGCCTCCTCCTACAATTTATGCCCTCGGAGGAGCGGGAGCTCACTGCCCCTGCTGCTGCTAGAAAGGCCTAGCTGGAAGCTGTTGCTGGGGTGGGTGTTGGGCCTACCCACCACCGTCGTACTATAATCATTCCGAGCACTTATTCCAGAGATGCCCATGGCTCCCACAGACAAAGTACCTCGGTCCTGGGCCCGAAAGGAAAGGGTGAGGACCAGGGGACCGTAACTGGAACTGCTGCAGTCTGCTCCCTACTGGTCGGAACCTGGAGGGTCCCGACGCTGGAGGCCTGGTGCTGACGACCTTCCCCTTAGATGATCCCAGCTAGATCCCCTCTCGTGACACACCTCCTAGAGTGTGCATCCTCTCCACCACTTCGGCCTTCTTTTGGACCTCCCAGTACGTCGGCAGGGTGAAGGGGGTAACAACATACTGGAGGGAGGGTCAGAGCGCCTCCTCTAAACGTCTTTCCCGAGACTCCTCGTCTAGAAAGAGGTCTGGAGAAAAACGTAGGAGGTCCTTGAACTTGATCCTCATCTCTCTTACTGACATGCTCCCCTGATCGAGGGAGAGTATCTCCTTCCTCTTTTCTGCCTTCATCGTAGAAGAGAGGAATTCTGCCCGTAACTCCTTCTCGAAATCAGCCCATGCCACCTCAGCCTCTCTCCTCTCCCCTAGGTAAAGCGTCCACCACTGACATGCTGCTCCCCAAATCTGGATGAAGGACAGAGAACCCAGTACTCTGTCGAAGCCCGGATCAGGATGAAGGCTATCACCATATTTTCTAGCCATCTCTCCGTCTTCATGTCAGAGGTGCTGCCCTCATACTTCTCAAGGGTCTGTCACTGGAAGGCCCAAAATGTCTTCTAGCACTGGTCGTCCTCCTCCTCCCATTCAGCTCTCTTCCAATCGACCAAGGTAGTCTCCTGGGCCTCGATCGCCCGCACCACACATGGTCGCCTCCCAGGTGCCATAGCTGCAAGGTAAACAAGGAATGCCTAAGCCCAAGTAGTGCAGAATATTGTTCTTAAAAATTTCTTAAACTTCTTATTGATTTCAATTCCCGAAACACCCATGAAACACGAGAACACAAGTCATTATGATGCATGTACCTTTCCTAGGGTCTCTACACTGCAATCAGTGTGGCCTCACTTGGTCGTTCGGTAGGTCTAAAGTCCTTTCATAGGATCACGGGGGGCCCTAAAATCCTGTGTCCTAGCCGGTCTTCCCTGGACTAATTCACGCACCAAGGTCACCCAACACTTTTTCCCTACTATCCCATGCAGTCCTTGTTGTGCCTAACTCCAGACTCCATCCTATCTCTCAACCATTCCTCTGATACCATTCTGTCACGACCCGCCTTAACCAAAAGGAGGGAAGGGTCAGCAGATTTCCAGGCCCTTCCTTCTTTAAGTTGAATGAGAGATAATGACCCCCAAAACCCGCCTTCAATAGGTCTCGGAGTGGAGACCAGTGCCAAGGGTATATAATCACACACTAAATGGAAGGAATTACCCTTTTTCTTTTAATAGGATCGAGAGATAAGATGGTAAATCCCACAACACCAAACTGAAAGTGCAAAAACGACTAAAGATAACCCATTCCCATATGCATGTTCAAAGGTAAAAGATACAAGTCACAAACCCAAAGGTAAAAAGAATACCAAGAAAAGAAAAACAACAACAGCAACTGTCCCAAAGGTCTATGCTAGTATGGTCCCACGCGATCCCCAAAGTCCTCCTGGAAACCTGAAAGCAGTTTTATATACGTAGGGTGAGCATACAAGTATACTCGGTAGGGAAAAACCAAAGACTCTTGTGCACAAGTGGGGAGACGTACTAAAGTCCCGTGAGAAATAGACAACCAAACACTATCAAGGAGTTCATCTATCCCACTCACCGGCCACACTCACCAAATAACGCAAGCAAAGTAATGTATAATAAAATCACATCGATGTTTGGGTACCTCGTGCCACTTTCCCACTAGTTATTGAACTCATCCTACTCATCGAACCAATCCCGCCATTCTCACCACATTCCCACTGCCACACCCTCCCACACACACCTGGTCCATATCCTCACGAAGTCACACTGTCAAACCCCGCTTGCAAACACCTGGGCCACAACTGTCACAGGTAACCACGCCTGCAAACACCTAGGCCAGAACAACCACCACCACGACCGAAGACACCTGGGCTAGAAGATCTACTGTCACTCCCGAAGACACCTGGGCCTCATCCCGAAGACACTTGGGAAACCACCTGCCCACACACACCTGGGCCAACCACCACACCACCCTGCCTGAAGGTTCTTGGGATAATAATGGACTTCAGGCCATCACAACCTGCTCGAAGATACTTGGTCTATCCGGGAAAGGGAGCAGAAAGGAGCTAATAACCAGCCACTAATAGAAGTGTTGGGAAAAACACCCTCCACTGTGAAATGGGGGTGTTCGACACTAAAGGCTCGACTTGGGTGGGGCGCGAATAAAACACGCAAAAACTACAAGTATATGTATAGGTAGCAAGCACTCACCCAGTTTAGGTTTTTCTTCAGCCATCTTAAAGAACACAAATAGTACCATGTCCAAGTCACCACTCACACCAAACCAAAACCCATTTTTCCCATCCTGGTTTACATATTCAGTAATAATGTTTAAATAAGTTTCTGCACCTACTTGGAAAACTAACAATAATAATCACAATCCAAGGAAAGAGCACAGTCAAACATCAACTTAAACTTTCACACCCGGTTCTCTGAACCCAACTCTCTTGTAAAGCCACAACAAAAAAAGAGGCAAGAGGTCCCTCAAGTAATAGAACCAAGGAAAACCCCAAGATGTTGCCTACACCTTCTGCAACCAAAGGGGATAGTGAGATCCCTCAAAGTAATTGAGGAAAAAAGGTAACCCCGAGACATTGCACCGTGTCCCCCAAATTCCATGAACCGACGGTTTCTCAACAACAAAGGAACCCACCCCAATTCATGATATAGACAAAGTAACCACACAGCCTCAATTTCACAACCAGCAAAACCATAAGATCCCATCTCCACCCACATCACCCAGAAATCCACCCGTGAAAGGAAAAAAACCAAACCACTACCACCAACACAAAGCACGTCCATGCCGGTATTTTCATATTTAAAAGATTTAACACATTCCATGATTTCAATTCCATTGTATTTTAACAGGGTTTATCACAGAAAAAGGGTTGATCCTAGTGATTTCAATTTATTTAGCTGCATATACGTAATTAACTAATTTCTTTTTCATGACCAACATAAGAAGTAAGGGTTTATTAGTGCACATAGAAAGACCACCAACTGCCATGATTTTCAATAGGAGTAAGCCAAATCATAAATCATTAATCGTGAAAGAGCATAAAACAAACCAGCATCATCGATCACACCCCTCCCCCTTCATTCTTGAGAATCCGTCTGTTATCTTCATTAAGGTTTGGTTCATCCAAATCTAAAGAATCAAAAGAATACCCACCCCGCATGATACACAGAAAGGAGAGACAAAGGTGAAACCCTACTTGATTGATCAATGATCGAAGTTTATCTTCACGCGCCAGTAATAGGGAATACGCGACTTGTAGGGGTGGGGCCTCGGGAACTCAAGCACGAGCAGATGAAATGATGGGATGGTGATCGAGGAAAAGAAACCTAGGGAGAACCCTTTAGTTTATAAGGACCGGGGACGGTTGAGATAAGAATGTGAAACCGCGTAAGTAGCGGGGTCGTGGGTTGACCACGCAGCCCCACACGTCGTTAAAGGCTCCCCGCCCTTTGGGGGTGTTTAAACCGATGCACACACCAGGTTAATTCATTAAACATTTAATTAAACACCATTTATAGGCGTTACTGGGATTTAAAACAAGCTTAAAAAGGGTCAAAATAGGGTTTAAAACTCAACTTGCGCAAACAGGAGCCGGTACTGGAAAACCCGTGGGGGTAGGCAAGAGCCATCGGTAGCTGACAGCTACCGGTAGGCTGAGATACCGGTAGGCCGAGCTACTAGTAGGCTGAGCAACCAGTAGCTGACAGCTACCGGTAGGCCGAGCTACCGGTAGGCTGCAGCTACCGGTAGGCCGAGCTACCGGTAGGCCTGCTACCGGTAGGTTAAGGCTACCGGTAGGCCTACCGTTAGGGGTCAAAACTTGACCGATAATCCCCGACAACCTTCCCAGACTACCCAGAACACCCATCATCACATTTTTCACTAAGTAATGGACCTCCAAGAACCCGGTCCATTACACATATTTTCATTTTATGAGATATATAAATATTATTTTACCCTTACATGGGTGAGTATACTATTCTAATGGTTAGGTTACTATTTCTAATGAATAGATTACTATTCCAATGGTCGGATTTCTTTTCCAAAGTCCATATTTATAGTGGTCATATGGGTTCCCTACTTCCTATAAATACCATATATTTCATTCATTATTCATTCCATTATATTTTATTTCAAGGTTATATATATTTTCATTTTTAGGATGAATATTATATTACTAATATTTTTCTTCATGTTTATAGCGTTCTTCATGAGTACAATTATTCTTTTGAATCGAACATATCCAGATTCTCATATTACAGTTTTCTTATTTTTCTATTTTTTATCCCATTGAAATGTTTTCAATTATTATGGATATATTTATTCTCTAAATGTAATTTTCAAATAAATATAACATTTTTCTATCATGTGGTTTATATAATCTATATAATTCTGGTTCATTTAATTCTTGTCCTTTTTCTTCTTTTCAAAAATATGTTATGGAATATAATGAATCAAAATCCATTTATCTTGAATTTATAATCTCATTTTTTATAAAAACACTTTTTTAATAAATAACTAATCTTATCATATAAGAGAAATGAGATAACTATAAACATATTTTAATTAGACCCACATAAGCTTGATAAACTCTCTTAGATTCCAATCTTTGATGTAGAAACTCTTTGCTTCATCCCTATAATGTAAACTACAATATTTATCAATTCTACCCATGTTTTTTAAACATTTTTTTATATTCACAACACTTATAAAATATATATTTGGTATCAAATACCATTTAAACCTGAATAATAGATTTCTATAACATTTATACCTAACATGAACATTCCTGGGATTTTTATAAACCCCCTTAAGTATCTCAAATAATCCCTTTATATGGAATTATTACTCATTTATTTATAATTTTACCATTATGTTTAAATTAAATTGATTGGATACTTGAAGAAACATTCTAGGATTCTAAAAAATTAACTTTTATTCTTCTATTTTTAACTTTTACCCACTTGTACTACCGACACTGTACAAAAAACTAGAAATCAGATGTCTAATTCATCTATCCTCAATACTTTGAGAAAATTGAGTGAAATTTTCTTGAACTTATTTATATTGTCCAAACATTTTAATCAATGATAATGATAATGAATTCCAAAATCATAATAAGTCTTAATAAAACCTCTAGTATCACTAAGTCACTTACATACCTAATCATATTAAGTAAATTTATATTCCTTAAGTTATTTTTTACTTAATTGCTTTAAAACCCTAATTGAATAATTATCTATTTATATCAAGCATCTTGATTCACCTATTGATCAATATCAACAATTATTTTGTCAGTTAGGTGATACTCTAACACATATAATTTCACCTCAATTGATAACTTTTCATAAGTCTCTAGTCATAGAAGTTATTTAAATTAATATTATCTATCCTATGGGGTTGATCTCTAATTTAAGTTTGATGATGATATTCTATTTATCTATAGATTTTTTTATCAAATGAGAATAATAAATTTATAACATTTAATAAATACTTTTATTAAATGGTTTCCCACTAAAATGATGACTTTTTTTGGATTTATAATACCCATTAGTATCCCAAGATACATATTTCATAATGATTTACATTGGGTACCATACAAATAATCCATGAATATATATGGTAAATAATTATTTTCAATCATATCACACGTGATTCTTAGATATATTAGTGGATAACACTTTATCAAAATCCATCATATGGATATAAGCTCAACTTCATTCCTCCAGTATACTAGTGGTTAAGGTATCCTAGCTATGTATAACTTAAAGAAAATTTTAGGAATAAGGAACCTAATAATCAAAGTCACCTCATTTATTTCCTAACTTACATAAGATAATTCATGGGAACCTAATGGTTAGGGTTACCTATACTAAATGATTGGAGACTTAACAACAGACATTTTCAAAAGAATCTAACACTTTTTGTTATGAATAGGATTTAAAACATTCCATCATATCGTATGGTATCCCCATTATATATACATGATTCTGGAGATTTATTTTCAAATCATATTCCTTCCACCAAATTAATATTTTCAAAACATATTGATGTGTAACACTTTACACAAATCATAGTTTTTGTTAATCACCCAAAATAGATTCTAAATGTATTGAAACGTATCCAAATCCATATTATGTATAAGGTATATTGTCATAAGTACACATACGTAATGTCATACAAGAACTACTACAATGTAAAGGGAAAACTATAAGTACCAAAAGAAAGTAAAATAGTAGCAACCACAAATCCCAAACAACGCTTACAAATCCAAGTTAGTAGTGACCAGATTGATCTCTAACCTACTCCAAGTGACCTAAAAAACTTTTTATATATGTGTAGGGTGAGTATAAAAGTATACTCAGTTGGATCATTCTCGGAGCCTCTCATTCAAAAGTAAAGAAAGTATGCTAAAGCATAGTTAACAACAAGTCAAACTAACTCGTCACCTAAATAGGTATACTATGTTCCCATACTCACCATGTCTACTCTCACCAAGTACCACATACAAGAGTATATAATATAATAATGAATATTGAGGGTACCCCGCTACCACTTCCCCACTAGTTTGCTACTTTTCCCCAACATCGCATTCCCTAAGCATCTCTCTCTAAAAAGAATTGCTTGTAGACACCTGAGCGAAGCACCAAAACATAAAACTTGTGAAATAAAACCACCACGTCCATGTAACCAAGGTAACTAAGTAGTTTCTGGGAGCCACCATAGGTTTCATAACATGTATCATACTTCAGGTATTATACCTCAATCCATTATAACCCATACGCCGAGTAAGGATCCTCAATCCATCACAGAATATACATGTTACACCTATAGTAGTCCATAGGAAACTATATCTAGAATATATGTGTGTAAATAACCACAAGCCATTATATCCCTCTGCACACATATATGGGGAAAGATAACCGTTGTTCCTACCAACACAAGTAACTACCAAGAGAATAGAGAGGGGCCAAAGGGGGTAGTCATCCATCCAACCTCCCACTGAGATGTTGGGGAAAACACACCCTAGGGATCAGAATCCCTAGGGTGTCAGTCTCCCTAACCGATAGGGTGTGGTAGCATATAAAAACATAAAAAAAGTACATGATAAAACATATATCACAACCACACTTTGGAAAAAACCTAGTATTAGACATAACTGCAGCTAACATCTCTCAGACTCATAGCTGCCACTGCTAAGACTAGATATCCTATAAGTAGACAATCATTTAAAGAGATTTATTAAATTATCTTGTCCCTTTTAATCAGTTTCACTTTACGTTGATTAATTATTTAAAAATTAATTAACTATTAGAATTTACCACATTACATTTCATCAGTATCACACCAAAGTTCTATGCCCTCTAGGCATAACCAAACCAAGTCCATAGATTCTCAGAAATATTACCTCCACATTGTATCCCAGCAACATCCAACCCCATGGGTTAACATCATTTATTTAATCATTTATTGAAATCATTATTAATTTCCCATATTCCTAGGTATTCTGGAAAAACATCATAAAATACCAAACACAATGGTCTTAATACGGTGAGTAGGTGAACTACCTGTTGAGTATTTTCTACCTATAGAAAGAGAATAGAACCATCTATCCTCGAGAAGTTAAACATAGAAAGCACAGGGAATACCCCACACGTCTTCACCTATTTTGGAAGGAGGGTAAGCAAGATTAGATTCCTTAAGCAGTGGGAAAAGTAAAACAGATAAATAACCAACAAGATTCAACAAGAATAAAATATTCACATCCAACTCATTTTATCATCCCCAGTGTCCTCCCCAACAACCACACGCATAAACCGACGCATCTCTCCACTCTAGGAATCAACTGCAGCCACCACCACTAGGCCTCCTTGCTCCCACATACCACAAAATCCCTCTAGGATTAGCCATACCACGCTCACACCACAAAAAAAGAAGTTACAAACAAACAACAAATACTGGGATCTTATCCCTAAATAAGACATTCTACCTTCACATGAAACGATCCCTCATGACCCCAAAACATAAGTCCCTTATACTTTACAAGAAATAGGTCAACTTAGAACCCTACTAGGAATTGTATATTATCAAACATACAGTTCTTTAATCCATCTTAAATTAACTGATTATTTATTATTAGGTTACAATGATTGGAAACCTAAAAATAAATATATCATAGTTATCATAATTAATTAAACAATTAATTTTACATGCCTTTAGTTATTTCATTAACAAGCATGAACATGATTCAGGTTTATCAGTTAAACATGTTTACTTCATCAATTTGATTAACAAAAAATTAAAATAACAACCAGGTTCATTAACATGCCTCTTTATCATTGTCCAATTAACTTAGGATTAAGTCTAGCTTTATGTTCTTTACTGATTTCCATTAAGAATAGTATGTCAAACAAGAAAAGGATAAATATCAAACTATCTAGAAAAATAAATAGGTAACAACATATGATTGATACAAATTCTTTAATCCAGTTCAAATATTTATTACGTCAATTCCATTGTGATATAGTGGGATAAATTATGATAACTCCACTAATTCATGTAAAAATAATAGAGAATACATGAATCCCCTAACTAAAAATCTTTACGATGTTATTTGAATGAGAACGGTCCAACACAACAGATCTTGATCACTTTCCCCACAACAACTGCATCCACCTAAGGATGTCGCGACACCACCACATCAACCAACAAACAAGAAATATCTATTAGAAATGTGGAGATAAAGTTCCATCACATGGAAAGGAGAAATAGGAGAAGAAGTATCGAAGAAAATTCAATAATGGAGGTGGATCATACCTTATATCGATGATGGTTCGACACTTGTTGCTTTCACCAAAACAGGGGGTGCACATGTAGCAGGAAGAAAATTCAAGGGGAAACGATCCAAGGATTACAGTTCGATCACACCACTCCTATGGGAAGAAATTATTGGGGCACCTCACACCAAGAGAAAGGAGAAGGAATGAAATAAGGGAAGGTGCTTGAATTTAAAGTATTAGATTTGAGACTAATGGGATTTGAAACAACTTAGAATTTCAATTAATGTAGATCACATTAAACTATGTGGTTTGACCAAGTAATGAAATCCCAACCCTTAGAAAAATTTAAGATAGAAGTTATGGGAATTGAATCAGCCTTAAATACCTCAAAACAAGTGTTTGAAAACGTTTTAAATAAAATAAAATGTCAAAGGGGTGAAATTATAGGAAGTTTGAAATATTGTTCATCGGTTGATATGGAAACACTGTAGCAGTTACCGACACCGATAGATGACTCACCAATAATGACAGTTGAATATGAATCACCTATAGATGACTCACCGATAGATGACACACTGACACTGATAGATGAAGATGACTCACCGACACTAACAGATGAAGATGACTCAACAACATTTGAAGATGAATCACCGACAAATAAATATGACTCACCAACACCGATAGATAAAGATGACTCCCTGACACTGATAGATGAAGATGACTCACCGAAACTGATAGATGGAGATGACTCACTGACACCGACATATGATGACGACTCACCGACACCGATAGATGAAGATAACTCACTGACACCGACATATGAATATGACCCGCCGACATTGAAATATGAAGATGACTCACTGATACAAATAGATGAAGATGACTCTCCAAAAACAATATTTACAAAACTAGAAACACAATTCACAGAACTAGAAACTTGGAAAAGTGTTGGGGATTAGTCATCTTGACCTCCTAGAATATCTTAAGCACCAGATTTCAACAAAGGAATATATGAGAGTGGTATGGTCCATTACATCAGATACCTATCAAAACATTCTCATCCTCGAGAATCCATGACCAACTGAGAGGGGAAACAAAAAATGGGTCCAAACAACCAACCTTTGAGATACCTCCCAAGGACCTTTCCACCAAAGGATCTCAACCACTTCCTTAAAGGAACAACATGAAAACTATAACTATATCCTAGATACTATCCAAGAGGTGATACCTTTCAAAAGCGAGCAAGTCACAAAAAAGAAACGAGATAAAGCCATCTTATAAATAGTAAAGGTTTACAACCAAAAAACAAACATTAGTACAAAAAAAGAGCTAAACTTCAAAAAAAAATGAGGGTAATGAGCACATATCTACGACTCACATTCCCAAGTACTCTCCTCCACACCACCATTCTACCACAAGACACAAACCAAGGGGATAATACACCCATGCAATACCTTCTCCATATGATCCTGGATCTTTAGAGGCCTCTCCTAGAAGGTCACATCATCATCAACATCGATCTAGCCCCAATCAATGACATGAGAGTCTTCATAAAGATAACGAAAGATCTGGGACACGTGAAAAACATCATGTATCCTACTAATCTATGGGGAAAGCGATACCTGATATTCAATGGCTCTAACATAAGGAAACACCTCAAAAGTCCCAAAAATCCAGGGAGAAAGCTTACTCCCACAACCAAACCATTGTTTTTCATGATAGGGATTCACCTTTAGAAACACGTGATCACCAATGTCAAAATCCAAATGTCTCCTTCTATTATCAAAATAGTATTTATGAAAATTATATGCTACTTTCATCCTCTTATGAATCACTTGATCCATCTCTGTAGTGTTTTGTACCAATTCTGGCCCAAGGATTGCTGAATCTCCTACCCCAGTCCAACACAATGGAGAATAGAAAGGTTGAATATACAAGGATTCAAACTGTTCCATAATGATGGTGGAGTAGAAACTATTTTTTTAGGTGAAATATACTAAGGGTAAGTGCCTCATCTATGAACCTAAAAAATCTATGACACAAGAGTGAAACATGGCTTCAAGAGTCTGGATGGTCCACTCTGTCTAACCATCCATCTATAGATGAAAAGAAGTGCTAAGAAATGGCTAAGAACCAAAATCATGATAGAGACCTCTCCACACCCTGGAGGTAAAATGTGGATCTCAATTGGAAATGATCAACCTTGGGACTTCATGGAGTCTCACCACATCCTCTAGATACTACCTTGACAAAACCTCCACTAATCTTGACTCCTTGATTGTTATAAAGTGGGTTGATTTTTTCAAATGATCCACAACTACCCATATAGCATCATAGCCTCCCTGATCTTGAGGTAAACCGGTAACAAATTCCATATATATTTCCTCCCACTTCTACTAAGGAACATCTAATGGCTAGATAAACCCACTGGGAGCACGATGCTTGGCCTTCACCTTCTGGCAGACCAAACATTGAGACACAAACTCCACAACTGCACACTTCAACCCAGGACACAAAAACTAACTTCTAAAAGCTTGGTATGTCTTTGTTACACCAGGATGTACCGCTAAGGGAGAAATATAGTACTCTATGAGGGCTATCTCATGAATTACCAAAGAAATCAAAATACATCTCTAAAGCAACACCCAATGTTGTTCATCCTTAGACCATCCATCACGGGCCTCACCACAAACAACTCAGTCTATCTAGAAATCCACCTCTAGATCCCCCAACTGGTACTCTTCTACATGTTGCACAATAGATGACTGCAACATCATATGAAAGAGACAACATCTTCCCCAAACTTTTCCCATATCCAGATTTAATGCCAAAAATGTCTTCCATTACTCTCCAGGAATCACCTGATTCATGCACTACATCACTACATGACTTCCTGCTCAGAACATTGGATAAAACATCCCCTTTACCCAGTGTATATGAGATTTCAATGTCGTAATCTTATAAGAACCCCATCCACTGACATTGTCACAAGTTCAAGTCATACTGGGAGAAAACATACATTAGGATTTCATGATCGATGAAGATCACAAATAACTCTCTGATGAGGTAAAGTCTCAAAAAATTTAGGGAAAAAACCACTACTTCCAAATCAAGATCATGGGTGGAATAGTTACGCTCATGGGTATGTAACTACCGAGACACATAAGAAACAACTGATCTCTACTGCATCAGAACACATCCTAACCCCTTACATTAACCATAAAATAAAACGTCAAATTGAACTCCTTATGCTGGTAAGTAAAGAACTGAAGCACTAATCAACTTCTCCTTCAGATACTTGAAATATTCCTGACACTAATCAGTCCATACGATTTCCTGATCCTTTCTAGTCAATGTCGTCGGATGAGTCTCAACCTGAGATAAATCCGCTATGAACCATCTGTAATAGCCTGAAAGACCAATGAAATTTCACACCTCCACCACTATCTTGGGGGATTCCCAAGACACAACTGTTTCTATCTTCTATAAATCCATATCTACTCCCTACTGGGATACAAAATTCCCCAAGAAACAGACTTCTCGATCCCAAAACCCACACTTTGACAACTTCCTAAACAATTTTTGTTCACGAAGAACTCCCAAAACGGCATGCAGATACTCTGTATGCTCCTCCTCAGACACATAGTACATAAGGATTTCATAGATGAAAACCACCAAAAAATTATCCAAGAACTCACACAACACATCATTCATCAACTCCATGGACATTGCTGAAGCATTTGTCACACTGAATGTCATCAAAACAAACTCTCAATGTCCATGACGACAACGAAAAGCATGTTTTGGGATATCTTCATCATTCGCATGCCTATGATGATATCTTGACCTCAAGTTATTCTTTGAGAACCAACTGTTAGCCTTTAGTTGATAAAATAAATCATCAATCAATGGAATAGGATAGTGATTATTCACTATCACTTTGTTCAAGAGATGATAATCGATACACAACCACAAACTGTCGTCAGTATTCTTCACAAACAAAATTGTTGCACCCCACGATAACACACTCGGAAAAAAACCACACTACAACAAACCATAGAGCTATATATGCAGATCCTGTAACTCAGAAGGCATTATCCTATACTAAGACATCGATATAGGAGACGCTCCTGGCTGTAGCTAGATCCCAAACTCGATCTCTCGTTGAGGGGGTAATGCTACAACCTCTTCTGGAAAAAACATCAGGGTACTCTTATATGAACTTGGGAAACACCAACTATTGAACCTTTGACGAACTAAGAATCATCTCATCCATCAAATATGATAAGGATGGAATACACCTCTGACCCATCTGATGACATTTCTTGAAAACAAACACCACTGGCTCTCCATCAGCATCAAAGAACACTATCTGCCACCTAAAGCAATCCATGATATACTGTACCAAATAAAACCAATCCAAGCTAAGGATGACATCATATGGTTGTATCCATAAACATAAGAAATCTCCCCAAGGGTGGTGATGCCCCAACACTAGCTCATAGTCTCTACATACTTTAAAAAAGTCAGCATGACTTCCAACCAGCATAGTTAACCCCAAGGGCACTGGAAGCCTCTCTACCTCAAGTCCTAATGAATGGAAAAGGGTAGGTGATATGAAGGAGTGTGTCCCTCATAAATAAAACAATGAATAAACCCAAGTAGAAAACAAAAAAGGGTTCCTTGAATGATGTTTGGCTCTCCTGACACTGGAAACACAAAAGCACGAATCTGACCATGACCTGCTCCACAAACTCTATGACCCTGATGATGACCACCACCATGGTCATGCTATAGTATATGAGGATGGAGAGAATCTTGTGGTTGTCCTATGCCTTCCCCATCGGCTCTCTTCTGATATAAAGCTGGTGCAACCTGATGCTACTTCCTTGGCTAGAACTACCTTAACGGAGGCACCTAAAGTAGAACACTTGATGCACACTGATTACTTAGAAAGGTTAGTAACTCTTGATTATAATGACCTTGGCCTCCACAAGAAAAAAATTCATGATCTCTTGGAATAGGTATGAGAGTCTCTTACCCAAGAGAAACTAGATACTGAGGGCTGGGACCTACCCCCATCTGATCAGAAGCTCTTCTTCCCTGAAACCGGGAACCCTGAACCACATATCTGCTTTGTGAGGAATCTTGAAGACTCCCCTCTCATAGTGATTAAGTTCCGAATAATGTTCTCTCAATGACCTATACCCTCTTCAGTACCTCAAGACATGTCTTTAACATAAATAGGGTGATCTGTCACTGGATATCTAGATACAAAGCCTCCTCTAAATGCTTCTTTAGGGCCTCCTTAATTGGATAAAAGTCCAAAGCATATCGTAAAAGGTTCCTGAAATAGTTTCCAAACTCTCACACACTCAAGCTCCCCTATAGAAGGGTAATAAACTCCTGGATACTTTCCTCCTTTACAGTTGAAGAAATAAACTCGACTCTAAATTTGTCTCAGAACTCCTTCCACGAGATTGTCAACTCCTCATGATCCACTAGGAACAAGAACCACCACTTCCTTTCTTCTTCATGCAGCATTGTCACAACCAATGAAACCCAGTACTCTTTCTGAGCATGGATTGAGATAAAATCTATCTCAAACTCCTCCAACCAATATTTTGTGACTGAATTTGAAATTGATCCCTCATACTTCTGAATACTCTAGTGCTGAAACTTTCAGAGTTTCCTCCTCTATTTGTCTCCATCATCAACCTCTACTCTGTGGCGATCGAATGGCACATCCAGCTAAACATATTCTATGTGAACCTAATGGAGACGTCGAACTGGAACCATACCTACAAAATAAAAAACAATTAGAGCTCCTAATCTGGAATATGGAAGACTCAACATTAATTAATTAATTTTTTTATTTTATTCATTTTAGGTTAACCGACCCCAAGGTCTACCCATTCAAACACGGGCACAAAGAAGAACGATGCATGATCCTTTTCTAGGTCTCTAACCTATAATAAGTATCACCTAGTTTAGTATCCACTATTAACTTAAATGTTTGTGCATGATATCACTAGGGTCCCTAAATACCCATGTATCAGCTGGTCTCATGTGTTTACAACATTTTTTAAACTTGACTGATAGTATTTCTAAACCAACCCATGAAACCTCACCAATTCCTAACTACAAACTCCATCCAATACATAAACCAACCCTCTAATACCACTCTGTCATGACCCCCTACGCCCATATTGTACCCCTCTTAGGTCATCAATGTGATAAGGGAGCTAATGACCCTTGTGTCCCGCCTCTAGTAGGCCCCCAATTGGTGACTAGCACTGAGGGTATAGTAAACTCACAAGTGGGTAGAATTAACCTCTAAGAGAACACATGAGAAAGAGAGAGATAATATAGACACCAACCAACTCCTTCTCAGATTACAATATAAAATAAATCCCAAGTAAACATATGTAATGTCATGCAATAACTACTACAACTGAAAGGGAAAGCTGTAAGTACCAAAAGAAATTAAAATAGCAATAACCACAATGCCAGAATAGATCCTGCAACCCCAAGCTAGTAGTAAATAGAAAGATATCTAACCTACTCTAAGTGACCTGAAATTTTTTATATATATGTAGGGTGTGTATAACAGTATAGTTAATAGGATCCTACCTGGTGCCTCTCGTGAAAAAGTAAAGAAATCATGCTAAATCACAATGAACAACAAATGAAACTAAATCATCACCTAAATAGGTATACTATATTACCTTCTTCACTATGAATACTCTCACCAAGTATTGAATACAATAATATATAATATAATAAAGAATATCGAGGGTACCCCACTACCACTTCCCCAATGGTTTGCTGCTTTTCCCCAACTTCGCACATCCTAAGAATCTCTCTCTAAAAAGACCTGCCTGCAGACACCTGGGCGAAGCACCAAAAAATACAACTTATGCAACAAAACCACCACATCCACATAAATAAAGTAACTATGAAGTTTCTGGGAGCCACCACAGCTCGCATAATGTGTATCATACATCGGGTATTATACCTCAAGCCATTACACCCATACGCTGAGTAAGGATCCTCAAGACATCAAATCCTATAAATGTTACACCTATAGTAGTCCATAGGAAAATATATCCAGAATATATGTGTGTGAGTAACCACAATCCATTACATCCCTCAACACAAATATATGGGGAAAGCTAGCTGTTGTGCCTACTAGCACAAGTAACTACCAAGAGAAGAGAGTAGGGAAAAGGGGGCAATCATCCATCCATCCTCCCACCAGGATGTTGGGGAAAACACCCCCACGGCTTAGAATCCCCGGGATGTTATTCACCCTAACCAACATGGTGGGGTAGAGTTTTAAAACACAAAAAAAGTACATGATATAACATATATCACAACCACAATATGGGAAAAACCTAGTCTTAGACAAAACTACAACTAACATTTCTCAGACTCCCGACAGCCACTGATAAGACTAGATATCCTATAAACACACAAAAATTTAAAGAGATTTATTAAATCATCTTACCCCTTTTAATCGGTTTCACTTTATGTTGATTAATTCTGTAACCATTAATTCACCATTATCATTTACCACATTACATTTCATTAGCATCACACTAATGTTACATGCCCTCCAGGCATAACCAAACCAAGTCCACAACTTCTCAGAAATATTACCTCATCATTGCATCTCAGCAATCTCCAAACCCATGGGTTAACATCATTTTTCAATCATTTATTAATAGCATTATTACTTTACCATATTCCCAATCATTCTAAAACAAATTCTAAGCTACCAAACATAAGGGTCTCAACAAGGTGAGTAGGTGAACTACCTATTGAGACTTTTCCACCTATATAAGATCATAGACCTATCCATCCTCGAGAAGCTAAACATAAAAAGAATGTGGAATACCCCATGAGTCTTTGCCTCTTTTGGAAGGATGGTAAGAAAGACTAGCTTCCTTAAGAAGTGGGAAATGTAAAGTAGATAAACAACCAAAAAGATTTAACAAGCATCTAACATTCACATCTAACCTATTTTATCACCCCTATGTCCTCCCCAACCCCCACATGCATAAACTGATGCATATCACCACTCTAGGTATCAACTTCTTCTACCATCACTATGCCTCCCTTCCCCTACAACCACAAAACCCCTCCAGAATCAGCCAAACCAGGATCACACCATAACACAAGAAGTAAGAAACAAACAATAGAAACTGGGATATTGGACCTAAAAAAGGCATTATTACTTCACATGCAACGAGCCCTCATGGCAAAAAACATAAGGATCTTGGCCTTTACAATAAAGAGGGTAATTTAGAACCCTACCTGGCATTGTCTTTTATCAAACAACCAGTGCTTTAATCAATCCTGAATTAAATGATCCATTATCAGTAGGTTACAGTGACAGGAAACCTAAACATCAAGATATCATAGATATCACAATTAATTAAACAATTAATTTGACATGACTTTAGTTATTTCATCAACAAGCATCAAAATGAATTGAGTTTATCAATTAAACATGTTTACTGCATCAATTTGATTAACATCAAATTATAATAACAATCATGTTCATTAAAATTACTCTTTATATTTGGCCAATTAACATAAGATTAAGTCTGGATTTACATTCTTTGTGTATTTACATTAAGAACAACATTACAAACAAGAAAATCATAGATATCACACTATCTAGAAAAATCAAGAGGCAACACCATATGACTGATTCCAATTCTTTAATTCGATTCAAATATTTATTATGTTAATTACATTGTGATCTAGTGGGATAAATCATGATAAATATAATAATACACATAAAAATAATAGAGAATCCACGAATCCCCTACCTAAAAATATTTCTAGCATTCTTTGCATGAGAATGGTCCAACACAACAGATCTTGATCACTTTCCCCACAAAAACTATGTCCACCTGAGGATTCCGTGACACCACCACATTAACCAATATCCAATAAATATCTATTAAAAATGTTGAGATCAAGTTCCATCATATGGAAAAGAGAAATAAGATAAAAAGGATGGATAAAAACAAAAGAACGAAGGTGGATCATACCTTTTATAGATGACAGATTGACACTTGCTGGTTGCACCAAAACAGGGGGTGCACGTATAGTGGGAAGAAACTTCAAGGTGAAATGATCCAAGTATTATGGTTCGATCACACCACTCCTTTGGGTAGAAAGTATTGAGTCACCTTACACCGAGATAAAGGAGAAGAAATGAAAGAAGGGATGGCACCAGACTTTGAAGTATTAGATTTGAGACTAATGGGATTTGAAACGGCTTATAATTTCCATTAATGTAGATCACATTAAACCACACAGTTTGACCAAGTAAAGGCATCATGGCCCTTAGGAAAAATTAGTATAGGATTCATGGGATTTAAATTAGCCTTAAAAACCTTAAAAAAGCTTTGAACATGTTTTACATCAAATAAAATGTCAAAGGGGAAAAATTGTTGGAAGCTAGAAAAAATATTCAATAGTTGATCTAGAAACACTATATCACCTACCGACACTAATAGATGAATCACAGACACTACCAGTTGAAGACGACTCACCGAAAGATGACTCACCAATAGTTGAAGATGAGTCACCAACACCAACAGATGAAGATGAATCACCGACACTAACAAATGAAGATGACTCACTGACATATAACTCACAGACATTTAAAGATGAATCACCGAAAGATAACTCACTGACAGGTGAAGATAACTCACTGACACCGATAGATGACGATGACTCACTGACACTGATAGATGAAGATGACTCACTGACACCAATAGATGAAGATGAATCATCGACACCGATAGATGAATATGAATCACCGACACTAATAGATGAAGATGACTCACCAACACTAACAGATGATGATGACTCATCGACACCGATTGATGAAGATTACTCCCCAACACCAACATATGAAGATGACTCATTGAAATCACTATTCACAAAACTGGAAACACTGTTCACAGAACTGAAAATGTAGAAAGGTTTTGTGGATTAGTCATCTTGACCTCCCAGAACAACTCAAACACCATATTTTAACAAAGGAATGTATGAGAGTGGTCTGGGCCATTACATATGGGAACTCTTCATGTAAAGTTTTATAATTATCCGAGATTTATAATTATCCGAGATTTATAATCTCCAAATGAATAATTTTGGAGTGAAAAATATCTAACCCCCTCTTTTCTAGAGATGGTATAGGCCTCCAGGCCAATGGTAAGTTTGACCCAAAGTCCATCTACACCAGGATACTTTACTCAATAGAGAATCCAATTCATCATAACTCTAACAATAATATATATAAACTATATTCAATAACTAAAATCAATCTAATAACTTTAATTACAAATCAAAGTCAACGTTGGCGAAAACTAAATCAATTATTATACCTATAATGTAACTACTTAGATTTTATGTGTGATAATATCTATAAGTAGTTTAAATAACTTTAAACTAAAGTATAAAAATATTCATAACAAATTTTTTTATAAATATGAATAAAGAAGGGAATAAATTTTAAATAAATGAACATTTCACATATTTAAACATGATATAAATATCTATGAACAATTTATAAATAAAATTTAATTATAAAAATTTTATATTGTAATTATTAATTTAGTACATTCCATAATCTTGAATATAAGCACTTTATAATCATTTCATAATATGAACTCTTTTATATTATTCATTATATGGAATTTTACTTTAAATATATGATATTTTATGTATTATAAACATTTTATAAAAAAAATTTTACTATTTAAACACTTTACATAATCTAAATATGATATACTTAACATTATTTAAATCTTGATAAAATCAATCATCAAAACTCTTTTGATGTGGTCAAAATAATATCTCAGGATAAGGCTTTAATTTGAATAATTAAAATTAATAATTATGAACCATTCATAATTAAAATATAAACACTTTATATTTTGGACTTATTTTGTAATTTATAGAGTTTATAAATTACCCATATTATTTATAAATAAACACTTTATTTTCAAGTAATAAAGAAATACATATAATTTGGTAAAAGGTATTTTTAATATTACCATTTAATATTAATGGGTATTTAATAATAAATTATTTATAAACACTTGTTAATTAATTATAAACCATTTAAAATTAATTTATTTATAAATAATTTATAAATAAATAAATATCCAAAAAATAACTTTTATCATTATCTATAAACAATTTATAAATAATAAAATTCATTTCATAATTGAATTTAAAGAAAAAATAATTTTGTCTTTATTAATCATAATTTAAGATTGATTCTAAGAAATAGGATACGACTAGTAGGGTTGTAATGATAAAATGGTTTAAGAGATACCAATCATATTTTATGACTGATATTCACATCTTCACTTATGATAAGGATATCATATTTAATCATATGAATCAGTACAATATTAGTGATATGATTCTCTATTTTTTCAAACATAGTCATAGTGAAATCATATTTAATAATACTCTGGAGTCATGTGCTACAACTAATAAAAATATATAGATTTTTATATGAAGTAACTACTTATGTTATCCTATATCATAAGACATGACTCAACTATCCAAAACTAACTTCTTAATCATATTGTATAATTGGGTTATTATATATAATACAACATCGATGATATTCATTTAAAGTATAATTTCATAAATCTAAACACATGGAAGGCTATGATACCACTGATGGATTTTATATGGATGTAAAAAAATTAGATTTAGTAGAATCAATAAAACCATAAACCACGATTTCTATGCAAGATAAATGAAAATACGTGTAACTAGAAATGAAGAAACTATGTGTACCTTACACCGATTCCACCACATGATTCTACTATTGTATTATTCTATGATTGATAGTGATCTGAAGGGAATAATTTAAATACTATTCTATCCATAAGGTATTTTTTAGCTTCTGAATTACTCATCATATGAGAAGGATCCATCACCTCACCACAGTGTGCTAACACCACGATAGGTAAAGGTGAAAGACGATTGGAGCTTTGAGAGGGATATTTTCAACTGTGAATGAATATGATACACCCACATACCCATAAAATGGTTTTTTTCTATTTATATAATACTTTTTAGGATTATCCTTATATTATTAGTCATTTACTCATGAATTATAATACATGAGTAAATTCTATGACCAAATATAACATGAATAAATTTAACTCCCTTGCATTATATCTTATGTAACAAATCTTTAGTGATAACCAACTTGGATGGAATCATTGAATGGTAATAGTTATCATTTGGTCTCTAAACTATCAAATAAATTAGCATGGAAGACACCATGAGATATATTATTCATACACTATGACTTATCCATGAATATACCATTATAATAACCATAAATTGTACCCTTTGATTTAAAGGCAGTGGAATGTTTACATAACTTATGATATAAAATATCATAAAATATGATATATACTATAGCATCATATGAAAAAGTAATTAGGAAGTACCTTCTCCTTAATCAAGATCCACCATGATAGATTTAATAAGTTGTATGGACTAAGTTAAGGTACATATATTGATAAGGTATTGAAGATATTTAGTATAAAAAAATCCAAGAGGGGATTGTTTCCAATGTCATATGGTATAAATCTCTCCAAGAAAATGTGTACTCAGAAAAAATAGGATAGATAGATAATAATTATAATCTATTGCACATCGGTGATTAGTTATATCATGTTTTTCATGTCATGTACCTAGATTGTTGTTGCCTACAATTTGATCATGGTAAGCATATATCAAGCAGACCCAGGTGATTCACATTGGATAGATATAAATAATATCCTGAAGTAAATGAGGTGTTAAAAGGATATGTTCATGGTTTATGAAGGTTTATGAGGAACTAGTTATCAAGGGATACATATATACTAGTTTCTTGATATATTAGAATTATTGGAAACAACAGTCAAGATATCTATTCTTTCTTAATAGAGGAGTTGTGTGTTATAAAAATTCAACTTAACCAATGATAACATATTATAGATAAAATTATTTGTACATTGTATATTTTTATACATAAAAATAATTAATTTGGATACCCAAATTCACCCTAGAACTTAATGTCATACCTAGTGGTAATGATGTTGTCACTCTATATTGTGCTAATACATCCATAGTGGTCCTAGACAAGAAAAACATGTCCCATTGATAGAAAATTCATATAATCTGGAAGAATCACCTATTGGTGGATTTTTATAAAAGGGTTGAGGTTATAGTAGGAATATTTTCCATAAAAAATAATTTCATGGAATAATTTACTGAATAATTTTCTTAAAAAATCATTAATATCATGTGAGAGATAGTATACCAAAAATTATTAATAATTGGCTCTATTTTAAGTGGTATTATATTATATTTAGTTCCCTATAACTAACTAATACTATAATTCCAATTACAAAAATATTAATATAATTAATATCTTATCACCTGATGATTGTTCTTTTGTGTATCATTAATGTTATAATGTTCTTAGAGTATTTGTCGCATTTAAAGGTTATAATAGTTCCCTACAACAATGAAAACCTAGATATGTTTATATTATTCCTAAATATATATCATGTGTTCGAGATAACATCCATATGATGTGAAATAGATGATGTGTTTAATATAAAGTTCTTGAGAACTCAAAAGTGATTGAGGATCCTTCTTATGAAGTTTTCACTTGGTAATATCCATGAAGGGAGGTGATGAGGAAAAACCCACCAATAAAAATTCAACATGTTGTGTATGTCATTGAATATTCCTATATGTGAATGTGTGTATTTGTCCTTAGACTTGATATTATTTTTAATGTATATCATGAATCACATACTTTTATGTATAGATAAAAATCGTTGTATTATATTCTCATGATGAGGTGGGATATGTTGGGTTTCTCATAAGTGATATGACATTAATTGAATAAGTAATGAAAATATTTATTCATTTTGATTTAATAGAAGAAGATATCTCTAAAACATTAATTGAAATAATCTTTCTCATTTAATCCATTTCAATTTTATTTAATCAACGAGTTCATTTTAGGAATTTAAATAAAGTTAAATAAAGTATATAGGTTGATGGCACAAGTATGAAACTTTCTTGATGAGATATCAAGGCAAAGGGATTTTATAAGACAATAAGTATTTGTATGAGTTTGTTTCCATTAGGACATTAACTTATTTCTTTATGTGTGACCTAGCATGTTTCTAGATACCAATCTTGGAATTTAAGAAAGTTCACTTCGTGCTACTCAGAAAGAGGCCTAGAGGGTCACACACTATATGAATCTAAAATATTAATTAAATTATATTTGAATATAATGTTAAGAATAAATATTACTCTAAGTTTCAGGAAAACTAATTATTCAAGTTAATATGATAACATAATTTTAATGATTATTTATTCAATTTTAGAATATATTTGAGTTGAATATTAAATATATAATTATCCAAAAGTTAGTGAATATAATATTTATTTATCTCTTGTTCATTATTCAAAAGGTAATAAAAAAATATTTATTTTAAATATTCATTTATTTACATGAATACTAATATAAATATTTATTCAAAAGTTTGTTGAATATAATAAATAAAAATATATTTAAATAAGTACTTATCCAAGGTTCTTTAAATTATGACGATGATTGATGAGCTGAAATAAAAGGGACTAATGGAGATGATAAATTAATTTATGATTTGAGCACATTTCATGATAATATAACAATTATAATTATATTATTATTATTTCATACAGGGTTTAATTAGAATAAATAATTAAATAAAGGGCCTCTGTATAATTAAAAATTATTTAACCCTATGTATATAATCTGATTTACATTATATTAGAGAAGTGTTAGAGTTATGTAAAACTGATTCTCCCTAGATAATTCTCTCAAAACCTTAGAGATAAATTCTTAATAACTCTATCAAGAATGACATATAATCCACCTACTCTCTCTCAAGAATAATATAACAAGAGATAATTATCTCAATCATATGAGAACCATTGTTGGGATAAATTAAAAACAATGCAAGGCATTTGGTTCCTCTGTGCTAACACCCTAAATACCAATGGTGATGTTCGAGGATTCATGGAGCATGTATAGATACAACTAGAGGGATCATAGTTTGGATTATCCACCATAATTATGAAACTATGAGAGTGGCTTCAAAATTAATCACTATTCAAATAATTATCAAGTTTAGGTAATTATTATTTTAAATTATTTATAAATTATATGTGAAAAGTTCCTCTCTATAAAGAATTTGGTTTTTCTTTTAAGTTTTTTTGGATTTATCCATTTAAAATGATGAAAAAAATTATTGTGAACTAGTCCAACAACTTATATTATACCTTGGTACCTTTAATAAACCTACCATGTAATGGTCATATGATTTAAATTAATAAATTTTCCATGTTAGTAAATCTTTTTTTAATTTTAGTTTGGTCTGGTTATAATTTTATTCATACCCAAAAGTTTTTATTGTAGATACCAATGTATTTGAATTTTATACTTTTATTGGTTGATGAATTATATATTGAGAAAATATTTTTTAAGAATTTCAAAACATGGATTTTAAATGTTTTCAAGAATAAAATTCTTGATCATATTTACTTTAATTTCTAAAAATATCTTATTAAAAAACATAAATAAATTCATTACATTTAATAAATTAATTGTAGAAATAGTATAAATGTGAAATTTATGAATTGAATGATTTTTATTTTTAATGGATTGACATGTAATCGATGGGTTATCCAAATATAGAGTTAGAATTTTTTCAATTCATGAGATTTTTGGCTTTATATAAATAACTCAAAAATTGTTTAAATGGTTAAAAACATGGTTAATGATTTTTTAATGCTTTAGTTGGTTTAATTAAAAGGCATGGAATTCAAAGTTGATTTGTAACATGATATTTTTAGTGAAAATAAACATGTGTTCATCTATGTATATTATTCTTATATGTTCTAATACTTGATTTTATTAACATAGTTTTTTCATTTTTATTATAAATGAAGGTTAAATGGATCCATATGTTTCCTTTAATTTGATATAAAATATCTTTGATTAGAATATCTAATTTGTTTTATGAAATTTCTCTATGTCTATGGTTAAATAAATTACAAAGGATATTTGATTATTACATATGATATTTGAATAATTTTTATCCATGTCATATAGTTCTATTATTTATGGATTTTCCTTTTGATGAAATTTCTTGAATGATTATTTTGTTATAACTCACTCTCTTAGAAGGTATTAATGATCACAAAGACAAAATTATGTTTCTAAATTTTTTATTTCACGAATTTCATTATCATTATTTAATAAAATTTTCAAGTAATTTTCCTAAACAAATGGAGGGATCGAAAGGGATGTGGTGGATCTTTTTAAAGTCATGCATCTGTAGGTACCAACAACTACTTGATAGAGTAAAATAGATGGCTGGTGGAACCTGGATATAACATCGATTTTTTCTAGCTGCCGCCAGGGATTCTATATGAAACAAAACAACGCAGATTGACCCCGAACCAGGAACCTGATCCGATCCATGATAAGGCTCAAGTGGTGTTCTCGATCCTCCCAGATTGGAAACTAGTATCGAGCATGAAGTATAACTTTATCCGGAATGATTTATATCATAAACAATTGATTAATAAAATAGAATAAGAAAAACTAAAATTGGTAGAAGAAAATAAATGTGAAATTGAATTTATAAAAGTAAATATTAGACATACATCCATGTGACCTCATGGGTCATCGTCATCCACTGAACCAATATTACTCTATGGCAACAGATATCGATCTGAAAACTACAGCCGGAGATAAAAAAAGTTAAAGGTGTAGGAGTGAGTATTTTAATTCAGTAGGCATGAAAAAATAAATCATTACATATTCCTTACCATTATAAATAAAACAAATTCATGCTAGTTTGAAAATATGGAAAATAAAAATAGGTTTTTCTACTCTTTTAATATAAAAAATAAATAGTATTTCATTTTAAGTAAAACTAATTTCCATTATATTTTCAAAATAGTTTTCAAAGAATGAAAAAA
Organism: Viscum album; assembly: GCA_963277665.1. NCBI lineage: Eukaryota > Viridiplantae > Streptophyta > Magnoliopsida > Santalales > Viscaceae > Viscum > Viscum album. Next base: position 1,037,003,358 of record OY728126.1, read on the forward strand.
ACATTCAATGAATTCCTTAAAGAATATAACTTGTGTTAAATAAGAGCCTTGATATGAAAAAAAACAAAGATTCCATTTTATAAAGAAACTAGAAAAATAGAGGAATCCATATAGAAGATCATTTTAAAATAGTACTATGAAAAAAGAGTAAAGGAGAGAAATCCCCATGGGAAATCCCTAAATAGCTTGGTTAGCTAGGTCCCTAAGATCCTTTTACTATTATTGATAAAACCATATAATTCATTCTCATGCACGATCCAATAAAGAGGTAGAAGTTAAAGTTATAGCAGTCCCCCAAATCAGCATCATATTTTTATAGTTATTGTGGTACAATGATTTTGTTGAGGATCCCAGGCTATTTCCATTTACACACAACTAGTGTACTAGTCCTTAGTCCACCAGCCTAAGTACCTAGGTTTACCAAGTGTTTCATTCAAATAGAGGTAAGTTTTTATCAAGATATAATATACTTATATAACACAAAATTTCACAAAATCCTTTATTCATTTTCTCACCTTTGAACTCCCTCCTTAAGAGTAACCCCTTCCCAAGTCACAAAAAACCAAGCCCAATCCTCTTCACGTATCAAAAAATACTTATTTATATCATACATCACATTTCTAATTCAAGTCACATGCCTTAAGATGTTTTTTTATAAAACAAGTCAAAGTGTCAACTAGAACTCATCACTTTAAGATTAGAAAACTATTTGAACATTGAAGAAATAATTTTCATTTTAAAACAAGGTTAAAAGCGTATTTTAACATGAATATCCTATGTTTTAATAATAGGTAGATTATATAAAACAAATAAAAACTAATTTCTAAGATCCAAAACCAATTTAAAAATCATATAAATACCACTTAATATTAAAAACATAATTTTAAAACACTCAACTGATTAAGGAATTCAAATTAAAGGCACAGAAATAGAGAACAACCCCAAAACATGTTTTTTATAATGATAGAAATTAGAATACACTTTAAAGAGGTCCAAAAAAGAAAGAGTGGCCAAACCTGATCATGATTCATAATCTACCAAGACAGGGAATCTCCAAACAAGAACCACCTAAAACTAACACCACTCTCAAAGAAGGATAACCATTCAAGAGTGAACATCTGAAAATAAGATCTGTAAAGATATTAAAATAAATGATGCCACCAAAAAACTAAAAAAAGTAAGAGGGGTAAAAAAATAGGCAATCACATAAGGGAAAATACTCAAATAGATTTTTCAACGATGTCAAAGACAATGGGTTAGGTCAACATCCACCACACCCAGCATCTCTTTTATTGTATGAAAATATTAACTACTAGGACTGTGGATGGATCCCTAATATATTAAAGGATCTACTTCCCTATAGTTAGGAGTTTAAAATATTCAACTGAATCTTTCTCTTTCAATAGTAAGGCTTACAGAAACCACCTTTTAATGACCCAAGCGACCAAACTGAATGGAACATCTCCTTTTAAACAAACTACGAATGAGGTATTATTCTCTTTCTCAGTTGATAAATGTGGATGACCACCTAATAAGACCTAGGTGAGGTCCAATGTCTGGAATGGACCCGGATCCACCACTCTATCTAGATTCTGGGTAGATTCTTCAATGGGAATACCCAAAAAAGAACTTATTTATAATTTCTCAAGGTCTCCAACCACCTCAATTTTTACAAGTTCAAACTAGTAAATAATGAACAAATCATATTCCCAAAACCAAACTTCACTTATAAAACAAAGGAAGGAACCTCAGAGAACAACCATCTACTCTTTTTGTAAAGACTCCTCTGGGTCATACACTAAAAATAAGAAATAAAGAACCAAACCAAAGAACATCACAAATAAAATCTCCGCACTTCAATCACAAATCAAAAAATATATAATAAAAAAAACATGCCAACAAAATTTCTAGTAAAACATAAATTAAATAAGAAAAATTAAACCTCTAAACACATAAAGGAAGCATCACTCCACTCCCATTTTTTCAAAACATTTAAATCTTCCTTTTTAAACACCATTTTCCTAAAAACAACTTAAGAGGTTAAGTACCCAAAAATGGTATTCCATGAAACCTAAAATATATAAATATTTGTTCAAGATCAAGAACCCATACACACATAATAATAAACACCCATTTAATACATACATACATACATATATATACATGATCATTCATAAGAATACCAAGTGTCAAAAAAATAAATTTCCATTTCCCAAACAAAATATTTAACCCAAATTTAAAATCCCCAACTAATTTTTCAAATCCACCTATTATAATTAAAGAAAAAAACTTCCAAATTCCAATGAAACTTCCTTTTCACATTTCACAAAACATTTCCAAAATCCCAAAACATTTTCCAAATCTATTTCTCATTCAATTTTTATAAAACTTTTCAAATACACTAAAATAGTTCCCAAAACACTTTCCATTTTAAAACAAATATTTCAACTTCAAAGAATCCAAAATTTTAATTTTGGAAATCTGTTTTCAATAAACCAATTAAAATTTTAAAATTCAAGGGAAACACCCCAAAAATAAGTCCAAAAAATACCAATAATAAACAAAATAATCCCAATAATAGATCAAAAATCTCAAAATCTCATAGGAACAACCACTACAAATGGCATGGACATACATTTTTTAAGGCTTTGGACCAACCGATTGAGCACATCATAGGTTATTAGGGGAATTTTCATGGTCTATGCATGGTTTCCAAGATCATTCACAATAACCATGAACCATCTGAATCTCTCCCATAATAACAACCAAATGCTCAAGACTGACCAAAAACACACAAAAAACTAAGGACCTAGAAAATACCCATGATCCAAGCTCATATTTTGAGGTAAAACCATACTAGAACACCCTAGAAATTCAAATATACATCTGAATAGGTTGTTATAAAGAACCTACCTATGATTGACCACTTTAATTTCCATAATCATAGCTCCAAAATTGCTATAAAAACCAAAATAGCAAGGGATAACTACTGTGATACTATTTTATAATGTACCAACCCAGTTCAACCTCAAACCAAGTATCTATACGGATCCCTGATAAGGGCTGAAAAGCATCCCCAATCCTCCCAAGATAGAAACTAGTGTCTTAAATCAAGAATAACTCAATTAAGAATGATTTATCCCATAAAAAATAAAATAAAATAGAATACTAAATATTAAAAATTACAGTGGAAAATAAATAGGAAAATGAACTACTAAAAGTAAACACTAGACATACCTCCATGTGACCTCATGGGTCACAAAAATTCATTAAACTATCATCGCTCCACGATGACCAAGATTTATCCAGAAACTGCACCAAAAGCTAAAAGAACATAGAGGTAAATTCTTGTGTATTAAAATTCAGTTAGAATGGACAAATAAACCACTCCATAGGCATTAACTTTAAAAATAATACCAAGTCATTATTATTTTAAAATAGTACTTATAAATATTGTTTTTTCTACTATTTAAGAAAAAAAGAAATATGATTTTATTTTATATAAAACTAATTTCCATTATATTTTCAAAACAATTTCTAAATCATGAAAAAACATTTCGTGAATTCCTTAAAAAATTTAACCAATGATAAACTGGTGTCTTAGTATGGGTATCAAAACAAATATATAAAATAAACTATAAAAATAGAGGAAACTAGATAAAAGAGTATTTTAAAATGGTACTATGAAACACAAGAGTAAAATAGATCATGAACCATGGAAAATCCCTAAGTAGAAAGGTTAGTTGGGTCTCTAAGATCCTTGTACTTTTGGATATTGAGCTATATAATCCATTATAATGAAAGAGATGATAGGGAGGTCCAAAACAAATTTCTAGTTTCCCCCCAAAGCATTATCATATTGTTTAGTTAATGTTGTTGTATAATCTTTCTAGGGAGCCTGATTCAGTTCTCTACCAACTCACCAGTGTACTAGTCCTTAGTCAACCTACCTAAATACCCATGTTTCCTAAGTAATTCATACAAATAGCGGTGAGTCTTTATTAAGATAAAATATACTCGCATAGTTTACAATTACACAAAATAAACTATTCATTTTCTCACCTCTAAACTCCCTCTTTAAGTGTATCCCCTTCCCATGTCACAAAAACCAATCATAAGCCTCTTCGCATATCATGAAACACTTATTTAGTGCATAAATTACATTTACAATTCAATTGTCATACCTTAATAAGGGGTTTTTCATTTTTATAAAATGATTCAGAAGTGAAAACTATGATGAATCAATTTATTATTAGAAAACCGTTTGAACACTGAAGAAATAATTTTCATTTTAGGAAAATGTTTAAATCATATTTTAACATGAAGAAACTATGGTTGAAGTTTAGTAAAATTATTTAAAAAAATAGAAAAAAATTTCTAAGAGCCACAACCAATTTACAAATCATATACATATTACTTAATATTAAAAACTCACTTTTAAAACTCTCAAAGTCATTAAAGAATTCATATTAAAGTCTTGAACATAGGAAACCTACCTCAAAGAATGTTTTATCTAATTATGGAAACCAGAATCTAATTAAAAGTGGTCCACAAAATCAAGAGTGTCCAAGGACTCCGGAAAAACAAAACCCTCTTTTACACTTATAAACATATACACCTATACATATATATAAATACCCATATCTGCAATATATATATTCCCCTCACTGGGAGGTAATATGTAAAAATATGGTATATATATATACTTATTACCCATGCATATGTGTGTAAGTCTTATTCATAAACTCTGGTCCAAAGATACTATAGAGAGGTCTAAGGTACACTAAAAAAATGAGAAACCCAAAAAATATAAAAACCCTAATTAACAATCTCTCAAAGAATAAGAATGGAAGAAAAAATACCTCAATCTATTGGTTAAAGGTTCTATTATTAAAAAATTAATGTAAGGAGACCCTAAATAAATATCACACACCCTAGACATTGAGGTCGACATGAAATGAGAAAATGAAACCCCCATTAGGGTTTTGCTGATCGAAATCCACAATAAGGAGAGGATAAAAATGATAGGAAGGGGAGGATATAAGGAATATGGAAATATTAGAGGCTTATCGATGGGTATAACACCCAAAAATAAGAGGAAAAAATCGAGCCATGATGAAGGGATAGTAGTGGACTGATGCAGGGTTAGGGACCCCCTTCTGGGTGGCTTCCTATGAGAGGGAGAGGGGTGGGGGAATTGACTGTGAAAAGGGTAATAGAGAAGGGGGTAGAATTAGGTTTATTCATTTATTTATTTATTATTAATTTAATTTAAATTTATTTATTTATTTATTTATTTATTTTTCATATCGCACAGTTTGGACGAACTGCTAGCCAAACCGTGCACCAACCCTATGACCCGCTTTGGGCCTTAGGACACCCTGAATAGGTAGGGTGCATGGTTAATGAAATCAGACACTAGACATGTTGTGGAATCTTTTAAAAACTATTGACACACCTACATGGTTTGTGAAAGTTTTCTACTAATCATGCACCAATCATTCACCCTTGATGAAAAAAAAACAAAATTAAAAATTTAAAACCTCATCTGGATAGAAACAAAAAAATGAGGAAAAATAAAATTAATAAATTAAATATTATTAATAATTTAGGGTCAGGGTGTGACACTATAGAACCACACCAACCAATTGGTGTGATCTAGACAAAACACGGGTTCTGTCTAGGTGCCACCAACAAGCTGGTGAAAACCACCGGCAAGCCAGTTAAAACCAATGGCTACCCGGTGGATTCCAGAAGGCCAAAAAAATATTCATTTGTGGTGGACCCCGACACCTTAATTCAAACCTCAATGACTCTATTTAACCCTCAAAGTATCCAGAACATTATTAAATACATTATAGGATATAAATACACCCCAAGGGTGATTAGATGCATGTGGATACATTGAAGACCATTTTAGATCCCTCTTGTGATACTTTGTTTCATTATCATTCTTTTCTATACTATTTTCACTAATAATCCCACTATTTTTTATTTTAATTATTTTTGGAGGGTTGAGAGTGTGCCTCAAAGGTCTTTAATATTTCATGTCACTTATTTTTATTTTATTGGGTACTCACTACTATTGAGTGTGATGGTTTTTGGTGCTCACAACCTTAAGTGATTGAGATTGGGTGAACACTACAACTAAGTGTGTGGGTGTTTGTGTACACTAATGTAAAAAGTGTGTGTACTGGGTTTCTAGAAACAAGCAATAAACAACTAGTGGGTTTCTTATTACAACCACTAAATAGTAAGGGATATTGGGTTTCTTACAACAAACATAAAAAAGAAAGTGTCTTACTTTTTTAATAGGTTTCCCGGATACCACTAACTCCAAGGGTTTAATCTAAAACTTCTCAATGATATTGAGGAGAGTAGATGTAGGGATCCCTTAGTGTATTATTTTCACAATAATTTATCAAATTCTTAATGCATTCTATTCTATTTTATTTTATTTCGTTCTTAACTCTTACAACTTTTTTATTGCTTTAATTATTTTAATCTCGTTTTTTCAATTTTAATTTCTAAAATATTTTTTAAAAGGAAATTCACCTCCCTTTTACCATATTTACTTGGAACAACAATTATTATCAAAGCCTACATTAATTTCAAATCCTTTAATAGTATCAAGGAACAATAATGTAAATATGACCTCTTACTCAAATATCCAAGGGGATCTTAAGGGACACCCAATGGGTAGAGATCCATACTTTAATAGATTGGACTATGGTCATTAGAAATTTAGGATGTCTACTTTTTTCAGAAACATTGGATATCCTGTTTAGAAAATTATAATGAATGGGTATTCCCCCACTCAAGAAAAAGAATAGAAATGGACCCCTAGTGACATAGTGTATTTTTATTTTGATGTTAAATCCATGAATTCTATACATTGTGTGTTAGTTAGTAATGGATTTAATAGAGTTTCCATGTGTAAAACTTCTTATGAAATCTGGAGATTATTAGATGTTACACATGAAGGAACCAATAAAGTAATAGATACTAGGATTGATATGTATCAAAATGATTTTAAAATCTTTTTTATGCATCTTAATAAGTCTATAACTGAATTTTTTACCTGTTTCACTAATAATTGAAATGGAAAGAAGTCTTTAAGTGATGTTATTACAATGGTTACTCTCCTGAATATGATTATTTTGGTTTTTCTTAGTTCTTTGGAACCCAAAGTGATGACAATACAAGAAGATAAGGATATTAAAAATATTCCAATTGAAGAGTTTATTGGGTCTTTAATGACGTATGAGATTATAATGAAGAGGCAAGCCATGAAAAACATCCAAATATGTAAAGATAAAAAAGGCCATTTACTTTAAGGAGACTGATGATGACAAATCCAAGAGTAATGATTAAATCAATCACTTTGCCCAAAATCTAAGTAACTTATTGAAGAATAATAAGTATTACCACTGTGATAAGAAGGAGAAGAAATAAATTGAACCAAAGGTAAGGTGATTTGGTTGAAAGAAAAAGGGTCACATTAGGAAAGAGTGTCCATTTAAAAAAAAATAAGGTAAAAGAAAAAAAGGAAATTAAGAAGGCATTTAAATTATCAACTTGGAGTGCTAGAAAATACTACCTATCCTCATCATACTTAAGTGATAAAAGTTCCTAGTGACTCATGGATCATGATGAGATATAATCTCCAACTTCAACTTTTTATTATTAAAATTCATCTTTCTATTCAATATATTTAAATTATTAAGATCTTATATATTCTAGAGAAAAATTAAAATATTGATATATTGAGATTTCAAAAAAAATCAAAGATATTAAAAAGAAATAAAATCAAGTTGTTTTTGAAAAAGATGAAGTTACAAAATAAAATAAGAAAGTAAAAGAGGAAAATGAAATAAAAAACGAATTTCTTTCAAAAAATGTGATGATTAAGAAAAATTAATACGAAACTAGGTTTATCTAGTGAAAGGATTTATCAATGCTAGCTAAATGTGTTGATAAAGATCCCCTTTATTAGTTATTGAAAAATTGCTGATAAAGGGGGGACTTTATCAGTGCTTGTAAAAAAGAACTAATAAAGGCCCCACCTTAATTAGTGATAATAAAAAAGTGCAGATAAAGAGGGATTGTTATTAGTGCTAGTAAAAAAACACTGATAAAGGGGGGATATTATTAACACTTTAAAAAAAACTGATAAATGGAGTCCATTATTAGAACTAGAAAAAGAACTGATTTGGGGGGGGGTTATCAACACTTTTTTACAAGCACTGATAAAGCCCCCCTCATCAGTTCTTTTTTTACTAGCACTGATAAAGGGAATATTTCATAAAAATTTATATTTCATTAAAAATAATATATTTATATTTTTATACTAAAATAAATATTATATATATATATATATATATATATTTCTAATTATTTTTTAAATAATGATAAATATGCATTTACACATAATATATAAGATATTTAGTGAAAATGGATTATAAAATATTTTAAAAATATTATTAATTAATAATTTATAATTATTATTGAGTAATAGTCATTTAATAACAGTTGGATTACATAAAAATTAAATGAATTAATGAATGGTATAAGATAAGTTGAAAACCTGATTTGAACTTCAAACAGTCAGAACATTTGATTTGGGTGTCTGTTTAGGCTCTACCACATATAAAATCAAATAATTTGATGATCACTATCTCCAAGTGATGGGGGAGCCCATATACACATTTTTTTAGGCCAAAAAGGCCAATAAGAACATAAAAATTGAGTTTTTAGCTGGGGAATCCAATTTTCTTAACATTTGGTGGAATTTTAGACTCGTTTAAGGGGGTCTTATTGTCTTTTTTCAATGGAGAATGAATTTATTCCTAGGGATTATATTCATATTCATATTATGGTTTTGAATTTTTATCATTTTTTACAATTTAGCTTTATTTATAATTAAATATATGCATATTTTCTTATATTTACTTATTATAAATCACTTGTATAAATACATAAATAAACATATTTACATAAAAATGTATTTTAAAATATATAAAATAAATATTTATTATTAATTATTTTAAAGTGAAAAATTATACTTTTTATTTATCTTATACAAATGTATTAATATGTATATATATATACTTATACAAGTAATGTTTATATATAAACTTGTGTATATAAATAAACAAATATATATATGTATATGTACATTATAATATATATAAATATATATATATTATGTAAATATTTGTATGTGTATTTGAGAAATATAAATGTATACTTGTGTGTGATAATATGTGTGTGTGTGTGTGTGTATTATGCATATATATCATATATAAATGTATTTTTATAAATAAATCATTTTCGTTATCATTAAATATAGTATATAAATGTATATTACAGTAAATATTTATAAATAGTTTATAAAAAATTTATATGTAAATATATGATTATATGTGAATATGTAAAAATATGTGTATTAATGTGTAAAATTTATATCTAAATATAATATATATATAGATAGAGAAAAACTATGAAAATGTATTCAGAACAATATCTAACTATTTTTTACATTATAAAAATATTTGAATATGTATATATATAATGTTTATATATACATATATGTGGGTATTAATAACTGAATATATATTTATATGATATTCTCATATATCTAAATTAATATTAATATATAATATATTTAGATAAATATAAGTATATATATTTATATATCAAACACACACAAATATATATTTTATAGATGTATTTAACAATAATTATATAAATATATGAATAAAAAATAATTATGTAAATATATATGTTAATATATATATATATATATATATATATAATCATAAATATCATAAAATAGAGAATAAAAGAACATGATGTAGTGGTAAAGGTGTTTGAGTTAGAAAGGAGATGTACATGGATCAAATTCAAGAACATGTAGGAGGTTGAAATTATGTAGTGATAATAAAATGGGTGGGGGGGAGCACCCAAGTGAGTGGGTAAAAATCCCTGATAAAAGGGGTGGGAAGTGCTGATAAATGGTGGAGTGGGGAGAGATTTGAAAAAAAATATTTGTTTCCACCTTTATCATTGCTTAAAAACAAGCAATGATAAAGGGGGACTTTAACAATGCCTTTTTAGCACTGCTAAAAGGTACCTTTATCATCTATTCATGCGAGCACTATTAAATCCAACCCTTTAACATCGCTCGCATTATCAATGCTTCCATCGTGATGATAAATTCCTTTTACTAGTGCTGTTAAAGGCCAAATTTATACAAGTGAAAGAAGATTCAATTTATTATTAGAGGTAAATGGAAGCTTGAAAATGATATAGATAAAGTTAAAAAATGGGTTCATTTAAAGGATCAACCTAGTGTAAAAAAAATTAGAAAATAAAATTAATAATCTTAAGGAATCTCTTTCCAAGTTCACCCATGGTGAGAAAAATTTGAATTTGATTTTGGATTCCAAAGAGTATGAGAAAGGTGCTTATGGTCTTGGTTACTCTAATCAATCAAGATCCTCTATAAATATCAGAAAGAATAACTTTGTAAAATGTATCTATCAATATATTTTTTTAATTGATATAGAAAAATTGGGCACTTTATTTACAAGTGAGCTTGAAAAAATGCCTGATATGGTAGACCAAAATTATTCCAACTCACTTCAAATAATTTGTCTATAAAATTTTAAACTACTTATGGAAAATAATATACTAAACAAATGTGGGTTCCAAATTTATTATAAGATAACATTTTTAGAATCCCGGGAGGTTTAGGGTTCGAATCCTAGGTGTTTGCTTTCGGGATGAGCCTCTCCCCCGAGATCCACCCATCTTGTCGGGTTTCCCGACCACGACTAGGCAGGAAAAATGAAGTGAAACCCACTGTGCTGATGGATTTATTTGATGAACCATCACCGATCAGGCCGTTATCCTCCAGGATGCTTTGCATCTCGGCTAGAAATGACTCCTTCCTCGAATGGGGATCTACCTTAGGGCAGTTACCTTTTTTAGGGGGAGGGGGGTTGCAATTTGTGGAGGGTTCAAAAAGGCCACACATGGGAATTCCCTTTTAAAAAAGGAAAAATTACTTTATTTTTAAAATATTATTTAAATTTATTTAATTTTTAGAAATCTCATTGATCTTTAAATTATATATTAAATTGAATATTTTCATTCATTTATTTTGAAAATTACATTCAAATTTCAAAATTGATATTTTAATATCAATTTCATTTTTTATTTCAAAGAATATGAAAGTTATTATTTTTTAAATATTATAATTTCTTCATGGATTAATTATTTGATCCCTTAAAATAGATTTAATCATATGATATTTTATAATGTTTAATTTGATTTATTTTTAACTATCAAATTATTGGAAATTATTGATATATTTTTGGGTAATTTTATTGTTTTAAAATTAAAATTCTTATTTTAGATTCCTTGGAAACTACTAGCTAGTTGGTGGTGATTTCTATAATTTATATTCAATTTTCCCCACAGACCTACCAGTACAGATCAATGGTCAACCAGTCACTTCACACTAGGCACTATTGGCCTCTTTCAATTGGAAGATCTTTTCATATATTGTCCATCATTCTATCCTTCCCTCATTTTATTCTCTAAACCTAAATATTTATAAATTACAAGAAATAGATTTCGAATGTTTCAATTAGAAGTAATGAGGAAAATGGAATGTTTCTCAAAGGTTTTTTCAATCATTTTAATTTCATTTTAAACATCTGTGTTGAAAATAATTTCCTATCTTTGAAATATTGAATTTCAATATTATATCACATTTTTAAATCTTGAAATCCAATCTTATTCCTTATTTTAATTTTTGAAATTGTTTTTCAAGTTATCTTGGATATCATATTTTGAAATAAATTTTATTATTTCTCATTCATGATTTTTTATCTAAAACATATTTCCTTAGAATGTTTTTATTTTATTAAGGTATACTTAGATATGGTTTTCTTGAAATACTCTATTTTTATCTTTTTTAATCATGATGTTTTACCTCTATTTTAATATATCACCTTGAGGTCTACTGAATTATGTGCTTAATTCTAAAACTCAAATTATGATTGATATAATTTCTCTTTTTAAGTCTTGAAATAATTGATAAATTTATACTATATGGATATATTGATCCATTTATATATTTTATTTAAATATTTAATTGTTTTATTAATTTATTTCACTCTTTCAGGTGAGTTTTTTTGTTTTCTCTTTTTTTCATTTAACTCTAGATTTATGTGTCACATGACTCCTCAATAATTTAAAAGTATGTATCAATTGAGGGAGAGCCTAATGTTTTTTAAATTTTAAATATTTCTAAAGGGAGACACCAATTTTTAATTAACTATAGAATGATAAAATTTTATTTATAGTCAATTATTTTTTAAAATTAAATTTCAAAATTTTATCATTTAACTCGAAGCACATGGGTATGCAGTTTTTGGTTCTTAAAATATTTTTTGAAAGTTGGAATCTTTTTAGAATTTGAAATTTTATTTTAAAATATGATTTTATCAGAATCCTTGATTGTGGTTTTAATTTACTAATTGAGGTGGAGCTAAATCACTTTTTATATCTAAATCTATTCCTTGAGATTTACTCATTTTATAAAATTTTTAAACATGTTAAGATTTCAAAGTTATCTTTTTCTCCCAAAAACATGATCATGTGTTTAATTTCTCTAAAATTTTATGGAATGTTTTTAAAAATTTAAACACATAGAATGTCAGTTTTTATTTTCCTAAATTTTCATTGGAAAGTTACAAGTTTTCAAGGCTTCAAATTAATTTTCACTTTTGAACTCTCTTGATGGAGCATTATGGGTTATTAAATTATCATTTCACTTTTGTTTCTATTATGGTTGAAATTCATATTATTATAAATAAATTATATTTATTTCTATAAACATTTTAATGAGGTTTATGATAATTACAATGGGAAGAAGGTAATGAAATTATAGGTATGATTTCTCTAAAATAGTGTTTCAACTTATTTTTAGGGGAACAATTCTGAAATTTAAGGTATGGTTACATTATATCTATCAAGATAAATTTTTCAAATGATATAAAACATTTTTCAAAAAAAATTAATTTAAATAATTTAAATGGTTACGATTTTATATCTTCAAAGGGGGAGATTGTTTTGGCATTAAAGGGACATTTAAATTGGTGTTATAGGGGAAAAGTTAATAGTTTCAAAGCTATATTGAATTGTTTAAATTATTTTAAAATTTTAATGGTTTTGAAATTGAAGTATTATTGAATTTTGAAACCTTTTTGAACTTGAATTTTTGTTAATCAGAAAGGGGAGAAGTTTTGTAACTGAATTATTAATAAAATTATTTTTTAAAATCATTATTGAAATCTATTCCTAAATTTCTTTTTGAAGAATTGAAAATGATTGGTTAAATTTAATTATGAAATATTGAAATTTATTTTTGATACAATCATGATAATTTAATCATGTATATATTTATATTGATAAATTTCCTAAGTTTTTGTGATCATAAAAAGGTGGGGAGAATGTTATACCATACTCTATTAGGTGGTTTTAACAATAAAAAACACTAAATTATGTTTCTAACATTTTTATTTTATGAATTTGAGCATCTCAATTTTAGAAATTATTCTAATAAGTTTATAGACCAAATGGAGAGATTAAAAGGGATGTGGAGGGCCTTGTTGAATCCCTCCACCTATAGGTACCAGCATCTATCTAGTAGAGTACATCATATGGTCGATGGGACCAAGACATATTACTAGTTTTGTTCGAGTGCCACCAGAAAGCCAATGGAACCCCAATGGCTAGCTGACATAATCTAGATAAAACTTAGGTTCTATAAAGGTGCCCCTGGCTAGATAATTATACCCACCAACTACCTATTAGCTTCCATATGGGGAAAAATATAATTTTTTTTGGACCTTGACTCCTTAATTTGACCCCAATAGCTCTCTTCAACCCTCAAAGGTTCCAGAATATTACTAAATCCATTGGAGACTATAAATACACTCCAACAATGATTAGATGCATTTAGATACCTTGAATATTATTTTAGATCTCTCTTGTACTCTTGTATCACATCCTCTCACTCTTTCATATTATAATTCTTATTGGAGGATTGAGAGTGTGTGTTAAAGAGATTTTATATAGAAAGTATCTTCTTTTTCTTTTATTGGGTGAACACTATCATTGAGTGTTATGGGGTTTAGTGATCATAACCTTAAGTGATTTAGATTGGTATTTCACTTCCATTGAGTGTGTGGGGGGTTGGTTCATACTATTATTAAAAGATTGGGGATTGTGTTTCTAGCCAAAACTATAAAAAAATCAAGCCATTTTCTCACTAAAACTATTAATAATCATAGGAGATTGGGTTTCTTTTAAAAAAAATTAAAAATAAAGGGTATTATTTTTGTATCGAGTTCCTTGGATATTTTTAAATCCAATTATTTAATCCAAAACCACTTAAGGATCAAGAGGGGAGGATATATAGGTATCCCTTAGTGGATTATTGTTGAACTCCTTTATAAAATTCTTATAAAATTCCTTTTATTTTAAATTTCCACTATGATTAACTCTTATAATTATTATAAATCAATTTAATTATTTTAGTCTCATCAATTTTAGTTTTAATATCTTAAAAAGTTTTAAAAGGAATTTCACCCCTCCTACAATATTTACTCAAAATAAAAAATATTTTTTTTTTGAAATCTTTATTAGAAATATTAAATGTTGGGTAATATTTTATAGCAATTTTAAAATGGTTTTGAAAGGTAGTTTTATATATTTTCATAAAATAAAGACATATTTGGTTGGGTTATTTTTTTTGTATTAAAAATCCCTTGTTTGAGTGATTTAAGTACTTAAATGTATTTATCATAATTCTTAATGGAAGTTATGCATTATTGGTGTTAGAACCAAAACAATTTTAATTATAGAATTTTTTAATTGTTTCATAATGTTGGAACTTTAATTTAAAGGTCATATTGGTGTTTTTTTGTTAATAAAGTATGTGGTAATTATTATTATGTGTTATTTTATTTATTGAGACTCTTGGAGAATCATATAGAATAAATTTCTTGAATAAAAAATATTTTTATTGAAAAAAGTAAATACTGCATTGAGGTTATATTTCTTATTCCATAGTGAAGGTACTATAAGGAGAACAAGATATTTAATGTCATAGTGGGGGTGATTGTATTCTGAAACTTTCTTATAAAACATGGTATCATAATTTATATCCTGAATTAGGCTATCATATATAGAAAAATGAATAGAAATCCGTTTTTATAGAGAATTTATTTTTATGTTATATCTCTATGAGTTGAGATTCAAAAAAATATGTTATACATGATACAAACTATAAAGGATTCATTAGTATAGAAGTTAAAGTATGAATATGATTCTCAGGATCTCCCTGTTGATGCTCATATACCTATGCATTGAAATAATCATGTGCTCCATGGGGAGTATGAAAATTAGAATCATTGAATTCATGGAGTTTTACATGAATAATAAACTAATATTTGGAGTTGAATATGGTTATATCATTTTAGAATACATGGTGAATATATAGTTTGCTGAATTGAACTAAAAATATATAGCATACCATGGATAATACATTCATAAAATCCATTTTAAAGATTTAAAAATTATGTCATAGATAAAAAATTACTATATCATGATATAATAATATTTTAATAGTTTTTAACATCAAAATAATAATATTTACCAAGATGTGGAATGATAGAAGTTTTGGTTCATGGAAGTTTTAGGGTTAGCCTATAATTTTCCATGATGTAACACTAAAGACCATATTGTAGTGAAAATATTTTTTTAAAATTAATTTTTTGGGCTGATCTAGATGATGGAGATCAAAAATATTTCATTAAATACATTAATTTATTTATAATGGATCAATTTGTGAACCAATAAGGGTAAAAACATTGAATATGATAGTGGATGGATTTGGAAGTTCAAATTAGTGATATTTGAAGAAATAAAGAAAAAATAGGAGAAATTAGTTACTCCATTAGGGAATACAGATAAAAACTACTTTGAAGATAAAGTTATTAAAGATCTTGATCTAATTGAGAATATTTAATCACATTAAGAATAATTTGTTTTTTGATTTTTTAATAACATGATGGTATTAATTATTTATGAATTTATTATTGATATCTATTTTATTCCCGGTCTCAAAGAAAATTTGTGGAGAGATAATTTGAGGGAGTGTCCCTTCGATTGATAGCGAGTCTTTCAAAAACAATTTAATCACATAAATAGTGAAGTGATTTCCCATGGAAAATCGACATAGTGTTGAGGTGTTGTTCTTAGAGTATCACTTAGTGGTGGAAGTAGAAAAATATCTCTATTTATACATTTACTTTTCAATATTCAAATTCTTTAACTATGTGATTGATTATGACATGTCCACATCATTATTGAAAATGTGATAATAATATTTCATTGAAAATGAGAAGAAATTCACACTATAATCCCCCCTATTAGGGTGTATTTGGGATATTTTGGTTGAAATAATTATTATCAAAGTAAAAAAAGTTTATTCTTGGAGAATATGCTAGTAGAGTATTTTGATATAAAGATCATAGTAAATGTGAAAGGTTTTCAATTGTTCAATGGGTTTAATTATTATATTTGGAACAAAAAATGATATTGTATCTAAAAATATCTAGGGAATTTTGTTTCCGCTATTTCAATTCATGGAATTCTTGTTAGTGACAATACATATTTGTTTATGATTAAAGAGTAAAAAAATCAATGTTGATGTAAAGGAACAAAATGACTTATTTGGAACATTTTTTAATCTCATATATGTGAAGGTGATGTGTTTTATGTGTACTAAATAAATTTGGGATAAATTGAAAAATATAGATATAGGTGAAATCAAATTGAATTATTCATAGTTATATTCCCTTTATAAAAAGTTTAATGACATGAGGATGGGTTCATGTGAAAATATTAACAGTTTATTAAATTTTACCTTTGAAGTTTTTGTTGATATTAATATACTCAATGATAATATCTAGGATGTATTTATTGTGAAGAAAATTATTAAAATATTTCCACCATTATACAATACCAAGGTATCATCCCATAAATAAGGATATCTTGTAGAATTATCTCCTGATGATTTTCATAGTAAGTTAACGGTCAATGATATGTGGGTGAATCCATAAGGTACATTAAAACATTAAATATAGGAGATATATTCATGTTGATAGGTAAATTAAACATAAATGAAACTGAAGGGGAGTAAAAATAAGTGAGTAATGAGTTTCTACCTCTTATGGTGGGAAATTTAAAGTGAGGTAAAGATGGGTTTGAATGAATTCTAATATTGAGAAGTTTAAAATATACAAAATTTGGGTATATATTTTGAGATGTATGACGAAATTTTATAGAGGAACTAAAGGTGAATACATAGAGAAATAGTGAAGTAAGTTCCCCATAAATGAAACATTAATTTAGGAAACACATATTGAAAGCTGTTTCAAGTAATATATTTGTGAGTACTTGATAGTATAAAGATAAAGGTTTCCCTAATGAAGATAAAACCAAATTTAATTTAGATTTAGAGGATTATATGATGGAAATATGTAATGACCCGTGTTTTTTTCCTATTTCATTAGGAATAAAAGAGTTTATAGTATTTTTGAATTTTTATGGAATGAGGGAAGGGGATTTTAAAATTTAGTTTTTGATTGAGTTTCTAGGGATTAAGTTTTTACATGAAGATTATTTTTAATGAGTTTAGAATTTATAATTTTCAATGGATGAGTGAAGAAAAGATAAGGCAAACTTACTACTATGGTTATGCAGCAAGATAGAATTGGGTACCCATTGTAAGTTCAATGGATGCCAAGTAGTTGATCTAGGGGAAAAGTACCCCTTATATTCCAACCGACTAATTGGTTTGTCTATATTGGGTGATTGGTGGGTATTGGGTACTCGTTATAGGCTAACTGGGTACCTTGTTTATAGTTGGGTGGTTTATTAAAATAAAGGTAAGAGCCATCATTACAAGATTATAAACTCCATTTCATTTTTACTTGAGTTCCACTCAAGATATTATATTTAGATATCTCTCTCCCATAGATATATCCCCTTTGATCCCCTATACATTCCATTTGATCAGAAGCTCAACTAGATTTGTGTCATTCCACTAGATAAAAGTAATCCCGCTATATTTTCTTATTATCTTCCCCTTATTCTTATTTATGTAATTTTATATGTATGAACATTTGTATTTAGGAATGATTCCACCTGATCATGGTGGAATCATCTTTGGATGATGGGTATTCTTGGTTTGATGGATAGAGGATACTAAAAGAGGGAGTGTTCCCCATTGTTCACCATTTTTCTAGAGATAAATCACTCAATGAATTTTTATATGGATTATTTTAAATATGTTTTAAAATTTTAATTTATTGGGTAAAGGTTCATGAAGATTTATCTTACGGTCGAGCATTAATTTGGTTAAAATTATTTAACTGAAGAACTGATAACATTTGTATAAGTTTGGTATTTTTAGATAAATTAGTTAAATTAGTTGTAATATCGACTATTTTATTTTAATTTTTCAATTTTTAAATTGTATATGTGAACCTAGAATACCTGAAATAACTGGCCCACTATATTCCCTACCCAATTTTCCCACTGAAACCTTACTTTCACTCATTCTCTCTCCCAAAAAAATCCATTCTCGTTTCATTTCCCCACCCAACCCCAAAATTTCCTACATGCCTGACACAAGAATCATACTAGACACTCTCCTCTCCTCTACCTTAAAAGAACCCCTTAACTAGATTCCCTTAAAAATAGATATACAACAACTTATCCTCTAAACCTACCTACCTATGTGAACCATGGTCACTAGTGCACAACAAAAGTATAATAATTTCCTTATAATCCTTTACTTTGATATACTAACTCCCTTGCATAGGCCTAAAATTAAATCTTTGTTATTTTACTGAACCTAGATGATTATTATTAGGTGGATAAACATTAAATAATGGGGAAACAATTGAAAATATTTTCTCCTTCTCTAAGTGATCACAACTTTTATTTGGGAGGGTGGAACCCTAACTGGGCGTCAATGACCCTTTTCACCTTAGTGAGTTAGTCACTTATTTTTTCTTCTCCATACAATTAAATACCAATGATTTATAATATAATCCTTAGATGTTGAGCTAAATATTTCATGATTCTCTAACCCCAAAATATGAATCTTTTTACCTTTATCAATTCCCCATATTACAAAACTACCATGAGAGTATTGCTTAATTTTATCTGCATCAACAGTCGGTCATAAAATTAAAGAAGAAAGTTTTGGTTTATCTACCCAACTAGAAAATATCAAGAAACCATATAAGGTATGTAAAAGTATTTATTTATTTTTCTTATTTTGAATTATTTAAATTGTATTGATTACTTATTTTATATATTTATATTTTTTACATGTTAAATGTTAAGGATTCGACTATCGAATCAAATATTCATCAAGAGGATGAAAATATTGGATCTTTTATGAAACAATATTGAAGAATAAAGTGACCTAATTCATAGTTAAAGGTATGGGGTCACTTTACAATAATTCATGATGAAAAAGGTAAGATCAAAACCAAATGAAAATATTGTGATAGAGAATTATTTTCTGATTAAAAACAAAATGAGACATAAATATTAAAAAGTCACATGGGTAGTTGTCTTAAATTACTAAGTATCAAACCAGATGATAATTTTAAAACAAATTTGGTTATTATATTAGAGGGTGTTGTATCCTTAGATAGATGAAAATTTAATTAAGGTGATATTAGGGCTGGTTTGGTATAGATGGTTATCATGTATGAGTTAGAATTTAACTTTATGGTTGGTAAAGGATTTAAGAATTTGATGGTTCTTACATGTACTAAATTTCATGTACCATCAAAATGGAAAAATTACTAGAGATCTTAATCAGCTCCATGTAGATTAAAAAGTTTAGTTAATAGATTCATTGGTTTCTAATTCAACAAGAGTACCACTTACCACTGATACTTGTACATATTTTAAAATAATCAATTATATGTATCTCACTACCCATTATATATATAATGATTCTAAACTGAACAAAAATATCTTAAAATTTTATCCTATTTTTAGTTAAAAGGTGATTTTATTGGGAACTTAATATAAAAATGTTTTCATGATTGGGGACCTGAATGGATTTTTCAATTATTGTTGAAAATTCTTGTTCAAATAACATTGCAATTTACTGATTGAAAAAAATTTAAAATTCAAGAACTAGTATTTATCAAGGGAAATATATCCATGTTATATGCATTTCTCATATTTTTAATCTTATTATGATAGATTTATTGAAATAAATAAATTATTTAGTAGATCATGTTATAGGGGTGGTTAAGTATGTTATACAATCACCTACAATGTTAGTTAAATTTATAGAATATGTTTTAAAAGACAAAATTCAATGAATGGATTAATTCTCTTTGTATGTTTTCATGGGGTGGAATTCAGCTTATTTAATATTTGACCAAGCTGAAAAAATAAAGACAATTTTAGGATTTTAATGATATAAATCCATTTTTATAATTGATATATTAATGATATATGGAATGCCTAATCATAATTATGGGACAAGAATAATTAGGTTATGTATTTTTTTTAAAAAGTTTTATAATCTTATAATTAAATATTTTGGTTATTCTTTTGTTTCTACAATCAATTTTGTTGATAATACTAATGGGGGTTATGGGATTTTTCATGATTTGAAATTTCATAGGGATACTATTGTGAATTTCATGGATAATAAAATGAATGAAAATTTTGAAAAACATTGGGTGAATGTTTAAAAAATCAACATGGTGATTTTTTTCTTCTATACTTAATCTAAGAAAGAAAGTGATTTTTTTGTAGATTTTTGTTTTTTAAAAATTTACTACATGGACCAAAGTTCAATGATGATGAAAAAAGTGAAGGAACATTTAGTAGAGTTGTTTAGGGAATATAACTATATGGTTTACCCAAAACAAGATCCTAACCAATATATTTGAAATTTAGGTAATGGAAATCAAACAATTCAGATTCATTGACTGAATGTAGAGTTTTAAATTATAGATTTAGATGACTTAGAGACTGTTATAAAAGAGTTTACGAGATATAGGATGGAAATTGAAAAATATGAAAATAAGAATGAGATGGAAAAATATTTTATTGAGGACCCTAATAATTTTTAAAAAGGGGTTGAATTTTATGTTCATTTATGGTGGAAAATTAATCTTCCAAGATTCACTGTTCTATATCATTTTAAATAAGATGTATTAGCTATTACAGTATCAATGGATACTTCTAAATAGGATTTTATCTTATGAGGTCATGTTTTAGATCCTTATAATAGTTTTTTAATTCATCAAATTTTGTAATCCCTAATATATGTTCAAGATTGGTTGTAAAAAACATATCATTACAAATCTATCAAATTTGAGGATGAAAATTCATAGATTGATCAAATTGATTCAATTAACATTTATATTTATTTTTATTATTATTACCTTCATTATAAACAAGTCATGTATTCAATACTAACTATTTTTTTTTGTTTAATTATTTTTAGATATGTCTATGATTGCTTAAGATCCATTTTTAGAGTATAAATGTATTTTATTAAGGTATTTCTTCCTTTATTATTATTATCAATATAAGAGAGCATGTGCCACATACAGTTTTATATAATTTGATACTTATTTGGATTGAAGTTATTTATTGTAATTGGGTCATTTTTAATACTAAGAAAATAATTTGTATACTATGTTTTATAGTTTTGTATCTTAGTTTAATATTGATTGACATTATATTTTAATTCTATCCAATATATTCAATTGAATTTTTCATTTTAAATTTGGTTTATTAATTCATTGAAGAACCAATTTTATATTTTTTTTATTGAATCATTGGTTCAATATCATCCATGTTTAATTTGGATATGTCTTAGACCATGTTTATAATTTAAATTATTCTTTTACCTTTTGTTAATATTGTAATTTGTACATATTTTACACTATTATAATCTTCAATGTTAAAGTTATTAGTTAATTTTGTGTGAAATTTTGAAAAATATATTATTATAACTTTATTTTTTATTTATATTTTAGTTTTCATAAATTTTTAATGGTTGGACTTCAAATAATTTAGAATTGAAGTTGTTCTAGGATCAAATTTGTTTTTTTATTAGCACTTTTTCAAATGTTTTTTGATCTATAATTTTTTATTATATATATATATATTATGGTTGATATATATTTCTATCAATGATTTAGGTTTATAGATAGATAGTGGAAATCCCTTCATATGAAACCACTAGTTGATTTGTTGTGGATTTACTTTCTTTTTTTCTACATGAGGAGTGCTATTAGGAGGAGTGCTTTTGGGTTTCTTGTTTGGTTGGAGGAGTACTACTAGGTTGGTGCACAATGTTTTTTTCCAAAAAATCTTATAGTGTAGAAGGTTTTTTTTGAAAACTGGACTACTGTAAAGGAAATTAAATGGTTAATTTAGTTATTTTAGTTAATTGAAAAATAGTTCTTCTTATTCAGTTTCAATTAATTCAGTTTTTATTTTTTGGTGAGTCGGTTCGATTATTAGAAAATATAAAATTAGTTAAATCAGTTTTATATAAAAATAAATTTAATTAAGTGAACCAACCATTTTATCACCCCCTAATTTATCTATTTGTGGTTCTAGAAGCATTTCATGGCCATTATGCTTGATTTTGGTCATGGTTTCAACATCACAATGATGCTTGGTGAGTTTTCAGTGATTATGAATCTTTCAATTAAATTGATAAATTAATTATAAATGTTCATCATTGATTAATTATATCTCTTGTTTTAAGATATAGCCCCAAAATATTATATATACATGGTACAAGTTTAGATAAGACATAAACTAGAATGGGTAAAGGAGTATGAATCTAATATTGAGGAAAGTGGTCCTTTTAATATTTAACTATATGTGTGTGTTAATGTGATTGTATACACATGCTTGGTGGCTTTTTTTAAGATATCATGAAGGGTATAGGTGTTTTACACATGTAAGGGGGATGGGATAGAGCCTTCTTATAGTGGATTGGGCATTCCATGTATAGTTTGTCACTTGAGTAGTTTCAAATGACTACATCGCCAAGGGGAATCATTGAAATGTATAGTTAAAAACCCTAGAGTTTCTTAATTCATGTAATAGATTAGGATTGAATTAGGATAATCTATGATGGTATGGCTATGTGAATCCCAAGTGGGTAAGTTCATGGTTAGTTTTGTAGTTAGTGTCTAAACTATGAAGTATTTGGAATAGATTTGTGAGAATATCCTTGGGACTACTGGATCTCACTGGGTGGGGATGGATTGATGGGAAAGGAAGTAGTGGTCTATAATTAGCTTGTATAGATCAATGTATGTGGATATTAGGTTTTTTAGATTGTTTCAAGAGTGTTACCACTCATCATGGGTTTACCTAATGAAATTAATAGGAATAAGTGGGAATATAGTTTCCATTGGGTACTATGCTCACTTTCAGAGAGTAATTGGGATAAATTAGCATGGATTTTTATAAATAAATCATACATGGATTGATTAGTATATCTAAACATGATTCATCACATTAACTGGAGTGGTTAGTCATATAATGGATTTACCCACATTCCCAGAGAAAGGTTTAATGGAAAGTAGTGATCAAATGTGAGAATATTCATGGGGTGGTAGTACCAGATTTGGTGATAATAGATAAAAAATAAGAAGGTCCCTTTGGTTTGATGTGATTTTCTATAATATGGGACCAACCTAATTGATTAATTCATCCTAGTATGATATGTGTTTCAGGGTGGATAGTTTGATAAAAGCATAAGGGATTCAGAATATATAAAGGTGGTGGTTAGAGTTGAATGATGTGTTTAGAGGTTTTATTTAGTTTAGAAGAGTTATTATTGATGTTCTTATTGATATCCTCTAGTGGGGTATGAGGTATGGTTGGGTTTATAGCTCTGATCTAGGATATTGGGTAGTTATTTTCATTCTTGTTCTATTCATCCTGACTATTCAGATGCAGCGTGTCTATGGAAAACATGATTGATGTGATGGTGGCTTGGGGGCTGGAGATTCAGGGGTATCATGTTACATTACCTAATTTTTTGTATACATGGGTCTATAAATATTAAGCCTTACCTTTATGTGTTTCTTATTTACCTCACATGGTCATACTGACTGAGATCTTAGGACACCATCTAGAATTCCCTAAGTCCCATATTCATAAAAAAAGATATTGGGACACCATATGGAATTATTTACCTCCTAGTGTTTAACTATATTAGAGACTAACATTCCATATATAATTTTTTCCCATGGTCAAACCATAAGGAGGTCGGGCTTTCATCTGGATTTTTTACTGATCATGGTCCAATAATTTAAGATACCAGGATATCATATAGTATCTTCTGAGTATTTTTTAATTATATACTGGTAATATACTCGAAATATGATGTGTTACACATTATCCCATTAAGGGATGATAAATCAGATACACTGGAATTAGTCAAAGAAGGTGGTTTGGGTATTTGTAGTACCCTAGAATTTTGGTATGTAATCCTTACATGATGATTTTTATGGTTATACATTTTATGGGTGAAGAATGGGATATCTTGGTGAACTTTATTTAAGTTTTTAGGGCAAATGGAGAAGCGAACGAATTGCGAATGGTTTGCCTAAATCGTGTGTAAATATTAGTAGAAACTGTGCAGCCTATTCTGGGTTGGGCATTTTTTAGGTTGTAACTTCATCAAGGTGTCCTCACGGTTAGAGAGGCCATGTGATAAGGCCTTGAAATAGTTTCCTTAAGTCATTAGCTAATGCACAGTAAGAGCATAATTTTTCTAATAGTGCAAATTAACCATGTATAGAGTCAAATCTAGATCCTATTTTTTTAAGATCTCACTCATTTTGGGAATAACTCACTCATTTTTTCTTCTATTCACATATAATTTGATAATTATATCCATTAATGGTAGTATAACCCCTCCTAATCATTTTAGAGTCAATCTGGAGCCCCCATTAAAGTTTTCAAGCCCAATTCTTGCAGTAAGTGACGTTCTTCATCGTTCTTATCTCGTTTCTTAGACCTACTTAGATCTACTTCTCCCGAACCATTTATTTTTCAGATCTACTCCCATTATGGGTAGATATATGTTTGGGTATTCCAAATAGGATGATATTTGGGTTCATTTATGGTAGGATAAGAGATCTGAGGATTTTTTGGGGAGTTTCAACCCGGTTGCAAGAGCGTTATTCGTCCGTTATTGAGTTTCATCAAAACCTTCAAGGTAGGTGGCTTCACTCTCATATCCTATTTCTATAATTTATTGGATTACTTTAAAATTTAGTAAATCGGATAATATTTATTGTGAAATCTTGGTTTGATCCATGTAATAAATCACTTTATCAATGATTTATCATTTCTGGTAGATGTGGGAAATCTTGATAAATTGTTGTGAAAATTGTTTTAGTTTATTGAATTGAAAATGGTGATTTAAATGTTAGATTTTATGGAACTTCTAAATAGTTTTATTTGGAATGGGGTTTAAATTTAAAGTCATTTTGTTGAAATGAGTTTGCATTGTAATGGTTTTAATGAAAATTGGTGTTCAATAAAAAGGTAATTTTATTGAAAGGGTTGTTTTGGCATGATTATTGGGTTTATGTTGTGTGTGTTTTCATATTTCATATATGGGAATTAGTGTAGATATGAAATTTTTCTCAGTTCCAAATGGTTTATAGAATATGAGATATAATTACCTTGTGATGACTTGTTACACCGACCAGAAACCGCTCATGAGTATGGAACTGTCATCACCTAGCATGCATGGTTGGTTTTGTGGATTTGTGGAATGGATTGGTTATAGAAAAGGAATATTGAGAAATGTTTTTAAAACCTTGTTTAGTTATTTTTCTGGAAAAATAACTTGCCGGAAAATTGGTTTCAATTTCACTTGTATGCTTGGTTATAAATGGATTTGGAAACTTGTATATATTTATTTATAAATAGTTTCGAGAAATTGTTTTATATAAACTATTTTATATAATTGTTGCTAACTCTTCTATTCTAGTAGATTAAGTAGGGAAGTCATTAGTTAAAAACTACTTAGTGTTATACTCACCCCTGATTTGGAACATTGGATCTTTTTAAGATTCTATCTTTCAAGACACGGGAAAAGGTAAAGTATCACATGTTTTTAGCACCACCTCATGATACTTATGTTGTTTGGTGATTTTGGAGCTTAGAGCTTGTGGAGTATGGAGTCAGGTGATATTTTGAGATTATTTAGTTTTTATCCACTATTTTCTTTGATACTTGTTTGTTCTTCCACTATTTCACACTTTGATGTTGTTTGAGATATATTAAGTTGTTGAGTTTCCTTTTATTTGCTCATGCATCATATAGCGAGCTGTTTGGTTAATGGTTTTATTCTTAAAGATTAAATCATCCACCACTTTTATTTGAAACCCTTTGGTTGTTTTTTCTAGCCTTCGGCATCTTGGGGATGTCACATAAGGCCAAGTAATGACTCGTTGTACTCTTAATCCAATGAGAATTAGCCAAGGCACGTAGATCATTTGATCCAGTTCATGAAGCAAATTCCACCCATCTTTAGGGGTGATTCTAAACCCGAAAAGGTGGAGGTGTGGTTGAGTAGGATGAATCACATATTTGAGTTCATTGACACACTGATGGATCTCAAGGATAGGCTGGCGACGTATATACTTGAGTATCTTGAATTCCAGTGGTGGGAACTAGTGTTGCATGCTAAAGTGGATCAAGGCCTTACTTGGGAGGATTTTGAGGAATTGTTTAATAAAAAATTATATCCTCACACGTTCAAGATCCAAAGGATGATGAACTTCTTTATCATAAAGTAAGAGAATCTATTTATCATAGAATATTCATCTAAATTTATGAATTTAATATGTTTTGTACCCGAAGTTGTGGCGAGTACATCCCTGAAGGGACGCATCTTTGAATTAGGGATAAGGAAGGAAATTCGATCAAAGATCGCAGTTCTCTATAATAATGACTATACAGAGATGGTGAACATATTGGTAGTGGATAAACATGATATCTCAGGATCTCTAGGAGGATGAAGTATGATAATTCCTACTAGAGATTGTGAAAACTCCAATGCTGGGAGAAAGTGAAAGATAGACACCTGTTTCTAAGGTGGGAGTAGGAATCAAAATTAGACAGGTGGATCACTAAATCTTCATCCACGACCAAAGATCCAAGTGGGATGCTACCAATGTAACACCCTATGTTTTTAAAAATAAATTGAAATTCCTGAAACATTCTTTTAAGTATAACTTTATAACTATATTTTAAACATAATTTTTTAGCTTATATGATTTGAATTTCAAAAAAATAGTCTTCTATAATTATGGCATCCCGCCTTTTTATTAGATAACTTTTCATTACATTTTACATAAAAAGTGTAAGAACCCGTTTTTTTCTGCAAAGTACTTTGAAATATTCTTTATTTTATTCCAAAGCAGCACCTTCAGACGGCGTGCGATTCCGAGCCCCGGTGTGGCCGGAATTGAGTTTTCAGTGCGTTCACACTAGAAACACCAAATAAATGGTATAACTCATAAACGGTGCACCAGATCAAGGATTCGAGTGTACGGATGGGTCCGGAATAGGGTTATTACCCTAGGAATGACATAAAACATGTCGGCGCGGGATGTTTGGACCCCTCGCTTGCTTTCGGAACGTTAAATGGATAAATTAATTTATTTATTTATTCGTTTAATGGTTAAACGCAAGTATCTCTTAAACGGTGGCTCGTATTGGAAAAATGAGGGCACCGTTGAGTTCGAAGCATTCCGTTTACCCTAGGAGGGGTTTATGTTTCACGGGCATGGGCCGTTTGTGAAAAATGGCCCCAAGGACGTTTTCGTAATTTGGCGGCCTCGGGCGCTAAGTTTTATAACATTCAAACGAAAGCTCAGAATCTAATTCTGAGACCACCGTTGTGCTCAGGGGGTGGTTTTTACCCTATGGGAGGTTTAATTTTGATCTCGCCAAAGGTTTCGGATGCGAGGAAAATTATGGGTTTAAATAATTAAAATTCTTTTTATTTTATTTAAACCCTCCTTCCTCCCCTCCCTTGTTCTCCCCTGGTGAACCCCCCCCCCCCCCCTCAAGGCAGCCACTCCTCTCCCTCTCCTCTTCCACCTCCGGTGAGGCAACTCCGGCAAGGCAGTGGTGCGGCGGCGGACTCCCCGTGAAGCTCCGGGCATCGCCCAAGAGGTAGGAGGTTTTGGTTGCGTTTTAATTTTCAAACCTTATTTCAACCTCAATTATATGCGTCGATTGTTGTTCGATTGTCGAATCAAAGCCCATGATCACGTAGTAGTTTTTATGAGCTTTCTGACGCATCTTTCGGATTCGGTTTTGGAGTTCTGAGGAACCTGCAATGATTCACCGAAGATTGTGGGTTTGTGCAAGAGTTTTGGGTTGTTCCGGGCGGCGGTAGTCCGGGGTAGCGGCAGTCCGGTGGCTTCGTGCGCTGGTCTGGCGGTCCAAGACGTGCGGCGCGGCAGGTCGTCAGCAGGCTGGGCAGGTGTGGTCGAGCGGCACGGCGGTCCGAGGGAGACGACAGCAGGCCGGGGGAGCGCGGCAGGCGGCTGCGGATGGTGCCAAGCGGAGTGCGGCGGCCGGGTGTCTTCGAGCGGCGGAGTGCGGCTGCTGGTGCGGCGAGGAGAGCTCGAGCGGCAGGCGGTCGCGTCGCCATCGAGGAGGAGGACTGGCTTCGGCCGGTCGTCGCTGGACGAAGACCCGGGGTCTTCGTGACACCGGCCAGCAGACAACGGACCCACGTTTCGCGGGTCCTCTTGGGAGGAGAAGACCGGACGAATGGCCGGTCTGGTTTCTTATAAAAAAACGAATAAGGTTATAATAATAATAATAATAATAATAATAATAATAATAATAATAATAATAATAATAATAATAATATATTGTTAATATTATTATTATAAAATGATTTATATTTCAATAAATCGTAAACCTGGAGTTGGTTTTGCGAGCCGTCTGCAGCGGCGCGTGCCTCGGAATGAGAGGGATAGTTTGAGATGGTTTTGGGAATTTTTAATTCCCGAAATGAGGGGCCTCGGATGCACGACGCGTCTTTAAGCGAATTGTCATTTTTCCGGGAATCTTACTTTGGACAACGCAGACGCGTCCGACTTCCCTTTTGAGCGTCGTCAGTGGCATTGGAATCCTGGTGCTGGGGCAAAGTTTTTTAGGGTGGTTTCGGGCATTGAGGCCGAAGTTGAGGTGCAGGCCCCACGGCCCGTCCTTTGAGCTGCGTGCAGCTTTTAGCGACTTTTTCATCGGACGTTCGTTCGGGACGTGTGAGCAGTCGATGTTGGATGTTTTTCCGAGGGGATTGCAATGGTGCAATCTGCCCGCCCTAATTCGGCACAATGGTGTGGGGCCCATGACAGTCATTTGGGAGTCGACGGTGATTTTCCATCTTTATCATCGGGTGATCGTTTTGGACAAGTGGATAGTCTATCTTGTGTGCTTTTTAGAGAGGATCGCAATGGTGCGATCCGTTCGTTGAGTTTCGGGACCGGGTTGCAGGTCCTGCGTTGTACCGCTCGTGCGCGGGGCGCCGGAATGTATTTTTTTTCTTCGGATATTCGTTGCACTCAAGTGAGTAGTTCTTTTGACGTGTTTTCCCGAGGGGATCGCAATGGTGCGATGCGCCTGACTGTTTTTGGGGCTGAGGCTCGGGATCACGGGACGTCGTTCGGGCGTGAGGCGGTGTTGGTGACTTTTCCTTCGGATATCCGTTTGATGTGAGTAAGTAGTCGATCTCGCATGTTTTTCCTATAGGATTACAATGGTGCGATCCGTTTGGTTCTGAGGAGCCTCTTGTGCCATCTTGTTAAATGTGGAATAAAAGGTGCTTCGGTGGTGGTTCGTCCTACCATGTCTGTAGAGGACCCTTGGCGTGTGATCGCGCACTCTTGGGAGAGTGATATAAATGATTCACAATATTTGGTTGGCCATGCTTGGGCCTTTGAGTTGGAGATGTTATGTCACGCCTTCGCGTTGACGTTGGGTGTTGTGTGCACGATAGCCCTTGGGATGAAAATGAGGTATACTCTAGAAGTATACGGGAGCGCTTGGAGGTACGTGTGGTTTGTACCTGAGACTATTTGTGCTCTTGGTTGGGGTTTGACTTGGGGCCACATGTCGTGTGGGCCCCATGTGCGTGATGTGTTCTTCTTTGCGTACCTTTGACCTCTCGCGACATAGAGGGTCCCTCTGTGCTCATTTGTTTGACTAGCAGGGTGGAGTTTTCCCCTGCCTCTGTGCTCGTTTGTTTGACTAGCAGGGTTGAGTGGTCTCCCCCTGGTTTTGTTCTTGATGGATCGGCCGGTAGCGGTGCTAGTGACACCCAGTGATGGAGCAGGCGCTGAGCCTCTTTTGGGTGAATTGTTCTGGAGTTGGGTGGTTGCGCGATACCCACTCCGTGTTCGGTTGGCCAGTGTTGTACCCTCCAGTGGATATGGCCAAAACAGTTATGAGTTTTACCCTCCAGCGGGGCTGGGCAGTGGGTTACTCATCGGCTTCTAGGGTCTACCCTCTAGCAGATACTGGACAGTGTGTCACCCGAAACTCTTAGGGTCTACCCTCCAGCAGAGACTGGGCAGTGGGTTACCCGACGACACTCTTAGGGTCTACCCTCCAGTAGAGACTGGGCAGTGGGTCACCCAACACTCTTAGGGTCTACCCTCCAGCAAAGACTGGGCAGTGGGTCACCCGACGACCTCTTAGGTTCTACCCTCTAGCAGGGCTGGGCAGTGGGTCACCCGTCGTCTATTTCAGGTCTACCCTCCAACAAGGCTGGGCAGTGGGTCGCCTGTCGACTTATTCCAGGTCTACCCTCTAGCGGGGCTGGGCAGTGGGTCTCCTGATGATGTATTAAGGTCTACCCCCCAGCGGGGCTGGGCAGTGGCTTTCCTGATGATGTATTAAGGTCTACCCTCCAGCGGGGTTGGGCATTGAGTCGCCTGATGATGTATTAAAGTCTACCCTCCAGCGGGGCTGGGCAGTGGGTCGCCTGATGATGTATTAAGGTCTACCCTCCAGCGGGGCTGGGCAGTGGGCCGCCTGATGATGTATTAGGGTTTACCCTCCAGTAGGGCTGGGCAGTGGGTCACCCGCTATCTGGTTATGAATTACCCTCAAGCAGGGCTGGGCAGTGGGACACCTGTCAGCATTCCTGGCTCAGTCTTTCTACTAGGCTATCCTGTGGATTTACTACGTGATTACCAGAGAGGGACCCTTGGTTGTATGGGTCAGTGTTGTGACGTCTTGACTTTGAGAAGACCTCTCGACTGCGGGGCAGTGATGAGTTGTGGTTGACGTTCCCCCAGAACTCTCAAGTACGAGGAGCTTTTCCCCCACCGAGATGCGTCCTTGTGACGCGACCTAAAACCGTGCAGGCGAGTCAATGCTGCCCAAAGCAGATAGTGTCAAAGTGTGGTGGTTTAATCCCTTGACTTGTAGTTTGGGGTAGACGTGCGGGATGCTGGGCATCAATGGTGTTTTCTTTTGGGACTATTGGAAACTCACTTTTGGCTTGGGCTGATCTACGGGATAGAGATCCCCTTACGATCTTGTTTGGGATTCAGGATTTAGCATATGTATCTTGTATATACCTTGTTCTGGTACCCACTTCTTGGGTTTGGTTACTCTCCTTCCAGGTGAGGTAAAGACACGCGAGGTATGCCACGTGCTTTCCATGTCTAGCTTCTCGTGGTTGGACGAGTCTACTCTCCTACTATAGGTAGTGAAGACTCGACGGGAATTTCATCTTCTCATCGTTTCTAGATCCTTGTTTCTGGATGAATCAACCTTCTTGCCTCTTGTTGGGTTGAGCTGGACTCTCTACTGTACTCTTTACTGCACTTTCAGTTGTACTCCTCTACTTTTCCTATTCGCTCTACTGCTCACACTTCGGTACCTCCTTTGTTTCTCCCTCAAGCCTTTGGGGTATCCTACTGAGTATTTTTGTACTCACCCCTGCTTGGGCTTTGCCCGCACTTGGTGTGCCCTTGCAGACGACGGACAGGTGGAGCGTGACTTCAGTGGAGTGTAGGAGCTTGGGAGCTTGGACCGCGTGTGGTGGTCATGGCCGGGTTCCCAGTGGGAGACCCGTCAGCTGTTTATTCTTGGTTACCTGTTGCTGGGTTGTGGCACTTTTTGGTTGGGCACGTGTTTTTCCCCTTTTCTTTTCAGCTTGTACTTTGTACTGTTTAGAGGTCGATGCACTTTTGGTGGTTTATATATAGCAGTTTCACTTTACTCTTCTTGTCTTTTCTTTTACTCTGCAATTTTGCATTGAGTGTGTTGCGTGTGTGTGTACAGGTACTTAGACAAAGGCCTCCCCGAGTTGTTGTGGATTCGGCGCTGGTCTCTAGCCCCTGGCCTATGGAGGCGGGCTTGGGGTAGTTGCGGATCGAGCCCAGGTAGGGTCGGGTCGTGAAAAAGTGGTATCAGAGGTGGTTCGTTCCTTGGGACGTTGTGCGGACGTCCCTAAAAGAGGAATTGGTTGGGAATTAGGGAAATAGTGTTAACGTGTCTCGAGAATGGCTCTCAGGACAGGGAGTCCAGTGATGGTGCGGCGGCCGATGTATCCATTCACCAGGACCTTGATAACCCGCTTGTCGACTCGACATGCTGAGACACTTGTTGCAGGGAAAATTGGTTTGTGCATCACATAGGATTGAGTCTTTGACTGTCCTTCTTGAGTCATCTCCCCATCGTTGCTATTGGTACATACATATATGCTCATCTGACCGCAGCACTCCTTGATAATTTTCAAGATGTCTCCGCGAGAACAACCAGCCAGGATACCAGCTTTGGTTTGTGACGACGACCCTATGAGCTATGAGGCCTCAGTCTAGGACCCATCCTACGAGACCCTTTCTCCGGTTGGGCCGGTAGAAGCACCCCCACCTATTGAGCAGCAGGCAGTTTCATCAGAGCAGGCTGAGCTTGAGCACAGGTTGAGCGCGCCTCGTGAGTTCCAGTGGCAGAGACCGCTGAGGTTCAGTGGTGAGCCAGACCCTCAGGCAGCAGAGGTTTGGCTCGAGGCAGTGGTTCGCCATTTCAGGCTTGTGCAGACGCTGACAGATCAAAGGGTGTCTTTGGCAGCCGACCTTTTCTATGGGGCAACATGGCGTTAATGGAGTCTGGTGACTCGACTTCCTGACGAGTCTTCGCTTTCAGGGGGTGACTTTCTGTTGTTGTCCCGTGAGGAGTTTGGCCCCTTCTGCTTACGCTCCATTCAGATTCAGGAGCTCCTTCAGTTTTAGCAGGGAGGGATGATGGTGGCTGAGTACGCAGCTAGTTTCGTAGACTGCGCACGCTTTTACCCAGACTTAGTCCATGACGACAACCTTCAAGCGCGGAAGTTTGAGCAGGGTCTCCGCCGAGAGATTTGTGTTGTCATAGTACCCTTGGTCATTTCCACATATGTTGGGGTGTTATAGCAGGCGCTGGTGACAGAGGGATTCCTATCACGTTCTGGATTTGGTGGTAGCAGCAGACACGTTGGAGCCGAGACGTCTACCGCAGCTAGTGGGTGTCGGCAAGCAGGAGCTCGACACAGGTGGCTTTCTGACAACCGGATCCAGGGGTGTGGTTGTACACCACAGTGGCGCCGGAGGGAACCAGTGCAGCCCAAAGAGAGTCGGTGCTATGCTTGTGACGGGCGAGGTCACTTGGCACGAGATTGCCCGACCCGAGTTGCTGAGAGCTTCGGGTAGGCAGCAGGCGCACCACCACGGCAGAGGCAGCGCCGTGATCGGAGTAGTTCCCAGAGAGGTGGTGCTAGAAGAGGAGCGGGAGGAGTTGGAGTTGGGGGATGACGTTATGAGGTATTCCCATCACCATCAGGTGGCCCACAACTGGCTCTGGGAGCTGACAGTTGGGACCGCGGACAGCCACGAGCTTTGGATGTCTACGATCCTGGAGAGCATGAGGTGATGAGAGGTACGCTCTACAGCTCTT
This sequence comes from Viscum album, assembly GCA_963277665.1. NCBI lineage: Eukaryota > Viridiplantae > Streptophyta > Magnoliopsida > Santalales > Viscaceae > Viscum > Viscum album. Next base: position 1,037,037,513 of record OY728126.1, read on the forward strand.
CTACTTCTTGCAGTAGAATTGATAGACTCTATGTGTGGGATTCTTTCCTCCTTTCTCCTTGCTTGATGTGTTACTAGGGAGGCGCGGGGCGTCGATGTAACCCTGTATTGGTAAGGTAAAAGGCATGGGACCTTTTTCTCTAGTCGATGGTGTCGACTCCTTCACCTTTCGAGCGTGTAATAGAGCCTCTATTGTGGAATCTTGAATGACCATATATCCTTGGGTGTTCCACCATATGGATATTCTGAAGGAAAGAATCATCAGGCCTTGTTCCAGGTGCGGGCGGTGATTCCAGTCATGGCGTGCGACGTAAGGGTTTGGTCGGGGAGGTGAGCTACCCCCGAGAGCCTTCAGGCTGTTTGAGACCATGCAAAGGGATGGCGAGGTGCCCTACCGCCTTACCATAACCCCAAAGTTTGAAGTGGGTGCACGATGTCGGAAAGGGCTGAACTCGCGTGAACTGATCAATCCTTTGGTCCGTGTGCGGTGACGCAGAGCTGTGCGTGGGTTCTTCTGGGTATGGGAAAGCCAGGTGTGGGCTTAGTACCCTGTGTTCCCCCCTAGTTTTGCTTTTTGGGGAAGAAAAGCTTAAAGGGGTGAATGATGTAAGAACCTGGTTTTTGCTTCGAAGGATTTTGAAATATTCTTGATTTTATTCCAGAGCAGCGCCTTCAGACAGTATGCGATTCCAAGCCCCGGTGTGGCCGAAATTGAGTTTTCAGTGCGTTCACACTAGAAATGCCAAATAAATGGTATAACTCCTAAACGGTGCACTGGATCAGGGATCTGAGTGTACGGATAGGTCTGGAATGGGGTTATTACCCTAGGAACGACATAAAACTTGTCGGCGCGGGATGTTTGGACCCCTCGCTCGCTTTTGAAACGTTAAACGGATAAATTAATTTATTTATTTATTCGTTTAATGGTTAAACACAAGTATCTCTTAAACGGTGGCTCGAATTGGAAAACCGAGGGCACCGTTGAGTTCGGAGCGTGTCGTTTACCCTAGTAGGGGTGTAAGTTTCATGGGCTTGCGGCCGTTTTTGAAAAATGGCCCTAGGGGCGTTTTCATAATTTGGCGGCCTCAGGCGCTAGGTTTTATAACTTTCAAACGGAAGCTCGGAATCCAATTCTGAGACCACAGTTGTGCTCAGGGGGTGGTTTTTACCCTAGGGGAGGTTTAATTTTGATCTTGCCAAAGGTTTTGGATGTGAGGAAAATTATGGGTTTAAATAATTAAAATTCTTTTTATTTTATTTAAACCCTCCTTCTTCCTCCCCTCCCTTGTTCTCCCCTGGTGAACCCCCCCCCCCCCTCAAGGCAGCCACTCCTCTCCCTCTCCTCCTCCACCTCCGGCGAGGCAACTCCGGCAAGGCAGCGGTGCAGCGGCGGACTCCCCGTGAAGCTCCGGGCATCGCCCAAGAGGTAGGAGGTTTTGGTTGCGTTTTAATTTTCAAACCTTATTTCAACCTCAATTATATGCATCGATTGTTGTTAGATTTTCGAATCAAAGCCCATGAGCACGTAGTAGTTTTTATGATCTATCTGACGCATCTTTCGGATTCAGTTTTGGAGATCTGAGGAACCCGCAATCATTCGTCGAAGATTGCGGGTTTGTGGAAGAGTTTTGGGTTGTTCCGGGCGGCGGAAGCCCGGGGTAGCGGCGGTCCGGCGGCTTCGCGCGCCGGTCCGACGGTCCAAGATGTGCGGCGCGGAAGGTCGTCCGCATGTCGGGCGGGTGTGGTCGAGCGGCACGGCGGGCCGAGGGCAACGGCAGCAGGCCAGGGAGCGCAGCAGGCAGCCGCAGATGGTGCTAGGAAGAGCGCGGCGGCCGGGTGTCTTCGATCGGCGGAGCGCGGCTGCTGGTGCGGCGAGGGGAGCTCGAGCGGCAGGCGGCCGCAGCGCCAGTGAGGAGGAGGACCAGATTCGGCCAGTCGTCGCTGGACGAGGACCTGGGGTCTTCGTGACCCCGGCCAGCAGACAACGGACCCGCGTTTCACAGGTCATATTGGGAGGAGAAGACCAGCCAAACGACCGGTCAGGTTTCTTATAAAAAAAAGAATAAGGTTATAATAATATATTATTATTATTATTATTATTATTATAAAATGATTTGTATTTCAATAAATCATAGACTGGGAGTCGGTTTCGCGAGCCGTCTATGGTGGCGCGTGCCTCGGAATGATAGGGATATTTTGAGATGGTTTCGGGAATTTTTAATTCCCGAAATGAGGGGCCTTAGAGGCGCGACGCGTCTTTAAGCAAATTGCTGTTTTTCTGGGAACCTTGCTTTGGACGGCGTGGACGTGTCCGACGTCCGTTTTGAGCGTCGTCAGTGGCGTTGGAACCCTGGCGCTGGGGCGAAGTTTTCCAGGGTGGTTTCGGGTGTTCAAGCCGAAGTTGAGGCGCGGGCTCCACGGCTCGTCCTTTGAGCTGTGTGCAGATTTTAGCGACTTTTTCATCGGACATCCGTTCGGGGCGTGCGAGCAGTCGATGTTGGATGTTTTTCCGAGGGGATTGCAATGGTGCAATCCGCCCGCCCTAATTCGGCACGATGGTGTGGGGCCCATGAGGGTCGTTTGGGCATCGACGGTGATTTCCCATCTTTATCACTGAGAAATCGTTTTGGACAAATGGATAGTCCATATTGTGTGCTTTTTCGAGAGGATCGCAACGGTGCGATCCGTTCATTGAGTTTCGGGATTGGGTTGCGGGTCTCGTGTGGTACCGCTCAGGCGCGGGGTGCCGGAACGTATCTTTTTCTCCGGATATCTGTTGCACTCAAGTGTGTAGTGCTTTTGACGTGTTTTCCCGAGGGGATCGCAATGGTGCGATGCGCCTGACTGTTTTTGGGGCTGAGGCTCGGGATCACGGGACATCGTTCGGGCGTGAGGCGGTGTTGGTGACTTTTCCATCGGATATCCGTTAGATGTGAGTAAGTAGTCGATCTCGCATGTTTTTCCTCGAGGACTACAACGGTGTGATCCGTTTGGTTGTGCGGAGCCTCTTGCGCCATCTTGTTAAATGTGGAATAAAAGGTACTCCGGTGGTGGGTCATCCTACCATGTTTGTAGCGGACCCTTGGCGTGTGATCGCACACTCTTGGGAGAGTGATATAAATGATTCACAAGATGTGGTTGTCCGTGCTTGGGCCTTTGAGTTGGAGATGTTACGTCACGCCTTCGCGTTGATGTTGGGTGCCGTGTGCAAGATAGCCCTTGGGATGAAAATGAGGTATACTCTGGGAGTATACGGGAGCGCTTGGAGGTACGTGTGGTTTGTACCTGAGACTGTTTGTGCGCTTGGTTGGGGTTTGACTTGGGGTCACACGTCGTGTGGGCCCCATGTGCCTGTTGTGTTCTGCTTTGCGTACCTTTGACCTCTCGCGACGTAGAGGGTCCCTCTGTGCTCGTTTGTTTGACTAGCAGGGTGGAGTTTTCCCCTGGCTATGTGCTCGTTTGTTTGACCAATAGGGTTGAGTGGTCTCCCCCTGGTTTCGTTCTCGATGGATCGGCCGGTAGCGGTGCTAGTGACACCCAATGATGGAGCAGGCGCTGAGCCTCTTTTGGGTGAGTTGTTCTAAAGTTTGGTGGTTGTGTGATACCCACTCCGTGTTTGGTTGGCTAGTGTTATACCCTCCAGTGGATATGGCCAGAGCAGTTCTGAGTTTTACCCTCCAGCGGGGCTGGGCAGTGGGTTACTCATTGGATTCTAGGGTCTACCCTCCAACAGAGACTGGGCAGTGGGTCACCCGACACTCTTAGGGTCTACCCTCCAGCAGAGACTGGGCAGTGGGTCACCCGACGACACTCTTAGGGTCTACCCTCCAGCAGAAACTGCGCAGTGGGTCACCCAACACTCTTAGGGTCTACCCTCTAGTAGAGACTGGGCAGTGGGTCACCCGAAGACCTCTTAGGGTCTACCCTCAAGCAGGGCTGGGCAGTGGGTCGCCCGCCGTCTATTCCAGGTCTACCCTCCAGCAAGGCTGGGCAGTGGGTCGCCTGTCAACTTATTCCAGGTCTACCCTCTAGCGAGGCTGGGCAGTGGGTCACCTGATGATGTATTAAGGTCTACCCTCCAGCGGGGATGGGCAGTGGGTTGCCTGATGATGTATTAAGGTCTACCCTCCAGTGGGGCTGGGCAGTGGGTCGTCTGATGATGTATTAAGGTCTACCCTCCAGCGTGGCTAGGCAGTGGGTCACCTGATGATGTATTAAGGTCTACCCTTCAACGGGGCTGGGTAGTGGGTCGCCTGATGATGCATTAGGGTTTACCCTCCAGCAGGGTTGGGCAGTGGGTCACCCGATATCTAGTTATGAATTACCCTCCAGCAGGGCTGGGCAGTGGGACACTTGTCGGCATTCCAGGCTCAGTCCTTCTACTAGGCTAGCCTGTCTCTTTCCTCCGTGGTTACTGGAGTGGGACCCTTGGTTGTATGGATCAGTGTTGTGAAGGCTTGACTTTGAGAAGACCTCTCGACTACGGGGCAATGACGAGTTGTGGTTGACATTCCCCCAGAACTCTCAAGTACGAGGAGCTTTTCCCCCACCAAGACGCGTCCTTGTGACGCGACCTAAAACCATGCGGGCGAGTCAGTGCCGCCCAAAGCGGATAGTGTTGAGGTGTGGTGGTTTAAGCCCTTGACTTGTAGTTTGGGGCAGACGTGTGGGATATTGGGCATCAATGGGGTTTTCTTCTGGGACTATTGGCGACTCACTTTTTTCTTGGGATGAGCTACGGGATGGAGATCCCCTTACTATATTGTTTGGGATTCTTGATTTAGCATATGTATCTTGTATATACCTTGTTCTGGTACCCACTTCTTGGGTTTGGTTACTCTCCTTCCAGGTGAGGCGAAGACGCGCTGGGTATGCCACGTGCTTTCTGTGTCTAGCTTCTCGTGGTTGGATGAGTCTACTCTCCTGCTATAGGTAGCGAAGACTCAACAGGAAGTTCATCTTCTCACTATTTCTAGCTCCTTGTGTCTGGATGAGTCTACCTTCTTGCCTCTTGTTGGGTTGATATGGACTCTCTACTGTACTCTTTACTGCACTTTCAGTTGTACTCCTCTACTTTTCATGTTCGCTCTACTGCTCACCATTTGGTACCTCCTTTGTTGCTCCCTCAAGCCTTTAGGGTATCCTACTGAGTACTTTTGTACTCACCCCTGCTTGGGCTTTGCCCGCTCTTGGTGTGCCCTTTCAGACGACAGACAGGTAGTGCGTGACTTCAGTGGAGCGTAGAAGCTTGGGATCTTGGACCGCATGCGGTGGTCGTGGCTGAGTTCCAGGTGGGAGACCCGTCAGCTGTTTATTTTTGGTTACCTGTTGCTGGGTTGTGGCACTTTTTGGTTGGGCATGTGTTTTCCCCCTTTTCTTTTCAGCTTGTACTTTGTACTGTTTAGAGGTCGATGCACTTTTAGTGGTTTATATATAGCAGTTCCACTTTACTCTTCTTGTCTTTTCTTTTACTCTGCACTTTTGTATTGAGTGTGTTGCGTGTGTGTGTACAGGTACTTAGGCAAAGGCGTCCCCGAGTTTTTGTGCCTTCGGCACTAGTCGCTAGCCCCTGGCCTATGGAGGCAGGCTTGGGGTAGTTGCGGCTCGAGCCCGGGTAGGGTCGGGTCGTGACAAAAAGGATCTTTAAAGTCTAGTATCTTGGAAATAAGGAACATAATACATGAAAACAACATAAATAATCCTTATAATACACTTTTAACACTTCATCATAGGTTCATCCTATGTAAAATTACTACATCTCATAACCTAGAGACATACATCAAAGTAAAGGGTGAGCAGAAGGCTCAATAAAGAAAACAAGTGAAACAGTTGACATGTGAACTTGCGCAATATTAATAAGAACATGATATAAATCATAAAGGCATGAGAAACGGAAGAATATGAATATCATAGTAAAAATAACTTGAATCGTAACTTGAATATGTGGCTACAACATTTCATTTAGACATTCATGAACATATCACCAAGTTTTATCCCAGAGGTGTCATAAACATTTCCAAGGTTTTTCACCAAGGTATCGTGAAACTTGTCTTCTCTAGAGATTAATTTTCTTACCCAATGCATTGGAGTTATATCTAGGTGCACCCTTAATATGTATTTATTTTCATGTGATCCACATAGATAATAATCATACATTTCATAAATAACCCAAAGAGAGTAAAAGAAATGGGTTTCACTTCAAAATCGTGACTTTTTAAAAGTGCTTAAAAATAAGACCATTATATCATTTATAACCCATCGAAAGGGAGTGAGGGTTATATGTATGTCAATTACAGAATCAATAATATTTTTTTTTTGTATTTATGAACACCCAAAGAGATGAAAAAGTTCTGGGTATTCAGATAAATAAGAAAAAAGAATTTATTGAGAGAAAGAGAGAGAATTTTTTATACGAAATTTCTGCAGCATAACGGCTATATAACATGGTTTTAGAAAACAATAAAAAGAGAGGGAAAATGGGTATCCAATAAATAAATGAATAATTTTACAGTATATTAAAATAATAAAATTGAAATAAGATCATGGTGTGGATATTTGAATAACATACCACATGAAAAGGACACTTGAAAGAAAAGAGGAAATGTGATTTCTTTTACGAAAATTCGACAGCCTAACAGCGTCACTTAAAAATTCAGAAAATCAATTGATGAGATTGAGGAGGGTATAAAATCATTTGGAAATGAAATTTGCAGAAATAAGGATATATAAGAATATACCCTAACATAATAAGATGGAAACTAGAAGAAATAACATAAAGAAAGTCATGACTTAAAAGAGGAGGGTGAAAGGTTCCCTTACCTTGAAGGGTAACTTCGAAAGCTTGAAGGTCGGAACCTTGGGAGGCCTGAGGGAACCTTGGGAGGACTCTTTGGGAGTTAAGGAGACAATAAATTCGTTGAGGAGGATTTTTGAATGAAATGAATGAGGAAATGGCTTGGTATTTATAGGAAAAGTGAGAGAATAAATTATTAATTTCTAAGGGACACCACATTGGTGGTATTTGAAAAACCATGGGATTTCCCATGTTATTAGCCACTTGGGACACATAATATAATATATCAATATTCAAAAGTTGACCAGAAATCTTACATCATTATTACATCATTAATGATGTCATTAAACACCTGAAACTCAAAACTTTATTTTTAATATTCACAAAAAATTCAACTGTTTCAGAAAAATCCAAAAAATTCACCCTAACCTAATATAGATGCTATGAATTCAAAAATGAACTCCATTTTATGATATATAATTTTCTAAATATTTTTAATTTAACTTTTAAATAAAATCATTATTTATTCAAAAAATACAACTTTAAAACTATAACTTATTTTGTAACACCTTAAAAAAATAATCAAGGTCCCATAAAATTATCGTATAACCATAATACAATATAGTAAAAATTTATGATTAATTTTTATGAAAATATATTTCCATTTTAAATTATTAAATTAATTATAAATTTGTAAATAAAATATTTATGACATACAAAAACACTAAAACTTATACTATGATTATTTTTTCACTTTTAAGATATTTAAATTGTATTTATACAATCATGGGTGAAGTTTCTATTTTTTGGCCAATTTACTATTCATTACTATTCATACAGGTATGTTACTATTCATACTTTATTATTCACTAAAATCAAGTTGATCTTATTAGACTATAAATTTCTCAATGATCACAACTGTAGAAGACCATTTTTTTAAAATCATTTCACATTATTAATTATTTAAAGTTTACATAAATATTTTAACATACCCTTTTTTTCCAAAATTCATCAATAATACACATCCTATATTTATCCGGATATTTGAAATTCACAAACTTTTCCATAATAAGAAATAACAATTTTATTTATATAAAATGATTACACAAAGTAGTTAAGGCCTCATTACATATCCCCTTATTACACCAGTATAAGACCTAAGTGTAAGGTGTGTTATGGTGATAAAATCTTAGGGTGGCTCAAACAACATTTCCCTAGTGGTGATTTCTATCAACTTGAACTTCTCCTGTAGGCGATTATGTTGAAGCTTCAAATGTTTAAGTTCAGCTTGGGCTTGGTCCAGAGCAAAGCCCAGTGATGCTACCTCCTTCCCAAGCTCTGAAAGATGGGCTTCATATGGCCTGAGTCTACTGGATGAGGCCATTCAATCTTCTTTCTATATTAATTAACCAAGATAACTGTATTTATAAAAACAAAAATTTAAGATTATAGTTTCCAACGGTCATATTGACCAACAGTCATATTGACCAACAGTCATATAACAGTCAAAACCCAACAGTCTCATTTTAATTATACCCAGTTCATTAATTAAAGGATATAGTTTTGTTGAGTATAAAACTAAAATAACACACAAATTTAGGAAACAAATATAATTATAAAGTTCAGGTCATTACATTCTTCCCCCCTTAAGAAATTTCATCCCCAAAATTTTATCTCACACCCTCTGATGATAAAAGGTGTGGGTACTTCTATCTCATAGACTCCTCTGGTTCCCACGTGGCTTCTTCACAATTTTGGTTCCTCCAAAACACCTTAACAAGGTGGGTAGTCTTGTTGTATAGAACCTTGTCTCTATGATCCAAGATCTCCACCGGCTGATGCTCATAAGAGAGGTCATGTTCCACTTGTACCACCTCTAAAATTAATTCATGTGAAGGGTCAGGTATGTACTTCTTCAAGAGGGATACGTGGAAGACATTGTGAACTTGTGCTAGATTTGGAGGAAGTGCAAGCCAACAGGCCACTGCTCCCACACGATCAATGATTTCATAGGGGCTAATGTACCTAGGATTGAGCTTCCCTTTTTTCCCAAACCTCATGAATCTATTCCAAGGTGAAATATGAATATAGACTTTGTCACCAACATCAAAATCCAAGTCCCTTCGACGGTTGTCCACATAGCTCTTTTACTAACTCTGAGAAACCTTAATATTTTTTTGGATGGAACAGACCTTTTATGTCATATCTTGAACAAGATCAGGCCCAAGAATATTTCTCTCACTAGATTCACCCCAAAAAGTAGGAGTTCTACATTAATTCCCATATAGATCTTCGTAGGGTTCCATTTGAATGCTCGAGTGGAAGTTGTTGTTGTAAAAGAACTCAACTAAAGGGAGACGTTGATCCCATCCACCTTTACATTCAATTGAGCATGTTCTTAGCATTTCCTCGAGTGTTTGAATAATCCTTTCAGATTAGACATCAATTTGGGGGTGATAGGCCATACAGAAATTCAATTCAGTTCTCAGATCTTGTTGAAGAATTCTACATAATTTTGATGTGAACCTTGGATCACGATCAGATACAATATAAAGTGGAAATCCATACAGTCTTACCACTTCCTTCACGTAAATCCTGTCAAGTTGATCAAGAGATAAATCTTCCCTAATGGAGATAAAATGGGAAGTATTGGTGAGACGGTCCACAATAACCCATATCGCATTATTTCCTTTGGAAGTTCTCAGGAGACCAGTGACAAAATCCATAGTGATATTTTCCCACTTCCATGCTGGTATGGGTAGTGGTTGCAATACCCCTTTAGGAAGTTTTCACTCTGCCATCACTTTCTGACATACCAGGCACCTTGAAGTGTAGTCGGCAATCTCTATTTTCATATTATCCCACCAATAATGATCACAAAGTTCCCTATACATTTTCGTGCTACTAGGATGTAAAGAGAAAGTAGAGCTATGAGATTCATCCATTAGCTCCTTCTTTATTTCCAGAGTACATGGAAAACATAGTCTTGTATGAAATTTTAGTACACCTTCTTAATCAGTATTGAACTCAGGAAACTTCCCATACTTCATAGCCTCAAACTTCTTCTGTAACAAAGGATAATCATTTTGAGCTTTCTTGATCTTATCTAGTAATGATGGTTGAGAAATCATCTGGGTTAGGGTCGATGATGTCTCTTACTTTATAATTCCCATGTCTAGTTTTACTAGGTCATTGATCAAATGATCTCTCTGAATCCTCATAATGGACAGAACAACTAGGTCTTTCCTACTTAATGCATCATCAACTTTTTTTTCTCTTCTGGGATGATAATGAATTGAACAATCATAGTCTTTAAGAAGTTCCAACCATCTCCATTGTCTCATGTTCAATTCCTTTTGTGTGAAAATATACTTTAAACTTTGATAGTCTGTGTATATATCAGATTTCTCTCTATAAATATTGTTCCTCCATATCTTTAGAGCAAAAATGAACGCATAAAGCTCCAGATCATGCGTAGGATAGTTCTTCTCATGAGTCTTTAACTATTGAGATGCATAAGAAATGACTTTTTCATTTTGCATGAGGATTCACCCAAGCCCTTTTAGAGATACATCGCTAAAAATAATGAATTCTTCTCCACTTGAGGGCAGAGGTAACACAGGTGCAGTATCCAATCTCTTCTTCAGCTCTTTGAAACTTTCCTCACACTCCTTTTTCCAGATGAACTTGACCCCTTTTCGAGTTAACTTGGTTAATGGATTATAAAGTCATGAAAAGTTTTCCAAAAACCTCATATAATATCCCGCTAAACCAAGGAAACTACAAATCTCAGTTATTGTTGTAGGCTGAGGCCACTCCTCTACAACTTTTATCTTTGTAGGGTCAACTGTGATTCCTTCATTATTAACAATGTTCCCCAAGAAAGAAACTTATTGTAACTAGAATTCACATTTACTGAACTTTCCAAAAATCCTCTCCTTCCACAGAGTTTTCAAAATAACCCTTAGATGATCCTCATACTCCTCATGACTTTTGGAATATATTAGAATAGCATCAATAAAAACTACCACAAAGTTCTCAAGGTAGTCCTTAAAGACTCTATTCATCAAATCCATAAAAATAGTATGTGAATTAGTTATTCCAAAAGTATTAACAAAAAACTCATAATGCCCATATCTTGATCATAAGGCAGTTTTTGGAATATATTTTTTCTTCACCCTCTATTGATAACAACCAGATCGAAGATCAATCTTAGAGAAGAATTGAGCCCCATGAAGTTGGTCAAATAAGACATAAATTCTTGAAAGAGGGTATTTGTTCTTCACTGTGATCCTGTTAAGTTATCTATAATCAATGCATAGCCGCATCGATCCATCCTTCTTCTTCACAAAGATAATAGGTTCTCCCCAAGGATACACACTAAGTCGGATAAACCCCTTCTCCAAAAGATCTTGAAGTTGTTTCTTTAATTCCTCCAGCTCCACATTTTCCATCCTATATGGGGTCTTTGATATTGGATGAGATCGAGGTACAAGTTCTATATTGAAATCTACCTCTATTTTTGGGGGAGGTCCAGGAAAATCCTTAGGAAATACGTCAACATATTCCTAGACGATGGGGACATTTTCTATCCTCAAACTCTCATTTCCTTCTTCTTCTTCACCGATCAACTCCATAAATAAGGATATAGGATGTTCCTATAAACAAAGATCAGGATGAGATATCTCTCCTTGGAAGATAACTATAGGTTCTCCATTCAAGACTACTGATATTTCCTTTCTTATGCATTTGATCTTAGCATTATACTTTGAGAGCCAGTCCATCCTTAGTATAATGTCAAATTCTATCATGGGAATGACTACTAGATTTGCGATAATATTTTTCTCACTAAAGTAAATACTAGAGTTTCTAAACACTGATGATGCTTGGATAATCCCACCAGGAGTTTTTACTGATAACTTTACTTTTAGAAAATCAGCAGTTGATTCTAAATTCTTTGCAAACTTGGAGGAATTAAAGGAATGAGTAGAACTAGAATTAAACAAAGTACTTGCTAGATTTGAGAGAACAATAAGAGTACCTTCTACCACATCATCCAGAGCTTCAACTTCACCTGTCGTGATAGAAAAAGCATGACCTTTCTCCCTTGGCCTTTGTTGAGGCTGATGGTGGTTCCCCTCCACTGCCCTCAGATTTGGACAATGATTGGAGAAGTTCCCAAGTTTTCCACACTTAAATCACTAGACATCAGGTAGGGCTTGCACCATCTTTCCCTTGTCGTTAGTGTTTGGAAGTTGAGGTTTTACCTCACTATGACAATTCCTCTCAATATGGCTGATAGAGCGCTGTCGTGGGCGCCCTCAAATGATTAGTGTGATTTTGGGGTACTTAGGTGCAGCAGAGTGGCTGACCAAGGTCGTCTTTCAAAGGAGGAAGTGAATTAAAACAACTTTTCAGAGGTATTCTAGAAACAAAATAAAAGGGAATAAAAACACTACTTGAAATTATGGGGGTGGTTGTTTATAGTTTATAAATCTAGAAGAAGTTTGCTGGAAGAAGATTGCATTTTTTTTTGTTTTTAATTTTGAAATGAAGTTTCGATTAGAATGACACAACAAGAAGATGTTTTTTTTAGAAATCTATTTTAAAAGGCGTAATTGATCTAACTCTACCTCTTCACTTTATTATTAATCATTATAATTTAAATTAAAATTCACTTAATTATGATCCCTTAATTTGTTAAATCACTAACCCTACGATAATTAACTTTACCACGAAGATTGAAGTGAATTTAACCTTAGGCTAACTTCGGAACATGCAATCGCAGCACCCTGCTCTGATTAATGTTCTAAGATTAGCTTATGGTCAGTGGTAAATTAAGGCACATATCCACTCTGGAAATGAGGATAAATTGTGTTTAGGGATTATATTTGAACTCTACAAATTTATCCTGTGTGGTCTTGTATTACCGATTAAGATCGCGCTCTCACAATTTACACAAAATCCCGACCTCGTGTGTTTTTGTGTAAATTGTTCAATTGCTTGCTTAGTTTCTTACAATTTAAAAACACAATTCATGGATCATATTAAGTGAATTAAATTAGCTCATTGATTCAAAATAATTAAATGAAGAGGGTAGAAGATAGATCGATTACTAAAAGACTACACTTCCATGGGTGGCGTAATCATCGTAGAAGCGTTTTGCATGTGCAAAGGTTTAAAATGGGTATAACCCAATAACGCTTCTACTCAAGAATTCCAGCCCAATTAGAAAGATTAAGAGAAGAATAAATTTAAACAAAACAGAAGAAAAGATAAGAAATAAAAGAAGAACAAAGAAGTTTATTACATAAACAAAATCATTACAACATGAAGGAGAAGAAGAAGGCTTCGTCGAAGGGATCCTTGCTTCAAGAGCTACCCTTATTGAAATGGATGGAGAATTGGAGTGGATCCACTTATCCTCTTCCATCAACTTCCCAATGCACGTCCCAACCCCTCCAAATGAGAAAAACTCCAATTTATATAGGGGAGGGGAGGAGAGGTTACAAGTGGTTTCAAGTGTGAATGTGGAAATTCGGCCAAATATTTTATTCCCAATTGCACCGCCCATTTGACCACCAAAACGCGTGACTTGTCCGGCCTTCCAGAAGGATAAAATGTGCGTATATGTGTATTATATCTCCTCTCCAAATTTGGGCTCAATAAAGGCCCATATGAAGGAGTTATGACCGAAATACAGAATCTTCTCTATTCTGGAGAGCCCAGCCCAACTTTGACTTCATGGCCCAATTTCAACCAACAAATGAACTCTTTAGCTCTAGTTTCCTGAAAAAAAGTTGTAGATAATTACGTTAGGAACACTGTTACAAAATTTCAATTTCAAATAATAAATATAAAAATATTTATATTCGAAATACTACAGTGAACTATAAAGGGTAAAACTGGAATTTTCATCAAATATTCAAATGAACGATCTAATCCCAAATATTTTATAAATAAACATATTTAACATAATGTGAGGAAATTATATCATTTATTATCAATAAAATATTCAATAAAATAGTGTTTTATCAACTCCCTCACACTTACCCTTTTGCACACCTGGGCAAAACCTCATATTAAGTAAACATCAATATCAAATCAAAACCAATTTTAAAACACATATCCTTAAGATCAATCAATTTCACACCAAGAATAAAAAGATATCATGCCTCATAAAAAACCTTATTTCAAGTTCTCCGTTTATATCATTCAATATATTTCCACTTTATTTATCCGCCCATGCACAAAACACTTACCTCGCTTGAATTTTCTCTCATCACTCAAATATCAATTTCTTTTTGCAATGTCTTTCTCATCCAAACTCATAAAAGGGTCACCATACATCTCTGGAAGGTACCAGGGGCATTGAAAAGTCCAAATGGCATCCTCCGGTAGGAAAATGTGCCAAAGGGACAGGTGAATGTAGTCTTCTCCTGATCCTCTGGAGCTATAGGAACCTGAAAATATCCAGAAAATCCATCCACGAAACAATAATGTGTCTTCCCAGCTAGTCTCTCAAGCATCTGATCATTAAATGGGAGGGGGAAATGGTCCTTGCGAGTGGACTGATTTAGTTTCCTATAATCAATACACACACGCCAACTATTTTTCACCCTCATTGGAACTAACTCATCTTTCTCATTTTTAACAACAGTAACACCACTTTTCTTAGGCACAACTTGAATAGGACTTACCCACTGTGAATCTGAAATGGGAAAGATTATACCTGCCTCGAGAAATTTCTCAACTTCCTTTTTAACAACTTTCAGGAGGGTGGGATTGAGTCTCCTTTGTAGTTGTCTCACCGGTTTAGCCCCATCCTCCAAGAGAATCCTGTGCATGCAAATGGAGGGGCTAATACCTGATATGTCAGCCAAGGTCCACCCAATCGCCCTGATGTTCTCCCTCAAAATATTCAAAATCTTTTCTTCATGTTCAAAAGGGATATTGTTAGCAATGATAATAGGTAATCTCTCACCACTCAGCAAGTATGAGTATTTCAGATTTGGTGGCAATGGCTTGAGTTCTAATGAAGGAGGGTGTAGTATGGATGGAGACATTGAAGGAACTGAAATATGTGCACAAAGAGCATCAGTATCAGAATATACATCATCAAAATCATATAATAAATCATCAAATCCATCAGCATACTCAACAGCCATTTCATAATCAGAGTGAACATGATCAAAATCAGAATATGAATCCACATCAAAATCAAATCCAAGATAGGATTGTGTATCAGAAACATGTGCGGAAGTGCTCTTAGACATCAAACTCGAACCAATACTCATAATCTCCCTAAGCATAGGACAATCAAATTCTATGGAGTTTTTATTTGGTGGTTCAAAATGGGAGATAACAAAAGCAGAATGGTCCTCAGAGGGGTACTTCATGGAATCCATAACATTAAATATCACAACATCATCCCCAAATTCCATGTAAAGTGTACCCTCATTGACATTTATGATAGTTTTTGCAGTTTTGAGGAAGGGACTACCTAAGATAATGGGGGCATGAGAACTTACCTGATCATCCTCCATGTTAAGAACATAGAAATCCACTGGAAAGATCATGTCTCTTACCCGGACAAGTACATCCTCAAGGACTCCTGCTGGATATGCCGTAGCTCTATTCGCCAATTGCACCACTACTCTTGTTGGATTCAACTCACCAACCTGCAAGGAAGAGAATACAGATTGAGGCATCACATTTATGGAAGCACCTAAATCACAAAGTGCATCAGAAAAGTGCAACTCCCCTATGGTGCATGGGATGGTGAATGTCCCTAGATCCTTGCACTTTGTTGGCATTGCTAGAGTTGGTGAAATGAGTGTTGAGACATTCCTTCCAAGGTTTATCCTCTCATTTCCCTTGAGCCCTCTTCGATTGGTGCAGAGTTCTTTTAAGAATTTGGTATACCTTGGGATTTTCTTAATGGCTTCAAGTAGAGGAATGTTGATCTCCACACGCTTGAATGTGTCCAAAACCTCCTTTTGCATTGCTTCTTTAGCCATCTTCTTGGTTTGAACAACCCTGTTTGGAAAAGGAAGGGGTTTAGGAGGAAAATCATCAATCTTTTTCTTACCTTTATCTTTCTCCTTGTATTTCTCATCAGTTGGTATGGAATGAGGCTTCTCTGAAGTTGAGGTGAATCCCGGTGGAATGGTAGGTGTAGATGTATCGTTCATTTTCTTCCCACTTCTCAATGTGATGGCACTAACATTCCCCTTTGGATTTGGAGTGGGTTGGGAAGGTAGATTTACAGAATTTTTACTCACAAGTTCATGGAGGGTGGTGGCAATCTGGCTCATTTGAGTCTTCAACTCCCTCAGCTCCGAACTTTGACTCTTCATCTCATTCTGTTGATTAAGAACAATTTGCTTCAAAAGATCATCAGTATTAGAATCTACCTTTGGTGGATGATTCCCTTGTTGCTGACTTGTTGATGTTTGAGCTTCAAATTTCCTTTGGGGTTGTTGGAAACCCTACTGGTAAGGCGGAGGCTGCTGGAAGTTTTGTTGAAAGGGTGGCCTTTGTTGTTGTCCAGAGCCATTCCTAATGTCCGACTGATCTTTCCACCCTTGGTTGTATGTTGGATCAAACTTATTTTGGGGATATGGTTGTTGTTGTTGCTGCTGAAATGGTCTCCCAGACAACACTGCTGCACAATCTTCTGTTTCTTGGAGTTGTGGGCAACAGTCAGTTGGGTGGCTTGTCTCAGCGCAAATACCACAAGGCCTTGAAGGAGGGGGTAAAGATGTCTTTTGTTCCAAAGCAATTTGCCTCACCATAGTGGTCAATTCTTCCAACTTAGTATCAATCAAATTACTTTCAAGAGAAGAAGGACTTACCTGATGTACTCCCCTGACATGTGGTGTACCTCTATCACCAAATTGTTGGGAGTTTTGGGCCATCTTGTCGATCAACGCACGTGCAACTACTGGTGTCTTGTCCACCAATGCTCCTCCAGCCGCAGCATCTACCATGCTTCTCTCCATAGGTGTGAGTCCTTCATAGAAGTACTGAATGAGGAGTTTCTCACTGATTTGGTGATGTGGGCAGCTTGCACACAACTTCTTGAATCTCTCCCAGTACTCATACATTGACTCCCCTTGGGTTTGCTTGATCCCTGATATCTCCTTTCGAATGGATGTTGTCCTTGATTCTGGAAAAAATCTTTGCAAGAAAAGACGTTTCAAATCATTCCAACATGTTACATCTTCAGGTTTCAAATAATACATCCAATCTTTTGCAGCTCCATCAAGTGAGAATGGGAATGCTCTTAATTTAATTTGATCTTCAGAAAAATTTCTTGGTTTTAAAGTTGAGCAAACCACATTAAATTACTTAAGGTGTTTGTTGGGATCCTCACCAGATAAGCCATGAAACTTTGGAAGAAGGTGAATTAATCCAGATTTCAATTCAATGTCCGATTCGAGATTTGGGTATGCAATACAATTTGGTTGATAGTTAATATCAGGTGCAGCCAATTCTCGAATGGTTATATTAAGTTCATTTCCATTGTTTTCAGCCATTGGTTCCTCATTTATGTTTGAATTTGAATAGCTTCCAATTTCAATGTTTCCAGAAGAGAGGAATTCACCAACTGGTTGAATATTGAAACTTCCCGTAGATTGAGAATGTCTGATTCGTGCCCTAAGGCTACGTTCAATCTTAGGGTCAAGATCTAAGAGATCTTCGGGATTAGTTCGTGTCATAGATCAAATAAAAATGAAAAGAAAGAAAGTGGACCATAGTAAAATAAAAATGAGAAGTTTGAGTTGATGGTCCAAAAAGAAGTAGAAGAAAATAAAAGAAGAAGAAGAAAAATCAGATTTGGTAAAGAAGGAAGAAAGAAGAGAGGAAGAGAATAAAATGTAAAATAAAATAAATACCTCTAATTGGTTGAAATAATTACTTGCCTCCCTGGAAACGGCGCCAATTTGATAGAGCGCTGTCGTGGGCACCCTCAAATGATTAGTGTGATTTTGGGGTACTTAGGTGCAGCAGAGTGGCTGACCAAGGTCATCTCTCAAAGGAGGAAGTGAATTAAAACAACTTTTCAGAGGTATTCTAGAAACAAAATAAAAGGGAATAAAAACACTACTTGAAAGTATGGGGGTGGTTGTTTATAGTTTATAAATCTAGAAGAAGTTTTCTGGAAGAAGATTTCATTTTTTTTTTGTTTTTAATTTTGAAATGAAGTTTTGATTAGAATGACACAACAAGAAGATGTTTTTTTTAGAAATCTATTTTAAAAGGCGTAATTGATCTAACTCTACCTCTTCACTTTATTATTAATCATTATCATTTAAATTAACATTAAATTAATTATGATCCCTTAATTTGTTAAATCACGAACCCTACGAGAATTAACTTTACCACGAAGATTGAAGTGAATTTAACCTTAGGCTAACTTCGGAACATGCAATCGCAGCACCCTGCTTTGATTGATGTTCTAAGATTAGCTTATGGTCAGTGGTAAATTAAGGCACATATACACTCTTTAAATGAGGATGAATTGTGTTTAGGGATTATATTTGAACTCTACAAATTTATCCCGTGTGGTCTTGTATTACCGATTAAGATCGCGCTCTCACAATTTACACAAAATCCCGACCTCGCGTGTTTTTGTGTAAATTGTTCAATTACTTGCTTAGTTTCTTACAATTTAAAAACACAATTCATGGATCATATTAAGTGAATTACAGTATCTCATTTATTCAAAATAATTAAATGAATAGGGTAGAATATAGATCGATTAC
This sequence comes from Viscum album, assembly GCA_963277665.1. Lineage (NCBI taxonomy): Eukaryota > Viridiplantae > Streptophyta > Magnoliopsida > Santalales > Viscaceae > Viscum > Viscum album. Next base: position 1,037,056,076 of record OY728126.1, read on the forward strand.
TAAAAGACTACTCTTCCATGGGTGGTGTAATCATCGTAGAAGCGTTTTACATGTGCAAAGGTTTAAAATGGGTATAACCCAATAACGCTTCTACTCAAGAATTACAGCCCAATTAGGAAGATTAAGAGAAGAATAAATTTAAGAAAAACAGAAGAAAAGAGAAGAAATAAAAGAAGAACAAAGAATTTTATTACATAAACAAAATCATTACAACATGAAGGAGAAGAAGAAGGCTTCGTCGAAGGGATCCTTGCTTCAAGAGCTAACCTTATTGAAATGGTTGGAGAATTGGAGTGGATCCACTTATCCTCTTCCCTAAACTTCCCAATGCACGTCCCAACCCCTCCAAATGAGAAAAACTCTAATTTATAGAGGGGAGGGGAGGAGATGTTACAAGTGGTTTCAAGTGTGAATGTAGAAATTCGGCCAAATATTTTATGCCAACTTGAACCGCCCATTTGTCCACCAAAACGCGTGAATTGGCCGGCCTTCCAGAAGGATCAAATGTGCGTATATGTGTCTTCTATCTCCTCTCCATATTTGGGCTCAATAAAGGCCCATATGAAGGTGTTATGTCCGAAATACAGAAGCTTCTCCATTCTGGTGATCCCAGCCCAACTTTGACTTAATGGCCCAATTTCAACAACCAAATGAACTTTTTATCTCTAGTGTCCTGAATAAAAGTTGTATATAATTAAGTTAGGAACACCGTTACAAAATTTCAATTTCAAATAATAAATATAAAAATATTTATATTCGAAATACTACAGTGAACTATAAAGGGTAAAACTGGAATTTTCATCAAATATTCAAATGAACGATCTAATCCCAAATATTTTATAAATAAACATATTTAACACAATGTGAGGAAATTATATCATTTATTATCAATAAAATATTCAATAAAATAGTGTTTTATCAATGGCCATCTCTTCCACACATGTAGCATTTACCTCTCCCAATCAGGCAATTCCCCGAATGCTTCTTCCCACATTTATTACACGTGGGACATTGTACTTTCTTGCCTCCTCTTCCCTGATCAAAAGTCCTCCCTAATCTTGGATCCATCGATATATTCTTGTCATTGGATTTATGAGACCATTGTGCCTCACCAAACTCCAGCCCAACTTTTATCGCACTCCGTATGATCTCCTCATAGCTATCATAGTCTCGATTGGCTAGATTTTTCTGCAGATGAGGTCTCAGTCCACCGAAGAATCTATCAACCTTACCACTTGGATCCATGACAAAGCTAGAGGTGTAAAATTAAATCCTTGTGAATTTCATCTCATAGCTTCCCACATATTCATTCTCCTTCTTCTTTATCTCGAGAAACTCCTCTATTCTTGTTCTCATGGAACGAGGGAAATACTTACTGAAGAAGATCCCTATGAACTCTTCCCACTCCATAGCTTCATCCTCCACTCTTTGACTTGTGTTTTTAATCACTTTCCACCACTGATTAGCTTATACCTCTAAGAGATAGACAGCCAGGGTGACCTTCTCTTGCTCTGAATAGCAGAGCACAGAAAATATCTTCTCTATAGAGCTGATACACTATTTAGCAATCAATGGGTCGGTCGATCCACTGAAGGTTGGTGGTTGTTGATGCATAAAGAACTCAACAGAATGTTGTTCCCTTCACGGTGATATTGGTATTTTATCCTGATTCAAGTTATTTCCCATAACTTGAGTTAGTTGGTTCATCATTCACATGAATGTTTCCATTCTGGATTCTATTGGAGGTCCGTCAGTGCATGGTCCATTGAGGTCACCATTTGCACGGTTCCTCCTATTGCCTGCCATTTATAAAAGAATAAAACCTTAGTGTGAAACTTATTTTATTTACAAGTCTTTTAACAATAAATGATTTTATGTCTTAAAACTTCTTTAAACAATTACATTTCTCTATAAATCCCTCATAATGATTCATAAAGAGATTATGATTAACCAAACATATCCCCCATGAGTGTCATAACCAAGAGTACATCAATTCCCATTGTCATATACCAGGATACCTCGGGTCAAGCCGAAAACTCCTTGTTGAAGTTTTCACTCCTAGGTACCTCTATGCCAGAGCCACCTCTACCTGCTCATATCCAGACATGGATGTATTTTCTTGATAAACCACTTACTCAATAACCACCAAAATACCAGGAATGTTTCCTATATTTAAACTTTTCTATAGGATTATTGCTAAATTTTTCATAGCCTAATTTCTATAAATAACTAAATTATCCTTTGATACCAACTATGGAATCCTGCCTTTTTATTACATAAATTTTCATTACATTTTACATACAAAGGATCTTTAAAGTCTAGTGTCTTGGAAATCAGGAACATAATACATAAAAACAACATAAAAAATAATTCCAATACACTTGTATGGCTTCATCATAGGTTCATACTATGTAAAATTACTGCATCTCAAAACCTGGAGACATTCATCAAAGGAAAGGGTGATTAGAAGTCTCAGTAAGGAAAAGAAGTGAAACAGTTGACATGTGATCTTGAGCAATATTAATAAGAACATGATATAAATCATAAAGGAATGAGAAATGGAAGAATATGAATATTATAATAAAAACAACTTGAATAATAACTTGAATATGTGGCTACATCATTTCATTTATACATTCACGAACATATCACCAAGGTTTATCCCCAAGGTGTCATAAAAATTACCAAGGTTATTCACCAAGGTATCATGAAACTTGTCATCTCTAGAGATTAATTACCTTACCCAATGCATTGGAGTGATATCAGGGTGCACCCTTAGTATGTCTTTACTTTCATGTGATCCACACATATAATAATCATACATTTCATAAATAACCCAAAGAGAGTAAAATAATGGGTTTCACTTCAAAATCGTGACGTTTTAAAAGTGCTTAAAAATAAGACCATTATGTCATTTATAACCCATGGAAAGGGAGTGAGGGTTATATGTATGTCAATTACAGAATCAATAATATAATTTTTATGTATTTATGAACACCCATAGATATGAAAAAGGTTTGGGTATTCACATAAATAAGAGAAGATAATTTATTGAGATAAAGAGAGAGTAATTTTGTGACGAAATTTCTGCAGCATAACGACTATATAACATGGTTTTAGAAAAAAATAAAAAGAGAGGGGACGAGGATATCCAATAAATAAATTAATCATTTTATATTAGAGGTATAGAACAAAATTGAAATAAGATCATGGTGTGGATATTTGAATAACATACCACATGAAAAGGAAACTTGAAAGAAAAGAGGAAATGTGATTTCTTTTACGAAAATTCGGCAGCCTAATGGCACCACTTAAAAATTCATAAAGTCAATTGATGACAGCGGAGAGGGTATCAAATCATTTGGAAATTAAATGGATAGTAATAAGGATATATAAGAACATACCCCAACATAATCTGATGGAAACTAGAAGACATAACATAAAGGAACTCATTAATTAAAAGAGGGGGGTGAAAGGTTTCCTTACCTTGAAGAGTAACTTCAAAAGCTTGATGGTCAGGACCTTGGGAGGACTCCTTGGGAGGTAAGGATACCATAAATTAGTTGATAAGGATTTTGGAATGAAATTAATGAGGAAATGACTTGGTATTTATAGGAAAAGTGGGGGAAGAAATTATTAATTTCCAAGGGGCACCTCATCGGTGGTATTTGAAAAACCATGGGCTTTCCCATGGTATTTTCCCATGGTATTGGCCACTTTGGACACCACATAGAATATATCACTATTCATAAGTCGACCAGAAATATTACATCATTATTACATCATTAATGATGTCATTAAACACCCGAAACTCAAAACTGTAATTTTAATATTCACTGAAAATTCAATTGTTTCAGAAAAATCCCAAAAATTCACCCTAACATAATATCAATCCTCTGAATTCAAAAATGAACTCCATTTTATGAAAATAATTTTCTAAATATTTTTAATTAAATTTTTAAATAAAATCATTATTTATTCCAAAAATACAACTTTAAAACTATAACTCATTTTGTAACACCTTAAAAAATAATCAAGGTCCCATAAAATTATCGTATAACCATAATACAATAAAGTAAAAATTTATTATTACATTTTATGAAAATATATTTCTATTTTAAATTATAAAATTAATTATAAAATTGTAAATAAAATATTTATGACACACAAAAATACCAAAACTTATACTGTGATCATTTTTTCACTTTTAAGAAGTTTAAATTGCATTTATACATTCATGGGTGAAGTTTCTATTTTTTTGGCCAATTTACTATTCATTTCTATTCATACGGGTATGTTACTATTCATACTTTACTATTCAATAAAAATCAAGTTTATCTTATTAGACTCTAAATTTCTCACTGATCACAACTGTAGAAGACCATTTTTTGAAAATCATTTCACATTATTTATTATTTAAAGTTTACATAAATATTTTAAAATAAATTCATCAATAATACACATCCTATATTTATCCAGATATTTTAAAATTCACAAACTTCTCTATAATAAGAAATAAAATTTTTATTTATATAAAATGATTATACAAAGTAGCTAAGGTCTCGTTACATAGCCCCTTATTACACCATCATAGAAGCTAAGTGTAAGGTGTGTTATGGTGATAGAATCTTGGGGCGGTTCAGACATCATTGCCCGAGTGGTGATTTCTATCAGCTTAAACTTCTCCCATAGGCGATTCCGTTCAAGATTCACATGTTCAAGTCCAGCTTGGGATTGGTCCAGAGCAAAGCCCATTGATGCTACCTCCTTCCCAAGATCCGACAGATGGGCTTCATATGGCCTGAGTCTACTGGATGAGGCCATTAAATCTTCTTTCTGTATTAATTAACCAAGATAATTGTATTTATAAAAACACAACGTTAAGATTATAGTTTCCAATGGTAATATAATAGTCGAAACCCATCAGTCTCATTTTAATTATACCCACTTCATTAATTAAAGTATATATATTTTTTTAGTATAAAAATAAAATAACACACAAATTTAGGAAACAAATATAATTAAAAAGTTCAGGTTGTTACAAAAATTGTGTTGAGTAAATTATTTGGAGTCTGATGAAACCAACTTGATTTTTTGGAGAATAGTAACATACCCTTATGAATATTAATATGACTCTAATGAATATTAAATTTTATTATTATTTTATTAAGTCTTTATGATAATAAATGTTTGGTTAATTTTTTGATGGATATAAAAGCAGTTATAGTTTTAAAATTGTTATTTTTTCAATAAAGTATGATTTTATTTAAAAATTAAACTAATAATATTTAAAAAATTATTTTTAAAAAATGGAGTTCATTTTTGAATTCTACACTTCAATAAATGGTAAGGGTATTTTTTTTGGTATTTTTCTGAAATTTTTGAATTTTTGATGAATAGTGAAATACAGTAAAATACTGTATATTCAAATTATTAGTTAAATACACTATTTAGGACATCATAAGTGATTAAATCCCACATGGTTCGAACTCACATACCATTATTACTATTTTGGTTCACTTTAATTAAGACTATTCATAATCTTGAGAAAAAATATTATAATAATGATTAAAATAATATAAAATACCACCTCTCCTCCACTATAAATACCACCCTTATTTCCCTCTTCCTCTCACACCTCTCAAAACATGATACTTTCCCAAGTTCTACACAATACTCCTCCCAAGGCTCTTAACCACGTCCTAGATCTTCTAGTCTCACCAAAAGGCCAAAACCAAAGGCCTTAAGGACGATCTTAAGGAGAAGAGATCAAGGGGTAAGAATCTCATTTCATTTTCCTGTGTTTTCCTTTCATTTCATTTTCTTTTATTATAATATTTTCCTCTCCACTTATCCAAGAGGAATTAAAGCTCCGAAATCTTGTATATTCTGTATTTTCTCATGTTCATGAAAAAATATTCATCAATATTCTTATCCTCTCCCACTTATTCAAGGAATTAAAACACCGCCCATGATGTGTCGATTTACTGACATTGTGGACGATGTGATTTCAATTTATTTTATCTCCTTCAAGAATGGTCATGAAACCATTTTTATAATTTAACTATATTATAATATATTTATTATATCTTATATATGGTCCTGAAATCATTTTTTACAAATTTTATTAATTTTTGAAACAAAATGAGTTCATTACGATCGAAGAATCACCAAAATGACCTAAACAAATAACAATAATGTTTTAACTTGTGAATCCTCCTATTGTCATAATTAAAAATGATAAATGGTATAATTTATGGTTCTTTAAATATTTAAATACCACTCCATTACAATTCTATAGTTTCACTTCCAATCTATAAGAACATCCATCATGAACCGATCATAGAAAACATGTAAAGAACGCACCTAAAACAATGCAAGGAACAAAATACTAACAATTAAAGGGTGAAAGTTTGTAATGAAATGATCATATAAGGTATTATAAAAATCAATATTTTTCTTTAATATATTAATAACAATATTTTAACCATTATACAGTAGGTTTAAATGATTTTGAAGTAAGGAAAACTCGAGGTAAGGGAATTCTTAACCTGATTTACATTCTTTTTGGTTAACTTTATAAATCATTATCTATGTGGAATTAAAAATTGTTTTTTGTGATTTTTTTTGTTTATAATATGTTTAATTATGTTTATTCATAGTGTATATACATATTCCATCCACTATATTAAGTCTCACTTCAATTATATGATTTATGTAAGGGGTTTTTCTTTTAAAATCCTCTTTTTAAAATTCTGTTTTACAAAATTCAAAAGAAATGTTTTTGTGAAATTATTCATGTTGTATGATTATGTTCTGTTTCTTGAGAATTGTTTATGATTAATGGTGGGAATTATATCTCCCTCCAATTTATTGATTATGTGTAAGTTTGAGGACAGCCATATGGTTACTCCAAATGTAACTGCGATGGTTACTCAAATTGTAAGGTAGTCGTGAGGGTTAAAAATTATAAGGTAGCTGAGAGGGTTAAAAAATTATGTAAGTATAGCCCCAAGATACCTTTGTGGTTCTATTTATGTTGTTATGTTTTGTGGTAATATTTTGGAAATATCATTTTTCACAAAGTAAGTATATATGGGTGACAAGTATGTCTTTTGAAAATGATTTCATACGTTACAAGTATTCAGGGACTAATGTGCACTTTCCTTATTTTTATATCCCTTACTAAGAATTTTGTGCTCGTACAAAGTTTTTAATTTATTTTCATAGGTTATAAGTATTTGTAAGACAAAGAAGGAATCCGAGTTAAATGTTTGAATAATTTTCAAATAAATCATGTTTTATTTGTAAAGTTTTATATATTGGAAGAAATGCGTACTATTTTTATGGTATCCACTATGTACTAATGTTTAATGTTATGAATGTATTATTTACCAATTATTTAAATCTATAAACTTGAAAATATCATAAAAGTAAAATGAATTTCTTTCTTTACTAAATTAAAGTTTAGGTATGGTAATAAGGCCAGGTCCTTATAACCAATGTGGGTCCTTTGACCACATAAAGTGGGAATACACAACACCACCAAGATCATGACATAATTGTAAAAATATGGGACATATTAAGTGATTTTGTCATAGTACTCTGAGTTTAGGTGCTCGAGACACTTTTCAGGTGTCGCAAGCATCGTATGCTTTGATAGGACAAGGACAACAAACTCAGTATCAACAGCAGAGCAGAGCTAGCCATGGAGATTATCAGAATACCATGAATCTTTATTAAGGTAAATCTCAACAAGGAAACAAAGAGCAGAGTGCAGTGATGAAGAAATTGTATGGAGATGATCAGATGATTATGGATGATCATGTTAGACCATATATAGTGATAGGTACGATTCTTTTTAATTATACCTTTGTGTACGTACTTTTTGATACCAGCGCATCACATTCCTTAATTTCTTATTGTGTTGTTGACCTTATATGCTTAAAACTTGTAATGATTCCCTATATGATAAAACTTCAAACTCCTCTCAGTGAAATATAATTTCAATCCATTGTCTTTAGTGCATGTGTCATAACTCTTGATAGAGTTGAGATAAAATAGGACTTCTTATTGTTGGAGACGGAAGTCTATGATGTAATCCTGGGTAAGGATTTGTTGAAAATGTTTAAGGCTCACATCAACTATTATAGATGAACAATGAGTTTCGCGACTTAGGATGATATCGAGAATATCTACAGAGGAGATATGGTTGTAAAGAAAGGTGTGATGGTATTTTTGGCCCCAGATATGGGGATGATATCTTACCAGTTGGCAGTGCTAACTTTAGCATTCATGGAAGAGATTTAAGAGAATAATTTTCCAGCTTTTGTGTATCAATTACAAGATGTATTTCCCAGGAACTTCTCAGGGTTACCACCTTTAAGGTAAGTGGAGTTTATGATTGATCTACTCTAGGGGACCAGTCATATTTCCCTTTTATATTATAGGATAAAACCAAAATAGTTAATGTAATTGAAAGTGTAGTTGGAGGAGCTGGAAAGTAAGGGTTTCATTAAGCCAAGTATATCTCTGTGGGTAGCACCGATCTTGTTTGTAAAGAAAATAGAAGGAACTATTGAGATTTTTGTTGATTATTGTAAGCTTAACCAAGTTAGGATAATGAATTGGTATCCACTTCCATGCATGGATGATCTGTTTTATCAGTTTAGGGGAGCTAAGTGGTTCTCTAAAATTAACATATAATCAGGATATCATCAATTGCGAGTTCAGAAAGAAGATATTCTGAAGACAACTTTTAGAAGAAGATATGGAAACTATGAATATGTATTCATTCCTTTTGGTATAAATAATTCACCAGAGGTCTTTATGGATTTTATGAATATGATATTTTAGAGATATCTGGATTCTTTTGTTGTGGTGTTTGTCGATGATATATTGGGTTATTCAAGTACAAGGGCTGAGCATGAGCAACACTTGGTGAAATTATTTTCAATCTTGAGAGACCATCATTTGTATGAAAAATTGTCTAATTTTGAATTTTGGATACAAGAGGTATGCTTTGTAAACCATTTAATTTTTTAAAAAGGTGTTTTAATGGACCTAGAGAAGATAGAAGTTGATATATCATGGAAACTATTTAAGAATGTCTTTGAGATATGAAGTTTTTTTGGTCTAGATGGTTATTACCAATGCTTTGTATGTGACTTCTCATAGCTAGACTTGACCATGAAATCTTTGAAAAAGAATAATTATCTATTACAATGGGTATAGGAATGTTAGAAGTCTTTTCAAGAAGTAAAAGTGTGTCTGACATTGACACCTATATTGATTTTTCCAGAATCAGGATGAAGATATGTGGTGTACTGTGATACTTCAGGATTGGGGTTGGGTTGTGTTCTTATACAAGGAGACCATGTTGTGGATTATGGTTTAAGGAAGTTGAGAGTGCATGAGAAGAATTAACCAACACATGATTTGGAGCTAGTTGTTGTCGTCTATGATTTGAATGCATGGCATCATTATCTCTTTGGTGAGAAATTCACTATGTTCACAGATCATAAAATCTTGAAACACATTTTATCACAATGATATTTTAATTTGAGGAAAAAGAGATGGATGGAGTATCCTTAGATGTTTGAATTTGACTTGATTTATACACCGGTAAAAGGGAATTCGGTGATAGATACAATGAATAGAAAGTCATATGACCAGTTAGAAAAAGAAGTTTTAGATGAATGGAATCCGATGTTGGTCTTATCTGAAATGCATGTGTAATGTGAAGACCAAGGTGATGTTGCAATTTTATTTTTAGCCATAATTTTTCCTGATTTGGTAAATATGGTCAAAGAGGCACAAACATCTGATGTAGAATTCCTAGTTATGAGTTCAAAACTCAATAATGGGGAGACCATTGAGGGCTGGAAACTTGATGGGAGTGAGGTTTTGTGGTTTATTGATCATATGGTTGTATCTATGTATTTTCAAGAATAAATTCTTCATTCTTACCACCATTCAAGATGGTTTGTACATCCAGGTACATAGAAGATGTACAAGGCGTTAAAGTTGTAGTTTTGGTGGAGTTCCATGAAAAGAAAGGTGGCCAAGTTCGTCTCGCGGTGCTTAACTTGTCAGCAAGTTAAGGTAGAGAATCAAAGATAAGAAGGTATGTTTCAATATTTACCTATACTATTGTGGAAATTGGAGCAGATAATGATGTATTTTGTTATAGGTATCCCAATAACAGTCTGTAAACACAATTCCATATGGGTGATAGTGCATCATCTTACCAAGTCGACCCATTTCATCTCTATTCGTGAAACTCATACGCTGGGGGATATATCCAAAATATATATTCAAGAAGTGGTAAAGAGGCATAGTTTACTAGTTTCAATAATGTCAAATGGAGATCTGAGGTTCACATCTCGTTTCTACAAATCCTTTTAGAATTCCCCAAGAACTCGGATGGGAAATCTGAAAGGATGATACATACATTAGAGGAAATTTTGTGGGCTTGTATAATTGATTTCGGTGGCACATGGGAGGATCATCTACCCTTAGTGGAGTTATCATATAATAATATCTATCATACCTCGATATATATGTATCCTTTTGAAGCATTATATGTGAATCCTTGTCTTTCTCCAATGTGTTGGGTGGAAATAAGTGAAACTTCACTAGTTGGGCTGAGCCTTGTATACAAAATAATGGATAAGATTTAGTTAATCAGAAAGAGGATAGAGATAGCTCATATTCATCAGATATATTATGCGGATCATCATATATGTTTGTTTTATTTTGTTGTGAGTGATCATGTGTTCTTGAGGATCTCTGCAAGACATGGACATCTTTGTTTCGGGAAGAAAGGCAAATTATATCCTCAATACACTATCCCTTTTGAGAAACTGGAATGAGTTAGAGAGGTGGAATATCAGTTGGAATTTCCACCACATTTTAGTTTGGTGCATAATGTGTTCCACATATCTCATTTGAAAAATTATCAACTTGATCCTGACCATGTGATCATATAGGATCACATTGACCTAGAGCTGGCTGCTTCATTGGTACATATCCTGGTGTAGATTATGGACAGAAAAGAGAAATTATTACATGGAAAAATCAGTTGTATAGAAATATTTTTATGAAAATATAGTCATATTAAAGAATATAATTGGGAACATGATAAGGAAATGAAAGATCAATGTCTAGAACTCTTTCAGGGAAGCAATGGTTTTCTACTTTCTGGGGACGGAAAGACCAATGGTGGGTAGAATGTAGTACCCTCAGTTTCTAGTATAGAACCCTTAATTGATTATTTTTATGGTTATAAAGTTTAAGGGTGAATAATGGGAGATCTTGGGGAAATTTCTTTAAGTTTTGGGGAAAACGGAGAAGCACATTGTTGCACATGGTTTGCCTAAACCGTGTGGAAATATTAGTAGCAACTCTACGGTCTGTTCTAGGTTGGGCACTTTTGAGGAAGTAGCTTTAGAATGGTGTCTCCACAGTTAAGGAGGCAGTGAAATAAGTCCATGTAAGAGTTTACTTAAGACAGTAGCTAATTCATGGTTAGCACATGATTTGTCTAAACATGGGGTCTAACCGTGCACAGAGTCAAATCTGGATCCTATTTTTTAGGGTCTCATTAATTTTTTGAATAAATCACTTGTTTTGGATTATATGCACCCCTAATTAGATACTTATCTCAATTGAAGGTAGTATTACCTCTCCCAATCATTTTGGAGTCAATATGGAGCCCTCCCTTGGCATTTTAAAGCCTGATTCTTGCCGTAAGTGACGTTCTTCACCGTTCTTGTCTCATTTCTTAGATCCACTTAGATAAACTTCTCCTACACCCCTTATATTTCATATCTACACCGATTATAGGGAGATCTCTGTTGTTGGATTCCAAATATGATGATATTTTTGTTTGTTGATTGTAGTAGAATAGATTTAATGTCGTTTTTGGGGAGTTTCAACCTGGTTTCTAGAGTGTTCTTCGTCTATTGTCAAGTTTCATCAAAACCTTAAAGTTAGGTGGCTTCAATCTCATCTCCTATTTCTAGAATTGATTGTATTAGTTTTTAATTGAGTAAATTGGATAATATTTATTATATAATCTTGGTTTGATCTGTGGAATAAATTTCTTTAGTGATGATTTATCATTTTTGGTATATTTGTGAAATATTGATAAATTATTATGAAAATTGTTTTAGTTTATTGAATTTAAAATGGTTATTTTAAATAGTGGATTTTATGTAACTTCTAAATGGTCTGATTTGGAATGGGGTTTCAATAAAAATATGTTTTATAGAAATTATTTTGTGTTGTAATGGTTTTAATGAAAAGTGGTTTTCAATAAAAATGTGATTTTATGGAAAGGGTTGTTTTGGAATGATCTTTGGGTAAATTTGGTGTGTGTGTTCATGTTTAATATATGGGGATTGGTTGAAATATGAACTTTTGATCAGTTCCAAAGGGTTAATAGAACATGAGATATAATTACCTTGTGACGACTTGTAAGATCAATGAGAAACTACTCATGAGTATGGAACTGTCATCACATAGCATGCATGGTTGGTTGTGTGGATTTGTGGAATGGATTGTTTATTCCGGAGAAATATTGAGAAATGGTTTTAAAACCTTGTTTAGTTATTTTTCTGGAAAAATAAATTTCATTAAAATCGGTTTCAATTTCACTTGTATACTTGGTTATAAATGGATTTGGAAACTTGCTTATATTTAGTTATAAACTATTTTGAGAAATTGTTTTATATAGACTATTTTATATAATTGTTGTTAACTCTTATATCCTAGTGGTGTGAGTAGGGAAGTCATTGGGGAAAACATACTAAGTGATATACTCACCCCTGCTTTGAAACATTGGTTCTTTTTCAGATTTTTTCTTCTAGGACATGGGAAAAGGTATAGTATCACATGTTTTTAACACCACCTCTTGATACTTGTGTTGTTCGGTGATTGTAGATCTTGGAGCTTGGGGATTATGGAGTCTTGTGGTATTTTTAGAGTCTTTTTTTGTTTATTTACTATTTACTTTGATACTTGTTTGGTCTTCCACTGTTTCACACTTTAATGTGGTTTTGAGATATATTAAGTTTTTGAGTTGCCTTTCATTTGTTCATGCATCATATAGAAAGTTGTTTGGTTAATAGTTTTATTCTTAAAGGATAAATCTCCCCCACTTGTATTTGAAACCCTTTAAAATTTATTTCCAGTATTTGGAATCTTAGCGATGTCACCTAAGGACAAGTAATGAATCGTTGTACTCTTAAGCCAATGACAATTAGCGGGTCATTACAGTATTGTAGTGGACATGTTAGCATATGATAACCCAACATGATTTATTGAATATTATATATCATAAATTTATTTATTTTTCAATACATGAATACATAGATATTATAGTTTATATAAGGGACCTATTTGGTGGCTCCCTACTAAGATATATTTCCTTCTCTCAACAAATGTACCCCAGTGTATGTTCAAACTTCTATATCAAGTTTTAAAATAATAGGTTGTACAAGATAATAATATAGAGTAGCTTGATGGATGTAGGGTAACATGAATAAGGGAGACTTAGGTTTTGTAGGTATGTCTCTTTTATTTTTTTTAGTTTATTCTTTACTTTATAATCCTATCTAGTGATCCTTATGAAGTGTCTCCATATAAGATTAGTGTGGAACCATTATGGTATAACATGTTTATGTTTATTTATTGTTTATGGTTAAATCTTGTATATAATTTCTTGCTCTTACTTTGATGTTATATGATGATACTGATAGTATAGTTCCTTGACATTGGTTACATAGTATCTCCACTAGTTTTCAACCTCTTTCATATAGGAAGGCACTCCCGAAGTCACATATTTTTATGGTATCAGGTTCTATTCAGGTGATCTGGATTGAGATATTACAAAGTGGTCAAGAAATATCCACCTAAAATTGAGGATGAAATTTATATGGAAGGAGTTTGTTTATCTCAAGGTGGAAAGTGAGGGAAATCTTAAGGATATTTAAATAAAATAGATAAATAATATAATTATTGGTGTTTTTTTGAAAAACAAATTAGTGTTTTTTGACAAACTCTAATATTAGATCACTTGGTTTGCGAAGGTTATAGAGAAACTAGGGTTTCTTAAGATTAATCTGAATAAGTATTGGATTTCAAACTAAATATTAAATAATAATATAAATTTATCTATGACCTTAATTTTTTTATTAAGGAGTAAGGGAAAAGATTTATTCCCTTGAAGAAGAGGTGTTCACTCTGAGAAATAAACTTTAATATAAAATTAAATCAAGTAATTTATATAGAATCTATAGTTTTTAAGTTTAATATATGATAAAATAAATGAATGGGTAGAAGAAGTTATAAGTGATATCAAGAAGGTGTTTAACGACCAAAGGAAAAATTAAATATTTAAATGTGGACTAGGATTCAAAGAAGAAACATCCCAGGCTAGGTGGAAAATATGAAAGATAAATGAAAAAAATGGTAGAAAATAAATCTAGACAATTGAGATCCTATAAAAAATTAAAGTTTTCTTTTGTGGATATAAACACATTGATATAAGTAGATGACAAAATATTTCACTTTATGAAGTAGAAATTATATGATTACCTAGGACACACAATGAGCTAGTGTGAAGAGGTAAAAAGTTACTTGAAAGTGGAAGCACCTAGAAGTCAGCAAATGAGCATGAGAATTTTTCCTAACCCTCAAGTAAGAAACACTTTTCATGCATATCATTTTTAATTCTATAACTTTGGTCACAAATAAATGTATTGAAAGCAAAAATGGTGAAAAAATGTTTCATATAAAGGGACAATGAGAATGGAAAGAAGACCCGTAAACTCAATTAATTTGTGAAACAATTTTTCCCATTTATAAGGGGAAAAATTGATTACACTGGTTTTACTAAATTGGAATAAAAGGGGTCATCACATGTCTTAAACCATTAATGAATTTATTTGAAGGAAAGAAATAAAATGAGAAGGAAATACTCATTGAAATTAAATTTATGGAAATAAATAACAACAACACATAGATCCTTGATAGTGGGTGATCATCCAATATGATCGAGAACATAAATCTCCTAAAACGTGTGAAAGGACATGTTGATGGTATGCTTTGATTTGGTAATGATGGAAGCCTAAATATCATTGGAAGTGGAATGACAAGTCTTACTGAAGACGAGTTAAAAAATATGGGTGTTCTTAATATAGATATATTTTTACACATTTTTATGAGTTTTAGCCAAATATTTTCCTTAGGAATCATAGTTACATTCAATTAAAATAGACTCATTATGAAAGGAAATGTTGAAAATTATTTAATGAAAGGTTGGAGAAAAAATATAAATATATAACAAGTGTATAACAAGGACAACACTTATATTATCATGGTGGAAGAAGAGAATATCTTATAGCAATAAAGGCTCATTCATATATATAAAATAATAGTCAAAAATTTATCAAATATAAAGATTGTGGTAGAAATTATAAATAATAAGTGTGATTGGAAGAAGACTTGTGATTCATGTATGAGAGGGAAAATGGTGATAAATACATAGTTCTAAAAGAAGATGAGGGAATTCAATCTATCAGACCTAATTCATTATATTTCATGTAGTCCAATGATACATTCTAAAACATGAAGTGAAAGATAAAATATCTTTTTTGTTAATGATTATATTAGAATGGGTTGTATCATGTTCATATCGACTAATAAAAATAGAAATTAAGTTTATTAAACATAACCAAAGGTGAGATGAAAATAAAAATAATTGATTGATAATGATTCCCTAATCAGACGGTGGAATGAAGTACATATTCATTATTTTGGAAATATATTTAGGGAAGTAAAGAATCATGCATGTGTTGAATTGGATCCATGATCCAATTTATTTATTAGTATTTTTTATAATTCCAATAATTATAATTTCCCATACACTATAATATTTTTATAATTTGAGTTTATTCATATTCAACTTAAATACTCAAGTGACCATATGAGTAAGAAGTGTCCTTAGTAAGTGACCTTGTGAAGTGACTTTGTGGAAGTTACCATATGAAGTGACCTTATGATGTGACCATGTGAATTAACTTTGTGGGAGTGACCTTGTTAATTGACCTTGTGAAGTAACTTTGTGGAATAAAATTAAGTGATTGTATATGTGTTTCAAGTGACCTTGTGAATTGAATTTTATTAAGTGACCTTGTGAAAGTGACTTTGTGAAAGTGACCTTATGAAGTGACATTTATTGAGAATTTTAAATAGTATAAAATGGGTCACATAAAGGAAATAAAGTGACTGTATGTATGTTAAAGTGTCCATAATTGAAAAATTGGTAAAGTCCTCAAGTGAACGTATGATGGAATTAAAGTGACCAAACAATGATATTATCTGTTGAACTAACCATGTGAAGTAATTCAAGTGTTTGAATATTTGAATACAAGTGACCACATAATATATTCATGTGACCACACATTGGATTCAAGTTTCCAGACATTTAAAATCAAGTAACTGAAAGCATTGACTTGCTCTGAGTAACCTACTACGACTAAAAGTAAATATTTTCTATGATGTAACTTTTTTTATTCCTCTAATATTTTTATATTTTGATTTAATGCAAGTTCATTTTTAATATTTTTAGCAGACTAATGATTTATTAATTCCTTATTAATTATTTTATTACTAATTAATTTTATTTGAGATAATTTCATACAATATTTAATTCTCATCATGAGGGATAAACTCTCACATTGGTTTCTTAGGAAAGTATAAGTTTCAAAATTAAATTGGTTGGAATTTGAATAGTTAATCTTGTATATTTTAAGGGAGTGTTCCAAGGGAGTTAAATGTTATTTATTATTGTGTTTTGGTACTTAATTAATTATTATAAAGTGTTATAATTGTACAATAATATTTTAATGTTATAGATTATCCAAGTAACACATGCAGGTATGTTTTTAATGTGTATTAAATAAAGAAATAATGTGATTCATTGAGAAAGATAAATCAAAACGGGATTTATTAGAATCTTATTGGAAGAAAATGACTCTATAATAGAAGTTCAGTAGATCCATATCAAATTACTAGATAAAGGATATTCTTTAATTATACAAGTGTGAAATTCTTTGACAATCAACTATTACTCTCAACTGATCTTTAATCAGTTGATCCTTTGTTGTTGGAGATCTCATTGCTGCCTTAAAACTTAGAACTTAAAGTGTTAATCTATTTATATGGTTTTAGTTATTTATATTTATTTTAATATGATTAATCATTTTGAGTTATACTACTCATTAAAAGGTAGGATAGTGGGTTGTGACTCCCAAAAAAAATTAATGATTTGGGTTTTGCCTCCACATGAGAAAAAGGAAGGGTAATTCGTGTTCTTATATAACCATAAAAATTTTTGTGATTCATTTGTGACTTAGATAAATTACAAGTTAGTTTTGTTTTCAACCACCACTTCAAGAGGTTGTTTTTTGTTTATGCCTCTAGGTGTGAAATTTTTTTTGATTTGGTTAAGCCACCGAGTTTGTAAAAGGTTTTCATTTTGGGATGTGCCTCATGGGTTTAAGAAGGAAGTTGTAAAGGGGTTTTTATCCCTCCAAATTTCACTAATTATATTATAATGGGTATCATATCTCTTAGTACATGACAGAGGTGAAGAGTAGGCTAGTATTATTTAGATCTGAACTACTATAATAATATTTGTGTTTATTTATTTTTTCACTGTAATAACTTAGCTTTTATAAGTTGTTAAAATTATTTTAAAAAGGTTAATTAACCCCCCCCCCCCTCTTAACCATTCAACCATTCTCAGTAAAAAACTAACAATTTGTATCAAAGTGATTCCTTACCTTCTGTATATTTTTATATTATTTGTGTTAATAAATCTTGAATTTAATAGTAAAGGGGATAATATCTATTTTGAGATGGTAGAAATGAATGTGAATGATGGATAGACTCCTAAAAGACATCCAATATTTTATGAAACTAATTATGGATAATGGTAGTCATGCATTGAGTCTTTTATTAAACATCTGAGTATTGATAGTTGGACAATCAGGGTGAAACCATACAAGATTACTGATGTTGATCCTAAAACATTACTTAATAATGATGTGGTAAAGTATATGGTAAATTATATGGTGATTAATATTTAAATTTAATAATTAATAGGAATGTTTATAGTCATATTTTTTCATCAAAAATAGCACATTAAATTTTTAAAACACTAAAAGTTACTCATTTGGTTTATAATAAGATTATAAGATCTAAAATAGGCATATTGAGAGCTAAGTATCATGAATTCAAAATGTGATAAGAATAAGTAGTTAACAAAATGTTTCATATATTTACAATAATTGTAAATGGTATGAGTGATTTGGGAGAAATATTAGACAATTTTATTCTGGTTGAAATGGTTTTAGGAGATTTACTTAATAGATGGAATTCCAAAAAGGTAGTAATTAATGAAAGAAAAAATTTAAAAGAATTTATATAAAATGATATTATCATATAATTAATTCATTATGAATAAGAATTGAAAAATATTAATCAAGAAGATAATTCAAAAAATGAAAGATATTTTTTTAAATGAAAAATTGTATGTTTACCCACAAACTTGTTTCTGGACGAGTCAACCTTCTTGCCTATTGTTGGGTTGAGCTGGACTCTCTACTGTACTCTTTACTGCACTTTCAGTTGTACTCCTCTACTTTTCCTATTCTCTCTACTGCTCACACTTCGGTACCTCCTTTGTTTCTCCCTCAAGCCTTTGGGGTATCCTACTGAGTATTTTTGTACTCACCCCTGCTTGGGCTTTGCCCGCACTTGGTGTGCCCTTGCAGACGACGGACAGGTGGAGCGTGACTTCAGTGGAGTGTAGGAGCTTGGGAGCTTGGACCGCGTGTGGTGGTCGTGGCCGGGTTCCCAGTGGGAGACCCGTCAGCTGTTTATTCTTGGTTTCCTGTTGCTGGGTTGTGGCACTTTTTGGTTGGACACGTGTTTTTCCCCTTTTCTTTTCAGCTTGTACTTTGTACTGTTTAGAGGTCGATGCACTTTTGGTGGTTTATATATAGCAGTTTCACTTTACTCTTCTTGTCTTTTCTTTTACTCTGCACTTTTGCATTGAGTGTGTTGCGTGTGTGTGTACAGGTACTTAGACAAAGGCCTCCCCGAGTTGTTGTGGATTCGGCGCTGGTCTCTAGCCCCTGGCCTATGGAGGCGGGCTTGGGGTAGTTGCGGATCGAGCCCAGGTAGGGTCGGGTCGTGAAAAAGTGGTATCAGAGGTGGTTCGTTCCTTGGGACGTTGTGCGGACGTCCCTAAAAGAGGAATTGGTTGGGAATTAGGGAAATAGTGTTAACGTGTCTCGAGAACGGCTCTCAGGCCAGGGAGTCCAGTGATGGTGCGGCGGCCGATGTATCCATTCACCAGGACCTTGATAACCCGCTTGTCGACTCGACATGCTGAGACACTTGTTGCAGGGAAAATTGGTTTGTGCATCACATAGGATTGAGTCTTTGACTATCCTTCTTGAGTCATCTCCCCATCGTTGCTATTGGTACATACATATATGCTCATCTGACCGCAGCACTCCTTGATAATTTTCAAGATGTCTCCGCGAGAACAACCAGCCAGGATACCAGCTTTGGTTTGTGACGACGACCCTATGAGCTATGAGGCCTCAGTCTAGGACCCATCCTACGAGACCCTTTCTCCGGTTGGGCCGGTAGAAGCACCCCCACCTATTGAGCAGCAGGCAGTTTCATCAGAGCAGGCTGAGCTTGAGCGCAGGTTGAGTGCGCCTTGTGAGTTCCAGTGGCAGAGACCGCTGAGGTTCAGTGGTGAGCCAGACCCTCAGACAGCAGAGGTTTGGCTCGAGGCAGTGGTTCACCATTTCAGGCTTGTGCAGACGCTGACATATCAAAGGGTGTCTTTGGCAGCCGACCTTTTCTATGGGGCAACATGGCGTTAATGGAGTCTGGTGACTCGACTTCCTGACGAGTATTCGCTTTCAGGGGGTGACTTTTTGTTGTTGTCCCGTGAGGAGTTTGGCCCCTTCTGCTTACGCTCCATTCAGATTCAGGAGCTCCTTCAGTTTTAGCAGGGAGGGATGATGGTGGCCGAGTACGCAGCTAGTTTCGCAGACTGTGCACGCTTTTACCCAGACTTAGTCCATGACGACAACCTTCAAGCGCGGAAGTTTGAGCAGGGTCTCCGCCGAGAGATTCGTGTTGTCATAGTACCCTTGGTCATTTCCACATATGTCGGGGTGTTATAGCAGGCGCTGGTGACAGAGGGATTCCTATCACGTTCTGGAGTTGGTGGTAGCAGCAGACACGTTGGAGCCGAGACGTCTACCGCAGCTAGTGGGTGTCGGCAAGCAGGAGCTCGACACAGGTGGCTTTATGACAACCGGATCCAGGGGTGTGGTTGTACACCACAGTGGCGCCGGAGGGAACCAGTGCAGCCCAAAGAGAGTCGGTGCTATGCTTGTGACGGGCGAGGTCACTTGGCACGAGATTGCCCGACCCGAGTTGCTGAGAGCTTCGGGTAGGCAGCAGGCGCACCACCACGGCAGAGGCAGCGCCGTGATCGGAGTAGTTCCCAGAGAGGTGGTGCTAGAAGAGGAGCGGGAGGAGTTGGAGTTGGGGGATGACGTTATGAGGTATTCCCATCACCATCAGGTGGCCCACAACTGGCTCTGGGAGCTGACAGTTGGGACCGCGGACAGCCACGAGCTTTGGATGTCTACGATCCTGGAGAGCATGAGGTGATGAGAGGTACGCTCTACAGCTCTTCTACTTCTTGCAGAAGAATTGATAGACTCTATGTGTGGGATTCTTTCCTCCTTGCTCCTTGCTTGATGTGTTACTAGGGAGGCGCGGGGCGTCGATGTAACCCTGTATTGGTAAGGTAAAAGGCATGGGACCTTTTTCTCTAGTCGATGGTGTCGACTCCTTCACCTTTCGAGCGTGTAATAGAGCCTCTATTGTGGAATCTTGAATGACCAGATATCCTTGGGTGTTCCACCATATGGATATTCTGAAGGAAAGAATCATCAGGCCTTGTTCCAGGTGCGGGCGGTGATTCCAGTCATGGCGTGCGACGTAAGGGTTTGGTCGGGGAGGTGAGCTACCCCCGAGAGCCTTCAGGCTGTTTGAGACCATGCAAAGGGATGGCGAGGTTCCCTAACGCCTTACCATAACCCCAAAGTCTGAAGTGGGTGCACGATGTCGGAAAGGGCTGAACTCGCGTGAACGGATCAATCCTTTGGTCCGTGTGCGGTGACGCAGAGCTGTGCGTGGGTTCTTCTGGGTATGGGAAAGCCAGGTGTGGGCTTAGTACCCTGTGTTTCAGCCTAGTTTTTCTTTTTGGGGACGAAAAGCTTAAAGGGGTGAATGATGTAAGAACCTGGTTTTTGCTTCGAAGGATTTTGAAATATTCTTGATTTTATTCCAGAGCAGCGCCTTCAGACAGTGTGCGATTCCAAGCCCCGGTGTGGCCGAAATTGAGTTTTCACTGCGTTCACACTAGAAATGCCAAATAAATGGTATAACTCCTAAACGGTGCACTGGATCATGGATCTGAGTGTACGGATAGGTCTGGAATGGGGTTATTACCCTAGGAACGACATAAAACTTGTCGGGGCGGGATGTTTGGACCCCTCGCTCGCTTTTGAAACGTTAAACGGATAAATTAATTTATTTATTTATTCGTTTAATGGTTAAACACAAGTATCTATTAAACGGTGGCTCGAATTGGAAAACTGAGGGCACCGTTGAGTTCGGAGCGTGTCGTTTACCCTAGTAGGGGTGTAAGTTTCACGGGCGTGCGGCCGTTTGTGAAAAATGGCCCTAGGGGCGTTTTCATAATTTTGCGGCCTCAGGCGCTAGGTTTTATAACTTTCAAACGGAAGCTCGGAATCCAATTCTGAGACCACAGTTGTGCTCAGGGGGTGGTTTTTACCCTAGGGGAGGTTTAATTTTGATCTTGCCAAAGGTTTTGGATGTGAGGAAAATTATGGGTTTAAATAATTAAAATTCTTTTTATTTTATTTAAACCCTCCTTCTTCCTCCCCTCCCTTGTTCTCCCCTGGTGAACCCCCCCCCCTCAAGGCAGCCACTCCTCTCCCTCTCCTCCTCCACCTCCGGCGAGGCAACTCCGGCAAGGCAGCGGTGCAGCGGCGGACTCCCCGTGAAGCTCCGGGCATCGCCCAAGAGGTAGGAGGTTTTGGTTGCGTTTTAATTTTCAAACCTTATTTCAACCTCAATTATATGCATCGATTGTTGTTAGATTTTCGAATCAAAGCCCATGAGCACGTAGTAGTTTTTATGATCTATCTGACGCATCTTTCGGATTCAGTTTTGGAGTTCTGAGGAACCCGCAATCATTCGCCGAAGATTGCGGGTTTGTGGAAGAGTTTTGGGTTGTTCCGGGCGGCGGAAGCCCGGGGTAGCGGCGGTCCGGCGGCTTCGCGCGCCGGTCCGACGGTCCAAGATGTGCGGCGCGGCAGGTCGTCCGCATGTCGGGCGGGTGTGGTCGAGCGGCACGGCGGGCCGAGGGCAACGGCAGCAGGCCAGGGAGCGCATCAGGCAGCCGCGGATGGTGCTAGGCAGAGCGCGGCGGCCGGGTGTCTTCGATCGGCGGAGCGCGGCTGCTGGTGCGGCGAGGGGAGCTCGAGCGGCAGGCGGCCGCAGCGCCAGTGAGGAGGAGGACCAGATTCGGCCAGTCGTCACTGGACGAGGACCTGGGGTCTTCGTGACCCCGGCCAGCAGACAACGGACCCGCGTTTCGCAGGTCATATTGGGAGGAGAAGACCAGCCAAACGACCGGTCAGGTTTCTTATAAAAAAAAGAATAAGGTTATAATAATATATTATTATTATTATTATTATTATTATAAAATGATTTGTATTTCAATAAATCATAGACCGGGAGTCGGTTTCGCGAGCCGTCTATGGTGGCGCGTGCCTCGGAATGATAGGGATATTTTTAGATGGTTTTGGGAATTTTTAATTCCGGAAATGAGGGGCCTTAGAGGCGCGACGCGTCTTTAAGCGAATTGCTGTTTTTCCGGGAACCTTGCTTTGGACGGCGTGGACGTGTCCGACGTCCGTTTTGAGCATCGTCAGTGGCGTTGGAACCCTGGCGCTGGGGCGAAGTTTTCCAGGGTGGTTTCGGGCGTTCAAGCCGAAGTTGAGGCGCGGGCTCCACGGCTCGTCCTTTGAGCTGTGTGCAGCTTTTAGCGACTTTTTCATCAGACATCCGTTCGGGGCGTGCGAGCAGTCAATGTTGGATGTTTTTCCGAGGGGATTGCAATGGTGCAATCCGCCTGCCCTAATTCGGCATGATGGTGTGGGGCCCATGAGGGTCGTTTGGGCATCGACGGTGATTTCCCATCTTTATAACCGAGCGATCGTTTTGGACAAATGGATAGTCCATATTGTGTGCTTTTTAGAGAGGATCGCAACGGTGCGATCCGTTCATTGAGTTTCGGGATTGGGTTGCGGGTCTCGTGTGGTACCGCTCAGGCGCGGGGTGTCGGAACGTATCTTTTTCTCCGGATATCTGTTGCACTCAAGTGTGTAGTGCTTTTGACGTGTTTTCCCGAGGGGATCGCAATGGTGCGATGCGCCTGACTGTTTTTGGGGCTGAGGCTCGGGATCACGGGACATCGTTCGGGCGTGAGGCGGTGTTGGTGACTTTTCCATCGGATATCCGTTAGATGTGAGTAAGTAGTCGATCTCGCATGTTTTTCCTCGAGGACTACAACGGTGTGATCCGTTTGGTTGTGCGGAGCCTCTTGCGCCATCTTGTTAAATGTGGAATAAAAGGTACTCCGGTGGTGGGTCATCCTACCATGTTTGTAGCGGACCCTTGGCGTGTGATCGCACACTCTTGGGAGAGTGATATAAATGATTCACAAGATGTGGTTGTCCGTGCCTGGGCCTTTGAGTTGGAGATGTTACGTCACGCCTTCGCGTTGATGTTGGGTGCCGTGTGCAAGATAGCCCTTGGGATGAAAATGAGGTATACTCTGGGAGTATACGGGAGCGCTTGGAGGTACGTGTGGTTTGTACCTGCGACTGTTTGTGCGCTTGGTTGGGGTTTGACTTGGGGTCACACGTCGTGTGGGCCCCATGTGCCTGTTGTGTTCTTCTTTGCGTACCTTTGACCTCTCGCGACGTAGAGGGTCCCTCTGTGCTCGTTTGTTTGACTAGCAGGGTGGAGTTTTCCCCTGGCTATGTGCTTGTTTGTTTGACCAATAGGGTTGAGTGGTCTCCCCCTGGTTTCGTTCTCGATGGATCGGCCGGTAGCGGTGCTAGTGACACCCAATGATGGAGCAGGCGCTGAGCCTCTTTTGGGTGAGTTGTTCTAAAGTTTGGTGGTTGTGTGATACCCACTCCGTGTTTGGTTGGCTAGTGTTATACCCTCCAGTGGATATGGCCAGAGCAGTTCTGAGTTTTACCCTCCAGCGGGGCTGGGCAGTGGGTTACTCATTGGATTCTAGGGTCTACCCTCCAGCAGAGACTGGGCAGTGGGTCACCCGACACTCTTAGGGTCTACCCTCCAGCAGAGACTGGGCAGTGGGTCACCCGACGACACTCTTAGGGTCTACCCTCCAGCAGAGACTGCGCAGTGGGTCACCCAACACTCTTAGGGTCTACCCTCTAGTAGAGACTGGGCAGTGGGTCACCCGAAGACCTCTTAGGGTCTACCCTCAAGCAGGGCTGGGCAGTGGGTCGCCCGCCGTCTATTCTAGGTCTACCCTCCAGCAAGGCTAGGCAGTGGGTCGCCTGTCAACTTATTCCAGGTCTACCCTCTAGCGAGGCTGGGCAGTGGGTCACCTGATGATGTATTAAGGTCTACCCTCCAGCGGGGATGGGCAGTGGGTTGCCTGATGATGTATTAAGGTCTACCCTCCAGTGGGGCTGGGCAGTGGGTCGTCTGATGATGTATTAAGGTCTACCCTCCAGCATGGCTAGGCAGTGGGTCACCTGATGATGTATTAAGGTCTACCCTTCAACGGGGCTGGGTAGTGGGTCGCCTGATGATGCATTAGGGTTTACCCTCCAGCAGGGTTGGGCAGTGGGTCACCCGATATCTAGTTATGAATTACCCTCCAGCAGGGCTGGGCAGTGGGACACTTGTCGGCATTCCAGGCTCAGTCCTTCTACTAGGCTAGCATGTCTCTTTCCTCCGTGGTTACTGGAGTGGGACCCTTGGTTGTATGGATCAGTGTTGTGAAGGCTTGACTTTGAGAAGACCTCTCGACTACGGGGCAATGACGAGTTGTGGTTGACATTCCCCCAGAACTCTCAAGTACGAGGAGCTTTTCCCCCACCAAGACGCGTCCTTGTGACGCGACCTAAAACCATGCGGGCGAGTCAGTGCCGCCCAAAGCGGATAGTGTTGAGGTGTGGTGGTTTAAGCCCTTGACTTGTAGTTTGGGGCAGACGTGTGGGATATTGGGCATCAATGGGGTTTTCTTCTGGGACTATTGGCGACTCACTTTTTTCTTGGGATGAGCTACGGGATGGAGATCCCCTTACTATATTGTTTGGGATTCTTGATTTAGCATATGTATCTTGTATATACCTTGTTCTGGTACCCACTTCTTGGGTTTGGTTACTCTCCTTCCAGGTGAGGCGAAGACGCGCTGGGTATGCCACGTGCTTTCTGTGTCTAGCTTCTCGTGGTTGGATGAGTCTACTCTCCTGCTATAGGTAGCGAAGACTCAACAGGAAGTTCATCTTCTCACTATTTCTAGCTCCTTGTGTCTGGATGAGTCTACCTTCTTGCCTCTTGTTGGGTTGATATGGACTCTCTACTGTACTCTTTACTGCACTTTCAGTTGTACTCCTCTACTTTTCATGTTCGCTCTACTGCTCACCATTTGGTACCTCCTTTGTTGCTCCCTCAAGCCTTTAGGGTATCCTACTGAGTACTTTTGTACTCACCCCTGCTTGGGCTTTGCCCGCTCTTGGTGTTCCCTTTCAGACGACAGACAGGTAGTGCGTGACTTCAGTGGAGCGTAGAAGCTTGGGATCTTGGACCGCATGCGGTGGTCGTGGCTGAGTTCCAGGTGGGAGACCCGTCAGCTGTTTATTTTTGGTTACCTGTTGCTGGGTTGTGGCACTTTTTGGTTGGGCATGTGTTTTCCCCCTTTTCTTTTCAGCTTGTACTTTGTACTGTTTAGAGGTCGATGCACTTTTAGTGGTTTATATATAGCAGTTCCACTTTACTCTTCTTGTCTTTTCTTTTACTCTGCACTTTTGTATTGAGTGTGTTGCGTGTGTGTGTACAGGTACTTAGGCAAAGGCGTCCCCGAGTTTTTGTGCCTTCGGCACTAGTCGCTAGCCCCTGGCCTATGGAGGCAGGCTTGGGGTAGTTGCGGCTCGAGCCCGGGTAGGGTCGGGTCGTGACAAAAAGGATCTTTAAAGTCTAGTATCTTGGAAATAAGGAACATAATACATGAAAACAACATAAATAATCCTTATAATACACTTTTAACACTTCATCATAGGTTCATCCTATGTAAAATTACTACATCTCATAACCTAGAGACATACATCAAAGTAAAGGGTGAGCAGAAGGCTCAATAAAGAAAACAAGTGAAACAGTTGACATGTGAACTTGCGCAATATTAATAAGAACATGATATAAATCATAAAGGCATGAGAAACGGAAGAATATGAATATCATAGTAAAAATAACTTGAATCGTAACTTGAATATGTGGCTACAACATTTCATTTAGACATTCATGAACATATCACCAAGTTTTATCCCAGAGGTGTCATAAACATTTCCAAGGTTTTTCACCAAGGTATCGTGAAACTTGTCTTCTCTAGAGATTAATTTTCTTACCCAATGCATTGGAGTTATATCTAGGTGCACCCTTAATATGTATTTATTTTCATGTGATCCACATAGATAATAATCATACATTTCATAAATAACCCAAAGAGAGTAAAAGAAATGGGTTTCACTTCAAAATCGTGACTTTTTAAAAGTGCTTAAAAATAAGACCATTATATCATTTATAACCCATCGAAAGGGAGTGAGGGTTATATGTATGTCAATTACAGAATCAATAATATTTTTTTTGTATTTATGAACACCCAAAGAGATGAAAAAGGTCTGGGTATTCAGATAAATAAGAAAAAAGAATTTATTGAGAGAAAGAGAGAGAATTTTTTATACGAAATTTCTGCAGCATAACGGCTATATAACATGGTTTTAGAAAACAATAAAAAGAGAGGGAAAATGGGTATCCAATAAATAAATGAATCATTTTACAGTATACTAAAATAATAAAATTGAAATAAGATCATGGTGTGGATATTTGAATAACATACCACATGAAAAGGAAACTTGAAAGAAAAGAGGAAATGTGATTTCTTTTACGAAAATTCGACAGCCTAACAGCGTCACTTAAAAATTCAGAAAATCAATTGATGAGATTGAGGAGGGTATAAAATCATTTGGAAATGAAATTTGCAGAAATAAGGATATATAAGAATATACCCTAACATAATAAGATGGAAACTAGAAGAAATAACATAAAGAAAGTCATGACTTAAAAGAGGAGGGTGAAAGGTTCCCTTACCTTGAAGGGTAACTTCGAAAGCTTGAAGGTCGGAACCTTGGGAGGACTCTCTGGGAGTTAAGGAGACAATAAATTCGTTGAGGAGTATTTTTGAATGAAATGAATGAGGAAATGGCTTGGTATTTATAGGAAAAGTGAGAGAATAAATTATTAATTTCTAAGGGACACCACATTGGTGGTATTTGAAAAACCATGGGCTTTCCCATGTTATTAGCCACTTGGGACACATAATATAATATATCAATATTCAAAAGTTGACCAGAAATCTTACATCATTATTACATCATTAATGATGTCATTAAACACCTGAAACTCAAAACTTTATTTTTAATATTCACAAAAAATTCAACTGTTTCAGAAAAATCCAAAAAATTCACCCTAACCTAATATAGATGCTATGAATTCAAAAATGAACTCCATTTTATGATATATAATTTTCTAAATATTTTTAATTTAACTTTTAAATAAAATCATTATTTATTCAAAAAATACAACTTTAAAACTATAACTCATTTTGTAACACCTTAAAAAAATAATCAAGGTCCCATAAAATTATCGTATAACCATAATACAATATAGTAAAAATTTATGATTAATTTTTATGAAAATATATTTCCATTTTAAATTATTAAATTAATTATAAATTTGTAAATAAAATATTTATGACATACAAAAACACTAAAACTTATACTATGATTATTTTTTCACTTTTAAGATATTTAAATTGTATTTATACAATCATGGGTGAAGTTTCTATTTTTTGGCCAATTTACTATTCATTACTATTCATACAGGTATGTTACTATTCATACTTTATTATTCACTAAAATCAAGTTGATCTTATTAGACTATAAATTTCTCAATGATCACAACTGTAGAAGACCATTTTTTAAAATCATTTCACATTATTAATTATTTAAAGTTTACATAAATATTTTAACATACCCTTTTTTTCCAAAATTCATCAATAATACACATCCTATATTTATCCGGATATTTGAAATTCACAAACTTTTCCATAATAAGAAATAACAATTTTATTTATATAAAAGGATTACACAAAGTAGTTAAGGCCTCATTACATATCCCCTTATTACACCAGTATAAGACCTAAGTGTAAGGTGTGTTATGGTGATAAAATCTTAGGGTGGCTCAAACAACATTTCCCTAGTGGTGATTTCTATCAACTTGAACTTCTCCTGTAGGCGATTATGTTGAAGCTTCAAATGTTTAAGTTCAGCTTGGGCTTGGTCCAGAGCAAAGCCCAGTGATGCTACCTCCTTCCCAAGCTCTGAAAGATGGGATTCATATGGCCTGAGTCTACTGGATGAGGCCATTCAATCTTCTTTCTATATTAATTAACCAAGATAACTGTATTTATAAAAACAAAAATTTAAGATTATAGTTTCCAACGGTCATATTGACCAACAGTCATATTGACCAACAGTCATATAACAGTCAAAACCCAACAGTCTCATTTTAATTATACCCAGTTCATTAATTAAAGGATATAGTTTTGTTGAGTATAAAACTAAAATAACACACAAATTTAGGAAACAAATATAATTATAAAGTTCAGGTCATTACATTCTTCCCCCCTTAAGAAATTTCATCCCCAAAATTTTATCTCACACCCTCTGATGATAAAAGGTGTGGGTACTTCTATCTCATAGACTCCTCTGGTTCCCACGTGGCTTCTTCACAATTTTGGTTCCTCCAAAACACCTTAACAAGGTGGGTAGTCTTGTTGTATAGAACCTTGTCTCTATGATCCAAGATCTCCACCGGCTGATGCTCATAAGAGAGGTCATGTTCCACTTGTACCACCTCTAAAATTAATTCATGTGAAGGGTCAGGTATGTACTTCTTCAAGAGGGATACGTGGAAGACATTGTGAACTTGTGCTAGATTTAGAGGAAGTGCAAGCCAACAGGCCACTGCTCCCACACGATCAATGATTTCATAGGGGCTAATGTACCTAGGATTGAGCTTCCCTTTTTTCCCAAACCTCATGAATCTATTCCAAGGTGAAATATGAATATAGACTTTGTCACCAACATCAAAATCCAAGTCCCTTCGACGGTTGTCCACATAGCTCTTTTACTAACTCTGAGAAACCTTAATAATTTTTTGGATGGAACAGACCTTTTATGTCATATCTTGAACAAGATCAGGCCCAAGAATATTTCTCTCACTAGATTCACCCCAAAAAGTAGGAGTTCTACATTAATTCCCATATAGATCTTCGTAGGGTTCCATTTGAATGCTCGAGTGGAAGTTGTTGTTGTAAAAGAACTCAACTAAAGGGAGACGTTGATCCCATCCACCTTTACATTCAATTGAGCATGTTCTTAGCATTTCCTCGAGTGTTTGAATAATCCTTTCAGATTAGACATCAATTTGGGGGTGATAGGCCGTACAGAAATTCAATTCAGTGCTCAGATCTTGTTGAAGAATTCTACATAATTTTGATGTGAACCTTGGATCACGATCAGATACAATATAAAGTGGAAATCCATACAGTCTTACCACTTCCTTCACGTAAATCCTGTCAAGTTGATCAAGAGATAAATCTTCCCTAATGGAGATAAAATGGGAAGTATTGGTGAGACGGTCCACAATAACCCATATCGCATTATTTCCTTTGGAAGTTCTCAGGAGACCAGTGACAAAATCCATAGTGATATTTTCCCACTTCCATGCTGGTATGGGTAGTGGTTGCAATACCCCTTTAGGAAGTTTTCACTCTGCCATCACTTTCTGACATACCAGGCACCTTGAAGTGTAGTCGGCAATCTCCATTTTCATATTATCCCACCAATAATGATCACAAAGTTCCCTATACATTTTCGTGCTACTAGGATGTAAAGAGAAAGTAGAGCTATGAGATTCATCCATTAGCTCCTTCTTTATTTCCAGAGTACATGGAAAACATAGTCTTGTATGAAATTTTAGTACACCTTCTTAATCAGTATTGAACTCAGGAAACTTCCCATACTTCATAGCCTCAAACTTCTTCTGTAACAAAGGATAATCATTTTGAGCTTTCTTGATCTTATCTAGTAATGATGGTTGAGAAATCATCTGGGTTAGGGTCGATGATGTCTCTTACTTTATAATTCCCATGTCTAGTTTTACTAGGTCATTGATCAAATGATCTCTCTGAATCCTCATAATGGACAGAACAACTAGGTCTTTCCTACTTAATGCATCATCAACTTTTTTTTCTCTTCTGGGATGATAATGAATTGAACAATCATAGTCTTTAAGAAGTTCCAACCATCTCCTTTGTCTCATGTTCAATTCCTTTTGTGTGAAAATATACTTTAAACTTTGATAGTCTGTGTATATATCAGATTTCTCTCTATAAATATTGTTCCTCCATATCTTTAGAGCAAAAATGACCGCATAAAGCTCCAGATCATGCGTAGGATAGTTCTTCTCATGAGCCTTTAACTATTGAGATGCATAAGAAATGACTTTTTCATTTTGCATGAGGATTCACCCAAGCCCTTTTAGAGATACATCGCTAAAAATAATGAATTCTTCTCCACTTGAGGGCAGAGGTAACACAGGTGCAGTATCCAATCTCTTCTTCAGCTCTTTGAAACTTTCCTCACACTCCTTTTTCCAGATGAACTTGACCCCTTTTCGAGTTAACTTGGTTAATGGATTATAAAGTCATGAAAAGTTTTCCAAAAACCTCATATAATATCCCGCTAAACCAAGGAAACTACAAATCTCAGTTATTGTTGTAGGCTGAGGCCACTCCTCTACAACTTTTATCTTTGTAGGGTCAACTGTGATTCCTTCATTATTAACAATGTTCCCCAAGAAAGCAACTTATTGTAACTAGAATTCACATTTACTGAACTTTCCAAAAATCCTCTCCTTCCACAGAGTTTTCAAAATAACCCTTAGATGATCCTCATACTCCTCATGACTTTTGGAATATATTAGAATAGCATCAATAAAAACTACCACAAAGTTCTCAAGGTAGTCCTTAAAGACTCTATTCATCAAATCCATAAAAATAGTATGTGAATTAGTTATTCCAAAAGTATTAACAACAAACTCATAATGCCCATATCTTGATCATAAGGCAGTTTTTGGAATATATTTTTTCTTCACCCTCTATTGATAACAACCAGATCGAAGATCAATCTTAGAGAAGAATTGAGCCCCATGAAGTTGGTCAAATAAGACATAAATTCTTGGAAGAGGGTATTTGTTCTTCACTGTGATCCTGTTAAGTTATCTATAATCAATTCATAGCCGCATCGATCCATCCTTCTTCTTCACAAAGATAATAGGTTCTCCCCAAGGATACACACTAAGTCGGATAAACCCCTTCTCCAAAAGATCTTGAAGTTGTTTCTTTAATTCCTCCAGCTCCACATTTTCCATCCTATATGGGGTCTTTGATATTGGATGAGATCGAGGTACAAGTTCTATATTGAAATCTACCTCTATTTTTGGGGGAGGTCCAGGAAAATCCTTAGGAAATACGTCAACATATTCCTAGACGATGGGGACATTTTCTATCCTCAAACTCTCATTTCCTTCTTCTTCTTCACCGATCAACTCCATAAATAAGGATATAGGATGTTCCTATAAACAAAGATCAGGATGAGATATCTCTCCTTGGAAGATAACTATAGGTTCTCCATTCAAGACTACTGATATTTCCTTTCTTATGCATTTGATCTTAGCATTATACTTTGAGAGCCAGTCCATCCTTAGTATAATGTCAAATTCTATCATGGGAATGACTACTAGATTTGCGATAATATTTTTCTCACTAAAGTAAATACTAGAGTTTCTAAACACTGATGATTCTTGGATAATCCCACCAGGAGTTTTTACTGATAACTTTACTTTTAGAAAATCAGCAGTTGATTCTAAATTCTTTGCAAACTTGGAGGAATTAAAGGAATGAGTAGAACCAGAATTAAACAAAGTACTTGCTAGATTTGAGAGAACAATAAGAGTACCTTCTACCACAT
This sequence comes from Viscum album, assembly GCA_963277665.1. Taxonomy (NCBI): domain Eukaryota; kingdom Viridiplantae; phylum Streptophyta; class Magnoliopsida; order Santalales; family Viscaceae; genus Viscum; species Viscum album. The sequence continues at coordinate 1,037,088,694 of OY728126.1, forward strand.
CATCCAGAGCTTCAACTTCACCTGTCGTGATAGAAAAAGCATGACCTTTCTCCCTTGGCCTTTGTTGAGGCTGATGGTGGTTCCCCTCCACTGCCCTCAGATTTGGACAATGATTGGAGAAGTTCCCAAGTTTTCCACACTTAAATCACTAGACATCAGGTAGGGCTTGCACCATCTTTCCCTTGTCGTTAGTGTTTGGAAGTTTAGGTTTTACCTCACTACGACAATTCCTCGCAATATGGCTGATAGAGCGCTGTCGTGGGCGCCCTCAAATGATTAGTGTGATTTTGGGGTACTTAGGTGCAGCAGAGTGGCTGACCAAGGTCGTCTCTCAAAGGAGGAAGTGAATTAAAACAACTTTTCAGAGGTATTCTAGAAACAAAATAAAAGGGAATAAAAACACTATTTGAAATTATGGGGGTGGTTGTTTATAGTTTATATATCTAGAAGAAGTTTTCTGGAAGAAGATTGCATTTTTTTTGTTTTTAATTTTGAAATGAAGTTTCGATTAGAATGACACAACAAGAAGATGTTTTTTTTAGAAATCTATTTTAAAAGGCGTAATTGATCTAACTCTACCTCTTCACTTTATTATTAATCATTATAATTTAAATTAAAATTCACTTAATTATGATCCCTTAATTTGTTAAATCACTAACCCTACGATAATTAACTTTACCACGAAGATTGAAGTGAATTTAACCTTAGGCTAACTTCGGAACATGCAATCGCAGCACCCTGCTCTGATTAATGTTCTAAGATTAGCTTATGGTCAGTGGTAAATTAAGGCACATATCCACTCTGTAAATGAGGATAAATTGTGTTTAGGGATTATATTTGAACTCTACAAATTTATCCTGTGTGGTCTTGTATTACCGATTAAGATCGCGCTCTCACAATTTACACAAAATCCCGTCCTCGTGTGTTTTTGTGTAAATTGTTCAATTGCTTGCTTAGTTTCTTACAATTTAAAAACACAATTCATGGATCATATTAAGTGAATTAAAGTAGCTCATTGATTCAAAATAATTAAATGAGGAGGGTAGAAGATAGATCGATTACTAAAAGACTACACTTCCATGGGTGGCGTAATCATCGTAGAAGCGTTTTGCATGTGCAAAGGTTTAAAATGGGTATAACCCAATAACGCTTCTACTCAAGAATTCCAGCCCAATTAGAAAGATTAAGAGAAGAATAAATTTAAACAAAACAGAAGAAAATATAAGAAATAAAATAAGAACAAAGAAGTTTATTACATAAACAAAATCATTACAACATGAAGGAGAAGAAGAAGGCTTCGTCGAAGGGATCCTTGCTTCAAGAGATACCCTTATTGAAATGGCTGGAGAATTGGAGTGGATCCACTTATCCTCTTCCATCAACTTCCCAATGCACGTCCCAACCCCTCCAAATGAGAAAAACTCCAATTTATATAGGGGAGGGGAGGAGAGGTTACAAGTGGTTTCAAGTGTGAATGTGGAAATTCGGCCAAATATTTTATTCCCAATTGCACCGCCCATTTGACCACCAAAACGCGTGACTTGGCCGGCCTTCCAGAAGGATAAAATGTTCGGATATGTGTCTTATATCTCCTCTCCAAATTTGGGCTCAATAAAGGCCCATATGAAGGAGTTATGACCGAAATACAGAATATTCTCCATTCTGGAGAGCCCAGCCCAACTTTGACTTCATGGCCCAATTTCAACCAACAAATTAACTCTTTAGCTCTAGTTTCCTGAAAAAAAGTTGTAGATAATTACGTTAGGAACACTGTTACAAAATTTCAATTTCAAATAATAAATATAAAAATATTTATATTCGAAATACTACAGTGAACTATAAAGGGTAAAACTGGAATTTTCATCAAATATTCAAATGAACGATCTAATCCCAAATATTTTATAAATAAACATATTTAACATAATGTGAGGAAATTATATCATTTATTATCAATAAAATATTCAATAAAATAGTGTTTTATCAACTCCCTCACACTTACCCTTTTGCACACCTGGGCAAAACCTCATATCAAGTAAACATCAATATCAAATCAAAACCAATTTTAAAACACATATCCTTAAGATCAATTAATTTCACACCAAGAATAAAAAGATATCATGCCTCATAAAAAACCTTATTTCAAGTTCTCCGTTTATATCATTCAATATATTTCCACTTTATTTATCCGCCCATGCACAAAACAGTTACCTCGCTTGAATTTTCTCTCATCACTCAAATATCAATTTTTTTTTGCAATGTCTTTCTCATCCAAACTCATAAAAGGGTCACCATACATCTCTGGAAGGTACCAGGGGCATTGAAAAGTCCAAATGGCATCCTCCGGTAGGAAAATGTGCCAAAGGGATAGGTGAATGTAGTCTTCTCCTGATCCTCTGGAGCTATAGGAACCTGAAAATATCCAGAAAATCCATCCACGAAACAATAGTGTGTCTTCCCAGCTAGTCTCTCAAGCATCTGATCAATAAATGGGAGGGGGAAATGGTCCTTGCGAGTGGACTGATTTAGTTTCCTATAATCAATACACACACGCCAACTATTTTTCACCCTCATTGGAACTAACTCATCTTTCTCATTTTTAACAACAGTAACACCACTTTTCTTAGGCACAACTTGAATAGGACTTACCCACTGTGAATCTGAAATGGGAAAGATTATACCTGCCTCGAGAAATTTCTCAACTTCCTTTTTAACAACTTTCAGGAGGGTGGGATTGAGTCTCCTTTGTGGTTGTCTCACCGGTTTAGCCCCATCCTCCAAGAGAATCCTGTGCATGCAAATGGAGGGGCTAATACCTGATATGTCAGCCAAGGTCCACCCAATCGCCCTGATGTTCTCCCTCAAAATATTCAAAATCTTTTCTTCATGTTCAAAAGGGATATTGTTAGCAATGATAATAGGTAATCTCTCACCACTCAGCAAGTATGAGTATTTCAGATTTGGTGGCAATGGCTTGAGTTCTAATGAAGGAGGGTGTAGTATGGATGGAGACATTGAAGGAACTGAAATATGTGCACAAAGAGCATCAGTATCAGAATATACATCATCAAAATCATATAATAAATCATCAAATCCATCAGCATACTCAACAGCCATTTCATAATCAGAGTGAACATGATCAAAATCAGAATATGAATCCACATCAAAATCAAATCCAAGATAGGATTGTGTATCAGAAACATGTGCGGAAGTGCTCTTAGACATCAAACTCGAACCAATACTCATAATCTCCCTAAGCATAGGACAATCAAATTCTATGGAGTTTTTATTTGGTGGTTCAAAATGGGAGATAACAAAAGCAGAATGGTCCTCAGAGGGGTACTTCATGGAATCCATAACATTAAATATCACAACATCATCCCCAAATTCCATGGAAAGTGTACCCTCATTGACATTTATGATAGTTTTTGCAGTTTTGAGGAAGGGCCTACCTAAGATAATGGGGGCATGAGAACTTACCTGATCATCCTCCATGTTAAGAACATAGAAATCCACTGGAAAGATCATGTCTCTTACCCGGACAAGTACATCCTCAAGGACTCCTGCTGGATATGCCGTAGCTCTATTCGCCAATTGCACCACTACTCTTGTTGGCTTCAACTCACCAACCTGCAAGGAAGAGAATACAGATTGAGGCATCACATTTATGGAAGCACCTAAATCACAAAGTGCATCAGAAAAGTGCAACTCCCCTATGGTGCATGGGATGGTGAATGTCCCTAGATCCTTGCACTTTGTTGGCATTGCTAGAGTTGGTGAAATGAGTGCTGAGACATTCCTTCCAAGGTTTATCCTCTCATTTCCCTTGAGCCCTCTTCGATTGGTGCAGAGTTCTTTTAAGAATTTGGTATACCTTGGGATTTTCTTAATGGCTTCATGTAGAGGAATGTTGATCTCCACACGCTTGAATGTGTCCAAAACCTCCTTTTGCATTGCTTCTTTAGCCATCTTCTTGGTTTGAACAACCCTGTTTGGAAAAGGAAGGGGTTTAGGAGGAAAATCATCAATCTTTTTCTTACCTTTATCTTTCTCCTTGGATTTCTCATCAGTTGGTATGGAATGAGGCTTCTCTGAAGTTGAGGTGAATCCCGGTGGAATGGTAGGTGCAGATGTATCGTTCATTTTCTTCCCACTTCTCAATGTGATGGCACTAACATTCCCCTTTGGATTTGGAGTGGGTTGGGAAGGTAGATTTACAGAATTTTTACTCACAAGTTCATGGAGGGTGGTGGCAATCTGGCTCATTTGAGTCTTCAACTCCCTCAACTCCGAACTTTGACTCTTCATCTCATTCTGTTGATTAAGAACAATTTGCTTCAAAAGATCATCAGTATTAGAATCTACCTTTGGTGGATGATTCCCTTGTTGCTGACTTGTTGATGTTTGAGCTTCAAATTTCCTTTGGGGTTGTTGGAAACCCTACTGGTAAGGCGGAGGCTGCTGGAAGTTTTGTTGAAAGGGTGGCCTTTGTTGTTGTCCAGAGCCATACCTAATGTCCGACTGATCTTTCCACCCTTGGTTGTATGTTGGATCAAACTTATTTTGGGGATATGGTTGTTGTTGTTTCTGCTGAAATGGTCTCCCAGAGAACACTGCTGCACAATCTTCTGTTTCTTGGAGTTGTGGGCAACAGTCAGTTGGGTGGCTTGTCTCAGCGCAAATACCACAAGGCCTTGAAGGAGGGGGTAAAGATGTCTTTTGTTCCAAAGCAATTTGCCTCACCATAGTGGTCAATTCTTCCAACTTAGTATCAATCAAATGACTTTCAAGAGAAGAAGGACTTACCTGATGTACTCCCCTGACATGTGGTGTACCTCTATCACCAAATTGTTGGGAGTTTTGGGACATCTTGTCGATCAACGCACGTGCAACTACTGGTGTCTTGTCCACCAATGCTCCTCCAGCCGCAGCATCTACCATGCTTCTCTCCATAGGTGTGAGTCCTTCATAGAAGTACTGAATGAGGAGTTTCTCACTGATTTGGTGATGTGGGCAGCTTGCACACAACTTCTTGAATCTCTCCCAGTACTCATACATTGAATCCCCTTGGGTTTGCTTGATCCCTGATATCTCCTTTCGAATGGATGTTGTCCTTGATTCTGGAAAAAATCTTTGCAAGAAAAGACGTTTCAAATCATTCCAACATGTTACATCTTCAGGTTTCAAATAATACATCCAATCTTTTGCAGCTCCATCAAGTGAGAATGGGAATGCTCTTAATTTAATTTGATCTTCAGAAACATTTCTTGGTTTTAAAGTTGAGCAAACCACATTAAATTACTTAAGGTGTTTGTTGGGATCCTCACCAGATAAGCCATGAAACTTTGGAAGAAGGTGAATTAATCCAGATTTCAATTCAATGTCCGATTCGAGATTTGGGTATGCAATACAATTTGGTTGATAGTTAATATCAGGTGCAGCCAATTCTCGAATGGTTATATTAAGTTCATTTCCATTGTTTTCAGCCATTGGTTCCTCTTTTATGTTTGAATTTGAATAGCTTCCAATTTCAATGTTTCCAGAAGAGAGGAATTCACCAACTGGTTGAATATTGAAACTTCCCGTAGATTGAGAATGTCTGATTCGTGCCCTAAGGCTATGTTCAATCTTAGGGTCAAGATCTAAGAGATCTTCGGGATTAGTTCGTGTCATAGATCAAATAAAAATGAAAAGAAAGAAAGTGGACCATAGTAAAATAAAAATGAGAAGTTTGAGTTGATGGTCCAAAAAGAAGTAGAAGAAAATAAAAGAAGAAGAAGAAAAATCAGATTGGGTAAAGAAGGAAGAAAGAAGAGAGGAAGAGAATAAAATGTAAAATAAAATAAATACCTCTAATTGGTTGAAATAATTACTTGCCTCCCCGGAAACGGCGCCAATTTGATAGAGCGCTGTCGTGGGCGCCCTCAAATGATTAGTGTGATTTTGGGGTACTTAGGTGCAGCAGAGTGGCTGACCAAGGTCGTCTCTCAAAGGAGGAAGTGAATTAAAACAACTTTTCAGAGGTATTCTAGAAACAAAATAAAAGGGAATAAAAACACTACTTGAAAGTATGGGGGTGGTTGTTTATAGTTTATAAATCTAGAAGAAGTTTTCTGGAAGAAGATTGCATTTTTTTTTGTTTTTAATTTTGAAATGAAGTTTCGATTAGAATGACACAACAAGAAGATGTTTTTTTTAGAAATCTATTTTAAAAGGCGTAACTGATCTAACTCTACCTCTTCACTTTATTATTAATCATTATCATTTAAATTAACATTAACTTAATTATGATCCCTTAATTTGTTAAATCACGAACCCTACGAGAATTAACTTTACCACGAATATTGAAGTGAATTTAACCTTAGGCTAACTTCGGAACATGCAATCGCAGCACCCTGCTTTGATTGATGTTCTAAGATTAGCTTATGGTCAGTGGTAAATTAAGTCACATATACACTATTTAAATGAGGATGAATTGTGTTTAGGGATTATATTTGAACTCTACAAATTTATCCCGTGTGGTCTTGTATTACCGATTAAGATCGCGCTCTCACAATTTACACAAAATCCCGACCTCGCGTGTTTTTGTGTAAATTGTTCAATTGCTTGCTTAGTTTCTTACAATTTAAAAACACAATTCATGGATCATATTAAGTGAATTACAGTATCTAATTTATTCAAAATAATTAAATGAAGAGGGTAGAATATAGATCAATTACTAAAAGACTACTCTTCCATGGGTGGCGTAATCATCGTAGAAGCGTTTTGCATGTGCAAAGGTTTAAAATGGGTATAACCCAATAACACTTCTACTCAAGAATTACAGCCCAATTAGGAAGATTAAGAGAAGAATAAATTTAAGAAAAACAGAAGAAAAGAGAAGAAATAAAATAAGAACAAAGAATTTTATTACATAAACAAAATCATTACAACATGAAGGAGAAGAAGAAGGCTTCGTCGAAGGGATCCTTGCTTCAAGAGCTAACCTTATTGAAATGGTTGGAGAATTGGAGTGGATCCACTTATCCTCTTCCCTAAACTTCCCAATGCACGTCCCAACCCCTCCAAATGAGAAAAACTCTAATTTATAGAGGGGAGGGGAGGAGAGGTTACAAGTGGTTTCAAGTGTGAATGTGGAAATTCGGCCAAATATTTTATGCCAACTTGAACCGCCCATTTGTCCACCAAAACGCGTGAATTGGCCGGCCTTCCAGAAGGATCAAATGTGCGTATATGTGTCTTCTATCTACTCTCCAAATTTGGGCTCAATAAAGGCCCATATGAAGGCGTTATGTCCGAAATACAGAAGCTTCTCCATTCTGGTGATCCCAGCCCAACTTTGACTTAATGGCCCAATTTCAACAACCAAATGAACTATTTATCTCTAGTGTCATGAATAAAAGTTGTATATAATTAAGTTAGGAACACCGTTACAAAATTTCAATTTCAAATAATAAATATAAAAATATTTATATTCGAAATACTACAGTGAATTATAAAGGGTAAAACTGGAATTTTCATCAAATATTCAAATGAACGATCTAATCCCAAATATTTTATAAATAAACATATTTAACACAATTTGAGGAAATTATATCATTTATTATCAATAAAATATTCAATAAAATAGTGTTTTATCAATGGTCATCTCTTCCACACATGTAGCATTTACCTCTCCCAATCAGGCAATTCCCCGAATGCTTCTTCCCACATTTATTACACGTGGGACATTGTACTTTCTTGCCTCCTCTTCCCTGATCAAAAGTCCTCCCTAATCTTGGATCCATCGATATATTCTTGTCATTGGATTTATGAGACCATTGTGCCTCACCAAACTCCAGCCCAACTTTTATCGCACTCCGTATGATCTCCTCATAGCTATCATAGTCTCGATTGGCTAGATTTTTCTGCAGATGAGGTCTCAGTCCACCGAAGAATCTATCAACCTTACCACTTGGATCCATGACAAAGCTAGAGGTGTAAAATTAAATCCTTGTGAATTTCATCTCATAGCTTCCCACATATTCATTCTCCTTCTTCTTTATCTCGAGAAACTCCTCTATTCTTGTTCTCATGGAACGAGGGAAATACTTACTGAAGAAGATCCCTATGAACTCTTCCCACTCCATAGCTTCAACCTCCACTCTTTGACTTGTGTTTTTAATCACTTTCCACCACTGATTAGCTTATACCTCTAAGAGATAGACAGCCAGGGTGACCTTCTCTTGCTCTGAATAGCAGAGCACAGAAAATATCTTCTCTATAGAGCTGATACACTATTTAGCAATCAATGGGTCGGTCGATCCACTGAAGGTTGGTGGTTGTTGATGCATAAAGAACTCAACAGAATGTTGTTCCCTTCACGGTGATATTGGTATTTTATCCTGATTCAAGTTATTTCCCATAACTTGAGTTAGTTGGTTCATCATTCACATGAATGTTTCCATTCTGGATTCTATTGGAGGTCCGTCAGTGCATGGTCCATTGAGGTCACCATTTGCACGGTTCCTCCTATTGCCTGCCATTTATAAAAGAATAAAACCTTAGTGTGAAACTTATTTTATTTACAAGTCTTTTAACAATAAATGATTTTATGTCTTAAAACTTCTTTAAACAATTACATTTCTCTATAAATCCCTCATAATGATTCATAAAGAGATTATGATTAACCAAACATATCCCCCATGAGTGTCATAACCAAGAGTACATCAATTCCCATTGTCATATACCAGGATACCTCGGGTCAAGCCGAAAACTCCTTGTTGAAGTTTTCACTCCTAGGTACCTCTATGCCAGAGCCACCTCTACCTGCTCATATCCAGACATGGATGTATTTTCTTGATAAACCACTTACTCAATAACCACCAAAATACCAGGAATGTTTCCTATATTTAAACTTTTCTATAGGATTATTGCTAAAGTTTTCATAGCCTAATTTCTATAAATAACTAAATTATCCTTTGATACCAACTATGGAATCCTGCCTTTTTATTACATAAATTTTCATTACATTTTACATACAAAGGATCTTTAAAGTCTAGTGTCTTGGAAATCAGGAACATAATACATAAAAACAACATAAAAAATAATTCCAATACACTTGTATGGCTTCATCATAGGTTCATACTATGTAAAATTACTGCATCTCAAAACCTGGAGACATTCATCAAAGGAAAGGGTGATTAGAAGTCTCAGTAAGGAAAAGAAGTGAAACAGTTGACATGTGATCTTGAGCAATATTAATAAGAACATGATATAAATCATAAAGGAATGAGCAATGGAAGAATATGAATATTATAATAAAAACAACTTGAATAATAACTTGAATATGTGGCTACATCATTTCATTTATACATTCACGAACATATCACCAAGGTTTATCCCCAAGGTGTCATAAAAATTACCAAGGTTATTCACCAAGGTATCATGAAACTTGTCATCTCTAGAGATTAATTACCTTACCCAATGCATTGGAGTGATATCAGGGTGCACCCTTAGTATGTCTTTACTTTCATGTGATCCACACATATAATAATCATACATTTCATAAATAACCCAAAGAGAGTAAAATAATGGGTTTCACTTCAAAATCGTGACGTTTTAAAAGTGCTTAAAAATAAGACCATTATGTCATTTATAACCCATGGAAAGGGAGTGAGGGTTATATGTATGTCAATTACAGAATCAATAATATAATTTTTATGTATTTATGAACACCCATAGATATGAAAAAGGTTTGGGTATTCACATAAATAAGAGAAGATAATTTATTGAGATAAAGAGAGAGTAATTTTGTGACGAAATTTCTGCAGCATAACGACTATATAACATGGTTTTAGAAAAAAATAAAAAGAGAGGGGACGAGGATATCCAATAAATAAATGAATCATTTTATATTAGATGTATAGAACAAAATTGAAATAAGATCATGGTGTGGATATTTGAATAACATACCACATGAAAAGGAAACTTGAAAGAAAAGAGGAAATGTGATTTCTTTTACGAAAATTCGCCAGCCTAATGGCGCCACTTAAAAATTCATAAAGTCAATTGATGACAGCGGAGAGGGTATCAAATCATTTGGAAATTAAATGGATAGTAATAAGGATATATAATAACATACCCCAACATAATCTGATGGAAACTAGAAGACATAACATAAAGGAACTCATTAATTAAAAGAGGGGGGTGAAAGGTTTCCTTACCTTGAAGAGTAACTTCAAAAGCTTGATGGTCAGGACCTTGGGAGGACTCCTTGGGAGGTAAGGATACCATAAATTAGTTGATAAGGATTTTGGAATGAAATTAATGAGGAAATGACTTGGTATTTATAGGAAAAGTGGGGGAAGAAATTATTAATTTCCAAGGGGCACCTCATCGGTGGTATTTGAAAAACCATGGGCTTTCCCATGGTATTTTCCCATGGTATTGGCCACTTTGGACACCACATAGAATATATCACTATTCATAAGTCGACCAGCAATATTACATCATTATTACATCATTAATGATGTCATTAAACACCCGAAACTCAAAACTGTAATTTTAATATTCACTGAAAATTCAATTGTTTCAGAAAAATCCCAAAAATTCACCCTAACATAATATCAATCCTCTGAATTCAAAAATGAACTCCATTTTATGAAAATAATTTTCTAAATATTTTTAATTAAATTTTTAAATAAAATCATTATTTATTCCAAAAATACAACTTTAAAACTATAACTCATTTTGTAACACCTTAAAAAATAATCAAGGTCCCATAAAATTATCGTATAACCATAATACAATAAAGTAAAAATTTATTATTACATTTTATGAAAATATATTTCTATTTTAAATTATAAAATTAATTATAAAATTGTAAATAAAATATTTATGACACACAAAAATACCAAAACTTATACTGTGATCATTTTTTCACTTTTAAGAAGTTTAAATTGCATTTATACATTCATGGGTGAAGTTTCTATTTTTTGGCCAATTTACTATTCATTTCTATTCATACGGGTATGTTACTATTCATACTTTACTATTCAATAAAAATCAAGTTTATCTTATTAGACTCTAAATTTCTCACTGATCACAACTGTAGAAGACCATTTTTTGAAAATCATTTCACATTATTTATTATTTAAAGTTTACATAAATATTTTAATTTTTCCCCAAAATTCATCAATAATACACATCCTATATTTATCCAGATATTTTAAAATTCACAAACTTCTCCATAATAAGAAATAAAATTTTTATTTATATAAAATGATTATACAAAGTAGCTAAGGTCTCGTTACATAGCCCCTTATTACACCATCATAGAAGCTAAGTGTAAGGTGTGTTATGGTGATAGAATCTTGGGGCGGTTCAGACATCATTGCCCGAGTGGTGATTTCTATCAGCTTAAACTTCTCCCATAGGCGATTCTGTTCAAGATTCACATGTTCAAGTCCAGCTTGGGATTGGTCCAGAGCAAAGCCCATTGATGCTACCTCCTTCCCAAGATCCGACAGATGGGCTTCATATGGCCTAAGTCTACTGGATGAGGCCATTAAATCTTCTTTCTGTATTAATTAACCAAGATAATTGTATTTATAAAAACACAACGTTAAGATTATAGTTTCCAATGGTAATATAATAGTCGAAAACCAGCGGTCTCATTTTAATTATACCCACTTCATTAATTAAAGTATATAGATTTTTTTAGTATAAAAATAAAATAACACACAAATTTAGGAAACAAATATAATTAAAAAGTTCAGGTTGTTACAAAAATTGTGTTGAGTAAATTATTTGGAGTCTGATGAAACCAACTTGATTTTTTGGAGAATAGTAACATACCCTTATGAATATTAATATGACTCTAATGAATATTAAATTTTATTATTATTTTATTAAGGCTTTATGATAATAAATGTTTGGTTAATTTTTTGATGGATATAAAAGCAGTTATAGTTTTAAAATTGTTATTTTTTCAATAAAGTATGATTTTATTTAAAAATTAAACTAATAATATTTAAAAAATTATTTTTAAAAAATGGAGTTCATTTTTGAATTCTACACTTCAATAAATGGTAAGGGTATTTTTTTTGGTATTTTTCTGAAATTTTTGAATTTTTGATGAATAGTGAAATACAGTAAAATACTGTATATTCAAATTATTAGTTAAATACACTATTTAGGACATCATAAGTGATTAAATCCCACATGGTTCGAACTCACATACCATTATTACTATTTTGGTTCACTTTAATTAAGACTATTCATAATCTTGAGAAAAAATATTATAATAATGATTAAAATAATATAAAATACCACCTCTCCTCCACTATAAATACCACCCTTATTTCCCTCTTCCTCTCACACCTCTCAAAACATGATACTTTCCCAAGTTCTACACAATACTCCTCCCAAGGCTCTTAACCACGTCCTAGATCTTCTAGTCTCACCAAAAGGCCAAAACCAAAGGCCTTAAGGACGATCTTAAGGAGAAGAGATCAAGGGGTAAGAATCTCATTTCATTTTCCTGTGTTTTCCTTTCATTTCATTTTCTTTTATTATAATATTTTCCTCTCCACTTATCCAAGAGGAATTAAAGCTCCGAAATCTTGTATATTCTGTATTTTCTCATGTTCATGAAAAAATCTTCATCAATATTCTTCTCCTCTCCCACTTATTCAAGGAATTAAAACACCGCCCATGATGTGTCGATTTACTGACATTGTGGACGATGTGATTTCAATTTATTTTATCTCCTTCAAGAATGGTCATGAAACCATTTTTATAATTTAACTATATTATAATATATGTATTATATCTTATATATGGTCCTGAAATCATTTTTTACAAATTTTATTAATTTTTGAAACAAAATGAGTTCATTACGATCGAAGAATCACCAAAATGACCTAAACAAATAACAATAATGTTTTAACTTGTGAATCCTCCTATTGTCATAATTAAAAATGATAAATGGTATAATTTATGGTTCTTTAAATATTTAAATACCACTCCATTACAATTCTATAGTTTCACTTCCAATCTATAAGAACATCCATCATGAACCGATCATAGAAAACATGTAAAGAACGCACCTAAAACAATGCAAGGAACAAAATACTGACAATTAAAGGGTGAAAGTTTGTAATGAAATGATCATATAAGGTATTATAAAAATCAATATTTTTCTTTAATATATTAATAACAATATTTTAACCATTATACAGTAGGTTTAAATGAGTTTGAAGTAAGGAAAACTCGAGGTAAGGGAATTCTTAACCTGATTTACATTCTTTTTGGTTAACTTTATAAATCATTATCTATGTGGAATTAAAAATTGTTTTTTGTGATATTTTTTGTTTATAATATGTTTAATTATGTTTATTCATAGTGTATATACATATTCCATCCACTATATTAAGTCTCACTTCAATTATATGATTTATGTAAGGGGTTTTTCTTTTAAAATCCTCTTTTAAAAATTCTGTTTTACAAAATTCAAAAGAAATGTTTTTGTGAAATTATTCATGTTGTATGATTATGTTCTGTTTCTTGAGAATTGTTTATGATTAATGGTGGGAATTATATCTCCCTCCAATTTATTGATTATGTGTAAGTTTGAGGACATCCATATGGTTACTCCAAATGTAACTGCGATGGTTACTCAAATTGTAAGGTAGTCGTGAGGGTTAAAAATTATAAGGTAGCTGAGAGGGTTAAAAAATTATGTAAGTATAGCCCCAAGATACCTTTGTGGTTCTATTTATGTTTTTATGTTTTGTGGTAATCTTTTGGAAATATCATTTTTCACAAAGTAAGTATATATGGGTGACAAGTATGTCTTTTGAAAATGATTTCATACGTTACAAGTATTCAGGGACTAATGTGCACTTTCCTTATTTTTATATCCCTTACTAAGAATTTTGTGCTCGTACAAAGTTTTTAATTTATTTTCATAGGTTATAAGGATTTGTAAGACAAAGAAGGAATCCGAGTTAAATGTTTGAATAATTTTCAAATAAATCATGTTTTATTTGTAAAGTTTTATATATTGGAAGAAATGAGTACTATTTTTATGGTATCCACTATGTACTAATGTTTAATGTTATGAATGTATTATTTACCAATTATTTAAATCTATAAACTTGAAAATATCATAAAAGTAAAATGAATTTCTTTCTTTACTAAATTAAAGTTTAGGTATAGTAATAAGGCCAGGTCCTTATAACCAATGTGGGTCCTTTGACCACATAAAGTTGGAATACACAACACCACCAAGATCATGACATAATTGTAAAAATATGGGACATATTAAGTGATTTTGTCATAGTACTCTGAGTTTAGGTGCTCGAGACACTTTTCAGGTGTCGCAAGCATCGTATGCTTTGATAGGACAAGGACAACAAACTCAGTATCAACAGCAGAGCAGAGCTAGCCATGGAGATTATCAGAATACCATGAATCTTTATTAAGGTAAATCTCAACAAGGAAACAAAGAGCAGAGTGCAGTGATGAAGAAATTGTATGGAGATGATCAGATGATTATGGATGATCATGTTAGACCATATATAGTGAGAGGTACGATTCTTTTTAATTATACCTTTGTGTACGTACTTTTTGATACCAGCGCATCACATTCCTTAATTTCTTATTGTGTTGTTGACCTTATATGATTAAAACTTGTAATGATTCCCTATATGATAAAACTTCAAACTCCTCTCAGTGAAATATAATTTCAATCCATTGTCTTTAGTGCATGTGTCATAACTCTTGATAGAGTTGAGATAAAATAGGACTTCTTATTGTTGGAGACGGAAGTCTATGATGTAATCCTGGGTAAGGATTTGTTGAAAATGTTTAAGGCTCACATCAACTATTATAGATGAACAATGAGTTTCGCGACTTAGGATGATATCGAGAATATCTACAGAGGAGATATGGTTGTAAAGAAAGGTGTGATGGGATTTTTGGCCCCAGATATGGGGTTGATATCTTACCAGTTGGTAGTGCTAACTTTAGCATTCATGGAAGAGATTTAAGAGAATAATTTTCCAGCTTTTGTGTATCAATTACTAGATGTATTTCCCAGGAACTTCTTAGGGTTACCACCTTTAAGGTAAGTGGAGTTTATGATTGATCTACTCTAGGGGACCAGTCATATTTCCCTTTTATATTATAGGATACAACCAAAATAGTTAATGTAATTGAAAGTGTAGTTGGAGGAGCTGGAAAGTAAGGGTTTCATTAAGCCAAGTATATCTCTGTGGGTAGCACCGATCTTGTTTGTAAAGAAAATAGAAGGAACTATTGAGATTTTTGTTGATTATTGTAAGCTTAACCAAGTTAGGATAATGAATTGGTATCCACTTCCATGCATGGATGATCTGTTTTATCAGTTTAGGGGAGCTAAGTGGTTCTCTAAAATTAACATATAATCAGGATATCATCAATTGCGAGTTCAGAAAGAAGATATTCTGAAGACAACTTTTAGAAGAAGATATGGAAACTATGAATATGTATTCATTCCTTTTGGTATAAATAATTCACCAGAGGTCTTTATGGATTTTATGAATATGATATTTTAGAGATATCTGGATTCTTTTTTTGTGGTGTTTGTCGATGATATATTGGGTTATTCAAGTACAAGGGCTGAGCATGAGCAACACTTGGTGAAATTATTTTCAATCTTGAGAGACCATCATTTGTATGAAAAATTGTCTAATTTTGAATTTTGGATACAAGAGGTATGCTTTGTAAACCATTTAATTTTTTAAAAAGGTGTTTTAATGGACCTAGAGAAGATAGAAGTTGATATATCATGGAAACTATTTAAGAATGTCTTTGAGATATGAAGTTTTTTTGGTCTAGATGGTTATTACCAATGCTTTGTATGTGACTTCTCATAGCTAGACTTGACCATGAAATCTTTGAAAAAGAATAATTATCTATTACAATGGGTATAGGAATGTTAGAAGTCTTTTCAAGAAGTAAAAGTGTGTCTGACATTGACACCTATATTGATTTTTCCAGAATCAGGATGAAGATATGTGGTGTACTGTGATACTTCAGGATTGGGGTTGGGCTGTGTTCTTATACAAGGAGACCATGTTGTGGATTATGGTTTAAGGAAGTTGAGAGTGCATGAGAAGAATTAACCAACACATGATTTCGAGCTAGTTGTTGTCGTCTATGATTTGAATGCATGGCATCATTATCTCTTTGGTGAGAAATTCACTATGTTCACAGATCATAAAATCTTGAAACACATTTTATCACAATGATATTTTAATTTGAGGAAAAAGAGATGGATGGAGTATCCTTAGATGTTTGAATTTGACTTGATTTATACACCGGTAAAAGGGAATTCGGTGATAGATACAATGAATAGAAAGTCATATGACCAATTAGAAAAAGAAGTTTTAGATGAATGGAATTTGATGTTGGTCTTATCTGAAATGCATGTGTAATGTGAAGACCAAGGTGATGTTGCAATTTTATTTTTAGCCATAATTTTTCCTGATTTGGTAAATATGGTCAAAGAGGCACAAACATCTGATTTAGAATTCCTAGTTATGAGTTCAAAACTCAATAATGGGGAGACCATTGAGGGCTGGAAACTTGATGGGAGTGAGGTTTTGTGGTTTATTGATCATATGGTTGTATCTATGTATTTTCAAGAATAACTTCTTCATTCTTACCACCATTCAAGATGGTTTGTACATCCAGGTACATAGAAGATGTACAAGGCGTTAAAGTTGTAGTTTTGGTGGAGTTCCATGAAAAGAAAGGTGGCCAAGTTCGTCTCGCGGTGCTTAACTTGTCAGCAAGTTAAGGTAGAGAATCAAAGATAAGAAGGTATGTTTCAATATTTACCTATACTATTGTGGAAATTGGAGCAGATAATGATGTATTTTGTTATAGGTATCCCAATAACAGTCTGTAAACACAATTCCATATGGGTGATAGTGCATCATCTTACCAAGTCGACCCATTTCATCTCTATTCGTGAAACTCATACGCTGGGGGATATATCCAAAATATATATTCAAGAAGTGGTAAAGAGGCATAGTTTACTAGTTTCAATAATGTCAAATGGAGATCTGAGGTTCACATCTCGTTTCTACAAATCCTTTTAGAATTCCCCAAGAACTCGGATGGGAAATCTGAAAGGATGATACATACATTAGAGGAAATTTTGTGGGCTTGTATAATTGATTTCGGTGGCACATGGGAGGATCATCTACCCTTAGTGGAGTTATCATATAATAATATCTATCATACCTCGATATATATGTATCCTTTTGAAGCATTATATGTGAATCCTTGTCTTTCTCCAATGTTTTGGGTGGAAATAAGTGAAACTTCACTAGTTGGGCTGAGCCTTGTACACAAAATAATGGATAAGATTTAGTTAATCAGAAAGTGGATAGAGATAGCTCATATTCATCAGATATATTATGCAGATCATCATATATGTTTGTTTTATTTTGTTGTGAGTGATCATGTGTTCTTGAGGATCTCTGCAAGACATGGACATCTTTGTTTCGGGAAGAAAGGCAAATTATATCCTCAATACACTATCCCTTTTGAGAAACTGGAATGAGTTAGAGAGGTGGAATATCAGTTGGAATTTCCAACACATTTTAGTTTGGTGCATAATGTGTTCCACATATCTCATTTGAAAAATTATCAACTTGATCCTGACCATGTGATCATATAGGATCACATTGACCTAGAGTTGGCTGCTTCATTGGTACATATCCTGGTGTAGATTATGGATAGAAAAGAGAAATTATTACATGGAAAAATCAGTTGTATAGTAATATTTTTATGAAAATATAGTCATATTAAAGAATATAATTGGGAACATGATAAGGAAATGAAAGATCAATGTCCAGAACTCTTTCAGGGAAGCAATGGTTTTCTACTTTCTGGGGACGGAAAGACCAATGGTGGGTAGAATGTAGTACCCTCAGTTTCTAGTATAGAACCCTTAATTGATTATTTTTATGGTTATAAAGTTTAAGGGTGAATAATGGGAGATCTTGGGGAAATTTCTTTAAGTTTTGGGGAAAACGGAGAAGCACACTTGTTGCACATGGTTTGCCTAAACCGTGTGGAAATTTTAGTAGCAACTCTACGGTCTGTTCTAGGTTGGGCACTTTTGAGGAAGTAGCTTTAGAATGGAGTCTCCACAGTTAAGGAGGCAGTGAAATAATTCCATGTAAGAGTTTACTTAAGACAGTAGCTAATTCATGGTTAGCACATGATTTGTCTAAACATGGGGTCTAACCGTGCACAGAGTCAAATCTGGATCCTATTTTTTAGGGTCTCATTAATTTTTTGAATAAATCACTTGTTTTGGATTATATGCACCCCTAATTAGATACTTATCTCCATTTAAGGTAGTATTACCTCTCCCAATCATTTTGGAGTCAATATGGAGCCCTCCCTTGGCATTTTAAAGCCTGATTCTTGCCGTAAGTGACGTTCTTCACCGTTCTTGTCTCATTTCTTAGATCCACTTAGATAAACTTCTCCTACACCCCTTATATTTCATATCTACACCGATTATAGGGAGATCTCTGTTGTTGGATTCCAAATATGATGATATTTTTGTTTGTTGATTGTAGTAGAATAGATTTAATGTCGTTTTTGGGGAGTTTCAACCTGGTTTCTAGAGTGTTCTTCGTCTATTGTCAAGTTTCATCAAAACCTTAAAGTTAGGTGGCTTCAATCTCATCTCCTATTTCTAGAATTGATTGTATTAGTTTTTAATTGAGTAAATTGGATAATATTTATTATATAATCTTGGTTTGATCTGTGGAATAAATTTCTTTAGTGATGATTTATCATTTTTGGTATATTTGTGAAATCTTGATAAATTATTATGAAAATTGTTTTAGTTTATTGAATTTAAAATGGTTATTTTAAATAGTGGATTTTATGTAACTTCTAAATGGTCTGATTTGGAATGGGGTTTCAATAAAAATATGTTTTATAGAAATTATTTTGTGTTGTAATGGTTTTAATGAAAAGTGGTTTTCAATAAAAATGTGATTTTATGGAAAGGGTTGTTTTGGAATGATCTTTGGGTAAATTTGGTGTGTGTGTTCATGTTTAATATATGGGGATTGGTTGAAATATGAACTTTTGATCAGTTCCAAAGGGTTAATAGAATATGAGATATAATTACCTTGTGACGACTTGTAAGATCAATGAGAAACTGCTCATGAGTATGGAACTGTCATCACATAGCATGCATGGTTGGTTGTGTGGATTTGTGGAATGGATTGTTTATTCCGGAGAAATATTGAGAAATGGTTTTAAAACCTTGTTTAGTTATTTTTCTGGAAAAATAAATTTCATTAAAATCGGTTTCAATTTCACTTGTATACTTGGTTATAAATGGATTTGGAAACTTGCTTATATTTAGTTATAAACTATTTTGAGAAATTGTTTTATATAAACTATTTTATATAATTGTTGTTAACTCTTATATCCTAGTGGTGTGAGTAGGGGAGTCATTGGGGAAAACATACTAAGTGATATACTCACCCCTGCTTTGAAACATTGGTTCTTTTTCAGATTTTTTCTTCTAGGACATGGGAAAAGGTATAGTATCACATGTTTTTAACACCACCTCTTGATACTTGTGTTGTTCGGTGATTGTAGATCTTGGAGCTTGGGGATTATGGAGTCTTGTGGTATTTTTAGAGTCTTTTTTTGTTTATTTACTATTTACTTTGATACTTGTTTGGTCTTCCACTGTTTCACACTTTAATGTGGTTTTGAGATATATTAAGTTTTTGAGTTGCCTTTCATTTGTTCATGCATCATATAGAAAGTTGTTTGGTTAATAGTTTTATTCTTAAAGGATAAATCTCCCCCACTTGTATTTGAAACCCTTTAAAATTTATTTCCAGTATTTGGAATCTTAGCGATGTCACCTAAGGACAAGTAATGAATCGTTGTACTCTTAAGCCAATGACAATTAGCGGGTCATTACAGTATTGTAGTGGACATGTTAGCATATGATAACCCAACATGATTTATTGAATATTATATATCATAAATTTATTTATTTTTCAATACATGAATACATAGATATTATAGTTTATATAAGGGACCTATTTGGTGGCTCCCTACTAAGATATATTTCCTTCTCTCAACAAATGTACCCCAGTGTATGTTCAAACTTCTATATCAAGTTTTAAAATAATAGGTTGTACAAGATAATAATATAGAGTAGCTTGATGGATGTAGGGTAACATGAATAAGGGAGACTTAGGTTTTGTAGGTATGTCTCTTTTATTTTTTTTAGTTTATTCTTTACTTTATAATCCTATCTAGTGATCCTTATGAAGTGTCTCCATATAAGATTAGTGTGGAACCATTATGGTATAACATGTTTATGTTTATTTATTGTTTATGGTTAAATCTTGTATATAATTTCTTGCTCTTACTTTGATGTTATATGATGATACTGATAGTATAGTTCCTTGACATTGGTTACATAGTATCTCCACTAGTTTTCAACCTCTTTCATATAGGAAGGCACTCCCGAAGTCACATATTTTTATGGTATCAGGTTCTATTCAGGTGATCTGGATTGAGATATTACAAAGTGGTCAAGAAATATCCACCTAAAATTGAGGATGAAATTTATATGGAAGGAGTTTGTTTATCTCAAGGTGGAAAGTGAGGGAAATCTTAAGGATATTTAAATAAAATAGATAAATAATATAATTATTGGTGTTTTTTTGAAAAACAAATTAGTG
This sequence comes from Viscum album, assembly GCA_963277665.1. Classification (NCBI taxonomy): domain Eukaryota; kingdom Viridiplantae; phylum Streptophyta; class Magnoliopsida; order Santalales; family Viscaceae; genus Viscum; species Viscum album. The sequence continues at coordinate 1,037,109,468 of OY728126.1, forward strand.
TTTTTTGACAAACTCTAATATTAGATCACTTGGTTTGCGAAGGTTATAGAGAAACTAGGGTTTCTTAAGATTAATCTGAATAAGTATTGGATTTCAAACTAAATATTAAATAATAATATAAATTTATCTATGACCTTAATTTTTTTATTAAGGAGTAAGGGAAAAGATTTATTCCCTTGAAGAAGAGGTGTTCACTCTGAGAAATAAACTTTAATATAAAATTAAATCAAGTAATTTATATAGAATCTATAGTTTTTAAGTTTAATATATGATAAAATAAATGAATGGGTAGAAGAAGGTATAAGTGATATCAAGAAGGTGTTTAACGACCAAAGGAAAAATTAAATATTTAAATGTGGACTAGGATTCAAAGAAGAAACATCCCAGGCTAGGTGGAAAATATGAAAGATAAATGAAAAAAATGGTAGAAAATAAATCTAGACAATTGAGATCCTATAAAAAATTAATGTTTTCTTTTGTGGATATAAACACATTGATATAAGTAGATGACAAAATATTTCACTTTATGAAGTAGAAATTATATGATTACCTAGGACACACAATGAGCTAGTGTGAAGAGGTAAAAAGTTACTTGAAAGTGGAAGCACCTAGAAGTCAGCAAATGAGCATGAGAATTTTTCCTAACCCTCAAGTAAGAAACACTTTTCATGCATATCATTTTTAATTCTATAACTTTGGTCACAAATAAATGTATTGAAAGCAAAAATGGTGAAAAAATGTTTCATATAAAGGGACAATGAGAATGGAAAGAAGACCCGTAAACTCAATTAATTTGTGAAACAATTTTTCCCATTTATAAGGGGAAAAATTGATTACACTGGTTTTACTAAATTGGAATAAAAGGGGTCATCACATGTCTTAAACCATTAATGAATTTATTTGAAGGAAAGAAATAAAATGAGAAGGAAATGCTCATTGAAATTAAATTTATGGAAATAAATAACAACAACACATAGATCCTTGATAGTGGGTGATCATTCAATATGATCGAGAACATAAATCTCCTAAAACGTGTGAAAGGACATGTTGATGGTATGCTTTGATTTGGTAATGATGGAAGCCTAAATATCATTGGAAGTGGAATGACAAGTCTTACTGAAGACGAGTTAAAAAATATGGGTGTTCTTAATATAGATATATTTTTACACATTTTTATGAGTTTTAGCCAAATATTTTCCTTAGGAATCATAGTTACATTCAATTAAAATAGACTCATTATGAAAGGAAATGTTGAAAATTATTTAATGAAATGTTGGAGAAAAAATATAAATATATAACAAGTGTATAACAAGGACAACACTTATATTATCATGGTGGAAGAAGAGAATATCTTATAGCAATAAAGGCTCATTCATATATATAAAATAATAGTCAAAAATTTATCAAATATAAAGATTGTGGTAGAAATTATAAATAATAAGTGTGATTGGAAGAAGACTTGTGATTCATGTATGAGAGGGAAAATGGTGATAAATACATAGTTCTAAAAGAAGATGAGGGAATTAAATCTATCAGACCTAATTCATTATATTTCATGTAGTCCAATGATACATTCTAAAACATGAAGTGAAAGATAAAATATCTTTTTTGTTAATGATTAAATTAGAATGGGTTGTATCATGTTCATATCGACTAATAAAAATAGAAATTAAGTTTATTAAACATAACCAAAGGTGAGATGAAAATAAAAATAATTGATTGATAATGATTCCCTAATCAGACGGTGGAATGAAGTACATATTCATTATTTTGGAAATATATTTAGGGAAGTAAAGAATCATGCATGTGTTGAATTGGATCCATGATCCAATTTATTTATTAGTATTTTTTATAATTCCAATAATTATAATTTCCCATACACTATAATATTTTTATAATTTGAGTTTATTCATATTCAACTTAAATACTCAAGTGACCATATGAGTAAGAAGTGTCCTTAGTAAGTGACCTTGTGAAGTGACTTTGTGGAAGTTACCATATGAAGTGACCTTATGATGTGACCATGTGAATTAACTTTGTGGGAGTGACCTTGTTAATTGACCTTGTGAAGTAACTTTGTGGAATAAAATTAAGTGATTTTATATGTGTTTCAAGTGACCTTGTGAATTGAATTTGATTAAGTGACCTTGTGAAAGTGACTTTGTGAAAGTGACCTTATGAAGTGACATTTATTGAGAACTTTAAATAGTATAAAATGGGTCACATAAAGGAAATAAAGTGACTGTATGTATGTTAAAGTGTCCATAATTGAAAAATTGGTAAAGTCCTCAAGTGAACGTATGATGGAATTAAAGTGACCACACAATGATATTATCTGTTGAACTAACCATGTGAAGTAATTCAAGTGTTTGAGTATTTGAATACAAGTGACCACATAATATATTCATGTGACCACACATTGGATTCAAGTGTCCAGACATTTAAAATCAAGTAACTGAAAGCATTGACTTGCTCTGAGTAACCTACTACGACTAAAAGTAAATATTTTCTATGATGTAACTTTTTTTATTCCTCTAATATTTTTATATTTTGATTTAATGCAAGTTCATTTTTAATATTTTTAGCAGACTAATGATTTATTAATTCCTTATTAATTATTTTATTACTAATTAATTTTATTTGAGATAATTTCATACAATATTTAATTCTCTTCATGAGGGATAAACTCTCACATTGGTTTCTTAGGAAAGTATAAGTTTCAAAATTAAATTGGTTGGAATTTGAATAGTTAATCTTGTATATTTTAAGGGAGTGTTCCAAGGGAGTTAAATGTTATTTATTATTGTGTTTTGGTACTTAATTAATTATTATAAAGTGTTATAATTGTACAATAATATTTTAATGTTATAGATTATCCAAGTAACACATGCAGGTATGTTTTTAATGTGTATTAAATAAAGAAATAATGTGATTCATTGAGAAAGATAAATCAAAACGGGATTTATTAGAATCTTATTGGAAGAAAATGACTCTATAATAGAAGTTCAGTAGATCCATATCAAATTACTAGATAAAGGATATTATTTAATTATACAAGTGTGAAATTCTTTGACAATCAACTATTACTCTCAACTGATCTTTAATCAGTTGATCCTTTGTTGTTGGAGATCTCATTGCTGCCTTAAAACTTAGAACTTAAAGTGTTAATCTATTTATATGGTTTTAGTTATTTATATTTATTTTAATATGATTAATCATTTTGAGTTATACTACTCATTAAAAGGTAGGATAGTGGGTTGTGACTCCCAAAAAAAATTAATGATTTGGGTTTTGCCTCCACATGTGAAAAAGGAAGGGTAATTCGTGTTCTTATATAACCATAAAAATTTTTGTGATTCATTTGTGACTTAGATAAATTACAAGTTAGTTTTGTTTTCAACCACCACTTCAAGAGGTTGTTTTTTGTTTATGCCTCTAGGTGTGAAATTTTTTTTGATTTGGTTAAGCCACCGAGTTTGTAAAAGGTTTTCATTTTGGGATGTGCCTCATGGGTTTAAGAAGGAAGTTGTAAAGGGGTTTTTATCCCTCCAAATTTCACTAATTATATTATAATGGGTATCATATCTCTTAGTACATGACAGAGGTGAAGAGTAGGCTAGTATTATTTAGATCTGAACTACTATAATAATATTTGTGTTTATTTATTTTTTCACTGTAATAACTTAGCTTTTATAAGTTGTTAAAATTATTTTAAAAAGGTTAATTAACCCCCCCCCCCCCCCCCTCTTAACCATTCAACCATTCTCAGTAAAAAACTAACAATTTGTATCAAAGTGATTCCTTACCTTCTGTATATTTTTATATTATTTGTGTTAATAAATCTTGAATTTAATAGTAAAGGGGATAATATCTATTTTGAGATGGTAGAAATGAATGTGAATGATGGATAGACTCCTAAAAGACATCCAATATTTTATGAAACTAATTATGGACAATGGTAGTCATGCATTGAGTCTTTTATTAAACATCTGAGTATTGATAGTTGGACAATCAGGGTGAAACCATACAAGATTACTGATGTTGATCCTAAAACATTACTTAATAATGATGTGGTAAAGTATATGGTAAATTATATGGTGATTAATATTTAAATTTAATAATTAATAGGAATGTTTATAGTCATATTTTTTCATCAAAAATAGCACATTAAATTTTTAAAACACTAAAAGTTACTCATTTGGTTTATAATAAGATTATAAGATCTAAAATAGGCATATTGAGAGCTAAGTATCATGAATTCAAAATGTGATAAGAATAAGTAGTTAACAAAATGTTTCATATATTTACAATAATTGTAAATGATATGAGTGATTTGGGAGAAATATTAGACAATTTTATTCTGGTTGAAATGGTTTTAGGAGATTTACTTAATAGATGGAATTCCAAAAAGGTAGTAATTAATGAAAGAAAAACTTTAAAAGAATTTATATAAAATGATATTATCATATAATTAATTCATTATGAATAAGAATTGAAAAATATTAATCAAGAAGATAATTCAAAAAATGAAAGGTATTTTTTTAAATGAAAAATTGTATGTTTACCCACAAACTTTTGATTCTGAATTGAAAATAAGTGAAAGATTCCAAGTTGTATAGGTTTCCTAATGAATAATAAAGAAACGATGATAAATAAGAAAAAAAATAACTACCCTCAAAATAAAGAAATCAAAAGGGTAATGATTATAATAAGGTCATCTCTTATGAATGAAAAGAAAGAGGGAATATCAATCCTAACTACCTAATACTTGATAATAACTCAATAAAGAGAGAAAAATACAAAATGGAAGTAAAATAAATGGTGGTTAGTTGGAGTTAAACATATAAATTTAATTCTAATAATGAATATGATACTAAAAATGGAATATAAAAACTTTGTTTGATGGCTTCTAAAATTCATTTATGTGAATCTAATTTCTCTTCCTCTTTTGAATATAATTTTTCTAAATATGATTTGTATTAATGGATTGATATAATCAATCATAAAGTTAAAAATATTATTGGATTATCCCAAAATATTAAGAGAAATTATATATATGTTCTTTATGAAAATGGAAAATTGAAAAACATTCCTTTGATCTCAAATGATAATTTATATAAGAATATAGAAAGTATTCACCTTCAAAGTATCAAACTTAATGATTTTCAGTCCACATGTGAAGAATCTAGAAGAATTAAGTGTTATTATATTTTGAAATAAAATTTTATGATTATAAGTAAAGTTAAAATGTTAAAAAAATTATATATTTTTTTTAAGGAAAATTCATGACAAGATAGTGAGAAATAATAAATTGAATAATTCAAAAACTGATATTTTCTATGACAATAAATTACCCAAAATTTATAAAACCATATTTGTTAATTTTTTAGGTATAAATGTTTCAAGTGTTATTTGGTTTAGATGTCACATGAAGGGCCATTATGTAAATGAACTTTCACTAAGATTTCTATCATCTTTTGGACAAGCCAAGGATTTTATCTCAAAATCATTATATTTTATATTTCCTATGAATCCTTTCTTTAAATCAGTTTGGATTCTGAATGATTATTTTTCTAGCCCAATTGGACACAAATTTTTATAGGTACCAAATACTTCTTGAATTTTTTTCAAGAGGAAAATTTTCTTAGAATCATAAAAAAATGAGGTGTAGTACATAGAAAGTGTATTTTCACAACATATGAGTGATCATATTTCAAAAAAATTATCCTTTAATATGTCTGATGGTGAAAGTGTTAGTTTTGGTGATAATTAAAATGAAAAAGTAAAAGGTTTTGGAGAAGTTGGGGTTTCAAATTCAGTTGTTATTTCAAAGGTTTTTCTTATTAAAGTACTAAAACAAAATTTAATAAGAATCTCATAGATTTATGATGACAACATAATGTGAAATTTAAAAATTAAAAATGTATTATTTTAAAATAATAATGATTCTTGTTTTATGAAAAAATAAAATACAATAATTATTCAACTAATTTTGTTGATTTGACTGAACATAATTTCAAATGTTTAAAAGTTATGTAATCTGACAATGTTTTCTTTTATAGAATATTAGGCCATGAATATTTCATGTTTTTTCATATTTTTTCCAAAATTAAAAAGTTACTCGATCTACCAATTTTGAAACTGAACAAAAAATATTCATGTGATTCATTCTTAAAAGTTATGTAGCATAAAGGGCCATTCAAGTCTGTCCAAGAGGTAAAAAATTATGTACTACTTTAACTTTTACATTTGGATTTATCTGGACCATTTAAAACTTCTAGTATTATAGGAAAAAGTCATGTTTTTATTATTTCTAGTGACAACAGTATATTTACTTGGAATTATTTTATTGCACATAAATTAGACACTGTCAAAATTTATTTCATATTACAAATTGGTCCAAAATGAAAAAGGAAATTTAACTTAATTATAATTAATATATGAAGAGATTTTTTAAATCTATAATTTGAAAAATTATATGAATTAAATAAGTATAGTAACATTTTTTTTACCCCTAAGGATTCACAACAAAACAATGTGATAGAAAAAAATAGTACTCTATAGGAAATGTATAGGATAATGCTAAATGAGTATTCTTTACTAAAATATTTTTGGACAAAAGATGTTAACTCATATTTTCATGTTCATAATATAATTCTACCTTGAAATTTTTTAAATAATACACCTTATGAAATTTGAAAAGGAAAATATCCTAGAATTAGCTATTTTTGAGTATTTGGATAAAAATTTCACATTCTTAATACCAAATATGTAATAACCCCAACTCCAACACCCTAGATCCAATGGATAATTTATTACAATGGATGATAGATCACAAAATAAAGGACCTAAAAATTTAATAAACTCAGAAAACTAGATGGATAAATGAGTTTTACATTACATTTAAAAGGAACATACATCATCCAAAAAAGTAAAAGAATTATTCTCCTCCTTGAAAATCCATTTTTCATACATAGTTTTCCTCTTGGTTTCTTGGGGAAGTGGAATAAAATAGAAAGGGGTGATATCAGATTCTCAGTAAGGGAATAGTGTACAATAAAAATTTTTATGGCATGAAAGAAAAATAACATGTGAAATAACTAATGAGATTGAGAGCATAAATAAACCCCTGGCCAAATTAAAAAATAATATATGATAGGATATAAATAACTGAAAGGAAATGAAAGGCTTTTATAAACTAAGTCATTATATATCAAATGAAAAAAAAGATCATAATTAAATATATGGATAATATAATTTTCAATTAATACTAGGATAACAATAAAAAATAATTTTATGGTGGGAAAGAATAATTCTAGTTTCTTTAAAAATATAGGCAAGGCCTTGTTCCAAGAAAACTTATATAAAGGGTAAGGATGATCTCATTACCCAATCTTAGTTGTCTCATGAGACATACCAGTTCATTGAGAGGCTGTATAATTCCAGGCCCCACTGATTATTGTTAGTCCATTTCATTTCATCAAATAAAAAATGATTATATGGCATAATGTTCAAGGGATGAACAATATAAATACTTAGTAAAATTTCTCAATAAGTCATATCTTATAAGATTTTATTATATTAAAGAAAGAATTATATGGTAAATTTTTTTCCCAATCAAATAATTAATAAAGATATATAGGTAGTTTTAAAAAATTTATTTTAAAAGGTAGGAGTCAAAATAAATATTAAATAAATCCTTCAAAATGGTTTTTTAAAGATTATGTAAATTAACCAAATCTAATCCCCTAGGAGTGTCAAACCAGAAGCACAATAAGGGACCACTCACTGTGCACTGAAGTAATGGTTGAGATATACCCCCACCAACTCTTTTTGGGATTTTAATCTAAATATTTATGTAATACAAAACCACATACATATTTACATATATATATAGGGATGTAATTTCTTAGGAAAACCACAAAAAGTTTTCATTACAAAATTTTAGGATGGTTTTATTTCTACAGGATAGTTTGAGTATTAAAACGACTTGAGAAAGGATAAAATGAGAGGTAATAAATAAATTTTAATTTAAAAAATATAAAATGTAATATAATACCATGGAATAAAAGATGTGGAAGTGTATGAAAAAGGAATTTAAAAAGAAAATATAAAAAAAGTAATGTACTTGAAAATGGAAGAAGGGGATTGAGGACCCTTTCTTAGGCATGGTGACAGCAAAGGCAAAGGCTATAATGCGACGGAATAAATAAACTCTCATTCACAAAATATCAAATGGAATATAATACAATTTAATAACCATCATATAAGTTAATGAAAATGAAATTTAAAAATATAATATAAAAAGGTAATGAACTTTAAAAGGAAAGAGGATTTATGGCCACTACTTCAACATTATAACAGATTAGGAAAAGGATATAATGAGAGGGAATAAATAAAATGTCATTTAAAAAAATAAAATTTAATATAATTCCATGAAATAACAAGCATAGTAGTATAATAAAATGAAATTTAAAAGGAGAATATAACAAAGGTAAATAACTTTAAAAGGAAAGAGGAGGATCGAAGACCCTTACTTTAGCATAATAATGACTTAGGAAAAGACTATAATGAGAAGGAATAAATAAAAAATTGTTTAACTAAAATAAAATGGAAGATAATACCATAGAATAAAAATCATTTTAGTATAATAAAATAAAATTTAAAAAGATAATATAACAAAGGTAATGAACTTGAAAAGAAAATTGGTGGATTAATGAACCTTACCTTTGAATGATGCTTCTCAAATCTTGAGAGAGAATTATTGAAAATATAGAACAACCATAGATAGAATATTGAAATAGTAATTGAGATAGATATTGGGCTGAATGTCTTTGGTTTTGAAATTGATGATGGAATTAGGGTATTTATACTTGAGGAGGGTAGTTTTAAGTGTTAAAATATAGGTTGTCTTATTATATAATCACACAAATTGTGGTTTTAGTCAACTACAATAATTTTTTGGGATTACTAATGATTGCAATAAATTGGGTGGATTTAAAATTAATTCCCAAACTAAAACATACCTCCTAACCAAAACAATTAATGCACAGAAACCAAATAATATATTTTATTTAAAAAATAAAATTTTTGGTTCAAAAAAGTAATGTATAGATTTATTTTTTGACATTATATAATGTGATTTTTGTTGAAGAAAATTTTTAATCAATTTTTATTCATGGTGACATAATAATGATTTCATAAAATTTTAGTTCTTTATAAACTAACAATTTTCACTTTTTCACCAAAAAATTAAAATTTCCGAAAATTCTAAAAAAATCACCATAAGGTGATTTTGATGTTATGATTCGAAAAATGAATTCTATTTTATCAAAATTATCTAAATATTATAATTTTAAATTTTAAATAACTATCCTTATTTATTTAAATTTATCTTTTCCATAGAAAAGTAAACATTTTGACCATTATAAAAAAATACTTAAGATTTTATAAAAATATATTATCATTTAAAAAGTGTTTTACAATATTATTTCATGAGAATAAATTTTAAATAAAGCTTATAAATTTATCAAAAATCATATTATTATCAAAATATATTTATTTTCTCTATTAAAGTAATTTTATTTATATCATTAAAATTATCATGTTGGTTACTTAATTGCATCTACATAACCAATAATAACAATGACCAATTGTCTTATTGAATAATGGTCACAATTTCGATCAACCAAATTGGTTTACAATCATTACTAAAAAAATATAACAATTACCTATAAATACACCTTCATTCTCACTTCATCACTCACTACTTTTCTTATAGAGTTTCTTACACATCCTTTTATAATGTTATTTGTTTTCCTAAATGATTCTATTTATTTTTATGATCATTGTGGTGGGGGTGATATTATTGGGGTATTTCAGGCCTATGGATTTTCTTTTAGTGAATATATTATTCTTTAATGTGTATATGCCATTACTATTTCTAGTTGTACTGGTCCATATTTATGCTCGATGTGTAAAATTCTTATGAAATGTAAAATTATTTTTGTTTGTTTACTTGTAAAAGTGGGTATTTTATTGGATATTATCATTCATTAAATTTATTATTCTCAATTAACAAAATAAATATTTTATAGAATTTATATTATGAATGGTGTTACTTATAATTTTAAAAGAAAATTTTTAAATTAATAAAACATATACACTCAATAAACTAAAATAAAAACACACTACTGGAAAAATACCCTATACCAACAGTTTGGAACCGTTGGTATAGGCCTCCAAACCGTTGGTATAGGCTATACCAATGGTTTGGAGAACCGTGGTCAAGTAAGCCATTGGGATATGTCTATACCAACGGTTTTGGGAAAACTCTTGGTATAAGTAATATGAAAATCTATACCAAGGGTTCCATAAATCCGTTGGTATATGTATTTCAAAAAAACATTCGGTGGGATTTGATCCCAGGACCTCTACTTTATCTTTCAACGACCAAACCACTAACCTAACACGACTTTTGTGAACATAATTTCATAAATATATATATATATATATATTATCATAATTATTTTAAATTTTTATTTATATAATGTTCTTAGTAATAAGATTCGATAAAAAATGAAAGAACTTATACCAACTATTGTCAAAACTATTGGTATAGACCTATACCAATGGTTTTGACAACCATTGGTATAGGTCCTTTTATTCTCAGAGTGAGGTTGGTATATGGGGGACTTTTCCCATTGGTTTGGACAAACTGTTGGGAAAACCATACCCTTTCCCAATGGTTTGGCCAAACCGTTGGGAAAAGTGGCCACAAAGTACCCTTTCCCAACGGTTTGGCCAAACCGTTGGGAAAATTGGCCACAAAGTAGACTTTTCCCAATGGTTTGGCCAAACCGTTGGGAAAGCCATACCCTTTCCCAACGGGTTTTCCAAACCATTGGGAAAAGTGACCACAAAGTGAACTTTTCCCAATGATTTGGCCAAACCATTGAGAAATCCATACCCTTTCCCAACGGTTTTGGCAAACCGTTGGGAAAAGTGACCTCAAAGTGGGATTTCCCAACGGTTTGGCCAAACCGTTGGGAAAGGGTACCTATACCAATTGTTTTTACAAACCGTTGGTATATAAGCATTGGAAAAGGTGAGATTTCCAGTAGTGGCATTTAAATGCATGATAATGTAAATTAAAAACACATAATAGATTATTATTTACATTTAACCATACATAAAACTTTATATAACAATACAACCAATTTTATGATAATGCAAACATTCATCATACTTTTTTAACCATTAAATTACAATGACTTAATTTCCGAGATGATTTGAAAATAAAATAATTTTAAAAAGGAATGTAGTTATTAAATAAAACTATATATTTATGTGGAATCATGCATATAATAAACTATTTGTATATGTATAAAAATGTAAGAATATGAAATTAGGGAATCACATAGGTTTATAGAAGGAGATATTCCATTATGACCCTTCATTCATGGGTTCGAGCCTCATGGCCATGCTAGATGTGATGAGTTGTTGCTCATCCAATGATTATCTATTTTTATAAAACTTTTTTAATAAATAAATTTATAATTTCCTTGTAAAATATGTAAATTAATAATTTAGGTGATAAATATTTGTATAAATATTATATTTATTCAATGAAAAAAATCATTTATCATTTATATATATATTTCTAAAAATACATTCAATAGAAAAATCTTGGATGTTATATTTTACCCCCTAAAGAAATTATGTCCTCATAATTTAACTTGTTGTTAAAAACATACTAAACCCAAATGTTCTATTAATTGTTAAATATTGAAATTATACATTATAAATACCATATATATGTTAATACTGTGTGTTAATTCAAGTTATACTCAACCTAATTCTATTAACAAAAAAATATCGGCCTAAGGATTTATTATAAAATGTTCTAAAAACCAATTCCAAAAAATAACCATACTTTGATACTAAATCCATTCTCATTGTAATGGTTGAAAATATTATTTTCAAGTGGAGTAAAAATTTTATGAAGCATACCTTAATCATGGTTAAACAGCAAATAACCCAAGTAGGATTAAATGGACATTCCCAAAGTTATCCTATACATGCATACCCTTGTGCATTAGAAGGTCTATATAGCTTATGTTGTGAGACATCAAAGGGAAGGAAACCATTGTGTGGGATACTAGAACCAAACCCCTACACTAGGAACCTATGTTGGAGTCCTACTTCAATCATGGTCACCTATTTTTTTATAAATAGGAATCTTGGATTCTCATTTGAACAACTGGTAAAATAGGAAGAAACCCCAAGCTCCATCCATGAATCCCCTTCGCCCAGGTATCCAAAACTTCTCTAGGTAACTCTCAAAAACCCATGAGAAGAGGGAAATAAGGGGAGTAAGTGAGATTAAATTACCTTCATGGCCCAAAATACAAGATACCTATATGAGGATCCATTATCCCATAGTGAACAACTACCTGTGTGAGGTCCCTTTCTTAAGTAAGAAACCTCTGAAAGACTCCTACAAGGAAACTAGAGGAGACCCAGGGTACTTAATCTAAATACACACCTAAGATTTGTTTCCCTGGAAGTCCACTTCCCATGGAATTTCTATATCACGCATACTTATACCCCCTATTCAAAGATCCTCTAGTTCCACCCGGGCCCTACCTAAGGCACCTCTCCCCCACTTAAACCAGGACCTATGTGAGCCCCTATTTGAGTCCTCTTACAAACCACCAATGGAAGGAATCCTCTTAACTTGGTCCCCTTTCTTGAAAGGGAACAAGTTGAAACTTATGAAAAGACTTATATACTTGAAAAACCATGGAAAGTGACACACCAACATGACTCCTATTTGAATTTTTATTCTTTATGTTAGAAGTTTCCTGCACTTGTCCTACCACACGAATAGAATCCATAAGGTCTATGTGGATTTTTATCCCTTTGGTCCTGAGGAAATTTACCCCAGGGATAGTGTCAGGGAGTTCCTGATCTTGTATATTAGGGTTTGGACCATGTCATACCCTTGTCGTCTCTAAGACTTGAAGACTCTAGTTCCTATTGGGGAGGATTTTGATTATTCTCACCTTTCCAATTATCATGGAATAAGATCCTACTACCTCACTGCAGAACCAATTTAATGGAATCCCTCATGGATAAATCCCCTATACTTTTTTGTGGGAGGTTACACTCTTGCTCCTCTCTACTTCCTAGCCACGGGGTTAGAGAAGGTATGGGCACTGGAATCCTGTCCTCTCCCTCTTGCTCCTTAACTCCTTATTCTCCATACCTTGGACCTATTATAGGCTAAAGTGAAGAGGGGGAAGTGTCATACCCTGGTCACCTTCCACCAGCAGAGGAGGAGAAGTGTGTATTTCGATAGATCTTCTTCTTCCTCTTGTCCGTCACATTCCAAAATGACTCATCCATAACTTGTGGGTTTAGGGGATAACCATGATCATGACATCCACACTGTTTAATACATGTTTTGGAAGAGAATAATACTTGGAATTTTACTCTTTTATTCCTTCATAGTGCTCAATTAGCATGAGTCCTCAAGGCCATGTATCCAACCTCATTGAAAAGTGGATCATGTGGTTTCCCAGATATGTTGTTTCCTCTTGTTTCTCACACTTATAATTACTCACATGCTCTTATAGGTTAGTAGTGGTCATGACATCCACATGATCCCAAACCTTTGGGGAATCCTATTTAGGAGTAATCCCTAATTGAACATATCCAAGGTAACCTCAGGGTGTAAGTACAACATCAACTGAACTACAAGAAATCTAATTCCTCCTATAACTAGGATATAGAGGATGCTTAATTAAGGCCCAAGATCAATGGGAATCTTTCTTAGGAGTAAGAACAGGTCAAATCCCCTAAATTATCCAAGGAATCCTTTCCAGGAATAAGACTCATCTTAATCCTCTCAATGGTCCATAATCCCCTATGATTCAAATCTAAAAGGGACTCCATAGGCACAGGTCATCATAAACGAACTATGTGGTCTTTGATTCCCATCCAAATGGGATACTTAGGAAGCCTCCCCGATTTCCAAACCCAATTATCCAAAATCAACACTATTATCTATAGGCCACATTCCTAGTAGGGTCTAATTAAACTTGGAAATTCATGTCCCTTCTAGGTTCTCTAGGATAATTCTATATAAGTTCCACACCAAAATTTGGATAGACACCATTCACATGGATGTCCTTGCCACATGACACTAAACTATATGGTTATGTACTTATCACATGACCTTAAAAGGCATTATGTTCTTAATTAAGCGGCACTGAACAATGTGGGTTTTGATTCCTTTCACAAGGATATATAGGAATCCCATCCATGGGTCCAATCCCAACACCAAAACAACTCTTGTTTCCCTGGATGATGATACACCCCAGAGCACTCCACTATGTGGATAGAAAACCAACATTATTGTAATAATGACCAAAGAATATCAAATCAGTACTTAAGAGGATAAAATTGATGGAGAACATCAGATAAATACATATATCTCCATTAATGGATAACCTCATATACATATAGATGATTATAATTTCCACACGTGCTAATAATTGATTGTTAATTCAAGGATGACCTGCATCATACTTAGGAATTAATTAAGGATTCATGAAAATATCTTAAATCTATAATAGATTCCTAGAGTAAGAAATTATTCCCACCAAACAGGTTTAATGAGCCTGACCTCCCATCCTCTCAAGCAATGTGATATCTTAAGCATCATTGGCCAAATTTCCCAATGAGCACCTACATTTGGAAAGCAGGTCCCCATGGATAATGAACTATTGGGTGTTTTTGGTTCCATGAACAAACACATTGGAAACTATTCAGAGATACTAAACCTGACATAAATGATTAAATAAAGCTCAAAACCCTACAATCGACCATCAAGATGACATGAAACATTGTTCAGTCAGTGACGACCGATGGTCTTGGTGTAGACGACACCAACCACCATCTTCAATCGTTTCGAGATCCCATCCTTAGAATTCAATAACCATTCCCTCTTATATTTTAGGGAGTTGGATCAAGAGTCCACATATAACCTCATCTAGAAGACACATAGGTCCTTCTCAAGGGATCCTACCAGTAATCGCCACTTCCAACACTACATGGTATTAAGCCCTCAACATGATGAGGGTGGTGTCCTCGGCTATTCATCCAAGGTCCTTTAGACCCCGGGCACTCAAGACAGACCACTAGGGGAAACAATTGGTCACCAAGGAGTAGGGACATACCCTTATCTCCAATGGATAATCCCACTAACCCAATTTGGTAGAAAATTTTGAGTGGTAACCTTCACCTGTTCTCCTTCATTCAGCTAGCTAACAGACTTGCCTAATGAAATCCAAGGAAGCCCACCGTTCAAATCTGAAAGCATACCAAGAGAATGAACATACACCTATCTACACCCACCAAACCTGCCAGAATACTCATATAGTATCGGTTAAATAAGCCTTCCAAATAGGTAGGTGGTAACCCGAAAGCAGGCACACACACCTACCTTTATTCACCAAGCCTGCCAACAGTTTCATCTGGAAGCACTCAGAGAATCCAGTTAGAAATCCCCCATGACTGGAAGGGGAATGACTCAAATATATAATCCCACACTTGAGTACTATTAGTAATCATTGGTATTAAAAGGATTAAGTGACCTTGCACATATACCTGATCTAGATACAGAATGGAAAATATTCCCATTTCGACTGCTGAATTCACCAAGCATATCCTAGAAATGGTGAAATGACCATCGCAAATACCTTCTCACATCTTACAAAATTGCTAAGACATCATAATGATGATGAAATTATTTCTTGAGGGATGGACACACAACTCTATCCCTAGAAATGGGGTATCTCAACAACATGTTGCCCCAGAGTAGACAGAAACATCTACTCCCATCTAAGAGGGCCATGGGGTAAACTTCTCTATATTATACGAAAAAACAAAATAAAAGCATACACCCACTCCGATTAGAGTTAATCAGCCTATCCTAATGGCCACTCTAGGGTGGGCACAGACACCTACCCATGAAAACCACTTCCCCTGGAAAGTGGCCTCGGTCCCTCATAAAAGGGTATCCAAGAAGAAGCCTCATCAAACATGATTGGAAAATAAAAATAAGATATATAATCTATCTTAAATTAATGATAGATTTCTTAAAGCCTTTAGAGGATTATTTATGGTAGCTTAAGATCCTACTATCCCATTACCAAATTACAGGGGAGGTATTAGTAATTCTATAGGTCCTCCTTAGACACATCACCATGAAGTATTTCTTTATAGAAAAAATTTGATCGATCCCGAAAGCCCATCTCCTGATGAGATCAATGAAAACCCTCAATCCATAAGATCAAGGAGCAAGATGGTATTCCCCTTTCTATATTCCACTATGGTGTTCCTCCACATGATAGAATTTTCTATGAAAGTTATCTCTATAGCACTGTTTTTCATTGTGAAGAGAATTCTCCAATTGGCAATGTAGTGACGAGAAATCCCTTCTACCATGAGAAACTTGAGAATACAAAACCAGTTATGTCTTATGCCTTATCACTGATAGGTGAAATACACTCTCAACTGGAAGATAGTCTAAGGTGATGGTCATTCTCCAAACCACCCTTGTGCCACATACCTTCCAGGGAAACAGAGGAAGTCCCTACTAATCTTGTTTCTTATGATAAATTGATAGGAAAGTTTTCACTCTTGTCAGACTAGGGAGAGGATCCTCTAGTGAAATTTGAAGAATATATGCTAAACATGAGGAAACAACTAGATAAAGATGATATACCAGTCTGGTTTTGGCCTTTTTCCATGCCTCAATGCGACATTCCAGAGGCATTGTCAAAAGATTTTCTACATGAAATCCACATAAATATATGGAAAAATATTGGTCACTTGATAGAGAACGTATTACCCTGTGATGGGTATTAAATTCATGTCAAGGTAATAGAAGGTATGCAACATAAAATTTATTTGGAGGCTCCCCCAACTTCACGATATCTATAGAAATAGTAAGGATCCCTTCAATGTGTGTGCCTCAGCATGTTAAAAATATTGTTGTAACTGATCACGAATGTCCCATATGATGTACATATATCAGAAGATGGGGAGGTCACGTAGCATTACATTTCACCTCACTCCCTAGTCAAAAAATCCTATCGAAGGTGGTATCATGAAATGTCATAGCCCCAGGCCAGCTTCAGCAAACAGACCCTATTCTCAATCAGAGATCTACTCTATAAAACAGGCCCTGAACAACTCTCACCAATGTTAGGATAGAAGAGAGCATGGTATTGAGACACTATTTAATCAACCATCTGAAAAGATCGATAAATCCTCCCATTTGTGATAATCTAGCCATCAGATAGAGAAGATTTTAGAAATACCACAATGGTATTATGAAATGGTTGATCCAAGTGGATACCAAAAGATGCACCCAACCCATGTTCAAAAAAAATATGTAAAATAAAAAGGGAATATGCAATAGTAGCAGTCATGAAAGTTTAGAAAAAACCCCTTCCCATAGGTCTGAGAGATTTTTTAACCCAACCCTTGAGTCCATACAATCAATCCCAAAGATTTGTGAAAGCATAATAGGAGCAGCCCCAACCCTCAATACTGGGTAATTTTTCCCCTCAACAACCCTCTCCTCGGCGGGAATCAGTCTTCTCTTGATTAGGGAAGATGCCACAAAATGAATCCTCCTAGTACATCCCATCTCATGATTTAGTACCTTCACTTGTAAAGCACACAACTGAACTATATAGATATTCCCTTTAGATTAATGTCCACCGGGTAGCTCTCATAGATTCATCAAAGGAGAGGAAAAGGCATCGTGGAGGGTGTAGAAAAATATAGTCTCACAGAGACACTGGTATAATGCTTACAATGAATTTAATATCATTGAACGCCATCAATTCCACCCTCATAGATTCTTTAGAACATGAGTCCAATTTAGAGAAGTTAGAAGAGGAAGTTCCCATTCAAAATCTGGCTCGCACCAAAACAGTTAAAGGATATGTACTTACCTAAAACCAGAGGGTTACCTTGAATTTGAAAACTCCCTGAAACAATCCATCATTAACTACTTGAAAGAAGTAGAAAGGAAATGTTAAAATGGTACCTCACCTTCCTCCCAAAGAGGATAATCCCCATTCACTCGAGAAAATATTTTCTCAATAAGAGTTAGAGATGAAATAATTGAGGAGACTCAATGAAGAACTACTTCAAGGAAACCTTCCTACAAGATATGTTCTACAAGAGGATCCTCAAATCGCACTTCCAGTTGTCTCACCTCAGTAAAGAGGGTTTTCTATAGCAACTAATGTCTATTTAGAACATATTCTCAATGTGGGATACCAACCACCAATATAATTGGATCTTGTAGTAAGATCAAGATTTCCCTCCATTGGGTACACAACTAGAGCAGGGTCAGACACTTCCATATAGGAATTCCCCTATAGGCTACCCATTATAGGTACCATAAGTGCCACCACAAATGGCCTCAATGGACACCGTACCTGTTTAGGTTCCAACTTATCTAGACATTCCACCAATGCTAATGAACCCCATTGAATCACTAATGTATTGAATGGAATCCATTGAAGAATGAAGTGTGATGATACATCCGAAAAATAAGCCTTACCCTGAATGGGTAGATCCGAATCTTCCCCCACCAAACTTCGGGAACCCTATATTTACAATATTAAATGGATCAAGGGACCTGGATTAGCACATGATGCATTTATTTTCTCGTTGCGATCCCATGATGGGTACTCCTGAACAATAGGGGGAATTGAAACTCGGGTGCCTCATGGAGTCACTATAGGGACCATATTTCAGGTGGTACAAAATCTTGTAGTCCCAATCAATCACTAGATGGGAATACCTCCATCAGAATTTTCTTTTCTAGTTCATCTCAATGATGCAAAAGAAAACAGTGTTCGATCTCACAGACTGCAAACAATAGGATAATGAAAGGGTCTTAGATTTCAATGCCTAGTGTAAAGGATTGAAATACACATTAAACCTAACACTCCATCAAGAATAATTTTTCCCATATTTATATAGAATCTTCATGATGATTTGAGAACATTTTTTATTCCTATGAAATACAAAAGAGGGTTTTAAGACCTTACCGCAATTGCTCAAAATGTGTAAGACTCCATAATGAAGACCAAAGACCAGGCCTGATTAATTCCATCATACCAAGGTAAGATAGAATGGAAAGAAGATGCCACTACAATTATGATCAATAAATCCCCTTGTACCTGATCCCACTTCAAATCCCACACCATATTATGAGGCCCCACCTCCAGAGCGTTAGTAACAATGTCAACCTCATTTGTATGATTAGAGGGATAAAAGGTGGAAATAGTATGGGGAGATGAAAAAGTGGGTCTATTATTTTAGAAATGACCAAGTACCAAGTTACTTCATCTTATCATCGGAAAATAACTTGTTCAAGTTTCCAAAGATGATGAATCCCAGAAAAGAAGGCGATGAAGATCTCACAAATTATTTACCCTTTCATTAATCTCTAGGGCACCACATTTTGGATTGTTTTGTTTTCAAGGGCCTCCTATAGAAGATGGTGGAATCCAGGTAAGTGAAGTTGAAAAATTCACCTGATTTAGTTGCGTATGTTTCTAGAACTAATGAAGATGAGGAAAATGAATGGAAAGAATTTAATAATAACAGTTCACAGAAGTTTATTAACTAGATGGTTAGGAAAATGATCATCTAGAATCATGTTATTCTACGAACAAGGCTGAAATAACCAATTGTGTCGTTGGCTATTTCCGCTACAATACAAACAACTTCACTAGTAGCTAAATCCTGTTAAGTATAGTACTCCAAAAAGAAACATGGATAGAAAAGTAAGAATAAAATGAAGAAATATAACCATATACTAAAGCTAGAGTTGTATTTAAATTTAACAGACTTCATTCCAACAACCCCAAAAGTACGGGCACCACCCTAAAAATGGTATAATGAGGATCCACCCATGAGACAGAATATTCATCTGAAAAGGAATTGATATTCATTTAAATTAATGTTATTAACTTATTGGGTCCCTTCGTAGATGATGATAATGATTATAAACTCAGATTCCCTATACTTAATTTGGGAAAGACGCTATCAATGTCGATGTTACAAGGGAAGATGTGGTCTTGTCATAATTCACTACTTTAACCACACCCCAGCTCAAACTGTCTATGTGGCCAAAACTCATGGGAGAGATATTCATCAAGATTAGTAGGAATAATGGAATCCCCCCACACATGAAAAGTTCTTCCCAAACATTATCATCTTGGAAGATTTACTAGATGATACACAAACTTCCCAGTGGACCTCGACTATAGGCAGACCTAACCGACCTAATCCACTAGGAGTGGAAGTTCTGAATATCAATATGATTTATAGTGACATTAGGATAAAAATAATATATACTAGATGGTAAAAATATAATAGGGGAGGGGATGAATTGAATTTTAAAAACCTTTTGTTTAAAAGTGTTTAAACTAAATCAATTCAAAAATCTATTTAAGTAAAAAGATCGGATTTGGACTTGGCCCTCAGTCCGATTACCTGAGCATCAAAATCAAGAAAGATTTAAATATATCATAGTATAATAATCGTAATCATAAAACATTAAATTATATCAAAGTAAACATATTAGATTCATAGAAGATCTGATTAATATATTAATGTTTATCATATTCAGATACGTTACGATAAAACAATTATAAACAAGCACAGTTGAATAAAAGACTTATAAGAAACAAGTAAAACAATATAAAAAAAATATAATAATGACTTATATATATTTTAAAAAGAATAGATATATTTTAATATTAATATTAAGGTAGCCACAATCCTTATAAAAGGGTATCCCTTTTTTTATACTTGCACGAAATTTTGTCTTTCCTTATCAAGGAAATCGCTTGATACAAATATCAAATTTATTCTATCTGCCTATCCCCATTAGACCTCAATATGATGGATCATCTCTCTCTTGTTATCCCCACAAGACCTCGATAAGAAGATCAGATTCTCTATCCTGTTATCCCCACAAACCCTTGACTGTAATCACATATCAAACACACAATTTACAATGAAAAATAACTCTTAATGGGAAAAACGGAAAAGGTTCCCTTTAAAAGATAAAAACTATAAAAAAAATTAAAAAAGACTAAGAATAAGCTGTTCACACTTCATAATCTTTAGATCACTCACACAATGATAAAATTTCAAATGAAATTGATAAGTTAGCTCTAAACTCTTCAAATGACCAGGTATTTATTGGAAATCTTCCCAATAGTAATATTTCTTCCCAATGATCTTATTTATCTATGTTTTTCATAATTTATTGGAAACCTAGAACTTTAATGAAACTTTTTTAACCAAATCTAAGACATCATATTTTTTTTAAAACATTAAAGTGTAAAAAGTTTTCCTTATATTAGAAATCAATTTTCTTTTTTTAGATTTTAAACTTTAGTCAGTCTGATATACTTCTTTACAAATTTCATTACAATAATCTTTGTGAGTGTGAATACAATGTTTATCGATTTCATTATCATCCTAATTATAAATATTTTTAGGCATGAAATACAAGACAAGAAGTCTTATATCTGATATGATAAAGGTGAATCCTATGTTTATTGGATTCATACTCATTACGATAATCGTAATGATGTATGTTAGTTTATATTAATTAATAATTTAGAACTAATTATAAGTATGGTGAAAGATTATGTTTTCTACACAAACATTCCAAAATAATTTGTACATAAAAAGTTAGTAATCAAGTGTAAAAAGGGTGTTTCTGATTTCCAAAATAAAAGGAATGAAAAGGTTCTACGTATAACTTTTGACTCAATAATCTCCCCTTTTTGGAAAGAACAACCCCAAAACTTATCTTAAAATATAACTTTGAAAAACATAAATTCCATTTACTTTTAGGTAATTTTTATTCAGAATTAAAAGAAAATCCTTCTCTTCCCCAGAATTTATAACTCATTTTAATACAAATATGAATATGATTAACTCCTCCTTAGTATAAAAACTTCCCCTAAGGATAGTTTTCTCAACCTTAGTGAAAACTTCTCCCCCATTATAAAAAGATCTCCCCCTTTGTGATTTTCAATAAAGAATTGGGAAAACCTAGAGTATCCTAAAAAGGTTATAAAAGAAACTAGAAATAAATATAATGAACTAACTAATCATACACAAAAATTACGAAATAATATTAAATAAAAAGAATTTGGGAAAACATTAAAAAAATTATTTAGATAAATGTTAAAATTCATTGATAATTATTAAAAAAATAAATACAACAGCATTTCAAAAAAAATATATGTATTTATTCATTAGAGTTTTGACAAAAGATTTTATCTTATTAAACTCATGTTTTTTCTGCTCCAGCTTTTCTATTTTTTATTCATGAATCTGAATCTTTTCTTCTTGAGACCAAATATTTTCATCTTGAATCCAAATATTGTTAGTCAAATAATTATTATTATTTTTCAAAACAATGATTTCATCTTTATAAACAATAAATTTTTATAACTCTAACTGCAAATATTCCAAATTTCTTGCTAAATCTTTCACTTCTTATGTCTATTTATCAGTAGTGTCTCTGAATTGTTCAAATAATTTAATTGTTATTTCAATGTATTTAGATAACTCACTAAAGGCTTATAAAGTTTCATTCATGAGCTTATTCGATTATTCAAAATTATTTTCATGCAACTTAATATCGACATCAATATTGTGAGACCATTTCACAACCATATTACATGACTTTTTGTAAGCATGTGAGGATTCTTGTAACACATTGAGATCAGCCTTAGAAAAAATTAACCTTTCTGTCAAAACTTTGATTTAATCTAATTTTTCATTTTGATTATCTTGAATCAATCCCACCCAAGCTTCAATCCTTTGGAATTATGGAATAATTCCTTTAAGTATTTTTAAATATTTAATAATAAAATCAACACCTAGAACTGTAATCATATTCATCAAATCTGATTTTTCAATTTTTGGGAATTTAGGATTACTGGTTCCGGTTTTAACTTCTTTTTATTTCCCTTTATCAACTTTCTTTGAGACTAATTTTAAACTAGATAAGAATATTTATCACCACCCTATTTTCTTTCATATAATTTATTAATATCCCTATCATCAGTGTCCACTCTATCACCTCTGTCTTAGAATTTTTAATTTTTTCATCTTTCTTAGATAATTTTAATTCTACCTTTGATGATGATTTTTTCTTATCAGAAATTTCAACTTCACTATACTTATTGGTCTTAGTGGGTAAGGACAATGAGCATGACTATACTAATGAAATTTCATTAGATTGATTCTTTAATTTATCATAATTTTTATATTCTTCTTCTTCCTCTTCATCCTTTTTTTCAACGTATTTATTTTTATATTCTTCTTGTTCTTTTTCTTCTTCCTCTTCTAATTCCTCTTATTCTTATTCTTCAACAATTTCTTCATATTCTATGTATTCAATTTAGTCAATTACTTATTATTTGGATGAAACATAAATTAACGAAGTTCCTTCTTCCATTTATTTAAAAAACTCTTCCTCAAGATGAATTTCAGTTCTCAAATAAGACTTTCCAGGTAGAATTGATTCTGATTCTTTTTGATGAAGAGATGGTGGTGCCAATTCCACATGAACTGCTGTAGCCTTTCCCTTATCTATGGAAACATGAACTTTATCCTCAACTATAATGGTTTCTTTTAAGGAAAATATGGAATCCATGTTTACTTTCTCATTAAATAATATTTTCATATGATGTCGCATTGTCTTTCATTAAGGATTCTACAATCCTTACATCTTGAAGTTTATTCATTTGCTTCTTATTATTTCATTCTTCTTTAAGGGTATCAGAATCATGAATTTTTAAAGCTAAGGCCTCTAATGGATCAATACCAATAACTGTATCCCCTTATTTCTTTTCAGCCTTCTTTCTTATCCATTCATCGCTTCTTGACCTTTTTTTAAGATTCATCTTCTGATACAAAAAAAATTGAATTATCATCAAAACTAAATATCATTATTTTCACAGTATAATCACTCGTGAAAATGATTTTCCTATTCTTTGGCTTTTACTTATTTTCAATAATGAAAAACTTCATGAAATCAAGCATTAACATGGTTATTATAGCTGGAAACATAACAATACGAGACATAATAGAATCAGATTTGATTTTGATGAAGGTAATGAAAACATATCTAATAAGATCAATCTTTCTCATATTCATAAGAAAATATAAAATAAAAACATTAGTGAACTTTATAGTATCTTGCTCACCTTTCTTCAAAATCAGAAACACTGCTTTTATAAAGAAACCACCCTATTATCTGGTGTTAACTAAGAAACTTTCCTAAAATTTTTCTAATGATAAAATATACAATCCTATGAATTTTTCTTATAAAAATAACCTAGATAGTTTGGTACCTTTTGAGAGGGGAAATAGGCTTATCCATCTAAAGGAACGCTAAAAAAATTGTAGATTTCATACATGACATTTAATATCCTTTTCCAAAAATTTTGAAAGAAATATTGTGTTTTCCTTTATCTTTGAAAAACTTTATTGAACTATAAAAATATTGAAAAATACCAAGATATAATAAATCATGATCCTCATGAGACATTATTATACATAAGGATCCCAACCTTCTAATTCTATAATTTTCTTTAGAGTGGAATCATAATTATCATAAAAACTTTCTCGACTAACCTTCCTCTAAATATGAACTAGTCATTGATGTCTTTGTGATACACCATCATATTTGGAGAATAAACTAGGGATTCTGACATAAGGAAAGATTTTGAGCAAGATACTTTTAAAGGCATTAGCACCTTCGACATAGATTTCTTGGAGGAAGCGATGTGGGACATGAGGGGGGGGGGGGGGTCCATCCATTATATAGGAAATCAGGGAGAAAATTCATCTTCCAAAATAGATCCAATTGTTTAGATGAAAAACATTTTGATATGACAGTTGAAAATCCTCGAAAAATTTATTTAAGGTATATTTTTTAAAAACTCTTGAGGTTTTAAAAAAATTTATTGTATTGAAATAGAATACGATAAGAAATTTTAAAAAACAAAACAAAGAATATTTTTTGTAAAAAATTAAATAATAATAACAATAAATTAAATAAACAATCATAATAAGATAGTGCATAAATTTAAAATATAAGAAGAAACACTTTTAGAGTTTGAAGGTTTATCATTATAATAATAATGTTCTTATTGATTTTTGTAAACTAATAAATTAGAATAAATTTCTAAAAAAATGAATATGATATACTTTTAAAATAGAAAGTTGTTAGAAAAAATAGGATATAAAAAAAATAAGAAATGAAAAAACTATTTTTGAGTCTGGAAAACTGTTTTAGAAAGCTTACTCTAAAGTATTTTGTTAAGGTACTGAGTCCTGAAATCTGAATACAAAAAAGTTTTGTAAAAATTAATTTTTTTATAAAACAAAAAAGTCATGGAAAAAAAAGACAAACATATGTTATACACCTATGAAAAGGTGTATCTTAATGTAAGTATATGGGTAAAAAAGAAGTATACGTGAATGATTACTTTATTTTTATCATTCCTAAATTCTTTTTAATGTATTCAAATATATTGTAAGGTAATTGTTTTGTAAAAATATCATCAAGTTGATATTTTATTCTGATTAATTATAAAATGATATATCCTTTTAGTGTTTAATCCCTAAAAATGTGATACTTAAAATCCATGTGTTTTTCATAGGAGTTATGTGCATGGTTATTTCTTAAATTAGTGACACTAGTGTTATCATGTAGTATTTGAGTTTTAGTAAAACTCATTCCATAGTTAGTGAGTGTGTGTTGCATCCACATCACTTGAGCATAATAACTTCATGATTCTACATATTCAGATTTTGTAGTGGAAAGTGCTACTGAGTATTGTTTCTTACAAGACTAAGAAACTAATGAATATCCCAAGAAATGAAAATTTCTATATGTGATTTTTCTATCCATTATACAACCACCAAATTCATCATTCGAAAACAAAATTAGTTTAAAAAAATTCTAGAAGAATAGAAAAGTCCCAAATCCATAGTTCCCTTAAAATAATGAAATGCTCATTTTAAAGTTTTAACGTGGGACTATTTTGGATTTGATTGATATCTTTCACAAAATCATACTGAAAACATTAAATATGGATGAATTTCTTTCAAGTAAAGTAAAATCCCTTTCATAACTATAAAAATATTTTGATAAACTGGTTACCCAGCCTCATCTAGATATAAATTATTTGAGGTACCAATAAGAGTACTAATACATTTAGTGTTACCATATCCAAAATTTGTAATAATATATTTCATATACTTATGTTGGGATATAAAATATTCTTCTATTTTTTTATAAAATTTAAAACCAAA
This sequence comes from Viscum album, assembly GCA_963277665.1. Lineage (NCBI taxonomy): Eukaryota > Viridiplantae > Streptophyta > Magnoliopsida > Santalales > Viscaceae > Viscum > Viscum album. Next base: position 1,037,135,928 of record OY728126.1, read on the forward strand.
AAAATATGTCAACGCTCCCATCATACTCATCTAAAACTCATATTTCATAAGATCCAAAAAAGAATATATTAAGGATTTTTGAGTTTATCCAAATAAAATGTCATCAAAATATATTTTAAAAATCAAAATATTTTTGTTAACTTATTTTATAAAAAATTTTGGATCCAAATCCCCCTTAACAAAATTGTTTTTTAACAAAACTCTTATTGACCTATCATACCTAGCTCTAGAAGATTGTTTAAGTCTATATAAATATTTGGTAAGTTTATAAATGTATTCAGTTCGGTTTTTATTTTCAAAAATAGTGGTTTCTCAACATAAAATTAATCCTAAACAAATATATTAATAAAAACACACTTCACATCCATTTTAAAAAGTTAGACATTAAAGAATGCTATAAAGGCTAGTAGAAAAAAAATTTACTCAAGTCTAGATACTGATACATAGGTTTCTTCATAGTCTATTATTTCTTATTGATTATAACCCATAGAAACAATAATTTCTTTATTTCTAATAATAATTCAATTTTCATTACATTTGTTTCTAAAAACCAATTTTATTCCAATTATAATAGTTTCTTTAGGTCATTCAACCAGGGTCCAAACATTATTCCTCTCAAATTCATTTAGTTCATCTTATAAATAATTGATCAAATCCTCATTACCAAAATCCTCATTAGGGTTCTTAGGTTCAAATTGGGAAAGGAAAGCTAGAAGTTCAATTTCATTTATTAAAGAACTTATAGTCCTAATAGGTTTATCAATGTCACCAATGATACTATCACTAGGATGATTCCTAATAATTAAATTATTTTAAGGGTTTTGTAAACTCTATTAAAAAACATAAGGTAGAAAATATTCCTGAGTAAATACATCAGAAAAAATTTCTTGGGTACTTTCTTTATAAGAATATTTTTATAACATAGGTTGAAAATCGGTTTTTGAAAATACATTTAAGGAGGATGTTGGTTGAGGTTGTTTGAAAATAAAAGGATTGTTTCCATCAAATTTAATATGTACTATTTCCTCAATAGTACAAGATTTTTAATAAAAAAATTATATGCCTTAGAAGTAGAAGAATAACCTAAAGATATTCCTTCATTGGATTTTGGTGAAAATTTATGTAAGTTATCTTTTGTATTCAGGATGAATACTTTTCATCCAAAAACTCTGAAGTAATAAAAAATTTGTTTTTGACTAGTCCACATCTCATAATGTTTTTTATTAAGAAAATGTATTATCAAAACTCAATTTATAGTATATCAAGTAGTACTAAATACTTATTTCCAAAAAAATAGCAATTGAGTATTCACTCAATATGGTTCTTATTATTTATTAAGGAATACGATTTCTCCTTTCAACAATACCATTTTCCTAATGAGTTCTAGGAGTTGAATTTTTTTTATATATCTCTTAATAAAAAAAGTTTCAAAATCATAATTTATTAATTATCCACCATGATCACTATAAATATTTATCAACGGATTATTTCTCTAATTTTTAACTTTGGATACAAAAGTTTTTAAATAAAAAAAATCTTCATATTTCATTGTGAGAAAATAAACCCATGTATATCCAGTGTAATAATAAACCAGGACATATATATAAATAATTTTCCACTAATTCTCCTTGTTCACATAGGAACGCGTAAATACCTATTCACTAACTATAAATCATCAATAGTTGAGACTTAACTAATAGATTTAAAGATTCACTTTTGTTAATAACCGTATTGACAAGGGTAACAGACTTTTAAAGAATCAAAAATAATCTCGGGTATATCCTTAACAAGTCTTTTCTTATTAAATTTACATATGTTTCCAAGGTTACGACGTCTTAACCTTTTATTACATAACCAATATTGATCTTATAATTCACTAAGGCAAGATAAGTATTGGGTCCTAAGTTATTTTAAGTTAAGAGTGTAAGCATTCTCATGTCGATTGTTATAAAGAATGTATTCATCCTTGGAATTGTGTACTGCACATTTATCTTTCCTAAGATTTACAAGGTAACCTTCATGAAAAATTTGACATATGCTTATAATATTGTGCTTAAGTACTTTAAAAAATAAAACATTTGAAATTAAATATTTACCAAGGAAAATATTACCTATACATATAATCTCTCCTTGAGAATTATCTCTGAATGTAACCATTCCACCTTTCATGTACCAAGTATCCATGTACCAATTATTCTTGTTTTTGGTACAATATTTATTTTCCTGAAAGTAAAAACATTATATTTTGGGTACCTGAACCTTCTTGGGTCCAAAAATGTCAGAAAATAAAATTTTAGGAATCCATTTTTTTTTTTGAAAAATAGGATTTGTGGAAACCTAAGGATTGAACTTTATTAATAGAATAATTCCTCTTCCAATGTAAACCACTTTGGAATTTGGTGAAAAATGGTGCACTCTTTGTAACAAAATAATTGTTACTAAAAATAGGTTTTTATGATTAAAAATCATTCTGGAACTAGTTCCATGAGGATGGATTTGTTTTTATATCTTATCAAATTTCTCTTTACCAATAGAAAAGTTTGAAAAGAGTTTATTTAAAGAATAAATTTCAAACTTTAGTTTTAAAAATAAATTCTTTTCCTCTTTAATAATAGTTAATGAATTGAGTTTATCAAAACTAGTTTGTAAACTGTCCTTTTCAGAAATTTATTTTAAAAATATTTAGAAATAGCTCTTTTTTAAAAAAATTTCTTATCAAGATCTTTAGAGAGATCTGATACTTTTTTGTTAAAACACTTATCCTTGAATTTTCATTATCATGTTTTTTATTAACTTTGAAATTCTCATTTTCACGGAGTTTATAAAAATGAGATACTTTATCATAAGAAGGAAGAGTGTAATCTTCTTCTGAGGAAGGTTCTTCATCCGAATATATTGAATCATTATCATCAAGATAATTATCATTTAATGATAAGTTTTTTAGGTTTTTTTTAGTGCAAACCTTATCCATAAGAAAAAGATTTTATTTAGGTATCCTAGAAAGAAGACTAATGTTCTTCTGTCTAGAACTATTATTATTAGAAGATTAATCTAAGGAATATCCTCCACTTGCACTCCAAGAATCATTATCTTTAATAAAATTATTTCTTTTTGACTTATAATACCTTTTCTGATTCCTATCAGAATTTATATCTTTCTTGTCTTTCCTTTTTTATATTTGGACAATTCGGTCTGATGTGTCTAGGTTTATTTCATTCGTAACACGTAACTTTATCTTTATTATCATTTCATTCCTTATTTTCTTTATTTTACTAGTATTGGAAATACTTATTTATAACTATTTTATTAATCCTCTTGGCTATATTTTCCGATTCATTTTCATAATATTAAGATAAAGTTGAGTCCGATTGTATTTTCTTTATTTTTTGATGTTTTCACTACTTTCTCAGCAAAATGAACTTTAGGGGGTAAGGTAGATGTTGTTGAAAAGGAAAAACCACCATTTTCTTTTTTTTCTTTTTCATAATCTCTTTTAAATATTCCCTCATACTGCATAAGAGTTCTAATAAGATCATCAAGAGTAAGATTTTTCAACCTCCTCATATCATCAACATTTTTCCTCTTAGACTCCCATTAATTGGGAATGATATCTATTATCTTATTCACAAGTATCTCATCATCTAATCATTTTTATCCAAGATATTGTAAACTATTTATGATATTCATAAACCTTTGATGCATCTTAGCAACATATTCTCTAGGTAAAAATTCATAATCTTGATTGTTGGCTCTTAACATAGCTCTTCGAGTTTCAATAACATTTGACGTACCAAAATGTGAAACTTCTAGATTTTTTCAAATACTATTAGTGACTTCACAAGATGATATCTGAATATATATGATTCTTGTTATAGAGCATAAAAAAGTGTTCTTTACTCTGTTTTTAAGTTGATGTTATTCCTTTTCATTATGGGTTAAAGTTGAAACTTATTTATCAGGTATCTTTTAATCTCTGGTCGGAATGAAAAAATTATCAACCCCAGAGTTGATCATAAAAGTCTTAATTTTGTCTCTATAATATTCATAGTCAGAACTATCAAAAATTGGTGGTCTTTTGGGGTTGAGATTACCAATGGATCTAACATTAATTCCTTCCATCTTAATAGAAAAAATTTATTATCCACAAATATGTTAGTTTAGTAAAGTTTTTATAAACAAAAGTTTATAACAAAAAAATGAACAAACTTGCAATAGTAAAGACAATAAAAACTTAGTAAGTATTGGAGCAGTGGAATCCTATTATGATACCAATTTTCGGATATCAATATGAGTTATATTGATATTAGGATAGATATAATATATTCTAGATGGATCAAATAAAAGAGGGGGGACTTCTAGTTTTAAATACATTAGTTTAAAATAGTTTAAACTAAATTAATTCACAAACCTCTTTAATTTAAAATATTAGATCATACATGGACTTCAGTCTGATTACCTAAGTATCATAATTAGGAATATTTTGATATATCAGAGTATAATAATCATAATCATAAAAAATCAATTATATCAAAGTAAATAGATCAGATTCATAGAAGATTCGATTAACATATTGATTTTTATCGTATTCATGTATGTTATGATAAAACAATTATAAAAAAGCACAATGAAATTAAAGACTTGTAAGAAATAAGTAAAACTATAGAAAAAATATAATAATGACTTATAGCTATTTTAAAATGAATAGATCTATTTTAACCATAATAATAAGGTAGCTACAAACCATGGATAAATTTCTCCCTTGTTTTATAATTACAAAAAAGTTTGTATTTTCTCAATAAGGAGATCCATTGATACAAATATTGGATTTGTTCTATCTACCTATCCTTGAAAACCCTTGATCTGATGGATCAACTCTATCTTCCTATCCCTACAAGCCCTTGATCAAAATATCGGATTCCCCATTGTGCTATACCTACAATCCCTTAATCATAATCATAGATCAGACACACAATTTACAATGAAAATAAATCTTAATGGGATAACCTAACAAGGTTGACTTAAGAATAAAAAAACTCAAAAAAAAATAGAAAAAATACTAAGAACAATCCATTCACGCTTTTTAATCTTTATAGATCTCACACAATGAGAAAATTGGAAATGATATTAATTATTTTGTTCTAATCTCTTCAAATGACTGGCTATTTATAGGTAATCTTTATAATGGTCATATTTTCTCTCAACGGTCTATTTATCTGAGTTTTTTATAATGTCTTGGACACCTAGAACTTAAATGGATCTTTTTTAATTGAATGTCTGATGTTATATTTTTTTACACCAATAAAGTGTAAATAGTTTTCCTTACATTAGAAATTAGTTTTCCTTATTTATAATTTAATATTCAGTCATTCTGATGGACTTAATTAAAAATTTCATTATGATAATATTTGTGAGTGTGAATCCGATGTTTATTGATTTCATTATTAGTCATATTATAATGATTTTTTCAGTATGAAAGACAAGACAATAAGTCTTATATCTGATCTAATAATGGTGAATCCAATATTTATCAAATATATACTCATTACAATAATCATAATGAAATATGTTAGTTTATATTCATGAATACCTTATAACTAATTCTAATTATTGTAAAAGAATTTTCTTTCTTTAAAAAAATCTAAAATACTTTGGTTATAAAAAGTTAGTAATCAAGTGTATAATAAGGTTTATTTATTTCCAAAATAAAATAAATGTAAAATTTCTAAGTATAACTTTTAACTCAACATGAAGCACTTTAAACTCATATTCCAAGGGACCATCCATCTACATCAGGCACTTCAGATCCCAAAGAAACTGTAAAAGATCATCCTTGGGCTGGGAAGATTAGACCTATGGTTCAGAAGTGTGATTTATTTGAAGCCATTGGCCAAATTTATAGACAATTTTTCAATCATTGATGATTTTAGTCTATAAAAAGACCTACGAGAAGCACTCATTGAGGCCTTTTCTAACCCATAGGAGTTTCAAGTTGAGTCTTCCACTATTAAAGTATATCATGCAGAGAATGATCTTTCCAATTTTTATATGGTTATCTCTTTCACATACCAGTATGATAATGTTGTCATATAAGGTAATTTCATACCCTTGAAATGAAATCCTAGAAGGAAATGTCTTCATTCCACCCCATGAGCTTCAACAAATCTCTATTTCATTAGATAGTATAGAAGAATATGTAATTTAAATGGGGAGAATATAGACATTCTCATTCTCAGTCCCTCGTCTCCCCTTTGGATCTCAAAAAAGGCTTCGCTCTATTGATTAATATATAAATGATTGCTTCATCTTATGGATGAACAAATGATGATTCTTAACCTAAAACATAGATTCTTACTTCATCACCTACCTCATAGGGAGAGAAAAAATAACTAAAGTGTGAGGTAGAGGAAGAAGAATAATACCTTATGAATTCCCCTCCAACATTTGAGGAAGGAGTATCCACCAATGTTGATGAACTCATAGATATAAATCTAGGTAAAAAATAAGATGCATGAACCACTTTGATTAGTTCGACTATGAATCCCAAAGAACAGGGGGTATATCCTTCATTCTTGAAAAAACACCATGACATGTTCTCTTGTAATTACACATAGATTACAGGACTCGACCTCGAGGTGGCCACCCATTACCTGGGTTTTCCAAAATACCACTGGGAATATAAATAGGTATCTAGAGGGTCACACCCGACCCATGCCTCCCAAATTGAGACTAAAGTGGATAATATCATCAAGTCCAAATTCATCCATGAGGTATAATATCCAAAATTACTAGCCAATATCATCCCTGTGAAGAATAATAATGAGAAAATTGGAGTTTTTGTCGATTTCAGAGATCTCAACCAACACTGACCTAAATATGACTTCCTATTTCTAATCACACAATTCCTGATTGATGTAATCACTAGTTGTAAATCCCTATCCTTAATGTATGATTACTCCGGGTACAACCAAATTGGGATGTCCCTGAAAGATGAACCTAACAACATAAGAGAATTTGTCAATTCTCCAAGCAGTAACGAAATCATGGAAGGAAATGTCTTCATTCCACCCCCAGAGCTTCAATAAATCCCTATTTCATTATCTAGTCAAGAAGAATATGTAATTTAAATGGGTAGAATATAGACATGATCATTCTCAGTCCCTCGTCTCCCCTTTGGATCTCAAAAAAGGCTTCTCTCTACTGATTAATCTAGAAATGATTGCTTCATCTTGTGGATGTACAAATGTTGATTCTTACCCTAAAACAAATATTCTTACTTCATCACCTACCTCCTAGGGAGAGGAAAAATAAGTAAATTGTGAGTTAGAGGAAGAAGAAAAAGACCTTATGAATGCCCCTCCAACATTTGAGGAAGGAGTATCCACCAATGTGGATGAAATCATAGATATAAATCTAGGTACAAAAGAAGATGCATGAACCACTTTGATTAGTTCGACTATAAATCCCAATGAATAGGAGGTATATCCTTCTTTCCTAAAAAAACACTAGGACATGTTCTCTTGGAATTACACATAGATTATAGGACTCGACCTTGAGGTGGCCACCCATTACCTGGGTTTTCCAAAATACCACTGGAAATATAAATAGGTAGCCAGAGGGTCACACCCAACCCATGCCTCCAAAATTGAGACTAAAGTGGATAAGATCATCAAGTCCAACTTCATCCATGAGGTACAATATCCAAAATTGCTAGACAATATCATCCCTGTGAAGAATAATAATGAGAAAATTGGAGTTTTCATCGATTTCAGAGATCTCAACCAACACTGACCTAAATATAACTTCCTATTTCCAATCACTAAATTCCCGATTGATGCAATGACTGGTTGTCAATCCCTCTCCTTAATGTATGATTACTCCGGGTACAACCAAATTGGGATGTCCCTAGAAAATGAATAATAAACTACCTTTATGTTCCCTTAGGTATTATTCTACTATAGGGTAATGCCCTTTGGCTCAAATAATGTCAGTTAGACATAACAATGTGCTATGCATCACATCTTCAAACATTTTTTAGGGGAGTTTGTTGAATTCTATGTTGATGATCTAGAGGTTAATTCCCAATAACATTCTAACCACTTGGATGACCTAGAGACCATCTTCAAAAATCTTCGTCATTATATCCTAGAGATGAACCCCTTAAATTGTGTTTTCCGGGAAACCTCGAGAAAGTTTATCAGCTTTATTGTATTCCATTCTAGCATTGAAGATGATCATGATAAAATGAAAAAAATACTTAAAATTTTGCATCCTCAAAACCAAAAAGAGTTGAGAGGACCTCAAAGACACTTGTCCTGCATCTGGCGCTTCATATCCAACCTTTCAATAAAGTGTTTTCCCTTCACCAAACTGATGAAGAAGGGGGTCACATATCAATGGACTAAGAACTGTCAAGAATAATTTGATAACCTCAATAAATACCTCTTGATTGCATTGGTATTAATGATACTTGTAGAGGTAAATCCACTCATTATATATGTGATGGCCTTGGAGCGATCACTGGGTGCCTTATTTGCGAAAAAGAACAATTTTGGGAATGAAAACAACCTTTATTAGCTTAGTTGAACAATTCTCAATACTAAGACTCATTATTCAGATATCGAGAAGAGATTCATGACATTAATCTTCAAAGTTCAGAAGTTGAGGCACCACCTACAGGATCACAAGGCCTAATTGGTTTTTTACAATAACCTGCTCAGATTTATCCTCAGTTGTCCTATACTGATTGGATTTTTGGAATGGTTAGTAGTTATTATGATATTTCTAGATATACAGTTTGTACCTCAAAATGTAGTAAAAGGTCATGCCTTGGTATATTTTCTTATCAAGCACCCATCTACAAAAGAGACATCATTAAATACAGAAATTTTATATAAAGAGTTATTATCCATTCAAGAGGGCCCCCAAACTTGTGAAATGTATTTTGAAGGTGTATCTAGGAGCCTAATAGTGAAGAGAATAGAAGACCCTAATCTAAAAAAAGTTGGGATACAGATTGTGTTTGTCTCCCCAGAGAAGGAAATGTTTGCATAATCCTTTCTATTATTAGAAGGTTTTACCAACAATGAGGCCAAATATCAAGCCCTCATTACCAGCATGAAATTGGTGCTTCAAATACTCATAGACCACTTGGAGGTGAAATATGATTTAGAGTTAGAGATCAAACATATCAATGGGGATTATGATATCTGAAATGAAGATCTAATTACCCTTCTTGACTGTGTATGAGGTTTAATGGAAAATTTCCCTTTAGAAACAATATTGACTCATATCCCACGATCATAGAATGACCAGGAAGATGTGTTAGAAAATTTGGCTACAACTTTTGAATATCCAAACTGAGATGAAACAATCATCAACATTTCTCACCATAGAATTGTTTTACCTTATATTCAAATCATAATAGAATAGATTAATGTGATTACTCCCATCCCTAATCCATATGGACCTACAACTGGGTGGATGATTCCAATCCTAGATTATCGTCAGAATCAAGTTCTCCCACAGGATAGAGCTGGTAAAGAGAAAATATTGAATCGAGCGGTCAAATTCACTCTTTAAGAAGTCCCGAATCACCAGAAATTCCTTTATAAATGAAAAATTGATGGAGTTCTTATCATATGTATCAATAGATGAAATACCACTACCATTGTGAAATAAGTATACTCAAGATACTATGGGGACCAAAAGTCATGATACAATATTTCCAACAAAATTCGAAGGCTTGGGAACTACTGGCCCATTGTGACATAGGATTGTACAGATTCCACCAAGAAATTTCATTCTTTCCAAGTGAATTCCATCTTCATCCATCAACTCCCAAAGTTTCTATATATATCCAAATACTCCTTGCCATTTTTTATATGGGGAATGGATGTTGTGGGGTCATACCCTCTAGCTACATCCAAGAAGTTAAAATGCATTGTGACTTCTACATATTTCATCTCAAAATGGGTAAAGGTGATTCCCATCAAATAATTCAGGGCTATAAGAATTTTCAGCATCATAAAAACTAACATCATTACCAAATTTTGTGTCCCACATATAATATTAATGGAAATTGGTAAAAATATATATTCCACTGAGGTGGAAAAGCTATATCAAGAATGAAATTTCTAATCCAATGATTCATCCTGATATCATGAAGAAACTAATGGATAGATATATGCCTTCAGCAAGACACTATTGAACATATTACATAATATGGTGGACAAAGATAAATATTATTGAGCTGAAAATCTTTGTCATTCCTTATGGTATTACCGAACTATGACCCTTACTGCCACACGGGTGACCCCACACTCATTGGTATACATAATAGAGGTATTCATTCCCATTGAGGTTCAGTTTCCATCACTATGTATGGCCATCCATGATAAACTATATATATGTGTGAAATCACATTTATGAATAGATTTTTTAGAGTGATTGGATGAAAAAATATTGCACACCTCACATCACCTAGAAGTATATCAAAATCAGATCGCATGAGCATTTAACAAAAAGTTCCACCTCTATTAATTCCTATAAGTAGAATTGGTAGTATTCTTTAGGACTCTAATGATACCAATAATGAAGCCTCCAAATCTTGAGCCAAAGTGGGAGGGACCTTACTCCATACACAAGTTTCACTATAACAAATCTTCTTCCTTAATCTAAAAGAATGGGGGAATAATTATGAATCCAGCCAATGAAAGGTTCCTAAAGAAGTATTTTTTGTAATAACAAGAAAATTAGCCTTAGTTGTAGGACATTAAACTGCATAGAACCATATACATCCCTACTGCAAGATGTTAAACTGCATAGATGGTCCTTGTCGCAGGACCTTAAAAGGCATGACATAATGTCCACACCACATGAAATTAAACTGTATGATTAATCTCTCCATAATTTAATGTTAAGAAACCCCTAAAATACCACATGTTGATACTCTATATGGTCCCTCAAATATGGGTCTCCATATTAGGTGTAAGTCCTTATCACATCCATCTAACCCCTCAGTGGGTCGAAATACCCTATTGACTGAACATAAGGAAGAAAGGATTGGTATATTACATGAATAATCCACACTCACATAATAACCACTCCAGAGTGTCATTTGGGACCATTTATAGGTATAATCCCCAATGTTATCATGTCATTATCGCATGATGGTAAGTTTCATGATCATTTCAAGAAATAGGTGTGGTTTCATTCTCATTCTAGTGAGACATGTAGTGACACCTAGTTCTCTTATCCTAGGTCCATCCATAATGGAAAAAATCCCCCCTTCAATCCTTATGTGTATGGATTATACCAAGAGAGGAAAATTTTCAAGAACTATGAGTGGAATGATTCATTCACCCACAATATACATAGTGACACCTAAGTCCTTTCCCCTAGTCTAGCTACAATATTTTCTTTCAAATCAGGTTACCAGCATCCTTATCACATGATGTTAAACTATAAGGTTCCTTGATAACAATGTGTGGCATGATTCACATTTCAATGAGGTATGTAGTGATGCCTGAATCTCTTATCTCAGGTCCAACTGCAATTAAACAGCAAAATACCCTTCACTCCCATTGTGTATGGATCAGACCAACACATGGAACATTTCAAGAACTATGTGTGGATTTATTCTCATTCTAATGAGTTATGTGGTGATTATTAGAACTCCTATATTGGGTCCAAAAACTATTTAGTAAAATATACCCCTTCCTTTTCCCTATGCGTGAATTAAATCTACACATGAAACATTTCCAAAAAATATGGCTTGATTTCCATCGCAATGGGATGCATAATGATACCTAAACTTCTTGTTTTAGGCCTCACCATCATGCAGGAAAATTTTAAATCACCTTTCCTTGTATCAAAGCCTGATTGATGTAGGGGAATTTTTTTTAAGAATTATGCGTGGCTTTATTTTTTTTGCAATGAGATATGTAGTGATTCCCAGATCTCCTATCTCGGTTCCAACCATAATTAAACAACAAAATCTCCTTTAATCCCCGCGTATGAGTTCAAACTTGTATAGGGGTACTTTTTCAAGAACTAAGTATGGATTTATTCTCATTCCAATGAGATACATAGTGATTCCCAAGTTTTCATCCTTGGGCCTAGCCATAACATTTCCCCTCTTTCACGTCGGTTCATTGTCTTCCTTACCACATGAAGGTAAAATACATGGCCATCGACCTTACCACATGATGTCAAACTGTATGGAATTGAAGAACTATATATGGTTTGATTCTCATCCTAATGGGATACATAGTGATTCCTAAATAATACATCCTAAAATAGCCATAATAAAATCTTAGTTCCCTTATCCTACACTTGTGTCACCTTCATGTCATGGAAGAAGCTTTTACCACTCCTTGTTTCTCACACTGAGCACATAACACATGAAACTAGAAGTTTTGGTAGAGTAATTCCCTACACAAGTAGTATATCAATTTTTATTGGGATCATCCTAGTCCTAGTTGCAAGGCCTTAAAAGGAACACGATATGTCCTCATTGCATGAAAATAAACTATGCAATTTCCTCAATAACTACGTTAGGATTAACTCTCATTATAATTAGACACATAGTGATGCTCAGATCTCCAATCATGGAACCAACCACAACATAACATGGTAAATTCCCCCTACTCTTTTATGCATGATTTAGATCCACATTTGGGGATTCAATATGGAACCTCAACCCATGCATGTGCCTATATTTCCAAAAAAACATCTTTCCCATTATACGTGAATTTATTCAGTGGGGGGGGATTTTTTAGAACTATGTGTCGCTTAATTATCATTATAGTGAGATACATAATGACACCTAGGACTCATGTCCTAGTCCCAGCCATAGAGTAAGACAAAATTCTCCCCCTTCCATACACAAACAAAAACCTATATAAGAGATTTTAATTTTAGGTCACCTCATTAGGGAATCCACCGAGGAAATAGAGATGCCACTTTTTACATATGGGTTAGATCTATAGAATAGAATCTATACTTTATAGGAAAGAATTGGTCCAATTTTTTTTCTATACTCGGATATACCCCCTTTGATACATCATACTCCTAGTCCTGTATACTTTCATATCTTCATAATCTTTCTCCAGATCCCACTGACAAAATGTATGATACCTAAAGGCTCATTTTCCTGACTATTCAATCTGTGACCTAGTTGACCTTGCATAAAAGAACCCTCATAACAATCCTTTTAGCCAAATGATGCCACTATTTAACTATATAGCGCATTCCCAAGTAGGCCTTGTATAAAACATCCCTTATAACGGGTTTTTCGACCAGAGGTAAATTCTCTTTTGGGATAAGACTCTTCTATCCTTATAAGCATTGATGAAAATATGTTGAAATCCATGATTTGAAATAGCCAGTGGTTATTCTGCATATTTTTTCCATATCCTTTCTCCTGACCTAAGAACTTCCAATACCATGTTTTATAATTTCCTCTTACATGTGTTCGAAGCATACTAAACTAACCTTGTCCCATTAGGTGATATATCATCTAACATTTCCATAATACCATGGCCATAGTCATATGACCTAAAACTATAGATTCCACATTTTCTATGTTAAGATGGTCTAGTGTAGGAAACCTGTTCCCCCATATATTTGTAAATTTCAAATTGAAATCCTTATTCCATATCGAGGTACTTTCCCTTCACAAACCAAACTCTATTCCTGGGAAAATTTGAATCTTAAAAAACATCCATCTTATTTTTGAAATAGAATTTCAGAATTCCTAAAAACTTATTTACTTGACTATGTTGTAACACACCCTAGATGAATTTTCATAAAACAACCCATATATGGGTTCTTCAACAAAAGGATTCCACTATTGACTATGTTGTAAAATTTCCCAAATGGATTTGCATAAAACATACCATCTACGAGGTTTTCAACCAAAGGATGCCACTATTGAATATGTTGTAAAATTCCCCAGTGAGATTTGCACAAAATAGACCACATATGGGTTTTTCAATCAGTGAAAACATTGTTATAAGGAGAGAACTCCTCTAACACCACAATAGTTTTTCCCTATATGACTATTTGGATCCTAAGATCCCCAAGTTACATCTTATAACAGTTTCTCCCCTCATAGATGAATATGGAAGCACATTTCTAGAGAGATTACCAAGAATGAGAGAATCGTAACCATTAGGTAAAATCTAAAGACCATAAATTATATCCCCCTTAATGTCCTTGTGGTACAACTTTAAACTACATAACATAAAATCCTCACCATATAACGTTAAAATGTACAGTAAATGTTCTAGTTGCATAACATTAAACAACATGATTCATTAACCCCTATTAGCAAGGGGCCTTCCCCCATAAAAATGGTCATTTTACAAAATGTAACCTCCTTTACACACCAAATTTTTGTAGTAATGGTTTCCCATTTTTTGGACAATGCTGATATTGAGGATCTTTTCATTATTAGACATTTTCCCTTGGTGCGACCATCCCGGATGGTTTTGAGAAATCAGAATCTCCATAAAAACACTTCGTTCATCAGTAATAGATTGTTGAAATTCTTGGTAACTCCTGACTATGTTGTATACTCCCCCATTTTCCTTGCATAATTTTCCCGCATAACAGGTTTTCCAACCTAAGGAGTCCACTATTTTACTATACAGTACACACCCCATTTGGTATTACATGAAACAACCATCCTAATAGGTTCTTCAACTAGTGGTAACTTTGTCCTTAGGAAAGACCTCCTCTATTTTTGAATATCATGTTTTACGTTACAAAACCAAAAAAAAATTGTGGCTTAAAATTCCCCTTGGAGGTGTCTAATGAATGTTAGAACATTATTATCCATTAAGAATTGTTTGAGTCATCATTTTAAATCTTATGGTCAAAGTTGTTGGACCTAAAACACCAGTCACATTAGTTTTTCATTCATGAATATAAAATTCCCACAAAAAGAGACATAGTACATTCCATATTGGAAATCCAAAAAGGTAAACCTATAAAAAAGTTGAGTCTCAACTCGCTAAACCTACACTCTATGTGGTTTATAAAAAATTAGCAATGAAAAGATAAAAATTGAAAAAAAAATGTTAGACCAAAAAATCAAAAATGGTGGCCAAAGAAAAATCCTAGTATCACCCACTAAGTATTCCTTATATTGGACTTAAGAAAAAATTAAGTTGAAGATATAAAATACACAGATCTTGTGGGGTTTCCCATATGACCCCATTAATGGTAAAACTATGCTTGCTAGACCTCATGGATTAGGTAAAATTTAGAGCTTTTCCCCATCCCTATCACTATGGTTACGAAAAGTTGATACAAATATATATTTCTATGAAGATCATCTTCAATGTTATGATATGATCACATAAAGAAAATACAAATTAAGACATAATTGATTGAGAAGAAAAAATTCCTTTTTCATTTATGTTTTGAAACACAGGGGAACTTCCACATACATGAGCCTCTCTACCAAATTTTACAATTTATCCTCAATGTAGGATTTGATAAGTTGAACTGAACCTCGAGAAAATAGCACAGCTTCCCAAAGTTTATCTGTTTGTGTAGGAGTATCCTCCTCGTATTTATAAATATTCTCATACATAGCACCAACAATATCTCTCCTTTATACCAAATACCTTGACAGGGATTGGTGGAGTTTGACTACCTCTTCCCTTGCAGCATTTAAATTTTATTCAAGGTGAATTATTTTGAGATAATTTTCATCGAGGAGATCTAGATACTATTACACCTCTATGGAGTGGATGACCTCAGCTTGGATTGTGGCATCTTTGAGTTCCTAAAACTGGCCAACCAGTTGTGCCTCATTCTGCTACAACCTTTGCTCCTCTTCCCTTTTTCAGATGATCAACTTCACCATATTGTGGATCTCATGGTAATTAAATTCATCATATCCCATCAGGGAAATATTTAATGGAATTTGGTGAAGTCACAATGGAATTTTTTCAAGAGGCGTATTCCTGACTGTCTTCCATATATATCGCCAGACAAGAATAAATGTAGGGAGAAAGTCCTCTCATGTCTCCAAATCAGACTCAAAGCCTCTCTCGGAGGGATATACATTATCTAGAATCATTTCACTCAATGGGATGACTTATTCTACTCCCTCCAAAATAGCTTCATCATCACCTATCGATGTTTTTGGAGATGAAATGTAAGCCCATATTTCAAGACCAGTCACCGTAGATGATGGAACTAGATAATAGGTGATGTTCCTCATTAACATTGGGAAGTCAATGAGTATAAATGGTAGTGAAGGGAAAAAATAGTTGATGAAACTCACCTGTTTATTAGTTGACTATCAGAATTGAAACCACTTCATTGACCTGATCCTCATTCCCTATATCAGGAACCTCCTAACAATAAACATCCTCCTGAGTTTTCTCAGCATATTTCGAGACAACTTTAATGCCCTTATTTGCTTCCTATCTTGATATGTTGAAGGAATCATCTCATTCTTCTTGGTAGTAGAGACTTGAGGTGATGGTCAAGGGGTTCCCACTACCATATCCTCCATCATATTCCTATGACCTAGGGATGGATTGGTGAATCAAGGTTCTTATCCACTACATCATTGGGGGTTCCTATGAGCCTGTACTTCGGTGAACCATACACCTCAGCTACCCTCCTTCTCTAACTGGTTCCTCTTCTTCTTCTCTTACAAACTGAAAAATAAAATCATATCAACATTAATGATAGTGGATGAAATATAATAAAATGGAAAATAAAAAGGAAAAAATGCATCATTAAGATTGAGGTAGATGTCCCATTCATCCTCGGGATGAAAAACTACCCCCTCAAGCACTCTTTGTTTCTTCCTGTCAGAAATTCACTTTTTGGTTGGGGTATGGTCATCAATTACATATATCAAATCCTCCAAATCCTTAAGATACCTCATCACCTCATCTAAATCATTTTCATAGTAGATATTAGATGGTTCCCTAATATTTCTCAACTCTGGGAATTGCAATTTCGCATGAAAAAACTCCCAGGAATCTCTAAAATCACAAGTTATGCTCTCCCAATCACAGATTTCTAAAGGTCTCACATAATTTGACTTTGATGTGGCTAGATATGAGTAAGAATGAACACCCTTTTACCTATGATTCTCTTTAGAACACTTTTCTATCATAGGAGAACAAGGGAATATAGTACGCGCCTCTTGAAAATTATGACGAATAGGCTACCTTGGTGTAGAAAGTGTGGTCTTCTGAATCCTAGTTTTCCTAGTGGTCTTTGCCCAAGATTGATTTGAAAGCACTGAATATTTAGCATCATCATATTTGGCTCGATACTTTTTACCATGAGTACCACAACCAGAAGTAATCTTGGACTTGACTTGATAAAATCCCTTCATGAATTTCCCATAAGGGTATGAAGAGATCCACACTTGGCATACCCAAGCTCCAGCCCAATAGATGCCACCAATGGAGGTAGAGTGATCGATATTTTGGATACCTCCATGGACATCAGGATCCAAAGTTGACAGGCTACCATCAAATGCTTCTACAGCCTAACATACATGGTGGGAAAATTCTTGACTGTTAAAGACATTTAAATTGGTAGGAAAATTGATATGGAGTATAATACTAGAAGATGATCTCACTATCAATACGATCCACCAGTACACTATCTCTAAATGCTATCATGTACGACCTCATATCATAATTGTTTTCCTTTCCATTATCAATAAATGTCCCAATCAGAATATTTCCATAAAGAAAGAATATAAATTTCCCCAAAACTTTGATAATCCTTAGTATATCATCATACTTTAGGTTCATAGGATATATTCTAGAGACAACTATAACGAATGGGTGAAATTAACTGTTAGGGATTTTAACTAGGCTCAGCACCACATATGAACTCAAGTGCACTGTAATCCATCCCCACAATATTTTGAATGACCCTGAAATTCTAAATGGTTGCATCCCATTAAATAAATTCAATAAAAATTGGCAAATTATTACCAGAACAGAGGAAACAGGCCCTACATACTCCCTCTCGTCTAATTTGGCCACGATCACGAAAGTCCCCGGCCTCACACCGCCACCGGACTCACAGAGTAAAAGTAGATAAGTTCTTAGCCACATAAATAGTAATCCATCCAAAATAATCATTTCATTAACCTTGGGGTTGACCTTATAACCCCAATTGGTAAACTCACCCTTCTCCAAAGTAGTCCATAATGTACCAAGAGCACGCCAATTCTCCACGGTGGGATATATAGTAGGATTCCCTCAAGTGGGACCATATCCTATTAGTTCTAAGAAATACTTCATCCATGTTTCCAAATGTATTTCATAATTGGTGTGAGGAACTTTGATTTGAAATTTCTTCACCATCATAAAAGGTTCATGGGCCAATGGTGGAATCCTTTCAGTATCATCACATGTTGTCTTTAGTGAGATGAACTCATCATACATTTCCCCAATAATGGGGACTCAGAAATATGGTACACATCCCACAAGCTGATTCCAACCTCATTGTGAATCAAGTGGAAATAATTTTTCTAAAAAATCCATTGGCTAAGTAGTTAAGGTATGATATATCAGTTCTTGTAAATGTAGGTTTCTCCTATACAAAAATACTCATATATATGGATTTCTTGAATATTTTTCATGAATTATTTTAAAATTAGGTGCACATGTATTCCCACATCCACTCAAGCCTAACTCCCCCTCCAGATTGGAAGTCCCGATCCTCTTTACCACCTTGAGTCTAATCTGTATGATAAGCATTGAAGGTTGAATCATAATAATGATTCTTTGATTCTTGGATATGCAGTTTTAGATATAGAGTGCATCTATCATGATGCATGATACAAAAAATAGGTATCATTCATTCCTTAAAAAAACACTCTTGGAAGAGATGTTGGAAGATGGGAAGTTGATGTACTTCAAGAAATAAGATGCTGATAAATAACTCTTAACCCTAGGGATAGTAGCTTCCCTCAAAAGTCTATAACCAAACAATGACAGGTAATCACTTTGAAGGTAGTCGTGTTGGTATGGTTCCAAATGTTTTGAAAGCTTTGGCAGAGATATCTAAACCATGTCATAGTAACATATCCTAATATCTTTGATAATCTTAGAAGAATGTGATGAGGATTTTTAAGTTGCAGTCATCAAAGAAACCATTGAAAACCTGAAATAGGTAACCATGTTCTCCCATTAAGTAAAAAACATTGACTTAGAAAAGTTAATTTTTAACATAAAAGAATTCTAAATTTTGGATGAGAAAAGAATTTTTAAAAAACCTTCTACTAGGACCCATGAACAAACCCTTTGATAAGGTTCCATGTGAAAGACCTTTGATCAGGTCCTACGCGTATCCCCATCGACAAGGTTCTGGGCGCAAGTCCCGCAATCAGGTCCTTTCAAAGGATCCTCGATAAGGTCCTCCCTATGCAACATTGTAACCCAAAGTGGTCATACATTATCAACATTTTTGGAAGAACATCTAGAAAATAGAAACATAGAAGGCTATAGAGGAAAAACTGTGTGGATAGAGAAAAAATTAAAGCTCTTAAAATCTAGGAAAACAAAAAAGGATCTAATAGTATTTATAGACATCGATGGCCTGTGTTGGGAACCTACAAACCTAGTTTTCATTGTGGGCCTTTGAACTATATCTATATTGAAGAACTAAGCACCGAACTAACACTAAAGACCTACACAATTCACTAAAGCACCCTTCATAATATTTTCCTTGTTTTACCTCAGGACTAGAACCTCCTCTTTCAATCATATCCAATCCTGAGGGGAGGATTTTGTTGACACTCTATTTTTTCAGGTGGGGTGAAAATATTATGAAGCATGCGTTAATCATGTTCAAGAACCAAATAACCACAAGTATGATCAAAGGGACTTTCCCAAAGTTTTCCTCTATATGCATACCACTACTCATTAGAAGGCATGTATAGATTCCCTACACAAAATCTAAGGTAAGGACACCACTATGTGGGACACCTACACTAGAGACCTACATGGGAATCCTCCTTCGACCAGGGTCCCCTATTTGCCTAAAAATAAGACCCTTGGGATCATCATTTGAGAAACTGAAAAAATCATAAGAATCTCTAGGCTCTGGCTACGCAGCCTCTTTACCCTGGTATCCAAAAATTCTCCACGTAACTCTCCAAAACCTAAGAGAAGAGGTAATTAAGGGGAATAAGTGAGATTAAATTCTATTAAGGGCCTAAAAACAAGACAATTGTACAAGGATCCATTCTCCCATAGGAAGAAACTACATGCATGATTTTCCTTTATTCAACAAGAAACCTATGCTAGACTCTTCCAAGGACACCGAAGGGGACCTAGGGTGCTTAAACTAAAGCCTCACCCAAGTGTTTTTCCCTAGTGGTCCATTTCCCAAGTCATTTATATCTCGTGTCAGTATATAAAATTTATGGGAATATTCTTCAGTTCCACCCAATCCCTACATCAGACACCTCTTCACCTATTAAACTAGGACTTGAACAATCCTCTCTTTGAGTGCTCTTCTAAACCACCAATAGCACGAATCCTCTTCCCTTGGTTCCCTTAACAAGAACATACTAAGTTGAAACTTACACAAATACCTCTGAGCATGAAAAAAATGGAAAGGGTAACACGAGTGTGTCTCCCATTTGGATTTGTATTCCTTTAGTCAGAGTTTTCCTGCAATTTCCCTACCACATGGTTAGGATCCTTAGAGTCTGTGTGTATTTGTATCCCTGCAGTCATGAGGACCCTGACCCTGAGGATGGTTTCAACGATTTCTTGGTCTCATATACTAGGGTTAGAACCTTGTCTTATCCTTGTCATCTCTAAGACTTCAAGCCTCCAGTTCTTAGTGGGTAGGATGTTGATTATACTTACTATTACATTCAACATGGAATGAGATCCTCCTCCCTCACTAAAAGACCAATTTAAGGTCATCCATCCAAGATAAATACCTAATCCATTATTCTAAGATGTTTCACTCATTATATTCTCTACCTCTAGGCCACTGTGTCAAAGAAGGTATGGGTACTGGATTCCTCTCCCCCCCCCTCCTTCTCTCTTCCCTCCTTAGTCTCCATACCCTAGATCCGTTCTAGGGTAAAGTGAAGAGAGGGATGTATCATACACTAGGAATATTCTACTAGTAGAGGAGTAGAAGTGTGTGGTTTTATAGATATTCCAATTCCTCTTGTCCTTCACATTCAATAATGACTTATACATGACTTTTGGGATTAGGGGATAGCCACAATCATTACATAAACATAGTCATATCCATGTTTCTATAGAGAACATCCTTTGAATTTTCCTCTTTCCTTCCTTCAAAGTTCTCCCTTGGCATGAGTCCTCAAGGACATACATCCAACCTTAGGGAAAAGTGGATCAAGTGGTTTCCTGGATCTTTTGTTTCCTCTTGTTTCTCACACTAATCATAACTCATGTGGTCTTAGAGGTTAGTAGATGTCATGAAATCCACATGATCCAAAACCTTCTGGGAATCCTCCTCCGATGTAATCCCCAATTTATCCTATCTAAGGAAACTAAGATGTGTAATTCAAACATTAATTAAACTATAAGAATTTTGATTCTTTCTATAACCATAATAAGTAGGACGCATACCTAAGGCCCGAGATCAATTTGCATCATTCTCAAGAGTAAGCTCCAATAAAATCCCTTAAATCACCTCAGAAATCCTTTCTAGGAAAAATCCCTCACTAAATCCTCTCAATGGTCCATACTCCCCTGTGAGAAAAATCTAAAAGTACCTCCATAGGTATAGTTCCTCATAACTAAACTATGTGGTCTTTATTCCCCATCTAAATTGGATACATAGAAATCCTTTTTAAGGTCCAAACCCAATTATGAAAAATTAGCCATGTTCTCTCTGTTCCACAGTCCCAGTAGGATCTAATTCAACTTGGAAATTCATATCCCTTCCAGGTTCCCTGGGTTGCTTCATCATAAGTCCCACACCAAACTTTGATTAAGAACCTTTCACCTGGATTTCCTTGCGACATAACGTTAAACTATATGGTTATGTCATTATCACATGACCTTAAAGGGTATAATAATTTCCATTAAGTATCATTTAACTATGTGGGTCCTGATTCCTTTCACAAGGATATGTAGGAAGCCCATCCATGGGCCCAATCCCAACACCAAATAAACTATTGTCTCCCTGGATAATGATACACTCTAGAGAACTATACTGTGTGACTAGAAAAACATCATCATCATAATAATGACCAAAGAATATCTAATCAGTACCTAAGAGGATACCATTGATAGATAACCTCAGATACATACATATATCTCTATCGATTAAGAATCTCAGATACATATAGATGATTCTAAGTTTCATACATGCTAATAATTGATTGTTAATTCAAGAATGAATTGAATTATACTTAGGAATTAATGTAGGATTCATGAAAATGTCTTAAATATGTAAGAGAGTCTAGGAGTAGACAATAATTCTTACCAAAAGGGCGTGATGAGCCTGACCTCCCATCCTCTTGACCAATCTGACTTCTAAAGACTCATTTTCCAAATTTAACAATGATGTCCCACCTTTAGAAATCATGTCCCCATGAATAATAAATCATTGGGTGTTACTGGTTCCATGAACAAACCTATTGGAAATCATTCGAAGATAGTAAACCTGAACTGAATGATTACATAAGGCTCAAGCCCCTATAATCAACCATTGGGATGAAACAAATATCTCTATAGATGAAGCATTGATTCTTGATAGTGAAATCCCTTGGTTTATTTTTGGGTGTTGACATGGTTTTTCGTTCTATTTTAATAAAATACATTTAATATGTTGAAAAAAAATAATTAATACTTGAGTTCAACTACCTATCACCAAATTATAATTTAATTAACTACCTCATATACCCCGTAATAAAATAAAAACAAAATAGTTAACCATAACTGATAAAAAATATCTAAAAAGTATATAGAATTTGAATGATTCATCTTATAAATGTATAAGGTACCCTAATTTTAAACAAGTTTATTTTTTACTAAACCCATATCATTCTTGGATCAATCTAGGTTTCATTAGGTTCGATTTTCTCATATTCTTAAACTAATTCCTTAAATAACTATCCCAAAATTATCATGAACTTTACCAAAGGTAATCATTAAACTCTATTCACTTATAATTTAATATATCCTTTATCAATAAAATAATATATGAACTAATATTTTAATTAAATTAGGAATATCTATGTTTTAATATAGGCTATCCATGATTATTTTTTTAGTAACTAACTATGTTATCCTAAATCTAGATTTAAGGTATTCACTAAACTATCCTTTGATACTAACTATAACAACCCCAACTCCATAACCTCAGATCTATGGATGTTTTATTACAATAGTATATAGATCACAAAATAGAGGACCCAACAGTTTAATAGCCTTAGAAAAATAGATATATCAAAGAGTTTTAAATTACATTGAAAACTAAAAATACATCATCTGAAAACATGAAAAACATTATTATTCTCCTTGAAAATCCATTTTTCATACCTAGTAATCATCTTTGTTTCCTAAGGAAAAGGAAAACAATAGAAAGGGGAGAGCTCAAATGCTTAGTAATGGAATAGAACATAGAAGAAATTGTTATGGTGTGATAAAATAAACTGACACATATCATAACTAATGAGACTAAGAGTATAAATAAACCCATAATCAAATTAACAGTGAATAGATGCAAAGATGTTAATAACTAAAAAATTAATGAAAGGTTTGCATAAATTTATTTATGTCATATCAAATCAAATAGAAGGCATAAATAAATATATGGAAAATATAATAATGAATAAATTTCAGGATTACAATATTTGATCATTATGTTATTGGAATACATAATTCTATATGCCTTAAAAATACCATCACGGACATTTTCTAAGACTTCTTACATAAAGGGTAAGAATTATCCCATTACCTTATATTAATTATCTCATGGGACCTACTGGGTAATTGAGAGTTTGTATAATTCTAGGCCCCACCCACCATCATATTTTCAATGCATTCCATCAAATAAAAAATGATTACATAGCATAATTTTCAATGGATGAATGATATAAATATTTTACACAATTTCTCAGTGAGGAATATCTTATAATATTTTCCCATATATTAGAAATAATTATATTGTACAAAATTATTTTTCCCAAATAAAATAATTAATAAAGATATATTGGTTGTTAGAATAAATATATTTTAAAATTTATGAGAAAAAAATAATGATAAATAAATCCTTTAAAATGGTTTTTTACAGAGTTTGTAAATTAACCAAAGTAAATCCCCCAAGAGTGTAAAACCAAGTATACAGTAAGGGCCACTCACCATGAACCAACATGATGGTCAGGATATATAAAACCAACTATTTTCAGTGTTTTAATACCTAGATATATATAAAAAAACACACCCACTTGTAGTTCTAGATAGGGATTTCATTTCTTAGGAAAACCACACACACTTTTCTTTACCAAATTTTAGGATGGTTTTATGGACATGGGATAGTTCGAGTATTATAAAGACTTGAAAATGAAATAATGATAGGGAATAAATAAACTCTCATTTAAAACATATCAAATGGAATATAATACCATGTAATAATAGACATGTAATTGTATGAAAAATAAATTTAGAAAGATAATATAAAAAAAGTAATGTACTTGAAAATGGAAAAGGGTGATTAAGGACCCTAACTTTGGCATAGTAAAGGCTTAGGAAAAGGATTTAATTATAGGGAATAAATAAAATCCCATTCACAAAATATAAAATATAATATAATACCATGTAATAAAAAGTATGTTAGTATATGAAAGTGAAATTTAAAAAGACAATATAAAAAAGGTAATGAACTTGAAAAGGAAAGAGGAGGATTAAGGACCCTTACTTCAGCGTAGTAATGGATTTGGAAAAGGATATAATGATAGGGAATAAATAAAATATCATTTAAAAAATATAATATTTAAGATAATACCATGTAATAAAAATCATGTTAGTATAAGAAAATTAAATTAAAAGGTGCATATAACAAAGGTTATGAACTTGAAAATGAAGGAGGGGGATTGAGGACCTATACGTTAGCTTAATAATGAATTAGGAAAAGAATATAATGAGAGAGAATAAATAAAAACTCATTTAAAATGTATCAAATGAATTATAATACCATTTAATAATAATTATTGTATTATAATAAAAGGAATTTTTAAAAGATAATATAACAATGGAAAAGAACTTGAAAAGAAAAAGGGGTGATTGGGGACCCTTACCTTGGAAGGATGGTTCTTAAATCTACTGAGAGAATTATTAAAACCATAGAACCACATCAATAGTAATATTAATATAATAATTGAGATAGAAATTATGCTCAAATTATTTGGTGTACAAAGTGAGGAAGGAAAGGGGTATTTATACCAGAGTAGGGGCAGTTTTAAATGTAAAAATACAGGTTATTTTATTATATAAGCCAACTAATAGTGGGTTTTATCAATTCCAACCAATTTTATAGATTATTAATGAGTGTTATAAATTTTTTCTATGTAAAACTAATTACAAAACTAAAATATACCTCTCAACTAACCCAATTAACACACACACAAATAACTTTTAATTCAAAAATCTAATTTTTTAGTTCAAAAAAGTAAAGTATAAATTTCCATTTTAAAATTAATATTTTAAATTTATTATTTATACTTATTTAATTTTATTTTTATTGATTAAAATTTTTAATAAATTTTTAGTCATGCAGACATAATAATGAGGTCATAAAACCATAGTGCTTTGTGAAGTGATAATTTTCACTTTTTTACCAAAAAATCAACATTATCAAAAAAACCCAAAAATTAACTATAAGATAATATTGATATATAATTAGTCAAAAAATGAATTTTATTTTATCTAAATAATTCTCTAAATATGTAAATTTTAACTTTTAAATAAATATCCTTATTTATTTCAATTTAGCATTTTGATAGAAAAATACACATTTTGACCATTATAAAAATTACATAGGACTTCATTAAAATATATTATCATTTAAAAAGTGTATTTTAATATTATTTCATAAAAATAAATTTCATCTAAAACTTAAAAAGTTGTTATAAAACATATTATTAAATGAATATATTTGAATTCCCCAACAAAACAATTTTAGTTATATCTTTAAAATAATCATGTCGGTCACTTAATTATGTTTAAATAAAAAATAATTATTATAATGACCATATATCTTATTTAATCATGGTAATAATGTATATCAATCATATTATATGACAATAATAAAGAAAAAGTGATTATATTTCCCTATAAATACATCATTATTTCCACTTCGTTACTCACTAATTCTCTTATAATTTTTTTTACACGTACTTGGATAATGTCCATTTTTTTCCTAAATCTTCTCTTAATTTTTATGATATTTTAGGTAGGGGTGATCTTATTGGGGGGATTTCAATCCTATGGAAACTTTTAGAGTGAATGTAGTATTATTTAATGTGTATATCC
The DNA here is from genome assembly GCA_963277665.1 of Viscum album. Lineage (NCBI taxonomy): Eukaryota > Viridiplantae > Streptophyta > Magnoliopsida > Santalales > Viscaceae > Viscum > Viscum album. Next base: position 1,037,162,459 of record OY728126.1, read on the forward strand.
CTTTATTATTCCTAGTTGTGTTGGTCTATATTTATGCTTGGGATGTAAAGTTATTGTGAAACATAAATGTATTTTTGTGTGTCTACTTGTTTTAAAAGTACGAATTTTATTGGAAATGATCGTTCAATAAATTTATTTTTATCAATTCATAAAATAAATATTTTATTGATTTTTTATTATGAATAGTGTTTCCTAGCATTTTAAAAGAAAAAATTTAAATTAATAAAACATATACATAAAATAAGAAAAAATAAAAACATTTAAATTAACTATAATGTAAATAAAAAATGCATCATAATTTATTATTTTTATTTAACTATACATAAAATTCCATAGGATAGTATAACCAATTTTATGATAATAAAAATATTCATTATGCTTTGTTAACCATTAAATTATAATGACTTAATACCAAGATGATTTCCAAATAAAACTATTAGTAAAAAGAATGTAGTAACAAATAAAACTATATAATTAAAACAAAATATGTATATAAAAAAATAGATGTATATGTATAAAAAGGATAGAATATAAAAGTAGGTAACCATATAGGCTAATAGAAGTGATGAACCATTTTTACCCTTCAGTCATGGGTTCGAGCCCCATGGCCATGCCAAACATGATGGGTTGTTTCTCAGTCTATGATCCACTCTTTTTCTAAAACCGTTTGAATAAATAAATTTATAATTTACATCAAAAATATATAAAAAATAATTTAGTTGATAAATATTTGTATAAATATTTAGTTTATTCAGTGAAAAAACTTCATTTAGAATTTATATATATATATATATATATATATATATATATTTGTGAAAAAAATATTCATTGGAAATATATGGGATGTTATAAAAGTTTCATGGGAAAATTTTGCTTCAAAATCAGATGAAGGTGTTTTTCTACACAATTTTAATTCAAGTAAGCCATATAGAGTTTATAAAAAAATAACATTATTATTTGAAGATTTTTTCAATATTAACTTTGATGAAAATAATTTAATTGAAATGAAATATGATTTAGAACCAGTTGAGTAAGAGTTTTAATATTTCAACTTTAGTGAACCTAAAATTTTAGAGTTGAATCAATATATTGAGGGGAAGATTACTTCTCATGAAAAAAACTTTAAAAGTTCATAAAGATCATCCATTTGAAAAACTAATTATATCTATTGGTGTTAAAACTTGAAATTCTTTAAGAAATGTTTGTGCTTATCAATATTTTATTTCTAACTTTGTTCCTCAAAATATTAAAAAGAATTTTCTACTTCAAGCTATATTATTGAAATGGATGACGAATTAAATCAATTTTGTAGGAATAAAGTTAAAACCTTATTTTAACCCCCTAAGGATCAATATATTATTAGGACCAAATAGATCTTTGGAAATAAGTTAGATAAGTTTGGTAAAATAATTAGAAAAAAATCTAGGTCAGTAGCTCAAGGTTATAATCATGAATAAGGGGTTGATTTTAAAGAATATTTTCCCCTTTTTCTTGATTAAAATATATAATAATTGTTTTGGCATATTCATCTCATTATGAAATAAAAAAATGGATGTCAAAGGTTATTTTTTTAATTTATATATTTCTGAAAATATTTATGTAATGTAGCCTCATGATTTTGAGAATTAATCTAAATATAACCATGTTTTGAAACTCTGAATTTCTCTTTATATTCTAAAACAAGCTCCTAGAGCTTGGTTTTGGTTGTTTTTATTTAATTATTTCAAATAATGGTTTTGAAAAGGGAAAATTTGATCCAAACTTTTTCATCAAAAGAGATTCAAATGATATTTTAATTTTCCAAATATATGTCTATAATATTATATTTGGTTATTAAATTGATATACATTGTAATGATTTTTCAAAGTTAATATCCTCTGAATTTCACATGATCATTATGGGTGAACTATATTTGATATTTTGGGTATGAAAATAGTTCAAATAAAATATGGTATATTTTTTAATAAATAAAAAAATTATAAATGATTAATTAAGAGGTTTTGTCTTGGTAATTGTAAAAGATCAAATATACAATGAATATTTCCTATAATCTATACTATGATGAAGTTTGATTTTTTTTTATAATATAATTTTCATACATATGAATGGTAGCTTACTTTATTTGATAACCTCCAGAATAGATTTTATGTTTTCAATATCTAAATGTGATATATTCCAAAATAATACTAAAAGTCATGAGTAATTAAGTATGTTAAAAGTTATATGATTCATGGATTATTTTATCCTACACATACCTTTTTTTAACTAACTGTTTTTATAGACTCTAATTTTAGTGGATGTAAAATTGATAGAAAAATTACATCAGTATGTGTCACTTTCTTGGTAAATATTTAGTTTCATAGAGTTCTAATAAACAAAATTAAATGGAATTTTAAACTATTGAAAGTGATTATTTTTTTTCTATTTCTTATTGTTTACAGTCTTTATAGATTAAACATACACTTTTTTTGATTTTGGGTTTAATTATTAGAAGATACCAATTATTATGATAATATGTATGCAATTTATACCACTAAAAATAATTTTTAACATTATAAAACTAAAAACATTAATGCTAGGAATCAATTTCTTATAGAACATGTTCAAAAGGGAAATATTATTTTAGAATCTATTTCTTCAAAAGATCAATATGATGACATTTTTACTAAACCCACAGATTTAGATAATTTTGATAAAATCAGATTTGAACTTGAAATGATATAAATTTAGTTATACAATAATTTTTTAGGGGATGTTTGACATGGATTTTTTGATAAAACTTTAAATATATTCCTTTTGGACAGTTTGAATATTGAATATATTTTATTTTTTTGGCTCACTAACGTTTTCTTAAGTAGTTGTTAATTATTTAATTGTTTTCAATTCATTGAAAATATGGAATAGTATTTAAAGATCCTTAGGGATACTAACATATATTTTCAAAAGAATTTATATAATTATACACTAGTATATATTTTTGTATATGCATACTATTTGAAAATGTACAAATTTAGGGGAATCCTATTTATGTTTTTGATATAACATTTAGTGTTATTTTCCTTCCTAGTAATTATTAAGGATGAGATTTGTTTCATTTTAATATTAAAAGGGTTAGTTTATTTCTCAGTAATCATTTTGGGGGAGCTTTCCATATTAAATTTTAATTAAGGATATAATATTTATTATTAAAATTTCAGTACATTTAATGAAATATCTATTAAATATTTTTGATTAATTTTAAAAAAGGGGATAAATTTCTGAATTAATAGTTATTTTTCAATTATAAAAATGGCAGAGAATATTGAATTAGCTCTTTAATGAAATTTATTTATTAGTGTTTTTTATAATCTCAATAATTATAGTTCCTTGTATACTATAATATTTTTCTATTTTGATTTTTTACATATTATAGTTACATACTCAAGTGACTGCATGAGTGAGAAAAGAATTTAGGGTGTAACATTGGGAAGTGACTTTGTGGAAGTGACCTTGTGAAGTAACCTTGTGAAGTGACCCTATGAGTGACCTTGTGAAGTGATCTTGTGAAGAAACTTTTTGTAAGTGACTATGTAAAGTAACCATGTGAAGTACTTTTGTTAAAGAATATAATGTGACCAGATATGTGTTGGAATTGACCTTGTGAAGTGACTTTGAGCAAGTGACCTTGCGAAGTGACTCTATAGAAGTGACCTTGAGTTAAAATTTTACAAATTTTGAAATTGACCGCATCAAGGAAATAAAGTAAACATTTTTATGTTAAAGTTATTGTAAGTGAGAAATTATAAATTTCATCAAGTGACCACAAGAAGGAATTTAAGTAACTGCACAATAATTATGTCTATTGAACTGAATATAAGAAGGAATTCAAGTGACCCCACATTGAAAGACAAGTTACCACATGATATATTCAAGTTCTGGACATTAGATTCAAGTGACCCCACATTTAATACAAGTAATCAAACATTTAAAATCAAGTGACCACAAGTACTGAATTACAGGGAGCAACCTACCATGACTAAAAGGGAAGATTTTCTATGATGCTCTATTTTTTATTTCTCTTATATTTTAGCTTTTGATTTACTAAAAGTCTATTTTTATTGTTTTTAGTGACCTAATATTTATTAATTAAATATTAATTTTTGGGATACTAAGGAATTTTATTTAGGATAATTTCATACAGCATGTAATTTTCATCATGTGGGTTAAACTATCACACTGGTTTCTATGGAAAGCAAGGGTTTCAAATTTAAATTGGTTGGAATTTGAATAGTTTAACTCACATACTTTGTTGTAGTGTTATAAGGGACCTTAATGATATTTATTATTATTTTTTGTACTATATTAATTGTTCTAACATGTTATCACTTTAAAAAATGATTTCAATGTTATATATTATCAAAGTAACCCATGTGGAAATGTTTTTAATGCACATTCAATGAAGAAATCACATACTGCATAGAGATAGATGAACTTCAATAGGGTTCTAATTTGAATATTCTATAAATTTAAGAACTCTACTTAAGGAGTTTGACAGATACATATCAATAAATGACAATTCTTTAATTATAAAAGTGTGAAATTATTTGAAGATCATTTAATTCTCTCAAATAATCTTCAATTATTTGATCTGTGTCTAATGTAGATCTCCTTGTTACCTCAACACTTAAACCTTCAAGTGTTCATCTATCTAAATGGTTTTCATTATTTCTATTTATTTTACTATTTCTAATAATGTCAGGTTATACTACCCATTAAAAGGTAATTCAGGTTGAACCAAAATTGAAAAAAGTGGAGGATTTAGTTATAATTTGGACTGGTTAAAATAAAGTTTTGGTTTTTTCCACCACTTAAAATAGTAGTTTCTAGGTTGTGACTCCATGTGTACAAAATTAATGGTGATTGTCTTAATCCACTAGGTGTGAAAAAGGCTATTGTTTTGAGTTATGCCTCCAGGGTTTAAAAAGGAAATTGTAAAAGGGTTTAAAACTCACTTGAAAAGTAAAAGAGTCAATTAGAGTGGGTACCATCTCTATCAGTACATGAGTGGGGTGAATAGTAGACTATGATAATTTATATCTAAACTACTATAAAAATATTCATGTTTATTTATTTTTTTCATTACATTAACTTTTCTTTGATAAGCGGTTCGAATTATTTTAAAAATGTCAATTTATGCCCTTTTGAAAATTTGGCCATTCTCTTTAAGGACTTAATAACATGAAGTGTCTTCGGTGAGGACACCACAATAAAACAATATCATGGAAAAATGAAATTTGATGATGAATAACATATAAAAAAATTATCAGTGATTGTTGGATCTATGAACACTATTAGAGAGAGGTAGTGAAAGATGAAATTTTTCCTAGATAGAAATCAATATTGAAAATACCTCAGAGTATTTATAAATAAATGATTAATTTAAAAAAATCAAGGAAATTGTAGTTACATTGATAATGAGGGAATGTTTTTAGGCTACTTAACAAAGATTAAAACCTATAAATACCTTAATAATAGGTTGAATAATATCATGGAGAGTAACAATGTAATGTTTACTAAGGAGAAATCTATAGATAAAATTAGAAATTCAAAATAGAAAAAACAATGAAATGAGGAAGATTATATTGAGACAAATTTAGGTGATTTAAATTAATATTTAAATTATAAGGATTATTAATTCTCATTTTCGAAAGAATGCTCAATTATAGAGAGTTAATCATTAACTCAAATTAGTAATATAAGATATGAGTTTGATGAGTCAAACATCATTGGTAATTAAGAAAATCCAATAAAACCCCACATAATGATGAGTGTATTGAACACAAATCAAATATCTCAAGTGGATCTATCATCATTTAAGGAAGTAGAAAAATATTATTCATGTATTAAATCCATGAAAATGGGGTTGTTCCAAAAAGGGAAAATTTAGACTTGGGTCCTTATGAGAAAATATAATAATCACAATGTAATTGATATAAAGTGGGTGTTCAAGAACAAATAAAATGATAATGTAATGGTTACTTTAAACAAGGAAAGAATAATTTGAAAGGGGTATGCCTAAATTAAAGTAATAGACATGGAAGATATTTTTACACTAGTGGAGAGAGTTGAGTCAATAGGACTCTTCTTAGCTATTATTATTTAAAGTGTATTTATTTTTTATAAAATGGATGTAAAAATAGAATTCTTAAATGAATTGTGCATGGTGAAAGTATATATTGAAAAGATAATGGGTTTTAAAATTAGATATGATGAATCAAATGTTTGAAAATTGAATAAGGATATATATAATTGAAATAAGAACATTGGTTGTGGTATACTCGATTAGATACTTACTTAAAGAAGTTGGAAATTATCATAGGTGGTGTCAATCAAAACGTATATATGAATTCAATCAAGGAAGATTAGTTCATGGAACTCATGAATATAAATAATACCATATTTAGTAGAAAGAAACTAAATTTAGAAAATGATTTTTCAAGAATTGTGAGATTATAGTTTGAGATATTGATTATTAGAGAGATTATATAATTTCATGGGATGTAAGTGAGTCAAAAGAAGGAATATAATTTTATTTCTCAAAAAAAATATGAAAATGATTTATTAAATAAGTTTGAGATGAATGATAATAAACCATTATCAGTATAAATTATGGTTATAAAAAATATAGATGATCATTTTCTTCTATTTTATGATGAATAATGATTAGAATGTTGTTGTACATAATGATAAAAAGATCGTATATTGTGTATGTGATGTGTCTGGTGGATTTATATTAGATCAATCCAAAGGAATAACATCACACTACAATGAAATGAATTATATGGTAAATTTAAGGTAATCTTAATTGTCTTGGTGTTTGACATGGGGAAAGAATACGAATAGATTAAAAATTCAGATATAGCTTGGGTTAGGGACATTATGGATAGAAAATACACTAGCAGAGGATATTTCTTTGTTAAGAATAATTATATTAGTTGGTTAAGAAAAAATAAAGATATCATGTATCTTATAATTGTATAGGTGGAATATATCTTAGGTAAGAAGGTGGGTACTTAGTTTTTATGGATAAATCAAAATCTATTAGGGCTTGGTAAAGGTGTTTAAGTTCCCATGGTGATATGTTATGATAACTAGAGTGAAATTTAGTTTAAAAATAATTTACAACAAAACTCATTCGAAAATTATATCAAATATGATAGAATTTAATTAAATAAAAATTTGATCAAAGATTCATTATGATATAGTATGTTCGTAAAAATTAACAAGTGTTATTAATTCTCTTAAATCTATTAATCACACCAACATTTGAGATGAATAGGTTGAATATTGGCATTCAACCACCTCCCTCAGGTTGAGGAGGTCTAAGAAAATAATCTATACTTAGAAGGATTTCTTTTATTTTGTTTTTTATGTTTAGTATTAGTTATCCCAGTTGTTTTATTACCAAATAGTGGGGATTGGAGAAATTGGTATTAATGTAACACAATTAAATTTTGAGAAAGGGTGGGATAAATTAGATTAAAAAGTGGTGCAAGATAAGAATTATCAAATCAATAGGGAGATCAAATTATAGAGGAATTTACTATATTTCGTAGGGTAGATATAATAAATTTGGATGAAATAGTAAAAAATTAATATGGATAAATATGGGGGTAATTTTAGGTATTTTTAGAGTTCAAAAAGTGTTTTCTTTGATCTAAAGTTAACAGGTACGCATAGGATTCTTTCTTAATCTCTTTTTTTCTACACTGAGCACTAATCACATAGGTTTAGTGAGATGGAAGAGTTATTTTACTATTATTTTATATTTGTTATATTTTATAATTTTTTAATTTCACTAAAGTAATTAGATACTTTGGATTATCAAATAACTTGATGGGGTGTCAGAACTAAAGTTATTTTAATCGTAGAATGTTGTATTTTTTAGAGAATATTGGAAAATTAATTTTAGGGTTGGGTTAGTGTTGTGTTTATTATAAATAATGGATGAGGTTGAGATAATTCTGTGTTATTTAATTTTGTTTGATTCTTGGAGAATCCCTAAGAATAAATGGAATAAATAAAATATATTTTTATTTAAATGAGTACCCAGTTAAAGAGGCCTTTTCTTTGCTTTAATAATAAAATGAGGCTTCGACCCCAACCTTTAAAAAAAATTGATCCATGAGGAGTATAGAAATGGTCCTTTTTTGAATATTTAGTGGTCTATATGAATTATCAACCCAAACAGAGAGATAAAGTTGTATATGTCGTAGTAGATTTCATAGTTCCAATAAGATTTACTAGATTGAACTAAAAATAGAGAACAAGTCATATAAAAATAAATAGTACACTAGATTTTACATATATATAGAATATGGCATGGCTATAAAATTATTATGTTATAGAACTATAAGATATAAATAGTTTGAAAGTTATTTGTGACTGGATTTTTTTGGATGAAGAATTATGTATTTCATAGTTCTTAGTGGTTGATGTATTGACCTAGAATTCACAAAACCATGACACTGATAAAATATTTCATTATGAATATGTTTTCTAAAAATTTAATTTTTTGGAAATGATCTATATAATGGAGTTAAATTTTCCTTTAATGGTGACTTTTAATTTATAATGGATAAATTTTGGATCCAATAAAGGGATAACACATGGAATTTTAAAATAGATGTATTTGGAAGTTTAAATTAGTGAAATTTTAATAAATAAAGGGATAAAGGGAATTACTCCATCATAGAATAGAGAGAAACCCCATTAAAAAGAATAAGTTCTTGAAGATATTGATCTTATTGAGTGAATTAATTCGCAATGAAAACAACAACATGGTTTAGTATTTTATCATATTTTTGGTATTCAATTTCTATGATCATCATTTCAATATTTCTTTTATTCCATGACTCAAAGTAGTGCATGGAGAGATAAGTTGAGACAAATACCCTTGAATAGATAGTGATATAACACCTAAATTTTAGGTCCACCTCTTTTAAAATTTTAGATATCATTTAATCTCATTTTTATGTTTTTAGAGGATAGTTAGAGTAACTTGGGAGGATAGATTTAGGTTAATTAAGGGATAGGGGACTTATTATACCGTTTTGAGCTATGAAAGTCCCACTGGCCAACCGATGAGAAGCAATAAGCTCACCAGTGAGGCTCTGAAAGGACCAGTTTAGTATATTCCTAATAGTGAGAGGGGGAGTGAATCAATGTTGGGGAGTTCTTAAACCAATTACAACTTTTTTATACCTTTAACTCTTTTATCTGTTAGGATCTTGATTCTCTTATTCTCTTTTCCCTATCGCATGTAATAATATGAAAGTAGTGAAGATAACACGCAAAAATTTTCAAGGTTTCATACTCAATAAAAGTAGTTATTCCTTATCATGGTATGGAAATGATCTTTATGACATAACCAATATAAATTAATCCTTTGAATGTGGTTATAATAAGCAGTAAATACACTTTCACTTACAATACATTACAGTCAATTTGATAATGCTTGTTTTATAGCACTTTGATAGATATTTATATTTCCTATAAAGATATTCTTCTCTTTATTGATAAAGTTTTGTAACACCAAGAAATTATTACACCTATTAAGACTAATTGGATGTCATTGTGCTACTTTTTTATTCCAAAATATTCTTCTTCACTTTATTCCTTATAAAGAATCATGCAATAAACTCTTCTTATATCATCATAGCAGTAAACTAGAAGTTGCACAATATTATTATTTTATTAATCAATAAATATAATTTATAATAGACATATGAACACATAATTTTCCAGGAACAGATAATGATCAACTAAATATAAATTTTCCAATCCCTCCTCTTATTATCACCTTCTTCTCTAGTGAAAAAATGACTTCATTGAATCACCTTCTTCCAATCTTGCTAGAATCACAAAACTCATTTGTGATTATCAAAACAATAATGAGAATCTCAACATACCATCATCAAAATTATTCTTCCCTGAATAATAATCAATATTTATCTATTATCACTCTATTATTCTTACACACACAATTATATGAAATTGAGTAGCAATGTCTTAATCTATTTCTTCGATACACAATATCAATAATTGAGTGTATCAGTTCTTCTTAGTGAAACTGAATATTCTAGTACCACTAATTAAACCACACTAAAATTATCATCTAATGCATGTATTTTAAATATGCATGTAATTATCTTTCTCATTACCATAAATTAACACTTCACTTTATCTTCATGCATGCGCAACTGCACGGTACTATCTTCTTATTTCAAGCACAAACCATAGAACACATATAAAATATATGTAAGTGTTACATTAAAAGCATGTATACACTGTATAAGCCTTTATATAAGTGAATTCACCTGGGTTCACTGCCTCCTTTCTATGCACACACCAGGTCAGTTTTAGATATCTTATTCTTCATACAAGTTCCTTTGTGCAAACCTATGTGTTTTGTATTTCCTCTTCCATATAAGGTTGTACAAAAGAATCAAATTCATAGATTACTGGATCTTAGAACCAGTTCCTTTTCACAAGTGATGAGTTTATAATAAACTCATGCATATTGTTTCTCAATAAATTCTCTTAACCCTTTAGTGTGTGTGTGTCGCATATCAAGAGGCTGATATTCTTCTTCATCAAAGAAAAGGATTTGTATAAATAGTTCTTTGTGAATCATATTTGGAGTGCTTAACTCAATCACTAACTCATGGAATCAAATCTTAATGAATAATGACAAGGGTGTTCTCACACTAGTGATACATCCATAGGTATCCCCTTATTCACAAAGCCTTGAAGGCTTGTGGAACTTTTCCTTTCCACATACCACAATGAGAGAAGATACTCTATTTTAGAAAAAAATGAGATCCCTCAAGAATGTCAAGGACAATACTTTAACTTACCTTAGTTCCTTGATATTTATAAGCATAACCACTTCCTTGAATTGGGGACAAATATTGATCTTCATTCCATGACAGTCATATCTCTAAATGCCAAAACAAATTGACTTTAAATTCTTCAAACATGGATAAATTTATACCGCATTTCATGGAATTTTTCCTTTACGGTTGGCCATCTACTCTTCTGAGTGATAAATCACATGCATCCAATCATAAATGCATAAAAACTATCAAGACTTGAGGACTTTATCCAAGATCCATAATATTTTGGAACTTCTTCATCATATTAACATCAACGTAATATTTTTATATTGTAAACCAATGATAATCATTGAAAAAAAATATAACCCATACACAATGTTGGATCTTCAATATGACCTTTTGTATTTGTTGGAAATTCCTTCAAAGTTATTTCCAAATGAATTGTCAATATGTGGATCATTACCTTCTCTAGCCCCTTTACTTTTTAAACTGTCATTTCACTTTCTCCCCACTTATTGAAAAAAAATACACAATTCATGATAAAAATGTGTCATTACGTACTTAAAAAATGTGTCAAACATCATTTCAATCTAATTCTACTTGATTTTTGCTCAGTGTAGAAAATAATAGGACTTGATTTATACAACAAATTTATCTATTACCAACCGAACATGATACCTTATGAGATGATAAGTCATATAATTGTCTTAAAGGATTATTAAATTTAATTATAGTATGAATATACTAAATTTAAGATGAATCTTTTTAAGAACAATCAACCTGAAACTCCTGAACTCACTTCAACAAATAGGTCAAAAACATTCAAGTGAAATAGTCTAGATAAGTGACTTTGGGGCACTTCCACATTTCTTATACCATTGATTAATTCAAATTATCTCCATTTTTTATTTTTATTTATTTATTATAACCAAGTGTAAGATTTTAACAGATACATACCTTTATCAATGACATGATCTTTGAGCAATTTCCATAATATCAAGTTTGATGCTGATTGAAATAATGATTCAAGCAGCTCATATTTATTCATTTGCCTCCCCCTAAAGGGAAACACTTATCAACATATTCATAAGGATGGATCTCATCAATAATGGATTTCAATAACTTATAGTATATATAATACACTATAATGGATCTTAAACTTGTGATAGTCCATATTGGACAACTTTCCTAACATCACCAAGGATATTTTTCATGAACACTTGTTCTTCAGGGTACCAATAAATAAGACAAATCCAAGATGGTATATACTTTATCCTATTTCTATAGAATATAACAACTTCAATTTCATAAAAAAAAATCCTCCATCATATTTTTATTTTAATACCAAATTGATTAATCATTAAATATAGTGAATTCTTCAGTTTTTCTATCAATAATTGACAACAATCACTACTTCTTAAGTTATACCCTTTATAAATTTCATCACCTTCAATTACCTGAATTATAATCACATATTCAACATGTAAATATTTAAGAGAATAAGGAGGATCAACCTTACTTTATTAATAACAAAAACAAGGTTGAGATGTTTTCATCAACCAAGTTTCTTTATTTTTTCCATTCTTTATGATTTCACATCTGAACTATTATTCTGATTTATGTTGGGGTAGTATGGACATATTACATTATCTTCTGATTTTTATGGAGATATTCTCATCTTAACAACCCTATTGGATGATAAATTCGTACTCCTCTCAAGGACTAATTCTTGTTCTAGTAGAATGGTTAAACAACCTTTTTCAATGTGACCATGTTTCTTACATCTCTTACACAGAACTTCGTTAACACAAGAGTTTCCTTTTGTTTGAAAAATCTCATGCACTCAACCTTCATCATGTTAAATATTTTCATTTAATTTTTCACTAACCTTAGTCTCTTCATTTTTGAGTTTCCTCATTCTATACAAATCTTATGGATAGATAACTAACATGTCATTAAGAACTGTGGAGAAATTTTGGATCATCCACATGGGTTCTTCTGAGTTTCATCTCTCTTAGTAGTTATATTGAATGCAATAAGCTTCAACTTGTTGGATTTAGATCGAAGGTCTTCTTAGCTTCCTTATATAAAATCTTTTTGGGATAATTTTTGTTCATAATATTCTTCTGATTTCTTCCCAAGGTAGATTCATCATTCTTAGACATATTTTGTGGTCTTTTTTCTTATCATCCTTGGATACATGTTGATATGAGAATGCATCATCTTTATTATCATTATCAATTCATACATCAAAATTGTTTTCAAGATTTATAAATATGTCTGTAGAATATATTTTTTTTGAACATGTTGATGTTTCTTCTTCTTCTCTAGTTTTCTCCCCCTTTAGATAGGATTCCTTTGTTCTTTTACATTTTGAGTATTTTACCAACAATATAATGCACAATGCCCAAATCTACTGTAGCACCCGCATTGAACAACAAATATCAATTTCTTGATTTCTTATGTATAAGGTTTTTGGGTATTATTCATTATTTTTTGTGCTCTATATGGGGAACCAGATTCTATACTTTCTTTTCTATCCACTATATTCATGGTGGGAGGTTTCTTCCCTCTATTTATCCATATTTGGTTAGAATCTAATTTCCAACCTTCACTATTTGTGGGAAAAAATTACAAACATTAGTACAAGATGGTATGGATGGGGACTTTTTTCTTCACAAATACTTGAGATAGATCATCAAAATATTTCATGATCGTATTATCACACGTTAGAAATATTTTAACTATAAAAACATCCAGTAAGAATTGAGTACCTACAATATTTTTTCTTTATTTTGTGAATTCTCAATATGTGTCTTCTCAAGATTGGCCAACTGAGCTTCCAAATCTAGAAATTTCATACAGAGGATCATTTTTTATCTTCAATCATAAACTTCTTCTCTTCATAATCCATATTCATTATTTCAACTTCATCTTCATGAAACTTGAATATTTTCTAAATCAAAGATTCATTTTCCTTTATCTTATTGGATGTTACTTAAAATTTTGATTCTTTAACATCAATGTTGTTTTTAAATTTTTATTTAAGTGCATGGATATATTGTCCAAGATCCTTCTTGACTCCCCATTTCTATTCAAATTATTTGAGGCATTTTGAGGAACTTATTTTAAGTCCCCTCTTTGTTTCTTAAATGGTTCAAACCTATATAGATATATTTAAACATTCTATAATTTTTTATTGTATGCTATTCTCTAAAACATTATCTTATCCTTCCAAATGGGTGATCTCTTCCTGCATACATTGAAATACTCCACAAAAAAGTGATGAACTTTCTTGGGAAATACCATTTAGAATGTCTCTTAATCTATGAACTAATAATTCATGAGAATTTATAGACTGTTCATCATCACCACTTATGATGGTATCTTTATTTAGAGGATAGTTTTCAAATTTACCAACACATACCTCTTGATCACTATAGATATAAATGTTATCCATATTATTGGTGAAAACTTGATCCACATGCTCATTAATTTACAATCCAAATACATCTTCATTGTCAACAAGGCATAGAAAATAGATACTTACTCTTCTTTAGATCAGAGGGAATTATTATTTAACTTTGTCTTCTATTTATTTTTCCTATTAATCTTGGTATTGGTAGATATAGAATTATTATAATAGGTAACTAAATATTCACTTAAACTACACTTAATTGTCGAATAAAAAAAGAAACTCAAATCTTCAAAAGAGAACAGATTCACTATAGAGAACCCAATAGTGGTGAACCTTGTCTCTTATACCAATTGAAAGGACTAGTTTCAGATATTCCTAACACTGAGGGGGGGTGAATCATTGTTGGGGACTTTTTAAACAAATTACAACTTTTGTATCCCTTTAACTCTTCAAAATTATATGATATTGATTATATTATTCTAATTTATCTATCGCATGAAAGAATGTAAAATTAGTAAAGATAGAACATGATATTTTTAGAAGTTTCACTACTCAATACGAGTATCTAGTCCTTGGAAAGGTCTTGAAATGATCATGACCACATAAGAACTAGAAATTAATGTATTTAATATGGTTACAACAAGTAGGAAATACCCTTTCACTTGAAATGAACTATATTCAGTTTGACAGTGCTTTTTTACAACACTTGGATGGATCTTTATACTACCTCCCAAGATAGTCTACCCTTTGTTGAATAAGGTTTGTAACAACAAGAAAGTCTTAGAACTATTCAGACCTATTGTATTTCTTTGTGCTTCTTTTTTCTTCCACAATATTCTTCTTCACTTTGTTACTTACACAATAACATGCAAGAAACACTTCTTACCTTGTCATAGTAGAAAAATAAAAACTAAAAAATATTCTTCTTTTGTCAATCATAATAATTTGAATGTATAGTAAAATAATGAACACCTAATTTTTCCTAACCAAATAATGATCAAATGGATATAAATTGGTCAGTCATTCCTTGTCTTCTTCTCTCTTTCTTCTTCAGTGCAAAAATGACTGAACTGAATCACATTCTTCCAATATTTCTAGAATCACAAAACTTCTTTATGATTATCAAAAAAATCACGATCATATAAAAATATCATCATCATAATTATTATACACTGAATAATAATCAATCTTTAGCTGGGAACACACTATTCTTCTTAGACACACAATTATATGCAATTGAGTAACAATGTCTTGATCTATTTTTTCAATAAACAATATCAAAAATTGATTGTATCAGTTATTCATAGTGTAACTAGACATTTTGGTACCACTAATTAAAATACACTTAACGTTTCATATAATGCATGTATTTTAATTATGCACAGAATTATCATTCACATTACCATGTATTCACACTTCACTATTATTATCCTTCTCTTTATTATCTTCACACATGTGAAACTATACAGTACTGTATTATTATTGAATAAAAAAACTATCACAAATATAAAGGATAATTTTTTTAAATTTAATACATTGTCCAAAGCATTCATGTAAGTTTTACATGAAAATCATGTATACACCGTATAACACTTCACATAAGTGAATGCACCTAGGTTCACTGCCTTATTTCTACATGCACACCATATCAGTTTTATATGTCTTCTTTCTCATGCATGTTCCTTTGTGAGAACCTGTGTGTGATGTATCTCATATTTTACATAATGTTTTACACACAGATCTACTTCATAGAGCACTAGCTGGTATCACCAGTTCCTTTATGCAAGTAATGAGTTTATGATAAAAACATGGGCAATATTTCTCAATCACTTTGAATGAACCTTATGTTCATGTGTCACATATCAATAGGTTGTTATTCTTATTCATATAAGCAAAGTCTTTTTGGAAATAATTCTTCATAAAGGATAGTAGGAGTACTCAAATCAGGCACTGGCTCATGGAATCAAATATTTGTGAAGCATGATGAGGGTTTTATTACAATAGTCATATGTCTATAGATATCCACTTCTATGTAAATCCTATAAGGAACAAATAAATTTTCCTATTTGTGTACCATAATGAGCATAGAGACTCGTTTTTAAAAACAAAATGAGAGCCCTCAAGAATGTGAACGTCAAAAATTTACCTCATATCATTTCCTTTATATTTATAGGTAGAACCACTTCCTCGAATTGATTAGAAATATCAATCTTTATACCATTTCAATCATCTCTTTAAATTTATGAAAAACATAGATTTAAATTATTCATATTTGGGTAAAGTTATGCCACATTTCATGGAATTTTTTCTTTAATATTGTCCACCTAATTATATCGGTGATAAATCACATTAATTTAATCAGAAAAACACGAAAAACCATCTTCCCAAACACTAGATATTAAATGGCCTCCTTCAGGTATGTTTTTAGTTTAGCTGAAACTCTTTCTTAAGATTCTTCACATTAATTATAAAAATTAAGTTTTATGATTCCTTTGATTTACTTTATCACAATATTTAGATTAAAGTTTGATTATGGTGGTATTGAGTTCAACTAATGGAGGTTGAGCCATATTATCTAGTCGAACACTGGTGCCTAACAGAGCTTGGAAGAGGAATATGGTGGTGGTATTTAAAAATGCACAAGTATTCTTTTGAATTAGTGGTGTCATAGATTTGGGGTTTCGATTGAACTAGAATAATGACCCTCATTTTGTCTACCATTTAAATGACGTGTGAACAGTGAGCACGCAGAGTGCATCCCACATCGAAACCTCTCTCGTATGAGGCATTTTATATTAATAAATTGTTTCATGAAGTTTCTAGATATCCCCCACCCCAATATTTGTGTTTCTCCACATGGTGGTTCCAATTTTCTTGTGGGTTGTTGTCCCAATCCATACACAACATCATCTACACTCATTGCGGGCCTTATACGCAGGCCTTCTTTCCTCTTACAGGCACTATAACCCTATGACACCATTCTTTGTGGTTGAGTTAATCTCCTAGGGTGTGGTAAACCCATTATGTACCCCATGTTCCTTGGTCGAGGTTGGCTTGGCTTCCTTGTATGGTTGGGGCAAATTTATAAATAAACCCCATGACACTTAGTTTAAAAACAAACTATATAATGGGATTCAATATCAGATGCATGGTCCTATTTATACTTAGAAATCTAGTATATAATTCTTTAATACATTACCAATTTCTCTTAAAATATTCTCCTTCATTAATTTCTATTTTATTTTTGGATTATCAATTCCAAATATCTTCTTCAACATTAATAGAAATTTCATCTTTTTTTATAAACAATGTATCACATTTGATACATGTAATTGAACTTAAGATCTGTTCATCAATCTTCTAAATTACTAGGAGAATTATTCAACCATTAAATTCCATGTCATCAATGGGATCCTAAAAAATATATAGTCATCACCATGAAACTCGAAGTTTTCAACAGATGTTTCTTAAAATCATAAGACTTGAGAACTTCATCCAAGCTCCATTATCTTTGGAACTTCGTCATCATATTGATATCAATGTGATATTACTATTTAATTGATCACCATTTTCAACCAATGACAATCACTGAAAATAAATACAACTCATACAAAAAGTGGGATCTTCAGGCACCTGGGTAGAAGTGATTCTTCCCAACAGTCATCGACTTACTGGTAGTGTTTCTAGGTAGAAATAGATCTATCTGGCAGGCACCAAGTAGTTTCTGTAAGCCACCATATAACTAGTGGTGTCATGTATAATCCAATGATGATGGATGATTTATTTGTATTTAAAAAAACACAACTTTCCTCCTTATTTTTAAATATATCAGGTCCCTATTGACCCCCAATACCCTAGGAACTCCTCTCCAATGATTTTGGGCTCTCTTCTCCCCTTCCAGCACCTCTGATTGATGGTCTAATAATGGATTGGTCATGCATTCTTAATCTACAAAGTTCTTATTCATTCTAGATGAATTTCCTTCTCTTATAATTAATCAAAGATGGTTAGATCCTTGATTCATTGATCATATATATGGGTTTTGACATGTTTTAATGAGGGTTTTGTGGTCATTGATATAATCAATATCCAGATTTTGGATTTTGGATTTTGTGAAGCACTTAGACTTATATCGTTGTTGATAGAAGAATTTATTTAGTTTGTTTGATCTTGTAATATCCTTTTTGGTGTATTTAATCTAATATATCAATCCTATAATTCAAAATCATGATGAATTAGGATTGGTTTTAGGATCTGGTGGTGCTTTTATATTTAGATGGTGAACGTTTCCTTTGATCATTATTTCACCTGAGGTAGGAGGACCTTGACTTAAGCACATATTTTATAGGGGTTAGAAGCATGATTTTTGGTGTGAGTGTGTATCCCTTTGAAACCTATTCTTGGTGTTTTATCGTGTATGGTTATTTAGATTGTGGATATTTATACTATGATGTGATTTTGACCTATAATTATATATACATGTTTTCAAGTGTTGTTATCTCTATGTTCCCATATAGAATATCCTCTTCTATGAGGGATTTATAAGATATTGATCAACATGTACATGGTATATCCCTTCTAGTGGGATGTTTCAAGAATGTTTCTTGAACTATCCCATTGAGGATGGGGGTGTGTTAGACATGGATGGTGATGTTACTTCTAATATAGTGTCAAATAAGGTATAGTCATTCTCTAAGGACCTGATATATATATATTCTGATTTGTGATATACTTACTGCTTATATATATTCTATTTATTTTTATGGAATACACCAACATAAATTTTATGCACTTATGTTAAGGTTTGTTGGTGGTGTCTTATAGAGTCTTTTACTCACACCCTACTTGTTCATAATGGTGCTCTAGTAGATTTCATTCTTAGGTATCTAGTGAAGGGAAAGGGAAAATTAGTGGACAGTTGAGCTGGTTAGCAGGAGGATACAGATATTGTTGGATGGAGTTTTGGATATATGTATGTTACTGATTTTATTTATAAGGATTACCTTATACATTGGATACTTTATTTATTTTTGGTTTACATAACTTACATGGAATACTATTACTATATACACTAGTTTTATTTTTAGTATTCTACTACTCTGATGGTTTATTATTGATTTATACATTATTTTTTATTATTGTTATCATTTCAATTATTTATACTCTGATGATTTCCTGGTATTGAGGTAATAGTCTCCCCACAGTGTTCCTTGGTCCCTTAATTCTATACAAAAACATCTTGCATATAGGGAGGTGTAAATGAGTGCATGTGGAATTTAGGATTAGAACTGATGGTCTGGTTTGATGTGTTATAAAATAATATCAAAGGACTATATTTACTAACTTGTTTCTTCTCTTTGATTTGGGATATGGTAGATAGAAGATAAAATGGTTAGAACCCAGGAAAGGTAACTATGTTTGTTCATATCCAAAACTATATAGAGGACCTCTGGGTCTCCAAAAAGTGAAGCTTTTTTATTTTTTGAAGTTACAGTTGACCAAATTCACCTTTAGTGATTCATGTGATGTCGGTATAGTGATTTATGGTATTTGGTATGTGTCCATGAATCATGTTAAGTCACTTAGGATCACATGACATATACATATTACTTGTATTAGATAAATCCTAAGTAATTAAATGCCATTTTAAATTGAGATATATGATTTTTTTCATAATTTCTTGCACTAATTATTTGATCTTGACTATTCTATTCTTGAGATTATATATATATATATGTGAATAACATGCTATTACTGAGGGCTTGGCATGGGTTTTGGTAAGTACTTGAGGTTTATACATTGTTCTTATGGGTATGATATTAGGTTTAACCTTATTGTAAACCCCTGCGTGTACCTATAATATATTATAGTCTATTTTGTTTTAGTTTTTGGATTTATAAAAGGTTGGATTTTTCATCTAAGGAAATGTCACCATGTAGAAGTCTCGTGCAGCCAATTTCAACACCTATTGTGTAGGAGGATACAACCAAGAATACTCACATAATTAATATAGTAGGTCAAGTAATAGAAGAGTTCTAATGGGTAATCTTTAGACTAGTGCATGTTCAGGTTGGAGGATCCCATAACAGTAGGCCAATGATGATTGATTTTATTCCGGAGTTCTACCTACAGCACTCAGATCCTTCTAGTTCACTAGGGACCCCAAGATATAGAGGAATGGATATGATTTAGAGAGATGATTTCAAATTGGTAAATACCCCATAGTATTGAATGGTTAATATTGAAACCTTCATGTTTTATGGAACAACTAAATGATGGTGGGATGTTACTCTATAAGATAGAAGATGGGAAAGTCTATCTTTGGAGAATTTAAAGGAATTATTCTTTTAGTATTTATTCCATGACGAACTGAAGTTGGATAATGATCAGTAGTTCATGGATATCTAGTAAGGTATGATGATATTTTCCACCTACTCAGAATGCTACACAAATTTGATCCGCTTTGATCTTTTTCTGGTAGGGAATGAGAGGTAGAAGGACATAAAGTTTGAGATTGATATTTGCATGAATTTGGAACAATATGTCAAGAACTTTGATCTGATGAATTATGAAGTAGTACTTTGTAATTCACTGATGATGAAGAAGGTATTTGAGGAATATGGGGTTTCATGTCTTCTTCATGCTATCTGTGGACTGATAGGAACCTTCTCCAACATAGTCCTAGTTTTTCATTCAAGGAACAATAATAGGAAGCCATAGGATGGGTTCTATGGTGGTAATAGATATTTGGAGAAGATCATAGGTTCTCTATATCCCTATGTGGGAAATTAATTTTTTATATGTTAAAGCTATTGGCAAAAAGGGAATTATGTCAAGGATTGTCATGTTTCTCTCAAGATTAGTCACCAGTGTGGAAATACTTGACATTTGATGTTATATTGTGATAAGAATTTATGAATGTGCACAATAAAGGTTGTAAAATGACCTCAACACTAGGTTCCAACCCCATAAGGTTTGGTAAATCATTTGAATCATGATCCTATGGTGAATTATAGAGTATTATCTGGTAGGACTTAAGTGGTTGATTAGGCTACAACTGATGGTGGAGAGGGACCTTCTATAGTCTTATGTATGATCCATATTTCTTCTCCTCTATCTATTTCTTTGTTTAAAAAGGATTATTCCATTTTTTTATATATTATTAAGTGGTTGTTGGTTTAGATTTATTGGTTAAATCTTATTCTGATATGTTTTCTATTGATACACCCTTACTAAGGAGAGCAGATCATCTTTGTATCTATATTGAATGCATGATAGTTGTTGCTCGCTATGAGAACATGTGGAGCTTCATGATTCTATAGATATTAGTTCTTTATGTAATCCTTCATATGGGATGGTATACCAATTACCATGCACACATAAATTATTACCCAATACCAATGATCTTTACATCACCTAAAGGGAAAAGTTCATGTTGACAAGTTGATGGGATGTTGAGGCAGGTAGAATGGGACCAGACCTACATTAGAGAGAAGTATTTTTTCATAGGTGGAAGGCATGATCCTTATAGTAGACTAGAAAATATCATATTTTATTTTTATCTTATGGTATACCTATATCGAGATGTCTTTCCTAAGGATTTCTTAGGGTTTCCTCCACACATGGGAGTTTAGTTTGTTTTGGTGCATTTCCAATATCAAATCCACTATATCACATGGAACCATATGAGTTTCAAGATATCAAGGTGTAACTAGATGACCTTGAGGCTAAAGTCCTCATCATACTGATCAATTCCCCTTAGGGAGATCCGATGTTATTCACTTAGAAGGTATATGGTATTCTTTATATTTGTATGGATTAACAGAAGTTAAACCAGATCATCATGAAAAATAAGTACATGTTTTCTAGAATAGATGACTTGTTTGATCAATTGAGGGGATACCATTGGTTTTCAAAGATTTATTTGCATTCAGACTACCATAATATATAGGTCATAGAGGAAGACATCCTAAAGACAATGTTCAAGAGTAGGTACTGGTTGTATGAGTGTTTTGTTATGCCCTTTGGACTAAATAATGTTCCATTAATGTTCATGAGCCTCATGAATAATATATTTAACTTATACTTGGACTCCATTATCGTTTTGTTTGTTTATGACATCCTAATATATTCTAATATGTCATAATCACATGATAGACACTGGGATATCGTAATGAGTATGCCTCGATCATATCAAAATTAAGACAAGTATTCAAAGTTTCACTTTTATATATAGGATGTATGCTTTCTTGGACATGTGTTTTCTCAAGAAGGAATATCATTTTGTCCAAATAAGGTTGATGTTTTTATTTCTTGGGCATGATTGAGGAGTGTATTTGAGATTTAGAGTTTTCATAGGTTGGATGGGTAATATAGATGATTCATTCAAGAATTTTCACACCTAGAAACACCCATGATTGTGATCACCAAGAAGGGATCCAAGTTTGAAAGGATAGACCAGTGTGAAGAAGTATTCTTAGAGCCAAAGAAGAGGTTGATGTTTTCTCTAATACTAATTCTTCTTGATCATAAAGTTGGCCATGCAGTGTACTATGATGCATTTGGAATTAGCTTTGGATTTTTCCTTATATAGGGTGACATGGAAGTCTCTTTTGGGTATATTAATTCGTGAAAAAATGGGGGAAACTACCCTACTCATGACTTTTAGTTAGTGATTGTGGTTCATCTGTGAAAAAACTGGAGGCATTACCTCTTCAATGAGAGATTTTTCATGTGTATAGAATAAAAGAGTCTATGGTATATGTTCTCCCAGCATAACCAGAATTAGCATTAGATGAATTAGGTAGAGTAATTTCATAAATTCAACTTTGAGATAGAGTATTCTCTGGAAAAAGGTAATGTAGTTACATATTCACTAAGCATGAAAATATAGTAAGTTGGAGAGAGAATTTGAGAAGATGGGTGGAAGCTCATGGATCTATTGGAAGACTGGAAGGTGGTCTTGGTTGAGGATCGTGGGGTTGTAACTTGTGAACACTTAGTGATAGAATCCTCATTGATGGAACAAGTAAAGTCCAATCAGGATCTTGGTATGGGTAGTGATGTGAGGCAGGAGAGGTTGGTACCAAGTGTTTTTGCTCCAAAATTGACCATGTATAAACATATTGTGCTTCAAGTTCATGGTAGGGTGATAGTTCTATATTTCATGAGAGTAGAGTTTATGAGAGCCTCTCATGGTTCACAATGGGTAGTACACCTGGGGTTAAACAAAATGTATCATGATTTGAAGCATTAATTTTAGTGGATCGACATAAAGAGATACATTGTAGGGTTTTTCTCCCATTGTATGAGTCATTAGAGGATCAAGGTTTAGCATTAGATAATCAAAGGGTTATTCTAGACACTTATAGTACCAATGTGGAAGTGGTATAAGGTAATTATAGACTTCATAAAAAGGTTTCCTAAGACCCTAAGATAAAAATATGTGGTTTGGGTGGTAGTGAATCATTTTAACAAAGTTGATCACTTCATACCAATTCTGGAGATGGACTTAGTGGATGAGCTTGGAAAGATTTAAATTCAAGAGATCATGTGGATTCATAGTGTCTATTTTAGTTTGTTATCTAATATAGATTTCTTGTTTACCTAAAAATTCTTTTAAGGACTGTAAATGGTGATAGGGTCTTAGTTCAAGCTAAGTATAGATTTTTATCCTTAGAATAACATGTGGTCTAAAAGAACGATCCAAACTTTATAGGATATTCATCAAATTTGTATTCTAGATTTCATAGGATATTGTGAAGATTTCTCAAAACCTTTGGAGTTTTCCAACAATAACATATTTGATTCCATGATTCATATGGATCTGTTTGAGGCTCTATATGGGAGTCCATTTCGTTCACCACTATGCTAGAATGAGGCAGATGGGTATTTAGTTATTAGTCCAAGTATGGTGAAAGATACCTCAAAATGTGTAAATTTGATTTAGAAATGGATGGTTACGGCATAAAAGAGGCAATAGTTTTATGCTGATTGAAGGAGATGGACCTTGGAGTTTCTTGTGAGATTTAAGGTCTTCTTAATAGTGTCCCATTGGTTGGTGGATAAAAGTATGAGGTGGTAGGTAAAATTGGAATCATGGTAAATTGGACCATTCAAGATCATCAAATTCGTTGGGATGGTGTACTATCAGTTGGAACTCCCTCTACATTATCAAGATATTCTCAATGTGTTCTAATTATCTCAACTTCATAAGTATGAGCCTGATGGAACATGTGCTCAACTATGAGGATATAATACTGAATTTGGATACATATTTTGAGGATCATTCTATTCTGATAGTGGACTGAAGTGATAAGGTGATAAAAGTAAATTTTCCCACTCTTATTCAAGTTCACTTGTAGCATAATAATTTTTCGAAAGAGATGTGTGAGGGAGAAACTGATATTCATGCATAGTGGTCTAAATTGTTTGAGAAATTTTTTGGGGATACTTCTCAAGTATGAGAAGTCATATGAGGGGGATAACAGTAACACAAATTTCTATGATATGATTCTTTTCAAATTTTTCATATCTTTTGATCACATTTTTAAGTGTTTGTAGGTAGGCTAGAGGCACTCAGTAGGTTACATTTGGGACAAGGTAGGGTTGTGTGACTTGCTGTTTCTTTTTAAGCTATAGTATTGACACTGACCAGCTAGTGGAAAGCCATCAGATCACTAATGGGGATCTTGGGAAAATCCAAATTTTCCCACTACCATCAGGTAGTCGATACAGTCCACTGGTTAGACAATAGAGGCCACCAGCTTGACAATGACATTGTGTAAAGCCTAGTCATGACACCAAATTTATAGTTATTTTTATAAAAATACAACTTTACTCCATATTTTTAAATCTCACAAGTCCCTATCAATCCCCAATACCCTAGTAACTCCTATTTTTTGATTTTGGGCTCTCCTATTCTCTTTCAAAACCTCTAATTGACACCTAAACGTTATATCAATCCTCTGATCATAATCTGGTAAGTTCTTCTTCATTCTGGATCAATTAGCTTCTCTTCCCCTTAATAAAAATTGGTTATATCCTCAATTTATTGATCAAATATAATTAATTTGGCATATTATAACAAGGGGTTAGTGATTATTGATAGAACCAGCATCCAGGTTTAGGTTTTTGGATTCGGCACGGTGCTTGGACTTAGACTGTTGTTGGAAGAATATTTTTTTGGTATGTTTGATCTTTCTTATACTCTTTGGGTGTAGTCCCTCTTATAAATCTATCTTACAATTCTAAATCATTCCAAATAAGTATTTAAACTATGATATAGTGGTGATTTTAGATTCAAATAGTGACCCCTTCCTTTGATCATCATTGCACCTAAGGTGAGAAGCCATCAAATTTAGCATATATTTTATATGTGTTCTAGGCATGATTTGTTGTCTGCATGTGTAGCCTTGTAAAACCTATGTTTGATGTTTTATAAAATATAGTTGTTCTGATTTCAACTATTTCTACTATGATGCGATATTGATCTATCATTCTGTATACATGTTTTTATGTGTTGTTCTCTCAATTTTCTATAGTTGATACAGGCTGATCCATATTGATTATCCCCTTCTAAGAGGTATGTTGGAGATATTTATTATCATGTACATGGGATATACATTATATAAATATTATTCAAACATGTTTTGTGAACTATAATATTAAGGAGGAGGATGTTTCAGCCATGGTTGGTGATGTTCCTTCTGGCATGGTACCGAAACTGGTAGAGCCAGTCTCTGAGGACACAGCATGTGTATTTTTCTTGTGTGATGTGATTTATTATTATATATGTTCTATTTACATTCATGGAATGAAAAAAAAAATATGTTATACACCTGTGTTATGGGTTATTGTTGGTTTCCTACTGAGTCTTGAACTCACACCCTACTCAGGCATTCTAGTGGATTTGTAGATTTCATGCTCATGGATCCGGTGAAGGGAATGGGTCCTATGGTGGAGGATTAAGTAGGTTAATAGGAGGATATGGACATCACTAGATAGAGTTTGGGTTGGATGACTATTGGATGTTTTATTTACTAGATTTACCTCATATATCAGATCATTTGTTTAGTTTTGGTTATTCCATATGTTTACTACATGGGGGGTTTATTTTTGGTATACTCCTACTCTGATGATTGATTATTTATTTATTAACCATTTTTATTATTGTTACTGATTCATTTATATATACTCTAATGATTACTTGGCACTAATAGAATAGTCTCCCCACATTTCCCTTTGTTCCCCTCTGGTAGTTGGTAACCTATTGTATATGGGGAGTCAAACATGAGGTCATGTAAAATTTTTACTCGAATTCGGTGGTTTAGGTAAAGGTGTTATAAGTGAGATATTATAAAACATTGTAATCACATATAGTGCATAGTGATAAAAACTAGTGAATCACCACAATGTTAGTGTATTCTCCTTGGAGTATCACTTAGTAGTGATCCAAGTAAAATCTATGTATCGATATATTTACTTTTCAATATTCAAATGATTTTTTTTTTGAACATTTGATTGTGAAAGGTTCATATGGTTCTTATAAATGTGAGTCAAATATCTAGTTTCAAATAAGAATAAATTCACACCTTAATTCACCACCCTGCTTATAGTGTATTTGGGAAGATATGGCTGAAACAGTTAGAATTTTATTTTGATGGACAAGAACTTATTTGAATTGAAATACAAATAATATTTTGGATTTTATTATCATGTGATTTATCCAAGTTATAGTTTGGTAAATTTAAGTGTGATTTATGATTATTTTAAATATAAAGTAGGTATTTTAAATTATATTTGGACATTTTTTAATCTATAAATTCAAAAGAAGTGAAAAAAATGTTGATAAAATTAATATGGGATGAACGAACTAAGGTATGAATTTGGTTGTTGGTATTTATTAATGCAGAATGAATATAAGTGTTTTAATTAATTAGTGACAATTTTAGTAAGAATATACGAAAAAATAGTGAATGTTTGAGAAGTGCGATGAAGAATGTGGTGATTGGATGAGATATGATTATGTGACTATTATTTTATCTTCTATTATACTATTAACTAAGGATTTTATCTTATGATATGACTGGTATATACATTGGGAATGGTGATAGAGGGACTTGGTATATTGTGACCTTAGTTTCTTTGGTTTCTGAGTTATATTATTTTGTTTTATATTTTCTTTATTTCAGTAATGGATGAAGTGACATTGACTAATACTACACACCACCACCTAAGATGAATAACTTAACTAATTACCATATAGTATAAGGGTTTTGGGTGTACACCAAACATCTAGGATGTCGGAATGAATATCCCTACTCCCCCTTTCATAATCCCCCTTCTGAATGTGGATGTAGTTTTTGTGAAGAGGTGGTAATAATGAGGTATAAATTTAGATGTGGAATTGATATTCAAATATTGGTATGTGTTTTTTGATTTGTTTAGAGATTTGGATTGACATGTTTATGTGGATTTGTATGTGTTATGATTTGGTATGTTTAAATGGAAGGGGTGAGAGCGCTTGGACATATTTTGTTAGGATATGGGGATGCTAGATCAGTGGGGTCATGGGTGTGGGGTACCTCCTTGACTATAATTAATTTTTATATTATAATTATTTAATACATGGATTTAGGGAGTGTGATTATGGTGAGATAGGTTAGAGACTTTACTTGGGAAGGGTTCATGCATCAGTTTCACTTTTTACTTCATGGAGCTTTAGTATGTTTCTTTCACACTAACATGATAATTTATTAATAGAAACCTTAAGTATACTTAAATTATCACCCCTACTTATATAGAATGTTTTTAAATATTCAAAATTTAGTTTTGGAGGAAAGGTTGAACACTACTTTCTCATGGGAATGGTTGACATAGTGGATATGGTAAAGACAATTGGATTTTCCATTTATTTTTTATACATTGTGGGTTAATTAATTGTGAATTTGTATATGTTTGGGTTATTATGAGATATATGATATTCTATGAATTTTTTATTTTATATATGGTATATTTTTTATATTTTTAATATAAAATTATTGGGAATACATACGTTGTAAACAAAGCTTAACTTGAAATGAGCTCATAAAGAAACATAGTACTATATTAAACCATCGCCTCCAAGGTCAGAATCCATTTCACAACTTCCAAAAGTTACTATATTATAAATATATGGTTGGTTAAAAACCATGGAATACATAAATATTACAATAGATAGTTCTTAAGTATCTTTTTCCATGTATTCAACCACTTCTTCTATTTATGGTTCTTTCTCCTTCGGAAACATAAAATGTTATACCAAGGGAAGAGAAACTATATTTTCTTCTATCATAATAAACATTTTCAAAACCTTTATAATGTATAGATACTATGATAAAATCAAGGTTCTATCTGAATAATTTCTAATAATCTTCATCACCAAAATATTATTAGATTCACCAAAATTATTCATCTTTAAGTACTCATATTACTACCCTTTTAGTTCATTAATCCTTTATATACATGATCCTGTAATGAGCATGTAATTATCATATAGAATAAATATAATGTATCCATTGAAAAAATACTTGAAATAGTATTATTTTTTCATGTCACACCATTTTTATGAATTCTTTATCATAAATTCATTTAACTTATTATTCCTTTGTCCATGTGATTATTTTATCCCATACAAAGTTTTATAAAGTCTATAAACTAGGACTTTCTTCCATTACTCAACAATTACCTCAACTGATACATATAAATCTCCTCCTCTAGATCTCTTTGATGGAAACTGATCTTTATTTTTTAAGATGTAAATTCTCATATTCAATAGTATAAATAACCACATGGATAGTTATAAGCTTTCCTACATGTTAGATATTTTCATAGAAATACACACCTTATATCTACTGAAATCCTTTCACCATCAGCCTTGCCTTATATATACGGTTACAATAATCCTCTTCTTTGACCTGGTATGCCCATTCTTTTGAAATTATTTTCTTCCTTATATAAATGGATTTATATCCTAGTTATTGTTAGCATATAAAGAAGAAATTATATCCCATATAGCCAACTCTCACTTACTCAACTCCTTTAACTACATTGCTTCTTATATGCATTCAATATCTCCACTATTAGTAAATAAAAAATAGTGCAAGGATAGTGAGTACCAATGCATAGGTTTTATCACCATGGTTTATCTCTTTAACTCCACTTGAGGAGTAGGTTACATTAGTTTATTTATCACATTATAAGGTATCCCTTCAAGATAAACTTTCTCTTGGAACCTAGATTCATTATTACCATAATTGAATTCAATTTAATAATGGTCCTTTTACATGATATATTCATTAAATATCATGTTTTTAATTATATTAATCTTTTTATTATCATCGTCCCATAAAATATATCTAAATTATTCATCGCTACAACTAATAAAGAAGAATTATTTAGACTTAGCATCAAGTTTTTACCTCTTTTCATAATCTATATGTAAATATTCCAAACATAAAAATACTCATAAATAAAAGAGTCTTAATTATTTTTCTAGCCTGAACTCCAAGGGAAAACATTCTCTCACTAACACAAATGGACTCCTATGGATAAGATATGATATCATATTCATGGACTATTCCAAGATAGTTTTTGATGACCATGAGTGAATCCTCATACTCTTTGTATGTTCACTCAATTTCCAATTCATACACTCAAACACCCCATTCTACTATACTGTAACAATAATATAATTTCCCATTGAATTTCATTTTTAGTATAGAATTATATGAACATTATACCATCGTACTCTTTTTCACTGTTAAGTATTGATCATTTCATCTTTGATCCAAACTTATTATCCATTATAGTCTTCAAATTTTAAAAAATATTAAATAAATTAAAATTATTTTCCAAAAATTAAACACATACCTTCCTCATTGACTCATAAATAAATTTTATATAATATATGGAACCTCATAAGCAATATAGTAGTGTAGGTATATAAACATCATTGTGAACCAAGTCTATCTTTCTAGCCTTTGGAATTCTACATTATTTTAAAAATGAAACCTTTTTATTCAATAAATACAATATTCACATATGTCAACCTCTAACAACATCAGATTTGGTAGTATTTCTTTTTTTATCACACCTCCATCACCTACATAAACATGTGGCATAACCTATAATTCTATAGTTGTGAATATTTAATAAAATATATTGTTTAAACTATGTACAAGAAATTTTCTCTCATATTATAAAAGTTTCCCTTCTTCTCTCCATGAGATATGATCACAACCCCCTTAGTAATTTTTTAAGAACAAAATATGAAAGTTATTTTAAAGACAACATAATAATGTTTTTTCATTGAGATAAGATTTCTTCTCAGACCTAGAATATGACACACATTCATCAAAATGAGTACTATATACCTTCCTAAGATTTATAAAAAAATAATTATTTAAGAAATTATTCTACAGTGGTGAATGGAAAAATGTATTTGAAAATAAAATCCATGGGAAAATATACACTCAATAGAAATACATTATTATTTCTTTTGTCTATTTTGTTTGTTGAATTTTATTCATGTGTCATCCATGTATACCTATATTCCTTCTTCAAATTCCATTTCTTTATATGAATCCAGCCGGTAGTACCAAGATACTTAAAAATATATTTCATATGGTCTTAGGTATTCAAGAATGGTAATTTAGATTGGATATTGTATTGGATTTTTCATTTTGAACTCTTTAGAGGTGTTTTAGGTGTTGGTATAGATAGGGGATTAATTATTTGGAGTTGGTTGGGGCTCAAGGGTTAATGTTTTAGGAAATAATGTTATTGGTCCTAATTAAAATGGCTATATATGTTGGGATAGTTTTTTTAGGATTTCGTTTTTCTAAAATTGGGATTCTATAGGTATTTTGGGATGATTTGGGTGTTTTAAAAATTTTAGTGGTTTTTTGAAATTTTGGAAACTCTCATATGTAAGGGTACCTATAATTAATAGTAACCATATAAGGGTTTGGAGAAAATTAGTTAAGTTCCTTATGAAAGGATCATAACTTGATACAAAAAATGTCCATGTTTCGGAGACCCCGTATACATATGAGTACAGTATTTGTACATAAGACTGAAATCTAGATGTGTGAGAGTAAGTTTTTCATATGTAAAAGTAACTCTATGATGAGTTTGGAAAAATGACTAAGTCATGCGTATGGGTAACTCTAGAGTCACCCTATATTTGTAAGATTAATTTTAAGGTAAAAAATATATAAAAAAGTAACTCCTTAATATGTATGAGTAACTCTGTGATGTGAGATTTTTCCAAGTGTTGAGTAACCCTGAGATATGTAAGAGTTATCTATCAGATACATAAGGGTCACCTGTGTTGGGAAATAAAAATTGGTAAAGTGTTGGGTGTCTCATGTGGTACATAGGATTCATAAGGTGTTATATGGAAAATTTCTAAAGTGTTGATAATATTACCTATGATAAGTAAGGGTCCTCATGGATGATATGTAAATGTCATTTGGGGAACCCTATGATACATAAAGGTAAGAAAATTCAGAAAAATATGAAATATGATATGTAAGGGTCATTTACCTGATATGTAAGAGTATTTTATATGGATAAGGGTGATAAGTAAGGGTCATCGGGGGGTCCATACATAATGTTCATGATACATGAGGGTCCTAGTGTTTGTCTAAATTTAATTACGATTTTTTTGACATTTTTTAATAATAATTAAAATGAATTATTAAATATGGAATTTTATTATAAAAATAAAATAAGTCCATTTTGACCACTATATAGATTTAATAACCTAGTTATCTACTTTATATTTTTCCTCTATTCTTTTTTAGGGGTCTTTACCAAATCTTTCTAATTCTTCATTTCAATTTTCTTAGGGAGTATTCACAATAAAAGATAGCTACCCTTATATGGTTATTGTTAGTTTTTCTTATTGTGTCTATGTTTTTAATAATGGTACCCTAAATTAAGGATTTTATTAGATTATTATATTTTTTTATTGAATCTAGATCAGGATGAGGTCTTATATGAGTGGAGTCTTATATATTCTAGGTAGGTGATTCCCATCTAATTCATGTGTTTTGCATCTATTATATGCTGTGTAATAAACTATTGTGGGTAAGGTTGTGTATATGTGATAGGGAGTAGAACCAATTAGGGATTAAATTGTTCCTAATGAATATTTTGGTATAGTAACATGTTTAGAATGATTTTTTTCACCTAGTATGTCTTGTTTATGAGGTTTTAGGGTTTTTTGGGAATAATTTCATTTGTTGTGGATAAGTTTTCTCATTATTTGATGATTAATATGATTCATTTGGGACATGATGGGTGTAATGTAGACACCCATAGCTTGACG
Source organism: Viscum album (assembly GCA_963277665.1). Lineage (NCBI taxonomy): Eukaryota > Viridiplantae > Streptophyta > Magnoliopsida > Santalales > Viscaceae > Viscum > Viscum album. Next base: position 1,037,195,130 of record OY728126.1, read on the forward strand.
TACATGGACATTACATTACTTTTGTGGAATACTTAATACATAACAAAAAAAGACACACAGGGATCGTAATAGTTTAGTGTTTTTGGAAACTCGGAATATAAACAACTAATCATGTTGAAAGATCTTCAACATCTCCCATAACAATCTTCCCCTTTTTTTTACTTACCTAAAACCTTTCTTTATTTCCTGGGGAAAATAAAACATAAAAAGGGTGAGCTCAAATGCTCATTAAGGGCAAACATAGAGAACATAAAACAATCCATAAACATTTGAAAGCAAAAACTTGAACATGAAATCTAAACATTAAAATCTTGAGCAAAGACATAAATCTTGGAATTACGTAAGGAATATATCATAAAGGAACATCAATCATGATAAAATATAATGGGAATAAAACATGTAATTGTGGCATCCATTAAGCACATGTAATGATTTCCATAGTAGCCAAGGCATTGCTGCCAAGACCATCTTAGTGGACAAAGTCCCATTCTGAATCGAGTTCACTCCTCGTTCCAGTCCTATAACACTGAACCAGATTAAATTACCATTCCAGCCATGTCTATCTCATGAGATATAAAATATTTACCCAATGCATTGTAGGGAGATATAGGTCCCACCCATCTCATAATGAAATCATTCTTACTTGTACCACAAAATAAACTTAAAACATTCATCATAACCCAAAGAATAAAATGGGTTTCATAAACATCATTACATCATAACATAATCCATATAAAACAAATGGATATCATTTCATCATAAGAAAAATGAAACCATGTAAATCATATAGAAATTATACTTGAAACATACACATATGAAATAATGTCATCTTAGATAGAAAATGGTTTTGATAAAACACTTGAAATGAATTCTTGAGGAAAATATACTTTCTTCTTCAAAATCATTCTCTTTTTACAAAAATGTCATGAAATTTTAAAATAAAAATGATTTTTTTGAAAATAGTCATGAAATATTTTGGAGGCTTCATAAAAATAAGGCTTTATAAAACCTTAAAAATCCATTCGTGCCGTATAAGTTAAAAAAACATTCTTCTCGTAGTTTTACCGGAAAAGCCAAAAAGTACCTCGTAACGTAAAAAAAAGAAAGATTCCTTACATACCATGTAGTAAAAGTCAAAATGGGTAAAAATTAAATTAAACATACATAAAAACACTTTTAGAAAACATGGACATGGATGATAACAATAACCCCTGTAAATACTTACGTATAAGCAATCTCGGATAAAAAAAATGAGATTTGCAAAATTATCCCTTACCTTAGGTCTGATATGCTTCGTACGTATCCAAACCTCCTTTATAATGATTTAAATAATGTCATTTACTTATTAAAGAATCATATTAATTGTTATTATATCATATATGGTTCACTTATGACTGTATATTACCCGTTCTTTTGTAAATTCCATGTTAAAGAGTGTTTTGGGTAAAATCGTTTCATTTGTCGTCTGTGTTTTGACTTGTAATTTTTCATATGATTACTTAGATCATGATTACTTAATTACAGAATATAAAAAATGATTTATATATAATATATATTCAGAATATACATATATATAATAGATCGATAAATGGAAAGAAATACACCGTTCATGGAGACGGTAGGCCGTACGTACACATGGACAATGTTTTCGTTTACTTATTGAGTTGAATGGAATTAAGTAGATGAAATAAATATATATATACATAAATACATTAGAATTATAATGTAATATATTTTATTATTACTTATTATATATACTTTATAATCATTCTTGAATGGTTATCGTGGAGAGTGAATCTCATCGCGTCGTGGAGACGGCATTCCGTACGTACGCACGAGCGATGATATCATTCCCATGATCGTCGAATTGTATTAAAGTGTATGTATAATATTATAGAATAAATATAACTTTACAATAATCATATATATTCATTAATTTCACAATTATACCCATCCAAGTAAGGTGGTGGTGGAAAATAGATAACACCACGGCGTGGAGACGGTATTCCATACGTACGCACGCGAGGTGATTTTTTTTTCCGTAGGATGGATAGAAGGTGAAATAGGGTTGTTTCATATTTATAATAACATATACGTATATGAGTTATACTGATGTTATTACTTCATAATGAAACAACTACAGAAGAATAAGTGGAAGAAGAAATAAAGTTGAAAGAATCGGTAACGGACATTACCTCTTCTTTGAAGCGCCTCTTTGAGACCTCCTCTTAGGGCACTAAAATTAGTCTTTGAAGATGACCAGGACCTATAGTATGTTTCTAGGGAAGTGGGTAAGTGAAATGGGTAGAGTTTTTCTGATCTTCAAGGCTCAAAATGGTGTGAGTAAGAGAGGGAGGAGGTGCCCTTTTATAAGGGAGGAGAGGGGCACCTTTGGAAATATAAGAAATATTAGTTTATATTAAATCCCAACCCCACTTAAAAACTTCCAAAATGACTCATATCCAAAGATTAGATGAGATAGAATTGCAATATCATCAACCAATAAAATTTAGACATGTTAGGAATTTATTTTAAACATTATCAACTTGATTTATCCTTATTTATTAATTTAATTTAATTTGTGGTAATATTGATCTAAAATTTAAATTATTATAAATAATTACGTATGTGTTGTGAATTTTCCATAATTTGACACTTTATGAAATTTTAGACCATATAAATATTAATTTATAATTTTTAAATATTTTTGTTATTTTTAAACAATTTTATAATATGTTATTTTTATAAAATAACAATAGTGTCAATTTTGACACTATTCATTTATTTGAATTTAAATAAAATATATACAGAAGATATGTTCAAAATAAAAGCTTTAATAGATTCATAAAAGGTCATATGTATCTAGAAAATTATTGGAGCACATTAAATAGTTCATATAATATTTATTTTATTATTTTTAAAACCATTTATTTGGTTTATCTCTTAATAAAATAATTACTACAACATTTTTTTATAATTATTTAATATACATATTTGTTGGATAAAAATTAAAAATAAAATCCTATGATGACTATAAATCTATTAACTTTCACAATAATACTTTTACTCTAATTTATCATCTTAAAATAACAATAGTTAAATTGTTATATTTATTAAATTATGAAGGTGACAACTTTGGCATCATTTAAAATAAAAAAATATAAGTGTCATAATCACTTTTATAAGGCTCCAAACGGTTATATATTAGGTAATTGGATGATTAATGTGTATATATACACTACCAATAAGTTTTGTTCAGGTTTTTGGTCCTTTTAATGGGTATTATTATTTCAATAAAAACTATATTACTAATTTTTCACTTAATAAATAATTTCTGCATCATTAATGTATCACCATTAATGACAATTATTTAATCCCTAAAAATTCTAAATAAATTATAATGAAGTAGATAATTTTATTATATTTCTGGATACTATTCATGTTCGAAGTTTTATGATGTTTATCACTAAATTAAAATTAATATACTTATAAGATTTAAGAAAGTGACATGTTGTCACTTTCTTTGGTTTTAATAATAATTAAGTTATTTTCATTGCAAAAAGTCCATTAAATGATTCTAATCTGACCCTTAGGTGATATGGGTCGACTTTTAGTCATCCAATAGTATTTTGGAAGGTGTTAGGGTAATTTTATAATCTTATATTTACCCTTAATTACCCGATTTACCTTTAACTATGGTAAATAAAATTTACCGTAGTTACTATTCATAATGCCCAAAAATAAAAAGTAGTCTATTAATATAATTTGGACCCACTGATTCCGAATATGGAATCCATTTTTCCAAATTCAATACACAGAATTTGCAGAAATTAAATTAAAATTAATCCCTTTTTCGAAAGAAAACGGGTTTTTGTTTAAAACATTACATAAGATTGAATTAATTTAACCTACGAATTCAAAGTAAAATCAATGCTAATGACATACATTATATTAAATGGTAAAAATATATTCTATTTATACTTTAAGACCATTCAATATTATAATTTAACCACATAAATTATTACGATGAAAAAAAGTTGTTTTTAATTAAAATATAGCGTGTTTTTACTATTCATTAAAATATGAAAGTTATCAGAATAACATGAAAATTTTATCCAAGGTAAAATTTTATATCCATATTCCAAAGAATAATTTTATTTTGTAAAATTGAACTTATAAACTTGTCAAAAACTAGATTTAAAGTGGGTGTTCCATCAAAAGGCAGCAAAACTGCATTTTTTGAAAAATACTTATTTTACCCGAAAAATTTATTTTGTTCTTATACCATGTTCTAGAAAATGTGTAAGATGAATAATAATGTTATAAAATTCAAAATATAGTTAATACTATTCATAACGGATAGTTCATAATAATATTATAATAACATATCTTTGTTTAGTAAAACCCGGTATTGCGTACAACACACGCTATCGAAGAAGGTTGCGATTGCGTGTAATGCAAGCCAAGTCAGGGTAGTGTATAGTGCAATACTTCTTTGTTGTTTCGTTATAACAGAATTCAACCATTTTTTTCATTTATACATTGAATATATATATATATATATATATATATATATATATATATATATATACTCGATGTTGCGTAGAATGACTATTATCAAACGAACTTGAAATTGTGTGTAACACAATCTAAGAATAGTGTTGTGTATACTGCAAGCTAATACGGTGTTGCGTATAGCACAAGATAATCTTGGTGTAGCGCATAGCAGAAGATATGAAAGAAATTAAAACGAATATATCTTATAAAATCTCAGGTTATTACATGTAAACCATATGGTTATGGGAGATTTTGATCACTTAATATGGAGCGATGAGGCTATATGGTTTGATACAGATGGTGTTGACTATCTTCGCATGTGGAGATAGATATTTATTGAGATGTGGTTGTATAATGTTCGTGATGTAGCTTTAAATGGTAGATTAAGCTATTAGGGTCATATGAACATATAAGAGATCCTATGGGGTTGTTTAGTAAACCCATTATGAGGGTATCCATCCATATATTAAGTTACATAAGAGTAATGGTGTTGGTCATTGGTATTAAGGAGGGGTACACCATAAAAGGTCGTGGTTGGTGGTATGAGAGACCACTAGATGGGAGTAATATGCACCCCATTTATATGAGATATATTGGGTATATTGGACCTAACTTTCTAAAGGAATAGTAATCTATACCATATTTTTCATCGAGTTATTGATTAAGTGGTTGGAAAATGGGTTGGAAGACTATGGGACTTGTGATGTAAAATATTTACATCTTTGGGGAATCATGTTTAGTTTTGGAAATAGAAATTTCATGTGATGTGTAATTGGTTAAAAGGTTAGGCGTGCTTCTAGTATGATAGAATGTGGATGTTCTATTTAACTTCATCCTTGATCAAGGTAGGTAAAGGCTCACTCAGGGATGGTCGAGAATGATTGGATAAAGTTATGTGGGGTTTAACGGATATCATTTATCAAACATTTTATACACTAGTATATATATGGATATTCGTTAGGGACACCGTTGGTTGTAGCCTACTAAGTCCATCCTCATGACATGAATGGGACTTACAAGACACATAAAGAATTTATGTTTCATGGTATAGGTAATGGTAAAGGTTCAACATTAGTAACCTATTGAAAATGTGAGTTTTTGGTGGTGTAAGAGATGAATTTCCTAGTTTTAAAAATAGTTTGGGTGATTTTTTTATACTGGGATGGTGTTGTTTTAGTTACTTTCGGACTTCTACATCTATGATCAGCCAATAGAACATAGTTTTTACTATTTTATGATTGGAATAGTATTTTGGATGCTCATTTAGATTATCATATGTATATTTTTTCCTATTTTTTATTATTATTTAAATTGTGTCACTATTTTTTTTTATCTTCATAGGGTATTGTATCCCACTACCACCTCTTAACAACTCATTTCTCAGAAGAATGCTTTAGTGTATGGAGAGGTATTCCTAATTTCAAGTGGTGAAATGGTATGATTACTATAGATTGATTTAGTTCAAGACATTACAATGTTTTATTAGAGACAGATAGTTACAAAGTGGTTTTATAATTGTGTTGTAGTGGATTGAGACTTAGTAAAAGTGTTCTGAAACATATTGAAATAGAAGTTGGGATAGATTTCATGTTGTGTTACCTACCAGGACAAGTATGGTCTAAATTAAAAGTTATGAGGGGAACTGAGATTTCTATTTGGTTTCTATTTTTACAGTTGGGTTATTTGATTTGAAAAAAAAATGCATATGATTTTATTGATTTTTTTTCATACTCGTGTCCATGAGAGGTAAGAGTTAATACTCATTCATCATTTTAGGCATGTAGGGATCACATGGAATGTGCATTCTTGATGTTAATTTCTATTTTGGTCTTAAAATAGAAAAAAAATGTAGTTGTTTAAAGTATCATCAATAGAGTAAATAGTTTTTCCCACATGATCTCTTGATATAATTATACTAAAATAAACTATAAAGGGTAGTGATTCTTTAAATGAAAAGGGTTTGACTATTTAAAGTGTCATAAACAATATTTTTTTTTACCATATATCTTCTTAGTGGGATTATACTCAGATAGATGGGGAGGTGATTTATTTTTTGAATAATTATGTGATCCTATGTGTGTATAGTGTGTGTTGTTCCTAACATTGACATCGATATATAGGGATATGAGGCTAGATAGTATGGGTATATGAATGGTAGTAATTTTTAAGGGTTAGTGGGTTTCACTGCCTATTATAACTTTCCCTATTTGTTATATCTAGGCTATTAAGCCTGTATTGATCATGTTATTTTTATTCTCAGTGTGATTCTACCTTGATAGTACCTATTATAATGTCAAGAGGGTATAGATGGGGTGTTATTGATGAAATCACTAAATGATTCCCCTGAGATAATGGGTAAGAATGATCCATAGATGGAGTCTTCATGGTAGGCAGGTCATCCATAGTGGAGATAAAAGTTTAGGAAGTTTTTTCATGAGCATCTTAGGGAGAGACTAGTGTGGGTTATCTAGATTATTGACTGAGGATATTATGGATCTAATCTATCCATATAATTCTTAACATGGGAGTTCCAGACACAAAATCCTCTATTTTTATATAAAGAATTTTTACTCCAGGCATCAAACTATTGGATTGAGTTAGTAAAGATTATACTTGATCAGATCAAGATTCTATTACGGTGGAGAGTAGAATTAAATATGTATAAGCTCAGAGGACTGATGATATTCTTATGGTATGTAAAAGTTTATAAAGGTATACATGAGAGTATTCCATGGAAATTATTCAAGGATATGTTCTATGAGTAGCTCTTTCTTGATACATTGAGGGTGGTGAGAACCCGAGAGTTCAGGCACCTTATAAAGAAAGACACTTTATTCATGGATTATTATGTGAGGTTCACATATTTTTTTGGTTTTCACTGATGCTTATGGGATATTAGATCTTAAATGTAGTGATTTTAGGATATATTATAACATAATATTAAGGTATCTATAAATATTTTCATATTGAAATCATTTTTATAGGTAGTGAATCAAGCACTAATAGCAGATAAAAACTTGAAAGATGGGAGTATATTGAGATAGAAAGTAGTTTTGAGTAAGGATGATAGTGTGGAATCAATTATCCATAATTGGGGATATTATGAGACCCATTAGGGTGGTAATAATATAGGTTAAACAATTCCACTATGGATTGGATCATCAGTGACATGTTTTCAGTGTAGAAAGATAGGGCATCTTCAAGCCAAATGTGACCGACCACAAAAAAGGGTGTTGGGTATACGACCAAATGGGATATCTTGAGAGGGTTTGTTAAAGTTCCTCATGGTAATATAGGGGTCACGGACTAAGAGAGACAAATGCATCTAAGTTAGTATCAAGATCTGGTATCTGGGATACAATTGTATGTGTGGGGTGTGGTAGTTGACGGGATACCCAATAGTGGGGGTTGTGGCTGATAGTGTGTCAAATTATGAAAGGAAAAAATACATATAGTATTCAGGATTTGGGTCATTTTTATTTGATCAATTTAATTTTTATGAATCCATATGAGGAAACATTGGCTGTTAGAGTTATTCCATGAGTGTGTTGGCTATTGACTTGTATGATGGATATTGGTGCACGGGGTGTAAATATGATAAATGGATTAAACATGTGCAGTTTAATAGGTGGAAATTAGATATGATGAATAATGATTTTGGATACATTGTTATTTATAATGAAAATTGGAATAGACTATTATTCAAAATGAAAATAGGCATCAGGTGTGATGTGGGGTGAAAGTGGGCATCGATGTGATACGAGAAGATGATGGTTGATGACTGGTGGATATGTGTGGATAGTCAGTGAGTACATGATTTTTTATGATGGAATACTATGAAACCATCATCATATTAGGTAATTTAGTTATAATTTGATAAAGTAATTGATTCCTATTATGGTTAATACCCATGGAATGGATCAGTTGGTTTGAATTGGGTAATAATAGTGACTAGGAAATAGAGGGATGTGTTCAAAGTTATCTTGGTGTTTTAGGAATATAGTGAGTGTGACACTTAGGTTTTTGTTATATTTTTTTAGTATTTCTAGGTTTCATAGGGTTATAATAAGACTTAATATAGGCAGTGTAAGTAATTAAGAAACTCAAACCAAGATCACCATGAAATATTAAATGAAACCATGCATATAAGAAATAAAAAAACTATAATGTTCATACCTTAAACCAAATCTACCACTATAAATACTTTGAAAGTATTAATATGGTATTTTTGAAGATCACATATTTATAGTAAAAGGAATCACACCTCTAGAGTTATCCATGGTTTGTTCTTGAATTTCTTATTGCATCATCAAAATCACCCACCCTTTACAACATACTAGTACCTTGATGTGAAAAAGAGGTAAGATAAGAGATATTTGTGTGGGAGGGTGTTTTGGAAATATCCTAGGAAAGATTTCATACTATTAAACATACTCATTGAATAGACACTACCTTCTTTATATATCTCTCTCAAGAATTATCCTTGAGTTTTCATGCATTTACTCATGCGTTATATCAAATAAGTAAATATGACAACCAAATCAAGTAAATATAACAATAATATAATGACCTCCAATGTGTTATATCATATGAAATAGCTCTTTAATAATATATAACATCTAATAATTATCTCAAATGATAACGGTTATCATTAAACCGTCCAAATGATCATACCATTATTTATGTCATACATTATAGAAAGTTGTGCATTTCAAGTTTCATAGACAGTGGTAGTAACACTAAATTATGATACCCATAAATAATACCTTATTCTTTAAATAGGAAGTGGTTTTATATCTTATTTTATTCCTTTATAAGAATCCTCAATTATTGAATGTGATTGGTCTAATTTCATAATATGCAAATGGTTCTTTTGGGAATATCCTCTTTAATATCCCACTTTCACTAAATCCTAAAAGACATTATGCCATTACACCTTATATTATATCATGTATAATAACTTTTCAAACCATATCTAAAAATCCTTTTGGATATCTTCCAAAAAATGTTTTGGAATGTTTTTATTAATTTATATTTGTATCAAATTATATGAAATTCCTTGGTAATACCCATCAAAAAAACTTATGGATTAACTATTAAATAATGTAAGACTAACTCTTGTAGTCAATATAAATCTCTATTCATTAAATCAAAATGTTCATCCCTATTAGACTTTATATATTTGAAAATAAATATGAATCTAAAGATTCTAAAATTTAAGCAATGTTCGATCTCTAAAAAATAATCAGTGATACTCAAGCTATAAATGGATCTCGTGTAATCTCCATCAAACACATATTTCTCTATATCTATGTCCACCAGTCACATCACATATTAGTATGATTTCTCGTAAATTCCCTTTTTCCATGACATTGAGTGACCATGGAACAAGGATTATATCAATCCCATGTAGAAAAATCATACATTCTTTTACTCTTTGATTATAAACTGAACAAGTTGATGAATATATCACATGTCATTCATCTTTACAGATAATCACATCACATGACCCTCAACTAAGTATATAAAAACATCATTTTTACTATCTAATTGCAATCACACACTCCTAAATATATCTAAATTAATGTCCCAGATTCCATACTCATCATATAAGAGGAAAATTACCATCTTGGTTGAGCTCCAATTGATGAAATAATCAACAACATACCCAACCACCCCATGATTTTCTGAGAATCAATTATTTCGTATAATAGGTATCAAAGAATTAAGTTTATCATGTTAGGTATCTCGCTAACATAAGGTAATGAGTAATCATATATGAGGTGATTTAAGCATCACTTATATAAATATTATATAATTTTAGATTAATATTCAATATATATCATAATAATACAAGATATATAACCATAAATATTTAGTTTATTTAGAGAAAATATACATAATAAACTTATTTTATGAAAATATTCAACATCTACCACAAATTTATTCTGATATAGTACTCATCTTAGACTTTTCCTACTTAAAAAATTTCTTCATAACCTAGGGAAATAGAAACATAATAAAGGGGTGTGATCAGATTATTAGTAAGGTTAAATATGAGATAGATCAGTCAATGATCATAAGTGAGTATAATATAATCATAATGGTGTGATAACATGATCATAAATTATGAAAAAATACCCAAAAAGTTAGTAACCATAAATCATGAGCCATAGAATAAGGCATTGGCATAACCAAATACATGATTGATAAGAGTGTTAAATCATCAATAATAAATCATCATCCATTAGAGCATATCATAATAATTAGACATGATTTTTTTGAATACACATAAGCATAGAAAATAATTTCATTTTTCAAGGATCACTTCCAAGACTATAATAATGGATAGAGACCCATAGGGGATTGGGTTCACTCTTGATTCCTATAAACATAGTGGACATAGTCCCATAGTGGTTTGGGTTCACTTCACATTCCTTTTAATATTATCTCATGAGATATTAATCTCCACTCAATTCATTTGAGGGATAAATAATTCTGACCTCACCAATCACATAATGAAAACCATACATATGTATGCCACAAGATCATAAAGGCATTCATCATTTCAGCATAGGTTAATTAACTTGTGGGAAAGAAACGGGATATATAAAAACATTATTAAAACTTCATTATAATAATCCATACAAAGTAATAATGTAGATGGTATCATTATAGAATATACTCAGTGAAGTATAATATTCTATAAAGGAGTTGACATAGATGAAAAATACTTGTATAAAAAAATTCTAAAAATTCTTTTAAAATAATAGAAAATATCCTTTTCTTTTGGAATCTTTTAAAAACTAAAAATTACAAGAACAATGGGAGTATGATTTTATTTAAAAAAACATAGTAAATTTTAAATTAAGTTTCATGAATAATAAAGTACATGATGATAGGAAAATATGTTCATTCCATAAATGTTTAAAAAAATCATTTTGATGCTCTTATAAAGAAAGTAAAAAAATGACCCATTAAGAAAATGATAAGAAGATTCCTTTAAAATTATTGTAAATAAATTCAATGATAGTATAAATTACCTTTATAAATCATTTAAAATTATATATTTAATTTTATAAAAAAAATTAATACAATTTATATGGTGGAAAATTATTCCTGACCAAAAAAGAGAAATAAGGCTGACTTTTATTAAAAACATTATTTTGGTTTTTTAGATTACCTAAAAGGGATAAAATAGAAATAATACTTAAAAACTCAAATATAACAAAATGGTAAGAAAATTTATGGGGTTTATAAAGAAATAACATGAAATTCCCCCAATATAAATTGAAATATAAGCAACATTGATAAAAAGTGAGAATGTAATATAAACCCTTACCTCAAGTCCCGACTTTCTTCATACACGATTTAACATCATGTATCATAAATTTAAAATTATTATCAATATAAAAAAATAATATTCATAATTATATTTCTATATATGATTCCCTTATAAATTATAATTATCCATTTATTAACAATTCTTTATTAAAATCATTATTTGGGTGTCAAATATTATTTTTCTAGGAATATTTTAGTTCATTAATTCCATTAGTTGACCAGGGTAATTTTTTAATCACATAAATAATATTAATAATGTAATAAATATTATATTTTTCATTATATAAACTTTTATAACCATCAATGTAAGGTGGTTATGGAAAATTAATTGCACCACTTCATGGAGGTTATACTCCTCACGTATGTACGAATGATGTTTTCATTTTTCAATGGATGGAAAGAAATGAAGTTAAATGATAATATGTATTTACATAATCATAATTACATTATAAATATCATAAATACTCATTAAATACATTTGTATTACCATCTGTGGGATACAATGATGAAAAATTAAATACATCTCTTTATAGAGGTGGTAGTTTGGACAAGCGCATAAGCAACGCTTTCATTTTCTATAGGTTGGATGATAAGTAGATAATGGTTATTCCATAAAAATAACATTTAAATTTATTATTGATATTTATTTCATAATATTTTTCTAGATATAATATATTTTTATGATATGTAAGAAGAAATAAACTTGAAAGAACTCAATTATGACAATTACCACTTCCTCGGGTATCTTCCTTTGGCTTACACATTAGTCCTCAGTTGAGTGGATATGTGAGTATAGGAAGTTTCCTTTTATAAGTTAGGGGAGTGTAAAATTTGTAAATTCCCTTAACTTTAAAATAATATAAATTAATTTTCCTGGGAAAGTGAAACCAAATAAGCCTAATTTTGAATACAATGTGATTTTAGGTATAAATACACTCAAATAGTCAAATAAAGACAAGGTTTATGTTATATTATAATCTTTATCCCTTATCTTAACACCTTTTAACATTTACCATTATAACATAACTCTTTACCTTGGTAACTTATTGTTATGTCTAAAAATGAAATTAAAATTATAAAAAAACGGACACGATGATTCAAAATATGGGATCCATTTTTTTAGATTCAATTTCTAAAGGTATAATAAATTACTTTTAATATGAGTGCACAAAAAATAATGAAAAACAATTTCAAGAAAAAATGACTTTTTAAGTGTAAAAATGAATTTACACTAAGATCATATATAGAATTTATCATTGTAAAATTTACTTGATTATGGATAAACCAATAATATTTTTATGACTTTAAAATCAATCCATAAACTAATGGATTATTTTTAATACTTAATCAAAGGAAAATAGATAAAATAGATTTTTTATTAGAATAAAATAAAACATAGATTCCAAAAAGTCAAGCATGGGTTTTAAAATTCAACACAATAGTCTTAAATGGTTTATTTTACTCTTTAAATACATATTTGGTTAATAAAAAAGTTTTTATATATTTTTATTTCATCATTATATCATAATTATGTCATAATATTTATCGGACATACAAAAATAGTATTTTATACTATTCACTTAAAACTAAACTTTTTTAGAAAAAATCCACAAAATTAACCCTAATATAATTTTGAAATGATGAATTCAAAGATTATGTTAATCTTTAAAATTAAAATTCTAAAATTTTAAAAATAAAACATATATAATATACAATAAAAATAATGTTGTTAAATAAGGAAATTCTATTTTTCTATGAATAATTAAATTAGTACTTCTTATAATTACTTAATAAATTTTAATATTTATGTATCATATAATTATATCATAATATATTTTTATTTTTATTATAGAAAAGAATTATTCACATTATTTAGGTGTTGTGTGCATCACAAGATATTAAACACATTGAGTTTATTAAAGATAGATATATTCTAAAATCATAAGGTGTTAAATTCTACCCCCATGTAAGTGTTTTTACCATGAAATTCTGCTACTATGTTGAAAAAATTGAGGATAATTATAAAACATAACATCCTTTTGTTCCCATATAGCTTCCTAAAATTTATGCTTTCTCCACAAAAAAATTGACCAGGTGAGTTGTCTTGTTCCATAGAAAATTATCTATTCGATCTAAAATCTCTACCGATTGTTCTTTATATGAAAAGTCATGCCCCAACAGTAAATCCTCTGAGTTCAATATAGGTGAAGTATCTGTTATGTACTTACTCAAAAGAGATGTGTGGAACACACAATGAAATTTGGAGAGGTTTGGTGTAAGTTCCATGTGATAAGCTACCATCCTTATATGATCATGAATCTCATAGGGACAGATATATCTAGGGTTCAAATTTTTATTCTTTATAAATGTCATAATATTCTTCCAAGAATATATGTATAGTTATACCTTATCACCAACTATGAAATCTATATCTCATTGATGATTTTTATTTTAACTTTTATATCAACTCTGAGATGCTATGATGTGATGATGAATGTATCTCTCTTCTATTTCCTCAATAGATCAGGTCTCACTAGTTTTCATTTTCCAACTTTATCCCAATATATTATAGTTATGCACTTCTTTATATATATATCTTCATAAAGAGCCATCTCAATGCTCATGAGAAATCTATTGGTGTAAGAAAATTTTAAAAGAGGAAGGTGTTGATCCAAACCACATTTAAAATCCATAGAAAAAGTTCTCAACATATATTCTAGGGTTTTAATGGTCCTCTTAGATAAAAAATATGTATAAGGATGATATGCAGTGTTAAAATTAAGCTCTCTATTCAATTATTTCTGAATTCTTATTCAAAACATCAAATTAAACCTTGGATCTCGATCAAATAAAATTGGGAGTGGTACTCTATTAAATCTCACCACATATTAAATGTATATCCCATAAAGTTGGTCAAGTGAGAAATATTTTCTTAAATAAATGAAATGAATTGAATTCTTAAGGTGATTTAATACAACCCAAATATATTTATGACCTTTAGATGTCATATGGAGTCCTATAAAGAAATTCCCAGTGATGTTTTCCCATATCCAAATAGGTATTCATAATGGTTGCATGATTCCAAAATATATTTGATATTCAACCATAATTGATTGGTAGGTTATGAAATATTGGTCTCAAAGGAAGGGAATCAATATAATATATCAACATGAGATCAAATACTTCATACCATCAAAATCAAATATCAAACAACTGGGGATATTGAGCATGTATATGTGACACTTATTCCAAATTAAGGTCACATAATCAAAATAAAGGCCGCACAGATTTATATAAAAAACCAACAAGGAATGAATATCAATCAAATAATAATTACAAAAAACCAACACTATATAATGAAACACCTCTGGAAACAATCACTTCATGTTGATTAAAAACAGAAATCATGGAACTTCATATAGAATAAAACATTATTATATCCAACACTACAACAAATTTGTATAAGTCTACCAAAAAATGAAAATATATACAAGATTTATCCTTAATTTTCATTCTATGAAATTAAAATTCATAAAATTAAGAATTTATTGTGCTTAAAATATCATGAACAAAGTAAATTAGTGTGCTTTAATAATAATTTATTAACAAACTTAGATATGAAACTTAAAACAGTTTATATTAAAAGTTTCTAAATTTAAAAGCAAGAAGATAAAAATTTCACTAAGCTGCTTGTATTAAAAAACCAAAAAGGATAAGAAACATTAAAATTGCAACCTTTTTAATCCTTCTTCATAATAATTCATTTATCAAAATACTCTTTATGGAAACAATTTTAAAATATTTTGTAAAATTAATTTTGAAATAAATACATGTTTCATAAAATAATTATTGTAGTTTATTTAATAAATCTTGTTTCCACAAAATTAATTTTCCAAAGTGTTTCTCATTGGAAATTATTACACAACATGAATAAAACATCCAAGGATGACATACTCAAATTAAATTTTTCATTTCCAAAAACATTTCATTATTAATTAAAAAATTCAAACTAGCTAATAAATTAATCAATTTAGTTTATCATTATTTATAAAATTTAATTATATACTAGATACTATAATTATAAACTAAAAAAAAATAATGTTAAACCAATTTTATAATTACAAGAAAATAAATCCAAAAAATCCACACATTGAAACCACTTTTTCATGACCTCCTCTCTCCAAGGTACCTCTTTTGGGACCGAAACAAAGAAAGAGAGATAATGATGCCTGAATCTTACCTCTGATATGGAACAAGTAGGTAACTAGTGTCGAGAGGATATAATCGCAAACATGGGAGGAATTACCCTCATAAATATTTGATAAGTAAGAGATAAGATGAGACTAACTACAAAAAAACTCCTAGTCATGATAAAAAAATAAATCATAATACAAGATGTGATTTCATACATAACTAGATAAAACTGAAAAGAAAATACAAAAAAGATAAACCCTTTATAGTATCCAAGAAGCTCTAACATATCACAAAAAACCCCAAAAACTAGTAAATATCAAGATTAAACACGAAACATATTTAATCACAAACTCAACCATTAATTTAATTCCCAAAATATAAAATATTAATTATCATCAACATGTGATAATAACCATTTCAAATCTTTAATATCCAGAATTATATAATAATTATTATCTACCAATAATTTTTTTTTCCTTCAAACCATTGTCTCATTAGTAGTTTATGGTCTCCTCCATGGATTCTTTAGGGCTTATTCATCTCCTCCCTCCACCATCTTCAATCAAATTAAATTATGAATAGTTTTCATTAAAAAATACAATGTAAACATCCTCCAACCATATCATCACGTATTCTTAGGATAGTTAATTTATTACCTTTATAATAAATGTTTATTGTTATTTGGGATTCAGCATAATCATGGATAAATCCATTCAAATTCCTATGAATATTATTTTTTGTGTTAAGGGAGTTATTGGTTATTTATTTCAAATAATTATTATTTATTAAATTGGGATTTAGTGGTTTAGTGATTTTATTATGGTTTTCATGATTTGACACAATGAATAATGATATTTGGGTCTACTTTATTTTGTGTCTCCATTTAATTATTGGTCCTATTTTTTCTTTCTGAGGTAAGAAAGAAATATAATGGGGAGAATTATCACATCTCACTGTATTTTAGGTACTACCATCTAATTTCTTTTCATTTCCTCATACCTTTATTGATCTCTGGTTATTTCAAGTTGTTTTTAGTTTCTAATAGGGTTAAAAGGTGGGGCTAGACGGGATTTTAAATAGTGTACATGAACCTATAGATAGAAAAGATATAGGTGGTCCGCTAACTAGATTGTGAGAGATACCAGCCAGCCAATGAACTAACTTGGGCTAACCAAGGCTACATAAAGTCCACCGGGTAGCCATTGATGAAGTTATATCCAAGAAAAGCAGGGAAATATCATATTTTTTCTTTCAATCCTCTATTTTATTTCTTCTTCCTCCTCCCTCGTGAATAAGTAGTAAGACCCATATAATAGAAGTAATTTCCATTAGAAGTGAATGTTCATTCTCAAACAGATAAAAAATCATAGGTTAATTCAAAATATAAATTAGGTATTTCCTTTATTATAAATTGATATGGTCTCTATATATAGAGAGACAATACATTTCCAAAATCACGTAAAATCTAACCAAAGGGAGAATAAAAATATTTATAGGAAGCACATTCCCACAAACTTCTATTAGATAGGGGTTATATACTTAATATGAAATCATCACAACATTATGATTTTTCATTGATAAATAAATTTATAACATTTTAAGTGGTGATGTGTTACTATAAGAAACGTATTTATATATAAAATAGTGGGTAGTAACTAAATAAAATAATACATTTTTAATTAAAGAGTGGATGATAAGTGTACCATTCACCACTTCATTCTCATGAACCACTTTAATAGTTGTTATTTCATAAAACTTCCCTTTTTTCCTTTGGATTAGGATATTATTGATGTTGATTTTATTCATTAATCCTTGGATTCATGAATTGTTATGTGTCATTTCCATACTTCTTTCAATTATGGGGTTGGAGCGTGGGTGATAGTTTTAGTTAAGATTTCTCACCATTCATTTAATTTGTTAACCTCTTTATATCAATTAAACATTTATTTTCTCAATGGTCTTCTTCTATACACTTAATCAATTTATCTACCCTCTTATATAAATTCCCTTCATACGTATTTCTACACTTTCATCATAAAAAAAAAAGATTAGTTTTTTTTTCCTCCATGGGTTTTATTATTTGAGTCTCCACAAAAATCATTTTTACTATTATTATCCCCAAAACCATGAGAATAATGAGAGTCTGCACTCTTAATTTCTACCTTAAGAGTAAATAAAGAAAAATATCTATAAAATTATTTTATATAAAATTAATTTCTGAAACATGGTCCTAAGACACAAAATAATCGATCAATTTTACTTTTAGGATTGGTGACAAAACTAGAAACATACCATACAAGTCTTGTGAAATTTTCCTTATATATATATCAATTGATTCATCATACTTATGATTCAGTTCTAGGAATTCCATCTCCATTTTAGTTTTAAGGTATCAAGGAAAATAATTATTGAAAAATACCTTCTCAAACTCTTAATTTCATGGATTCAATTTTTTCTTCTTTCTTCATATTCTTGATAAGAGTCCATCAATGATCAGATTCACCTTCTAAACAATAAATAGCCAAAACAACCTTATAATGGTCTAATTACTATATAATAAAAAATATATTTTGATAATATTGATCTATTTCTCATTAATATGCGTATTTATGGACCCACTAAAGGAAGGTGGGTGTTTCCATATAAAATAATTAATGGTGATTTGTTCTTTATTTTGGTCATTTAGAATTTCAACATGATTCTTATCACCTTTCATATCTTGAGATAGTTGGGTGAAAATAACCAAAATATTTGGTATCTAATATCCCATTCTATTTGGTTTCTTATAAGTATGGTAATTGTATTGGATGCCACATTCATTATTCAAATGATTCCTCCTAGCCCTAGCTATTGACAAAAACCAAAATAACCAGCATGGGTATCAATAAACTTTAGTCGAATTAAGATATGATATTATAATTAAAATCATTCTTGAGAAGTCCTAAGTTATGAAACCCTCTCTCAACCCATGTGATGGTTGATGTATCAAAGGGTGGTGAATTGAGTGCCTGATAAAAATTTCTGTTAAAAATGATTTAAATAAAATCCCCCAATTTAAATAAAATATCCAATTTAGTTAAAATAGTAGTTTGATATAGGTATTTATATTTTAAAATAATTATAAAATATTGATTAGGTCTTAGGTAAAACAGTATACAATGTTATTTTATCCTTTTAAAACAATATAATAAATCAATACTTTATATGAACACTAATTAAAACTAACTATTAAAGTAGTGGTTTTTTTCAGTTTAAAAAATAAATAGTTCTAAAGAAAAGAAATAAAGTAAAAAAACACATAGTAAAAATTGAATACAAGTGGTTTAGTCTTATGTAGAGACTTAGTCTTCTCCGCTTTTCAATCACCTAATTCCAATAAGTTTATATAAAATAAACTTTTGATCCACAACCTGGATTAGGTTTTACAAAAATATACCAACTTTCAAGAGCACACATGGCCTCTTCCACAGTTTTCATGGGGGTAAAAATAAAAAATAGGTCCCATAAGAACTATATTATAGTTATCATGGGATAAATATATGAAAATATTGTTTGAGAATATATCAAGTATCTTTTAGTTTAAATCAGGAGACAATGTGCGTATAATAAAAAGAGTACACACACACTACTCACAATATAGAAGATAAATAAATAAACACAGAATGTAATAAGAGTACACATATAGTTTTTCACTTAATGATATGATCAATAGCTCATGACTCTTGAATGTAGTTTGAAATGTATCTCAACTAAAGTTTTAAGATATTGCTGAAGAACATGGTGTCATAAACTCCTTCTTGTAAGTTTGTAGGAATTTGTACAGATATTCAACAAGATTTTCTTCATTTATAGTTAATTGTATGTAGGAATTATTCTGTTATGGAACACTTCATAGATACTCATCTCTCTTCATGTTTAAAGGTATACCTTTTCATTCATCACTTCTCTCTCCTATGCATGAGGGATTCTGCTTCATCTTTTCATAGCAACTGCAACTAAGATGATCCACCAGATCATATGTTCCTCGTACTACATGTTCTCATACAAAATTTAATGCCTCTCTATCGAGTAATGAAGGAACAATCACTAGAATAATTAATTTAATTAAATTCAATAAACTATCCATTAGAAAAATTCAATTTAAAATAAACATAAACACTAGCAGTGTGTCTTTAAAGCAGGGACACTTCTAGTGGTGACTCTTTGGAATGGTGACAATTATAATGGTGTCCAAGTCTGGTGGTGAGAAATTGGAACAATTTATTGATATAGTGGTGATTCAGGGTTTGGTGGTATATCAGGCTAGCGGTGACTCATACTTTGTCAAAATTACGTTCTGGCGATGAGTCGTGCTGATGGTTAGTCATCCCATTACTTATATATTTTTTAATTATAGAGGAATTACTTACTTGAAGGTGTCTTAAGGTGCCGGTGAGACTTCCTTGGTGGTGTCTCAAGGCAATGGTGAGACTTTCTTGGTAGTGTTTCAATGCGATAGTGAGACTTTTTTGGAAATGAGACATGCTTGGCAGTGAGAATTTTCTATAATTTTTCAAATGTTCATCTCAATGGTGGCTCATCCTTGGCGGTGAGTCTTTGTTTAATATGTATCATACTTAGGAAAATGTCACCAATATGTCTCATAATATAAAATTCCAATAGAAAACATGAAACTCATTAATTATCACAATAATCATAATTTGATGATCATTAAAATAAGGAGGTCAACAACCACCCCCTTTTTGATGATCACAAATCATGGATTTTTATATTCATAGAAAAAAGGCTAAATCATTACATTTTAATTTAAAAACATATTATTAAAGGGGAAAATGTGTTTACATAAAGAAGTAAGATATCAAAGGAAAATAAGGAAGGAAAAAAATATCACATTATATCAAAGGAAGGTAGAAACGTTGAAGGCAGTATGGAAGTAAAAAAAATTAATCCAGAATAAATTTCATAATAGAGCTATCCCCATTTGGGGATTATCAAAAAGTGCACAATAAGACACAAAAATTAATATAATGTGAATAAAATATGAAATACATGATAAAAATAGAACAAAAATGAACAAAATAAGATTAATTATGTAATTTATATTGAAAAAAATTCATCGAAGGTACAATGAAAAAGATCCAACAAAAAGGTTACACAAAAAATATTCCCATCAAAAACAAAAATTATAATTGATGCTTCTACTCAGTCTTGTTGGAAGGATCCAACAGTGCTTTTCCCTTGTCCTTGTATAAGGTAGAGGGCTTAGCAGTAAGTCATGAAGTAACTATAGAAATGGTTGAGGGTATTGAAGGGATATCTAAAGGAACATTGGTAATATATGAAGGAGGTTGAAGTTCTCAAATGAGGATCATCTGAATATGTTGTACCACCTGACTGGGAGTGAGAGAAAATGGCTAGAACTTAGTTGTAAAATTTTTAAGAGGATCTCTAGCCACTCCAGGATAGAAGTACTCTCAGGTAGTTGTAGGAGGAGTCAAATGGGAAAAAAATATGGATGGACTCACGAGCTACAATATCAGTACTATGCACATGAATAAATGGTTTTATAAGGTGTATCAATTCCATTATAATATTTCCACCTCGCTCCATTAAACTAAATAACTATTTATTTTCTTCCACAAAAAGCTTCAGCAAAGGATCTGAGACTTTAAACTGATAGAATTATTCTTTAAAGGCTCAATTCACAGGATGAATCCTCAAATTATCAGCTATAAACTTGAAATTGTAATCCATGGCTTGATTATTATATATCCTTGAGAGACGGTACTTGATAGAATTGGTTATAGTTTCTCAGTTAGACTTCATGTCCTTAGAATATTTGGTAATTAACTTTAGAACATGATCACTATTATATCTTATTCTTTTTATGGTTTATTGAGGCTGTATAGTAGCATCACTTGAAGTACCAGCTGAATCATATCTAAGATCTTCTCTGATCACTAACCTGGTCAACAAAAAATAAAAAACCAGAGGTGGAGGACCATTATAACTAGAATCCACTGAGGTACGCTTTTCCAATCTCTCGGTAATAGAATCCAAAGAAGCTGCAAAAGCATATTGTTTCCCTTCCACAATAGATCTCAAATACTCTATTTCACTGGAAAGTATTTTATTCTCAATTTTCACTTCTTGAATATGGTGAATCATCTTCAATTGAATGTGGTGAATCACAAATTCAAATATATGTCTAGAATATTGTTAACTTATCTTAGTATTAAGTATTTCATGGATTTTTAAAATCTTATCAAAATCAAAAACTAACTTTTCTATAAAAAAAATCCAAGTCACCATTAGTGACCACATCAATAGAAACAGATGGAACCATAGGTGTTGGAACTCTCACGGAAGCAAACCTTTCTAACAAAGCAATAACATCAATTTTATTTATCATTGATCCTCTTGGATCTCTTTCTTCTTGAAATGAAGGTTCACCAATATTTGGTGAACTACTAGCAAAAAACCCCATTCCTCTAACATCGAGTCAATACTAATTTCTGAAGGCTTAGCAGCAATCTAAACCACTAAAGAAACAGAAGCTATTGATACTATTATTTCAGGTACACCAAAGAGATCTCAATTGTTCTATGTTCAACAAAAGGTGCACCCCCATGTGCTCATCAACTGAAGGCTTACCATAAGTAGCCACATCTCTCAAATGAAAATCAACATAGGTCACAATAGATCTATAATGAAAAACAATATACTCTAAATTCTTTAATTTAATCTTTTTAGGCACACACTGCTCAACATCAGTAATAATTCACATATTCTCAACAAAAAATTTGATCTGACTCTATCTAATCATCATCAACTGGAATTTGGTTTCCATTAATTAAAGCATCAACAATTTGATTACTTCTCTAACTTGGGTATTTGACCCACTCAATAGATGCATCTCCTTCTTTTATAGTTGCAACATCTATTTCACTAACAAAATTGGGCCTCTCTTATTATATGGAAACAAAAACACTAGGAAAAGTTATAAGATCTTGAGGAATATCAACATCCTCTCTTATAATTTTCCCATTGGAACTATTAGGATTTGATCCTCCATTATCATCATCATTTCCACTTCCTTCTTCACCTGCTTCATCACTATTATTCCCATCTGATTTAGAACTACTTTTGAACTAATCTTATTATGAGACTTAAGTCTATTACTCATCACTTTTTATAAATATATCTCCCTTAGGTAGATTTCTATATGGAGTAAAAGCTCCATATGTGATAGTAGGATATTTAGAAGACAGGTCAGGGTCTCTTCCCTCATAAAAATAAAATTCATTCTCCTCTTATTGTCTATATGCACCAACCTCTTATTCCTTATCACTGTTAGAGTATCCAACAATTTTATCAGACACTATATGAGGGTCAACAAGGTATCTTGGTCTAGAAGGATGATCTATAAGATTAAAATCATTATAAATATTTTCATTATCACTTACCCACTACTTCTTCCATGGGTTCTAGATGATCTTTATCCTTGCGAAAATAATTATATTGATACAAAATCCATCAAAATCCACTATAGATTCTTCATTTTCATCAACTTGACCTTTGGATTTAAGAATAGTAGAAATAAAATTCATGTAGATAAGATAATTCGATCTAGAGGTTAGTTTGGTCATTTCCATCATATAAAGCATGAGGTATCTAAAAAGGTTTATCTTATATCCTATTTCCATAAGACATAAAAAATATACATCTTGATATATTAAGGTACAAAAGTCACCCTTTATTGGGCATAGAAAATGATGGATAAACTTGAAGAGTAATTCCCACTCTCTATCTAACTTAGAGGCAATCATCCTTCTAACAATTCTATCTCTAGTGAACTCAACAAGGTCTTCTTCATAGTTAAAATAATCACCATCATCTAGAATGGATCCTTAGTAGTCATTGAACATGCCTTTATGTGGGAATTTTAAACAACTAGCCCACTATTTTGAATAAAAGGCTATTATATGGCCATTAATCCTCTTTCACACCCAGAATTCTTCTTATTCTTCAAAACCAAACTCCAAATGATGATAAAACTAATATACCAACCTAGAATAAAATGGTATCTTATCTGAAGATAAAAAATCCATCCATCATTGGTTCTGTATAACATTATTCACTAGTGACTTACTGGATGACAACCATTCAGCTTAAACTTCTCTTTCTAGAATGAATAATATTTTTATGAGCTCGGGGTTCACTGGTTCTATAGGTGTAGGACAACTCAATTCACCTTTCTGTTTCTTTGCAAAATGTGACTTTTCCAATAAAGATTCTAAATGTCGATCACTCTGGACATGGAGGTCATCTCGGTTTTCTAGGTCTAAGGTAAAGGGAAGGTCAAAAGGTTGGGAGATAAAGATTACAGAAGGCTCAAAATAAAAAGGTTCAAGGAAAGATTGTGTGTTTAAACTAAACAAAGTTTCTAATTTATTATTTTGTATTTTTAGGGATCTGGTAAATAAAAATAAAAAATATGGAAAAAACACAAATTGAGTTATAAAATAAACCATAATTGAAATAAAAAATGGCAGTTTAAAAATTAGAATTGAAATTTTAATAAAGGCGTCAAAAACCAATAGTGAGACTTACAAGGGAGAGACATCTACTAGCGAGAATTCCAATAGTGATAAGTCCAATAGTGAGAAATTCAATGGTGAGAAGTCCAATGCTGAGACATACCTAATAGTGATACATTCCCAATGGTTAGTCCTAAACAATTAAACTTAACCAAAATTCATCATAACTAATTCATGTTTGATGTAGGTCATTCTATCAGAATTCAAAGGCTTAATGAATATATCAATAAGTTGATGTTATACACCAATGTATTTAAGAGTGATATCACACATTTGAAAATGATTTCTCAAAATTTTATTTCTTACATCAATATGTATTGTTCAAGTATGTGACATAGGATTCTTAGAAATATTTTTATCACTTGTATTATCACATTTTATAGGTATAGGTCTGAATTGATATACATATTCTAGTAATGTGTGTTTCTTCCACAAAATTTGTGTACTAAAAAATACCTACATATGTGTATTCAACTTCAATAGTATATAGTGTAACAAAATTTTTCTTCTTACTACCCTAAGAAACTAGAGACTTTCCTAAAAAGTGACACGTTCTAGAGGATTTTTCTATCTAACATACATGCACTAAAATATGCATCTAAATAACTTAACAAATAAAATGCTTTTCCTTTTGGTTAAAACAATCCTAAATTGGTAGTATATTTGAGGTATCTTAAAATTCCTTTTATAGCAACCAAGTGTGACTCTTTTTTATTTTCTTGAAAGTAAGCACACATACACACACTGAATATAATATCAGGATGGCTAGTGGTAATATAGGGAAGACTTCCAAACATACCTCTGTAATTGGTTTGATCCACTGGTTTCCTTGCTTCATCAAGATCTAATTTATAGATTTTACTCATAGAAGTGTCACTAATCTTAGTGTTATCCAAGAAAAAACATTTTAAAAGATAATTTGTATATTTACTTTGATTTAAAATGATTGCTTCTATATTTTCAAAAATATGAAAACCAATAAATAATTTTATTTCACCCATTAAACTAGTTTCATATTCCTTTTGGATCATTTTATAAAAATTAATACATAAGTCATTTTTTGAAGATCAAAAAATAATATCATCTATAAATATCTATACAACTTAAACAGCTTTAGAAATTTATTTTATAAAAATGGTAGGATCATCTATACCTTTTGAAAACCCTTTTGAAATAATAAAAGTGATGAGCCTATCATACCGATCTCTAGGGGATTTTTTAAAAACCATATAAATGTTTTATTAATTTTAAAACTCTATTTAGAAAATAGGGATTTTAAAACCATGGGGTTGTTCAAAAAAACATCCTCAATTATATACCCATTTAATAAAAACACCTTGACATCCATTTGATAAAATTTGAAATCTACATGAGCTCATAGGCTAACAGGATTCTTATGGATTCAAATATGGATATTGGTGCAAAGGTATCCTCATATTCTATTCCTTCTGGAATATAACATTGTGTAACTAGTATAGCCTTGTTTCTTACTATAGTGTTTTATTCACTTACCTTGTTTCTAAACACCCATTTAGTGACTATATTCAAGGTTTCATTGGGTCTATCCACTAGTTACCAAATTTTTTTCAAACTGATTTAACTCTTCATGCATTTAAATTACCCCTAATTCATCATTGATTGCATCATTTATGTTCTTTGGTTCAAGCTGAGACAAGAATGATTGATGTTCAACCTGATTTCTAAAAGAATCTATAGTCTATGTAACTCTATTTAGGTCTCTGACTATAGAATCTGATGGATAATACTTAAGGATGCCAATATCTCTATAAAAATTAGGACTGGTCACTTTAAGTTCTTTGATATGTTTAGGTTTTGGAAGTTCAAAAAATTCCTTAGAACTAGATGATTTCTATGACTGTTTCATAGCAGAATTGATAGGTTTAAAATTTAAGTTAAAATAAGATAAATCTTCCTCAATATTTTCTAGGGAGGACTTAGTATCATGTGGATCTATCTCATCAAATTTTACATGAATATATTATTCCATAGTCTTAGATATTTTATTAAAAACTCTATATACTTTACTGGGAATTTAATAAACTAGGAAAATTCCTTCATCACTTTTTGAAGAAAATTTGTCCAAATTATACTTAGTGTTAAGAATCAATACTTTGTAACAAAAAGACTCTAAATTAATTAACCTTAGGCTTTCTATTGTTCTAAAACTCATAAGGGGTATTTTTCAATATAGGTCTAATTAAAAATCTATTGATTATATAATAGGTTGTATTCACGTCCTCTTCCAAAAAATAGATAGGTAAATCATATTAATTTAGCATAGTTCTGGCTATCTATAGAAGAGTTTTTTTCCTACTTTCTTCAACTCCATTATACTGAGGGGTCCTAGGAGCAGATAAGTTATGACTATAACCATTTTTTGAGAAAAAATATTCAATTTCTTGATTCTCAAACTCATTGACATGGTAACTTCTTAGGGTCTTAATCCCATGTCCACTTAAATTTTCTACAGATCAAGCATACTTGGTAAAATAATAACATACTTCACTTTTGTGAGCTAGAAAGAACACCAAAGTATACCTAGAAAATTAATCTACTAATACATAGAAATTTTTATTCCCATTTAGACTTGAAACTCTATATGGTCCAAATAAATCCACATAAACCAACTCAGGAGGTTGAGAATTTGAAACTTCTTTCTTTGATTTAAATTAAATCTTGTTTTGTTTCCATTTTTTATAGCGTTTACTAACTTTGTCATTTGGGAACTCTATTTTGGGTATATTCTTAACTAAACCTTTCTTAGTAAGCTTCCTAAGTGAGTGAATATTTTAATGGCCTAGTCTGCTTTTCCAAATCCAAGTTTATTTGCAAAGAACACTCAATCAGGAAACATTTTGAGAAATTAAATAATTAAGATCAACAGTATAAACATTTTCATTTCTTAAAGTTGTAAAAACTAAATCATATTTAGAATAAAAAAATTTACATGCATTTTTCTCAATTTTAACATGAAAACCATAATCATGTAATTATTATATGTTGAGAAATTTATATTCAAATCATCAACAAATAATAATTTGGAAATTAAAACTGAATTGTTGTTACCATTCTGGACAAGGTTGATGATTTTCCCTTTAGCATTATCACTAATGGTGACATTACCATCATCAACCTTTATTAGATTATTGAGACTAGAATAGTCTCATATAATATTCCTTGAACATCCTCTATCCAAGTAACATAGAATTTTATAGGAGGTCTTCAAGCAGTTTCCTACAAAACAAAATTATACAAGAAATGATTTTGGTACCCAGATTTTCATGGGTCCAGAAGTTTTAGTAATTAGGGGTTTAGGAACCCGTATTCTTTTTAACATATCTCTTATAAATATACTATAAACTTTTTAAAATAAAAACATTTTTTAGTCATCTATAAAAATAACTAGCAATAAAATTTTCAAATTTGGACTTTGGAACAAATGTGATTTCTACTACTCTTCTCTTGTCCAGGTTGGTATCCTATACTAGTAACATATTTTGGAGAAACTTTTTTCCTAAAAATTTTATAAGATTTTAACTAAAATTGATAATCCTTTTTAAATCCTTTTTAAGTTTCTTATTTGAAAATTTAATTTTAGAATTTTCCTTTAGTAACTGAACATTATTTTCCTTCTCAATTGATAAATCATATTTAACAATGGTAGATAAATCATGTTGTCTCTTGAGAAATTTGTACTTATCCTTAAGTTCATTAAACATATATTCTAGAATTTTTCAATATTCAAACATCTCTTCTTGAGACATGTCATCATCATTATGTTCATTCTCAGAACTATCGGAATTAATCACAAGAAAAACAATAGAAACAACAAGTATATCAGAGACATTAGTCATGAAGCACATATTGGATATATCCAAATTTGGTTTATGATTTGAGTCTGAATCACTGGAGATGTCCTTAGAAGAACTAAATATTTCTTTCATATCTTTCTTAAACTTTTATTCCATATCATAATACTTCTTTTTTATTTCATTTTGGGATTGTCTATATTGACATGACCATTTATTTTTCATTCATAAAAGGTAATTTCAATATCATATTTCATCCAATCCTTTTTCCATTTTCCTTTAGTTTCATACTTCCCTTTATAACTAGGCTTGAAAAAATTATTCTTTCTATAGAACTTCTTAAATCCTTTGTCCTGATGGTTCATCTCTTCATCACTATCTGAAGGTGATACATTGTCACTTGAACATTTAGTTTGGATATTTTCCTTTCTTTTTTCTACCTGTATGGATGCAGTATACTTGAAAGCTACTCACTTTATTATTTTATCATCATCATCTTCTCAGATTACTTTCAGTTCTTCTTTATACATAATCATTTTCCCAATCATCTACTTGACTGATAGTTTTCTAATGTCAAATGAATCTCTACTTGAAATAGATGTGCATATCCATCTTTCTAGAAGGAATATTAACAATCTCATAATATGATCTCTATTAGATATTAGATTTACTAATGATATCATAGTGTTCACAATTTCAATAGACATGAGATACATTTCAGATAGTAGTTCATAAGGCTTAATTTTGAAAGTATCATACTTAATAGTATATGTATTTAGTCTCATCTCCTAAATATTAATTGTTCCTTTAGGTGAAATGTCTAGTGTATCCCAAATATCAAAAGAAGTTTTTCAAGAAGAAATTATATTAAACTATTAATCTACTAAGGCATAATACAAGGAATTCATGGATTTAAATTTATTTTTATAAATAGTTTTGGTATCTTTATCCCAACTAACTCTAGAAATTGAAGGCAGTTCATATTTATCTTATATGGCTATCCAAATCTCAAAACTCATACTCTATATATGAATTTTCATCTTTATCTTCCACTGAACATAATTGCTTCCATTAAAAAATGAGTTCTATTGGTAGCATAACCTTTTTGATTATTATCCATTTAAAGAGATAAATTTATAACTAATATAAATTTTAGATATTTAAAGAACATCTAAAATCACAGTTAAATGTTTTTGAATACTTTGATAAAAAAGCTTAATACTTTGACGAAATTTTGTTCAGAGTGAGTATCTAAAGAGTTGGTGAATTGAGTACCCAATAAAAATTTCTATTAAAAAATGATTTAAATAAAATCTCACAATTTAAATAAAAAATCTTAGTTAGTTAAAACAATATTTTTATATAGGTCTTGATATTTTAAGAGACTTATCAAAGATTGGTTTGGTCTCAAGTTAAACAATATACAATATTATTTTATCCCTTTAAATCAATTTACTAAATCAATAATTTATATAAACACTAATTAAAACTAACTATCAAATTAGTGGTTTTGTTTTTCAGTTTAAAACAGTAACAGTTCTAAAGAAAATAAATAAATTAAAACAAAACACATAATGGAAATTAAATACCAGAGGTTTGGTCTCAAGTAGAGATTTAATCCTCTCCACATTGAAATCACATACTGCTAGGTATTTTATATAAAATAATATTTTTATTCACAAATTGGATTGAGTTTTAAAATAGTATACCAACTGTGTAAACCACACATGGCCTCTTCTATATTTTTTACTGGAGTAAAAATAAACAACAGGTCACACAACACCTCTACCACAATTATCATGGGACAAAAAAATAAAAATATTGTTTGAAAAGATAGCAAGTATCTTCTAGTTTAAAGTAGGAGAAAGTGTGTGTATAATAAAGAGAGTACACACACACTAATTGCAATGTAAAAGCTAAATAAAAAATAAAATATGTAAGAGTAGTATAGTGATCATGTTTCTCTATCTAATAGGCTCTGCAACTTATGACTCTTGAATGTAGTTTGAAATTCATCTCAAGTTGAGTTTTAGGATATTTCTAAAAAACATAGTGTCACAAACTCCTTCTAAGTCTGTATGAAGTTTTCTAGATATTAAATGGGATTTTTTTCGTCAATAGTTAATCACAGGAATGAATGCTTCATGCATGGAACACTTCACATATACTCATCTCTCTTCATGTTTAAATTTATATCTTTTCATTTATCAGTTTTATCTCCTTTTCAAGAGGTTGCCTACTTCATATTTTTATAGCAATAAGAAAAAAGATAATCCTCTAGATATTATACTCCTCATACATCACATTCTAACACTAAATTTAATTCCTCTCTATCAGGTAATGAAGGAACAATCATTATAATAATCAATGACATTAAATTTAATAAACTATACATTATAAAAATTAAATTCAAAATAAAAACAAACACTAGAAGTGTGTCTTTATATCAATGACACTTCTGGTGGTGAATCTTTAGAATGGTGACACTTTTAGTGGTGTCTAAGTTGAGTAGTGAGACATTGGAACGATGTCTTGATCTGGATGTGAGTCTAGGTTCGGCGGTATGTTAGGTTGGTGGTGACTAATACTTTTTCAAAATTCCATTCTGGTAGTGACTTGTACTGATGTTGAGTCAACCCATTATTTAGCCAATTTTTTTTATCATTATGACTTCCTTGACAGTGTCTCAAGGAAATGGTGAGACTTCCTTATAGGTGTATCAAGGCAATGGTGAGACTTTGTTGGTGACGACTCATAATTAGGAAAATTTCACCAATCTAACTCAAAATATAAAATGCTAACAGAAAACATGAAATTCATTAATTTTCACAATAATAATGATTTGATGACAACTAAAATAAGGATTTCAGAACCATGAATTTCTAGGTTTCAGTGTATGTTTTTTATGGTAACCCATATTAGGATTTCTAACCTAATTATATTCAAATCCATCAAAATGGTTCATCAAAAGAATGTGAATTAACCAAATCATAACCCATGGGGGTGTAAAACAAGGTGTATAGTTAGGCTTGTTTTTTGTGAATCAAGTAAATATAGAGTTAATATCCAACCAGTGTTTTTAAATGTTATTACTCATCAATGAATTTATGTCAGATCATGCATTCACTTGTCTATATCTAGATAGATATATCCTTACAATGAAATCACACACTCCACACTTTACCAAAATTTAAGGATATTTCCTATATTTTTACTTATCCATAGGGTTCTCAATATGGTTTTCTAATCCCAATATCAATAAAAAACAAACTTTTATTTAATACTAACTAAGGTAGCCTGATCATCACTTATATAAATATTAAATCATTTTAGATGAATATTCAATATTTATGAAAATAAACATGTCTAAGAACCATAATGGTTTAGTGTCTTTAGAGACTAGATATATAATCAACTTATTTAATGAAATATCTTTACAATTTCCCAAAAATTTCTTCTCACATGGTAACTTAAGTATAGATATCATACTTAAAACCTTTATCTATAACCTGGGTAAATGGAAACATAACAAAGGGGAGTGCTTAGATTATCAGTAATGGTAAACATGGGAGATATCAATCCATGATCATAAGTTATCAGAATAAAATGATAAGGGTGTGTGAAATGATCATAACCAATAATAAAATACTTAATAATTAATATACCAAAAATCACAATTCACCATGTAAGGATTTTTCATAATAAAATACATGATTCATAAGAGTGTGAAATCGTCAATAATCAGTCATGAGTCATGAGATCATATCATAATCACAAGACATATTTTTTTATACACATAAGAATATAAAATCATTTTCTTAGTCATGTATTACTTAAAAACCTATCATAGTATACAAAGTCCCATAGTGGATTAGGTTCACTCCTCATTCCCATAAATATAGTGGATAGAGCCCCATAGTGGATTCAGTTCACTCCCCATTACCTTTTATATTATCTCATGAGATATCAAGATTTACCAAATTAATTTCGGGGCTATATAATTGTAGTCTCACTTATCACATAATTAAAACCATACATATGTGCATCACATGATTATAAAAACATTCATCATTTCATCATATTTGAATTAACTCATGGTAAAAAATAGGTTTCATAAAAACATCCTTAAAACCCCAGCATCATAATTCATCCACATAAATAATGTGTGTGGTATGATTAGAGAATATCCCTAGTGAATAATAATATTCCCTAAAGGATGTATACATAGATAAAAAAATTATCATATTAAATCATTATAAATATGTTTTAAAAAATAAACGAAAACAACATTTTCTTTGGTGAATTTTAAAAAATAAAAATTATAAGAACAATATAAATAATATTTTATTTGGAAATTCATGGGAAGTTTTAAATTAATATTCATCAATAATAAAGTACATGATGGTGGTAAATCTATTCACTCCATAAACACGAGCAGTGGTGATCAGGCATCGACCCGCAACCTACCTCCTAAGCCCTAACTTTTGTAATCTCAATCTACCAGACATCCTAAACAACAAGGGCCTCCTCTGATACCATTTTGTCATGAACCAACCTGGTTCGACCCTGAAAAAATCACCCGACTCGGCCCTCGACATGGCCCGAGGGGCGTTCCCGATCCCCACGTGGTGGCAGCTAGTGTTGGGCATCAAAACCAAACAAGAGGGAACGATTTGGCCCATAAATGAAAGAAAAACAAATAAACAAAAACTGAACAATGAAAATGAAAAGTAGAAATGGTGAGAAAACAAAGTTGTACATACCTCCATGTGACCCTATGGGTCACCACCAACCTCAATCCAACATCGTGCTATAATGACTGAATCCAAGCAAGGTGCAGCAACCGATGCTAAAAACACAAAGTTAAAACTATAGGTGTGAGTATTAAAACCCATTAGGCATGCCCAAACAATCTATTATCATATTAATTTCCTTTAAATAAAAGATCCATCAATTTAAAGTTTTAAATACAATGTATAGAACTAGGTTTTACACATTTTATTTGTAAAAAAAATCATGATCCATTGCCCTTCATATTTTAAACTAAGTTCCTTTCCAAGGAGGAAGCTTTAACCTTTTTAATGAAAGAGGGATAGTGAAATGTAAAACATTTTAAAAACATTTTTCCACAAGATTTTAAAGATCGCTTTTATCCACTTTAAAAAAGATATTCATCATACAGGAAGGCAAAAGCAATAATCACACAAGGGAAATGGAAAATAACAAGCAGGAGTAATCAACTAAACAAGGCACCTCAATCATCCGTTGCAGACAACTAAGTGCCGATATACATGTGAAAACCTAGGAGCTCGTGAATAGTCTAGAATGAACTATACATGTGACTCATCCCAAAGTCATGCCTACTCTCGATGACGTCATAACACCCAAACGCTCGGTATCATCCTACCTGGCCTAATTGAGGGGCCCAATCCCCTAGAAGAGCATAATCCATACTAAGGGCTACTAGCCAGTGCGTATTCTAAACCAGTGCAGCAATTGTTCATTGAAAATTCAGTCACTATGCTAGGTTCCCATGTTCAGAAAAAAAAAATGGGGTGATCCAACAATGTCAAACAACTAAGCGGTCACAAGTACATTCCTCACACACAGTCAACACACACAACAAAGTCACAACCGAGTTAACCCAAGGAAAACATCCCTCGCCTTTCAACCATTTGATGAAAGGAAAGTCCTACCCGGTGGACCTTACATAACATATAACTCAACCAAACCAAGGGGGCCACATCCAAGGAGAGTTTTCTTAAGATAACTAGTTTTCTAAAAGTGCCAATCAGGACTCACATAATTTTCACATGTCGAACCATTTCTTAAGGAATCACATGCACGCCACTTTGAAAACCATAAATACATTTTGAAACCCATTTAAGAAACCAAACCCAGAATTTTCAATCTAAAACAAATTCACTAAGGCCAAAGGGGAATTTCATCAGGAAATTGATGTGAAAACACAATCAAACCACTTACTGGAACACATTATAAGAAATATACCGCTCCAATTCAAAATAGAAAATTTTACTAATAGTTTTATATAAATAATTAATATTAAAACTAGGTTTGAAGTGAAATAAATAAATGATTCTTATATTTAAATGTTAATGCCTAGAGATACTACCTCGGAGAAGGAATTGGACCAACCCGAGACACTTTGGCTCATGAAGCTTCCGACGAAAGATTCTCACACTAGCACACACATACATTCTCATACATATATATATATATAACCTTAATCCATTGAACATATTCCCCATTCCATGAGGGAATATGTGCAAGGAAGATATAAATTTATATACATATACACATATGTACCCATGTATGTGTGTGTGCGCACCACCAAGAAGTCACCCAAGCTCTAATTAATTAACCTAGAGAAACCAACATCATTTGAAAAAAAAAACCATTTAAGAAAACAAGTTTTAAAGGAACCACCTATTTAAAGCATCACCTTCCTTTGATGAGACCCCCATGTGTTCACCTAGTGCACCCATGGGTGTGTCAACATCTAGTGACACACCAAGCATTACAAGACACACAAAAACCACTTTTCAAATACTTTTACCGTTAATTAGTCATTTCAGGAAAACCCTTTGTAAAAACCCACTATCAATGCATTCTCATCTCAAGTACCTTTGAAAACACATTTCGCACATTTTGCATAGTCCTAAAAACACTTCCAAGAATTACCCTAATAAAGCACACATGAAAACATAACCATATCATTTAGAAAAAAAATACTTGTTCACCATATACTCATGTCAAAAAACTTCCAAAAAAATATCTCGCACAACATAAAACATCTAATTTCACTATTTAAATCCAAAAAAAATTTAACCAAACACAACTGGAAAAAAAAACATAGACATAATAAGAAAACAACCTCAAAAGTTATTTTAGAAAATACTACTAACATGAAAATACCATAATTGAGATAACTATGAGTAGAAACAAGGTGCGCAACACATTTTAAAATTATTTGAAGATGTCTAATAACAAATGGTTTGCACCAGAAAGAAAGGGGATGGAAACGCTTACCTAAAAGGTGTGCGTTTGCGGTGAAACTCCTCAAGGAGAATGAATAAGCCTCTGTGAACAAACCGCAAACCCTAGACCTAAGGGAAACCGAACCAAAAATTAATACTACTGTCCAGGGTTCAATTAATGTAAATAAAACTCCAAAATATGGAATAAAAGAAAACACCTGAGGTAGTTGTTGCCGCTGCAAGCCTCCGGGGAAGAGGGACGGTGAGGGTCGGGTGGTCAGAACGCGGAAATGGCGATGGTGTTCAATTGGACGGAAGAAGGGGTCGTCGCGTGAGGGTGGTTTCATAAGGGAGAGGGTGCGCCAGAGGAGGCATGGCCTAGGGGGCGTAGGGCATTGGCGGTCGGGTGCGGGGAGATCCGCTGAAGCCGGCGCAAGGAGGCGGCTCGGGGTGACGGGTCGCGCCGCATGCCGGGGAGTGGAGCAGCTGGCATGGGAGGCCGGCTTGGATTTGCGGGTGGAGGCGAGGCCAGCGGAGCTGGCAACGAGGTGGCTGGGTGAACACTGAGAGAAGAATCTAGAAGCAGGGAAGCGAGGGCAGCAGGCGAAAGCGCCGGAGGCAAGGTCAAGCGCGAAGGGGGATAGGGTTCGGGCGTAGTGTCGTTGTGCATAGGGAAAGCGGGGGGAGGGATGATTCGGGAAAGGGGTAGGTTTTTTTGCTTTCTATTAATAATAATAATAGTATTATTACAATAATAATAATAACAATAAAACCAAAATTAAAAATCAAAATAATAATAATAATAATAATAGTAGTAGTAGTAATAATAATAAAAACAACCAAAATAATGATATTATTATTATTAAAACTATAATACTATTATTATTTTATGCTTAAACATTCTTATATCAAAATATATTTTATTAAAAAAATTATTTTACTTCATTTCATTTCACTTTTCCTTTAATTAATTTATTTACTTATTTTGGATGTTGGTCAATCACATAGATCGCATGCCATCAAGTGCGTGGTCAAGCAGGATGCACTCAAACTGTGCCACCCGGAACTAACTGCCCAAAAAATCAAACAGCGTGTTGTCGCATAGTTTTATAAGTCACACACAAGTCACACGTCAAACCCAGTCGGGGTGTGACAATTCTCCCCACCACATACACTTTATGCCCCTAGAAAGTCTCCAACTCAAAAGATAACCAAATATTGAGTATGAGCCCGAACAGAGCCAAAAAGGAAAATCAAGAACCTCGTGTTGACAATTCACTCCACAAGTCACACCCAAAACGGTCATGAAGAAACCATGACATAAAATGAGAGTATAACACTAGAGGGTTCTCCCCACCACAAGAACTCGACTAACACAGAAACTTTAGAACCCAAACAACTCCACCAAGACATAAACGAGAAACCTACTACAGAGTAACCCAAAAAACTCGGGTCCCAAAAACCATCTGGACCGCTCTACATTATCCAAACAACACCCTCACCACAACTAGGAACTAGGGAACCCCCAACATGAACCTACTGACTTCTCCACCTGAGTTGAGCGGGACCACTGAGACTTAAACGGAACACCACAACAAGGTCACCCGGCATATTAGGGCACCAAAACAATAAACTCCCTATAACAACACTACTAGAACTAAGAATGACCCAAACTGATTTAAAACTCCCAACACATCCAACTCCCTTAGTACGAGCGAGACAATGCTTCCACTAAAACCCAGAACACTCAGCACAAGAAAAAAACCCCAACACTCACATCTCTAAACCATCACTAATGAAATCAGGACTAACCCAGACAAGGAGAAATACCCTTTTAAGAAAAACATACAATTCTAGAGGCCACACTCAGAAGAACGCAACTACTATGATCATGAAAGAATAAGTTCATCGCACTATTACCGCAAAATATGAACGTACAATAGTGGGAAAACAAGGACAAGGAAATCCCGAATGTCTTTATTCCAAGACGAAAGGTAAAGAACCAAGTGAAGGTCTCACATGACTATGACACCCTGACTTTGCGCGAGCTTCACCCCCATTGGTCCAAAGCTGGACCATCCATTAAACCCAAGACAATATGAACTCTAACAAACTCGGAAGTCCCCAACCACCCGAAGACATGCTCTACTCCCCTCAAACCACTTCACTGCCTCTAAAGAACCCTGAATGCCTCGAAAGACAAGCAATGCTCAATAGAAACCAGAATTGGGCACGACTCATTAACAAATTTTGAGGACATTTCTGGGTGGCATATTCAGAACAATATGAAGAAAAAAATTTTGAACTGACATCAAGCCGGAACTCAATCAAAAGAAACACCCCAAGACGAGACAATCGGCCTAGAATCCTGAACAAGCTCAAACATAACCAAAAGCAACACCACAAGCCAAAGGTAATAACTCATAAATCAAACATATACAAACAAAAGAAAAATCCACTTTTCAAAATACCAAAACCCACTTTTCAAGAAAAAACCAAGTCCTGAAATCATTTTTTTTTTCATTCGAGTCCGTTTTAGAAAAATCAAGCCAAGCCTTAAATTCCAAAACCCCGCTCATGTAATACTATGAACCTCCGCATAATACTTCATCCATTTCCACTCAAATCACTTGTACATGTGTTTCGATGTGCGCTTCATGTATCTACCCATACATATGTGGACGATCCTAAGGAATACCAAGGGTTGCACTTTCCGTTCCATTACCAAATCCAAATAAAAGCCAAAATTTTCCAAATTAAAACACTTCCTCTTTAAAACCCACTTCACTAATTTCAAAACAACTTGAAAGAAAACCCCTTTTACCAATTTTAAAACCATTGGAGAAAGATCCCTTTCAATTCAAAACCACCTATATGTCCAAAAACACTCTAAAACCAACCAAAATCAAGACACAACACAACCGAAATGACGAAGTAGTGATTATGCCCAACCCGGCGACATGGAAGTGAGCCACGCCCCAGTAAGACATAACACTAGAGGACCTTGAACCGGGCACCTGGGCTCCACATGGGTCACTACTCCATGTGGGTCACAATATGACACTGAGTCACCTCTATTGTCATCCCTAAATCCAAAACAAAGACAAAAGACTCAAAACCTGAAATACCCCTGGTAGCTCAGGTCTCGTCACGAGAAGTGGTGATTAGGCACCGACCCGCAACCAACATCCTAACCCCCGATAGTCCTAATCTCAATCTACCGGACATCCCAAATAACAAGGGTCTCCTCTGATACCATTTTTGTCACAAACCAACACAGTTTGACCCTGAACCAGTCACCCAAGCCATCCCACGACATGGACTGAGGGGTCTTCCCGATCCCCACAGGCTGGCAACTAGTTTCAGGCATCAAAACCAAACAAGAGGGAACGATTTGGCCCATAAATGAAAGATGAACAAATAAACAAAAACTGAACAATGAAAATGAAAACTAGAAACTATGAGAAAAAAAGCCGTACATACCTCCATGTGACCCTATGGGTCACCACCAACCTCAATCCAATGTCGCGCTATGACGACTGAATCCAAGCAAGGCGTAGAAACCGAAGCTAAAAAACAAAGTTAAAACTATAGGTCTGAGTATTAAAACTCAGTAGGCATGCCCAAATAATATATTCTCATATTCATTTCCTTTAAATAAAATATCCATCAATTTCAAGTTTGAAATACAATCTATAGAACTAGGTTTTTACACATTTTATTCTTAAAAACAAATCACGATCCATTGCCCTTCATATTTTAAACTAAGTTCTTTTCCAGGAGGAAGCTTTAACCTTTTTAAAGAAAGAGGGAAAGTGAAGTGTAAAACATTTTAAAAACCTTTTTCTAGAAACTTTTGAAGATCACTTTTATCCACTTTAACAAAGAGATGCATCATACACGAAGGAAAAAAGTAATAATCACACAAGGGAAATAGAAAATAACAAGCAAGAGTAATCAACCAAATAAGTCACCACAATCATCCGCCGTAGACAACTAAGTGCCGATATACATGGGAAAATCTAGGAGCTCATGAATAGTCTACAATGTATAATACATGTGACTCATCCCGAGGCATGCCTACTCTCGATGATGTCATAATGCCCAAATGCTTGGTATCACCCTACCTGGCCTAACCGAGGGGCCCAATCCCCTAGCAGAGTATAATCCGTACTAAGGGCCACTAGCCAGTGTATAGTCTAAACTATTGCAGCAATCATTCACTAAAAATTCTCTCGCTATGCTAGGTTCCCATGTTCAAACAAAAAGGGGGTGAGGCAACAATGTCAAACAAGTAAGCACTCACAAATACATTCTCCACACACAGTCAACACACACAACAAAGTCACCCCCGAGTCACCCCAAGGAATACGTCCCTTGCCTTTTAACCATTTGATTATAGGAAATTCCTACCCGGCGGACCTTCCATAACATATAACTCGACCAAAGCAAGGGGAACACATCCAAGGAGAGTTTTCCTAAGATAACTAGTTTTCCAAAAGTGCCAACCGGGCCTCAGATAAATTTCTCATGCCAAACCATTTCTTAAGAAGTCACATGCACGCCACTTTGAAAACCAGAAATACATTTCGAAACCCATTTAAGAAACCCAAACCAGAATTTTAAATCTAAAACACATTCACTAAGGCCAAAGGGGAATTTCATCAGGCAATTGATGTGAAAACACAATCAAACCACTTACTGGAACACATTACAAGAAACAATCCACTCCAATTCAAAACATAAAATTTTACTAAGAGTTCTATATCAATAATTAATATTAAAAATAGGTGTGAAATTCAATAAATAAATTATTCTTAAATTTAAAGGTAAATTCATAGAGATCCTACCTCGGAGAAGGAAGCGGACCAAGCCAAGACACTTTGGATCTTGAAGCTTCCGAAGAAAGATACTCACACTAGCACACACGTACATTCTCATACATATATATATATATACCCTTAATCCATTTAACATATTCCCCACACAATGAGGGAATATGTGCAAGGAAGATATATATTTATATAAATATACACATACGTACCTATGTATGTGTGTGTGCGCACCACCAAGAAGTCACCCAAGCTCTAATTAATTAACCTAGAGAAACCAACATCATTTGAAAAAAAAGGAACCATTTAGGAAAACAAGTTTTAACAGAAACACCAATTTAAAGCATCAACTTCCTTTGATGACACCCCCATGTGTGCACTTAGTGCACCCATAGGTGTGTCAACATCTAGTGACACACCATGCATTACAAAACACACAAAACCCACTTTTCAAATACTTTTACCATTAATTAGTCATTTCATGAAACCCCTTTGTAAAAACCCAGTATCATTGAATTAGCATCTCAAGTGCCTTTGAAAACACATTTCGCACATTTTGCATAGTCCTAAAAACACTTCCAAGAATTACCCTAATGAAGCACACATGAAAACATAACCATATCATTTAGAAAAAAAATCACTTTTCACCATATACTCGTGTCAAAACACTTCCAAAAAAATATTTCACACAACATAAAACATCTAATTTAACTATTAAAATCCAAAGAACATTTAACCAAACACAACTGGTAAAAACAAACATAGACATAATAAAAAAACAACCACAAAAGTTATTTTAGAAAATTATACTAACACGAATATACCATAATTTAGCTAACTATGAGTATAAACAAGGTGCACAACACATTTTAAAAATTGTTGGAGATATCTAAAAACCAATGTTTTGCACCGGAAAGAAAGGGGATGGAAACACTTACCTCAAAGGCATGTGTTTGTGGTGAAACTCCTGGAAGAGAATGAATAAGCCTATGTGAACAAACCGCAAACCCTAGACCTAAGGGAAACTGAACCAAACATTAATCCTACCATCTAGGGTTCGGACAATGTAAAGAAAACTCCAAAAGATTGAAGAAAAGAAAACACCTAAGGCAGTCATTGCTGCTGAAATCCGTCGGGGAAGAGGGCCGGTGAGGGTCGAGTGGTCAGAATGCTGAAAGGGCGATGGAGTTCAGCTGGATGGAAGAAGGGGTCGTCGCGTGAGGGTGGTTGCCAAAGAGAGAGGGTGTGTCATAGGAGGCATAGCCTAGGGTGTGGATGGAAGTGGTGGTTAGGTGCGGGGAGATCCGCTGGAGCCAGCGCAAGGAGGTGGCTCGGGGTGGTGGGTCACACCGCATGCCGGGGAGTGGAGCAAACAGCACGGGAGGCCGTCTTGGATCCGCGGGCGGAGGTGAGGCCGGTGGAGCTGGCGAGGAGGTGGCTGGGTGAATGTGGAGGGAGGAATCATGGAGCAGGGAAGTTAGGGTGGCAGGAAAAAGCGCCAGAGGCAAGGTAAAGCGCGAAGGGGGCTGGGGTTTGGGTGTAGCACCACTGCACAGAGGGAAAGCGGGGGGGGGGGGGGACTGGATGAGTCGGGCAAGGGGTAGGGTTTGTTTTTTTCTTTTTATTAATAATAATAATAGTATTATAATAATAATAATAATAAAAAATCAAAAATGAAAATCAAAAAAAATAATATTATTATTAATCATAATAATAATAATAATAATAATAATAATAATAAAAACAACCAAAATAATGATATTATTATTATTAAAACTATAATACTATTATTATTTTATGCTTAAACATTCTTTTATCAAACTCTATTTTATTAAAAAAAATATTTTACTTCATTTCATTTCACTTTTCTTTTAATTAATTTATTTACTTGTTTCAGATGTTGGGAAATCACACAAATCGCATGTCGTCAAGTGCGTGGTCGAGCAAGTTGCACTCGAATTGTGCCACCTGGCACTAACAACCCACAAAGTCAAACAGCATGTTGTCGCACAGTTTTATAAGTCGCACGTCAAACCCAGTCAGGGTGTGACAGGTTTCCAAATTCAAAATAATATCTTTGAATTCTTTATTTTACTCCTTAAATACATATTTGGTTGATAAAAATGTTTAATATATTTTTAATTAATCCATATATGATAATTATTCCATTAAATTAATGGTATTTTTAAAAATGGAATTTTTCACTATTCACCTAAAAATCAACCATTTCAAAAAAAATCCAGAAAATCATACTAAGAAAATTTTGACATGATGAATTAAAAAATGATATTCATTTTTTAAAATTTAAATTCTAAAATTATATAAATAAATCATATATAATATATAATAAAAACAACTATAACACCCAAGATTTTACAATTTATTTTCTTCAAGTAATATATTCGATAGCTTGTGGTATGTGCAACATCGAGCTTAAATGAACCATAATATACTATAGAAATATTATTATTTAAATATGATATTTTTAATTTAGGTTTTGGTTTGAAGGGTATGAATAGGAATAACCATGTTATTAAATATATGTATAAATTTTTTCTTAATACAAATGTATTGATTAGAAAATAGGGAATCAATTTTAAATAAAATCATATAATATTAAATGAGATATTTTAAAAAAATGGTTTTATGTGTGAAATGTATTTTTATAAAATAAAATTAAACTAATCATTATATATGAATGATTTTTAATAAAATATATATGTTATATATTCAATAAAATAAATTAACTTTCATCTAATGTTGGTTAATGGATAAGAAATAAGTAAAATTTCATTTTATACTTCAAAAATTGTTTTATTTCTTTGTGTATGTGGATATCATCTTTAATTTATGATAATTTAGAAATTTAGTTTTCTTAATTTTAATCGTTTTTTAAATAATTATTTCATAATAGGCTCAGGATTAATTTTGGAGATGTTTCGAAAAATATTGATTTTTAAGTGAATAGTGGAAAATATCAATTTTTGCAAAACTATCATTTCTTTTCTATAAATCAAGTAATTTAAAATTTAAGTTGATATCAAAGTAATATAAGAATCATTTAA
Source organism: Viscum album (assembly GCA_963277665.1). Lineage (NCBI taxonomy): Eukaryota > Viridiplantae > Streptophyta > Magnoliopsida > Santalales > Viscaceae > Viscum > Viscum album. Next base: position 1,037,238,550 of record OY728126.1, read on the forward strand.
TTATTCATAATATAATTAAATACATAATAATTGGTTTTATATTTGATATTGGTATACATTCATTTTTAGGCTTAAAACACATTTTTCTAAAAAACTATTTCTCACTATGTTTTTTAAACTTATATTAAAAATAATTTATACCAGTTATAAAAATTGAAAATTGAATAATTGATTCCAAATTTGGAATCAGGTCATCCAAATTTGGTAAATAGGTCCCTTTTATTTCTATTCATTATGAATAGTAATTATGATAAATATTTGTCGCCTCGGTAATAGTTAAACAGGGCTAAAACTACCAGAAAAGGCTTAAAAATATCCCTAACACATGAATTTATTTTATTAATGGGGTTTTTTGGCCAAAAACATACAATATTATTAAATTATTAAATTTATTATCTCTTTATTTTGATTATAACCTATATATTATTTTAATTAAAGGATAATTATAAAAAAAAATCACTCTCTAGTGGTCAACCTGACCCGAATTCCTTCAAGATATTTATTTATTTTTATATAATCTCCCTTTTATGGGTTAAGAGGGGATCCTTACATGACCCGTAGTCTCAAGGTAATAAGGCCCATTACATGACTCTAAGGCCCAAGGCACGATGCATAATACATGACCCGAAGACCCAACACCTGACAACATAAGAACTTACCCTCCCCGGTATCTACATTATTAAAATCATCTAGGTCCCCACCTCGCATGGATAATTGCATATCATTACCCTATGCAGAGATTCATGGTTCCTAGACTTATGACAATTTCCATACCCTTTCATCCTTCCAATCTGATTAGCTCTACTCTAGTGAATGCTACCTTTCTATGAATCCTCATCTGGGGCCTACTCTTATGTGATCTACATGGGATACTTATGATCCTTTATATCCTAGAGGCCTGAAGTTATATGTTGTTCTAAAGGACCTTTGGCCCGCAGGCCCTATGGCCTGAAGGACTTTGGTGGCCTGAAGTCCCTGAGACCCATAGGCCCAAACGAGTGGCTCGAAGGCCCAAATCTAATGTATAATTACCTAAAATGCTTACGCAATGCTGACAGAGTGCTTATGTAAGCTATAGAGAAATCAAAGTAAATGACTTTAAAAACATTAAAAGTTATATTTGTGGAAGAATTGTGTTATTTTTAAAGTTTCATAGGTAATTATAAATTATAATTAATTGAATATATATATATATATATATATATATTCTAATTCAATTTTTTTCTCTATGACTTTGAAGTAAAGTTAAATGAATAGTCCCAAAAATGAATTTAATTATATTTTATGTTAAATAATATTTTATTAAATGATTTAAAAATAAAAAAACATGAAATAGGAAAAGCGAAATGAGAAATAATCTAAAATTTCTTCAATGGACCATCTTTGATACAATTTCCACATTATAAGTAAACTTATAACCCTTAAAGTGTAAAAATTGTGTTACCACAGTTAAGGTTAAAAAGGGTTAATGAGTGAGTTAAACAAAAATAGAGGGTTTGAAATGAAACGTAAACATGTATAAATATTATTAGTTGAAGTTATTTAGACATTATCATGTCCTACCATTGAAATTACTGAAATTAGATTCCACTTTACATGATTATGATGTTTATTGTATTTTTCTTAATATTTACAATTTTGTCACTCCCCTCACTTATAAAAGGGAACCACCACTCTTCTCTTATTAACATATAATGATCCATTTAGTTTGTCCAATATATGAAAAAATACTTTCCTAGATTTATTATACACTTCCTAGAGCTTTCAGTCTTCCCCTAAGACCATCCTAAGAAGGCTTAAGGTATAATCCAAATGAGGATTTCTAAAGAAGAGGTATAACTCTTAATCAAAGTATTTAAATTTATTTATTCTTCTACATTATTCAATTCTACCCAAACCCTAATAATAAAATAACATCAGTATATTCCATATACTAAAATTCTATTTTAATGATGGAAAAACCATTATTCATCTCTTTTTCCATCTTATGGGAAATGAAAACATCGCGTGTGCATATGTGTGGACTACCACTTTCACAAATCAAAATGATTCAGTTTTAGGGTAAAATTTTATGGAAGTTTATAAAATTTTATTTAATTTATAAAAATATAATTATTTAATTATTAATATTCTTTATTTGACTGAACCGTGACCCATTTGATCATTATCAACCTATCACAATTGTTTTTTGATCCTGAACAGAGCGTCCTCAAAACGTTTAACATGAACTTAAATGATTAAATAAATATATAAGGAATGATAATAAATGAAGTAAATGGGATAATAATAAGGTAATAAAAATTTATATATTTTTTAATAAAGTATAAAATTAATATAAGTTTATTATATAAGAGATATCTGCAAATAATTTTTTTATTTTCTAATGGCCGGTTTGAGGGTATCTGGTTCCCCTGAAACCGGTTTAGGGGTTGCCGGTACCCGAAACACTTCAAATCCACATCACCACATCAGGAAATTCAAAATTCAAACGAAATGCTTCAAAGATTTTAAAAACACCGCCTTCAACGCCTCGAGCCACGCACCGCCTCGGGCTTCGTCAAATCACGTGATCACCTCGGTCCGCACACCTCGAGAAGCGTGGTGAAACCAACCACTCTCACTTCACTCGGACGTCGCCGGAAACGCGCAGCCACAGCCAGATGTCAGCAAGACCACTCACTGACACCCACCGCCACCATCCCTTCACCAGCGCACCAACACCCCTTCAACGAATTCAATGAGGCATAAACCCTCGTCACCGATTTCAACGAGGCAGAAACCCTCGTCACCAATTTCAACGAGGCATAAACCCTCGGCGCATCACAAAAAACATCACCGGATTTCTATGAAAATCCGGTGAAAGAAACCACAAACTCAAAGATTACATCCCGCAAATCAACCAACAATAACCAAACATTGGAACCGTCAACGATGAAAAGAAAAACATCCATGGAGCTGAAGAACCCGCCGCCACCAGACAAACCAACTGCAACAGAGACAACGAAAACCCCATCGAACTCACCTGAGAGGGGACAGATCCAAAACCGCCGACACAAGAGCGCGACCCTCGAACGCGAGTAAAAACACCACCAGTCACCAGAAAACTGCCGAGATCTGAACCAGGAGCGCTCCGAAGAGTGTGTTGTCAATAGGACCGGTCTTACACCCGCGGACCAGAACCAGCAACCACCGAAGCCTGAGAGCATCTCCACCACCGGAGAGAAAACCATGCATCGCCTCACTTTTGTTTTTGTGAGACATATGTCATATTCACCACTTGTTTCTTTCATGTAGTGTATATACTACATATTTTATGTGTTATATAATTAATATATTTATATTAATGATATTTAAAGTTTCATTTTATATTATTTCTTTCAAGAGAGTTATGATTCAAAAGTTACCAAATCGATAAGGGTTTTACTTCCAATCTCAATTTTATCAGGATTTATTATGTTTAAATTTTCATTAAAAGGAATTATATAATATATATTTCATGAAACACATATATGTTCTTATACTTTAGTTATCTATGTGTCTTGAAATTTTTTTCTCCATTTTCTCTCTTTTAATTTAAGAAACAATGAGAAATTTATTTGTAAATGATGCTGACCTTAACTATTCTTTTAGGTTGGGAAGATTTTTCTTCCATATCCTTATTTTACAAAAATATTTCAAAAATATTATTATTTACATTTAAAATATTTTAAAGTTAATTTTTATATACGTTTGACCTTATTTGAAATTATTAAAATTAATATTCTGAAATGTTTTATGTACGACTCACTTTTCACTTTCTACAAACGTGTGAAAGGAATGTTCTTTTTTAACATATAAGAAAAGAACATATTTTCATAAAATCATGATAGTTATTTTATTTGAATATTACTTCATAATTATTCATGGTTATTTTAAAATAAAGTTATTTTTTAAATATTTTAGACATTTATACTTAAAATGTTTTCAAAAGAAAGGGATATTTTTCTCATGTTTTAAAAGAAGTTTCTAATTTTATTTTAAAAGTATTTTCATCTATGTAAAAATAATTTAATAAATCTTATGATTTACTAGGATTATTCTCTAATTATACCATCTACCATATTACTTTATATTTCTTATTATTATGATTTTATATTTTTTTACTAGGGAAAAATATTAGCAATTTGTATGATACTTTTCAAATATAGATATTTATAATGATTATATATTATATTTATTATTCACCCCTTTCATATGATGAATTAATTGGAATTATTAAGTGGTAGATGAAGCATGTTATAGGCCATCTATGCATCACTAGGTATCATGAGAAAAACTAGCCTAGGTTTTTGTTGTATGTCTTCCCAATTATTTATGATGTCTTGCCACAAGGCCTTGATGATATGATTATGATGTCTAAAATTATCCATTACATCATTATGAAATTAGTCATTTTTATCCATTTTATTAATTATATTGTTATGTTATCAATAGATATATTCCAATTTTATGATATTAGTTATATGTAATATTTGATTATTATTCATTTCTTTTATGTTAATCATGCTTTATTTACTCTATGATAGATTATGTTGTATGATTTCCATTACTGAGTATCTTAGATCACCCTTTATTATTTTTTCCTTTCCCTAAGATACCAAGAAGGTATTTTGAATTATTTTAGAGATATACAAGAAGAAATGATAAATTTCTCACTATAATATTACATTGGATTTCAGGTTTTCAAATATAAAATAAGATTTATGTATATATCTAGTCTACGAATACTGTTATACTATTCAATATAGTCAAATAAAATCTCATGTATTTTGAGCCAATGTAGTAAGATAACCACTGGCCCCAAGTTACATAATTCAGAGAGTTATAGTTGGTATTAGATAAATTTTAGTATAAACCCTTAGAACTAGATTTAGGAAAACATAGATTAGAGAGAATAACCCTATAAAAGACTCAAGGGACTGGTCTAAGTATAGGATAACATCCCAAATTTATGGTAAATAAAGGAGTGTGTTTTTTTCTAGAATATACATCCTAGTCTAGATGCTATAAAGTGGATGCAGCTGTGGTACAGATGCACATAGGAGTAATAACTCTAAAAGAGGTGGATTGGGTATTAACTTGATCATCATCAGTGCATGATGAGTGAGTATAATAATACACACCTAGATAAATAATCATGGGGGATTTGCTTTGGTTAATTCACATTATCTTTATAAACCATTAAAAAGTATTTTAATATATAATAATCATGGATGACCTTGGTTAAACCTAAGGTGTAAAATATTTAAATGAAGATGTCAAGATTTATACATACTATGAATAACTTTTAGGATTATATAATTTTTCACTTAGATTATTTTATTTTAATGCTTACAGTATGTTTTTTTTATTTCGATTCAATGGTTTTAATAAGAAGAAACCAAGTTAAAAATGGGTGTAAAGGATAATACAGTGACTATTATAATGAGAAACCAAATAATATAAGAGTTTCGGTAAAAAAATATTATACTTATTCCTAGACAACTATCTTGGTAAATGATTATTAACCTAAACCTGGGTGAGTTTCTTGACAAACCTAATTATAGAAAATTGGAGTTTTATGAAAGTACATGTGATAAAGACCATAGAGTAAAAAATATTCTAACTTATTACATGAAAAAATATAGTAAAAAAACTTTGGAAAATTACCAAAAGGAATTGGAAGAAATTTAATATATTATAAAGGGGGAAATAAAGAAATAATCTACCAAGGAAAAATGAGAATATCTCAAGAGGGGAATCAGCAAGATCAGATGAATAAAGTTTTCTCAAGAAAATATGTTATTATAGTGAAGACAAAGAAATAAAGATTAATTTATAAAAGTTATTAATTATTTTTTAAAAAAATACTTATTTTTAAATTAGAAAACGTGATTATATTGATATTAATGAATCATTGAAAAAGATATGTATTTTTGTTTACATAAATTATTAAAGAACAAGATGACAGAATATGGTTAAAGTTTTATAAAGTAAATTGACTCATTAAAGTGTCCACATAGAGGGTTTTTAGAGTTATGATGTAATAATATTCTATTTATAAATTTAAAGTAGGTCATAAGTTTAAATTTATTATTAATGTTTTGAAGTTTTATATGATGGAGGTTCCTTAGAGAAATTTACTAATTCTTAGTATATGTTTGAGGTATATGTAACCCTTAGGTTTAATATGTGAAAAGGTTATTTGAGGAATAATTATTTTATATTTTATGTACAATATTTTAAAAGTATTGATAACATTTTAGGTTAATATGAACTTTGATAGTAAATTAGGATTAAAAGGGTTATTAAATTTTGGTAAAATATGTTTTATCATACAAATAACCCTAGGATTAAAAATTGATTTAGTGACTAATTGACTAAATTTGTTTGTTAATAAGTTCACTATATTGGGAATAGTATATGATTATGGTAAATGGGAATATTTTTGGATTATATGGGAGTAAATATGAGGAATAAAGGGTGAATTTTCATTTGTAATATGATTTTATTATGGATTTATTATGATTTAACATATTTATGGAAATGATTAGAATATTTTTCTTATTATATGATTAGGGTATAATTTTTTTTTTGTTATGTGGCTTTATAACGATTCAATATATTTAGAGACCATTATAATATTTTTCAAGAGGTTTATAGTTAGTTATGTGTGGAATAATTTAAGTTGAACTATGGTTGTTATTATTGTTGTTTTGAGGATTGATGTATGAAAGTTTATTTTTATCAGATACTATTTCATCTTGTGATAACCATTCTGGTTTTCATTAATGGAGAGAAACAGGAGGAATAATTTCTTATCCTTTTGTAGATATTATAATCTGCTAAAAGTTAATTTTAGTGCTTCAACCATGAAAAAATTATTATTTAACATTTAGAATATGGGATGAATTAGAAGTGTAAAAATTTCTTAAAACATATCTAAAGGATAAAATTTTGATTATGGAATAGAAATAAATAAAGTGAGTATATTTTTTCATTTTCTATATCATAATGGTAAAATAATCCCTCAATTCAAAAAAATTAACTTTAAATAAAAATGTTATCCTTTTACCATAATTTATGATGAATTAATTATCTTATTTTTCCCATTACTAATTTATGGTTTTATAGTAATTAACATTCCCATGATCATGTTCTCTCACTCACTATTATTCCTTAGATGTTATTTTTCTCATCTATGTCCATATTTTCACTTCCCTCAAATATTCTCCTTATTTGGGAATCTGATAATGTGTTATTCTAGGTGAACTTCATATTTATATTTACTTTTTCAAAAGGATGTTTAATTATCCCTATTTTTTATTTGGGATTTCAAAGAGGGTATTTTTAAATATTAAAAAGGTTTTTTCTTTTATGATTGTATGTTTTATATTCCACTCCCTAGAACTGATTCTAAAAAACATTTTCAAACTTTTTTTAATATGAATGAGATAAAATTAAAATGATGAAATTTATCTAAGGGGGTATATTTTATCACCCAAATATTTCAAAATTTATTTTCATTCTGTAATATATTTGATAGTGTGTTGTCTACACAACACCAAGCTTAAATGAACCTTGATATACTATAGAAATATTATTATTTAAATATAATCATTATAGTATAATCATTAGTTTAGAAGGTATTAATAGGAATAACCATATTATGAAATATATGTAGAAAATTTTTCTTAATACAAATGTACGGATTATGTAATAATAACTCATTTTTAAATAAAATCATGTAATATTAAGGGATATAATTTTCAGAAAATGGTTTTATGTGAATGATGTATTTTTATCAAATTAAATTAATTTAATAAGTATATATGATTTATTTTAATAATATTTATGGGTTATATATTTAATAAAATAAATTAACATTCATCTAATGGTTGTTACTCGATAAGTAATGAGTATAAATTCATTTTACAATTCAAAAATAGTTTTTATTTATTTTTTTGTGTGAATATCATGATTGATTTATGCCAGTTTTAGAAATTTTATTTTATAAATTTGAGTAATTTTTTAAATTATGATGTTATAATAGGATTAGGATAAATTTCTAATATTTTTCTGAAAAGATTTATTTTGGAGTGATTATTGAAAAATGCCGACTTTTACCAAACTGTCATTTCTTTTATTTAAAAAAATTAATTTAAAAGTTCTATTATATTTTATAGTTAGAATTATACTTTAATTATACATAATATAATTAATCAAATAAGAATCATCATTATATTTTATTTTGATATAAGTTTGTATTTAGGCCTAAAAACACATTTTTCTAAAAACTTATTTTTCGTTGTGTTTTGCGCAATTATATTAAAAGTAATTTATACCAATTATAAAAAATGTATCTTTAAAAATATATTATATAATTATAATAATTAGTTTAAAATTTTCAAAATCATGCCCTTTGATTTTTTTATTATGAATAGTAACTGTGGTAAATATTTTTCACATTGGTAGGGGTAAAACAGGTAAAATAGGGTTAAAACTATAAGATAAAGCTTAAAAATCTCCATAAAACTTTTAATTATTTTATTATATGAATTTATTTATTCCGTAAACATTCATGATTCTAAATTTATAAATTTATTTTCACTTTCCTTTGATTAAAACCTTTATATTATTTCAAGTAAAGGATAATTACAAAAATTTCATTATCTTGCTTTTAATTTCACTTATATGTTTTTATTGGGATAAAAATATATTATGAACAAATTTAAAAGTTTATTTTGAATATAAAATAGTTATTTTTTATGGTAATTTAACTCTAATTTTTAGTTATTTTATAATTCCCTTAAATGATCACACAATGTTGACATGGTTTTTGTGAAAGTAGTAGAAAAATGAAAGTAAAAGAGATTAAAAAATTTAAAAGAAATATTTTTGGACGAATTTTGTTATTCCAAAAAATAAATATGTAATTATAAATTATAATTAATGGTAGATATTTTTATATTATAATTCCATTTATATCTGTATTCCATTGAATTAAAATTAAATAAATCGTCCTAAAATGACTTTAATGATATTTAATGTTAAAAAATATTTAATTAAATGATTTAAAAATAAAAAAGTCATGAAATTGGACAAGTATAATTTTAAATGGTCCAAAATTTCTTCCATAGACCATTTTTTATCCATTTTTAACCTTATAATTAAATTTATAACCCCTAATGAGTAAAAAATATGTTATTGTGGTTAAAGATAAAATGGGTTAATGAGGGGATTAAACCAAAAGATAAGATTTAAAATTAAAGAGAAACTTGTATGAATTTTATTGGTTTAAGGTATTTAAACCTTAAAATGTTATAAAATATAAATTATGTCCATTTGGTTCCACTTTACATGATTATGATATCTATTATATTTTAAGTTCTTAACATTTAAAATCATGCAACTCTACTCACTTATAAAAGGGAACTATCTCTCATCTCTTATAAAAATTATTGATCTATTTATTTCAGCCAATATATACCCAAATACATTCTTAGATTAATTATTCTATTTATAGAGCTTTTTTTATTCCCATAATTCCATCCTATAAAGTCTTATGGTGTATGCCAAAGGAGGATTTCCGAATAATAGGTATAACTCTTAATTGAGTTCTTTCATTTTATTTCTTTTTATACCTCCTTCAATTATATCCTAACCAATATAATATAAAAATTATTGTCTTCCACATACATAAATTTCATTACTATTATTCCACAAACCTTATTTATCTCCTTTTCCATCATATGGTAAATGAAAACACCATATGTGTGTATATGTGGACAACCACCTCCATTAAGCGATGTGATTAGTTTTTCATGTACGTATTTCCTGGATGATTATAAAATTTTATTTAATGTATAGAAATAAAATTTATTTGATGATTAATTCTATTTATATGATGTTATCATGACCTCATTTACCATGTTCAACCTACCAATGTTGTTTTGAAATTATGAACTAAATGTTCTCATAACATTTGATATGAACTTAACCGATTTAGTAACTAAATAAAACAAGGTAATAAATAAAATAAAAGGGATAATGATAATTTAATACCCCAAAAAAGGTTTATTAAGAAATTATAAAATTAATATAAGTTTATTATACATTAGATAAAGTTTTAATGTGGCGAGTTAGACTCTAGGTAAAGGTTTCTCACCACATTTTTGTTTCTTTAAGACATATGCCATATTCACAACTTGTTTCATTAATGTGGTCTATATAATTTCCCTTAGATATATTATGTAATGAATATATTTATATTCATAGTATTTAATGTCTCATTTGAATTTATTTCATTTAAGGTGGTTGTAATCCAAAAGTTACCAAAGTTGTAAGGGTTTTATTTCAAATATCATTTTTTATCATGATTGGCTATGTTTAAATTTCTATTGAAAGGAATTGTATGATATCTCTTTATTGAACCACATATCTTTTATTATCTTTTGTTTATGTATTTTTTTTAAAAATTTATTCTCTATTTACTCTATTTTAATTTAATAAACAACAATAAAGTTGTTTGTAAGTTATACTAACCCTATCTCTTCTTTTATGTTAGGAATGTTTTTTGTCTACTTTTGACCTTCTTTTCAAATGATTAAAATGAATATTTTTAAATATTTTTTGTACGACTCGATTTTCAATTTTTATATAAGTTTGAATATAATTTTATTATTTAACATATATGACATTAATGGATTTTACACCATCATGACTATTATTTTCTTTGAATCTACCTTTATAAGTTTTCATGGTTATTTTCAAAGAAATGCATTTTTTAAAAATTCTAAAAAACTATTTAAAATGCTATCAAAAGAAAAGGATATTTTTCTAAGTTTTTAAATAAAGGTTTGAATATTATTTGTATCTATTTCAACATCATTTGATGAATCTTATGATTTAATGGGGGTATAATCTGTTGATACCATCCACCATATTACTCTAGATGAATTTTAATCATGATGTTCTATTTTTTTACAAGGTAAAAATATTGATATTTTGTATGATAGTTTTTGAAGATATACTTTTATTTTTATTATATATTGAATTTATTATTCACCCATTTTATATGAAGAATGCATTGGGAGCTAGTAAGAGATAGATGGGGGACTATTATAGCTCATTGATGCATCGGTAGGTCTCATGAGACAAACTAGCTTGGATATTTGGTGTTTTCCTTCTTAGTTATTTACGATGTCTTAGCACATGGATTTAACACTATTATTATAATTTCCATCATTATTCATTTCATCACTATGAAATAATTTATTATTATCCATGTGATTAATTATGTTGTTATTTCATCCATAGATATATTCCCCTTTTATGATATTAACTATATGAAATATTTTAATATTTTTTATTTATACCATATCATTACTATTTTATTTTTTCTATGATAGTTTTTGTTTTAAACTTTCCCTTACTAATCATATGAGATCACCCTTTACTATTTTTTCCTTTCCCCAGGATACCAAGAAGGGATTTATGAATGATGGTAGGGATATGAAAGAAGAACTGATATGGTTATCACTAGAATATTATGTTGTATTTCATGTTTAGAAATATAATGTGAGAATAATGAATGTATCTAGTCTCCCAAGAATACTAAACTTTTCAATCCTATAATATTTGATCTCTTGTATTTTGATCAAATTTAATAAGATAATCATTGACACTAGGTTACTAGAGTTAGGGTGTTTCAATAATGTTTTTAAACAAAAAATTTATATTTATCCATGAATAATTAAAGTAATACATATTATAATTTCTTTATTTATTATACTATTTATGTTTCATTTAATTGTATCATAATATATTTCACTTTTTGTTATAACAAATCATTATTTTATTTAGTTTGGTGTTGCATGCATCACAAGCTATCGAGCACAACGAGTTTATAAAAGGGATTTTTTTCTAAAATAATGGATTTTTGCACTATATTATCCATGAACCCATAGTATAAAAGAGATGTAATATATGACACTCCATTTGGTATAATTCAGGGGTCATCCAATGCACAAAAAACCATTTTTGTGCCTCATGAGAAAATTCTATATCACAATATAAGAATCATACTCATGTTAACCTTTACATTTTATTATAAAATATAATAATCTATGATGAACATAGGATAAGGATAACTTGAATTCATACTTTCAGAGGTCAATTATCAATAAATTTCATGAAATTTATATCAATATATACATACATGAATCTTATATGAATGAATTATAAAGTAGGTATTTCCTTTTACATGATAAATTTTATATTCTTAAAACTCTTTTAAGAATACTTTAAAACCCCACATAAGCACGTGTTTATCACATCATATATGATAGAATTCTAGAGTAGCCTTATGTTTACTACAATTATTAAGGTTTTTTTAACTTTTTATAGCAATATTTAATTCCTTACACATCTCCATGTGACCATCGGATAAAACCCTCCCAATAAATACTTTAGTTAGAGACATCTATAAAGAAAGAAAGTTTTAATAATGGTGAGATTTAGGAATATTATTCTTAATGTTCAAATCCTTGAACATATTGAAACTTATTAAATATAAAATATCAAATTATATGATTTCAAATTTTTTTATATACTTATAACTCTTTATAAGTTTAACATCATCATTGTTGGAACCCATTTCATTGAACATTTCCCTTGAGATCTTATGATAATTAATGTAACTATTTATATTATTAATTTTCAGCACATTCTATACTCATTTAGAATAATGTAACATTCAATTTTTTATGGTAATTAGAAGTATCTCTTTACAATTCTCTTTACTGACATAACCTAAAAGTAATTTAATATATTAAGTGAAATTCCCTTTGAATATTGGTTGGTGTAATATTTTAGGAAATGTGACATTATGTTTCTCATGATAACTAAATATAACTGTTTACATTTCTATTTAGCATTATATATACTAAAATATTTAGGAAATTTAGTGGAATGATACTTTAATTTTTTACTATAATAATCTTTTATTTGTTAATTTTGAACTCTCTAAATTCAATCATACTCTCAATGGCTTCTTAGAAAATATATTTTGTGCATAATATCATGCTATGAAACAAACACTCCTTTGGGTTTAAAAAAACTTATTTACTTCTAGTGGGAATATTTAACAAATAAACTATTAATTACTTATCATATATGGTATTCTATGTGTTTGGAAAATTTTTCTATAAAAATAAGGATTTATTCGCTAAAATATATCCCTAATGGGTGGGAAAAAAATCTTCTCTCATATTTTAAAAAACATATGAACAAACACTTTATCCTTGTTTCCATTTAAAAACAAGTTATATAATACAATTAATCATAATTTATCTGTATTGAATTGATTATCTCATATTGTTTATAAAAAATACATATTAATAAACATCTCCTATTAATATATTAGATAAATGAGATAACTATACACATTATCTATTTATATCCATATTATCTTGATCTACTCTTTTGCGTTAAAATATTTGGTGAAGAAACTATTTAATTCATCACTTGATTTCAAACTACATGTTCAATCAATTATTCCCCTGATTTTTAAGTCTTTTAAATTTACAAAAATTTTAAAACATGTAGTTGGTATCATTTACCCTTCAAAACCAAATAATAGATTTTTATAATATTGATACCTGATATTGTAATTCCGTGGAGCTTCACAAACCCCTTCAAGTATCCTAAAATATCCATCCTATAGAATCATTACTCCTTCCTTTTTTTATTTCATCTGGTTTCAATTGCTTTGATTGGATACTTAGAGAAACATTTTTGGACTCTCCAACTAAATTTTCTTCTTTAGGTTTGACCTTTTACCCACTTTCACTGTTTTCATGAAACCAAAATATAGATATCACATGCCTAGTTCATATATTATCAACACTTGTGAATAGAGGGTAAAAAAATTATTTAAATAATTCTTATTTTCTAAAAAAATTTATAGATGAAAATGGTTGAATTCCTTAATTACAATAAGAATTAATGAAACCACTAGTCTCACCAACATATTGAAATACCCAGTAATATTGAGTATATGAGTAGAGAATAAAATTACTTAGGTCATTTTTTATCAAATTCCTTTTAAACCATAAGTAAATCATTTTATGATTCTCAAAAGCATTTATATCCACCTTTCAAAAAAATTCAACACTTGGTTACTCAAGAAGGTATTTCTTTAACACATCTAATTTCACCTTACATAAAAAAAATATGTTACTAGTCCTAAGAGTTTCTTACATTAAGCTTATCATTTCTATTGGATTTATCTCAAAGTTAAGTTTAATTATAATGATTTTATTCATCTATAATATAATTTTTTATCATATGAGTATAATATTTTATTACATTTAATTAGGACTATTATTAAATAAGAACCCACTAAAATGATGACCCCTTTTAAACTCATCATAACCGTTATTGGGAAAATATCTATATTTAATTATAACCTATATTAGGTATCACATAAATGATCATTTTTCATATATGATAGAAAATTATCATCAGTAAAAACATATATAACTCATGGATATCTGAGTAGAAAATTCTTTACCCAAATCCATCATATGGATTCACTAAACTTAATTCCTCTAGTATCCTAACGGTTAGGGTTTCCCTACTAAATGTAACTCAAATAAAACACTAATAATAAGGAACTTAATGGTTAGGGTAACCTTGTTACTTTATTTCCTTACAAATGATAATCTATGGGCACCTAAAAGTTAGGGTCCCTCATACTGAATGATTGAGGTCTTGACAATTACCACTTTTTCAGGAATCTAACACTTATTATTTTTAAGGGGATTTAATCTCACCATATTGTCTCATGTTATTAACTTTATATATGGATGATTCTAATGATTTATTTTGTAATAATATTCTTTTGACTAAACCAATATGTCCAAATTATATTGATGTGTAAATCTTTACACAACTCAAGATTTGTGTTACTCACCTAAAAATGGGTTCCAAAATATTTACACATAATCAAATCTATATCATGCATAAGGTTTATGAATATTTCATTTAAAGGTTTATAATTATATGATATTGATAATTTCTACATGAGTATTCCTAAATCTATATATATTTTATCCCCCACATTTCTAGAATAAGGCATATGTCTCCAGGTAGGTAGGAAGTATAACTCAAATTCCCTCTACCAAAGGATACTTTATTCAAGAGATATTCCAATTCAACATAACTCTAAAACCTTATATATATATATATATAATATTCAATAACTAAATTCAAGTATATATCTTTAATTAAAAACCAAATTCAAGGAAGATAGAAACCAAATTCATTTATCAAACCTAGCATGTAACATCTTAGATGCATGTACTATAATATCTAGAATTATTTTAACATTTAAACATAAGTATACACTTATTCACAATATAAATAATTTATAAATATGAATAAAACTGGGAATAAATTTTAAATAAATGAAAATTTCAAATATTTAAACATGAAATAAATATTTTTAGGAAAAATTCATAAAAACATATTTTTAAACACTTTATAATTTATCACTTCATTATGAACATTCCATAATTTTGAATATAAACACTTTATATTCATGTAAAAATATAAACTACTTTATATTATTCATTATATGAAATTGAACTTGAAATATATGATATTTTATGAATTATAATCATTTTATAAACCAATTTATATTATATAAAATATTTAAATGATCTAAATATCATATACATTAGATTATTTAAACCATAATCAAATCAAACATCAAAACTATCTTTATGTTATCTAAATAATATTCCAAATAAGGTCCTTAATTTGAATAATTCAAATTAAGTATTATGACCAATTCATAATTCTTATATATAAGCACATTATATTTCAATATTATTTTAAATTTATAAACACTTTATAAATTACCTTATCTATATTAGGTAGAGGGGATTTCAAACTGCAAACAACACACTCCCAGTTACCCAAGTGGGTCAAACCTCATCCCTCCACACAAGGAATTAAAATAACCCATTGAACTTATTTTATTAAATGGAGTGTTTAGAAGGACCAAGTTCTATATATCCTCAAGGATAGACTGATTATATCCTAAAGGCCCAATGGGGAATTTATCCTGAAGGCCTGAAAGAGAAATCTGCAACATGTAAAGTCACCAATCTCCCACTACTCTGCCACCTATTACAAATAACCACATTATATTACCCATTTGAATTTCATGTGCCTACCCCTACCATAAAGGTAGAGAACCTCCTCTGTCCTACATTTAAAATCAGTGAGGTGGTAGGGATAGTTTATAGGTTCCAATGTACTCATCGATATTTCAAGTCTCCTATTTTTTTTCCCACTATCATGAATAATTGCACCATATTTCCCATATGAATGTCACATAACTCCCGACCAAGAAGGAAGATAAACCCTAAATCCTACATTATAAATTAGTGTGAGAGGATGGCCAGTTTATGGGTGTCAATTCATGTCAAAACATGTCCCCTGGGGCTCGTGCCGTGACTACCCCAAGCCCTCCTTACATAGGCCAGGGGATGGCGACTAGAACTGGAAAGGCATATCACTAAAATCGGGAAGGCATTGACTTTTTAACCTACAACTCACACAATCCAAGCACACAGAAAGATACGATCACAAAGTAAACTATATAGTAAAAAAGAGTGATTACAGTAAGTAAAAGGGGCTGGAATACAAGCCCAATTGGAAAGTACAAGTAAAACTAAAAACAGCTCCTGTGAACGCCTTCCAAGGATCCTACCTGAAGGGTAGGTACATCTCTCGAACTGTCGTCTCTACGGTAGGTCTTGACTAATGGTCCACCTACGAGCAGCCTCCAGTCCTAGAACCCTCATCCTTGATAAATGATGTCCGTCTTCTGTACAACAGACAACAAGGTGCGGGCGTAGCCCGTGCAGGGGTGAGTATAACAATACTCAGTAGGGACCCGGATACCCCTGAAGCACTCTCAGACTCCACAGAGGATAATCCACAAAGAAAGACCATAATTATAAATCACAAAGCAACAATAAACCCTACTTAGGTATATGCCCATACATATACCTAATTTATCAAGTAAACCCATCTCGTTTATGAGGAAACACAAGGCCCAACTCTTTGGCCAAAAGCACAACTGTTCCATGAAGGGAAGAATACCAGGAAGGTAACTCCATGAAGGTAAGTAATAGAAAGGTAACGCCACATAGAATAATACCATAGAGGTATCACCACACAGAAGTGTACCACCAAGGTAAGGACCCATCTCACACCAGGTATAACTTAAGTACGGAAGTATATATGATTAGTTATATTGCTAGATCATATTACTTCATCGAGAAGCTCTATTGTTGACCCACAAAGGATTGAAGATGAACCACACCGGATCCGAAGATGCTGACCCACACAGGGTCTGAAGATGACCCACATAGGATTTGAAGATGACCCACACAGAATCAGAAGATGATTCACAGAGGATATGAAGATGACCCACACAAGATCTGTAGATGTTGACCCACACAGGATCCGAAGATTCACTAAGTACAGCCAGCCACAGGGTTTCCGCACTAACCATGCTTGATTATGTGAGGAAAAACTCCTCAAGACATCGATCAATACTAAAAATTACACTAATTCAAATGAAAAATTATCACAAAGGACTTTCATGTCATAAGTGAACCAACTCGGCTGACGGCGAGTCAATCAAACGCCTAGTCAGCAAGTTATTAGTGATTCTGTTCTGAGGGCCCGGTTGGATTCGGGTTCAATCCAACCCAGCCATACT
This sequence comes from Viscum album, assembly GCA_963277665.1. Lineage (NCBI taxonomy): Eukaryota > Viridiplantae > Streptophyta > Magnoliopsida > Santalales > Viscaceae > Viscum > Viscum album. Next base: position 1,037,256,371 of record OY728126.1, read on the forward strand.
CCAACTTTATCCAAATCACGAGTGGAGTGTACCAAAAGGACCATATCAATCCAAGTATTCTAGCGCCTTAGATGGTTCGACAAACAGACGTCTGATTCTCAAGATATGGCCAAAAGGGCGTATCTGGGTCTGGCTGGGCCCGGGTCTGGTCCGACCCTGTCGGACCAACCCGGCCCGACCCAGCCTGGGGTGACCCGACTCGGTTTGGGTCGACCTCACCTATTACGGGTCTGGCCTGGATGGATGGGACCACGGTAGGCCTGACCCGCTGGGTCGCGGTCCGACCCGGCCCACAGAGGGGGTGGCGCAGCCTGATCGGCGCGGCCCGCTCGGTGCAGCCCATGGCTGGGTGTGGTCTGCCGTGATGGGGCCCGCCCTAGCTACTACCTGTGGGAGGCGCCCCTTGGGATTTTTTGAACGGTCCAGTTGGACTATTCGGTGTTGGCCAAACCGGCAGCGCCACGTGGTGCTGCCTGCTGGCACGTGGGACCCACCGAAGCGGGTCCTGCTCGGTGTGATGTGGTCAGCCGAGATTCTGGCCAGCTCCTCTTCTAGCGGCGTGACAGCACTGCTCCTTCAATGGTCAGTCGGGTGCTAGACACCCTGTAGCACCGCCGCAGCTCGATTGCCACAGCCTCCTCCTCTACCGGTGGTGTGGAAGCGAACCGCCTTTCTTCCACATGGTTGGTTGGCGTGTCGACCGCCACCCTCCTCCGCCACAGCCAATGGGTCATGGCCTCCTTCGGCAATTCATATGCTCCACTACCACCATCTTGGCCGGATGGTGTTCCGGCCACCACCTTTCTCCCTACTGGCGTCGATCGCAGGCGCCATCACGTCGGCGGGCTTCCACAGGTCACTGGGCGAGCCTAGTGTCCCGTTCTTCAATCCAATGAATTTTTGTGTGTCCCGGGACGTCGTATTTGCATCTATTCTGACGTGGTCAGTTCTGCTCAACCTGATGATTCGCCCGTGAAGAACACATTAAACAATTAAGTAGCGGAGGGATAGGTCTATGTTTGTTTGGCCAACACCCTCCGCATAAGATTAATACAAGCGATTCATAGATTTAAGACAAATATTTATCACGAAGAAAGATATGAACAATTTTCCTACCTCGATCGTTCGTTGTAGATGGCGTGATGAAGAGGATGAAGACATTGAAGGATACGTCAGTGTTCATCACTCCCACAACACGCTTCTGATCTGGGTTCGAGCGTCAGTTCCTCATTCTTTATCTGGAGGTTCGTTCTTCATTGGAGGATGTTCTTCCACCAAGAGTTCTCAACCAAACCAATTTTACAACAATTTCCCCAACCACGAGAGGTGAGGATCCCCTCTCATTTATGTCAAGTTAATGGGTAACTCATCATTAATGAGATTTCATTAAATGGTGGGTTTCATGGTTACACACTTTGTGTAACCGGGAATTTAATGCTCGGTATTAAATTCCCAACCACCCTCATGTGGTCCCCACCTCCAAAGAATTTAAAAAGGATGGAAGGAGTTTAATAAAAATAAAACATTTGTTTTATTTTAATCCTCCACGAAAACCCATAAAACCAGACCTTCTACTCTGCCTACTGCAGTTGAAGTGAAGGTCTCTTTAAGTGGATATCAGTGCTGCGAGTTTATCTATGTCCTCATATTTCAATTCCGAGCACCAGTTCAAAAGTTACAAATTTCCACTCTCATGTTAACTAAACGTACCTTAAATAAAGTTTGTAAATTCATTCCAGGAACTTCGGGCCATGAAATCACGTGCCGTCAATTTTCACAATCTCATAATATTTCCATATAATTAAAAAAATTACATGGAAAATTCTATCTCTTTACACTCTCCCCACCTTAAGGATTTGCGTCCCCAAAAGCCACAACACAAACTAGGGAAACAAGTGGGGGTACTGAGCACAAATCTAAGCCTCCCACTCCCATTTTCACCCCTAGAGGTTCCTGTGCTACCAACGAACGCACACCAAATCTATCGATCGCCCACAAAGTACTCGCTCTTGTCGATCCTCAATCTCTACTAGAACCTATGAAAACATCGCCCCATCCTTGATGTCCATCTCACCCCAATCAATGATGTGAAAAGGATCATAAACGTACCTCTTGAGCTGGGATATGTGGAAAAAGTCATGTACCTGGTTTAACTGAGGGGGAAGGGCTAGGCAGTACTCCACATTGACAACTATACTAAAGACCTAAAAGGGTTCTATGAACCTCAGAGATAACTTGCCACCCCGGCCAAATCTCTACAAACCTCGTCGAGGTGAAACCCATAGGAAGACATGGTCACCATCCTTGAACTCGAGAGGTCTCTGTCTCCTATTAGCATAAGACTTCTACCTACTTTGTGCAGTCTTCATCCTCTCCTAGATGATTTGCACCTTCTATGTGGTAGCTCATACCATCTCTGGTCCCATGAGTGTTGACTCCCTTGAGTCAGTCCAGCACAGAGGGGATCTCTAATATTGACCGTAAAATGCCTCAAATGGTGACATACTGATAGTGGAGTGATAATTTTTGTTGTATGAAAAATCCACCAAGGGAAAGTGATCCTCCCAATTGTGGCCGAAATCAAGGACGAAAGCACACAGCATGTCCTCGAGAGTCTGAATGGTCCGCTCTTTCCGACCATCCGTTTGAGGATGGAAGGCGCTGCTCAATAGAAGTTGTGTCTCGAACGCCTCCTACAACCCCTTCCATAGCTGATAAGTAAAATGTTCATCACGATCAGAGACAATAGTAGATGGAACCCCATGAAGCCGCATAATCTCCTATACGTAGAGGCGTCCTAAGCCCTCTACTGATCCCTGCTCTCTGATAGGTAGGAACTGGTCCAACTTGGTGAAACGATCAACGATCACCCAGATGGAATCATGTACCTTGGACATGCGTGGAAGTCCCATAACAAAGTCCATGGAAATTACATCCCACTTCCACTCTGGCACCTCTAGTGGCTGAACTAAGCCTGCTAAAACCTAATGCTCTGCCTTCACTTGCTGACAAGTGAGGCACTGTGAGACAAACTCTGTCACTACTTTCTTCATTCCTGACCACCAGTGCTGTTGTTGGAGGTCCTGGTACATATTCACCACTCCCATATGTACCGCTATAGGGGATGTATGGAACTCTCTCAACACTTCCTCCTGTATAACCATCGGTACCATAGTACGCCCTCTGAAGAGGATGACGTGCTCCCCACCTTCAGAAAATCCATCAGGTGTATGTCTTGTGGATATCTAAGCACATCGTGCCTCGCAAGCAGTTTCCCCAAGTTGTTCCTTCCTGGATCACTAAATAAGTGTGGGAGTGACTGTTAGAGACTGAAGATAAGTTGCTCCATCTCGATCAGTGTAGGATATATGAAAAGTAGCTAGCTGCTCTGTCGCCTCACTCAGCAACTGTATACCAGAACTCCTGCAGAGTGCATCTGCTACAACGTTCCCCTTACCAGGAGTATATACTATCTCAAAGTCATAATATAGGAGGAACTCAAGCCAACATAGTTGTCTCGGGTTCAGTTCCTTATATAGAGAAGATATACCTGATACTCTTGTGATTAGAGTAGAATGTAAAACGTTTTCCCATCAAATAACATCATCACATCTTCAGGGCGAATACCACTACTGCTAACTCTAGGTCATGGGTAGTATAGTTATTCTCATGTTGTCTTAGTGGTCGAGAACCATAAGTGATCACTTCTCTCTCCTACATCAGGACACATCCATGCCCGGTCCCAGATGCATCACAGTAGACTACGTACCCAACACCCTCCTCCGGAATCCTCAAGATGGGGTCACTTGTCAGTCTCTGCCTCAGCTTCTGGAAACTCTGTTGGAATCTCTTCGACCACATGAAATGTTTCCCCATCTTCGTCAATGATGATAATGGTGCCGCAACTCTGGAAAATTTAGGCACAAACCTATGGTAGTAACCGGCCAGACCCAGGAAACTTCGTACCTCCATCACACTCCTGGGTGGCTCCCAAGCAAGAACAATCTCAATCTTCGCTAGGTCCACTACAACTCTAGCCTCCGAGATGACGTGTCCCAGGAAGTAAACTTCTCGTATCCAGAACTGGCACTTCGAGAGCTTACCATAAATCCGGTGCTCTCAGAGTGTGTCCAGAACTAACTGCAAATAATATGCATGCTCCTCTTCTATAGCTGAGTATACTAGGATGTCATCGATAAAGACTACCATAAAGTGATCGAGGTATGGCTGGAAGATTATGTTCATGAGTCCCATGAACACTGCTGGGGGGTTGTTCATACCAAATGGAATAACCAAGAACTAATAATGGCCATACTAACATCTGAAGGTCATCTTCTACACATCCTTGTCTCGTACCCTAACCTAGTGATAGCCTGATCTGAGGTCAATCTTTGAAAACCACCGTGCTCCCTTCAGTTGATCAAAGAGATCGTCAATCCTTGGGAGTGGGTACTTTTTCTTCACGGTCAACTGGTTCAGGTGCCGATAGTCCACACAGAGTCTCAGAATCCCATCCTCCATCTTGGAAAACAAAATCGGGGCTACCTAAGGAGAAAAATTGGGCCTAATAAACCCCTTACTTTGTAAGTCCTCCAGTTGTACTCGCAGCTCTTGAAGATTCATGGGAGCCATCTGATATGCTGGTGTAGATATCGGTGTCATCCTGGGGTACAAGTCGATATAAAATTCTACCTTCTTGTGAGGAGGTAAACATAGAACATCATCAAGGAAAACATCAGTGTACTGTTCCACCACTATAGGATAGCTTGGACTCTCAACATCAACTACTCTGAGGGTAAGGCTAGCCAACTGATGATTGATCAGCTGCACCCTCCTCTAGGTAAGTCTGTCCTATGCTGCAAAGGTTCTTTTCTCACTGGTGAAGGAAAAACTAGTCCCATCCTCATGAAAACACCACACTTTATGCCTAATACAGTCAATATGAGCATGGACTGTGGATAACCAGTCCATACCCAAGATGATGTCATAAGGCCTCGACGCTACTACTAGGAGATCCCAGTAGAATCTCTCGCCTACTAGAGTAATATCACCCTACTATAACCAATGTGTAATCATCAAATCCTCTCACGTGGGAGTCTATAGCCATAAGGATCAAGCCAACGGATCCACCAGAATCTTTGAGGTTTGAAGAAGGGTCATGGAAATAAAAGAGTAACTAGCACATGTGTCTATAAGTACTACAGATAAGGTGTAGTAGACATAGATTTTACCTCTAATCATCTCTAGAGCATCGTGGTACTAGGACTCAGTTTCCAGGAGCTAACCATGTCCCTTTCCACCTGCTCCCTATGGTCGGGGTGGACCACCTAGAGGTGGCGGTGGTAGAACCTCGAATCGTCGCCCACTGCCTACTACACGGCCAGCTCCTCTGCCACGTCTACCTTCTGCCTGCGAACCTCCTCGATCAAATCTTTACCTCTTACCAATCGGTCTTTTGACCATCTTCTGGTCATCTATATGGAAGGTCTGGTAGTCGTAATCCATGTGACCTTTCATGCCGCATGAGTAACACAGCCTGCTCCTCTCTTGTCTTTCTCTGTCTCGAGATCCCTGCACAACCAACCATGTATCCTGCGGTTGTCCACCTATAGGTCTGGTAATCTTGGACCTCTGCATCATATGTATGCTTCCATCTATAGATGATTGTACTATGTTTCGTCCGGTGGTGGGTCTCGTTGTCAGTGGTTGCTCAGCAAGGAAGCTCTCCACAAAGAGTGCTCTCTCTAACACCCTAGCATGCGTTGGGATGCTGAGAGAAATCATCGAAGCTCTAATCTCCCGTCTAAGCCCCTAATTGAAGATACGGTCCCTGAAGAAAGGGTCCCTCACCATGTCATTGGAGTAGCGGGAGAGGTTATTGAACCTCACTGAATACTAAGCCACAGTCATGATGCCCTACTGTAAGTGGAGAATCCCCTGTATACGCACTGAGTGTAAGGTGTATTGGACAAAATCTTCCCTGAAAAGGCTCTCGAAGTCCACCAAAATGAGAGTCATCTCATCATGAACCTGGAGAATCAATCTCCACCATCTTCTTACTTCTTCTTGAAGAAGAATGGCTGCAAGGATGACCATAAGATCATCTGGTGTCCCTACCATTCGGAAAACTCTGACCACAGCCTCCAGCCAGTCCTCAACCGCCTGTGGATCTGTCTCACCCTAGAACCACGGTGGCCTCTAGAGTTGTAACTCTTAAAATATGCTCAATAGATGTGCACCTTCTACTGCTGGGGTTGGTGGCACCGGCTTCCCAACAGGTAGTGGTGCTACTGGTACACCACCTGATGGTACAACTGCCGAAACGGGGCCCTGCACTGAAGCCTCGTCACTCAGTGGGTTGTCATCGCATACTCTACCTAGAAGCCTGGCTAGATGTCTGAATAGAGGCATCTTAAAAAGAAATAGGTGCACCATGGTCAATAAGTTATACCTGGTGATCTAACTCAAAGAGACCGTAAGGAAAAAATTTCCAAAAACACACACGCAATCAGTGTTTTTGTGAACTGAGTTGAAAATCAGGAGTCACTACTAGAAAACTGGGCTTTGGAGCCCCCTTACCTATAGCGACTTCCAATGGTAGTCATAGGTTTTCCCAAAAAAAGGGGTTCTCTCCCCCCCCCTGAACCCTCCTCCTCCCTCGCCTCGCCGTGCGCCCTCCCCCGTCGCCGCGCTCCCTCCCTCTCTACCCTTCCCTGTCGTCGCGCGCCTTGCCTCGTCGCCGCGCACCCTCCTTTGCTGTCATCCCCCATTGCCATGTCGGCCTACGCCCTCCGCCCTGCCCTCCATCTCCTACAGGCTTCCTATACCTCTGCCCTCCGGCTCCGGCCGCCCTCCACCCTGCGGCCGCTCTCCGGCCTCCCTCCGTCATCCCTCTGCCCTCGGGCCTCCCACCACCCGCCTCCGGCCTCCAGCCCCTCCGGCCTTCGACCCATCTACCCTCTGGCCTCTGCCCTCGTCCCCCTTCCCCCTCGTCCCTCCCCCCCACACCCTGCCAACCCCCATTCCCTCCTTCTTTGTCCCCTCCCTCATCGCACCACCGCCGCTTGAGGTATTCTTCATTTGGTTCATGTGCTGCTTGAATTTTTATTAATTCATTTTGAAATTTGGCTATGCATTGATTGGTTTTGTACATAATTTGTATATCTGTTTTGTTAACTTTCTGATTTTTTAAAATTCTTTCACAACTAATTATTCAATCCCTTTCTGTTTGATTAACTACTATACAAGTTTTGATTTTTTTAAAAACAATCCAATTTATCATTTGGACACTTAGGATAGTCCCCTTACTAATGTTTTCCATGACTGCAGGCATGTTAGGGGAAGAGACAGCAGATCCACATCATCCATCTAAGGCATCTAAGTCTCAGAGTTGAGGTATGTTTGAATTTCATTGTCTCTAGTTTTTATGTAATTGATAAACATATATATATATTTATAACATCTGTCAAATTATATATAAAATTGTTTTCAACAGGATCAGACTCGACTGCTTCTTCCTCTCACAAGAGAGGCCCTGGTCGTGGCATATTATCATGGAATTCTGACACGACTTTTGATGTTTCATTTGATAAGGTATTTTATCCTATGGGACGGAATTCCCCTGCATTTATTCGTCAGCTGGGTCATATCATACGTGATTCACATCGATTTCCATTGAACATGCGTGACTGGGCTTCTATCCCTCAGGACACATTGGATCATCTTTGGAGGGAGGTTCAGGTAAGAAGACCATTTTACATTATTCCCTATGTATAAAAAATAATAACATATGTGATTTTATTATTTAATAGAAAAATTTGAAAGTATGTCTTGATGAGTTTCGGCCAGTGTTTATGAGAAAATGTCATAAGATGTGGAAATACTATAAAGGCAAAGTCAAGAGGGACCACTGGGTACCAAATGTGGGTGCCCCACACATTCTGGAAAAAGTCTCAAGTGGTGTCCTCTCGGCTCAGTGGCGTGATTTAGTTGCATATTGGTCTACTGAGGGTGTTGTAGTTTGTATATTTATTTTGGTATATATATTTTCAAGAATGTGTGATTTGTTTGAAATTTGAATGAATTTAATGTAGGAGGTTTCAACATGCCATTCTGAGAATCGAGCGTTGCAGGGACCACCTCACAGGCTCAGGACTTGTCACGTGTCTCAGATCTTACATGAGGTATTTATTATTCATTTTTTAATTTATTAATTAATATGGTTTTGTGTTTATATTCTATTCATATACAGTTGAGGGAGAAAGGTGCACCGACTGATAAAATGTCAGTGTGGATGAGGACTCGTGATAGCAATGGTCTAGAGGCTGTAGCATTGATAGTAAGTGCTTGTACTCATTACCAATACTTACATAAAATCTGTATATTAATATATGTGTATATATATTTAAATATTTCACAGGCTCAATTTGAAGCTGAGTTAGAACATCTGCCAGAGGACCAGCGACAGCTTCCCATGCGAAAGGATGAGATCTTTCATCGCATTATTGGTCGGGATGGGCATGGATATAGTTTTACCTATGGAATATGGATTCCTCATTCTGTAGTGTCACGCGCTGCAGTTATCGGTCCTACTGTTGCTCAGATGACACATCAGTTGTCAGATTTCGAGGCACGGCTGCGCGCTTCCGAAGAGGTAAATACGCAATTGATCGCTGAGGTTAGAGCACTGCGGCAATATGTGCGTCCAAGTGATGGTTCAGGGGACCAGATGACGCAGGTTTATACTATATTTAATTATTTAATCTATATTATTTTTGTTATGAAAATATTCATAATATTTTTTTGTTGTAGGCCCCTGACCCACCTGATGGATATAATAGTCATGAGCATGCATGAAGCATCATATTCACGAGGTGTGTTTCTGTTTTTAATGGTGGGGTTGTTATTGATATTTAGGTTGGGTTTCTAGTGATATTTTTTGTGATTTGGGGGTATCATGTGTGTTTTGGCCTGATGCAATGTTTGTGTGCACGAATTGAGAAGTAACCATGAAACTGATTAATGATTTGGATATTTTTTGTTCATTTAATTCTTCAATGTTTTCAATTGCATGTACTGTAATATTTTTGAAAAAACCATGTGATTCCTAATATAAACCATGAAACTTGTTTTTGATGAATGAGCTGAGGTTCACCATTTCTAGTCCACGGTCCACCCCGGACAGCACTCCCCGCACCCCAAACAGCCCCCCCCCCCCCCACACTCCGGATAGCCATCCCCGCACTCTGGACAGCCCTCCCCGCACCCTGGACAGGCCCCCCGCACCCCGGACAGCCCTCCCCGCACCCCGGATAGCCCTCCCCGCAACCCGGACAGCCCCTCCCCAAACCCCGGACAGCCCCCCCCCCCACCTCGCACTCTGGATAGCCCTCTCCGCACCCCAGACAGCCCCCCTGCACCCCGGACAGCCCTCCCCGCACCCCGGACAGCCCCCCCCCCCCCCCCGGATAGCCCTCCCCGCAACCCGGACAGCCCCTCCCCAAACCCCGGACAGCCCCCCCCCCCCCCCCCACCTCGCACTCTGGATAGCCCTCTCCGCACCCCAGACAGCCCCCCCTGCACCCCGGACAGCCCTCCCCGCACCCCGGACAGCCCCCCCCCCCCCACCTCGCACTCTGGATAGCCCTCTCCGCACCCCAGACAGCCCCCCTGCACCCCGGACAGCCCTCCCCACACCCCGGACAGCCCCCCCCCCCACCTCGGACAGCCCTCCCCACACTCTGGACAGGCCTCTGCGCACTCCGGAAAGCCCTCCCCACACCCCGGATAGCCCCCCAGCACCCCGGACAGCCCCCCAGCACCCCGGACAGCCCCCCCCGCACCCCGGACAGCCCTCCCCGCACCCCGGACAACCCCCCCACACACACACACAAACACACTCCGGACAGCCTCCCCACACCCTGGACACCCCTCCCCGCACCCCGGACAGCCCCTCCCTGCACCCTCGGACAGCCCCCAGCACCCCGTACAGCCCCCCCGCACCCCAGACAGCCCCCCCCCCCCCCCGCACCCTGGATATCCCTCCCCGCACTCCAGATAGGCCACCCCGCACTCCGGACAGCCCACCCCGCACCCCGGACAGCCCCCCCCCCCCTCCCCCGCACCCCCGAACAGCCGCCCCTCACCCCAGACAGGCCTCCCCGCACCCCGGACAGCCCTCCCCGCACCCTGAAAAGCCCCCCCCCCCCCCCGCACCCCGGACATCCCCCCCCCGCACCCCGGACAGCCCCCCCCTCACCCCGGACAGCCCCCCCGCACCCCGGATAGGCCTCCCCGCACCCCGGACAGCCCGTCCCGCACCCCGAACAGGCCTCCCCGCACTTCGGACAGGCCTCCCCACACTCCGGATAGCCCTCCCCACACCCCGAGGACTCGCCATGTGTCTCAACACGCCATTCTGAGAATCGAGCGTTGTAGGGACCACCTCACAGGCTCAGGACTCGACACGTGTCTCAGATCTGACATGAGGTATTTATTATTAATTTTTTAATTTATTAATTAATATGGTTTTGTGTTTATATTCTATTCATATATAGTTGCGGGAGAAAGGTGCATCGACTGATAAAATGTCGGTGTGGATGAGGACTTGTGATAGCAATGATCCAGAGGCTGCAGCATTGATAGTAAGTGCTTTTACTCATTACCAATACTTACATAAAATCTGTATGTTAATATATATGTATATATATTTAAATATTTCACAGGCTCAATTTGAAGTTGAGTTAGAACATCTGCCAGAGGACCAGCAACAGCTTCCCATGCGAAGGGATGAGATCTTTCATTGCATTATTGGTCGGGATGGGCATGGATATAGTTTGATCTATGGAACATGGATTCGTCGTTCTATAGTGTCACGCGCTGCAGTTATCGGTCCTGTTGTTGCTCAGATGACACAGCAGTTGTCAGATTTCGAGGCACGGCTGCGCGCTTCCGAGGAGGTAAATATGAAATTGATCGCTGAGGTTAGAGCACTGCGGCAATATGTGCATCCAGGTGATGGTGCAGGGGATCAGACGACGTAGGTTTATACTGTATTTATTTATTTAATTTATATTATTTTTCTTATGAAAATATTCATAATGTTTTTTTGTTGTAGGCCCTTAACCCACCTTATGGAGGTAGTAGTCATGAGCACGCATGACGCATCATATTCACGAGGTGTGTTTTCTGTTTTTAATGGTGGGGTTTTTATTGATATTTAGGTTGGGTTTCTAGTGATATTTTTTGTGATTTGGGGTATCATGTGTGTTTTGGCCTGATGCAATGTTTGTGTGCACGAATTGAGAAGTAACCATGAAACTGATTAATGATTTGGATTTTTTTTGTTCATTTAATTCTTCAATGTTTTAAATTTCATGTTCTGTAATATTTTTGAAAAAACCATGTGATTTCTAATATAAACCATGAAACTTATTTTTGATGAATGAGCTGAGATTCACTATTTGTAGTCCCTGGTCCACCCCGGACAGCACTCCCCGCACCCCGAACACCACCCCCCCCCCCCCCCCCCCGCACCCCGGACAGCCCTCCCCGCACTCCGGACAGCCCTCCCCGCACCCCAGACAGGCCCCCCGCACCCCGGACAGCCCTCCACGCACCCCGGACAGCCCTCCCCGCAACCCGGACAGCCCCTCCCCAAACCCCGGACATCCCCCCCGCACCCCGACATCCCCCCCCCCCCCGCACTCTGGACAGCCCTCCCCGCACCCCAAACAGCCCCCCTGCACCCCGGACAGCCCTCCCTGCACCCCGGACAGCCCCCCCCCCCCACCCCGGACAGCCCTCCCCGCACTCTGGACAGGTCTCTGCGCACTCTGGAAAGCCCTCCCGCACCCCGGACAGCCCCCCAGCACCCCGGACAGCCCCCCCCCCCCCCCCCCCCCGCACCCCGAACAGTCCTCCCCACACCCCGGACAGCCCCCCCGCACTCCGGACAGCCTCCCCGCGCCCCGGACAGCCCTCCCCGCACCCCGAACAGCCCCCCATCACCCCGTACAGCCACCCCACACCCCAGACAGCACCCCCCCCCCCCCGCACCCCAGAAATCCCTCCCCGCACTCCAAACAGGCCACCCCAAACTCCGGACAACCCTCCCCGCACCTCGGACTGCCCTCCCCTTCGTACAATAATGTTGTTGTGTGAATTTTGAAATAGTCGGTCAGACGTCACGTCAATCGGAGGTGTCGTTTGACCGCGGTGACCGGAAATGCGTTTCCGGAGTCATAAAACACCAAAACGGCATGAGACGGTCAAATTTAGATAAAACGTGCTTCTAATGACCTGAAACCACGTGGAAACAATAGGAATATTATTCGTGATGTGTAGGAGGAGACGGGACGCCCATCGGAGGTGTCGTTTGACCGCGGTGACCGGAAACGTGTTTCCAGAGTCATAAAACACCAAAACGGCGTGAGATGGTCGAATTCAGATAAAACGTGCTCCGAATGACCTAAAACCACACTAAAACAATAGTAATATTATTCGTGAGGTGTAGGAGGAGACGGCACACCAATCAGACATGCGGTGCACGCGGTACGACTGATTGTGTCGTTTTCAGCAGCTCGGGGCGCGCTAAAAGGGCGCATTGGGGGGTCAAAACCACCCAAAAGACCTTGGAATGCCATGAAATCATACAAAAACAGCCGTTGTGTGAATTTTGAAATGTTCGGGTAGACGGAACGTCAATCAGAGGTGCCATTTGACCGAGGTGACCGGAAACGCGTTTCCGGAGTCATAAAACACCAAAACGGCATGAGATGGTCGAATTCATAGAAAATGTGCTCCGAATGATCTAAAACCACATGAAAACAATAGGAATATTATTCTTGACATGTAGGAGGAGACGACACGCCCATCGGATGTGCGGTGCGCACAGTACGACCGATTGTGTCATTTTCAACAGCTCGGCGCGCGCTAAAAGGGCGCCTTGGGGGGTCAAAACCACCCGAACGACCTTGGAATGCCATGAAATCATATGAAAACAGACGTTGTGTGAATTTTGAAATGTTTGGGCAGACATCACATCAATCGGAGGTGTCGTTTGACCGTGGTGACCGAAAATGCGTTTCCAGAGTCATAAAACACCAAAACGGCGTGAGACGGCCGAATTCAGAGAAAATGTGCTCTGAATGACTTGAAACCACACGAAAACAATAGTAATATTATTCGTGATGTTTAGGAGGAAACGGAATTCCCATCAGACGTGCGGTGCGCGTGGTACGACCGATTGTGTCATTTTCAGCAGCTCGGCGCGCGCTAAAAGGGCACGTTGGGGGGTCAAAACCACCCGAACAAGCTCAGAATGCAATGAAATCTTACGACAATAGCCTTTGTGTGAATTTTGAAATGTTTGGGTAGACGTCATGTCAATCGGAGGTGTCGTTTGATCGCGGTGACCGGAAACGCGTTTCTGGAGTCATAAAACACCAAAACAGCGTGAGACGGTTGAATTCGGAGCAAACGTGATCCGAATGACCTAAAACCACACGAAAACAATAGAAATATTATTCGTGACGTGTAGGAGGAGACGGAATTCCCATCGGATGTGCGGTGCGCGCGGTACAACCGATCGTGTCGTTTTAAGCAGCTCGGCGCGCACTAAAAGGGCGCGTTGGGGGGTCAAAACCACCCTAACGACCTCAGAATGCCATGAAATCATACGACAATAGCCGTTGTTTGAATTTTGAAATGTTCGGGCAGACGGCACGTCAATCGGAGGTGTCGTTTGACCGTGGTGACCGGAAACGCGTTTCCGGAGTCATAAAACACCAAAACAGCGTGAGACGGTCGAATTCGGAGAAAACATGCTCTGAATGAACTAAAACCACACGAAAACAATATAAATATTATGTGTGATGTTTAGGAGGATACGATATGCCCATCGGACGTGCGGTGCGCGCTGTACGACTGATTGTGTCATTTTCAGCAGCTCGACGCGCTTTAAAAGGGCGCGTTGGGGGGTCAAAAACTACCCGACGACCTCGGAATTCCATGAAATCATAAGACAAGAGCCTTTGTGTGAATTTTGAAATGGTTAGGTAGAAGTAACGTCAATCAAAGGTGTCGTTTGACCGCGGTGATCGGAAACGCGTTTCCGGAGTCATAAAACACCAAAACGGCATGAGACGGTCGAATTCGGAGCAAACGTTCTCTGAATGACCTGAAACCACACGAAAACAATAGGAATATTATTAGTGACATGTAGGAGGAGACGTCACACCAATCAAACGTGCGGTGCGCGCAGTACGACCGATTGTTTCATTTTCGGCAGCTCGGCGTGCGCTGAAAGGGAACATTAGCGTGTCAAAACCACCCGAACGACCTCGGAATGACATGAAATCATACAACAATAGACGTTGTGTGAATTGTGAAATGTTCGGGCAGACAGAACATCAATCTGAGTTGTCGTTTGACCACGGTGACTGGAAACACATTTTCATAGTCATAAAACACCAAAACAGCGTGAGACGGTCTTATTCGGAGCAAACGTGCTCCGAATGACCTGAAACCACACGAAAACAATAGGAATATTATTCGTGACATGTAGGAGCAGATGGTAGGCCCATCAGACGTGCGGTGCACTTGGATAACATTCCTTTTTAGACAACAAAACAATTTCACAAACTAAACCAAATAAGAAAAAAAATCCAAAAATGATAGTAAAATTACCTTTTTAGAGAAATACAAATTTTAAGCAAAAAATTTGATTTATTATTATCATATTCTTAACAAACCTATTGGATGAATAAGAAAAATATTTTATTTAATATTATATATATATATATATATCTTTCACTAATAACCTTAAATAAATTTATTTTATTTATTTTCTATTATAATAAAACACATTTGTAATCTTAAAAATATTTCATTTATATGCACCGTGAATTTTTTTTTAAAAAAAAATCCCAGACTCGCGACCGGCTTTGTAGGTCAGTATAGGCTATCGGTTCAAAATTAGCGACCGCCAATGGCAGTCAATGTAGGCTGTAATTGCGGCCACCTACAGTGACTGCCATTGGTGGTCGCTAATCTGGCCGGAATTCCGGCCACCTACAACGACCGCCATTGGCAGTCGCTAATGTGGCCGGAATTTCGGCCACCTACAGTGACCACCATTGGCGGTTGCTGTTGTCCTATTGTGATGGGGCTAAAGCAACCACCAATGGCGGTCTCTTGGCGGTCTCTAGAGGCCTATAGCGACCGCCATTGGCGGTCGCTATAGCCCGCATTTTTAGTTGTGAGTCAGGGTCCTGGTGTATGGATATGTCGGTCGCCGCAACAATACTAGATTCCCCAAATTGATAACCACACTCATAAAACATAATATTATTGTCGATTAAAAGATCAGAGTCCAAGTTTTTCGGTAGAACTGATCCCTTTGATACCAATTTTTCACGACCCGTCCCCCGGGGCCCGTGTCGTGACTACCCCAAGCCCACCTTCTGTAGGCCAGGGGCTGGTGACTAGCATCGGAAAGGCATATCCCTAAAACCGGGAAGGCATTGGCTTTTTAACATGAAACTCACACAATCCAAGCACACAACACGATACGAGAAAAAAAGTAAACTATATATTAAAAAGAGTGAGTAAAGTATGTAAAAGGGGCCAAAATACAAGCTCAACTAGAAAGTACAAGTAAAACTAAAAACAGCTCATGTGAACGCCTGCCAAGGATCCTACTTGAAGGGTAGGTACAGCTCTCAAACTGTCGTCTCTGCAGTACGTCTCGACTAATGGTCCACCTCCGAGCAGCCTCCAGTCCTGGCACCCTCATCCTTTCTCAATGATGTCTATCGTATGCACAAGACACAGCAAGGTGTGGGCATAGCCCATGCAGGGGTGAGTATAACAATACTCATTATGGACCCCGAGACCCCCGAAGGTCTCTCAGAATCCACAGAGGATAATCCACAAATCAAGACCACAATTATAAAGCACGAAGCAACAATCAACCCTACTTAGGTATATGCCCATAAATATACCTAATTTATCAATTAAACCCATATCATTCATGAAGAAACACAAGGCCCAACTCTTTAGTCAAAGCACAACTATTCCATGAAGGGAAGAATACCACGAAGGTAAAACCACGAAGGTAAGTACCACAAAGGTAACACCACATAGAAGAACACCACGGAAAAATCACCACACAGAAGTGTACCACCAAGGTAAGGAATCATCTCACATTAGGTATAACTTAAGTATAAAAGTATATATTATTAGCTGTATTTCATGATCATCTTACTTCGTCAAGAAGATCTGTTGTTGACCCACATAGGATCGAAGATGACCCACACAGGATCCAAAGATGCTGACCCACACAGGATTTGAAGATTACCCGCATAGGATCTGAAGATGACCCACACGGGATTGGAAGATAACCCACACAGGATTTGAATATGACCCACACAGGATTGGTAGATGCCGACCCACACAGGATCCGAAGATTCTCCAAGTACAGCCAGCCACAGGGTTTTCGCACTAAACACGCTTGATTCCAGGAGGATCCGCTTCTCAAGCCATAAATAAATACTTCAACTGCCACAAAATCCCATGAAAAGTATCATGAAGGTCCTCCATGTCATAAGGGACCCAACGCGGTTAACGGTGTGTCAATCGGACGCCCGGTCAACAAGTTATTAGTGTTTTCATTCTGAGGGCCCGGTTGGATTCGGATTCGATACAACCCATTCGTACTCCAAATTTATCCAAATATCAAGTGGATTATACCAAAAGTACCTTCTCGATCCAAGTATTTCATCTCCATAGACAATTTGTCAAACAGATGCTTGATTCTCAAGATATGGCCAAAAGGGCGTATCTAGGTCCAGATGGGCTTGGGTTTGGTCTGACCCAGTCAGACCAACCGAGTTTGGGTCCAGCCCGGATGGGATAGACCACAGCAGGCCCGTCCCACTTGGCGTGGCCTGCTCAGTGCGGCCTGCGGCTGGGTGTGGTCCGCTGTGGCGGGGCCCGCCCTAGCTGCCACCTAGGGGAGGCACCCCCTGAAATTTCCCAAATGGTCCAGTTGGACCGTTAGGCATTGGAAAACCTAGTGGCGCCACGTGGAACCGCCTACTGGCACGTGGGGCCCACCAGAGTGGGTCATGTTCGGCGTGACATGGTCGGCCAGGATTCTGGTCGGCTCCTCTTACAGCGGCGCGATGGCGCCACTCCTCCCACAGTCGACCGAGTGTCGGCCACCCTGGTGCACCGTCGCGGCTTGACAGTCACGGCCTCCTCCTTTACAAGCAGTGCGAACGCACGCCGCCCTGCTTCCACGCAGTCGTTCGGTGTGTCGGTCGCCACTCTCCTTCACCACAATTGAATGGTCGTGGCCTCCTTCGGCGGTGTGGATGCGTTGCCGCCACCATCATGGTTGGCCGGTGTGCCGGCCACCGCCTTACACCATACCAGCTCCAGTCACTGGTGGACTTTCTTAGGTCACCGGGTGAGCTCTGGTGGCCATTTCTTCAATTCGATGAATCGTTGTGTGTCCTGGGACGTCGCCTTTGCATCTATCCCAACGTGGTCAGTTCCGCTCAACCCGACGATCCGCCCGTGAAGAACACATCAAACAATGAAGTAGTGGAGGGATCAGACTGTGTTCGTTTGGCATGCACCATCCTCATTAGATTGATAGAAGGCGGTTCATAGATTGAAGAAAACTGTTTATCATGAATAATGATATAAACAATTTACCTACCTCGATCATTCTTTGGAGATGGCGTGAGTAAATGGATGAAGACGTTGAAGGAGATGTCGTCATTCGTTGCTCCCACAACATGCTTTTGATCCAGGCTTGAGCATCGATTCCTTGTTCTTGATCCGAAGGTCTGTTCTTCATTGCAGGATGTTCTTCCACCAAGAGTTCTCCACAAAACCGGTTTTCCAACAATTTCCCCAACCACAAGAGGTGAGGATCCCCTATCATTTAAGTTAAGTTAATGGTTAACTCATCATTAATGATATTTTATTAAATGGTGGGTTTCATGGTTACACACTTTGTGTAACCAAGAATTTAATGCCCAGTATTAAATGCCCCACCACCCTCGTGTGGTCCCCACATCCAAATAATTTAAAAAGGATGGAAGGAGTTTAAAAAAAATAAAAAACAATTATTTTAATCCTTCACAAAAACCCATAAAACCAGACCTTCCCCTCGGAATACTATGGTAGAAGTGAATGTCTCCTTAAGTGAATATCAGCGCTATGAGTTCAACGGTGTCCTTAGATTTCAATTTCGAGCACCGGTTCAAATGTTACAAATTCCCACTCGCATGTTAACTAAACATACCTTAAAAAAGTTTGTAAATTCATTCTGGGAACTTTGGGAATTGAAATCATATGCCATCAATTTTTTTAGTCTCAAAATATTCCCATATAATTAAAAATATTACACGGAAAATTTCGGGTCTTTACAATTCACCCATCACTCTTTGGAGTTGCTCACCCGACGATGTTTGTGTGGATCCCCACTACACTGGCTATCAATTCATGATATTTCATTATATATTATCTATTATAAAAATCATCACATGGTATTTCACCCCTCCATATCACATTATAAGTCTAGTTGGGTAGAGGGTTGGTATATGGGTACTAACACACTCATCTCTCTTTCAAGTCGCCCACCCGATAATGCTTACATGTTTGAATATTTCACCGCTTTCATGTAACACTATACTATTTTCCTTTTCCTATTATGATGTATTATTCCAAACATTAGTTTATTATGGTATCAATGGACCAGAGGCCCATTACATGGACTGAAATAAAAAATTAGGTGAATAGAACCCCTGCTTCAATGCCCACTGTAGTGTTATTGAAGTACCTATGAAAATCCTTACCATTCTGATTTATAAATAAAAACATTATATATAAGTCATAAGGAATTCCATATAATTTGGTAAAAGGTATTTTTAATATTGATATTTAATATTTAGGAATATTTAATAACAAATTTTTTTATAGAAATTTATTATTAAATTACAAAAATTTTATAGTTAATTAATTTATTAACACTTTATAAATTAATAAGTGTCCCCAAAATAACTTTTATCAATATTTATAAAAAATAAATAATATAATCCAATTCATAATTTAATTTAAAGAAAAATAAATATTCTTAATCAATTATATTTTACAATCCAACCCAGTCGTAGGCTACGATAGATAGGGCGTGACTTTATATGCTATCAGTCAAACATTACAATTGATAAAAAAATCATCAAATACGAAGACCAATATCTCACTATAATTTATTATTATATGAATGATAGTCTAATCATTACCTATGATATCACATATCTTATTTAATGATATGCATTGATATCTCAATAGTGATACAATGCTCTTTTTTTATAAAACACAAAACAAGCTATCATAGTGGAGAATAGTCTGATATCGTATACTATGATAAATATGAATCCATAGATTTTTACTGAATAATGTGATATAAAATCCCCATATCGTAAGCCATGATTCAATTAATCAGAACAATATAATGTATCGTATTTTATGATAGGAATATGATATGCTATACAAAATTGAAAAACATCATTTCTCACATGATTTCACATATCTAAATTCATGGTAGGATTTGTTACCACTATTAGGTTTTATAGGAATCTAATAAAACATATTAAAGGTAGCATAAGTTTTTTACATTGAGTTCCCACTATACCCCCCAAGAGGAGGGTTAATTAGGGTGTCTTATAAAATTCATATTATCATTCTAACAAAATTGAATCATATATTCTCATTAGAAAAGACACCTTGAAACTACATGTAGGAATAATCAAATCCAAAATAGTTAGGAGCATAGAAACATTATTTTACTTGGTTCAACCAAAATGGGAAACATATAAGGAGCACATATCAATGGTGTGCTAATATTTCAATAAAAATCTACTTCACTAGTATGTGATTATAAGCCTTATGATAAGCTCACTGTTTATCCATGATCTATGGCCACTTCATTTTTTACACTCACTAATTTCAAAAGGGATAAAAATATATAATCATCATGTAAGTTGAAATCATAAGGATTTCATCCAAATATTCAACATCAACCTGAAATGGGTGTTATCCATGATGATATGTTCTCAATTTCCAGATCATCTGTGATATGCACATCAATTCTATATTCCAATCCAGATCTTCAATGAAATTCAGATTGATCACACTCCACCTTACAATTTCTAGATATTCAAAGTACTTTATTATTGATTCTCTATTTTCATATAATCTTTATTTCTCAATTTTCTTTCTATATGTGATATTTATTCATCTACATATAATATCCTCTAAATCCATATAATATTAAAATTCAAAATTCAAAATTCAAACTCTAATCAACTTCCAGAAACCTATGCTTCAAATCTAACTTTTGGATCAACTCCCGGTAGATATACAATATAGAAATTTGAAAAGGTAGTTAATATACACTTAATTAACTTCCAAACTTACTAGTGAAAGACACATTATCCAAAATATTAAAATTCATCAAATTTCAGTAATCATAGTATGATATCTTTCTATATGGTTTAAAAATTCAATTTATCCTTCAACTTATTGTCAAATACAAAATGGGACATTCCATGTAATAAGGATTCATTCCACATACATGAGTAGTGAATTAAGACATCCCAAATTTTAATGTTTATGACCCTGCATATTTTCATGGAAGGTATTCATAGTGTGTCTCATCCTCTTTATGGTGAGGTATTGAATACAAGGAATATAACTCTAATTGAAACTACCAGTGAAAATTTACTTACATTATGGAACAACATGGAACTTTTTTCATGGAATGGGCACTATATTTTCAAAACCACCAAAATCTACTTGTGACTTCTTCAAGGTGTGACTTTTGTGTTTCGGCATGTATACGACTCCAAAACAACTGAAATTATATATCAATATACTTTTGGATACATAATATTGTGTTGCGACATGTACCAAAAAATATAACTCTAGTAAAGTAATAAATCATAAAATTTAAGTAAGAAGTATTATGATTCATCCTTCTTTAATATAAAGACTATGATTTTTCAATTTATAAACAAGTTTCCGCATCAAAATTTATTTCACGATGGGATATTCCACAAAAACTAGTTTATAATTAAAGTGAAAATTATTATGTAGGATTAAAAAACATCTTACATATAAACCATCATCTTAAATATTGAACATCATCTCATGTATTCCTTGCCTTTTACATTTTTTCAAATTATAATCCCTCCATGGTGTGATGAGTGTGGTTGCAGTGCAGCCTTTTATTTCCAAAAAAATACAAAATATCTATATTGACACCAACCCCAGTAGCCCAAATCCATTACATTTATTTATTAAATTATCATAGATACAAGATTAAAATACCAAAGGACTGAATAATTCAATAGTATGTAAGACCTAGATACATACATGGTACCCTTATTACATTGGTAATTAAAAATAAAACATAACATAAGAAAGTAATTTTTGTCCTTAAACTCATTAAAAAATTTCATCTTCATCACATGGGGAAAAGATAAAAAATAAAAGGGTGAGATTAGATGCCCAATAAGAGTTACATATAGAAAAATATATATTAAATTAAAGATAATAATCAACATGGAAAGGTAGATAACTGAACACATATGCCATTTAATCAATAAAATGAGAATGAAATGAATATATAGATTTTTTTATAAAAAAATACTATGGATAATAATAACTAAATTCTAATGAAACACTTAATTATTGGATGTCATGTATCTGGAACATGAACCTCTACTTTCAAGACCTTTCATAAGACATATTAATCTTTATGGATAAAAACCCATTTAATTTGGACGCATTATTTGTCCTGTGATACTATTGATGCATTGATAGGATTGTCTATATATGGTCCCTAACTATTCTTTAGTCCAAAGAATTAATTATATATCTAAATGGTTTATTTAATTAATTAACCTATAAACCTTATCAACAAATATCCCTATTGAGTAAAAGATGCGAATTTAATGTTATTTCCCCAGTAATTCAAATGTATTTCAATTTAGACATCGTATGTAATATAAGATTTAGGAAAATGAATAGATTATGTGTATTAACTCTAAATCCACATAAAAATTATAAATTAAATGATAGATGATCAAAATTAATTTCACTCATAACCTTAGCATGACATAATTGATGAAATAAAAGATTATCCCAATGAATGAATATTGAGTTAAGAAATATCTTACCACTTTGTAATAAATTGATTTGTATGACCCATAAAATAATAAAACTTAACAAAACTTTAATTATCATGAGAATAAATAAATTCATGATATAACATGTCAAAAATCATCATATACACCACACAAAAGTAATAAGTGGTGAATAAATAATATTTCCTACAAAAATAAAAGTAAGATGTAAAGATAACCCTTAACTTATTCTTTCCTTTAGTTAAAAAATATTTAAACTACTATATAATGGTTTCAATCATGTTACTAATATGTAGAAAAACCATAATCATATTTATAATATCATATATTAACTTCTTACAATCTTCTATTATTTTTACAATTTTGGATGTTAATTTCCTTGTTTTTCGAGTATATTTTGACTTGTTACTTATTATTACAATTAATTAGATCACGGTTTCATCATATAAATAATTTAAATAATGATTTAAATATAATATATATTTATTATATGTTTATTTAAAACAATACATAAAATTTGGAGATGGTAAATGAAATGTATTGTTCATGGAGACGGTAGGTCGTATATACGCATGAACGCTAATTCCATTTCTTTAACATATTAAAATAATGAAAATTAAATGATATGTGTGAATTTATATAATTATAATATCATATTTATTTCATATATTTTACATATTTTTAATAAAATCATACTTAACACATTCCATGTATAGCATGAACAAATCAGACCGCTTTGAGGAGGCGGTAGTCCATACGTCCACAAACGATGTTATCGTTTTCCCACAAAATGGAAGGCATGAAGTTATGAGTCATATAAAAATTATATAAGTAAGAATAAAACATAAATATATTATTTATAATATAAAAATATGGTGTCTATTATAATTCTCAACCATGATAGGTGGTAAAGAAAAAACAAACAACATCATTTCATGAGGTAGTAGTTTGTCCTACAGAAACAATAATTTCGTTACCCATTTGATAGAAGTGTGTGTCGGTGCAGGTCAAACCCTTGATATAACAATATATCAATATATTTTAGATACTGATGTTATTATATAAACATAAAATAAAAATAATTAAATGGGTTTAATGAAGAAATATTACAAAAAACGTTCATCGATGAACAATACCTCTTATTTGGGTATCTTCTATTAATTTGAAAAAAAAATCACTTATTTGAATGGAAATATACCCAATGTAAGGAATCTAAGATTAATGGAGAGGTTTTGGAGGATATATTGTTAGGTTTTGTTGATCTATAATTCTCAA
This sequence comes from Viscum album, assembly GCA_963277665.1. Lineage (NCBI taxonomy): Eukaryota > Viridiplantae > Streptophyta > Magnoliopsida > Santalales > Viscaceae > Viscum > Viscum album. The sequence continues at coordinate 1,037,279,869 of OY728126.1, forward strand.
AGTCATGTGAGGAAGTGAGGGAGGAGGTTCCCTTTTATAATTGAGTTGAGGAACACGTTTAGAAACTCTAAAAATATTAAATTATGCTAATTTAATTTTCAATTAAAAATGGATAAAAGTGATTTATTTAGAATATAATATGAGTATTGGTATAAATACACTCAAAAAAATAATTTTTATGCAATTTTAGTTGCATTCTTACCCTTATCTTTTGGATTTAACTCTTAGTTAAATCCTTTTAACTCTTACCCTGACAACATAGCTTTTTACTCTTTAAGGGTTAATATAGTTACTATAAAATGTAAAAAAGAACCATAAATGGGTCTTGGAAGATATTTTCAACCTTACCCCAATAATTTGGATTAATTTTAGATCTTTATGAATTTTATATCTTTTAATAAAAAATTATTTGTTTTAAAATATCATCAATGTCAATTTTGAAACTACTCATTTATTGACTTTTTAAAAAATATCAATAGACATTATAAATTTGAAAATATAACCCTAATATGTTTAGTTTATCTAGAAAATTCTTGGATGATATTAATTATATCAAATTATATTTATTTTAATATTTTTAATAACATTTATTTAATATGTTCATTAATTAAACAATTATTGCATCATCATTATGCAAGCAATTAATTTAATTATTTCATCGATAAAAATTAAAAAATAAATTATCATTATGAAGATAAATATTTTATATTTAAAATTAATTTTTATAGTTGAATATATATTCTCAATAAACACATATAAAAAATTTAATACTTATTAAAAATATGAGTATGACATATTGGGCTTTCCTTAGAATAAAATACTATAAAACTCTTAAAGTCATCCAAGTGGATCCCAGAGTCTATAAAATCATCCCAAGTATGAATTTGGTTGATAATATCTCATAAAATAAAATTTTAAAAAGTGTTAAGTTAGTTTTATAATATTTATAATATTATTTTTACTCTTAATTATCTAATTTATCTTTAACTGTGGTAATTAAAATATTACTAAATTTACTATTCATATTGTCTAAAAATAAAAGGGAACTATTTACTAAATTTGTAGCTTTTTATTAAAAATATGGAATACATTTTTCAAAATTCAAAACACATAAGTGGAAGTAATTAATTTAAAATTAATCTCGTTGATGGAATAAAAAAACTGGTTTTTAAAGTGAAAACGTTCAAAAGATTGAAATTTTTTTATATCCAAATTCATTGTGAAAATGATTACACTAACCTAAATTGGATTAAATGATAAAAAATTGATCTAATTTTACTTTAAAACCAACTAAAAATATAATCTAAAACTATAAATTTTTGTAGATGAAAAATTCATTTTCAATTAAAATGCAATATTTTATCACTATTCATGAAAAAATTAAACTTATCAGAAAAATAAAAAATTTAAATTAAATTTTAATATTACTATTTAATAGAAGAATTTTGTTTTTTCAAATAAAATTTATAAAAGTGTGAAAAACTAGATTAAAACAAGAGTTCCATTAAAAGATCACAAGATTTTCTTTTTAGAAAAAATACATCTTTTATGTGTAAAATTAAATTTATTCTTATATCATGTCTGGAAAACACATAATATAAATGTTAAAAATTATATTGAACATATAATATGTATAAATTTTATAATTTGGTTAATACTATTCATTCCCACCAACTTAACAGCTGGGTTATAATAATATTTTATTGTGTGGTTAAGCTAAGTGTTGTATGCAATGAAAACTATCGAAGAAATTGATTTTTTTTAAGAAGATACATTCCATAAATGATTTGGATGTTATATTATTACCTCCTTAGAAAAAAAATTCCTCAGAATTTTCATGCATATTACCTTCTAAACATATGAGGGTGGTTCTTCTTCATAACATCCTTAGGATCCCATGTTTCTTATTCCATTTTATGGTTTCTACAAATAACATTTACCAATCGAGTCGTCTAATTCCTCACACTTTCTCTCTAGTGTTAATAATCTCAATAGGATCTTCACAATAATACAGATCTGGTTCGAGTTTTATTTCTTCATTGTTATGTATATGTTTTAGGTCTAGCATGTACTTCCTTAACAATGATATGTGGAAAACATTATGAACATTGGAGATACTTGGTGGTATTTCTAATCAGTAAGCTATAGTTGAAATTATTTTTACAATTTTTAATTGTTTGATATACCTGGGGCTTATTTTTCCTTTCTTACCGAACCTTATGACACCCATCCATGGAGATACTTTTAAAAAGACATGATCTCCCACTTGAAATGCCAAATCATTTTTCTGGTTGTCAGCGTAACTCTTTTGCCTACTTTTAGATTATTTAATATAAGTTTGAATATTATTTACATTTTTCGTTATCTCTTCAATTAGTTTTGTTCCTGTAAGTTTTATTTCAACAACTTCATCACAATAAGTTGGCGTACAACATCTCTTTTCAAATAAATCTTCATACAGTGCCATTTTTATACTTGATTGGAAACTATTATTATAGGAAAACTCTACTAAAAGTAAATATTGGTCCCACATACCCTAAAAATCAAGTGAAATGATCTAAACATGTCTTCTAAATTTTGAATATTTCTTTTAGACTGTACATCAGTTTGAGGATGGTAGGCAGTGATCAAATGAATCTCAATATCTATAGCCTTTTGAATACTTTTCCTGAATTTTGATTTAAAACAGGGATCTAGATCATACGTAATCAATAAAGGTGAACCATGAAGTCTTACGACTTTATTATTGTTGAGTCTTTCTAAGTTTTCAAGTTGTAAATATTTTCTTATAGCATGAAAATGTGTTGATTTTGTAAGGTGATCAATAATAACCCATATCACATCATTTCTTCTAGGTTTCCTTGGTAGTCCCATGAAAAAATATATAGTAATTTCATCCTATTTCCATATAGGAATAGGAAGAGTTTTCATGACTCTTATAGGATGTTGTCTCTCAGCCTTCACTTATTGAAAAAGTAGACATCTTGACACATTCAGTAATTTCCTTCTTTATATTATCCCACTGAAAATGTTCCTTCAAATCCATATACATCTTGGTACTAATAGGATATATCGAGAAATTTGAGCTATGAGAATCATCCAATAGTTCCATTTTTAGCTCAGGTATCACTACTAGAAAATAAGTCTACAGCCACGGTTTAAAACCATGGCTATAGACCTAAAAACTGTGGTTATAGGTTATAGACATGGTTCACTCAACTGTGGTTAGTATTGGTGTGTCTATAGGTTAAAGCCTATAGGCACGGTTTGAAAACCATGGCATAGGCTAAAATCACTCATCGTCTATATCCATGGTTGCAAACCGTGTCTATATACATATAGCTATGGTTGGGAACTATGGTTATAGAATTATAGCCATGGTTTTGAACCATGGCTATAGGCCTTCACATTTACTCAAAAAAACCAGCATCATTTAACCGGTGTTGTCCCCTTGAATCCTCCCCACCTCATCCCTACAAATCCCCTCCACTCTCCCCCTTGCACCCCATCTATACCATACAACCCCCTCCCCATGCACCCCTCCCCCTATAAAGCCCCCCACTCCCCCCTCCAGCCCCCCTTCCCACCCTACAAAGCCCCCCCCCCCTCCACCCCCTAGAAAGACCCCCTACAAAGCCCCCCCTCCACCACCCCTAGATAGACCCCACCCACCCCTTGGATAGACCCCCCTCCTAGAAATCACCCCCAAGATAGACCCTAATCCCCCCTCCTAGACAGCACCCCCCTAGACCCCCCATGTCTCTCTGGACAGACCCCCCCCCCACCCTCCTGGACAGACCCCCTCCCTCCCGTACCCCCTGGATAGTACACCCCCTCCTGGACAGACCCCCCCCCTCCTCCCCTCCTAGACACCCCCCTCAACCCCACCCCCCCACCCCCCGAGACAACCCCCCCTGAACAAACACCCCCCTTTCACCCCCCCTGCACACACATTCCCCCTTCCCCCTACATATCCCCCCTTTCACCCCCCCTAAACACCCCCTTTTCACCCCATGTACCATTGTACACACCCCTTTGCACACCTACACACCCCCCTGCACACCCCTTGAACCACCTCTATTGGACACCCCTTGAACCACCCCTACTGGACACCCCCACTGCACCCCTGGACAGACCCCCCCCCCCCCGGAAAAACAGCCCCCCCCCCCCCAGACAAACACCCCCCTGAAACCCCCTCCATAGCCCCCCTTTCACCCTCCCCCCCCCCCACACACACCCCTTGTACCCCCATGCACACCCCCCTTGCACCCCATGTCCCCTTGCACACACCCCTTCACACCCACACACCCCCATGGCACCCCACTGCACCACCCCTATTGCAAACCCATTGCACCACCCCTACTGGACACCCCCACTACACACCCCCCTCCCCCTGGACATACCCCCTAGACAGACACCCCCCACCCCCTGAACAGCCACCCCCCACCCACCCCCTGGACAGTATCCACTCCCCCCAGACAGACACCCCCCTTACACCCCCCCCCTTCACACCCATGCCCACTTGCACACCCCCCCCCCACCCCTATATATCCCCCCCCCCTCCCCCCCACCTCATCCCCTTGCACACACCCCCTTACACACCTCCCTACACACCCCCACTGCACCACCTCTGCTGGATACCCCTTGAACCACCCCTACTGGACACCCCCATGGACAAACCCCCCAAAAAAAAACCACCCTCCTGGACCCCCCCCCCACACCCCCCTGCACAGCCCCCCTTGCACCCCACCTTACACCCCCCTGCACACATCCCCTTTCACACCCCCCAATACACCCCCGATTGCACATCCCTACACAGCCCCCCTATAACCCCCCTACACACCCCTTGCACCACCCCCCCTGAAAACCCCTTGCAGGTGGAATTTTGGAATGAAACTAAATCAGGAATGATCGGGTGTCATGGTATCATGGTTAACACATAGAGACCTCAAGTGTAGGGAGTCATAGTGGCCTGGGTGTTCATGCATTCCTTATTGTTTTCTTTTAGATTCATATTGATATGTACATCCCAATACTAAATAACATGATCATTAATAAAGTATTTTTGTTCATATGATATCCAATGACATCCAATACATACACCATAGATTGGTATCATGAATCACCAGATAAAACAAACCACAACATAATAGATTTTACTACATCATGTCGTATACTTTGGTTCATATTTACAATAATTTAAAACTTTCACGTATGCATCATAGGTTTTATTAAAATAATTGAAAATCATTAGGAAATTATACCAAGTCTTTTGGATATGATATTCATATAAACACCCTCAAACAATGGGAGAAAACATTGTACCAAAATTGTGAGAAACTGGAAGCCCTATATAGGAGTTTTGGTGGACATGTTAGAGTTTTAAAAGATAATAATATATGTTTAGGAGGTGGATGACTACATAGTGATGTGTCCATGGAGATAGTTGGTTTTCCTGATGATTAACTACTCAATGATACGGTGTCAAGAAGAAGGGTATCACAATGGGAGTGAAATCCTGATAAGTACTCAAAATAATATGGAAATTTTGGTTATGTTGTACAGCATTAATGATCATATGACTTATAATGCCATATGAAAATGTTGTGCATAAGTCTTTCCTAAAAGTATTCAAATATCTAAAATATTACTTTGTTTGACTATGTGATCAAATAATATATGACAATATAGTCTTATGGGTGGTATTAACACTACCCCATGCACATCCTATGAACCCCCCCCCCCCCCCGCACACCCCTTGCACCCTCTCCTACCCCTTGCAAAATAACCTAGCACACCCCCTCCCCCTTCCCCCAGCACACCCCCTTCCCCCTGCACACCACCTTCCCACCCCATGAACCCCCTACAGTGGAGGTGTTTGTTTATAATTGGACATTTAACACTTTCCCTTTTGACATTTAAAAATTGGATTGAAAGTCACCATGAATAATCCACTCTATTTATTTCATGACATCCAATTAAACATTATAAAGAAGGCATAACCGTTAAATAATTCACTACATGAGTCAATACTGCTCATGTGCCAAGTTAACCATGTTTAGTTCCATTTAACTCATTTAATTCATTAAAACAAGGAAATTTCATTTATAAGATCAAAGGGGGGTCACTTAGTGGTGCCTTAGTCATTACAGTACTTGCCTACTTGGGAAATTCCATCTTAAAAGTCTAATAGAACTTAAAGGGTGTTTTGGTTCAAACAACCATTTTAATAAAAATAGTGGAACCCCTACATGGATATAAAAAGGGTCAAGTATAATGTGTGATTTACGACTAACAACAAAATCAAGTTTAAGGAAAACATCAATGCAATAATGTTAAGAAAGGTATACCACTGTGAGTTTTCGTAGATAGCGCACCTCTGTTGGAGGGGTTTTATTACAAAACCATGACTTGTTTATCAAACGAAACAATTGTATTAACTAAAACTTATTCAATAATTAAAATTTAATATAAACAAGAATAATTAAGAAGTAATCTAAATGAAATTTAAAACATTCTTGAGTTAAAGAGGCTAGGAGAGGGACCCTACCTCAAATGAGTCAATCCACACTCAGTGCTTAACACTTTTATCAGCAAAAAAACTAAGTTTCTCCATCCATCCTCTAGGAATATGCACCTTTACATATACATAAGGACTCCATAACCCCTATGTATGTGTCTACATGGCCTTGAACACAGACAAGACAATCCTTATATATATACTCGCATACATAAGCTCGTTATCACCCACACACATATACATTTTCCATATATATACAAAATCACACCTATCCCCTTATATGTAATCATGTTGCCATGGGTGGATATACATATAACCAGAGAAATTATTATATATAAGCTTACCTATGCATATGTAGTGAGTCACCTTTGACTCTGGTTTCTGCAACACACACGAATGGGTCTTGGGAGACTTCAAAAAAATTCCAGTGATCAGATGAATCATCATTAATTGAACCTAAAAATTGAATTGGGAGGAACATGAATAGTGAGAAAGGAAATAATAGAATAGGTGATGATGATAACAACATCAACATGTAGCAGAGTCAGCAAGATTATGACATTAGGAAAACAATATCTTGTTGAAGTCAACACAGTGTCACGCGAACACATGGATGAGATTAGAGATTAACATAAAATAATACAACCAAGGAACAACTCATTAAATGTTTTTAGTAACTAATTCCCCAAGTATAGAATTTTTTTTATAGTTTGAATATTTATCATGCATGATTTATTATAAATAGTAGCAACAATCACCATTTCAAGATCTCTTGATATTTTAAGGAAATGTGTGCAGAATTAACAGTGTAAGAATTATAAGAAAGAAAAATAAGTGATTGTATGAGAAAATAATAGTGCCATTGAAAAATTATAAACATATTTACACCATGTAGTAGGTTATACTGTAGTCAGGATTTCAGAGAAGTACATGCCACAAAAATTCCATCTAATGTGCAACCCCCTACCCCCTCCTCACTGCACACCCCACTTGCACACCCCCCTCCCCCCCCTCACCCTGCCCCCCACACCATCCCCCTCCCCCTACCCCGACAGACCCCCCTACACCCTCCCCCCTTGAACCCCACCTGAACCCTCCCCCCTTCCCATGCCCCCCACACCATCCCCCTCCCCCCTACCCAGACAGACCACCCTACACCCTCCCCCCTTGAACCCAACCTGCACCCTCCCCCCTCCCCCCTGCCCCTACAGACCCCCACCCTGCACCAACACCCCCACCCCCTACCTACACACCCCCTACCCCACTTTCACCCTTTCCCTCTCCCTTGCACCCCCTACCCCCTCACCTTTCCCCCTGTACACCCTCCACCACCCCCCCCCCCCTCCCCACTCACCCTTCCCCATGCACACCCTCCCCCTCCCCCCTCTCCCTACACCCTACCACCTTTCACCCCACATGCACCCCCCTACCCCTACCCCATCCCCCTTCCCCTATAGACCCCCCCCCCCCTTCACCCTTCCCCCTTCCCCTACAGACCCCCCAACACCCTACCCCCTTACACCCCACCTGCACCCCCCCTCCCCCCTGCAGACCCCCTGCCCCTGTAGATCCCCTTACACCCTCCCCCCTTTCTCCAGGGATATGATTTCTCTCACTTTTCCTAGATCTAGGGTTCTCTACTATTACTTTCCTCCATGAAAGAACATAATTATCAATTTTATTAGTCATGAATAAAATTTTCTGAAGAATTTGATATCCAACTAGGGATGATTCATGCAATATAGGTTCATGAAAGGTGGAGTAAATTGCATTCAAAAATGATAAAAGATAAAAAATTACTACCCATATTTCATTTCAAATAGAGAAAACATACGTTCGAAAATGTAGAAAGTATTACATGCTTAATAGGTGTAAAAACTTCTTAAATTGATGCACTCATGCATGCCATCCTAGTAATCATAAAGTATATTGAAGCCTAATATGTTAAAGCAAATTAAAACACTATATCATTACCTTTTAAGGACACATCATCCATCTTTAATTTTCTTGATCAACAAAATCATGACCACATGATGCACCTACCACTGCAAATAGGTGCAGGAAATTACAATAAAAATCCAAAAAGAAAAAAAATTACTACCCAATTGATCTATATATCACTCCAAATAGAAAAAATATAAGTTCGCAAATTTAGAATGTATGACATGCTAAAAATGACTAAGAAGAATATAAAAATCCAAACAGTAAAAAAATACCTATTGATAATCATATGTTGTTAATTGTGACATGTTTTCTCAGTCTGCCTACCAAAAAAACACAGTTTTAACAATCCTATCTTTTTTTGGAAAATAAAATGTTGCAAAAAATGACAATTTGAAATACATAATTTTGAAGTAAAACAATTGCAATTATTAATGGTATATTGATATAAAAACCTATTACTACTTAAATACATGAAAACACATGCATCATCAAGAATACCCGAGAAAATTAGAGTTAATAAAAACCCCAACAACATAAATTGAACCAAGATTTTCACTACCATCATCACCAAGTCCACATGGGAGTCACATCACTCACACATCTCCTCCCTCCTCGACACCCCTTGCCAAAAAAACATAGTTTTAACAAAAACCCCAATAACATAAATCGAACATTCCCCCTGGACATCCCCCCTAAACATACATTAAATAAATAATCTAGAAAATGAATTAACATTATTTTTATTATTTCATAATATAATAAGTAACCATAAATAACATGTCAATAAAAAACCATAACAAATATTCTGGTTTTGGGAATTCATAAATGTTTTAAATTATAAAAACTCATGAATATTCACACATAAGTTCCAATAATGAGGATTGATTATAGTAAAAAGAGTTTATATGAAATTTAAGATACAATAATAATCAATTCCCAAAAGTGTTTTGATGGATTCACAATGAGTTGTGATGTTAATTATACAAATATTTATTGAAATTTTGAGACATTTTGAAAACATAAACCATATCATATACCATAGTGTGTATAAGGAAGCCAATATACCATAGTGTGTTGAAGGATACCATTCCATTGTTGATTTTTAATCATGAAGTATATCACCACATCAGGGTGAAAATGGTAATGAACAATGAACAACCCAAGTTTAGTTCTATGTATAATGATATGAATATTTTTTTTAGAAATGTGTAAAGTAGAGGAAAATAAGACCTGAGTGTAGAAAACCAAAACAAAATCATAAGGCTGATGAATCTATTTACCATTCCCTTTTATATTATTATGGTTATGATACTGTAGATGTTTTTATTGTATCATGGAATTCACTCACTAATGAGTGGTTTCTTGATTTAGGCTACTCTTTTCACATGTTTCCCTATATAGAATAATTATTTGAGTTAGTTGAGAGGGTATAAGGGGATGTAGTATTAGGGTATAATATGAAGTGTGATGTTTAAGGATGAGTTTTTTCTAATATAATTAGATGATCATTCTTTTATGATGCTCTTAAATGTTAGCTTTGTCCATGGCCATTAATGAAATACTATTTACCTAGGTGTTCAAGAAAAAAATATTATATCTTTAGGTATTAATTATGATGAAGTTAGATCATCAAGGGCTTTAAGAATATAATCATAGGATCCCTGGTAAATTGAATTTATGTGTTAAATGGGAAGACCCATTCAAGGAAACTAGGAAGGGTGTATGTGAGTAATAAGGATAACACCTTATAATATAATAAAATATTGGGGTATGAAATCACATGGAATTAGGGTAATTTGGTAAATAGAGGATTTTAGAAACTATTACACCAAGAAATATCTTATTTTATGAAGAATAAATCTTCTTTATCTCTATGAGGGTTAGTTTTTTCAGGTCTTAATTTAAGAATTCTCAATCATTGTAGTATGTACTTTATAATTTATAGGGAACTTCTAGAATCACATCTCATGGTGGAGGTTACTATTATGTTACCTTAATATATGAATACTTTATAAAATTATGTATCATCATACTAAAAAACAAATTGGATATTTTTTAAACCTTTAAATCATGTAAAAACCTTATACAAAACCATGCTATAATAAATATTAAAGTCATGAGAACAGATAATGGATTAGAGTACTCATCTACTGAGTTTATCTAGTTTATCATATCCAAGGGAATAGAAAAAACTAAACATTTAGGGAAACACCATAATAGAATGGAATTTATGGGTGCATGAATAGAAATATTCTTCAGTGAGTCTGAAGCATTCTTGAAATCTTCGAGTGGATCAAAACCTATTGAGTAGAATATTTGACTATAAAAGTGTACCTAATTAACAGTTTACCAAATAATTGTAATTAGTTAAAACCTATGGGAAATTTATGGATTGTTAAACCACATTTATATGACCACATAATATTATTTTGGTGTACTTCCAACACCCACATTAAAACTTAGATGTTTGAATAATAAACTATTATGTTTTTTATAGAATTCTCTAACGGACACCCCTCCTGGACACCCACTGGACCCCCCCCCCCTCCTAGACACCCTCCCCCCTCCTAGACACCCCCCCCCCTTCTAGTCACCCACCCCCCTGGACACCCCCTCCCTCCTAGACAGCCTCCCCCACTCCTGGACACCCTTCTGCACACCCCCCTCCCCCTCCTGAAAACTCCCCCTCCCTCCTAAACACCTCCCCCCCCCCTCCTAGACACCCCCACCCTCCCTTATAGACAACCCACACCCACCCTCCCTTTTGGACACCCCACTAAACACCCCCTCCCCCTAGACACCCCCCACCCTCCCTCCTAGACACCCACCCTCCCTCCTGGACCCCCCCCCCCACCCCCTGAAGACCCCCACCCCCCTTAAATGTAATTTTAAATTTTAAATCGAAGAAAATTTGATATTTTATTCCATGGGTACATAATAAATTAACTGCTTTCTAAGTGAAATAACATTGTTTCCACTATTGAAACTATAAAAAATCTAAATGTGTTCAAATGAATTTCCTTCTTACACTGGTTTCTAATTAAGGACAATATAATTATTTCTTTTATAAAAAATTTATCAAACACACATAGAATTAGATATCTTCCACTGGTGATCATTCAAACATAGAAACGGTGATTTTTTAATTTGTTTAAACATACTTATAAAATAGTCTTTAAAATATACAATATCAGAAATAGTTATCAAACACACATAGAAACAAAGCCTTAAATATATTTTTACCTATCTTTTTGGATTAACTTAAATTCTAAATGCCATTTACAATTGAGAAAAATGATATTGAACCTTTTTTAATTATTCCATGATATTATATATTTTATATCAAATGTAATTGAAATCATAATAATGCTATGTGAATATTAATTGATATATAATTAGTTTATAATTATTTGTAGTTATAAAAATTACACTATAAAATTGCACTAGAAATACTGGAAAACTATAAAATAAATACTAAATGACACATAATATACCGAAAAAGTGTAATGGATATACTGAAAAAGAAAACTAGAAATACATAATGATATGTATTTGGGCTACAAAGTTTACTATTGATAGGCTACTTGGAGGAACATATTGTGTTATCATAAAAAAAACATCATGTATGCAATGACTGTATGACTAAGAAATTTCATAGGTAGAACCAAATCCCCAAAATGAAAACTCCCACCATTTATTGTATCGACACTTATGAAAAAATCCTCACATTAATTCATCAAACTAGATCAAAGTAGGTTAAAACATATGGATATATTCACTCAATCGCAGTAATAATTTAACGTGAAATGAATGAATGTAATATAATCACAAGGAAGAGTGTGATAACTGAGAGGGGGATGTCCGTATAGGAGGTGTGCAGGAGAAGGAGGTTGGAGTCCACCTATGAGAAGCTTCAGTGGGGGGAAGGTGATGTGTCCTGCGTTCGGTAGCAACGTCGGGGAGGAGGGTCAGAGATGACAGCTCACAGTGGGTTTGACTTGTTCGGTGGCAGTGATGGGCAACATCGTGAGGAGGATGAGGATAAGTCATCATCGCAAAGTCCATATGGGATTCTCCAGGGGATGAGGATCAGGGAGAGGATAGGTCGTGAAGGCTTTCAGAGAAGAAGGGTCGTCGCCAGGAGGAGAGGTCACCGCTAAGAGAGGAGAAGTCGTGAGGGTGGAGGAGGGCGACCGAGAGGAGAAGTCACCACTGAGAAGAAAGGGATGTTGAGAGAAAATAGTTCACAGGTAAGTTTGATCATGAGGGTTCGGGGAGATAAGAGAGTCACGAAGGTTTTAGCAACTATATAGCCATGGGTTTTAATTAAAACTATGGCTATAAACTGACCTATAGCCACAGATCACAAAACTGTGGCTATAGATCTGTGGATATAGATCATTTTTCTAGTAGTGTATGGATGGAACACATAACCACTTTCAAAATTTCATAAAAACATCTTTACAAATAAATAATTCCAATTTTCCATCATTCAAAACTTTAATTTTATCACAAAAATTCTCATCATCATATGGAGAACTTTATATCTTTTCCAACAAAGATATTTTCACAATAACTTGAAAAGGAGTAGTGTATCCCCTTCCTCATTAATTATCATATCTATATTTACTAAATCCATGAATATATAATATCTCTGGATACACATTTGGGTCATAACTCCATGATCTTTTCTGCTTAATTCATATGCTACCTTATTTTCTTTTCCTGGGTGGTAATGTATCAAGCAATCATAATCCTTGAGTAACTCAAGACATCGTCTTTTCCCCATGCTGAGTTCTTTCTATGAGAAGTTATATTTAAAACTCTTTTGAACTATGTATATATCGAATCTCTCACCATATAGATAGTGTCTTCATATTTTCAGAGAAACGATTATGGTTGCTAACTCGAGATCATGAGTCGGGTAATTTTTTTATGAGTATTCAATTATCTTGATGTATATGCAATAAAATTTTCATTTTTCATAAGGACTCAACCAAGTCCTTTCTTCGATGCATCATTGTATATCACAAACCTATCATTTCTTAATATTAGATTCAAAATCTGAGAATTTACCAATATTCTATACAATTATTCAAAAAATTATTCTTATTATTTTATCCATATTAACTTAACCCATTTATGTGTGATCTAGGTTAACGGGTTATCCAATCCGGCAAAATTATGAACGAAATTCTTATAGTAGCCTAACAAACCAATGAAACTACATACCTCGGTTATGTTCATTTCTATAGGTCATTATTGGAATACCTTTTTATTTATAGAATCAATTGATATTCCATCCTTAGATACAATATGGAAAAGGAACAAAATTTTCTGAAGCTAGAATTCACACTTTCTAATTTTACCATATAACTCTTTTCTTATAAGAGTCTAAAGAATGATCTGAAAGTGATTCTCATGGTCCTCATAACTTTCATAATACACCAATATATCATCAATAAATACCACAAAAAAAATATAAAGATAATCCTTGAATACTTTGTTCATTAGATCCATGAAAATATAGGGTGTATTAGTGAGTCCAAATGGAATTACTGTAAACTCATAATGTCCACACCTCGTTCGAAAAAGATATCATTTTTATATATATTCCTTATTTAATTTTAATTGATGATACCCATAACATAGGTTAATATTTTAAAAATATTTAACTTCATGAAGTTGATAAAATAAATCATCAACGAGAGGAATATGATATTTTTTTAATACCATTGATTTCTCTATAATCAATGCACAGCCTCATGGATCCATCTTTCTTCTTAACAATGAGAACATGGTCTCCTCATAGAGAAACACTAGGGAAAATAAATCCCTTATTACTCAACTCCCTAAGTTTTTTATTTAGTTTTACCAATTCCATAGTGGCCATTCTATAGGGATTAATTGATAAATCAATAGAAAACTCAACTTCATGCTCTAGGAATGTCTAGATAATTCCTAAAAAAATATATCAATTTATTCTCATATGATTTTTAAATCCTAAATTTTAAGATTAATTTAATCATACATAGATTATTTTTTCTCTTCCTCCCTAAGAATTTCATTCAGTAGAGATACTATAGGTGAAAAATAATCAACCGATGAATTTTCTGCTCTAAAGATTAGGGATTCTACATCTTCCTCACAAATCATAATTTCTTTATTCTTTAAATAAAATTTCACATCATATTTTTAAATCCATACCATATTGAGGATAATATAAAATTAAACCATAGGTGTAATGATAAGGTCAAAAAATAAAGAATGTTTATGTGTCATAAATGGGATTGACCGAAACATTTGTTTTGTAATGAGACTTCCCTTAGGAGTTGTGAATAACAACTACCTTAATAAATCAAAAGGAAAATTTCTTATTTTCTTGGAAAACTAGGTAGATATAATAGCGTGAGATGATCCATAATAAAATAAAGCATTGGATGAATTTGACAAGAGGATTAATGTACCTACCACCATGTCATTGGGTACTTCTACCTCAACTGTAATGATTTCATAAGCTTGGTCATCCCCCCTTAGCCACTTATATTGTAGATTCCCCTGATGCTTAGAACATTGATTTGAATAGTTCCCCCATTTCTTAGAATTTGTAGCATTTTATATTATTATTTTGTTTCCCCTTTCACTCATGAGTCAAATAACCCTTGTCTTCACACTTGTAACACACTCTTGTTCCATTAAGGCATTTTCCCATATGTTTCTTCCCATATTTTTCACAATATTGAAAATGATTTATTCCTATATTCTTCTTTGGTGATTTACCTATCACTTGGTTCTCATATAACCTATTCTTATCTTTACTTCCTTTACACTTATAGGATCTATAAAATTTCTTCTCCATTTTTATGGCACATAATACTATTTCATCATATAATGAAAATGTTTGAGAATCCAGTGCCCTTTGGAGATTTGTCTTAATGCCTTTAATGAAATGATAAATCTTGAACTCTGTATTTCATATAAAATTCATAGCATACCTAGCTAGTCTTGTCAAAGTATAATCATATTTCACAACACTTCCTCATTTTTCTTTAAGCTAAGTAATTTTCTCTTCATATCAGTTCATTGTTCGTGAGGGAAATATTTTTTGAAGAATGTTTTTTTGAAATATTCCCATTCTATGTGCTCTATTTAATCTTCCTTCCTAATATATTGGATCAATACCCACCATTGATCAGAATCTCCCTTGATACAATATACTGCCAGCACTACCTTTTCATTTTCATCACATCCCAATGCTAGAAATATCATTTCAAGGGACTTGATCCACTACTCAAATACCACTGGATTAGTAGTACCAATAAAATATTGGGGCTTTTTCTACATTAAATGATCCAATATAGGTGTATCATGGTTATTTTTCATAGCCTAAGTAATATATCCAAATGTGTTCAAGATCATCTTAGATCCAACACCAGCTGTGTTGGATTTCTTGATGGGGAAATCCCTACATTGTCTGTGGGTATCGATTAAATACCTTCCATTAGGATCCATCGATAAATAATGGAATGCATTGAGTTAGCCCATAATATTTATGAGAATTGAGCCATAAAAAATACACTAATAGTAAATTTTGTTAAATACTATAAGAAAATATCATAGCTCTCACATTGGTTATTTTTATTTTAAAATATAGTTCCCAATGTTTCTACTAAACTTTCTATGATACCAACCATAATGACCCTCAAACCTAGTAGACTGGAGTCGGTGACTTTCTTTATTACATTAGCATAGATACATGATTCAAATCCAAAATGACTGAACAGTTCAGTAGTCTTGAATAACTAGATACATACATGGTACCCTTATTACAATGGTAATTAAAAATAAAACATAATTTAGAAAAGTAATTTGCATCCTTGAACTCATTCAAACATTTCATCTTCATCACCTAGGGAAATGACAACAAATAAAAGGGAGAGATCAGATTCCCAGTAATAGTTCCATGTAGTGGAAGATATCTTGAATTAAAGAGAATAATCAACATGGAAAGATAGATAACTAAACATGAATTCCATTTAATCAATAAACTAAGAATTAAATGAATCCATATATTTTTTCATAGTGAAAATCCTATGGATAATAATAAATTAAATCCTAATGAAATTCTTAATTATTGGATATCATGTATCTAGAACATGAACCACTACTATAAATACCATCCACAAGATAGTTTAATATTTATGGATAAAAACCCATTTAATTTGGCCACATTATTCATCTCATGAGACTACTGATGCATCGAAGGGATTTTATATATACAGTCCCCACCCATTCATGCACCCAAAACTTTTATTATATATTTAAATGGTCGATTTAATTCATTAACCAAGTAAACATATCAAAAAATATTTGTATTGAGTAAAATATGCAAATTTAACATTATTCCCCCAGCAATTAAAATATCTTTCAATATAGACATATTATGTAATATATGGTTTAGGAAAAATGATTTGATTATGTGTATTCACTATAAATACACATAAAACAACTATAAATAAAATATTAGATAATCAAAAGTAATTTCACACATAACCTTAGCATGACATAATCAATAAAATAGATGGTTAACCCAATGAATGAAAATTGAGTTAAGAAATCTATTACCACTTTGTAATTAGTCGAATAGTAATCCCCATAAAAGAATAAAATATAAAAAAACTTTAAATATCATGATAATAAACAAATTCATGATATAACATCTCAAATGGAATCATATACACTACACAAAAGGAATAAGTAGCGAATAAATCATATATCCCACATAAATAAAAGTGAGATGTGAAGAAAATCATTACCTTGCTCTTTCCATTAGTTAAATGTTTTTTAACCTCTTGTATAATGGTTTTAAGAATTTTATTAAATTATAACATGACCATAATTAAATTTATAATATCATATATTAACTTCTTATAACATTCCATTATTTTTACTATTTTGGTTGTTAATTGCCTAATTTTTTCAGTATGTTTTGACTTATTGCTTGTTGTTCCAATTAATTAGATCATGATTTCATCATCTCAAGAATGTAAAAAATAATGTAAATATCATTTATATTTAGTATATATTTATTTAAAATAATCCATAAAATTTGGAAATAGGAAATGAAATGCACCATTTATAGAGACAGTAGGTCGTACGTATGCATGAACGCTGCTTCCATTTTTTAATATTAAAATAATGAAAAGTAAATTATATATATGTATTTTATAATTCCAGTATCATATATATGTAATATATTTCAAATATTTTTATTAAATAATCTTTAACACATTGGTATAGCGTGAACGAATCACATAACTTTGAGGAGGCGGTAGTCCACACGTCCACAAAAGATGTTATCGTATTCTCATAAAATAGAAAGCATGAATATATGTGTTATATAAAAATTATAGAACTATTAATACAATATAAATTTCATATATATCATATATAAATAGTTTGTTCATCATAATTCTCAACCATGAGATGTGTTAAAGGAAAAAAACAAACAACATCGTTTCGTGAGGCAGTAATTTGTCGTACATGAATGGTAATTTCATTACCCATTTGATGGAAGTGTGTGTAGGTTTAGGTAGAAACTTTGATATAAAAACATATCAGTATATGAAGGATACTTAATTTATAATATAAACATTAAATAACAATAACTAAATGGCTTTAAGGAACAAATAAAACAAAAACATTCATTGATGAATGTTACTATTTCTTTGGGCATCTCTTTTTGATTTGCATAAAAAGACTTATTTCAATAGATTTATACCCAAATTAAGGCCTGTAAGATTAATTTAATTAATTTTGGAGGAGAAATGGGAAGGTTTTGGTCAATATATAATGTTCAGGGTGGGGTTAGGAAGTGAGGAGGAAGTTCCTTTTTATAATTGAGATGAGGGGCAGTTTTGGAAACTATAAAAATATTAAATTTATATAAATTAATTTTAAATTAAAAATAGGTCCAAAGTGAGTTATTTATAATATAAGATTATTATGGGTCTAAATAATCTCAACCAATAATTTTTAGGCAAGTTTAGATCACATTTTTATCCTTATATTTTGATTTTAACCCTCAGTTAAACCCTTTAACTCTTACCGTGACAACTCAAATTTTTATTCTTTAAGGGTTAATATAGATACAATAAAATTTCAAAAGAACCATAAATGAGTCATGGATGAAATTTTAATACTTATCCAAATCATTTGTACAAATTTTATATTTTTATGAATTTTATATCATTTAATAAAATATTATTTATTTCAAAATATCATTAATGTCAATTTTGATACTATTAATTTCTTAACTTTTTAAAAAATATCAATACACAAGATAAATTCTAAAAAAACATTTAATAAATACATAATATGTATAATTAATGTATAAAATTATTTTATGAAATTAATTATATCAAATTATATTTATTTTAAAAAATTTAATAACAATTATTTGACATGTCCATTAATTAAACAATTACTACATTATCATTGTGCAAGTCATTGATTTAATTATTTCTTCCATAAAAATTAAAAATAAAATATCATAATGAATATAAAAATTTTATATTTCTAATGAATATTTATATTTGAAGGTATATTCTCAGTAACCACATATAAAAAATATAATACTTATTAAAAACATGGGTATGACATATTAGACTTTCCTTATAATAAAATACTATAAAGGCCTTAAAGTCATACATGTCACGAACCAACCCGGGTCGACCCTAAACCAGTCACCCGAGCTGGCCCGCGACATGGCCTGAGAGGTGTTCCCGATCCTCCTGGGATGGCGACAAGCATCAGGGCATCAAAGAGAGCAAGAGGGAACGATTTCGCCCAAAAAAATAAATAAAGCAGTGGAAAGAAAATAGAATAACATAAAGTAAATAAACAACACGAAAAGAAAGAACGACCAATAACAACAACTAACCTGACCACGATAAAAACTCCTCGCGACTCCGAGAGTCGCTCCCCTGTCCACAACCAAATCTTTCCCACAACGAGAGAGCTCAAGTCAACCTGCAACAGAAACTAAAAACAGGAAAACACTATAGGCATGAGTATTAAAACTCAGTAGGTAAGCCCGACTAATTCTATTCCCAATGCACATACCATTAAATAAAGAATTTATCAATTCCAGGTTTGAACTAAACTATATAAAATATTGGTTTCCATAAACACTTTCATTTCTAAAACAAGTAATAGTCCATTTCCCTTTTTAATTTAAAAACAAGTTTAATGTTTGGAAGAAACATGTACATTGCATTTTAAAATCGTTTTTGAGAACAATTTAGAAATCAATATCTTATTTGTTAGTAAAAAGGGAAAACCACACAACACGTAACACACACTAAGGGAAATGGGAAAGAAGTGGCACACATGGGCCAGCTACCGAACTAGACCTCTCAATCATCCTCCACATACAAATAAACACTAAAGGAAACATGGGTCGAACATAAGAGATCGTGAAAAATCCATAATGTACTATACATGTGACTCATCCTGAAGGCATTCCCTAACTCGATGACGTCATAACGCCCTAACGCTCGGCATATCCCTACATGGTCTAACCAAGGGGCCTAATCCCCATAGCAGCAATAAATCAGTATTCCCCTGCTATGGGGCCACTAGCCATTACATAATCTAAACTAGTTCTACAATCATTCTCAAAAGATTCACTCACTATGCCAGGTTCCCATGTCAACAAAATTAATAAAAAGGGGTGTGTCCACAATTTAAATAAATCAGTCACGATGCACAAACATCACATAAAGCTCATTCAATCAAAGAACACCAAATATCACCCCCGAATGGGTTTTCTAAAATAATTTAATTTATTAAAGTGTCAGACGGGCCTTCACAAATTTTAAAGCAAAACCTCATTTCTCGAGAAATCCCAAAACACTTGTTCAAAAGAAATCATTTATCTTTAAAACTAGAAGTATATTTTAAATTCGGTGAATTATGTTTAAATGCCAAATGGTCATTCTTTCAATACTGGGTGTCTGCTCGTCAAGAAAATGTTTCAAGTGTTCGGTATAAAAATAAACGGCTCTTTTCGCACCAAATAATCATATAAAATTAATTATATTATATTATTTCCAATTTATTAAAATTAATAAAACATCCAGAAATTAATAAATTCTAAATCTAAAGGTAAGTGCAGTGGGGGACCTACCTCGACTTGTAGTAGAAACACGATGACGCGACATGCCTCGAGCGGGCGCACAAGCACGCGCATGCTAAAGACCGCAATTTTGCGGAATTACCTTGCCAATGCGCTGCAACAAATGCACAACAACCAAAATACATAAACACTAACTTAAAAAACCTAACTGAATAAGCAACACAAAAAAAACCACCTCGATACGTTTTAAAAACACCACTCGCATCATCGACACTATTTACAAAACCACTTTAAAATTTATGGAATAATTTTCAAAAAGTATCTCACAGCCTTTCACACCCAAAACCCCATTCAAAAACCTCTTTTATGATCAACTACACATCCCCAACATACCAAAATAGAAAATGCATGACATGTATAGTCGGAAAAACTAAATACACAATTTTATAAAAAAATACTAAACATCACAAAACTGTTTGCCAACAAAACACACTTTATTTCACATAAACATGACACAAAGTATTAAACACAACTCAATTATTTAAAAAAATCACGTCTCACCAATCTAATTAAACAAACTCAATTATTTTAAATAAAAAATAAACTTTCACCAATTTAATTAAACACAACTCACATTAAAGTAAAAAAAAATATGATACTCAAGCAAGGACAGCGCAGACCTCACCTCGACAAGGAGATGCGCTTGAACAGCGGGGTCGCGGGGCACCGCGCAACGGCCGAGGAATGAAGAAGGGGTCGCCCAGGGACTGCGCGGCTGGAAATCAGGTCTGCAGGGCAACGCACTACTGAGACAGAGGCGCGCTGGGCTGGAGATGTGTTCGACAGCTAGAAAGGAGTCCAGACGGAGGTGCGCGTGGTCGATATGATGTGTGGACAGCGGGCTGGCGAAGCCAAGACCAGAGGGAATTGCGGGTTCAAGAAGGAGGAGGTTGGGGGTTGTGGGTTGTGTCGGGGGTAGCCAGAGAGGGAGTCTCGCATCGCAAGGAAGTGGTGTGGTGGCCATATTTCATGCAGAAAGTGGGTGTGTGGCGGCTGAAGTGTGAGAGGCATCCGGAGACACAACTGGAGGTGCTACAATTGGAAAGGAGGTAGGCGGGTGTCACAGTAGTTCGGTGAGTCCGGTAAGAAGACGTTGGACAGCTGGAAGCGCAGGACGTTGGGCGGTGTGTGCTGGGCATGGGAGCCTGGCCAGCAGGAGGCCGCGGGACCGGGAGACGAGGTGTGCTGGCGGAGGGCAGAGGCGTCACGAGCTTGCTGGGACACGGGGGTCAGCGGCGCTGGGAAGAGGGATCGCGCCTGCAGGTTGCGCGTAGGAGGAGGGAAGCCGGCGATCTGTAATGGAGGTGATGGGACCTGGCCAGCAGGGAGGGTGGTGCTCCTCTGGGGCACGGTGGATGGGGAACAAACTAGGGGGCCGCCCGTGGAGGAGAGAGAGTTGAGGGAGGTTTCCAGACTGGGAGAAGGCATGTGCGGCTGGGAGAGAGAGAGGCGCGGGCTAAGGGAGATCAAGGGGTGGCGACAGAAAGGAAAAAAAATAGGGTTACAGGGGGTGCTGTCTGCGATGGGGAGAGAAAAAGGGGAGAGGGAGAGTGAAAAAAAAAAGATGAAATGAAAATAAAAAGATGGAAAGTAAAGAAAAAAAATAACTAAATAAAATTACATAATAAAACTAAATAAAAATAAAATGATAATAACATTAATAACCAAAAATATTAATAATACACCCAATAATAATAAAACATCATTAGTAATAACAATAATAATAATAAGTACCCTTCTTAATGATAATAATAATAATTTTAATAAAATTTCTTTTTTTTAACAAGACTCAAAAGCTTTTAGTTCGGGACTCAACCTGAACCCCAAAAAAAAATTAAAAGTTAAAGAAAATTATAAAATAAAATAAAGGGTAGGTCGGGGTGTGACAATACAAGTGGCTCCAAGAGGCCATAAATCGTACAAATGATTATTTTGGTTGAAAATAACTCATCCATAAAAATTGTAACAAGTTTTAAGGTAATTTTATAATATTTATAATAATATTTTTAACCATAATTACCTAATTTACCCTTAACTATGGTAATTAAAATATTATTAAAGTTAATATTAATATTGTCAAAAAATAAAATCTAACTATTTAATAAATTTGGAACTCATTATTCCAAATACGGAATCCATTTTTCAAAATTCCAAACACATAAGTTTCAACATTTAATTTAAAATTAATCTCGTTGATGGAACAAGAAAACAAGTTTTTAAAGTGAAAACATTCAAAAGATTGGAATATTTTAATATCCAAATTCGATGTGAAATTGATTACAATAAACTAAATTTTACTAAATGATATAAAATTTATCTAATTATACTTTAAAACCAATTAAAAATATAATTTAACACTATAAATTATTTATATGAAGAGGTTATTTTCAATTAAAATTGTAATATTTTATCACTATTCATGAAAACGTGAAATTTATTAGAAAAATACCAAAAAATAAACCAAAGTAAATTTTTATATTCCTATTTACTATAAGAAAATAATTTTGTAAAATATAATTTATAAAACTTTCAAAAACTAGATTTAAAATAAGTGTTCCATTAAAAGGTGGCAAAACTTTCTTTTTAGAAAAATACATCTTTTATGCGTAAAATTATATTTGTTCTTATATCATGTCTAGAAAACACATAATGTAAATGTTATAAATTATATTTAATATATAATATATATATTTCATAATGTGGTTAATATCATTCATTCCCACCAACATAACAACTAGGTTATAATAATGTTTTAATACGCGTTTAAGCATGGTGTTACATGCAACATAAGATATCGAATAAATTGAATTTTTTTTAAGAAGAGACATACTGTAAAATATTAGGATGTTATAATATCTCTCAAGTAATCTCCAAAAACTTCAAAACACTTCATTTGATTTCTAACTGACTAACAATTATCAAAAATTCAAATATAATAACTTTTAGTCGTAATAATCTTCTCTTTTGGAATTTTTTATCAACCATCTCTATGTCTTTCAAACCTCCAAATATATTTTTCCAATTATCCCCCTAAAATTGATCCTCTAGTACCTCAATACATATATTTTATCTTACTCCTTGAGTTATTCTTCCACTTTTGTTTCTCGTTAAGTAAAGCCTTAACCAAAGAAACCCTACAATTATTCTCCCAATTTAATAATAAAATTCAAAGGGTACTCTTACTTCAATTTATAAAAAGAGAATTTAACATATCTATAAGCTTATTTGATTCAAATTTCAGTGTAAGAAATAGGATAAAGATTTAATCACTAATTTTTATAAATATTTCCTTTTATTAGACATATTCAGCTACAAATCCCCATTAATAGTATCCCCCCAATATTCTTACACCCAATAAATGATAAATTAATGAATACACAAGTAGTATAAAAATATAACATTAAATTTAATATTAGGTGGGTTATTCCACACCAATTTATATTGAAGGAATTATTTAAACTCCGAGGTTAAATTAGTTCTTCTCAAATTCATTTACAACCAATGACTTAGTGAAGATATATTCCACCTACTATTGGTTTCCAATAAATTCCAGTTTTATAATTTTATTCACCACCTTATCTTTTATTAAATGATATCAGATCTCTATATACTTCATGTGAGAGTGGTGTACCTCATTCTTCATTAATTTGATGGAATTTTTTTATCACACTAAATTGGAATTGGTTGTTTCACCATTTCATGAATATCTTAAAATTTTTTCTTTATCCATATAAATTGTGTAGAGGCCTTAATGATTGAGATATAATCTTCTTCTTCTTCTATACTCAAAGAAAAAAAATCATATTTGTTAATTTTCCATAAAATTATTTTTTTTATAATGTAAAAAACTCCACTACTTGTTGATTTTCTATCTATGATTGCACTAGTCCTATATACATCAGAATAAGACAAGAAATACTATTATTTTTTATTCTTGAATATAAAACTATAATTTTGTATTCTATGAATATACCTTCTAATCAATTATAAGAGGTGTTTATTTTAAGGATAACTTTGGAATTGTTCTACCAATCATACAACATAGAAAATGTCCAGCATGGTTATAGTGATATGGAGTAAACTCTAAATGGTTATTTTATATAGAGTGGAGTTTATTCCTTTACTAACTTCATGCTTATTAAGTTGGTTCCAACTACTATAAAATTTGAAACTTCCTTATGCTCTTCCATTATATATTTCTTTAGTGGTTCCCTTGTATATTTTACCTATGAGATGAATATACTATATTCTTTATTATGTATTAGTATCCCCAGAAATTAGTTCAATTATCTATTCAATGAAATCTCAAATTCTAAACTCAGTAGTTGAGGAAACTTATCAATTCAATTTTGCTTATTACCTCCAAATATTTTTTCATATATATGCATCATGACCGTGAACTATTCAACTTACTAAAATTTCACATAGAATCCTCTGTTGAACTCTATAATTCATAGAAAAGAATCTAGTCATACATACTAAGAACATGGTAATTTATTTTGGAAAAATAAGGCTTTTATCAACCTACACACCTTTGGTTCATCATTTCCAATAGCAAATCCAATTGGATGATCTATATAAATCTATTTATTCAAGAATCTATTTAATAATGTTTTCTTCACATCCATTTGGGATACTCTAAACTATATTTGGACAATGAATACTAGGGAGAGTCTAATAGAATACATTATTTACACCAGTGTGAATATCCCTTTAATATTAATTCCTTAAACATTCTCATATCCTTTGCATACCAACCATGATTTATTCTGAACCACTATTCTATTTTCATCCATATTTTTTTGAAGACCCACTTTATACCAATCACATTATGATGTTTTGGTCTTAAAAATTATCTTAGGCCTATTTTTATAAATCTAATCCAATTATATATTCTTGGTTTTTACCCATGATTCATCTTTTACCACTTATTCAAATGAAGTGGGTTCCATATCTGATAATAGAGAAGTGTTTTTTTATTTTTCTCATCCCCCTAGTTTGTGTTGGAGATAAATTTTCTCCAATAATATTTCACAAATCAACAAAACCATTTTTCTTATTGATTTAGTCACAAATTGACTCACTTATTCACTTTGTTCTTATACAGATTCAATATAATAATCATCAATTTTTTGAATATTTTGATATTCTAATAAATCGTTATTTATCTCATTATCTACTCTAAACACTCCTAAAGAAAAAACATTTCTCAAATTTTCATTCGCTCTATATTCAATAACCTTCACTTCACTACTCTCAACAAATTTTTTATCCTTTTATTGAAACAATTATAAGCCATAATATTTGATGAGTATCCTATAAATATTTCTTCATCTGTTGCATCTCTATATTTTTCCTAGCTTCCTTTTTTATTTTGGATAGATCATTTTCTTCAAAATAATCTAAGATTATTCAGTGGGGTATACCATACAAGCCACATTTGGTATGGTGTCTTCTCTAAACCTGGACTAATTAGTCCCCTTTTTTTATTATACACATCCACTTGCATTTCTTATTTTAAGTAGTGATGTGAGATTTCACTTTCTATCAATTATTCCTTTACTGTATTGTTCACTATATAGTTTATTATTTTCATAAAAATATTCTATTTGGTTGTTCTCATCAAAGATACTTCATGTATAATACCATGGTTTTTAAGGTAATTTTTAATCTCATAAGACCTGTATTAAGTTCCATTGTTTGATCTTAAAATTTTTATAGTTATTCTGGTTTCATTTTCTACTCCTATTTAGAACCTTTCTTTGTAATACATTTTTTATATCTTTGTTCACATAAACATGGAAAATATTATCCTGATATAATCATTAACAAACAAGATTAAATAATTTTTACCATATGTTATAGTATAACCAATTAGACCACATACATCAATATAGAACATGTTTATAAAACATTATGCTTTCTTCTTCTTTAGTGGATATGAAGTTTGAACCATATTTCCCCACATAAAAGCATCAAAAATCTTCTCTTAATTTTATTTTAGGGTATGAATATCCTCTAAAACTCTTAAATTATAAAAATACTCCATACTTTTTTTATTAATTTGGTTTATCATATGATTCCACACATTTTTTTCTTCTTCAAAAAATATAAGAATAATATTATCTTTGTTAATTAACTAATATAGATTTTCATCTTTCCTCTAAAATTTTATTAATAGAATTCTGAACCCTACCTTTGATACTATATCCTTTTTGATTGAATATAACTTCTAAACCTGAATCACAAAAATAACTTATGCTTGATAAATTTTTAAAATGTTCATCAATATAAAGTAAATCAATATTCTATAATTCTTTATTATCCCATAAGGTCTTTCCATGTCCTATGGTTTTTAATTATCCATCATTTCCACAACTCAGTATTCCATCAACTTTTCCCTTTGTATTATTTTATATATTCTTATTACCTATCATATGATATGAACTCTTACTATCTATAATCAAAGTGTTATTATTATTTGATGCTTTCAAAGACATTTCAACCAAATTTTGATTCTAAATTTTCTTAATTTCCTTCCACAATATTCCCAAATGAGTAAGAATTTTTTTACCAATTCACATTTTCTTTAAAATAATAAATCAGATCAAATTCTTATTCTTCTAAAGGATAAAAAAATATTTTAAGGAATTAAATTGAATTGTCTTACATCCATTTTCCTTTGACTTCCATAAGAATATCTACCTATTCTCTTACTTGAATTTACTACTTTATATCCAAAATAAGATTAATTAAAATATCACCCATAAAATGTATTTAATTATTAATATGAAGGATATGTTCCATCTCACCTTTTACAAATTTTAATAGATTCTTTTCTTAAATAACTTTCAACTTCATTGTAATAGGATATATAATGGCCAAGAAAAATAAAAAACTAGTACTTCATTAATGGAAATATATCATTATTGTCACTTATTCACATGTCTCCAACCATTGAATACTTCTGTGATTATTAGTTATTTCTCTCTTATTGAGAAATTTATCCATTTATCTACTTATATATGTTCTTCGTATTTATTAAAATTTCTCATGATGTTTCTCATTTATTTCTAATACATGTTTTACCCATGAAACTTGGTCTTTAAGCACTCATCATTTCATTAAAAATTATTGTACCTTGATCTTCCATGTATTTCAAGACTTCATCTCAGAATTTACAAAATCAAAGATTCTTCTACAAACTATATGTTTTAATATCTAATTTATGATTATTTATCAATTATATTACTCTCCCTTCGAGTGTTTTGATAATCATAAATTCCCTATTGATAGACATATTAATATCATTAATGATGTTAGTCTTTTCATAAATATTCAATCTATAATTCACAACCACTTTGTATTTTACTAAAACAAATTCATAATCTTTCAAAAGAAATCAATAATATCAATTATAGCATTTATTTCATCAATATATCCTAAGTAATCCTTCAATAATATTTTAATTTTCCTATTTTTATTTATCTATAAATAAAACCCTCAATATCCCCTTCTAATTACACCTTGATATCTACAAATCCTTATGGTTGAACATCCTCATTAACTATAGATTTTCTTCCCTTGATACCATCATATAATCTTAGATATCTAATAAAAAATCGATTTTAATACCTTCTAATAGATCTTACTCAGTATCTTATTCCTCTTTGTTAACCAATAATTTTATATGAAACTTCTTTCCAATTGAATTTCAACCTCTCAGCTAGAATTAAGCTAAAAAATTCTTCAGGAAACAAATTAGTGTATTCCCTAAAAATGGGAATGTATTTAAGGATGATATTTTATTTAATATCAATCATTTAGGAAAGATATTATTACTCACAGGTTAATAATTTCTATTCTTGAGCTTTTGGTACTAAATAATTTTCATCCTCCTCCTTACATTGTATAGAATCATAGGGTGATTATTGATACAGAGGATGATTTGCTTCTCTAAGAAAATTTATTTTGGATATATATAAGTCAAGCCAATACATACCCAGAATATAATCAAATTCCACTAAAATAAGTATTACAAGGTTTTATGGGAAGTTTAGCCCACAAATTCTGATAGGGGAGGAGTTATATACTTACAAAGAAATAATTTCCCCATTTTCTATTTTCATTGATATTTCTTCTTCCATTCTTTATGATTCTGTTTGAATGGTTCTACTAAGATTTCAATATATGAAATAATTCATAGAACCATTTTCATGTAGAACATTTAAAGTTCATGATAAACTCACCTTTCACTATTTGATTCTGATTCTAATCATTTACTTCATCCAAAAAAGACTTAGGGATGAGGTTTTTCAAATGATTAAACAAATAAAAGGTAAATTTTAAAAATTTAAGGGATAAGTCGTAAATAAAAAATATTCCTTAACATATGAATTTTAGGCTTCATTCTAAGTTATCCATTATCAATTTCTTAATATAAAATATTACGGGTATTTTTTCCCTTAATAAATTATTGTAATGGGCTTGTAAATTTACTGAAGCATATCCCTTAAGAGTGACAAACTAGGTGTGTATCATGGATCATTTCCAGGCACCAAGTGATGATTTATTCCATCTAAATACACCTTTTTTTGTATTATTATCCCTAGGTGCCTCTATTTTAGAGATACATACACTTGTGTTATTCATAAAGGGGTGTATTTTCTTGGAAACCACTTACTTTATACATTACCAAAATTTAGGGATGCTTTAATATGTTTAGTATTATCCTAGAGTATTTCTCTAGTGTTATCTAATCCTAATCCCAAAAATAACTATAATTTACTTTGATATCAACTATGAAAACCCAAATCTTTAATACACTTTATTTCATGATTTATTACAAAAAATCACAATTATTACAATCCATATGATTGATAATCTGAGTTTATTTTTAAAATGAGGTACATATCACATCAACTTGATACATGTATACAACAACATTAATGAATAATTTCTTAATATTCTTCTAAAATTCAATTTCCCTTTTAAAACTATACAGGATAACCTGGGGACATACATAAGAAATGGGTGAGATATAAAGATCAATAAGGGAATAAAAAAAGAATAACATGATGAAATTATTAAAATTTAATCAATAAAAATTTAAATGAGACTCAAAAATAGTGAGAATCATAATCTTTAATAATGACGCATGATAAAACATGATAGCATAAATGTAGAAACAACATTAAACAAGAAAACATAAACATAGAACAAGGATAACAGACATGGTAGAAAAAGTACCATAATGGATTAGGTTTACTCTCTAATCCCATACATGATTTTTTATGAGACTAAAACATTACCCAATGTATTGGAGCACTATATATTTCATGCACACTCACCGCTTTCGTATCATGTACATGCATACATTTGCTATATAGATCATTAAACATAGGATCATATTTCATCAAATTTAATCCCATGATTAAGGAGTGTGGAATCCATACATGGAATTTCCTAATAAAATAAGGATATGTTTTTCTAATTGAGTACCCTTGAGTGGAAATGGCTATAGTATTAACAATATAAAGGTTTTTTATAGAAAAATCAAAGGATAATTTCAGTAGTGTAACAGGAGTATATAATGAATCATGGGATAGATTAATAAGAGTAAAAGGGGTATTTAATTATGTGGATATCACAAGGGTAATAATAGGTATGTGTAAAATCATATCCCATCAATAGTAATTGAAATCCAAAAGGCATTACATAAAGAAGGTTATTTAATAAAGAGAAGGACATGATCCCTTACTTTGGCATGGTAACGGCTTAGGTAAAGGTCATATTGAGAGGGTATAATTGATCTATAATTTTTAGAATATAAATTTTATAGTAAATGGATGTTTATAAAATTAAGAAAACATAATCAATTGAGATTTAAAAGGCTAATTGCAAAGAAGGTTCTTGAATGGAAAAGAAGAGTGGGAGATCCATTGCCTTGAGAGGGTGTTTTCAAAAGCTTGGTAGGAGCTTCTTGAGATATTGGGGGAACCTTGGGAGGGATATATCGAGAAATGGGTAGAGTATAGTTGCGCTCCAAGTATTTTTAGTGAAGAGGAATGGGAGTTTGGGTGGGTTTATATAGGAAAAGAGAGGGGATTTCTTTATTATTTTCCAAACTTTGGTTTTGGACTCTAAACAACAAAGTAATCAGAACCACAAACCTAACCATTATTTTTTCCCATTGTTTCTACCAAATAGGATTAGTTTTAATTATTTTATAAGTCCATGAACCAATAATATTAAAATATTACCCTTAGTAATGTTTAAGTGAGCTATGTTTACAAAGAATTTATTTTACAACCTTAAAATATAATATAGGTTTTGGAGGACTCGTAATGGGTTTATAAATTTAATAAAATAACATAAAAACACATTATTTTAAATAGTAAATATATATTTAGTCATTAAAATATTTTATGGAACATATTATATCACTTTTGGGTCATTATGATGTAATAATACATACCATATATTTATATAGTATTTAATTTTTACCCAAAAATTCAATTGCCTTAGAAAATTATTAAAAATTCACTATTGGAAAATTTTAAAATGTTAATTCCAAAAAAAATATTTATTTAATCAAAATAATTCTATAAATATGAGAAGGTACACTTTTAAAATAAAATATTTGTTTATTGAAAAATAATTATTTTTTTAAAATAATAGTTTTCTGACCCTTGTAAAAATTATATTTTCACTTCATAAAATTATATTATCATTTATATTTAATGAATACTATTTAATAATAATATGTTATTAAAATATAATTTAATTTAGGGATTATCAAAATTAATTTCTTAATTTAAATTTAATATTATACAAAAATATAATTTGAGTTTTTTCATATTAAAATCTAATTTTTATCAAACTCATTAATTCATCATTTACAAAGTAAAAACAATAAAGAATAAATATAATCAATAATTTATTAGAAATAAAATATACATATTCATACTATTAGGATCGATATACATAACCCCTTATTACATCATTGAATTCCCTAAGGGTTAGGGGTGCGGTGGTGAGATTCTCATGGGGTGGTTTGGTGAACAAGGTTTTGGTCATGATCTCAATGAGCTTGAACTTATACAATAAATGGTTTCACTTCTAATTTAGTTATTTCATCTTAGATTGGGTTTTGTCAAGGGAGAATCTTGATGATGCTATCTCCCTTGAAATCTTTGATAAATGGGCTCCATAGGGTATGATCCAACTGGTTGAGGTCATCGCTTCTTTTGTATGTTCAATAGGACTTTATCATAACCCTTAATATATACTAATCATATAATAACTTTTTAATAACTGTAATATTAATGGTTGTGATGTTTAATGGTCTTTTTAATCTTATAGGATATAACTTATAACAGTACAATATAACCAAAGTAGTGTATGTTTTTTCTATATTTACATTACACAAATAAGGCACTTATTAATTTAAAAAGGTAATTTCATTTATATAAGTTCGGTTCATTACATGTGGGGTGTCAAAGTTTCTTTAATTATTTTATTTTTATGTCATGTTAAATGAATTTCAATTTCTGAACATCCATATAGGCATTTAAATCTTATCATGATTGGAAAGTATCATACCAATTTTTTTGAACTTGATTCTTTTTTTTTGTATTGAGATGCACCTCATATATGTATTTTTTATTAAATTATAATCCTTTTGAAATAAAATGTAGTCATTGGGACATGAATGTATCTTTTAATAGATCATACTCATAGAACATAACATCCATTTATCTTCATATTTTAACTAGGAAGCTAATTGTCATCTACTAACATATCCTTTAAAAGATCATGTAATTTTACAAAACTAGTGTCACTCCATTTATTGGTCTTATTTATGATATATATAATTAACACTAATTATAGGATTATAGATTTAAAACAAACATCATATAATGGGATATTTTCAAAAGTCTTAACCTCTCATGGAATTGTGGACATTTTCTAAGTTTATCTTCAAATATTATTTTCACTTTCTCAATATAATATACATCATAACATACATTTGTACAAAAATTTGATGATCTATAACTCGATATATTATTTCAATTACTAGATATATTTACTTGTTTCTCATTTTTAATCCAATGTATATATAATTCTGATCAATTTTATAGTAAATTAAGTATTCTTTTGATTCTTCTAGATCAATTCACATTGAGTCATAGAAACATAAATAATGATGCATTCTTGAAGGGTTGGTGGACACACGCACACACACACACATAGAGACAAAGAAGCATTCTAATATATATGTGTGTATGTGTGTGTTCATTTTATATATATTATACATATAAATATATAAGTGTGTGTGTGTTTAAAAACTATATATATATTATAAACCTAATGTATACATATATATAACTATTTACACACACAAACACAACACACACAAAAGTGTGTGTGTGTGTGTGTGATAATTATATATATAATTCAAATATATATTGTGCATATAGATTTATAAGGTATATGAATGTAAATAAAATATATGTATGTATATGTATATGTGTATATATATAAGCATGTGTGTGTGTATGAATACCACATCTGAAATATATAAATATACACACATATATATACATGAATCAAAAAAATAGTTACTTTTGATCAACATGTTATATATTTTATAGTTGGGCTATCAAATAAAAAAGAAATCGACTCCCATGGGTATAGTAGTTTGGCGCACATAGATGGAGAAAGGAGGAGGGGAATCGGTGTCTAACTGGGGATTAATTGTACTTGAGACAGCCTTTCTCATCGTTACTATAAAAAAATATGAGAGATGATGCCTTTCATAGTGTTGAGGAAGGGGGACATTCTCTGTTATTTTTTTAGCATTGCTAAATACCAAATATATAGAAAAAAATTCACTAGTCTTGGGATACTAATAGGAATTGAACTTGCGACACTTGATCAAGGGAGTTGTGCATATACCACTTGACTAGGATGGCTCATCAAATCATATATGTAATTATTACACATTCATGTGCACATACACACTTGTACTTTACATGTGTGTGTGTGTGTGTGTGAAAATAAATATTTTATTTTATAAATTTTTTGATATGTGTGTCCTTTCAAAATTAAAATTCTATTTTAAAAAATGATATATTTGTGTGTTTATGTAAACATTATTATAAATAATGTATATATTACTACATATATACACTATAAATATAATATATTTTATATAAATATATTTTTTAATAAATGTATCCTATAAATACACACACACTTTCATAAATAGTATATATATTACTACACACATATTGTAATATAAACATATATATAATGAATGTATATATTGTTGGGACGAGGGACTATCACCGCAGCAGAAGAAATCGCAAACACCATAAGTAAAAAATTCACCCAAAGTCATTTTTTCATTCCCACCTAAATTATTTTATCACCCAAAGTCTTTTTATAGAAACCTATGTTTATGTAACATCGATATTAGAAACTGTAACATGGCATCTGATTACTGAATTATGAAGACTTTCGATACCACCATCTTTATCTCGTCACACTCTCTCGTCGATGCTTCATTCATTAACATCGATGCACCATCAACTTTATCATCTCTTTGTACAAGATTCCACAAACTCTGTAGCATATTCCCAGTTCTCTCTTATGGATACTACATCTTAGTTGACCCCTCAACGAACCTCTCTTCTCTCGTGCATCCAACCAGCACATAGGCATTCCCCCTCTAATTGTTATTCAATGATCTTGTTAACCTTTTTTCACCACTCACATTCTACCATAGAGGAATCCCATTAACTCTCTCGGCCATTGAATCTCGAAAACCTCTATGATCTTTTTTCCAAAAACAGTATCTTTCCCTCGCGGTCTCATCTCTGTAGCAGTTCTTTATAAAGTCATTATGTTTCCCACTCTTCCCATGTGAGTGTGCATCTGTTGCACTCCCCATGAATGTTGTGTCTATTGCGGTCCCCCATGAAAATCACACATACCTTTCTACTTCTACATTTCAAAGTGTAGATGAGCCTCCGATATTTCTAGTGCATCATTTTTTCATTTCAAATTTTAAATAATCCCAAAATATATAACTATACATACACTATAAATTTGGTATATTATATATAAATGTAAATTTTTATAGATTTATCTTACAAATAATATATGTATATGTGCATGTGTTGTATTTATATTTTTTTATTTTTTAATATATCTCTATATTTTTATTTTAATAGGATTTATATTTATATGTTACTACTAATATAAATAATCATTTAAATATCTTATACACACACATGCACACACACTTAGATATGATTTATATTCATATAAATATTATATATATACACTTAAATATTATTTAAATATATAAATACATAGAGAAATATCATCTCAAGTTCATGTGTGGACCTGATCTTGGGTACATCATCTGTAAAAAATGTGATCATGCAACATATCTGTTTTTTTGGATTAAAACTATTTTTAAAATTCAAACCCTTTCACTTTTAAAAATTGGACTAGAATACCCTCTCACACATCATGTAAACCATTTAAAAACATAAATTTTAAATGTTAAATAAAAAATATTATTAGAAAACATTAATAATAAAGATAAATGAAAATATAAAATAATAATATATATATAATAATAATAAAGTAAATCTATACTGAAAATTTCTAGTGGAAATTTTCACTGAAAATTCTCATTGAAAATTTATATTATTTATTTATGTGACAATATTTTTGCACTGGAAATATAAAAATTTATTTATTTTAGATTTATAACAATAAAATTTTCAATTTTAACTTCTAGAGTAAAATTCTGATACAAATTTAAAATTAATGTATGTTTATATGCAAATATTTATATTAGTATACATGTATATGCTTATATTGGATTTTTAGTAGGAATTTTAAAATTATACCTTTTCACTCTAAATTTTCACCTAAAATTTTCATTTGAATTTTTAGATTTTTCAATGAAAACTAAATTTTAATTTAAATTGATTACTGAAAATTTTTACGGTGAATTTTCATTGAAAAAATCAATAGAAATTATGGAATTTTCCATTAGAAATTTTCACTATGAGATTTCATGGAAACTTTCAATGAAAATTTTCATGTCTATATGTATATATGTATTGAAAATTTATGATTTAAATTCATACTAATTTTTTTTAAGAAATATCCAATGAAATTCTATAATGAAAATTTTCAGTGGAAATTTACATGTATGTATGTATGCACTGAAAATTTACAGTGAAATTTTATACTAGAAAATTACATTATAAATTTAAATTTAAACATATACATATTTTTTTTAATATTTATTCAAATATATTCTAGAAACATCCACTTTAAATTTCGGATGTAAATTTTTACTGTAAATTTCCAATATGTATGTACTAGAAATGTACAATATAATATTATGATGTATATTGATATCAGTGAAAATTTACATGTATATATGTATACACTAAAAAAATATCGTTTAAATTCATACTGAAAAATTACATTGTAAATTTAAGTTTATTTTGATACATATATTTTTTTCTTAATATTCATTCAAATATACTCTAGAAACAGTCACTTGAAATTTCTGATGTTAATATGCTCTATAAATTTACACTATATATGTAATGGAAGTATAAAATTTAATATTGTGATGTATATTGATATCATTGTATGCGCATGTGTGTTATTTTCAGTGCAAATTTCTATGGTTTATGGTGTGTAATAAAGATTTATTTATTAAGTATGTACTTATGTTACTATATATGTATATACGTACAATGCATGTATGTACGTCTATATGTATGCATGTATGTATAAACTAAAAATTTTCACTAAAAATTTTCATATAAAATACATTTTATATTTAAATTTTCGGTATGCACACACACATAGTATATAGAAAATATACATGGAAATTTTCATTGAAAATTTAACTTAAAATTTGTGCGGAATGTTTTCAGTGGAAATTTACACTAAAATTTTCTCGTATAAATTTTCAATACAAATTTCTAGTGAAAAATTAAACTTTTTATTTATGTATTAATATACTTACATTGTGATTTTAAGTGAAAATTTTAACTTCAAAATTTCTTTAAAAAAATTCACCAGAATTTTATTGCTGAAATTCGCACTAGAAATTTCTAGTGAAAATTTTAACTAGGAATTTACATAGAAATTTCAATAAAAATTTTCAATTGAAATTTACACTAAAGGTTTATAATATCAATTTTCAGCATCATTTATAGAGATAGGTATACACATTTACAATACTCTTCATTTCTATTTTGTATAAACAAGGATCTTGGAAGAGATTCTTTTGTTTATACATAATCTATAAAGTGTTTATAGACTCTTAGGAATCCCTACAATTTACACTAAAAGTTTTCAATTCAAATTTTTGATAAAATTTTATGGTAAAAAATTGCATTTTTTATTTATGTATTAATATATTTTAATTGAAAATTTAAGTGAAAATTTTAGTTTTAATTTTCATATGGAAATTTTCATCGGTAGTTTTTGTTCGAAATTTTTATAGGAAATTTCTAGTGGAAATTTACACTAGAAATTTTTATATGGGATTTTTTGTTTCATTAATAAGTGTCGTATTACAAATATATATGATCAATATTATATATAATAAATTTCATAATAAATATTATATATATGTGTCAAATTAAAATTAAATATATTTATTTATATAATGATTTTCTATGAATCATAAACAATATATACTAATTTTAATATAATAAAATTTAAAATATACTAAATACTTTCAATAGTTATATTTATATTATTATGCATATTTATATTATTAAAAAATATCAGATAATAAATCCATATAATAAATATCATAGTAAATATAAGTTTATATATTTTAAATATATATATATATAATATTACATTATATATATGTGTGTGTGTGTGAAGAATAAGGATGAGTAGCAGTAGTGTAAAAAATAAGAATGCACAATGGGGGAATTTTCATTCAAAACCCCAATTTGAGGGTCAGGTCAGAAACCCCAAATTGAGAGGATATTAATCCTAAAAACATAGTGTATATATATATGAACACACAAGTTAAAATTCCATTTTTTAGAAATATTGTTACTAGCCAATAGACTAGAAGATAGGTGGGGCCTATCAAGTCTGGGTTAGAAAAAAACCACCCCATTTATTAATTGGTCCTGCCCAAATAGATCGAACTTGGTCTGTTTATTAATCGAGTCTGGAAAAAAGAACTTGATGAAAGGTCTAGAAAAAATAATTTGGCCCATTTATTAATCAGGTATTAAAATTTTATTAAATGAAATAAATTATATTCATAATAATCATTAAATAGTACTCCACCTGTGCAATTACAGGGGACCATATGACAATAAAATGAATAAAACCTTAGATTTAACTAATGAAACTGGTATATAGATAAAATATATAAATAGAAATATATTGAAGAGTAAATAAATTTTCTTTATAAAAAAACAAATATAAAAGTAATATATAATGAAAATAAATGTGAGAATACATATAAAATAAAAGAAAAAATACTTCTAGATTCTACCATGCAAGTGAATAAGAATATAAATGCTAACATTGTAACAACCCCAAACCTAGTAGCCCATATTTGGTTGTTATTTTATAACAATGGCATAGATACAAGAGATCGCATCACCAATGATCGATCAATTTAGTAGTCTTGAATAACTAGATACATACATGATTCCCTTATTACATTATTTAATAAACATAGAACATAACAAAGAAAAATAAAATTATTCCTCAACACTTATTCAAATATTTCATCTTCATAACATAGGGAAGGAAAAAAAATGAAAGGGTGATCTCAAATGCTCAATAATGGTTACATGAATCAATAATAAGTGAATCAAAGTCAATATGGCATAATCATAATGGAAAGGTAAATAACTGAAAAAAATGCCATCAATAAACTAAAAATGTGATGCATCTATAGATTTTTTCATAATAAAAATATCATGGAAAGTAATAACTGAATACCGAATGAAGAAAATTTTTAATCACTATACATCATGTATCTAGCACATGACCCATTATACCATCAAGATGGTTTAATTCTATGGGTAAGAACCTGTCTGATTCTTCTTGGAAACAAACACAAAGGTTTTGTTGCTAACTATTTTGTCTCATGATACCTATCAATGCATAGAGTGGATATATTTAACCAGGACCCACCCATAACTCTAAGTAAAAATAATTCTTTATACATAGATTTAATTCAAGAGCAATATTATTTATCAAAATTTCTGTATTGAGAAGAAAATACTGATTTATCAATATTTCCCTAGTTAAAACAACATTCGAATAAAACACCATATGTAAAAATGGTATATGTTTAATACAATAATCATATACTTGATACAATAAATATGGATATTTAATGAAATATTTAGTGGATTATTATTGAAACGCATGGATGATTGTCGCCTATCAACCGGTCAAGGTTTCGGTGCTCTTCTAATGTGTATAGCAGAACTCGGATCGAATCCTCGGCGATGATACTTTGAAATAGTCGTTTATTTTTAGTTGATTGTATTCTGATTGGGAGTTTGTTTGCAGAGCTTAATTGAAATGACTAATTTATTATGATTGATTTAACAAAATTATAATTATTGGGGCGAGTTTATCATTAGGTTAGTTTTTCTTGTGATGTCCTTGATCTTTGCTTTATATTGTATTTAAATTAACACCCATGTCACAAGTTGATGTTGATTTGAATTCCCAAGTGTTAAGGCTTTAATCCAAGCCTTAACTTAACTTAGGGTTCTAATATTGATCATATCTTGTTTATGGTAGTGTATTTATGGTTTCAATAATCCATGGAAACCACACGTTAAACAAAACAAGTCATTAATCCATGACATGCTAAGTCCAACATACACAATGTTAATTCAACGAATACTCATCGAGCGAAAGCTATCAATCGCTTAACATACCTAAATTAAAACTCATCACAATGAGAGATTTACTCATCCATTAGGATTTTTTATAATCTTGGTTTAATGTTTATGGTGACTATTTAAAAATATTATAAAAATAAAGGGACAAGAAAAGAGTAGTGTGCCGAACACACACACGAAAGATTTTGAGAATCAAAAATGGAATTTCAATTGAATGAGGAAGAAAAAGAAGGGAAGTGGATTAAACTGAATTTAAACTATTTTAATACCATTAATATTATACTATAGAAGGTGGAGAAGAATAATAGGTATTGAAGAAGAAATAAGCACTAAAATTTGATTGAAATGAAAACAAAATTACACAATTACAATGGAAAGCAAACATAAACAAACATGAAAGAGAAGTGGAGGAGAGGTCTCTCTTGTTGAAAAAAATCAAATCATATCCTCCCAGAACATTTTCAAGGATCTAGTCGTGCCAAACCTCTTCCTTAAGTGCTGAAGTGCCAACCCTTTTGAAAGGAGAGGAGGGGATGTATTTATAGCCCAAGGTGGTGGACTGTTTACATTCCGAAAATACCCCTCAACTTGGCTCGCCGATATGTATATACAGACAGCCGAATCTTGAGAAATCTCCTTCAAAGTTGTAGATAAAAATGACTTCTATCTACTGTGAAACTTTGGAGTCTATTGGACTTATTGAGCCAAAGTTATTGTAGTTTTAGTAAATAATTCTGATCTGTCCATTTCAATACATACTTTTTCAAATTCTATAATGTGAATGGGTTTTTGAATAGTAATATGCCCTCAAATAAATATCATTTCTTCAAAAAAGTTGGCCACCCGAATCTCCTCTTTCACAATGAAAAATATTAGCTCGAATGGATGTCTACATCAGGATAAATTGAAAAATTAGTGTGCTGTTTTTAATTCCAGGCCAGAATGGTGGGCTGGACTTCAATTCATCATTTGGGACCCTTGTATTTGTGATTGGATTCTAAAATTTTTATCATGGACTCCTTTAAATGTCTTCCGAACTTGGGAGGATAATTAAGGTATTTGGACTTCTGTATTGAGCCCAGTAATTCAACCTTCATATATGGTCCAGTTTCTTCACAGTTTCTTTGTCCCTTCTTGTGGGGTCCATATTACCCTCTAAATGGACGAATTTTCCAAAGGTGACTCCTAATTAAATGTTGGAATTTGAATTTAAAACCCTACAAAACAAGAATCATGCAATTTGGATAAGTAGGGTGATAATTATTGTTAAAACATTAAACAGACTTGAATCTGGATAAATTCAAATAGTGATCAAAAATTATATTTAATATTTAAACATTAATATTTCACAAAAATTATGCACATTTCATATAAAATCAGTAAAGGGAGTATTTAAAAAGATATGAAAATATTAATAACATAAACTCCCCCACACTTAGTTTTGTGCGTGTCCTCATGTGCAACAAATTGAAAAACATGACAAAATCATTTTCACTCACCAACAAATATTAAAATTTTGTTTTCTCCAATCAGGGGAGGTTTAGACTATTTCACTCATATATTTTGAAATCCACCACAAGTTGTTACAGAAAAAATGTTCCAAAACTAATTCATTTTTTCATGCTCAAATTTAGAAATGGAAAATGTGGACACTCAAAACTCACACCTCTCAAGATGATAAAATTCATTTGTGGAGGTTCACTCTTTCACCAACCAAAAGTGAAAATCATAGAGTTTGTAAGAGCTCTCAGCTTCCACTCCCTATCCAAAGTGCTCAAAAATCAATAGGTCTTTTGAAGGGGTTTTTCTGTGGCTATAGGACGGTAGGAATGTAATGTCCAAGAGAGAGAATAAGAGGGTTAAAATACCAACATAGAAAAACAATGCACATTTTTTTGAAATAAAACATGGAAGGAAATGAAAACACATATTTACAAGAGAATGATTGTGTGAAGAAAGACATAATAGAGGAAGAAAATATGAAGGGGATGAGAAGATGAAATATTTACAAACCACCAAACTTCTCCCAATGATATAAGAATATAATGCAAGTGTTCTTTTTTTTCTTTTTTTTCTTTTTTATCGAAAGTTGAACTTGGAAAAGATCTCACACTCATAACCCAACCCATGATTGATCTCCTCACGACACTAATTTTAATAGTTATAACAAGATCAAAGGTTTAGGAAGAGTGATTTTTGACCTACCCAAGACACAACCCATTCTTTCATCATTTTTTTTTTATTTTTTTTTATTTTTTGATTTTTTTTTCATCATCATTTTTTTGAACACTTTTCAATAACATTTACAAAATTACATAAATGGAAGTTCATTACATTCATCAAAACACACTGAATGACAACCTCTCCCCCACACTGAAATGGATTCTTGCCCTCAAGCAGATGATAACTCGTTAAAAATCAATAATAGGGTACCCAAACAATGAAATCCATCCCCCCCACACTTAAATTTCAAAAAATTATGCAATGAAAATCCATGTTAATATTGGGTGGGAAAAAGGTATTGGGCTTGTAATGTGGCTATCAAATAAAAGGTTTTCATAGGCTTGAAGGGGATTTCAAAAGGAGGATTAATGTAAGGGAAATGGGAGGCTATTTGGCTATTGTGATTATCATGTGTTTCAGAAAATGACTCTATCATATTAATGCACACTAAGGTAGGAAATTCAGCTTGAAGGTCCACAAACTCAAGACTCACAAATGGGGGTGAAAACACACGTTTTGAAAATATGTCCATAGGTGGCCTTCGAATGAAAGCAAATGTTGTTCCTCACGATTCGGGAAAATCATTTTCCAAATCAAAAATTGAGCATTCAAAATTTGTTAATTTTGACACAAAATTCTTTATCCAAAGTCATGATGAAAATACAAAATTTTTGAGATGAAAACATGTCTGTTAACTCCCCAAAATGGTTGGACAAAATTTCAAAACTCGA
Source organism: Viscum album (assembly GCA_963277665.1). Lineage (NCBI taxonomy): Eukaryota > Viridiplantae > Streptophyta > Magnoliopsida > Santalales > Viscaceae > Viscum > Viscum album. The sequence continues at coordinate 1,037,322,439 of OY728126.1, forward strand.
TGGTGAGTAAGCATGACTCTTTATTTTTTTGTATTTTTTTAAGTGATTTTTTTTTGTTTTTTTTTTTTTGTTTTTTAGGTTTTTGTTTTTGTTTTTTATAAAGATACACCCACACAAAAGAGAAAGTGAAAAAGAAAGGTTTTGAAAAAGAAAGTGGTAAAAAAATGAAAAAGAGAGGAAGAATAAGAAAGAGGTAGAGAGAGGAAGAGATAGAGAGAGAGTTAAAGGGAAAGAGGTTCCCCCTGGTTTTGATTTGGCAGTTCGCCATCTCCATCTAGTGGTGGGTCGAGTACAGAAGTTGGGGATCCAATGGAAGTCGATGTTGATCCAAGATTGTGGGATGTTACCTGAAAAAGAAAAATCAATATTCATATAATGAAAAACTAAAAAGAAATTGAAATTTCACAAAAGTAAAATAAAACATGGGTTGCCTCCCAAGAATCGCTGCATTTATTTGTCTACAGCTAGACAGTTGCAGTGGACTACCCATAGTCTGACGGTGGCCATCGTATTTTCTCAACTCTAGTGTGCTTCCAGAAAAACTTCTCCTCTGGGAGACCTGATGATTCATTGGATAATTTCTTCACATCCTTGTTGGTGTGCTTGCAATTCAATGGGGGTGGAAAGAGAATATGACTATCCTCCCTTTGGTCTTTAATGTGAGGGATGATTTTATCCACAAAGTGATGATTTTATATTCTTGGAAATTCAGGAAGATGTCTCAATTCTGATGGTTCATTTATGTAAGGTTCATATAACACGAAAGCAGAGTATGAGATCCCAATTGTTTTTGACTCATTTATTTCATCACTTACCGATGTAGAGTAATGGGGATTAGTGGAGTCACAAGACTGAATAAAATTTTCAATATCCTTTATTTCAATATTGTTCACCAAAGAATGGTCAATGTCAACCTCACCAGTGATCACTTTATTAATTAGGGAACAAATGTCACAACCTTCTCTCCCATCAGGACAATATAAAAAAATTGGTTTGGGGTTCACCTCACATATAAAAGAATTTTCAGAATCCTAGATAGGAAATGATAAATGTGGGATAATCAGATTTGAATCAACAAATGAGAATTATAGTTCATTTTCTTTATTTCTATCCATGTAGAAGCATTGGATGTCAAAGGTGAGATGAGATTCCAAAGATTTTTCAATATCCTTTAGATCAATGGAGTTTTCATTTGTAATGTCAACATCAAATTCTCCATTAATCACTTGGTTAATGAGGATGCAATATTCACAAACTCCTCTATTAGTATAACAGGAATAACATGATGGATTAGGATTAAACACACTCTCAGAGGGAGTTTCAGAAGCATGGATAGAGAATACAGATTGATTCTCTAATGGGTATCGCATGGATTGAAAAATATTTAACTTGACCATTTGGTCGCCAAATTCCATGGATAAGATGCCAGCATGGACATCAATTTTGGTTTTAGATGTCATAAGAAATGGTCTTCCTAGAATCAGAGGAGATTTGCAATAAGTTGTCTTACCTTCCATGTCAAGGACATAGAAGTCAGCTGGGAAGATAAGATCATTAACTCAGACAAGAACATCCTCAATTATTCCCTCGGGACTAGCTGTGCTTCGATTGGATAACTGGATGAAAACACCCGTTGGGTGTAAAGGACCTAGACCAAGGTTGGAGAATATGGATTTGGGCATGAAATTAATTGAGGCTCCTAGGTCTATGAGTGCATCATCAAAGTTCGAACATCCAATTTGGCATGGAACCGTAAAGGTACCTGGATCTTTGCACTTAATGGGTATAGACTTCTGGGTGGAAACATTTTCAAAGGCCCTAAGTTGCCTCTTGTGGGTATACAACTCCTTGAGAAATTTGGCATACTTAAGAATTTGTTTTATGGCATCTAAGAGGGGAATGTTGACTTCAATACGTCTAAACATGTCGATCATTTCAAGATCAGGTTCAAAGGACTTCTTTGGCTTAGAAATGGCTTGAGGAAAAGGAATTGGGTTCCTAAGTGGAATTGAATAAGGTGAGGGAATGGTTTTAGGTTCCTTTTCAAGTTTCTTTTTCTTTTCATTTTCTAGGTCAACATTCAAAGGAGGGTCTGAGGATTTATCGTGAGGCATAGAAAGTTGCTTTCCTGATCTAAGTGCAATTGCACTTACATTACCCTTGGGGTTAGGTAATGGTTGAGCTGGGAGTTGGGAAGAATTTTATTGTTGTTGCTGGCTCAGGTGGGATGCAAGTTGACCTATTTGAGTTTCAATGTTTTTAAGGCTAGAACGGGTGAAGGAGGCAAGATCTTCCACTGCACTTTCCCATGGTTGATTGGAAGAATAGGCTTGTCCCTGGTTGGGATTACCTTGATTTTGGTTCTTCGGAAATCGATTGTATTGGTTTTGGAATTGAGAAGGCTCACTAGGATAATGGAATCCAGGAGGAGGATTGTTCCTTTGAGGTTGAGGAACAAAAGGGTAAGGTTGTTGGAAGTTACCAACACCTTGACTGTATTGAAACTGGTTTGGGTTTTGAGGAGGGAATTGAGGGGGATGAGAGACAGGATTACCATACCTCAGGCCTTCATTATAGGAAGAATAGAAGGTCTCAGAGTGAGGTTGGTTGAAGTTTCTAATAAAATGACTTGATAGTTGAGGATTGGTGTTCCGCTGAGCATATGATGCATTGAGCTCTATTGGTCCAGATGAATCGGATTGATCCTCTTGAAGTTTTGGACATGTGTCAGTTGGATGAGATGGAGAGTTGTAGATTCCATAGATTTTGATAGGTCCAGGAAACATTGATTGCGGAGAAGACGAGGTTGGGGATTTGGTGGCCACAACTAGCTGTCGTACAAGACTTGTAAGTTCACTCATCCACTCGGTCATTTTGTTCGGTTCAATTGATTGATTATATTGGGATTTTTTGACTTGATCATGTGCTCGAGTGTGGAATTGTTGTGTGTTTGCATCCATGTTACTTATGAGATCTCTTGCAGCTGCAAGAGTTTTATCAACAAGAGCACCGCTACTTGCAGCATCTATGAGAGTTCTCTCCATAGCCAATAACCCCTCATAGAATTATTGGATCAAGAGTTGGTCAGGAATTTGGTGGTGTGGGAATTTTTCAATAAGCTTTTTGAACCTCTCCTAGTACTCATGGAGTGATTCACTTGGGAATTGACGTATACCACTTATTTCCTTTCGAATAGAAGCAGTACAAAAAGAAGGAAAGAATTTCTCTAAGAAGAGTCGCTTCATGTCATTCCATGTAGTTATGGAACTAGAAGGTAGGTAGTAGATCCATGACTTAGTAGTGTCAGCTAGGTAGAAAGGTAATGCTCGAAGTTTGATTTGTTCTTCAGAAACCCCTTGAGGATTCATGGTAGAGAACACCACTTGGAACTCTTTAAGGTGGATATGTAGATCATCACCGGCTAGCCCGTGGAAATGAGGAAGAAGATGAATCAAACCCGACTCGAGTTCGAAGTCAGCCTCTATGTTTGGATATTGAATACCAAGAGGTTGGAAATTCATATCAGGGGTAGCAAGTTCTTTAAGTGTTTGTTCCCTAGGATTGCCCATATTTAATTCAATTGGTTGGACAAGGACTGGTTCTTGAATTATTTGATTATCTCTTATGTTCCTCCTAAGTTGGCGAAGTGTTCGCTCAATTTCAGGGTCAAACAAATCTGAGGGATTTTTTGGAAGGCTATGGGGAATTTAGAGAGATGTTGGAATAAAGAGGAAGACTAGTTTTTCTTTTTATTTTTCCCGTTTATCATTTTTATGAGAAGATGGGTTTTTCTTTGTGTTTTTTTTTCAATTTTTTTTAAATTTGTTTTTTTTTTGTGTTTTTTTTAATAACCAGAAACTAATGATTACTTAAAGCACCATCCCTAGCAACGGCTCCATTTGAAACGCATGGCCTATTGTCGCCTATCGACCGGTCAAGGTTCCGGTGCTCTGCTAATGTGTATAGCAGCACTCGGGTCGAATCCTCGGTGATGATACTTTGAAATAGTTGTTTGTTTTTAGTTGATTGTATTCTGATTGGGGGTTTGTTTGCAGAGCTTAATTTAAATGACTAATTTATTATGATTTATTTAACAAAATTATAATGATTGGGGTGAGTTTAACATTAGGTTAGTCGAGCTTGTGATGTCCTTGTGCTTTGCTTTATATTGCATTTAAATTAACACCCATGTCACAAGTTGACGTTGATTTGAATTCCCAAGTGTTAAGGCTTTAATCCAAGCCTTAACTTAACTTAGGGTTATAATATTTATCATATCTTGTTTATGGTAGTGTATTTATGGTTTCAATAATCCGTGGAAACCACACGTTAAACAAAACAAGTCATTAATCCATGACATGCAAAGTCCAACATACACAATGTTAATTCAACGAATACTCATCGAGCGAAAGATCTCAATCACTTAACATACCTAAATTAAAACTCACCCCAATGAGAGATTTACTCATCCATTAGGATTGTTTATAATCTGGGTTTAATGTTTATGGTGAGTATTTAAAAATATTAGAAAAATAAAGGGACAAGAAAAGAGTAGTGTGCCGAACACACACACGAAAGATTTTGAGAATCAAAAATGGAATTTCAATTGAATGAGGAAGAAAAAGAAGGGAATGGGATTAAACTGAATTTAAACTATTTTAAGACCATTAATATTATAATATAGAAGGTGGAGAAGAATAATAGGTATTGAAGAAGAAACAAGCACTAAAATTTGATTGAAATGAAAACAATGTTACACAATTACAATGGAAAGCAAACATAAACAAACATGAAAGAGAAGTGGAGGAAAGGTCTCTCTTGTTGAAACAAGATCAAATCATATCCTACCAGAACCTTTTCAAGGATATATTCATGCCAAACCTTCTCCTTAAGTGCTGAAGTGCCAACCCTTTTGAAAGGAGAGGAGGGGATGTATTTATAGCCCAAGGTGGTGGACTGTTTACATTCCAGAAATACCCCTCAACTTGGCTCGCCGATATGTATATCTAGATAGCCGAATCTTGAGAAATATCCTTATTAAAAGTTTTAGATAAAAATTTCTTCTGTCTACTGTGACACTTTGGAGTCCATTGGACTTATTTAGCCAAAATTATGGCGGTTTTAGTAAACAATTCTGATCTGTCCATTTCAATACAGACTTTTTCAAAGTCCATAATGTGAATGGGTTTTTGAATAGGAATATTCCCTCAAATAAATATCATTTATTCAACAAATTTGGCCTCCCAAATCTCCTCTTTCACAATGAAAAATATCAGCTCGAATGGATGTCTACATCAGGAGAAATTGCAAAATTAGTGTGCTGATTTTAATTCCCTTCCAGAATGGTGGGCTGGACTTAAATGCATTAGTTGGGCCCCTTTTATTTGTGATTGGGTTCTGAAATTTTTATCATGGACTCCTTTCAATTTCCTCCAGACTTGGGAGGAGAATTAAGGTATTTGAACTTCTTTATTGAGCCCAGTAATTCAACCTTCATATATGGTCCAGTTTCTTCACAGTTTCCTTGGCCCTTTTGTGGGGTCCATATGACCCTCTAAATGGACTAATTTTCCAAATGTTACTTCTAATGAAATGTTGTAATTGGAATTGGTAACCCTACAAAACAATAATCATGCAATTTGGATAAGTAGGGTGATAATTATTGTTAAAACATTAAACAGACTTGAATCTGGATAAATTCAAATAGTGATCAAAAATTATATTTAATATTTAAACATTAATATTTCACAAAAATTATGCACATTTCATATAAAATAAGTAAAGGGAGTATGTAAAAATATATGAAAATATTAATAACATCAATTATCATAAATAAAAGAGAAGTATACATACACCACGCACAAGGAAAAAATGGTGAATAAGGCATAACAAAAGGGAATATCATAATTGAGTCCATGAAAGAATGAATTTAAATCATAATTGAATATTCATAATGGAAAATATTCATATATCATGATAAATTAAGTCCAAATTAAGTGAAAACATGTAAAATGAGTGTTTAAGAAACTTTAAAAATGAGTCACTTTAGTGCGGTTTAAGGGAAAATACTAAAGTGACTTTAAAATAGAAAAAGGAATAATTGTTTGTATAAAAAAATAAATAAAAAAATATATTTTTTCATGATAAAATGAGTGATTTTAGAAAAATATTGGTATCTTAAAATATATTATATATGGTATTTGAAAATGGAAAAGAAATTGGGAATTTCTTTTTAATTGAGCTTGCTCATTAGAGGAATTCAAAAGGGATCCTTATAAAACATGTATTTACCATCAAAGAAAGAAGAATTGAGTTAGGTACATATCTTCCAAACATACACACAGAATTTAGGAGAATAACATAAGAATAATTAATAATTAAATTGTGGTAAAGAGATAGAAAGCGTAAACCAAATGGAAAATTGAGTTTTGGGGAGAATCCCTAACCACTTTGCAAACAGTCAAACCATATGCCTCATAAAATTAATGATCAAAAAATGAAACATTTAATACCATAAATATAAATAGATTCATTATATGATTCATAAAAGGTAAGTATACATACACCATACACAAGAAATATTGGTGAATAAGTCATATCATATAGAAATAAAAGTGAGATGATAAAAACCCTTACCTTATGTTTGAAAGTGTTTTGCGATTGCACTTAACATCCAAGATAATGAAATTATAATCACTAATAATTTAATTAAAAACCTATTAAATATGTTTATTATTTGTTATAAATTTATTATGTCTATATATGTCCTTTTTTATGAGTTATAAGATTCAATTTTTTCATTCAGGAGCGTTTGTTTCTTTAGTTTTTATGATTGGTTCACTTGTATACATGTATGAAAGGTCATGTAAAATGGGAATAATTATCCAGAATTGAAATTATATGTTATTAATGAGATTAAATATTATTAAATGGTATTATATTTTTTTTCAAATATTAGGATTAATCATTAGATAAAACATTAATGATAACTATTTAGATTATTTTTGGCATTTTTCGATCATCGTGAACAAGTTTTATTTTATTAATTAATATTATGTATATATAATGGTTCCATAATAATAAATAAGTTTTAAAATAAATTTCAAATTATATTTCAACCATTATAATGTTTTTATAACCATCCTTGAATACGGTAATGGAAAATTAAAATGCATTGTCCACGATGGCGGTAAATCAACACATCATGGATGATGTTTTCATTTTTAGAATAAAAGGGATAGGAAAAGAGGTTTGATGATGGATTTTCCATTAACAGAATAACATTACAGTATATAAAAGATATTTTAGTTATCATGTATGTTTGGATAGAGGATGTGAGGTAAGGATAATAAAATAAATTAAATTGAAAGAAATTGAAAGAGAAGGATTAAGGGTTTTACCTCTTGAATTTTTCTCCTTGAGAACCTCCTTAAGGCACATGGTTTTTTGGTCTTTTATTGATACCAAAGGCTCTTGGACATGGCGTAGAGACTTTTAAAGTGTATTGAGATGAAATTTTAAAAGATTCAAGGCTTTGAAGGTTTGAGGATAAGGGGGTGAGGGGTGGTATTTATAGTGGAGGAGAGAGATGTTTTTTGATTATTTTATTCATTAGTTTATTATTTTGGCACAAGACTATCAATAGTGATGATTCTTATGACTAAATACAGTAAATAATGCATTTGATTTATAAAAAAGGGTTATTACCTCATCTATACATCATCCATGACTCATTAATTCATTTCTCTGGTTAAAATGTTAAATACAATAAATTATTGTATTTCACTATTCACCAAAAAATCAACTATTTCAAAAAATACCAAAAATTAAGCCTAATGATTTTTTGATTTTTAGAATTAAAAAATGGACTCAATTTTATGAAAATAAATTTATAAACTTGATAAAATTATTTTTTAATTAAAATATTTATTTATTCAAAAAATGTTGATTTTAAAATTATAACTGATTTTATGACACTTTGTAAACTTAGTTAAGGTCACATAAAATTATCCTATAATAACAAGAAAAATATATATTATTTTATGAATCTATTTTATGAAAATAATTTTTCTCTTAAATCATTATTGTAATTATAAAATTGTAAATAAACATTTATATTTCAAAAAAATACCGATAATTAATTTATCATTTTTAAAACATTGATTTACTTAAACTATGATATAATTATACCATATTTCCATTTATAAGATGCCTAAATTTTATTTATACTTTCATATATGAGGTTACTATTCTATTGGCTGGATCACTATTCCTTATGTTTATATTACTATTCCAACAGTCAAGTTACTATTTAATAGTATATTATTGTTCATTTAAGTGTGATGTTGTGTGTAACATAAGATATCAAATGAAATGAATTTATTTAAGAAGATACATACCATAAAATCTTGGGGTGTTATATTATTCCCTCCTTCAAAAATTTCACCCTTGAAATTTTTCATGAATATTTCCTTCTAAACAGATGAGGTTGATTCTTCTTCATAACATCCTCAGGTCCCCACATTGCTTGTTCCATTTTATGGTTTCTCCAAAGAACCTTTACCAGTCGAGTCATCCTATTTCTCCATATTTTCTCTATTATGTAAATAATTTCAATGGGATCTTCAGAGTAACACAAATCAAGTTCTAGTTACATTTCTTCATAGGTGAGTACATTAGTTAGGTCTGGAATGTACTTATTTAATAATGATATGCGGAACATAACATGAAATTTAGAGAGACTTGGCGACATTTATAATTGGTAAGCTATAGGTCCAGTTATTTTCAGAATTTCAAATGGTCTAATGTACCTGGGGCCCAATTTCCCTTTCATATCGAACCTTATGACACCCTTTCATGGAGATACTTTCAGAAAGACATGATATCCCACTTGAAACTCCAAATACTTTGTCTGGTTGTCAGTATAATGATTTTTCCTACTTTGACCTGCTTTAATTTGAGCCTTAATAGTCTTTACCTTTGTTTTTTTCTTTTTAATATGTTCTAGGTCTATAAGTTTCCTCTCACCAACTTCATCCCAACAAGTTAGAGTATGACATCTCTTGCTATATGATGCTTCATATGGAACCATTTTAATACTAGAATGTAAACTATTATTATAGGAAAATTCTACCATAGGTAAATACTGATCCCACATACCTTGAAAGTCAAGTGATCATGATATCAATATATATTTTAATGTATCAATAGTACTTTAAAATATCTATTGGTTTGAGGGTGATAAGTAGTACTCAAATGAAGCTTAGTATCCAGATCCTTCTGATGACTCTTCAAGAACATCTATGTAAAATGGGGATCTCGATCAGAAAAAAATTGATAAAGGTAATCCATGAAGTATTAAAACTTCATTAATATAGATTCTTTACAGGTTCTCAAGAGGTAAATATTCTCTTATATCAATAAAATGTACATATTTTGTAAGGTGATCAATAATAACCCATATTGAATTATTACTTTTAGGTTTCCTTGGTCTTCATGTGACAAAGTCCATTATAATGTCATCCCAATTCCACATAGGAATAGGTAGGGGTTGCGTGAATCCTCTAGGATGATGTATCTTGCATTCAATTGATGAAAAAATATACACCTTGACACATAGTCAACAATTTTCTCCTTCATATTATCCCACCAGAAATGATTCTTTATATCTCTATACATCTTGGTACTACGAGGGTGTATAGAGAAATTTGAGCTATGAGAATCATATAATAGTTCCCTTTTTAGCTTCAGTATTGATAGAACACATAAACTCTTTCCAAGTTTCATAAATCCATCCTCATACACGAATTCTTCCAATCTTTCATCCTTAACGGCTTTAACTTTCTTTTGAAAATTTTCATCACCAGATTGAGATATCTTTATCTTCTCTATTAAATATGGTTTCAAAATAATTTGAAAAATGAGTGATGTTTTCTCTTCCTTAACAATTTCCATATCTATATTTAAAAAATCCATGAACATAGGATATTTCTCAATCCTCATCTGGGTTAAAAGTTCCTGATATTTCTTGCTTAATGAATTTGATACCTTATTTTATTTTCCTAGGTGGTAGTGTATTGAGAAATCATAATCATTGAGTAACTTGATCCATCACCTTTGCCTCATGTTGATTTCTTTCTATGAAAATATGTATTTAAAACTCTTGTAATCTGTATATATCTTATATCTTTCACCATAGAGATACTTTCTCCATATATTCAGAGAAAAGATTACGGTTGCTAACTCAAGATCATGAGTTGGATAATTTTTCTCATGATTCTTAAACTGTTTTAATGCATATACGATAACTTTATCATTTTTCATAAAGAAACTACTCAATCCATTCTTTGATGCATCACTATATATCACAATCCCATCATTTCCTAATAGAAGAGTCAAAATTGGAGCATTGACCAACCTTATCTTCAATTCTTCAAAACATTTTGTACATTATTTTTTCTATAAAAACATAACCCATTTACGTGTGATCTTGGTTAATGGGTTAGCCAATCATATAAAACTCTAGATGAAACTCTGATAGTAACCTACTAAACCATTGAAACTACGTACCTCGGTTATGTTCATTGTTGTATGCTACTCTTGGATTGCCTTTTCCTTCATAGGATCAACTATGATTATATATGTAGAGACAATATGTCTAAGAAAAGAAATTTCATGAATCCAGAATTCACACTTGCTAAATTTACCATATAACGCTTTCCTTCTGAGAGTCTCAAGAATAATCTTCAAGTGATTCTCATGGTCTTAATAGTTTTTAGAATATTCCATAATATCATCAATGAATACTACAAAAAAATATTCAAGATATTCCTTGAATATTTTTTTCATTATATCCATAAAAATAGAGGGTGAATTAGTTAATCAAAATGGAATTACTATAAACTTGTAATGTCTATACCTAATCTGAAATGCTGTCTTTAGAATATCTTCCTTCTTTACTCACAACTGATGATACCCAGAAAAAGGTAAATCTTTGAAAAATATTGAGCTCTATAAAGTTGTTCAAATAAATCATAAATGTGAGGTAGATGATGCTTTTTCATTATTGTAATATCATGTATTTCTCTATAGTCAGTGTACAACCTCAAGGATCCATCTTTCTTATTAACAAAGATAATAGGGGCTCCCCATGGAGAAACACTAGGGAGAATAAATCACTTATTACTCAACTAATATAGTTGTTTCTTCAGATCCACTAATTCTATAGTGTCTATTCTCTAAAGAGTCTTTGATATTGGTCTTACACCAGGGATTAAATTAATAGTAAACACAACTTCACGCTCTTGGGGGTGTACAGGAAATTCCTCGATAAATACATCAATGCATTCCTGTATAATTGGTACATCCTCAATTTGAAGATGACTTTCCTCATCTCTAGATATTTTTTTCTCTTCCTCCCAAATAATTTCATTTATTATAGCTAATGGGGGTGGATTTAGATAAGAATCATATAATGAAGTTTCTAGTCTAAAGATAGAGGATTCTAGATCCTCCTCATATATCATAATTTCTTTCTTCTTGTAATAAATTTTAGCATCATATTTTAAAATATAGTCTATACCTAGGATTATATAAAAGTAAATTATAGTTATGATGATAAGGGTAGCAAATAAAGCATGTTTTTATGTCATAAAGGGGACTGACTGACACATTTTTGTTACAATGAGACTTCCCTTATAAGTTTTGAGTGATAGCTCCCATGTTAAATCAAAAGGGAAATGTCTTATTTTCTTAGAAATTTGGGTAGATATAAAAGAGTGTGATGATCCAAAATCAAATAAATCATTGGAAAATTTTGAATACACTATTAAGGTACCTTCCACCACATCATTGGGTACTTCTAATTCTGTTGTAGTGATTGCATAAGCTTGGTCATCTCCCCTTGGCCTCTTTTTTAGTAGATTCCCCTGATTCTTGGGACATTGATTTGAATAATTCCCCATTTCATTATAGTTGAAACATTTAACATCACTGATTTATTTTTTACCCTTGCAATAATTATCTCAATGAATCTTTTCTCCAAAGTTATAACAAACTTCCATGGATTTCAAGCATTTACCAGGATGATTATTTCCAAAATTTATCCATAATTTAAATTAATTATTTCCTTTATTATTCTTTGATGATTCACCTTTCCTGTGGTTTTCAAAAGTCCTTTTCTTCTCTTGATTTCCCTTGAATATATAGGATCTAGAAAATTCCTTCTCTATTTTAATGGAACTTAATACTATTTCATTATATGATGAAATTTTTTGAGAATACAGTTCCCTTAGAAGACTTAGCTGAAGAAATTCAAATAAATTATGAATATTTTATTCTGAATCATGTATATAATCTATAACATGTTGAGCTAGTATTGTGAAGGTATACTCAAACTTTGTAACACTCTCTTCTTCCCTTTCCTTTAAGATAAGGAATTTTCTCTTCATTTCAGTTCATTTATCATGATCGAAATATTTGTCGAAGAATTTTTCTTTAAAAGTTCTCTGTTACATGTATTCTATTTCATCTTATTCCTTATTATTTTGGATCAACGAGCACTATTGATTAGAATCATCCTTTGGATAATATACTTCCAATACTAACTTTTAATTTTCATTACATCCCAATGCCATAAATATCATTTCAAGGGACTTGATCCACTACACAATTACCACTAGATTGGTAGTCTCACTAAAATATGGGTTCTTATGCTACATTAATCGATCCAACGTAGGTGTATTATGGTTATTCATCGTAACTTGAGTAAGTTATCCTAATATGGTCATGATCTGCTCAACTCCAACACTAATTGTATTGTCTTTCTTAGTGGGGAAATCCCTACATTGTCTAAAGGTATGGATTCCCTTTCTTCTATTAGGAACCATCACTAAATAATGGAACACATTAAGTTATCTCATAATTATCAAGAGTATTGAACCAAAAAATCACTATAAGGAATTATTATAATTCTCTCATTTACATAACATTTATTTCCAAAGTTTTCGACTAAACTTTCTATGATACCAAATATAACAACCCCGAACCCAATAGCCCAGAGTTGATGGTTATTTTATAACAATGGAATAGATACAACAAATCACATCACTAAGGATCGATCAGTTTAGTAGTCTTGAAAAACTAGATACATACATGATTCCCTTATTACATTGTTTAATAAATATAGAACATAACAAAGGAAAATAAAATTATTCCTCAACACTTATTCAAATATTTCATATTCATAACCTAGGGAAGGAAAAAATGAAAGGGTAAGCTCAAAATTTAATTAAGGGTTTCATGAATGAATAATAAGTGAAGTAAATTCAATAAGACATAATCATAATGGTAAGGTAAATAACTAAAAAACACATTCCATCAATAAACTAAGAATATAATGCATCCATAGATTTTTTTCATAGTGAAAATATCATGTAAAGTAATAACTAAATACTGAATGAAGAAAATGATTAATCATTAGATGTCATGTATCTGGCACATGAACCATTATACCATCAAGTAAGTTTAATTTTGTAGGTAAAAACCCATCTGATTCTGCTTGGAAACAAACACGAAGGGTTTGTCACGAACTATTTTTTCTCATGAGACCTATCGATGAATTAAGGGTCTATATATAATTGGGACCCACCAATCACTGCAAGTAAAAATTATTATCCATACATATATTTAATTCAATAACAACATGACTTATTAAAATATCCATATTGAGTAGAAAAAACATATTTATCAATATTTTCCCAATTAAAAAATCATTCAAATCAAACATTGTATGTAAAAATTGTATATGCATAATAAAATAATCATATCCATGATATAATAAATATATATGTTTAATGAAATCTTCAATTAATTATGATCATAAATAAAATGTAAGTATACATACACCACCCACAAGTAAAAAGTGGTGAATAAGGCATAACCAAAGAGAATGTCATAATAGAGTCCATGAAAGAATAGATTTAAATCATACTTAAACATTAATAATGGAAAATAGGAATAGATCATGATAAATGAAGTCCAACTAAAGTGAAAACATGTAAAAAAAGTGTTTAAGAAATATAGAAATTAGTATCTTTAGTGCGGTTTAAAGGAAAATATTAAATATACTTTAAAATGGAAAAAGTCATAATTGTTTGTATAAAACTAGAAATGAAAAAAAATTAATGATAAAATTAGTAATTTTATAAAAATATTTGTATCTTAAAATAAATTATGGATGGTACTTGAAAATGGGTATGAAATTGGGAAGTTCCCTTTAATCGGGCTTGTTTATCAGGAGGAATTGAAAAGGGATCCTTATAAAACATGTATTTACCATAAAAGAAAAAAAGAATTGAGTTAGGTAATTATATTTGTAACATACACATATAATTTAGGAGTATTACATAAGAATAATTAATAATTTCATTTGGGTAAAGAGAAAGAAATCATAACCTAAAATAAAAATGGAGGTTTGGGGAGAATCTCTTACCACTTTACAAACAGCCAGACCATATGCCCCATAAAATTAATGATCATAAAATGAAACATTTAATAGAATGAATATAAATATATTCAGGATATGTTACATCAAAGTATAGTATAAATACACCATACACAATAAATAGTGGCGAATAAGGCATATCTCACATAAATAAAAGTGAGATGAGAAAAACACTTTCTTTATGTATGAAAGTGTTATGTACTTGCACTTAACATACTTATAATGAAATTATATTAATTAATGATTTAAATAATAACCAATTAAAAATTTATTTGATTTATTATAATTTTATTAAGTCCATTTATGGTCTTTTTGATGATTTATAAGATTCAATTTTGTCGTTTGGGAGCATTCGTTTCCTTGGTTTTCATGATTGGTTCACTTGTATACATCTATGAAAGATCATGTAAAATGATAATAATTATAAAAAATTGAAATTATATGTTATTAATGAACTTAAAAATAATTAAATGTTCTTATATATCATTTTTTCATATATGAGGATGATTTATTAGATAAAATGTTGATGATAATCGTTTATATTATTTTGGTGTTTTTCAATCATCGTAAACTAGTTTTGTTTTATTAATTAATATTATGTATATATAAACTAGTTCCAGAACACTAAATAAGCTATAATATAAATTTAAAATTCTGTTTCAACTATTATAACAGTTTCATGACCATCCTTGAAGATATTAATGGAAAATGAAAACACATCATCTGCAATGGCAGTAAATCGACACATCACAGACAATATTTTCATTTTTAGAATAAAAGGGAGAGGAAAAGAGGATTGATGATGAATTTTTCATTAAAATAATAAAATTTAATTATATTTAAGATAAAGGAGTCATCATGAATGTTTTTATATAGTAGGTGAGTTAAGGATAAGAAATGAAATGAAATAGAAAGAAATTTAAAGTGAAGGATTAAGGGTTTTACCTCTTGAATTATTATCCTTGAGAACCTCCTTGAGGAACTTGGGTTTTGGTATTTTATTGAGACCAAATGCTCCTAGAAATGGGGTAGATTCTTGAGAATATTATTGGTTATAAATTTAACAATATTCAATGCTTTTAAGGTGTGAGTAGAAGGGTTGGTGAGTGGTGGTATTTATAGTGGAGGAGAGGTGTGTTTTTTGATTATTTTATTCTTTAGTTTATTATTTTCCCTCAAGACTATCAATAGTGATGATTCATGTAACTAAATATAGTAATTAATGAATTTGAGTTTGAACCAATGGGTTATCACCTCATCCATACATCATCCATGACTCATTAATTCATGTATTTGGCTAAAATGTTAAATACAAAAAAAATGTATTTCACTATTAACCAAAAAATCAACTAATTTAGAAAAATACCAAAAATTCACCCTAACCATTTTTTGAAATTTATATTTAAAAAACGAAATCCATTTTATGATAATAATTTTATAAACATGATAAATTTAATTTTTAATTAAAATTATCATTTATTTGAAAAATACCGATTTTAAAATTTTAAGTGATTTTATGACACATTGAAAAATTAATAAACACCTTATAAAATTATCTTATAATCATGAGAGAAAAAAATATTTGTTTTTTAATTTATTTTATTAAATTAAAATTTCTTTTAAATCATTATATTAATTATAAAATTTTAAATAAACATTAATGTTTCATAAAAATTCAAAAAAATAATTTATCATTTTTAAAAACATGTATTTACTTAAACTATGATCAAATTATATCATATTTCCATTGATAATATGCCTAAGTTTTATTTATACTTTCATAGGTGTGGTTACTATTCTATTTTCTAGATTATTATTCCTAATTTTCATATTAATATTCCAACTATAAAGTTAATATTTAATAGTATATTATTGTTAATTTAAGCTTGGTGTTAAATGCAACGTAAGATATCGAATAAATTGAATCTATTTAAGAATATACATACCATAAAATATTAGGGTGTTATAAAAATAAAAATGGAAATGATATATATAAAGTGATTTTAGAATTTAAATTATATGAAAATAATTTATAAAATATAATAAACAGTGTATAATTTCTAAGAATATAAATGAAAACAATATTATACATAATAATAAAAGTGGAAATAATATATGTACATAATTAATTTTCCTATGAGAAGATAAAATATAGGAATTGAAAACAAAGGAAGATTAAATATATTTTATACAGAAAACAAAATACAAACCATTGATTTTAATTTATCCATAAAATAGATTTCTAATTAGTGACCCAATATGTCTCAAGTAAATAGTTAAATATTGCATCTAACATTTAGTCTATCTATTCAACATTTCTTGTCATCTTAAATTTATGCTGAATAAACTGAAATTTTAATATCCTCTGATTATAAATTGTTTCTTGTGATTTCAATACTGACTTGTTCCCTTTAATCAAAGTTTCTATAATCATAATAAATTTTTAACTACCTATACAATAAACTCATTAAGTAACATGTCAAAATTTAGATAAATAAAGTAGAATAAGTTTAACAATGTGAGTTCAGTAAAGTATCACCCATTATGAAACTTGAAAACATAGATATAGGGCTACATAAATTTAGTCAACCCTTAACCATATTTTAGTTTCATATTGAATCACATTAAATAATATCAAGTCAAACACAACCTTTATCCAAAAAAACATAGATTGGTATCAAATTCATTTACAACATCTTTACCTCACTAATAAATGAATGGTATTTCAGATATTACAACTCCTATGTGACAACCTTCTTAGTGGTGAATATGTATTTAAATTGTATTCATATATCATGCATACAATTTGAGGAAAATATTTTAAAGTGTATACATAATTCATTTGCATATAATTTAAATTGCATAATTAATTTTCATAATTATGTTGTAAAATTTTATCTCATAATTAATATGAAATACTGCATGAATAACTCATTTGAAAAAAACAATTGCATACTTTTTTAACTGTATGAATAATTCATTTTCATACAGTTTAAACTATATATATAATTCATTATGAATACACTTTCATTTGCAAACAAATTGAAAGGTGTTACTTTTATTTTTTTATGAGCAGTTTGAATGTAATATTCATTATATTTTAAACCATGTAAACACATAGTTTAACAAAAAAATATGAACTAATTAAATGTACTATAATTCATTATAAGTGCTCATAAAAACAAAAATACAAATTGAAAGACATCAATTTGAATAAATTTTTAACATAAAAGTAAATTATAGTGAAAATAAAATATTACATACCATTGAGTACAATGATGAAACCGATATAGTACTTTAGTTAGTTTTTTGAGATCTTGCATCATAAGAAACACCTTGTAAGGAAATAAATAGTGATTTCATAATAAATTACTTATTCTTGTGAATGGAAGTAATTCAACCCAAAAGTTACATTGAAATCAAGAAAAAGAAGCATATAAAATAAAATTGTTTGGCTATTTTATATAAATTAACACTAAAGAATTTGAAAACCATTTAATTATATATGAAATGATAAACTACTAAAACTTAAATCCCAAATTGAAATAAGTAAGGAATAAATAAACTATTTTAATTTTTCACTCCATACTTTCTTGGGTTGATACCATACTATCTTGAAATTGGGAGATATTATTCTGGATTTTGATCGAAGGAATACATAAGAAAAGAGAAAATGTGATTATCCAAGAGGAAATGATCTAATGAGACGTGACCAATTACATGGTGTATTAAATAATGAGGAAAATATAATTTTAAGAGTATAGAATAATTTTGGTTAATATTCCAAAGGATTTCATGGAATTAGAGGGGATTAAGTGAGGGTGTGTAGAGTAGTGATAATTTGGGGGAACAAAACAACATGGTAATCAACTAAAATATTAGAAAACAAAACATAAAATTGAAATGGATAAATAAAATTTAGGTGGTTACAATTGAATAGGCACAACATGACATTAATTATAGTTTTAAACATAAAATATAATAACTAGGTTTTTTAGTTCTAAATGAGTACATTAAAGAAAATAAATAGAAAACTAAACAAGTGAAATAACTTAAATTCAATGAGAAAATATGATATCTATATGAAACTCAATTTTAGTTAAAATACAAAAAAAATACAAAGTCAGTGCTAAAGAAATTTTAGAAAACATTAATCACAAATCCTCACATGCAACCTACCTCTTTCACACTAATGATAAATATGGATTCATTTCCACTACATCTTCCCATTAACCCCTTAATCGAACTAGGAAATTCTGAGTGTTTTCAGTTTAACAAAATGTCATAGATATAATGAATCATCAATAGTGGAACCTAAGCTTCAAAGTGGGAGTAACATGATTAGTGATAAAGAAAGAAAATAAAATTGGTGAATGATGATAGCAGCATCAATATGCAACATTATCAGTGAGGTCATGATGTTAGGGAAACAATATCTTATTGAATTTAGCACAAGTCATGTAAACTCATGGTTAAAATGAGAGTTTATCCAAAAAAATACAACCAATGAATAACTCATTTAATCGTATCAGTAAATTAAATCCCCAAGTACAACTAATTATTTTTAAATTTGAATACTTTTTATGCATGTTTAATTTTAAAAAAACAACTATTACCATTTCACATCCTTTGAATCTAGTAGAAGTAATAAAGGGTCGATGGGATATCAAAAAGAAATTATACCCCATACACCAACATAACACAATACATAATCCTCTAATGTGTATTTTTTTTATTGAATGATAATAAAAATTTTATTTTCAAGTCAAATAGAATGACATATATAATCTATAGAATCTTTAAAAGTTAAGAATATCAGTTGATTGAAATGGCTATGATAAAATAAATAAATGGTATAACCTAATTGAGAATTATTTTAATTAATTATTATATGAAAAGGGAAAAAATAAATCTATGGGGGGGTACTCAAATTTGAAAATCACATGTTAAAGGAACTGTTAGTCTTTCCTTTGTATCATTTGATATGAAGTCACTATTCTAGATTGACTAAAAACTTATAAATAGGAAAAAAAGGTATATAACTATTTAATTTCCATGTAGTTAGTTTTAGTAAACATTCGAAAAAAATTATACCATTGTAACACCCCAATATTTTATGATACATTTTCTTTTTAAATAAATTTAATAGATTGTGTTGCACGCAACACCGAGTTCGAACGCATTGTGATCTATTAATAAGTGGATATTATAACCTATTCATTAAAATGGAAGGAGTGAATAGTACTAACCATATTATGATATTTATATATATTTAATGTTTCTACATTCATCTAAAATATTTTATAGGAATAAGATAAGAATGAATCCAATTTTATGTATTAAAAGGCTATATTTTCTAAAGGTAGTTTTACTACCTTTTGATGGTGCAGTTGTTTTAAATATAATTTTTGAAACTTTTATAAATTATATATGAAAAAAAAAATATTTTAAATTGTAATATAAAAATTTACTTTGGTTGAATTTTTGATATTTTTCTGATAAGTTTAATTTTTTGATGAATATTGAAAAATACTACATTTTAATTGAAAACTGCATTTTCATCTAATTTATTTATATAGTTAAAGTATATTTTAAATTAGTTATAAAGTATAAATAGTTCAATTATACATCATTAAATACCTCTGGGTCATTAGAATCAATTTCATATTGAAATTGGATATAAAAACATTTCAATCTTTTGAAAAATTTTACTTTAAATGCTCATCATTTCATCCCATCTACAGGATTAGATTTAAATTAATTTCTACAAATTATGTTAATTGAATTTTTAAAAATGGATTTCATATTTGGAATCATAATTTAAAAATTTATTAAATAGGGTCTTTTTATTTTTTATCAATATGAATAGTAACTTTTGTAATTTTTATTACCACGGTTAAAGGGTAAATTTGGAAATTTAGGTTAAAAATAAAATGATAAGGATTAGAAAAATAACCTAAAATTTTACCAAATTTTACTAGATGATTTATATTAAACCCTAAAAACCTAATTTTTTAATTTGAGTTATTAATTGGGAACCATTTGTATAATTTTATGGTATTTATGATATTTTATTTAAGGAAACGATAAAAATTTCACATTCATATTTTAATAATCATATTATTTTTACTATGGTGTTACTCAAAAGCAATCTTCGACTATAGATATTATTTTTAAATATATCATATTTATAAACATCATGGTATTTTTTTTATTTTTTAGGGAATAAATAATTACCATAAATAATTATACAATGATGATATGGTAATTATTTTATTAATTAAACAATCAAATAAATGATATTAAAAATAATAAAATAAAATAAAAAATAAATTAATTAAGGTGATCCAAAAAAATTATAAATTCTTATGACCTATTAGGAGTACATTAAATTTCTTGGTTCTAATTTATCTTTTTTTATTGATTTTCTTAACACCAAATTAATGAATAATGTCAAAATTGACACTAATGATATTTTATCAAAATAATATTTTATTAAAATATTTAAAAATTATAAAAAATATTTAAAAATATAATGTGATTATTATTTGTTCTGAAATTTTATAATTTATTCATTTATGGTTTAATTTACATTTTATAAGTAAAGAATTACCAACTTTTATTAAATAAATGGTTTTCATAATTAATGTTAAAATAAGTTAAATAAAGTCAATCCAAATGATAAGGTTTAAAGTAAAACAAAAACATTTAAAACATTATTGTATTATGATATTAAAACCTTGTATCGTATTATATTTTAATCCTTATAAATTTGGTCTTATTTGAATAGAAAATTAATTTATTATAATTTAATATTTTGAGGATTTTCAAGGGTACCCCTCACCTCAATCATAAAAGGGAACTTATTCCTTAATTTAATTTCACCCCCATGATCCTATCCAATTTCTTTAGGTCCTTTATTTTTAGAAATACTATCTCTAGATCCTTTTAAGAAAATATATAAAGGAAGTTTATTGAAGAAGAGGTTATCGTTTTTACCAACTCATTCAAATTCATTTCTTCTTTTACTTCCTATTGATGTGTTGTTTTCCCTATAAAATAATAAATCCAGTATCATCTATATAATAATATGTTATTATGATTATGAAACAGCTATATTCTATATTTTATTCATCTTACAAAAAATGAAAGAACCGCTCGTGCGTATGTACGACTTACCATCTACACGTAGCTGTATAATTGTTTTCTATGTTAGACATTCAATAATGGTTATAAAAATGAATTTAATGATTAAATATGATATTTATGAAATTAATTTAGTTTTGGGAACTTTTTTATACCCCGTTCAAGATAACTGCGACTTACATGAGAAATCATGCATTGGAAAAATAAGTAGTTAACACCTGAAATAATAGTAATAACAAAATATTATTATCAAACAAGTGATAAAATGATATAATAGGATCATGTATTATATCATAAATATGTATATGGTTTTTATATAAAATAATTACATGCTATAAACCATTATATAGGAGGTTAAATCATGTTTAACTAAAGGAAAGTGCAAGGTAAGGGGTTTCTCATCTCACTTTTTTTTCTATGAGATTTTCCTTATTCACTAATTATTTCTTGTGTATGGTGTATGTATACCACCCTTTTGATATATAATATCATGAATCACTTTATATTCAGGGTATTAAATGTTTCATTTTATGAATATTAATTTTATGGGTCATACGGTCCGATTGATTACAAGTGTTAAGGGACTTCATCTCAATCATCTTTAATCAAGGCATAGTTTAATGTTATAAACCCACCTTATTTTATGAGGTGTATATATAGACCCTTTTACTTAACATGTCATTAATTTATTTATTACCAATTTATTTAATGTTTTTTAAAATGTTAATCTTTCATGGGGCTTATGATTTAAATGTTCAAAGTGGCATGAGACACCTTAAATGTTTAAAGATTTAATTATCAAATATTTTTCTACATGTAAATATTCTTGATATTATTTTACATATTTATATAAAATTATTATAAAGGTCATTTTATGTCTATTTTTTATTTCATTAAAAAAATTCAAAAAAGAATATTTTGACGTATTTTATACAGAACGTTTTTAAAAACAACAAAAGGAATGTTCTATTCTTAATGTATATAGAGATAGTGATTTTTCCAACATCATAACCATTATTTTATTTTCATATTCCTTTTAAATATTTCATGTTTCCTTAAATGAAAAACCATCTTTATATTTTTGGGTATTTTGGTATTGAATTTTGTTTTTCAAATAAAAGGGTTTTTTCGTATTGAAAATGGGTTATTAAAAGAAAAAGGTATTTTTATACAAAAGTGTTTTTCGTGCAAGTTTAATAAGATTTTTTACTCAATAAAATTTTAGTGATCTCATTTAAATTATTTTCATTTATTTCAACATCCTTTTTTGAATCTTGTACTTAATTTATTTTTATCTCTTATGATACCAACTTCCATAATTTAGTAAATGGTTTCTAGCTAGTTTTATGGGGGTAGTATTGATATACCATATTACTAGTTATTTATTTTTTAAGAAATATTGATTCAGTTGTATTATTTATTCATGTAAGGAATGCATTTGACTTAGTAAGTGACAGGCAGGGCCCTCTATAGCCAATTAATGCATCGGTAGTCTCTTGAGACAAAATTAGTTGGCGACAAAACCTTCATGTTTGTTTCCAAGTAACTATCTTGAGGATATATCTTGATAGTTTACACATCCAACATTATGTATTCCATCATTATTATTATTCCATGTGATTATTTTATTAGTTAGAATATCCATGGTCAAGTTTTAATCTCAAGTGATTATTTATATGGCATAATTAGATCATCTTTTATTCTTGCCATATTTATTATTCATTATTAATTCAAGTTAGCTTTCGATGTACTTTACCCTTATTGAGAATTTGATCTCACCCCTTTCTTATGTTTTATTTTTCCCCAATATTCCAAGAAATCTATTATGACTAATATGAAAGGTTAAATGAGGAGAATAATGGTGTTCTCAAAAAAATATTTTTTTTTATGTTTATAATGTAATTTAAATTTCAAATATATATCTGGTTTTCCAAGAATATTAACTATTTGGTCCATTAGGATGTGATTCCTTGTATCTTATGCCAATGTAATAATGTAATACATCAGTTTTGGGTTACTAAGGTTGGGGTCATTGTTTTTGGTATCAGATAAAGTTTAGTAGAAACCTTGGGAAATAGATTTAGGAAAACATAGATTAGATAATGAAACCCTATGACATAAATATGAAATATATTCAGATAAAATTAGATTATTATTTATAGATTATTTTTACCTAAATTTTCAATTTAGGTTGTGTGATTCACTTGTTATGAAATGATACATTATGTTTCATAATGTTATGATATAATAAGTGTATGCCATTTTTTAGAAATAGCAACTAGTGAAAATAATGGAAACAATATCAATGCACATAATCCATATAGGGATTTACCCTTATGTAAGATAATGATGTTTAATCTAGAGTTTCAACTAGTGTTGAAAAACTTATATTTATAATGGGATAATTGACTCAGGCTATGATCAAAACCCTTACCCATATAGAGCATCCTGATCTACAATGTTGTGGAATAATGTTGGACCAATTCATGAGGTAACAACCTCAATCATTCAATAGGACTACAAACCCATTTGAATCTAGGAAATAGATAAATTCCTTAGAAAATATATATCTCACTTTGGTAAGTAACAAAAGGGAGTAGTTTGTCCTGGAAATTTATCATCTCTCGGGAAATGAAGATCAATGGTGGTCATTGATTCAAAAAATAAAGGAGGAGGAAGAAATAAAAAACATAAAATGGAAATATTTTAAGGAAATTTTCTTAGAAAAATATTTTCCTCACAAACAGTGAGCAGATATAGAGAGAGAATTTTTGAGTCTAAGGAAAAAGGAGGTTGAAAATGTTTCTAATTATTAATAAAACCTTACAAGATTATCAAGTAATTTTATAGGCCACATACGTAACCCTAGTAGTAAGATTGATCATTTATTTGATAGGTTAAATATATTCCTCATAAGGGAACTAATCTCCCAAAATTTCTCATCATATGAGGACATAGTCTCATATGATGTCAAGACAGAGAAAGAATTATCAAAGTTTTATGACTTCAAAGAAAATAAAGAGAAGAATAGAATTATAGAGAAAAATATGGATAAGGGGAATAAGGGAAAGAATAATTTTACCATGTGTGATAATTGTGGAAAGAATCACCCTAAGAAGTGCTTAAAAGGATTGGGTGTTTGTTATAAGTGTAGAGAAATTGGTCTCCAGGAAAAAGAATAAAAAGGGAATAAATAAAATACTAATATTAAGTTTTTAAACTATAGTGAAAAAAAATATGCCCCCCACTCACCTGGTCCTCCACTCTCACCCTCCTCTAGGGTTTTGTGAGTCTTCTGGTGATGATGCTTCTTCTTTCCTCCTTCTACCTTTTCGGCCTTTCTTTTCTTCGGTCTTCTAAATAGAGGCTCTTAAGGTTTCCTCCCTCCTTTTTCTTGGTATAGAATTGGATCTTGTCAATTTTATAAGGTTCCTCCTGAATCCTACCTCTGTTCTTTCTTCTTCTCTTCACCCCATCTCCTTGATTTTTTAGTTAGTCTGCTTAAATGAAGGTGTTATGCCTTTTCCCCGGTTGTCGCTCCTCACTCTGACCCCAAGGTACTTTGCTCCTCTCCAGGTCAGTTTGGGAGAGTTGTATTCTTGATCTTTTGGGATTAACGGCTCGGTGGCTATGGATCTTCAAGGCATATTCAACTCTATTCTCTGGGTTTTCAGTCCTCGGTCTCCCCTCTTCTTCCTTGTTTCGGTCTTCCCTTGTTTTTTGTTCTTATTTGAAGGGTTTGGCGTTTTAAGGTGTTGAGGTTTATGCTTCTTGTCTGGTGATTTTTTCTATTTGGTGTTTTGGGTGTTGGAT
Source organism: Viscum album (assembly GCA_963277665.1). NCBI lineage: Eukaryota > Viridiplantae > Streptophyta > Magnoliopsida > Santalales > Viscaceae > Viscum > Viscum album. The sequence continues at coordinate 1,037,347,901 of OY728126.1, forward strand.
ATCTTGGTGTTCATCAGTGGCATGGTTGATGTTTGAGGTAAGGGATCCTTGGGAGGATCACTATTTTTTCATGGATAACTTTCTCCCTATAGGTAAGGGTTGATTCATGGTGGTGTTAGAGGGTTTTGGTGGGAGTTTTGGATGTCTTCGGTGTTTGTTGGTTTGGTTCTGAGGCAATTGGCACCTCAGGGTGTGCTACCTACGGAGGTTATTGGCCCATTCTGATATCCATTGTCTCGATGGCTCGGTGTCTTCGACATAATGACAAAGATGATATGTTGAGTCTCAGTGGAGATGATGTTCTTTCTGGTGGGTATCATCGGTGACGACTATTGTAATGATGTTTTGGCGCGATAACAGAGTGATGTACCTGATGGATGTGTAGCTGATGGTCGGCATGTGACAGAGGTGGAACATAGATCGGTAATGGTGATGATGTGGTTTAGTTTGGAAATTTGAATTTGGTTTTTGAATCTTTTTATTTCTGGCGTGTTTTTTGTATGGTGGGTTGTGGTTGTTCGATTACCACTTACCCTCAAAGAGGCTCTTGGAAAATAAAAAAATGTATTTGGAGGTTAAATATAGTGAAATGGGGCACTATGTAAATAAATTTCCCAAGATTCAAGTAAATATACCTCAGAAGAAGAAAAGGGATCAATGTCAACCTTATGTTGTTACTACAGTTGAATTTTAATAATTAAATTATTTATTTTCTTAGCTTCAATATTTATGTTATAAAATTATTTTATCAATGATACTCTGGTTATAAGAATCATGAGATGTATAAAGATTTTACTATAGTACTTATTCTTTATATATTTGGAAGCATTCATGTTTTAATTAAGGTTTTAAAGGTGATAAAATATTTGGTATGTGATAATAATAGCCACATTACATTGTTTAAGGAATCTAATATTAAGATTAATTTTGTAAATTTTGAGACCTTTTTGGACTATGAATTTGGATATAAGTATTTTAAACAAGTATTAAGGTTGGAATGGATTAAGTCGAACATTGAATATTATTGTTTGAGGTTAAAGTATGATTTATTGGGTATTATTTTCTAACCATTTTGGTTTCATTAAATATTTATAGCCTGAAGGAATGACTAGTGGATCTTATTATTCATTAAAGTTCTTTAAGTATGAAAATTTAACTTGAATATCCATTTCCTGGCATAAGTGATGAAGTGAAAATAGATCGAAGTGAAACCAAAGGATAATATCAAGCTTATAACATGGAATAAAATCATGTAAGTTTATTTTCTCAAGTTCTTATCTAGATTGTAAAATAATCCCTCTACTGTAGTAAAGAAATTTGGAACAAAAAATCTATTTCGTTTAATTTTCTTACTGAGAAATCAATGGCCTTTTCACCCATCACAAATTTACAATTTTGTGATGTTAGAATTTATGATGACTATTTTCTCTAACACTCTCCATCAGAACTTGATGGTTTGATTTATCTTCTGTTTCCCAGTTTTCAATTTCCACTAATTATTTCCTATTCGAAAGGCTAATTTTGTGGTGACCTTTTCATTTTCCTTTCCCTCATATTAAGAGAATGTTTTATTAACCCTATTTTCGATGTGTGTTTCCCACAAAGGAATTTTGAAGCATAAAAATTTGATTTTTGAAGTGAAATTTAAAATTGATAGGAAAACATTTATTGAATTAGTGGAGAATGTAACACCCCAATATTTTATGGTATGATTTCTTTTTAAAAAAAATTAATAGCTTGTGTTGTAGGTAACACTGAGTTTGAACACAATGTGATCTATTAATAGGTGACTATTATAACATAGCCATTAAAATAGAAAGAGTGAATAATATTAACCACATTATGATATTTATATATATTTAATGTTTTTATATTCATCCAAAATATTTTACAGGTATAAGATAAGAATGAATCTAATTTTACGCATAAAAGACTATATTTTTCTAAAGGTAGTTTTACCACCTTTTTATGGCGCACTTGTTTTAAATCTAGTATTTAAAAATTTTATAAATTATATTTGAAAAATTATACTTATTATTTGAAATATTAATATAAAAATTTACTTTGGTTGAATTTTTGGTATTTTTCTGATAAGTTTAATGTTTTGATTAATAGTGAAAAATACTACTTTTTAAACTACTTTTTTATATAGTTAAATTATATTTTAAATTTGTTTTAAAGTATAAATAGTTAAATTATGCATCAATAAATCCAATCTGGGTTTTTATAATCAATTTAAAATTGAAAATGGATATAAAAAATTCCAATCTTTTGAACATTTTTACTTTAAAAACTTGTCGTTTCATCCCATCTGCCGGATTAATTTTCAATTAATTTCTGAAAATTATATAAATTGAATTTTAAAAAATTGATTCCATATTTGTAATCATAAGGTCCAAATTTAGTAAAATGTATCCTTTTCTTTTTGTTCAATATGATTAGTAGCTTTGGTAATTTTTATTACCATGGTTAAAGGGTAAATTTGGAAATTTAGGTTAAGAATAAAATGATAAGGATTAGAAAAATAACCTAAACTTTTCCCAAATTTTATTCGATGATTTATATTCAACCCTTAAAACCTAATGTTCTAATTTTAGTTATTTATTGGATACTTCTTCATGAGAATGTATTATATATTATTTAAATTAAAGAAAATCACAAATGTCACTTTCTTTGTCTTAAACATCTCTTACATGTCCACATGGAGAAAATGGTTGGTTTTGAATGAATATAAGTTTTAATTTTTTACTTCACAAATATATTTTCATGTTATAAATTTATTTATAATTTTTGGGAACCATTTGGATGGGTTTAGGATATTTATAATATTTTATTGTAGGAAAAGATAAAAATGTTGAATTCATATTATAATAGTCATATTATTTTTATAATGATGTTACTAAGATTAAATATTAGACTATAGATATTATTTTAAAATATAACATATTTATATACATCATGTTATTTTATTTTTAATTTTTAGGTAAGTAATAATTACCTTAAATAATTATACAATTACGATGTAGTAAGTATTTTATTAATGAAACAATCAAATAAATGATATTAAAAATAATAAAATAAATATAATTTAAATTAATTAAGTTGATTCATGAATTTTATATATGGTTATGAAATATTATGAGTACATTAAATTTCTTGTTTTGAAGTTATCTTATTTTATTGATTTCCTTAAGGCCAAAGTAATGAATAGTGTCAAAATTGATACTAATGATATTTTTTCAAAATAATATTTTTTTAAATTATTTAAAAATTATAAAAAACCTTTAAAAATATAAAGTGATTATTATTTGGTCTAAAATTTCATAATTTATTAATTAATAGTCAAATTAAAATTTTATAAGTAAATAATTACCAACTTTTAATATTAAATAAATGGTTTCAATAATTAATGTTAAAATAAGTTAACTAAAGTTAATCTAATTGATAAGATTTAAAGTAAAACCAAAACATGACAAAATTTTATTATATTATAGTATTACAAAATTATCTCATATTATATTTAAATACTTAAAAATCTAGACTTGTTTTAATATAAAATTAATTTATTATAATTAAATATTTTGAGGATTTCCAAGGGTGACCCTCACCCAAATCATAAAAGGGAACTCCTTCCTTCATTACATTTAACCACCATGAGCCTCTTATCTGGACCAAGTACTACTCATTTCTCCTTATAACATCCTTATCCAAGTTCTAGAGGTTCTGTATTTCTAGAAATACTATCTCTAGATCATTTAAGAAGAGATCTAAAGGAAGTATGTTGAAGAAGAGGTAATCATTTTTACCAACTCATTCAAATTAATTTATTCTTTTACTTCCTATTGATGTGTTTTTACCCTTAAAAAATAATAACTCCAATATAATATACATACTGATATGTTATTATTATTATGAAACAACCATATTCTACCTTTTATCTATCTTATAAAAAATGAAAGCACTACATGTATGTACATACAACTTACCGTCTCCACGTAGCTATGTAATTAATTTTATATGTTCAACATTCACAAATGGTTATAAAAAATTATTTAATAATTAAATATGATATTTATTAAATTATTTCTATTCTAGTGATGTTTTTTATATACTCTATTCCAGATAACTGCAACTTACACGAGAAAACATGCATAGAAAAATGAAGTAGTTAACACCCGAAGCAAGGGTAATAACAAAAAAATTATTATCAAATGAGTAATAAAATGATATAATATGATCATATATGATATCATAAATATGGATATGTTTTTTTATAAATTAATAACATGATTTAAATCATTATATATGAGTTTAAATCATGTTCAACTAAAGGAAAGTGCATGGTAAGGGGTTTCTCATATCACTTTTATTTCTGTGAGATTTTCCTTATTCACCACTTATTTCTTGTGTGTAGTGTACGTATACTTCCATTTTGAGATATAATATAATTAATCTATTTATATTAATGTAATTAAAGGTTTATTTTTATTGTTATTAATTTTATGGGGAATATGATTTGATTGATTACAAGTGGTAAGGGACTTTGTCTCAATCACATTTCATTGAGGAAAAGTTTGATTTTATACACCCACTTTATTTTATGATGTGTATATATAAACCCTTTGAATTACCATGTAATTGATTTATTTATTATTAAGTTATTTAATTTTTTGATAAAAAATTTTTCTTTCATGGGTCTTATGATTTAAATGTTCAAAGTGGCATGGGGTACCTAGAATGTTTAAAGATTTAATTATCAAATATTTTTCTCTATATCAATATTCTTGATATTATTTTATATATTTCTATAAAAGTGTTATAAAGGAAATTTTATATATATTTTGGATTTCATTCAAATTTTTTCAAAAAGGAATCATTTGATGTGTTTTATATGTAACGTTCTGACAAATGAAAAAAAGGAATGTTCTATTCTTAATGTATATGGTGATAATGACTTTTCCACTATTGTGAACATTATTTTATTTTTATATTTATTTTCAAGATTTCATGTTTCCTTAAATGAAAAAACATATTTATATTTTTGGATATTTTTGGTATTGAAAAAAAATCAAAGAAAATGGTATTTTTATACGAAAGTGTTTTTTATGTGTTTAATAAGAGTTTTTCCTTAATAAATTTTTAGTGATCTAATTTAAAGTATTTTCATCTATATCAATATCCTTTGTTAAATATTGTACTTCATTGAGGTTTATATCTTATGATACCATCTTCCATACTTTAGTATATGGTTTATGGTTAGTTTTACTAGGGAAGTATTGGTATACCATATGACTAGTTATTGATTCTGTTAATATATATTGATTAAATTATATTATTTATTTATGTGAGGAATGAATTAGATTTAGTAAGTGAAGTTTGGGGCCTAATATAGCCCCTCTATGCATTTTTAGTCTCTTGAGAAGAAATAGGTTAGTGAAAAACCCTTCATATTTGTTTCCAAGTAGTTTTAAATTGTTAGGAGGATGGATCTTAACACAAATGAGACGAGTTTCTACCTATAGACTTAAACTGTATTGAGGATAGATCTTGAAAACAAATATCTTGATGATAGATCTTGATAGTTCATACATCCCACATTATGCATTCCATATTTATTATTATTCCATGTGATTATTTTATTAGTTAGAATATCCATTGTCAATTTTTAATCTCATGTGATTATTTATATATAATAATGCAATCATCTTTTATTCTTTACATATTTAATATTCATTATTAATTCAAGTTAGATCCCTCGATACTTTACCCTTACTGATAATTTGATTTCACCCTTTTATTATTTTTTATTTTTTCCCAGGATTCCAAGAAATCTACTATGATTGATATGAAAGGTTAAGCTAGGAGAATAATGGTGTTCTCAAAGAAATTAGTTTTTTGGATTTTATGTTTAAAATCTAATTTGAGTTTCAAATATTTATCTAGTTTACCAATACTACTAAACTATTCAATACATTGATATGTGATTCCTTGTATATCATTCCAATATAATAAAGTAAGTCACCGGTTTTGGGCTACTGGGGTTGAGGTCTTTACAACCATTCTCTAGGATAATTAATTCATGAAAATATGGAGATGAGAGCATCCAGTAAAATATTTATTTTAAATGGATTATAAAAATAAATTCACCAAGTAATTATTCCAAGAAATTAATAATCCTTGATCAAATTCATGCTATAAATGTCTCTGCAAATAATATGTTGAGTAAAATGTAGAAAAAGTTTATAGATAAAAAAGAGATAAAGTTTAAATAGTTTTATATTCCTAATTCATATAATATCTATCAATTAGTTGCATAATTTAATGTCATATTTCATTTGAAAGTATTGAAATCCTAAATGAAATGAATATATATATATAAATGAATTATACAAAATAAGTTATGTAGAACAGGTATCAATGAATGATATATGCATGTAACTATATAAAATTATATTATAAAAATGGAATCCAATCTATAGAATATATTTAATATTACTGAATGATAATAGGGATATGTGGGATATGATAGATACCACTATGATTTATTGATTCTTAAACAATTGTGATTACTTGTTGGGGGAGAACATGTGACAACATGAGCATATCATATACCCCTATAACCAAAAGTGATTACTTTCCACTATGATTGAATGATCATAGGTATATATGCATTATGACACATGCCACTTTAGAATATAATCTACAATGAAATTTTTTATTGAATGATTCAAGAATTAAAATCTTTATTATATATTTTATATGGGTATATTCTCTATAATCAAACAAAAACACATGGATTAAAAATGTATAGTTGGTTTCAAAAAAGAGTTTAAACCAACTAAAATAAATGGAATTAAATGTGAAGTTTTTTTAAAAAAAGAGTTTAAACCAACTAAAATAAAGGGAATTAAAATGTAATACATATCCTTTAATAAACCAACTATACAGGTTAAATAATAAGTAGGATATATTTTAATCTTTGTTTTGTAAATAATATATACATATTGGTTAATAATAGATTTCAAACAAATTATACTACAATGAATTGAAATTACTTGTACAAATAGAAACACATGGTAAATTACATATTTGTAAATGTGTTTTCAATATAGAATTGAAGCATACAAGAAATTTAAAATTTCATATAGTTGGGTATGAAGAAGACATTGTTGTATTACTTGAAAAAGATCATAGGGCGTTTTCATCAAAAGGAACAACCTGTAAGAAAATAAAATTTAAAGTTAGGCCACAAAAATAACAATACATGTTATGTGAAATATATTTCAATGATATACTATGAGTTTAAATGAATCATTATCCTACATTTTATATAATTTATTTTATTACAAAATTCATACAATTAGTCGATTATAACTCCCAAACATAGTTGAAAACATCACAATTTATCCCCTCCTATAGATAAAATCCATTACTTTTAAAATAATTAGAAGTGAAATTAGAAATAAGTATACAATCTTATCGGATCATATTTTGAATGCCAAATTTCTATTGGAGTAAATGTCTCTAATAATCTGTGCGAAGGAGTCATTGGGTTGGCACTGACGACCGATATCCCAAATTTGAGAATAAGTGTTGGTAGTGGAGGTGTTTGATGGAAAATTTCACACTAGGAAAATAGACTCTAATTTTTAATCAAAAAATAGAGTGATGAATGGATATATCATTTTGTGTAAATTCTAGAAGTTCATATGTCTGTTGATAGAAAATGTTATTATAGAGACATTGTTGTAATATGTAAGTGAATTATTGGAGTAAATCATTGATGAATGGTTTATTAATATTAATTTCACTACTATAAAAGTGAAGATTTATGTTTAATAGGATAAACTAATAGTGAAGATATGTTATTGAATCTATTTATTTTTGAATTTTCATCTGAAAAAACTTCCTATAGGAAAATAAAGGGGAAAAGTAAGATGATGAGTAAGCATGCTTTTTACCAGAAAAGCTTAAATGATTTCAATGATAATTGAATGTCACTTTGTAAATTTAAAAATATATAAAATGTAAATACTTTTATTTATCATTCAATATTCTAAAAATGGAATAAATATAATAGGTTGAGTCTGCACCAGGTTACTAAACAAATGTTGAGCAATCTTCTTCATGTATTTCAGTAACTATTCAAGCAAAGAAAATTGTTTCATATGAGTAATATAAAATGAATATATCATATTTTTTAATTAAAACTCTACTTATATGTATTTTTATATATTAAAAACACACTAAATTAAATTATACTTATACACATATTATAGATTAAAAGAAGTGTTCATAAAAAAATATGTTAGATTATGAAAGTTATTATGCATAGTTCACCGGAATGTCCTGACCTGGGTTCCACACACTAGTTCCCTAAGTCGATTAGTCACATAACTGTAGGTGAACCTATCCATATTACATAGTATAAAGGCTAGCATCAATGGTCTAATATTGATCATGGGGAGACTATACTCTCTTTATCAAAGTAGTACAACATCAGAAATAAATAAGAACACCCAAATGATATAACCAAAAACCAGACAAACTGATATCACAAGATAACTAAAACAGGAATAAAATATCCAAACCAAAACATTAGATATATCATTATATAATAATTTATAATTGTCTAATGAAAAATGAAAATAAAGACATGCTAACACTCCCAATAGGGTATCAGCACCAAGTCTAGTTCCCTCATCCATGCTCCATCCTAACTCAACCGTCTAGCATAGACTCTTTCCCTTATCTTGTCCTGAAATAATGAAATCTATTCGTGTACCAATCAGGAATCTCAAGTAGAGTGTGAGTAAAACTCATTAGAGCATCACCAACGGTGTCTAAAAAATATCCAATCAATAATAGTGCATGTAGTTGTATAAAGAATAAAGTATAATGTATAAAGTAAACAGTCATCGCATTTCAATATTCTTTAATTAATCACATAAACCAAAAATTTCCTAAGGACGCCCAAACCCTAAATACTTTCTTAATCCTATGTTTAAGTTTAAACCATATCACAATACCATGGTTATCATTTATCATTTGATTTCACATCATATGGTGGAAAATTGGAACCACAGTCCAATGCCAACTCATGGTTATAGAACATCATGTGTAACACCTCATAGGTATTTTGAGCCTTAGTCCTTATCCCACACCTCAATGTCACATGGGTATTTAGAGCCTTAGTCCCTATCCCATACTCATATCTCATATGGGTATTTGGAGCCTCAGTCCTTTTCCCACACCTCATTTATCATATATGGGTATTTGGAGCCTCAGTTCATGCCCAACACTTGTATATCACATATGAGTATTTAGAGCCTCAATTTGTGTCCCACACTCATATATCACATATGGGTATTTGGAGCCTCAGTACATATCCCACACTCGTATATCACATATATCACATCATTCAAAGTTAATCAACATTAACCCTTTATATTAACATTTCGCAACATGAAATATCATTAAAATTTTAACATAACAATCATGGTTCTTCAATTAAATCACATGTAATAATATGAATAATTCACTATTAAAACATTTTGTATTATTTTACCATATAACCCATTAACCCATCAAGGTTAATCCAATCATCACTTAATCTCCATTATCAATTAATTCATAAACACGTTAATTGACCAATCACACAACTCTAATTTCACATCAATTCCATAATCACACATTCCATTAATTAATTTTCCAATTAATTAATCTAATTCCACAATCTCAGTATCCCATTAATTAATTCACTAATTAATTAATCCAATTATACAATCACAATACCTCATTAATTAATTCACCAATTAATTGATCCAATTCCACAATCCCAATATCCCATTAATTAATTCACCAATTAATTAATCTAATTCTACCAATTACATAATCACAACATTACATCAATTAATTCACCAATTAATTAATCTAATTCCATGTTACCATAATTAATCAATTAATTTATGAAATTCAAGATTCAATTGTCAAATGTGTCAATTGAAATCTAATAATTCATACATGCAATTGAAATAAAGACTATAGGATTTTCAATTTATACCACCTACCACAAGATCATTGACAGATGCTTGCCACCAGAAATCCCCAATTGAAGCAGAACAGTCAATTATGAAATGAAGAACAAGATCTAGATCCAAAATCTAGATCTAAGATAAAATAGATTAGATCTACCAAAAATTAGATCTAGATCCACAAAAAATAGAGTAAAATTCCCCTTCAAAGGATCAGAGAAAAATAGAAGAAGGATGGGAAACCTAATGGGATGAGAATATCTTACCGGGAGAGGTGCAGATCTTTAATCTGGACTTCAAATCATCACAGAAGGATGTCATAAGGCCTGTAAATCCATCTGGGAACCTCCAAAAATGAGATAAATAAATTTAGGGTATAGCTAGGGGTTTCGGGATATAAGACTGGGGTTTGGGAATTTTTTTTAATGAATTTTCAGAAGATTAAAATCCTGAATTCATTTTTTCCTATACATTGTTCATGGTTTCCCCTAACTGTGAACCCTAACCATGTGCCTCACCTAGGGGTGTCGCAGGATTACTCTTAATAGGGAGAATGGTTTTCCAAACTGTACGCCTTCCGTGTGAATCCCCTCTACTTGGGTTTTCATGGTTTTCTAGGTTGGGCATACAGTTTAGGAAAATCATGTTCCAACCACGTATTTCCCCTCTTCATTCCAAAATACTCTAATTTCACCCAAAAATATACCCAAGTTAAACCCCAATCAAGATATACTCAAATAAGGGAAAAAGAGTACCTATAAGTGAGCTCGAGACATGTCTAAAAAAGTTCAGAACCTTATAATTTCCCCACCTTATAACATATCATCCTCGATATGTACTCCCAAGAATATCTAAGATTCCGATTCAAAAATATTGGTCCATCGAGATCACATATCTACTTATCTTTCCCATGTTTCCTCCTAAACATGAAAATATTTCCACAATACATGAACTATAGGTACGGTCTTTCCATGCAACACTTTTTCACTACGATCCAAAACACATATCAAATGATTATTAAAGGATACATCGATCTCAATATTAACATCATCCACATCGATCAAATGATAATGGTTTGGGTGATACCGTTGAAGCTTTGACACGTGAAAATATCATGCATAGCACTGTACCTCTATGGAAGATCCAATCAATACGCCACCGGTCTGATTCTCTCTACAACCTCAAATGGTTCAACAAAACTGGGTGCCAACTTTTTCTTGTCTCTGAATCTGATGGTGACCCAATCTAGGAAAAACTTGAAGGAATACATGATCACCCTCTACAAACTCTAAGGGTCTTCGACATTGGTCAACATATGGCTTCTGACTACTCTGAGCTGTATCTATACGCTTTCAAATTAGTTGAACCTACCCTGATGTATCCTGCATGAGACTTGGTCCCAACATCTTTGACTCACCTACCTCCATCCAAAATATAGGTGATCTTCATGACCTACCATAAAGAGCCTCATATGGTTCCATTTGTATAGTCTTATAATAATTTTTGTTATAGGCAGACTCAATGAGCGCTATGTGATTCTCCCAATACCCACTTAATTCAAGAACACAGGTTTGTAGAATATTATCAAGCACCTTTATAGTATGATATGAATTCCCATCTATCTATGGGTGGAAATCCATGCTCAATAAAACCTATGTAACAAGTGATTTCTATAATCCCCTCTATAAGTGTGAAGTAAAATGAGATTCATAATCTGAAACAATACTCCATTTCACCCCATGCAGATGAAATATCTCCCAAACATACATATATCCCAATTTATCCACTGAGAAAGACTCTAATATAGGTAATAAATGTGCTACCTTTGTCAAATGGTACACAACCACCCAAATAGCATCATTCTTCTGAGGCAGACTTGACTTTCCATAAAGTCCATGGTAATTCAATCCCACTTCCATTCTGGAATGGGCAGTGCCTACATTAAACCACCAGGTTATTAATGCTCAGCCTTTTCCTATTGATAGGTGTATCATCGTCTCATAAACCTTGAAATTTCCTTTTTCATGCTTGGACACCAATACTCTCATCATAGGTCACGATAGATTTTGATTAAACTCATATGTACCACCCACTTTGAGTCATGAAATTATTGAATCATATCCTCTCTCATTCTTGTAGGAAAAATAACATGATTCTCGACATAAATTATCTTGTCCTCATCTATAGTCCACTCAGAAGGTGAGTCCCCACCTTTAAGGATTTCTCTTAAGGAAAAACATTCTAGATCTTCATACTACTTATCTCTAATCTAGATTAGAAGTGTAGACTCCATTGAAACTGATACGAGATGCATTTTCTCCTTACTCTCATGAACCGCAACATGCATCTCACCATGTAAATTTGTCATTTCCCACTAAGCACTAGACTCCTAAACTGCCTAAGTCAGAGTTTTCCTGCTTAAATAATCAACAACACTATTTCCCTTGATGGGCATATATGCTATATCAAAATAAAAATATTGAATATACTCAATCCACCTCTACTGATGGATATTCAATTATCATTGAAAAAATATATAATTTAAGATCTTGTGATTAGTATACACAGTAAAGTTTTTGTCTAACAGATAATGCCACCAAAACTTCAAAGAATAAACAACTAAAGCTAGATCAAGGTCATGCATAGGATAATTCCATTCATGTGGCCTCAACTGTCAAGACCCATACACCACAAATAAATCTACCTTAATCAATACTACTCTAAGAACTATCTTAGAAGAATCACAAAACATCCTATACTCCTCACCCAGCTCGGGTAGGGTCAAAATTGGTGTCGATTTCAACTGCTTATTCAACTCCTGGAAAGCATTCTCGCATGATCTATACCCTTCAAACTTTACCCCCTTCTTATTCAATCTTGAAAGAGGTGCTTCCAATCATGAAAATTCTTGGATAAACCTATAATATTAACCTTATTTCCCCAAAAAACTATATATATCTAAAATGTTCTTGAGTTGATCATAAGAAACCACTGCCTAAAATTTCTCTGGGTCCACTGGCACACCTTCCTCTAAGATGATGTGACCCAAGAAGTGTGCATGATCAATCAAAAGCTGGCACTTAGATACCTGGGTGTATAGATGAGTCTATCTCAGTGTACTCAGGATGATGTCAATATGTTGGTCATGATCATCATGAGTCTTGGAGTATACCAATATATCATCCACAAACACTACCAAAAATTGATCTATATATGGATGTAATATTCTATTCATCAAGGACATAAACACTGTTGGTGTGTTTTTGAACCCAAAAAACATCAGGACAAACATATGTAGGTCATACCTACTTCTAAAATTAGTCCTCGGTATATCATAAGGTCGAGATATCAACTAATAATACCCCAATCTCAAGTTAATATTGGAGAAAATGCAATCTACCTTCAACTGGTCAAATAGGTAATCAATACATGGAAGAGGATATCGGTTCCTCACATTCATCTGGTTTAACTTCTGTTAATCAACACATAAGCACAAAGTTCCATCATCCTTATTATAAAACAATATTGAAGAACCCCAAGGCGATGTACTCTAATGGATAAACCCATTCTCCATAAACTATTACAGCAAGTCTTGAGCTCTTGAATCTTTGTTGGTGTCATTCTGTATAGTGGAATGGAAACTATATTAGCCTCTGGTATTAGATCAATTGTAAATTCTACATATCTCTCAGGTGGAAACCCTGAGAAGTATTTAGGAAACACATCCTGAAACTAGTCCACTATGGGTAGAAAGACATCTTTCTTTACACCTTCATCATCTATAAATAGACTAGTAACCTGGGTGGTGATCCCCCTCAACTACTGATGAACTAGCCTTGCACGACCTTCCTAGATATCCCACTCTCCATGGTGAACATAATTTTCACCCTCATGAGATGTAAAAGTCACTCTCCCATGGTAACAATAAATGTGGTCTTAGCATGATATTATCCAGTCCATACCCATAATTAGGTCAATTCCTAAAAATTCAAGGATATAAATATCCCATATAAATTGATACTCCCCAAACTCGAGAGAACACCCCTTACATAAATAGATGTACCCCGACCATACTCCCAAAGATGTATCAATCATCATAACCCCACTCACAAACTCCACTATCAGACTCAATACATTCACAAGTTATGTAGGTATAAAAGGATGAGAGGAACTAGTATCAAATAAGGAATTATAAATCATAGAAGATACAATAATAGTACCTCTAACCTTCGATGTTCTAGCATCACTATATCCACCATTGTAGGTTGAACGACATGAAACTATCTTGTCCCTCTTACCTATGGTGTAGTTCAAGTCCCCTGAGTTGCACCACTCTACTGATTTGGGTCCTCCTTCCCAAAAAGAAATGTGTACACTGCTTCTACTTCCACGACTAGTAGAGCTCCAGCTTCTAGACTGATATGGTGTAGAATATCCCCTTCCCACACTCTAGTTCTGACTAGTTTCTCCATCACTACTCATCTATCATGGGTTCCAGCAGAACCTCTATAGATGTCCCATCATGCCACAAGATCGACACTCTATCGGTGGTCAGGGAAAGTTTCTATTATAGTGTCCTAGACTACCACATTGGTGTAAAATAACTTGAGTAAGATCCTATGTAACATATCCTTCCCCCTATCCACTCTTCTTTCCAAAGCTCTAGTCAATATTCTCATAACGATTCTTCTTACCCTTAGAAGACCTACCCCCTGATTGCCCATCAGAAACCACCTTTCCTCCATTGGAAGCCTATTTCAGGTTCCCCTTAACTATGAGATCCATATCCACCACCTCAATAAACTTATTTAACTGAAATATGTTAACTTGGGACTTAATCTCACATTTAAGTTCATCCTAGAAACACGTTTCCATATTTGTCTCATCCCCATCCAGTGCTGTAGAAAAGCACTACAGGTCAGTAAAGTGACCAGAATGGTCCATCACGAACATACTCCCCTAAGTCAACTCCATGAACTAAGTTTCTCTCTCTTGTGTCAGTGTCTCTGGATAAAAGTTTTTCAGCAACTTCTCTAAAAATTCATTCCATACCATACTTTTTGCATGGCTAGTTTGAGCCTAAACATACCATCAACACTTTGCTAATCCTTATAACATGTAAGAATCCAACTTGACCTTATTCTCAGTAAGAGTCTCTAAATGGTCAAGTATAGTTTTGATGGACTCAATCCATAACTCTACTACCTCAGTTCCACCCTCTCTTATGATAGTCATAGGGTGTTGTAACTGAAAATTCCACATCAAGTCAGACATACTCCTCACGACCTGATCTGGTTCTCTCTCCATAAACTACATAAAGCAAGAAAAGTTCTCATGAAATTTATCTCTGGATCCTTCCCTCGAAACTATTAGTGCCTCAGGTTCCACTACTGAAGGATCATTTCCAGTCATGTTCTCACATCATCCTATCATCAAACATTGTCATGGAGGCATATCTCTATAATTCCAAAAACATGTCTCAAGACAAATTGTAAAACATTAACACATTTTACAATATGGATTCATGTAAATCCATAACAAGTATCCTCCATTTTTCCTCACCACGCAGTCAAAACTGAGGTGCTTCCACTACCCTTAACCATCTTACATCTAGGTCATGGTTAACAAAGGGTAAACCCATTCTCATTATTTGAGTTTCTCATTATATACCCATTTATTCACATCTTGAATAATTTTATAAATTTAAATTCCATACCAAGCAAAATATTTAGTTCAATTTCACAAGAAAGGAAAAACATTTCAATTTCAACAACTACCCAAAACCCATTTTCCTGTGTGTGCATAAAAATGATGTATGTCACAATAATTCCTCAGTGCCTAGAATGATGCATGTATACTCAACTCTCTTTCCATACTAAGCCATGGGTCAAAACTTATACAATATTATAAATAATAATTACATCATACAACAAGTGTATCACTCAAGGTGAAACCGCATCCAACTGTAACAATACACGTCAATAACAACAATCTCGCCTTGGGTACTTGGCTTTTACCCTCATATATGGGTTAGATAATCCCATTCACAATCTCTTAACCAATGTATGACTCATCCTATTATCCTATATACTTTTACCAAATAGTAATAAAAAATAAAAGAAAAGAAACTCCTTTGATTCCACTTTGTAACGTTCCGACCCAGGTGTTACACACTGGTGCCCCAAGTCGGTTGGTCACATGACCTCAGGCGTGCCTACCTATTCACTAGAGGTTGTCAACTAGTAGTGAGGGTCTAATATCAATCATGGGGAGAATATAAACTCTTTATCAAAGTATCACAATAGAGAAAATAAATAATAATACCCAAATTATATAACCAAAAACCAGAAAAACTTGTTTCATAAGATGAATAAAATAGGAATAAAATATCCAAACCAAAATAGTAGATATGTCATTCTATAATAAATGTCAAGTGTATAATGAAAAACTAAAATAGATACACACTGACACTATCAAGTGGGTCCTGACACCAAGTCTGGTTCCCTCATCCATGCTTCATCCAAACTCATCCATTTAACATAGGATTTGTTTTCCTTATCCTGCCCTACAACAATGAAATCTATTCAGGTACCACTCAGGCAGCCCAAGTAGGATGTGAGTACAACTAATTAGGCCACCACAAATATTTTTTAAAACAATATTCAATCAATAAAATTATATTCAGTTGTATAAATAATAAAGTATAATGTATAAAGTAAACAGTCTTCGCATTTCAATATTCTTTTATTAACCACATAAACCCTTGGGTTCCTGAGGAAGCCTAGTTAGCCACTAAAAGAGGATAATATTCCTTTTATATTTTATAATATTCATGTGCTTAATTATTCATAAACACCATTTTAGTGCATTTTACAAATTGAACATTATTTCACATTATGATTGTAATTCCTTATTAAAATGTACTATTACATGGTAAAATTTTAAACACCTTCTAAAACACTCAATGGTCTTGATTTTATTTTCATATTTTATATTCATGCATATCATGATATAAGGAACAATTAATCTTATTATATCACTTTGATATTCACATTGGATGACCACCAAAGTGGGCCTTCAACCAGAAACATTTTGGACAAAGTGAATTGGACAACAACCCAATAAAATGACTTTAGTAGCCAAGATACATGTCCAATAATTCTCAAATTTAAACTGAAGATATAGGAAATAATGTGGAATATTTAATTAAAAATTTTATGAATCTAATTATGTTTTTTGAATGGAGATCTAGGTTGAGCAAGTTGAAGATTAAATCCTGGTCCAAATTCTATGTCTTAGAAAAACATCACACCATTTCAATCATATCTCGAAACCCCAACATCAAATTTGGATGAAATTTTATAGGTTTTTAGGGGAAATCTATGGATTCATTTTAGTCTTATATATCTCACCCTAATTCATCCATATAAAAGGTCATTTTGGTGCCTCTATTTGGTGGATGCAAGCAAGATCTTATTCTTGGTCAAGGGTGGAAAAGTCCACATTCCAAAAAATTTCCACCACCCTAGGCCTACCACCATTAATTGGGCTGACTTCCAATGTTGAGGGATCAACCTAAGGCTTCAAAAATTCCTATTTAAGGTAGTGGTGTTGGAGGATTTAAAGATTCTTTGGGCTTTTTTTATTGTAATGCTATGTTTCCAATTTGTTTTTGTAATGTTCTTCTTTCAATTGTAAGTTATTCGAATCATGATAGTCTCTTAATAAAACTTATTATTCTTCTCATTTTTTATTATTTTTTTAAACAATTGATAAAATTTAATTAATATGTAAATTTATTCACACATTGAAGAGATAAATCCTTCAAATAATGGTGGAGTGTTCATTATTTCATTGTTTTTCACTTCTTCAATTCCACCCTCATGAGTATAATTCCCACTTCCATTGAGATCATAGCATTAATGGAGGGATAACCCTCTTATGGGTTGATCCAATGAAGTATAAAGAGGATGGATTTGTCACATATGTGTTTTCACATTGAGGTATTATTCAATTTATTATTGATCATATGTTTATCCTTGAGTTTTCTTAGAAGTTTTTGGGGAGAATGAGAGTTTTTGGGTTAACAATAGGTGGTGCACGGTTGGCGCACGGTTTGGAAAACTGTGTACCATTTCCCAAGAAACCATATAGACAAGAATAATTTTTTTATAGATATTAACTACACAGTTGGCACATGTTTTTTAGGACATGCAGGAAAACCATGTGGCTTGTCCCTCTTGGATAGTGAGGGGAGCATGGTTACCATAAGGTTTGGAAAACCATGCGGTAAAAACTATGCGGCATGTCTAGGTTATTAAAAATTTTAAAATGATGGTTGTTTCCTCTTGGTATTTAACCCCAAGCCCCCCATTTTCCCCACTCAATATTTCTAGACCTAGGTGCCTCCAACCCTCCTCCTTTCTCCCTTAGACCTACATTTTTATGGTGGATTTGGTGGGAAATATCCAAGAAACTCCAAGTCCCTCATTTATTGATTTCTTCCTTTTTCTAGGTTTTATATTCTTATTTCTTGGGGTTTCATATCTATATAAGTTTGGGTGACCTATTTAGGGTTAGATATCAATTCTTAGGGTTCAATATTTCCTTTATAGGGTTCCTTGGTGGTGTATTTGTGGTTTAGCACTGATTTCTAGAATTTTCTACACTTGAGGTAGGTGGTTCCATGGTTAAACATTATTTGGTGATTTTTTATTATTTATTTGCTTCTTTTTTATGTTATATGTATTTTTTATGAGGTGAGAAATGTATTTTGGAAAGAATTCAAGAAGCACCTGGGTTGAAAAATGGTTTTTCAAAAGAAATGGGTTATGTTACATGTGTATTTCATGTGTGCCACCTTGTTTTAATTCTTAATGGTGTTTGATAAAATATGTGAATGGTGCAAAGAATATTTTGAAATGTTTTTGGTGTGAATTTGAATTTGAAATTGGTTTTTGTTAGGAAAATGGTGATTTATCAAGTGTGTTTATATTGATTGGCTTATGCATGGGTGAAATTGATGTTTTATGTGATATGTGGAATGGAAATTGAGCACAGAGGGAATGTTAGGTGACTAGGTGGGTGGACTAAGACTATTATGGTAGTTGGATCGATATGGATGAGGCCCAGTTTTTTCTATTGTTTTAACACCCCAAGATTTCATAGTATGTTATCTCATTAAAGTAATTCAATAGCTTGCGCTACACGCAACACCGAGTTCGAGCGCTCCACAACTTACTAAACTAACCGTTCAAAAAAGCGGTTATGAATAGTATTAACTATATTTTGAATATTATATACTCTATATAATTTTAACATTCATATTATGTGTTTCTTATACATAATATAAGAACAAATTCAATTTTTTCGGATAAAATAAGTATTTTTCAAAAAATGCAATTTTACCGCTTTTTAATGGCGAACAATTTTTAAAACCAATATTTGAAACTTTTATATATTCAATTTAATGAAATTAAATTTTTCTTTAGAATAGGGATATAAAAATTTAGTTTGGATAAATTTTTTGTACTTTTATGATAACTTTCATATTTTGATGAATAGTGAAAAATACTATGTTTTAATTGAAAACAAATTTTTTAATCAAAATAGTTTATAGTGATAAATTATGAATTTTAATGTTTTGGAAGTATAATTAGATTATATTTTTATCATTTAATATAATTTAGGTCATTAGAAGTAATTTCACATTTAAATTTGACATAAACACATGTCAATCTTTTAATAGTTTTTACTTTTTAAAAACCCGCTTTTTAGTTTTGACAACAGGAATTTATTTTAAATTAATAAATTCAACTTCTATATTTTTAATTTGGTAAATTATATTTTATTTTTGAATTCTTAATATCAAAATTATCTTAGGGTGATTTTTTGGTATTTTTCTGAAAACTTTCAATTTTTGATGAATAGTGAAAAACACTACGTTATTATTTAAAACCGACTTTTTATTTAAATAATTATTTATTTTATTTAAATTTATTTTAAGTCAAAATAGATATATAATACCTATATAAGTTCAATTTAATTCATTGGAGTCATTTTATAATAAAATTAGATGTATAAAATTCTATTGAACTTTTTAACCTCTTTTACCCACCTTCTAGGCACGTTAGAAAATTTGCATAAAACTTAATTTTACCACTTCTGTGAGTTGAATTTAAAAAATACAAGAGACACGGTTGACATCAGTAAGTAAAATTTCGTTCAATAAGATGAAAACTATTTTTGGTTAATCGTAACTTTTGACTTTTATTTACCCTAGTTAAAACTAAATAGGGCAATTAAGGGTAAAAATGATATTATAATTACCCTAACACATGTCCTAATTCTATTGGATAAGTATAATTCTACCAAAAATAACCTTATGAATAAAATATTACCCCCTTTGTTCCACTTGGATAAGATTAGGACATTAATTATTATTTTATTTAAAGAAGAGTTAAAAGAGTTAAATTCAAAGTTTAATAGTTAAAACATTTTTAATATAGGGTTGTACATAAGATAAATTAGACTATAAATATTAATTAGAAAGCTAACAAAATTAACTACATAATTGTATTTTATTTATAATTTTTATACATTAAATAATTTAATTTATTTATGACACAATTATGATGCATTAATTACCTTATTAATGAAAGATTAAAATAATTGATATTATAAATATCCAAATAAATGTAATTTGAGACTTCTGATGAATTCCAATAATTTTTTAGATTAATATGACATTTTAGGGTTTATTAAATAATTTTTTTATAAGTAATCATGCTGTTATTATTTTCAAAAAAAACAAATAATAAATAGTGTCAAAATTGATATAATTGAGTTTTCAAAACAAATATTATATTATTAATTGATATAATATTTCTAAAAATATAAGTTTCGGAAAAAGGACTTAGATAAGTTTATATATACTAATAATTAACCACATAGTGTTCTATAGGCTTGTTATAGTAATATTATTAACCATATAATATAAAAATACAAAGAGACATGGTAAATGTCGAAGTATTTAACTAAGAGTTAAATATAAAAGATAAGGTTAATATGATGACCTAAACCTGCCTAAAACATATTTTTTGAGAGTTTTTAGACCCATACCTACCTTATCCTATAAATAATTAATTTTGGATCCATTAGAAAACGAAAATGATTTTATTATAAAATAATATTTCAAGATTTTCCTAAAGTGACCATCACCTCTCTTATAAAAGGGCACTTCCCCTTCTCTTAATTTAACACCTCCAAAGCCTTTTGGATCGGACAAAACCTACAAAAATATCCTTCCAACTTTCATCCCTTAATCCTAGAGGCCTTTCTTTGGTCATAAATCCAACCTAAGGAGCCCTTTTGATCAAATCAAAAGGAAGAACCTGAAGAAGAGGTAAATATTTCATCACCTCTTTCAAGTTCTTTTCTTCTTCCACTTCCTTTTTTTTGTTTCCATTATAAGATAATAACTCCAGTATCTTCTATATACTATTATGTTATTATAAAAATGTTACAACCATTTTCATTACTCTATCCATCCTATAAATGACAAAGTCACCATAATTGCGTACGTACGGATTACCGTCTCCACGTCGTGGTGTAGTTTGTTATTCAAACACTTCATTATTTGGATGGGTATAATATTGAGTATAACTGATGTAAATAATAAATATAACATTTTAATTATTCTTTATATATGATATACCATATAATTACATACGATTTCACCATCAATATAATGATATTTTTGCTCGTACGTACCTACGGATTATCGTCTCCACGACGCGATGAGATTCATTTCCACGTTCACCATTCAACAATGATTATAAAAATATATATCATTAATAAGTATGTAATATATGAAATAATAATTCTACTGGAGATATATATATTTATTTACTTCCATATATCTTATTCACTTAGTTCCGTTCAATACAATATGAAAACAGAAACAATGTTTATGCGTACGTACGCCCTACCGTCTCCATAAATGATGTTTTCCATTTCATATATATGTCTATTATACATATTTATATTCTAAATATATATTACATATAAATCATGTTTTATATTCTATAATTATTTAAATCATTATCTAAGTGATACAATCAAGATTAACAAGTTAAAACACGTACGATAAAGAAAGTGATTATTACCCAAAATGTTAATTTAACATGGAAATTATTATTAAAAGGGTAGTATAAAGTCATAAATGAATCATGTATGATATCATAAATATTAATATGGTTCTGGTATAATTTAATAACATACTATGGTCTTTATACATGAGGTTAAACGTACCCTTAACTAAAGTAAAAAAACAAGGTAAGGGTTAATTTCACAATTTCTTTATTATCTGAGGTTGTTTTTACGTAAGTATCTACTGGGACATATTTATTATCCATGTCCATTTTTCATAAAATATTTTTCAAAGGGATTATTTTAAGGTAATTTTTTACTAAAACATAATTTTAAATGTTTTAAATATTTATTCCTCTAAATCATTCTCATTAATGTCCATGTTTTCAAAATAGTTTTTAAGGATTTATTTATATGGACATGAATGTTTTTAAAATGTTAATTCCTTTCAAAAGTTTCAAATTGGTATGGTACACTTTTATTCAAAAGTGTCTTTAAATTTCTTCCTTTCTAAATTGTGTGACTTTTAAATTTTTTCATGAAAAGGGGATATTTCTCTCAAAGAGTTTTACAAATCATTTTCATTTATGCCAATATCCTTTGATGGATTTTAAACTTGTTGGAAGTTGATTTATTATGATACAAATTTTTCATATTTTATTGAAGGTTTTGTGATATGTTTGACTGTGGATGTGTTCTTTTTATATCATTCATGGTTTATGGATAAAGTATTGACATTTCGTATTCTAGTTTTAATACGAATATTTATGTTATGTTTAAACCTTTTTATGAGAAATGCATTGGACTTAGTAAGTGATGAGTGGAGCCCACTATAGCTCCTTGATTCATTGGTAAGTCTCATGAGACAAACTAGTGTCTTGGAACAAGGCCTTGAAAAAATCTTATTTGTAGTCTTAGCACAAGGTTTTGACTATATGGTTATGAAGTCTGGCATTATGCATTCCATCATTATGAAAGTGACTATTGATATTGAATGTGATTACTCGACTAGTAGAATATCCATGTGAATAAGTAAATGGAATTATTTGATTTTATCTTTGCCATATTATGCTGAATTTTAAGTTTAAAAGGATTTTGTTTTAGTCTTATACATTTCCTTAAATGTTTATGCTTATTTATGAAAGTTTCCTCTGTATTGTTATCCTTACTGAGCATCTGAGCTCACCCCTTTCTATTTTTTATTTTCCCAGGATTCCAATCAGTGTATTATGATTGATAAGAAGAGTTAATATAGGGGATTAATGGCGTTTTAAAATGATCATTGATGTTGTGTTTTATTTTCTAATGTGTAATGTAACATTCATGTATGTAATCTATTTTCCAATATTGCTAAACTGGTCGGTCTTTCAGGACTTGATTCCTTATAATCATGCCAATTTATTAAAATAATGCACTGACTCTGGTTAATTGGGGTCGGGGCGTTACAGTTGGTATCAGAGGAAGTTTAGCAATAACCTTGGAAACTAGATTTAAAAAAACTCTAATTAGAGAACATTACCCTAAGATAGACTTTGAGGATTAGTATAGAAGAACTTCCTAGAATTTTGGTAACGTAGAGATTTTGTGAATTTTCCAATAAATACATACCTGTCTAGATAAGAACGGGTAGAGGCAGCTCTGACACAGATGTACCTAGGGGTAAAACTTGAAAACATCGCTTTAAGCTAGACGCGAACGGGAACTGGTGCATGAAAATGGGCCTTTCCACTCTTGGTTACGACACTCCCAGGGGATATGCTTAGGATAATTCACATTTTCATTACAAGACGTTATGAAGGATTTAGGAGTAAATACTTCCTCAAATAAAACATTTTATGATTACAGATTATATGCATAATCTTTTAAATTTACGTTAGGTATTTTACAAGTTTGGAATTATGCATTGTGATTCTTAAACTAACCTAGTGTATGCCATTATTTAGAAATGGCGCCTAGTAGAAGGAATGAGAATTCCAGCAATACACATGATCAGAAGATTAAGAAGGATCATATCTTTCATGGTATTAAGCCAATATTTAAAATGGAAATAGTCTCCTACGTATTCTCATCATATGAAGAAATAGTATCATGTGTTAATAAGATAAGTAAATAATTATCTGAGTCTTATGTCTTTGAAGGGAAGCAAGAGAAGAAAAGGATGGAAGATAGAAAGGTGGATAAAGGGAAGAGTGGAAAGAAAAATTTTCCTATATGAGATAACTGTAGAAAGAATCACCATGGTAAATGCTTGAAGGGAATGGGAGTTTGTTATAAGTGGGGAGAAAAAGGACACCAAGTATGATATTGCAAGGGTAAGAAAAAGGTTTCAAATGTACAATGCTTAATCTACAAGGAGTTGGGACTCTACGCAAATTAATGTCCAAATCATTAGAGTATACCCCAAATGCTACTATTGGATAATAATCAAGTTATGATACTACCGAAGATGAAGAGGAATAATTAATAGTTCTTATGTTTTTATTAAACTATTGTTCCATTTGAGTATTGTATTAATTATGTGCATGTTATAATAATTATAGAGTATATAAGGATTGTACTGCAGTATTATTTCATTAAGGACTTGATATTGTGTGGAAAAAATAAAAGTGACTCAATGGTAGGTTAAATTTTTGGAAAATATATGGTTGAGAGAAAGATAAACCTTAATATGATTCTGACACTGAGGTAGTAATTTTGGAATAAGATATGATTGGTTTGGATAAATTATATTGGATATTCTTGACTATCTTGAAACTGATTAATGATTTGTATATTCCATCATTGTTGGAGTTTACAACATTTTTTGATATAAGGAGTATATCAAGTATTCTATAAGGAATAAGGGAGCATGAATGTAATAAATATGGTTATATGATAATTCAGGGTGTTACCGTGTTTTAAAAGAATACATGATGAATGTATTCACATGTTATTACATGGCAAAAAGGATCTTCATTGTGTTTACCTTCCTTATAAATTTTGGACAGTGAGTTTGGACAGAAGTATTTTGGATAAGTCTAAAGGTTGGAATCGATTAAGTTTTACATTGAATGGTATTGTTAAGGTTAAATCATTTCTTGAGATTATTTTTGTATTGTCATAAAAAGGACAACCTGGAGGTCGGGCGACAACTTGTCGCGTCCGGCAAGGTCGCGAGACTTGAACCCGCAACCGAAGGGTGACAAGGGTGCATCACCTACCACTAGCCTACGTGATTTCATAGCTTGTATAATATAGTTTTTTAAAATATTCTGACAAATGAAATATAAATTCATTATTTTTGGAACCCTATACGATTAGGATAAATAGAATACTATTGAATTATATTATCTTTCGGAGTTAAAGATGAGTTTGTTGTAGGAATTAGTTGAAGGATGAAACTCTACTTATAAAGCATATGTTTTTATTATTATTCTATAAATAAATAAATTCTTAAACTTTAGGGAATGGATCTTAAAACCAAAAATATATTATCCTAACACATTATGTTTTGTTGAACCGATGATATTTTACATCATCTTATATTGATGGCTTTAAGGCCCTAAATTTTACACTTGTTTGTGATTGATGACCTCAATCACTCCCTATAAATATTTAAATTTTCCCTCCAATTATGTTTCTCTAATTTATACCAATGTTCTCTTAATAGAGACCATAATTTGGTGGTGACTTTTTCATTTCTCTTTCCCTCTTATTAAGAGTAAATTTTATTAAACCAATTTCCGATGTGGGTTTTCCACAAAGGTATTTTTCCATTTTTAACCATTTATTTTTGAAGAACAATTTCAAATTGAGAGGAAAAAATTTATTAAAGGAGGGGAGAATTTACTACCCCAATATTTCATAGTATGTTATCTCATTAAAGTAATTCAATAGCTTGCATTACACGCAACACCGAGTTCGAGCGCACCACAACTTACTAAACTAACCATTCAAAAAGTGGTTATGAATAGTATTAATGGAATTTTTAATCTTATATACTCTATATAATTTTAACATCTATATTATGTGTTTCTTAGACACAATATAAGAACAAATTTATTTTTTTAGGATAAAATAAGTATTTTTCAAAAAATGCAATTTTACCGCTTTTTAATGGAGAACCCTTTTTAAAACCAATATTTGAAACTTTTATATATTCAATTTAATGAAATTAAATTATTCTTTAGAATCATGACATAAAAATTTATTTTGGATAAATTTTTTTTACTTTTCTGATAACTTTCACATTTTGATGAATAGTGAAAAATACTATGTTTTAATTGAAAACAACTTTTTTAATAAAAATAATTTATAGTGATAAATTTTGAATTTTATAGGTTTGGAAGTATAATTAGATTATATTTTTATCATTTAATACAATGTAGGTCATTATAATTAATTTCACATTTAAATTTGACATAAACACATGTCAATCTTTTGATAGTTTTTACTTTTTAAAAACCCACTTTTTGGTTTTGACAATGGGAATTAATTTTAAATTAATAAATGAAACTTACTTTTTTTTAATTTGGTAAAATAGAATTCATTTTTTAATTCAGAATATCAAAATTAGATTAGGGTGAATTTTTTGTATTTTTCTGAAAACTTTAAATTTTTGATGAATAGTGAAAAACACTCTGTTATTATTTAAAACCGACTTTTTATTTAAATAATTATTTATTTTATTTAAATTTATTTTAAGTCAAAATAGATATATAATACCTATATAATTTCAATGTAATTCATTGGAGTCATTTTATAATAAAATTAAATGTATAAAATTCTATTGAACTTTTTAACCTAT
Source organism: Viscum album (assembly GCA_963277665.1). NCBI lineage: Eukaryota > Viridiplantae > Streptophyta > Magnoliopsida > Santalales > Viscaceae > Viscum > Viscum album. The sequence continues at coordinate 1,037,374,871 of OY728126.1, forward strand.
TTTACCCACCTTCTAGGCACGTTACCAAATTTGCATAAAACTTAATTTTACCGTTTCTGTGAGTTGAGTTTCAAAAATCCAAGAGACACGGTTGAAATTATTATATAAAATATGGTTCAATAAGATGAAAATAATTTTTTGTGAATAGTAACTTTTGACTTTTATTTACCACAGTTAAAAGTAAATAGGGTAATTAAGGACAAAATGATATTATAATTACCCTAACACATGTCCAAATTCTATTGTATAAGTATAATTCTACCAAAAACAACCTTATGAATAAAATATGACCCCCTTTGGTCCACTTGGATAAAATTAGGACATTTATTATTATTTTATTTAAAGAAGAGTTAAAAGAGTTAAATTCAAAGTTTAATAGCTAAACCATTTTTAATATAGGGTTATATATAAGATAAATTCAACTATAAATATTCATTAGAAATATAAAAAAAATTCCTAAATAATGGTATTTTATTTATAATTTTTAGACATTAAATAATTTAATTTATTTATGACATAATGATGATATAATGATTACCTTATTAATGAAAGATTAAAATAATTGATGTTATAAATATCCAAATAAATTTAATTTGATAATTTTGATGAATTAAACTAATTTTATAGGTTAATATGAAATGTTAGGGTTGATTAAATAATTTTTTTTCTAATTAATCATTTTTTTATGATTTTCAAAAAAACCAAATACTAAATAGTGTCAAAATTGACATAATTGAGTTTTTAAAACAAATATTATATTATTAATTGATATAATATTCCTAAAAATATAAGGTTCGGTCAAAGGACTTAGATAAGGTTATATATATTAATAATGAACCACATGGGGTTATCTTGTCTTGTTATAGTAATATTATTAACCATATAATACAAAAATACAAAGAGATACGGTAAATGTCAAACTATTTAACTAAGAGTTAAATCTAAAAGATAAGGTAAATATGATGACTTAAACATATCTAAAACCTATTGTTTGAGAGGTTTTCAACCCATACCCACCTTAGACTCTAAATAATTTATTTTGGAGCCATTAGAAACCGAAAATGATTTTATTATAAAATAATATTTCAAGCTTTTCCTAAAGTGACCCTCACCTCTCTTATAAAAGGGCACTTCCCCTTATCTTAATTTCACACCTCCAAATCCTTTTTTCTTGGAAAAAACCTGCCCAAATATCCTCCCAACTTTCCTCCCTTCATCCTAGAGGCCTTCCTTTGTTCATAAATCCAACCTAAGAAGATTTGTTGATCAAATCAAAAGGAAGAACCCGAAGAATAGGTAAATATTTCGTCACCTCTTTCAAGTGCTTTTCTTCTTCCACTTCCTCTGTCTTTGTTGTTTCCATTCTAAGATAATAACTCCAGTATCTTCTATATACTATTATATTATTATAAAAATTTTACAACCATTTTCATTACTATATTCATCCTATAAATGACAAATTCACCATACGTGCATACGTATGGATTACCGTCTACACGTCGTGGTGTAGATTGTTATTCAAACACTTCATTATTTGGATGGGTATAATAATGAGTATAACTGATGTAAATAATAAATATAACATTTTAATGATTATTTATATATGATATATCATCCAATTACATACTATTTCACCATTAATATAATGATATTGTCGCTCGTGCGTACGTACGAATTACCATCTCCACGACGCGATGAGATTCATTTCTACATTCACCATTCAATGATGAGTATAAAAATATATATAATTAATAAGTATGTAATATATGACATAATAATGCTACTATAGATGTGTGTGTGTGTGTGTGTCTATACTTACATATATCTTATTCACTTAGTTATGTTCAATACGATATGAAAACGGAAACAGCGTTTATGCGTACGTACGGCCTACCATCTCTATAAACGGTGTTTTCCATTTCATATATATGTATATTATATATATTTATATTCTAAATATATATGATATATAAATAATTTTTTATATTCTGGAATTATTTAAATCATGATCTAAGTGATACAATCAAGAGTGACAAGTTAAAACATGTACGATAAAGAAAGCAATTATTACCTGAAATGTTAATTTAACATAGAAATTATTATTAAATGGGTAGTATAAAGTCATAAATGAATCATATATGATATCATAAATATTAATATGGTTCTTTTATTATTTAATAACATGCTACAGTCTTTATACAGAAGGTTAAACGTACCCTTGACTAAAGGAAAGTACAAGGTAAGGGTTAATTTCACAATCTCTTTATTATTCGAGGTTGTTTTTACATAAGTATCTACTAGGAAATATTTATTATACATGTCCATTTTTTATAAAAGAGATTTCAAAGGGATTCTTTTAAGGTAATTTTTTACTAAAACATCATTTTAAATGTTTTAAATATTTATTCTTCTAAATCATTCTCATTAATGTCCATGTTTTCAAAATGGTTTTTAAGGATTTATTTATATGTACAAGAATGTTTTTTAAATGTTAATTCCTTTAAAAAGTTTCAAAGTGGTATGGGACACTTTTATTCAAAAATTTCTTTAAATTTCTTCCTTTCTAAATTTTGTGACTTTTAAATGTTTTCATGAAAAAGGTATATTTCTCTCAAAGAATTTTACAAATCATTTTTATCTATGTCAACATCCTTTGATAGATTGTAAACTTGTTGGAAGTTGATTTATTATGATTCAAATCTTCCATATTGTATTGAAGGTTTTGTGATATTTTTTACTGTGGATGTGTTATTTTTATAACATTCATGGTTTATGGATAAATTATTAACATTTCGTATGCTAGTTTTAATACGAATATTTATGTTATGTTTAAAAATTTTCATATGAGGAATGCATTGGACTTAGTAAGTGATGGGTGGAGCCCGTTATAGCCCCTTGATGCATTTGTAGGTCTCACGAGACAAACTAGTGTCTTAGCACAAGGCCTTGACAAAATCTTATTTGTAGTCTTGGCACAAGGCCTTGACTATGTGGTTATAAAGTCTAGCATTATGCATTTCATCATTATGAAAGTGACTATTGATATTGCATGTGATTATTGACTAGTAGAATATCCATGTAAATAATTAAATGTCATTATTTGATTTTATCTTTTTCATATTATGTTTAAGTTTAAGTTTAAAAGGATTTTGTTTTAGTCTTATACATTGCCTTAAATTTTTATGCTTATTTATGAAAGTTTCCGCTATATTATTATCCTTACTGAGCATATGAGCTCACCCATTTCTATGTTTTATTTTCCTAGGATTCCAAGAAATTTATTGTGATTGATAATAAATTTTAATCTAGGGTATTATTGGCATTCTCAAAGGATCATTTATGTTGTGTTTTATTTTTTAATGTGCAATGTAACGTTCATTTATGTAATCTATTTTCCAAGACTGCTAAACTGATCGGTCTTTCGGGACTTGATTTCTTGTAATAATTCCAATGTATTAAAATAATTCACTGACTTTCGGTAACTGGGGTTGGGGCATTACAATTGTGATTGATGATACAACACTAACTAAACTGTGATGATAAGAGACAATTAGAATTTTGGATAGATTTTTCTCTAGTGGATCGTGCGCAAGGATGATGATCAGTGTGGTTTTTATGCAATGTTTCACTTATATATGAGGTACCTAGTGTTCCACTATATCTAGTGCCTTTAGGTATTTCTCATGACTTAGTGCTCTTTTGTGATATTTTACCTACCATTGGTATATGGTGCACTTTGTTGATTATTTCAAAAAGTAAAGTATGTTTCCCTTTACAGTATTTTCTGTAAAATCATTTCTAGTTTTATTTTTATAAAAATTTCATGTTAATTTATCTTATAATGTTTTGGAATGGAATACCCTTTTTGTGGAATTATACTAGGATTTTTCTCACATACTACATACACCTTTGGTTGTATTTATATTTGGTTTTGTTTGACTCACGTAAAGGAAATATGTATGGAGATAGTGGTTCAGGTTTCTAGTGGTCTTCCTTGTGGAGGTGTTGGTGGTGGTGGTGGCTTGAGGGTGACATCCCTCTTATCATATGGTGGTTTTGGTATATTTTTTGTTCCCATTTTGTTGTAGACCTTTTGATTTTTGTATAAAGTTGTAAAGCCTTAAATCTAAAAATTGTCATGCCTTGTTTGGCTTTGGTTTTTTATCATTATGTTATTTATTTCTATTGGTTATTTATGTTTATGAAAATGGGAGAAACTATTCCCAAATAATATTGTGATACTCAGGATCTGGTTTCCATCCCATGGGGATTGGGAATTCCCTTTGAGGAATTCCATGAACCGGCTCAGGTGTCAGGTTGGATGGAACTCTGGCTTGGTTCGTGACAAAATGGTATCATAGTAGGTTATGCTATTTTGGGTAAAGTTATTTTGGGATGAGTCTGGATAGACTAAATATAGAATTATTGGGGCTTAAGGTTTTGGTTGTGAGTAGGGTGTCTGGCCAGCACACCTCTCGACAGATCTTGAGTCGCCATGGGATTTTGGGATTTTGTTTGACTTCTCCTTGAGTTGAGACATATAAGATGTATACTGTATATGGAAATTGGGTGGGGGTGGAGTGGTTTGTTTGTTTAGGTTTGATATTTATATTTATTTGGTTATGTTTCGATTTATGGATGTGTTTGATATTTGTTGTTATTGCTAAAAAATATTCAGATTTGGCATTAATGGTTGTGTTGATAGTTTTCCTTGTGGTTATTGTTTGTTGTAGAAAACTTACTCCTTTGAGAATTATTGTGCAACTATGGGAAGAGGCCAGAGAGATTTCTCCCTCACTGATTAATTATATACTAGTGGAATCTATGGTTTAGGACATCCAAGCTTTGGCATAGGGATTTGGTTTTGGTCCTGCTCTGGTTAGAGAAGTTGAACTGGGTCTGGGAAAGGACAAAGCTCAAGAGTTCCTCAAGAACAAGCCTCCTTCATTACAGGGAAATGTGGAACCTCGGTAAGTAGAGGAATGGATTGAGAATATTGAAAGGATATTTGAATTTTTTGACACTCCTGAGGCGATTAGGGTGAAGTGCACTTCATTCTTACTAGAAGGACCCAGTTGGAGGTGGTGGAACTCTATGGTTAAAACTAGAAAGAATGAGTATATGAGTTGGAAAATTTTCATGATCATTTTCAATGAACAGTACTATCCTAAGGTTTTAGTATATTCTAGGCACTGGGAGTTCATGGATATTTCCCAAGGAGACCAGAAAGTGATATAGTATTCCAATCACTTCACGAAGTTGGTATGATACATACCCGAGATTGTTTCTAATGAGTATATTAAGTCTTAGAGGTTAGAAATGTGTTTGCATAAAGAGATTTATTATTAGGTGTTTTTGTTTAAGATAAAGACCTATGTTGAGGTGGTCGATCATGCCATGATGGTAGAAATTGATCAGAAGGTAAATCATGGTTTCCCTGGATCAGTGTCAGTAGTGGACAGTAGTAGTTCATCTGAGAAGAAGAGGAAGCAGGAAGAGTAGGAAAGGAAGGGAGGTGGTAGATTGGGTCATCCTTCCCAATTAGCATCATCATTAGTTTCAGATGTTGTATTAGTTGTGTGACATCAATGTGGGAAGTCGGGGACACTACTAGAAAAATGACCTATAGCCACAGATTTATAGCCAGAATTTAATTGATCTGTGGCTATAAGTTAAGATATAGACACATTTTTTTTAAACTGTGGATTTAGAGTAGAAAAACCCACAGGACTGACCTCCTCTTGTTGCATCCATGGGTTTAGAAACCCTCCCTTCATCATGACTCATATCCATCCCCTCCCTTCGTTGCGACTCATATCTCCCCCTCCCTCCATTGCGATTCCTCCCCCTCCCTCCCTCATTGGAGAATCCTCATCCCCCTCCCTCCCTCACTCACGAATCCTCCTCCCCAAATCCTTATCCCCCTCATCCCCTTGAGAGGCATCTAGCTCTCCTCCCCACCTATGTGACCCCTCCTCCCCTCGCGAGGCATCTGAATTACCTCCCCGCCAATGCAGCTCCGACGCAGCCTCCCCACCTCCCTACCGACGCTCCCCTCTCCACCAATGCAACCCTCCTCCCCTCGCGAGGCAGCCAACTTACCTCCCCACCTCCCTGCTGACGCGGCCTCCCAGCCACCACTGGTAATTTTCGATGTTGCTAAGGACTTGATAACCCCCATGGTGGACGTTGTAGTAAAGATTACCCTTCCTTGCGAGATGGGGTTGATTTGGAGTCACTACTGATTTCTTATAGATCTACCTAGGATATTATGACCCTATAGGTAGAGGAAGTGATAAAAATTCTATCTACCATATGGGATATGGTTTCTCTAAAATGGATTCCATATATGATACCAATACAATATTCTCAATTTGGTGCATTTTCACCCATGCATGAGATGAGTGTAGCACCTTCTCAGAATGTGAGCTACTTTCAAGAAGGATATTTCATGAAGCCTGAGATTGTCGATTTCTTATCTGAGTTGTGTTCTTGAATTGTCCAGAGTCCTAGACCCACATTGAAATGTATCATAGTTACACAATACCTTATAATACAAAGTGATCCATTTGTTGGACGTAATTGGTTATTGTCTTGCATCTTACATTCGTCGCACTACTCCATCCAGGTGATCCCATCCACCGCCATGCCACCCTGAAGAGTGGATCGCCACTGCCTCTTATGTGACGGTGTGGGGTTTACTATACACACCAATTCCTCTCACACCAATTGGCTAGGGATTCTACTACCCACCTCACTAGTGTAAGCAGTCCTCCTAGGCTAGCTAGTTGGGATATGCCATATTTTTTACAAAGTCCCAAAAAAATAGTATTCAAAGAAACCAAATGCAATACTCACATATTTGAAAAACTAGCATATATTATTCTTCTAACCATTTTATAATGGTTCCTCTTTTTATTCAAAATATTGGTGTAAACAATGTGTATCCTTTGCAGAATTCTTCAAACATGAAATCATCACATTTAATGTTGCTTCATCTAAATAAACCTTGCCAACATAATAACTCTAATGACTGATTCAATGATAGAAACTCCATAGTTAAATAATTGTAACATTTAATTTTAATTAAAAATTATATTCACTTAATAACTCTCAAGACCGATTCAATGGTAGAAACTCTATTCTTAAATAATTGTAATGTTGACTTTTCATCAAAGTATATTGAAAAAAACTATAATGAAAATATTATTTCAATAAATTTGTGTTATTCAATATCACCCATTGGATTTGTTGTCAATATCCATTTTAAATTCAAAATAAATGTCTTCTTCTCCCCTTTACTTGACAATAAAACCAAAGATATAAGTATAAGAAATAATTCAACTCATCTCATTATGTAACAACTGAGAATTTATTCTTCTCTTCCTTAAATCTCCTCATTTCATAAGAGATGTTACTTAAGTGAAATCAAAATTGATTTTATTGAGAGAAGGAAAGAATCACATTTCATAAATCAGCGAGTCATTAATTAATTAGATCCATGTTTATGTGTAAACAAAGGCAATGGACACCCACATGTGATAACTTATTCTTCACATGATGTATTACATGATGTCGCCAACCAGATAGCGGGAGTAGTGTTATCCCAGAAGGTCAATGGACACCCACATGTGATAAATTATTCTTCACATACCCTAGATTCATCTCAGATTAATTATAAAAAAACCAATAAGTAGTGTTTTTCTATATCTGTTGCATTGGAAAATTTTCATTCATATTTTGTAGGATGTTAAGTAACAATTTATTCTGGTCTTGAAGCTCATGGGAATTTAATGAAGAAAACATAGGCAAAACCAAGGTCAGTAAGGTTGATGCTTCTCCTATAAGAATTTAATGTGGAAATAAAGGATAAGAAGGACTATGAAACCCTAGTTTCAAACCACATGAACAGACTTCCATACATTTCTAATGTATGTACACCTACTGAAACATCCCTGAATGATGCACTCCCTAGTGAGTGGATCTATTAAAAAATTGATAAGGTACCATGGTATGCAGAAATGTTTAACTGCTTGGCACATCAAAATTATAGTGTTTTCTAAGCATGTGTTCCTTTATCTAAAATCTAAGTCAAAGTTCTATGTTTAGTAGGATCTATACTTTTAGAAAATCCATAGTGACCAAGTGATTATGAGGTGTATGTCAAATGAAGAGGTAACTTGTGTCCTTAAATTTTGTTATACACTTACATACATAGGCAATTTTAGACTTCAGTACATATCTAGGAATGTTTTGGATGTTGGATTATTCTAGGTAATAGTTTTTAAGGATGTCCAATATTTTTATAAATCATGTAAGGATTTCCAATTCATTGGAGGTATTTCCAAAAATAGGAAATTCCCCAACAACCTTTGATTTTTTGAAAAATATTTGATGTATGGGATATAAAATTCAAGGATCCATTTACTATTTCTTTTTGAAATACTTATATTCTCTTGGGATTATATTATGTTTCTAAATGGATTGAATCTCAAGAAACTAGAATTGATGTTATTTAGTATTAGGATGTGCATATCAATCTGAATATTCTTTGTTCATTGTTGGTTATGGAGTCATGTATCATTTATAATGTTTATTTGACACACTAATCACATATATATAAGAAGTTATATCTCAATTATTTTCCCATTATTTCCTTTCAGGTGGTTTCTTATGATGCAAGTTCATGGACAATCGACTTCTGTAATAGACCAACGATGTCTGTTTACTCAGCGATTCATATTTCACTGTCCATAATTTTATAAACCTTTACACTAGATACACGTTTAATGAACTATATTTCATTTTATTAATTCATATTCTTCATTGTTATACTTGGATTCATTGACAACCTAGTTTTCAATACCTTTCATAATATCCTTTTGTAAATTCAGCTTACTGAGGTCAAATCCCCAGCATATTATTAAGATATTTTTACTAATAATCATTCAATATATCATAGTTTTATATTTTTCATGTTACTCCTTTGAGTTTTCTTTAGGCTGATAATGAATTTATTGAATCTATTAATGTTTTTCTAAGGGGTAATTGATCTGATTTACACAATTTATTTTCTTACATGCTTTTCTTTAGCAATATTTGCTTAATCCATCATGTATACATTGATTCTTGATGATTTCTTTATGATGATATTAAATATATTAACTGATGAGGACTACAGGAAGAATGTAAACATAACAACATCCATATTCCTAATATGACAAATAGATAATGATTTTTTGTTTTCAAATATAAGATTTTATGTCACTATTATGTTATCTTTGTTATTGGATCAACTTTATGCTATTAATATAAATGTTTTATATTACTATAACAACTTATGTAATTTAAGATATAGAATAATAAATGTATGATTAACTTCTCAAAAAAATTATTGTTAATAAAAATCTTCTATTACACTTTCATATTTATTACTCACAGATAATCCAATGTGGGTATATGATAAGCTTTAAATTGATAATATCATACAGAGTAGTGAAATGTCATTCAAATATTACCCTTCTCTGTTCTTACTAGATAACTCCTCTTCATACTATATAAATATGCGAGTTACATAAGAGAGCTTAATTACTAAATGTAAAATCTATAAAAAGAGTATAATCATCCAGAATGTTAGCAGGACACTAAAAAAGCAAAACTACTTACTATAATGACTATAACAACTGCTTCTACTTGGGTTTTTTTATTTCTTCAAGGTTATGGTGGGACATGAAAAACATATATATGGAGGGATTTATGTTTTTTATTTCCACATTATAAGCAAATAGCCCTGTAAATTATCCTTTTAGAGTTCTTTCATATTTTTATTTTTATTTATTGAGTCCACTTTTGTCTTTTCTTAATCTATTATGTTAGAAGGTTCTTTTTCGATTGAATATTATTTTATAATAATTTATTCACATACAGGGATCTCTCATACAACTCAATGACGGGGAACTTACCTCACAGTTTCGGGTTGCTTTCAAGCCTTGGTACACTGTAAGCAACTGAGACTTTAGTTAAGATAATTATCATTTTTTTAATGTATTTATGGCTTTATTCAGGTATTTAAATATAAATCAATTAACTGGTCTAATTTATGCCCTTTCTAGCATTCCCCTTGATGATTTTTAAGTTGATGGTATGTTTAAACAACACTTACTTGAATTGACATCTTTCTAGTTTTCATAGTTTTTGTTACCATATAATTAATCAGATTTCACTACTTTAGTTTGTATGAATTCTAAGAATCCTTAGTGCAAAGTCTTTAATCTTTTCTTGCTTTTACTGATGCTATCAGGAATGTTTCAAACAACCAATTTATTGGACCTTATTTGTGTATCATTGTGACATTGTTAGCACTTTGTGGACCACCCTTGTTATCTTTATATAGATTGTTACTATTTTATTTATTTTACTTTATATTCACTAACCCAACATATTATGGGATATATTAAAGTAAATATTTTTAGTGAATAACTTAATTTTATGCTCATTTCACACACATGTATACAGATTGTTACTATTTTATTTATTTTATAGGTCTTGTGTTTTTTTATTTTCAAGAGAATGATTTTTTTCTAATTTTGTATTTGAATGTTTGAATTTTTTCAAGTTTTATGGTTTCAGGTTTATAGGTTGCATGGTTTGAAGGCTTGTAAGCTATCAGGTTTGGAAGTTATAAGTTGATAGTTTGTGCATTACACATTTACATGTTACTAATTTTCTGGTTTTTTGGTTGTTAGGTTTGTGGGTTTTAGTTGCTAGGTTTATAGGATGAAGGTATTCTTATTTGTAAGGTATGCATGATGGAGATTCAAAGGTTTCCATGTTTATAGATTTTAATATTTTTAGGTTATAAGATTACATGTTTACATATCATTTTACAGATTGGTTTACAGGTTTACGGATTGTTTTACTGGTTTACAGGTTTACATATTGTTTTATAGGTTTACTAATTTTCGATGTTTTTAGTTTTGTGGGTTTTAGTTGCTAGGTTTGGATTGTTTTATAGGTTTATAGATTGTTTTATAGGTTTTAAGTTTACAGGTTATAAGATTACAGGTTTTTCATGAAGGTATTATTGTTTTTAGGATGAATGTATTATTATTTTTCAATGTTTTTCATGTTTTACAGATTGTTTTACAGGTATTATTTTTTTTAAGGTATGCATGATTGTTTTATAGGTTTCCATGTTTATAGTTTGTTTTTAGGTTATAAGATTAAAGGTTTGTGGGTTTTACATATTTTTTTCAAAGTTTTCAAAGGATTCCATGTTTGTTTTTAAGGTATGCATGTTTGGTTTACAGATTGTTTTATTAATTTTAGGTTACATGTTCTGTTTACATGTTACTTCAAGTTACTGGTTTTCAAATTGAATGTTGTGGGAGGTGTGCAGGAGAAGGGGGTGGGGGTGCTAGTGCAGGGTGGGGAGGGGGGAGGGGGAGGGGGTGTAGTGAGGAGGGGGAAGGGGTGGGGTGTAAGGTGCAGGGGGTGGGGGTGGGGCAGAGAAGGTGTGCAGGAGCAGGGGATGGGGACTACTGGTGTAGGGTGGGGGGGTTGTCTAGGGGGAGGGGTGTACAGTGAGGAGGGGGCGGGGGGGTGGGGTGCAAGTTGCAGGGAGGTGGGGCAGGGGAGGTGTGCAGGATCAGGGGGTGGGGGTGCTGGTGCAGGGTGGGGGAGCTGTGGGTGGGGGGAGGGGGGATTTGGTAGTGTCCTCCCAATAGCAAGCACGGTGAACCGTGATGGTTTTTTTTTATGCAGTGGAAAGGCCTATATCCATAGTTTTAAACTGTGGATAAAGCCCTATATCCACTGTTTGAACCGTGGCTATAAACCTATAGCCACGATTTAAAATCGTGGCTATAGGGCTTTAGCCACAGTTCTATAAACTGTGGCCTTTATTGGCATGGCTATAGGGATATAGACACGGTTTCAAACCATGGCTATAGGCTCTGACCTATAGCCATGCCAATACCAGCTGAGGTTCATGAAACTGTGGCTATAACCTATAGCCATGATTTTTGGGCCTATAGCCATGGTTTAGAACCGTGGCTATAGCCTAAATTTATAGTAGTGGGAATGTGCGGTCAACATGTCTAGCCCCACCCAGATCTTTCCATCAGTGCAGACATATGGGACACTTGAATCTGTTTTGTAGGGCCACATATTCCTATCAGAGTGGTGAAAGATCTATATCTCCTAGAAGAATGTTATCCTAGTCAGATCTGTCTAGGATGGCAGGATCTTCATTTAGTAGTTGTGGTGGTAGGACTAGATCATCTTCTATGAATATTCAATTCAAGGAAGAAAAATATGCTAGTAGTTTTTTCTAGACTCAGGTAGAGACAAACCTTCTTTATGTTGTGGATCAGGAACCAATGGGAATAGAGACAGGTCCTGCGACAGTTCTAGGTATTGTTTTTATTGCATATTACTTAGATATTATTTTGTTTGACATTGGTGGTTCATATTATTTTATCTCTTTTTGTCTCATGGATGTGCTAAAATTTCCCACTGAGCTTATATCGTATGTGATGGAGTTGGTGACGCCACTTGGTAAGAAGCGAGAGCAGGGTTTCAGGTGTCTATCCCATGGATTCACCATATCAGGGGTTGAACTGGAATGGGATTTCCTTTTTTTAGAGATGCACCTCTTTGATATAATCTTTGATATGGATTGGATGGTGCATTTTCAGGCACACATTTATTTTTATAGGTGGTTAGTGAGTTTCGTGGAACCCGATGGTAGTACCCAAGTTTTTCATGGTGAATGGTATTCTCGATCAAGTCATGTTGGACTCTCACTTCTGGAATTGGGAAATATTTTTTTTAGTTATCATCGTTCGCACTGGAGGGTGGTGGTGGTGGTCCTGAGGGTGGATTACCTATTGTGGTGGATGAGTTCCCAGAGATTTTTCCAGAGGATTTATTAGGTTTTCTTCTAGAACAAGATGTGGTTTTCTCTATTGATTTGGCACTAGGAACACAGTTGATATCTCTTCCCTCATATCGTAAATCCCCCCCTGAGTTTAGATATTTAAATATATAGATAGATGATTTGGAATCCAAAGGATTCATTCACACGATCATCTCACCTTGTGCCACCCCAGTTATGTTCACAAAAAAGGCCGATGGACCTCTCCGGATATGCATTGATTATCAGAAGCTAAATAAGGTGACCATTAAGAACAAGTAACCTTTTCCAAGTATTGATGACATTTTCAATCAACTTAAGTGGGTGGGGTGGTTTTCAAAAATTGACTTACATTCTGGTTATCACCAAGTCAGAGTGAGAGAGGTGAATGTTCTGAAAACAACTTTCCAAAGTAGATACAACCATTCTGAATATTTTTTCATGTCTTTCAGGTTGAATAATGTTCCAATGGTCTTCATGGTGCTTATGAATAGAGTTTTCCATCAGTATCTTGACTCATTTTCTATGCTATTCATGTATGACATCCTAGTTTATTCGAGATCTGAGGAGGACCATGAGTGGCATTTGAGGATCATATTGGGCACTCTTCAGGACCATCGTCTTTATGAAAAGTTTTCGAAGTCCACCTTCTGTATTAGGGAGGTTAAGTTTCTAGGCCATGTAATCTTAGAATAAGGGGTTTTGGTAGACCTTAAGAATATTGGTATAGTGATTTCATGGTAAGAGTCGAAGAATGTTTTTGTGATCATGAGATTTTTGGGCCTGACATGGTATTACAATTAGTTTGTTTGAGACTTCTCTTGTATTGATTTTTCTATGAAGGTTCTCACCCAGAAAGGGTTAAAGTTTGAATAGATCCCTGAATGCCAAGATTCCTTTGAGGAGCTTAAGAGGTGGTTGACAACCACCCCTATTTTGATCCCACCAGAATCTGGAAATGGGTAGGTGGTTTATTGTGATGCCTTGTGTATGGGTCTTGGTTGTGTGCTGATGCAGAAGGATCATGTACGGGATTATGTTTCTCTCCATATTCGACCACATGAAAATAAATACCTGACCTATAACCTAGAGTTATTAGTAGTGGTTCATTCATTAAAGATGTGGATCCAATATATTTTGGGGAATAAGTTTGTGGTTTATTCTAATCATAAGAGCTTATCCTAAATTTTCTCACAAAAGGATCTAAATCTAAGGAAATTTTTTTGGGTTGAGTACCTTAAGGGGTTTTATTTTGATATATTCTACACCCCTAGTAAAGATAATTTTGTGGTAGATGCTATGAGAATAAAAATTCTAGTGCAGTCATTGAAAGAATCCAGTGATTAGTGGACTTTTATGGGGCTTTTTTCTTAGATGCACTTGGAGACCAAGGATCACAATAGAGGTTCATTATTGTATAGTTTTTAGTTGAATCCCTATATTATAGAATTATTTTGGAAGGTGAATCCTAATGATGATTTGTTCTAGCATTCTATGCAGTTTCTTCATGGTGGAGAGACACCTTGTGATTTTTCATTGTATCATGATGGATTTTTTTGTTTTAAGGGTTTCTTTGTGGTTCCATTGTCTATGATGAAGGTGGTGATGTAGGATAGCCACCAGTATCATTGGTTTTTTCATATTGGTGCTACCATGATGTATTATGATGTGTGTTTGTAGTTCTGGTATCCAAGTATGAGGCGAGATATAGCTGACTTCATATCGTGGTGTTATACATGTCAGTTGGTAAAATTAGAGAACCAAAGACCCATTGGTTTACTTCAGCCACTACCTATTCCTACTTGGAAGTTGGATTATATCACCATGTACTTTATTGTTTTCTTACCTCATACACCCTGGGGAAATAATTTCATTTGGGTAGTGATTGGTGTCTAACCAAATCAACCCATTTCATTCCAATCAGAGATTAAATGAAGGTGGATGATTTGGGTCGATTATATGTTCTGGTGGTTGTGAGGCTTCATGTTGTTTAATTGATAATTGTTTCTGATAGGGACACTCATTTTACCTCACAGTTCTGGGAAGTCATTCAAAAAAAAATGGGTACATAAGTCAAGTTGAGTGCGGAAATACCATCCTCAAACGGATGGCCAGATAGAGTGGGTGAATCAAATTTTGGAATACATACTCCGAGCATGTGTGTTGGATTTTAGTGGTTTGTGGGATAGTTATTTGGGATTTCTTTAGTTTTATATAATAATATTTACCAAACCCTGATTTTTATGCCTCCTTTTGAGGTGTTTTATGGTCAGTCATGTCGGTCCCCTTGGTGTTGGGTTGAGGTGGGTGAGTCTTCGCTGATGGGACTGAGCCTTGTACAGGAGACTTATGAGAAATTCAAGTTGATCATAAAGTGATTATTGAAATATAAGAGTTTTTATAAGTCTTATGTATATCATATATGCCGATATTTTGGAGTTTTTCAAGGGTGACCAATTTTTTTTGAAAGTGGCGCCTCGCTTGGGTCATCATCTTTTGGGTAAGAAAGGGAAGCTAACACAGAGTTATGTCAGACCTTTTGAGATTACCGAGGGGGTTATTAAAGTGGAATATAGGTTAGATTTTACTTCTCATTTGGTATTAATTCATGACATATTCCATATCTCCTAGTTGAAAAAGTATAACCCAGATATGTGTCATATGCTGAATTGGGAAGAGTTAGAGTTGGAGCCAGAATATTCAGTCTTTGAATGGCTAGTGCGGATTATAGATTCCTAAGATAAAGTGATTCATGGAAGTATATTATGATGGTCCTAGTTCTTTGGTAGAACAGTAATGATGTGCATGATACTTGGGAGTGGAAATATTGGTTTGAAGAAGAGTACCCATTTTTATTCTTTGATCAAGCTTCGAGTTGACTTTTCAGGGGTGGAAAGTTTTCATGGTGGAGAGAATTGTCACATATGTGTTTTCATTTCTAGTTATTAATCTAGTTTTATTGATCCTATGTTTATCCTTGAGTTTTTATGGGATTTTTTGATGAAAAATGGGAGTTTTAGGTTAACAGTAGGTGGTGCATGGTTGGTGCACGGTTTGGAAAACTGTGTGCCCTTGGCTAGGAATTCGTGTGGCCAAGTATCATTTTTGGATAGAGGAAAACCACACGGTTTGTAGGACATGCAAGAAAACCATGCGTATTTTCCCTATTGGATAGTGAGGGGTTCACGGTTACCACACTATTTGGAAAACTGTGTAGGAAAACCATGTTCCATGTTTAAGTCATTAAAATTTTTAAAATGATGATTGTGTCCCCTCAATATTTAACCCTAAATCCCTTATTTTCTTTACCAATTGGGATTTACAACCCTAGGTGTATCCAACCCTCCTCCTTTATCCTTTAGACCTCCATTTTTATGGTGTATTTGGTGGGAAATCTCCAATAAACTCCAAGTAAGTCCCTTGTTTCTTAATTTATTCCTCTTTTCTAGGGTTTCTCTTCTTCTTTTCTAGGGTTTCGTATCTACAGTGGGTTGTGTGACCTATTTAAGGTTAGATATAGATTCTTAGGGTTTAATATTTTTTTTGGTTTAATATTACCTTTATAGGGTTCCTTGGTGGTGTGGTTGTGGTTTATCACCGATTGTATTAAGTTTCTAAACTTAAGGTAGGTGGTTCCATGATTAAACATTATTTGTTGATTTTTATATTCTTTCTTTTATTCTTTTTTATGTTCTATGTATTATTTATGAGGTGAGAAATGTGTTTTGGAAAGGATTAAATATTTAAATGGGTTTAAATATGTTTTTTTAAAGGAAATGGATTGTGTTACATGTGTATTTCATGTGTGACTCCTTGTTTTACTTCTTAAAGGTGTTTGATAAAATGTGTGAATAGTGTGAAGCATATTTTGAAATGTTTTTATTGTGTGTTTATATTTTAAAGTTGGCTTGGTTAGGGAAATAGTGATTTATCAAGTTTTTTTATATTTATTGTCTTATTCATGGGTGAAAGTGATGTTTTATGTGATGTGTGGAATGGAAATTGAGTGCAAAAGGAATCCTAGGTGACTAGGTGGGAGTACTAGGACTAGTATTTTAGTTATATCAGTGGGGTTGAGGCCTAGTTATTTCTATTGGGATTGATAATACAACAATAACTAAACTGTGATGATTGGATACCACTAGAATTTTGGATAGATTACTCTCTAGTGGATCATGCATGAGGACGATGATTAGTGTGGTTATTATACCATATTTCACTGAGATATGAGGTACCTAGTGTTCCATTATAGCTAGTTCCTATATAATTTTCTGTGACTTAGTGCTATTTTGTAATATCATGCCTATCATTGGCATACAATTCACTTCATTGGTTATTTCAAAAGTAAATAATGTTTCCCTTTAAAGTATTTTTGTAAAAAAAAATCTAACTTTTCTTTTTATAAAACTTTCATGTTAATTTATCTTATAATGTTTTTCCATGTAATCTCTTTTTTTGGGTGGAATTATAATAGGCTTTGTCTCACATCCTGTATACACCTTTGGGTGTATGTAGATTTGGTTATGTTTGACTCAAGTAAAGGAAATATGTATGGAGATTATGGTTTGAGTTTCTAGTGGTCTTCCTCATATAGGTTTTGGTGGTGGTGGTGTCTTGAGGGTGATGTCCCTCTTGTCATATGCTGGTTTTAGGATAGTTTTTTGTTCCCATTTTTTTATAGACCTTTTTTTCTAAAGTTGTAAAACCTTGAATCTGAAAATTGTCATGTATTGTTTGAATTTGGTTATTTATCATTGTGTTATTTATTTATATTGGTTATTTATGCTTATTTAAATGGGAGAAATTGTTCCTAACAAATATTTTGATACCTAGGCACTACTTTCCATCCCGTGGGGATCAGGAATGCCTTTTGGGACATGCCATGAACCGGGTTGGGTGTCGGGTTGGATGACACTCCGGGTTGGTTCATGATAGGATTGTATGTTATTTATCACTATATTATTTCTTAATCACTTCTTTTAATTGATAATTTTGTTTGATGATATTAAAACTTCTCCATACTTGATGAATTTTAAGGCCACACACTTTAATTTCTAATAAAAACATTTACCTTAGAGTTATCATAAAAATGATCCTTCAAGTGTATAGGTTATTATTATTAGGGTGTGTGGGTATTAAACTAGTAAGTGATGATGTTAGTTTTACTTCATTTAATGAACCCATCTCAAATTTAAGAAATTTTAATAGTTTAAAAAGGAATTCATCCAATCCACCCCAAGCGATAACCTAGCATCATTTGATTCTCTAAAATTGAATTCACTTAGGTCTATTAGTTTTAATTTAAACCATATCAAAACAAACCAAAGTTTCCTACTTCATATAAAAAAACAATACATATAATGTATGTGTCTATAGGTTTCTTCTTAGGTCTCTAAGGATTTGATATCCCAATTTACACTACAAGCGACCACTTCAACCCTAAAAACTTGGGTAAATTTGGTTGAGACCAAAATTTTGGCACCATTTTCAGGGACCTAAGTAAGTTATCTTATACACTATCATCCTTTTCTAACCCCAAATTCTCTATCCTTGCCCCCATTTATCTCATCTTTTCACATTTCAGTTTATGTGTGTCCTTAGAATATCAAATACTATATTTAGTCTACCAAATGAAGTCTATTCAACATTACCCCTTCATAAACTCATGTTGGAATCAAATGGGAAATAAATATTGAGAAAATGATTACCCTATACCCAATGAGATGTATAATCATTTTGATGATGACTGTTTAAAGGGTCAATTTTCTACCCTCTCAATGATGATCGAAGAGATCAATCATAGGTAATTCCATGATGGTAAAACTCCTGTAAAATATGTTACACAAACATTTCTTGAAAAATTTTGTATTAAAATGGAGAGAATGAATTTGGAGGTTTCATCTTTGAGATTAGAACTACAAATCATTAAAACTTGTGAGGAACACATCCCTACACCGATTGTCCTTGCATAACCTTATGTTGAGTATCTAGTTTCCCACAAACCTCTCATGAATTTACTAAATAATGAACCTTTGGATTTTGGGTAGCTGAAGAGGATCAATGAATTATTAATGGGTCTTTAAATCAATAGTAAATTGATTTTATGTATTCATAAGAGGGTAATTTGACATCATGGATTGAGTTTCCTGAATATAGATCCAATTATGATTTTTCAGGACCACTGATCATTGAACCATTGGTAAAAATCACAAAAATTGTGTCCATACCCATTCCTAACACTTCTATGAAAAATTTTGGGGTTGAAACATCTTTTGTAATGGAACCAATTGATTCTAATGTTTTGGGAAAATAAATTGATTTTGATTCTCATTTCTAATTTTATTTAAGAAATTTTAATCAACCCAAACTCAAAATTATTTTCCTTCCTTACCCACTCAAGTATCCCTTCATATGTGATAACTAATACCTTGTGGTTTTCATTCATTATTCTCTTGAAACCAATAAAGTAGGAATTATCCTTGATGTATTCAGAAGAGTGTGAAAGTAATTGGATCAAACATTTTTTATTTTACTTGGATTTTCCCACTCATTATAGAACATAGGTTTATATATGAAACAAATTCTAAAAAAAGAATCAATCTCAATCTAGTATAAGTGGTAAAAAAATATGGTACTTAAAATTCTAAAAGTTTGTATTGGGTAAGTTGGGGGTCCTAGTCGAGCTAACAACTTTAAACTAAGAACTCTCTGAGAGGCAACCCATCTTCTACATTGATTTTATTTTATTTTATTTTATTTTATTTTATTTTGTGTGTTTTTGTGTTTTTTTAAGGTAACCCCATTACAATTTCTAGTTTTATCTAATGTTTATTGTGTGTGAGATTTAATTGTTGATGTGGTCTATTATTTTCAAATAAAACACATGCCTTCTAGAATTCAAACCTGGCCTTCAATCATCCCTGATGAGTCTATTTGTGACATGAATCCAAAGTGATCAATTTATTATTGACGGGTTAATAACTATAAACCAAGTGAATTCATTCCATAATTATCATTTTTAAAATTTTATTTTGGAACCCCTATCTTATACTCCATTCCCCTTCTATATTTTCTTTTCTTTAAGAACTGGGGATAATGTTATTATAAGTTGGGGGTAAAAATAAAGAAAAAAAATCCATGTAAAATAAAATTGTGTGTTCATAAATGTAAATAAAAAATTATTTAACATTGAACATGATAATAAATGTTTCACACTTTGAAACTAAATATCAAATAATTTTACAAGCCTTGATTCTAATTTGAATGAAATTTTATGTTCACAAACATAGATTTTGGAAAGTGTAGTTGTCTAATGTGATTTTTCACCATTTATATTTTCATCTAATTAATAAAAAATTCACAACACATGAACTTTGGATTGTGGGGTATTAATTTGATTTCTTTGGGTCCCATAATAAATAGCATAGGTTTGGTTAATGTTTTAATTTTAACTTGGGTATTCAAAAAAATCAATGAAAAAAAGTGTTCTTAAAAAACAATAATAAATTTGAACATAGAGTAATGGATTGACCTAATGTGTGGATTTTGGCACTTAGGGATCATGAATCCATAGTTTTCGGGCCCATAGTTGGGCATTTTATCTCTATTTATGGAAATTTGAATTTTTTTGATTTAGTTAACTTGAGATTATGCTCAAGTATGTGAGATTCACTTGGTTACCTAAGGTCTTTGAGCATGGGAGTCATCGGAAAAGTCTCTCTCCATGGGTTGAATTGATTGAGTTCAATTTTAATTACCATGGAAAATTACAAAAAAAACAAAAAACAAAAAAATTAATTCTCATATTAATATTAAAATTTCATTCCACCTAGAACTTCCATCTTTTCCCCCTTGAATAAAAATAAACCTCATGTCTATTGTGACACAAAACACATCATCATTCTTAATTGAAATTGGATAAAATATGATGATAAATTTGAAAAAAGGAATGGTATTGGTCTTGGGATATTCTTTTGAACCTAGCTTGTTTAAAATGATTTTTATTGGTTTTATAATTGTTTGATGTGAATTTGAAATGGTAAGCATTTTTTATTAAAATGTTTTTGGAAAAGAGAATTTTTAATTTCATATTTTGGAGAAACATTTTTCTCAGGACTAGAAAAACTCAAGTTGGGGGGTGTGATTATCCAATGAAAGAGTCTAATATTAATTTTATATTTTATAAGACTCATGTTCTTCACTATTCATAAATACTGTTTTTGTGCATTCTAAAAATTGACCATTATTTCACATTATGATTATAATTCCTTCTTAAAATGCATTATTACATGGTAAATTTTTGAACACCTCCTAAAACACCCAATGGTCTTGATTTTATTTTAATATTTTATTTTTAGGTATCTCCTATTATAAGGAAAAATTCATCCTTTTGGATCACTTTTATATTCACATTGGATGACCACCAAAGTGGGCCTTGAACTAACAACATTCTAGGAAAAATGAATTGGACAAAAACCCAATAAAATGATTGTAACAACTATGATCCATGCCCAATAAATTTAAAATTTGAACTAGATATAGATTAAATCCTAGTAAACATTTAATTAAATAGTTGAACAAGATAATTATGATGTTTCAATGGATTTATAGGTGTCCCAAGTTTAAGATGAAACTTTGGGCCAGATTTTGTGGCCCAAAATTACATCACACCATTTCAATCATGTCTCGAATCCCCAACATCCAGTTGGGATAAAATTTTATATGATTTTAGGGGACATCATGATATTAATTTTTTTCTTCTATCTCCCACCCCAATTCAGCCATCTATAAGTTCCTCTATTTGGTGGATTCCAGTTGGCTCCAATTTTAGGTCAAGGGTGGAAAATCCCACATTCCACAAACTTTCCACCACCCTAGTCCTACCACCATTAATTGGGGCGACTTACACTATTGAGGGATCAACCCAAGGCTTCAAAAAATCCTATTTAAGGTAGTGGTGTTATAGGATTTAATGATTATTTTCGCTTTGTTTCATTGTAATTTTATGTTTCCTCTTTGTCTTTGTAATTTTCTTCTTTCAATTGTAAGTTATTTGAATCACCTTAGTCTCTTAATAAAACTTCTTATTCTTCTCATTTTCTATTCTTTTTGTTAACATGTTGATACTGTTTCATTAATATGTGAATTTATTTACATGAAGAAGAGAGAAATCATTCAAATAACATTGTAGTGTTCATTAGTTCATTGTTTTTCACTTATTCAATTATGCCCTCATGAGTCTACTTCCCGCTTCCATTGAGATCATAGTATCAATGGAGGTTTAACCCACTTCTGGTTTGATCCAAGGGAGTATCAAGGGGATGGATTGGATTTTATTTCTCACTCTATTAATTCCTAATCAATTCTTTTAATTGATATTTTTTTTTTGAAAATTTGTTGAATTTTAAGGTCACACACTTCAAGTGATAATACAAACCTTTACCTTGGAGTTCTCATAAAAATGATCCTCTAAGTGTATAAGTGATTAGTATTAGGGTGTGTAGGTATTAAACCAGTAAGTGATGATGGTAGTTATACTTCTTTGAATGAACCCATCTCAAATTTAAGAAATTGAAATAATCTAAAAAAGAATTCATCCAATCCATACCAAGCGATAACATAGGATCATTTCATTCTCTCAAATTGAATTCACTTAGGTCTATTAGTGTTAATTTAAAGCATCTAAAAATAAGCCAAAGTTTTCCACTTTATATCCAAAAACAATATATAGAATGTATGTGTCTGTAGGTTTATTATTAGGTCTCTTAGGATTCGACAATCCAAGTTACACTACAAGCGACCGCTTCAACCCTAAAAACTTGGGTAAATTTGGGTGATACCAACACCTGAACCCTCAATACATACTTTAGTCCATTCCAGAGTCTAAACCATATCACAATACCATGTTTATCATTTATCATTTCATTTTACATCATATCACGGCCAATTGGAACCATAGTCCAATGCTAAATCATGGGCATAAAACGTATGTCTAACACCCCATGGGTATTTGGAGCCTCAGTCCCTGTCCCACACCTCAATGTCACATGGGTATTTGGCACCTTAGTCCCTATCTCATACTTATATCTCATATGGGTATTTGGAGCCTCAATCCCTATCCCACACCTTGTTTATCACATATGGGTATTTGAAGCCTCAGTACGTGTCCCACACTAATATACCACATATGGGTATTTGGAGCCTCAATCCATGCCCCACACTCGTATATCACATATGGGTATTTAGAGACACAGTCCATGTCCCACACTCGTATAGCACATATATCACATCATTCAAAGTTAATCAATATTAACCATTTCTATCAACATTTCACATCATGAAATATCATTATAATTTTAACACAATGGTTATGGTTCTTCAATTTAATCTCATGAAATAATATGAACAATTCACTATTAAAACATTTTGCATCATTTTACCATATAACCCATTAACCCATCATAGTTAAGTCAACCGTCCCTTAATCCCTGTTATCAATTAATCCATAAACATATTAATTGATCAATCACACAACTTCAATTTCTCATCAATTCTACAATCACACATTCCATTAATTAATTCACCAGTTAATTAATCCAATTTCATAGTCCCAATATCCCATTAATTAATTCATAAATTAATTAATCCAATTTCACAGCCCCAATATCCCATTAATTAATTCAACAATTAATTAATCCAATTACACAATCCTAATATCCCATTAATTAATTTACCAATTAATTAATCCAATTTTACCAATTTCACAATCACAACATTCTATTAATTAATTCACCAATTAATTAATCCAATTCCATGTTTCCATAAATTAATTAATCAATTAATTTATTCAATTCAAGATTAAATTTCCAAACATGTAAATTTAAATCTAAAAACACACACATGCAATTAGAATCAAGGCTATGGGATTTGTAATTTAGACCACCTACTTCAAGATCTTTAATGGACGCCAACCAACGAAATTCCCCGATTAAAGCAGAACGGTCAATTACGCAATGAAGAACGAGATCTAGATCCAAAACCTAGATCCAAGACCAAACAAACTAGATATACCAAAACCTAGATCTAGATCCGTAATAAACAAAAGAAAATTCCCCTTCAAAGGATGAGAGTAAAATGGTAGAAGGATAGGAAACCAAATAGGATGACAATCTCTTACTGAGAGAGGTTCATATCTTCAATCTGGGCTTCAAATCATCAAGAACAGGGCTTGTAAGGACTTTGAGTATGTCTAGGAACCTCCAACGAGGTTTAAATATTATTCTCGTACGTGGTTTAATAATTATTCCCATACGTGGTTTAATAATTATTCAAGGAAGCCTAAATTGTTTTAATGTTGGAGGAAGAATAAAATAAAACAAGTACACGCCGTGTATCAATGATTACACGCCGTATAGTTTTATTTTGAAAACAAGTACACGTCGTGTATTATTAAATGTACACGCTATGTAGTTTTCATTTTGGAAAGGAAATGAATAAATGAAAACAATATATACACGCCGTGTACATTGAATGTACACGTCGTGTAGTTTTCAATGAAAAACAAGTACATGCCGTGTATTTATTAATACACGCCGTGTAGTTTTTCCAGTTGGGATTTTGAGGAAATATTTTTTTATTAAATGATATTTATTATAATCAGAGTGAGAGCATGTCAAGGAACTAATTATTCGACATGGGGGGGTTTTCAATAAGAGTTAATGAAATAAATGAAACGCGTAACGCGTTTATTTATTTTCATAACTCTACAACCTCAAACTCTATTATAAATATCCTCACAACCCAAATCATTTCCAACATAAGATAATCATTGTGCACAATAATTCTGGAGAATTATTTAAAGGCCGAAAGAACCTCTTCCTCCAAGAACGCTCTCAAGACCAAGAGAGATCCTCTTCCATCGGATCAAGATGATCTAAGGCGGACAACGCAAGAAAATGTTTCTCCACGCTAGCACCCGAAGACACCTTTGGCGACGTCCCGAGATACGAGGTACATGTGTGGATCACCGCTAGAGGAAGTCTACACTTAGATTCTATGACGCAACGATGAATCACATTGGAATGTGATCAAGAACATCAACGAAGAAAGAACACCCAAAAGTTATTTATTTTAAATTTATTAAATTAATTATAATCAACCTGTAATGATCCTACTTTGTGGTTCTGAGACTTTCCTTTTCTTTGTCCATTTCTGTGATTCGATCCATAGAGACTGGCATTTATCGTCGTATTGATCCCAGATTGATCATTTTTAATGAAAAAACACCAAGTGGGCACATCCACCCATGCGCTTCCACTGCGCCCTGAACCTTAAAATGGTATCAGAGGGAGGTTACAAAGTTGATTATAGTTATTTAATTTTTGTTGATAATTTACGCAATTATATTTGATTCAATTCGAAATAAATCATTCTATAAATCTGAATAAACGAGATATGTTCTTCCTCCTTCATTTCTCGATTCATATCACAGAAATGACCTTTTAATTTTAATTTTTGATTAAAATAAAAACAAGGAACTCATCCGGAGGAGCCGCTCTTTCTGTCTGTACAACACGGGAATACACGGCGTGTAATGAAAACTACACGCCGTGTACTTAGGTTCAACGAACCGGCACTGGTCCGCCAAACCATGCCATGTTAATTGAGTATACCTATGTATTTATTACCCCGTGTTGACTAGAAATGAACGGCGCTTGGAAAACAGGAATACATGGCGTGTATGTTGGAGCAACACGCTGTGTAGTCCGATTAGGCCCAAGTGAAACCGTGTACAAAGGAGAAGCCGCGTACCACGTACACGGGATCGTCAGGCCGGTTACCCTGTAACAAGGAAGTACATGCCGTGTATGATTTATCTACATGTCGTGTACTCCAAAATTTATAAAGTACAGAAAACACACCAAATCCCCCAGCATGTACTTTGGATAAAGGGTGAAAAGAAATACATGCCGTGTAAATATAAACTACACGCCGTGTACTTTCCAGAAATTTCACCAGGTTTCCTCCAAAAGTACAAAGACATGTACAAGGAATATGGATGAGAAGAATCTCAAGGAAATTCATAAAGGAATTTAAGATACAGAATTGATTAATTATAAGATCATAATTAATTGAATTCGAGCGCGGATTATCTTAAATGAAAGAACGATTAAAAGAGTTTGAATTCTAAATATGCGTAAATGTTGTTGCATGTTATGGATGATCATGAGCTAGACCAAATACCCCTTGTATGTGTGTATGGTTTCATTTAAATTTGTTTAATTTAAATTCGTTGGCCTGCGAGCCTTCTTCCAATAAAATGTAGGGCATGCGTGCCCATGGTTTCTTTAATGTAAATCCCATGTAATGGAGGATCTCTCAAGCCAGAGGAGACGGTTTGAAATCTGAAGCTGAGGTGAAACCAACCCAAGAAGATACAAATGTGGATAGGTGGGAGCTGCAAAACACGAACCATCAGGTTCAAGGTGTTTTCCCTAGGTCAGGGTTAGCTTATCAAAACCACTAGATAAGCTAACCAATAGAAGCTCATGATCATGCCATCTTATTTTATTTCTGTCTGATTTCAAGGTTTATTTATTATGTATGTGTTGTCATGATCACATAATTAATAAAATGAACAAGCATGCAAAGATGGAATAAAATAAAAACCAAACTATGCGTAAACATTATCAGAACATAGTTAATCACTTAATAAAGAATCACTTAATATTAACAATCTTGTGATAATGTAAAACTACGCATAAAGAATAAAATCCCTCAAATACCATATTAAGTCGGACCAAGCCTTCTGTTACTTGATTAATGGAAATACTCAATAAAACTATGTGTTTGACCAACCCTTGTTGGGAAACTTACTTTTATAAAGGAAGCCCTTATGAAAGGTTCCGGGTTGACTTAACCATATTACATTAAGAGGAGTATCCCTTGCTAGACTTGATGTAATATTGGAGGCAAGAGTTGAGGAAATCCAAGTCAGGATTTCATGATTGGGGATTCCAATCAACAGATCAAGGAACTGTAAGCTCACAGTTGACAAAGATCTTCCTACCTAAATACCTTCAAATAGCTTGACCAACCCTTGTTGGGGTTATGCAAAGGGGAATATGTATCCTTGCCACTAGAATGTCAAAGCAACTGGACATTCCGAGTTCAATGGTGAGGGCCATTGGGACTTTATAAAACAATGGGAGAATTAATAAATTCATTTATTATTTTTCATAAAATGTAATCAAGAAAGTACTGATAAATCTGGTCTTTTAATTTGTAGAATCGAAATGAAAAACTCATCAACAACATTTTCTCTGCTATCAATTCTTGATAAAGACAATATCCTCACTGGTAGAAACTTTCAATAATGGTTTAGGTGCCTTCAGGTTATCCTACACCATGAACGAAAGTTTTATGTGTTGGAGTCCTGACTTCTTGATCTGCCTGCCCAAGGGGTGAGTGATGAAGATTTCCTTGTTTATGATCAACATTTGAGTGATGCACTCAACGTTCAATGTTTGATGTTTTCATCTATGTCTAGTGAGCTCATGAAGTCTCATGAAGACATGGATGCCTACAGCATGATCGAGCACCTCCGTGGTCTATACCAGGAGAGAGAAATACAGGAAAGGTTTGAGATCTCCAAGGCTCTATTTCAGAGCAAGCTTGGAGAGGGTGCACCAGATGGGCCTAATGTAGTCAAGCTCATTGGATACATTGAGCGCTAGGAGGTTCTAGGGTTTAAAATCCCCCGAAGAACTGGGTAACGATCTCATTCTTGCATCACCCCCCAGAGGTTCTCAAACTTTTTTGTGAACTTCAACATGAACAACATTGAGAAATCTCTATCTCATCTTCTTATCCTTATTCGCCAAGTGGATAATGACATGAAGCGTGAAAAACCTTCTGTCCTTATGGTGAATAAAAGGAAAGTGAAGGCGAAGAGCTTTAAGCCCAAAGCTTCTTCAAGACCTTCCAAGAAAAGGAGGATCAAAGGGGAGGCAAGGGAACAGGATGTTGTTTGTTTCGCATGTGGCAAGAAGGGCCACTGAAAGAAAAACTGCACCCATCCAAGGAAGCAAGGGGAAGATTTAGGTGCATTTGTTATCAAATGAAATCTATCTATTTCTACTAATTGGGTATTAGATACTGCTTGTGTTTCTCACATCTGTATCCAAATACAGGAACCAAGTAGATTCAGAAAGATTGACCGAGGTAAGGTGGATCTATGAGCAGCCAACGGATCCAGACTTGTTTTTGTAACTGTCAGAGACTACCATCTCACATTGCCTACTAGGATAGTCTTGGTTTTGAAAGGATGTTATTATGTACCCTCTGTAACCAAAAACATCATTTCAGTATCCAGATTAGATACTGATGGATTCATCTTCGAGTTTGGAAGTGGATGTTTCTACTTTTATAAAGATAGAATTTGTTTTGGTAGGGCACATTTATATAATGGCCTTTATGTGTTAGACTACACAAACCAAGTAATGGAAATCGATGAAAAAGTTAATTCACATGACTCATACCACACCCAACTTTGGCATCACCTGCTAGGTCATGTCAATGAGAAACGTTTGACAAAATTGCATCAAGATGGGTATTTATATTCTTTCGAACTAAAACCACTTGGTGTATGTCATGCCTGTCTACAAGGAAAAATGACCAAATCCCCATTTAGTGGGAAAGGTGAAAGGGCTAAAGAGCTTATATAATTAGTTCACACAGATGTGTGTGGACCATTTCCAGTTGAAGCAAGGGGTGGGTTATCGTACTTCATAACTTTTACTGATGATTTTAGTAGATATGGATATATTTACTTAATGAGGTATAAGTAAGATTCTTTTGATCGGTTCAAAGAATACAAGAATTAAGTTGAGAACTATCTTGGTAATAATATTAAGAAACTCCGCTCAGACAGAGGAGGAGAATATCTTAATCAGGACTTCATTGATTTCTTATAGGAGTTTGGGATTCTATCTCAACTCACTCCTCCTTACACACCTCAGTGGAATGGTGTAAGTGAAAGGATGAACCGCACCCTGTTGGACATGGTGAGATCAATGATGAGTCATGTGAGTCTTCCATTATCCTTTTTTGGAGATGCATTACAAAAAACAGCACACATACTAAACCAAGTACCAACTAAACCGATAAATGGTATTCCATACGAGTTATGGAGTGGACGTAAAGCCATGTTATCGAATTTACATGTGTGGGGTAGCGAAGCATTTTTTAAGGCCTCTTCAGGTAACAAACTTACACCCCGAGGCACAAAGTGTATTTTTATAGGATATCCCAAGTAAACAAGGGGATATTACCTATACAAACCCTCAGACAAAAAGGTTATAGTGGAAAGACACGCCATATTCCTTGAGAGGGAGCACATATCCAAAAGAGATAGTGGGAGAGAGATAGACTTCGATAAAGTCGAAGCTCAAGATACACAGGAGTTGGTACAAGAATAGATTCCACAAAGCCCCATGGAAGAACAATCTATTCCAGAGACACAAGAACTGCGTAGGATCATGAGAAAGGTGAGAGAACCAGAATGATATGGTTTTCTTGTCACGAAGGATGGTGACTCATTATTGGTGTACAATGATGATCCTCTTACCTACAAGGAAGCAGTTGAAGAAATAGACGTTGTCGAGTGGCAAGAAGTCATGAATTCTGAAATGGATTTCATATACCAAAACCAAGTCTGGATTTTGGTAGATCCACCAGTTGATGTAAAGCCTATTGGTAATAAATTGGTATTCAAGAAGAAACTAGACATAGAGGGGAAAGTCAGCACCTATAAGGCATGACTGGTTGTAAAAGGTTTTAGACAGCGTCAAGGAATTGACTATGATGAAACCTTTTCACCGGTTGCGATGCTGAAATCCATCAGAATCCTATTGGCCATTTCCGCTTACCATGACTATGAAAATTGGAAAATGGATGTCAAAATAGCATTCCTTAATGAGAACCTCTAGGAAGATGTCTACATGACACAACCTAAAGGGTTTGTGACTCAAAAGGATGCCAACAAGGTATGCAAGTTGCAGAAATCCATTTATAGATTAAAGTAAGCATCAAGTTCATGGAACATTCATTTTGATAAAGCTGTAACAGAATTTGGCTTTGTTAAGAATGAATGTGAGCCTTCTGTCTACAAAAGGCTTAGTGGAAGTGCAGTCATTTTCCTATTTCTATATGTTGATGACATATTACTAATTGGAAAAAAAGTACATGTCTTAAAGTCAGTTAAGGCATGGTTTCATAAATGCTTCTCCATGAAAGACTTGGGCGAGGCGGAATATATTATTGGGATCAAGATCCATCGTGATAGATCCAAGAAAATGTTGGGCCTCAGTCAAAGTACATACATTGACAAGATACTGAAGATATTCAGTATGGAACAATCCAAGAGGAGATTGTTGCCAGTGTCACATGGAATTTATCTTTCCAAGAAAATGTGTCCTCATACACATGAGGAAAGAAATAGAATGGCAAGGATCCCTTATGCATCCGCGATTGGGTCAATCATGTATGTTATGCTATGTATGAGGATAGATGTTTCTTACACATTAAGTGAGGTAGGCAGATATCAATCTGATCCAAGAGACTGTCATTGGATGTCAGTCAAGACTATCCTTAAGTATCTGAGGCGTACTAAGGATATGTTCCTGGTTTATGGAGGAGATGAGGAACTAGTCATCAGAGAACATGTAGATGCTAGTTTCCAGACGGATGAAGATGACATGAAGTCGCAGACTGGATACATATTCAGTTTGAATGGAGGTACAGTGAGCTGGAAGAGCTCAAAGCAAAGTGTGGTGGTCGATTCTACAGTGGAGCCCGAGTATATCGTAGCTTCTGAGGTAGCTAAAGAAGCAGTATGGATGCGAAGCTTCTTCCAAGAGCTGGATGTAGTACCGAGCAGTAAAGATCCTATCACACTCTATTATGATAATACTGCAGTGGTGGAACTTGCAAAAGAGCCAAGGTCACATCAGCGGACAAAGCACATACTTCAGAAGTATCATCTCTTGAGGGATTTATCTCAAATAGGTGAAGTTGCAGTGAGCAGTATTTCCACGGAAGATAACATGGTAGACCCCTTGACTAAAGCCTTGACTCAGCAGAAACATGATCATCAGGTGAGGTCTAGCAGACTAAAAGTCGTAGGCAGTTGGATCTAGTCCAAGTGGGAGTTTGTAAGGGTTGGTGTCCTGAGAACCAACTATTTTGTACTTTGATTACATGAATGTTCACTTATTATATATTGTTCATTGTTCTGCATGACTATAATATAATAATGTCCTGGAATATTTGTTGCATTAATAAGTTCATGGCAGATCCCCGCTATGATGAGAACCTTGAAATGCAATAACAATATTCTTAAATAAAGTTCTGTGGTTGGATGACATACTATAATAGGATACATAGTATACAGACCATCATGTGAGAGTACTCTTAAGAAGATGAGACTCTCTCTCATGGAGTTCTCACTTGGTAATCTTCAAGATGGGAGATTATGATAACAAACCTGCCAATATCAATTCTGCATGTCTTGATTTCATCGGACATTTCTATCTACGATCATGTGTAATGGTCCTTAGACTGGAAGATTATCATTAACTCATGTCATGACTCGCGCACTTAGATTTACTGATGAAAACCGTCACGCAGACAGTTGGCGGGAAGTAGGGTATGTTGGGTGCGTCACGAGTGACATGTTGTTAATGGATAAGTTGGGGAAGGATTTGTCCCTTCCATTTATGGAAGTTGATATCTCATCCCTTTGATTGAAATAGAACTGTCGCATTAAATTCCATGGCCATGGTGTAAACGGCGAGTTTATTTCAGGTAGTCAAAGAACGACGGATCAAGCATATAGGTTTATGACACTGCCATGAAAACTGCTTGATGAGATATTAAGACAAATGGATTAAATTACACAGTAAGAATTCATATGTGGTGATACATCATTGTGGCGTCAACTTCTTTCTCTTGGGTGCCTTGACCCATTGCTAGACAGTAATCTTGGACTTTAGGCAAGCCCGCCTAATTCCAACGAGAAAGAGGCCTAGAGGGTCACACACTAAGTGTATTCAAGTATCTGAAGTAGAATAAAGATTATTCTCGTACATGGTTTAATAATTATTCAAGGAAGCATAAATTGTTTTAATGTTGGAGGAAGAATAAAATAAAACAAGTACACGACGTGTATCAATAATTACACACCGTGTAGTTTTATTTTGAAAACAAGTACACGCCGTGTATTATTAAATGTATACGCCGTGTAGTTTTCATTCTGGAAAGGAAATGAATAAATGAAAACAAGATATACACGTTGTGTACATTTAATGTACATTCCATGTAGTTTTCAATGCAAAACAAGTACACGCCGTGTATTTATTAATACACGCCGTGTAGTTTTTTCAGTTGGTATTTTGAGGAAATATCATTTTATTAAATGATATTTATTATAATCAGTATGAGCGCATGTCAAGGAATTAATTATTCGACATGGGGGTTTTCAATAAGATTTAATGAAATAAATGAAACACGTAACGTGTTTATTTAGTGTCATAACTCTACAACCTCAAACTCGATTATAAATATCCTCACAACCCAACTCATTTCCAACACAAGAGAATCGTTGTGCACAACAATTCTGGAGAATTATTTCAAGGCTGAAAGAACCTCTTCCTCCAAGAATGCTCTCAAGACCGAGAGAGATCCTCTTCCATCGGATCAAGACGATCTAAGGCGGACAACGCAAGTAAAGGTTTCTCCACGCTAGCACCTAGAGACTCCTTTGGCGATGTCCTGAGATATGAGGTACACGTGTGGATCACCGCTAGAGGAAGTCTACACTTGGCTTCTGCGACGCAACGAAAAATCACATCGGAACGTGATCAAGAACATCAACGAAGAAAGAACACCCAAAAGGTATTTATTTTCAATTGATTAAATTAATTATAATCAACCTGTAATGATCCTAATTTGTGGTTACGGGACTTTCCTTTTCTTTGTCCATTTCTGTGATTCGATCCGTGGAGACTGGCGTTTATCGTCGTATTGATCCTGGATTGATCATTGTTAATGACAAAAATCCAAGTGGGCACATCCACCCATGTGCTTCTGCTACACCTGAAACCTTAAAATGGTACCAGAGGTAGATTACAACGTTGATTATAGTTATTTAATTTTCATTGATAATTTACGCATTTATATTTGCTTCAATTTGAAATAAATCATTCTATAAATCTGAATAAACGAGATCTGTTCTTCCTCCTTCATTTCTTGATTCATATCACATAAACGAACTTTTAATTTTAATTTTTGATTAAAATAAAAACGAGGAACTCATCCGGAGGAGCGGCTCTTTCTGTCTATACAACACGGGAATACACGGCGTGTAATGAAAACTACACACTGTGTACTTAGGTTCAACGAACCGGCACTGGTCCGCCAAACCACACCATGTGAATTGAGTATGCCTATGTATTTATTACCTCGTGTTGACTAGAAATGAACAGAACGTGGAAAACAGGAATACACGATTTGTATGTTGGAGCAATACGTTGTGTAGTCCGATCAGGCCCAAGTGAAACCGTGTATAAAGGAGAAGTCGTGTACCACGTACATGGGATCTCCAGGCCGGTTACCGCGTAACAAGTAAGTACACGCCATGTATGATTTATCTACAGGCCATGTACTCCAAAATTTCCAAAGTACAGAAAACACTCCAAATCCCTCAGCGTGTACTTTGGATAAAGGGTGAAAAGAAATACACACCTTGTAAATATAAACTACACACCGTGTACTTTCCAGAAATTTCACCAGGTTTCCTCCAAAAGTACAAAGACCTGTACAAGGAATATGGATGAGAAGAATCTCAAGGAAATTCAGAAAGGAATTTAAGATAAAGAATTGATTAATTATAAGATCATAATTAATTGAATTCGAGTGCGAATTATCTTAAATGAAAGAACGATTAAAATAATTTGAATTCTAAATATGCGTAAATGTCATTGCATGCTATGGATGATCATGAGATAGACCAAAGACCCCTTGTATATTTGTATGGTTTCATTTAAATTTGTTTAAATTAAATTCATTGGCTGACAAGCCTTATTCCAATAAAATGTAGGGCCTGCATGCTCATGGTTTCTTTAATATAAACCCCATGTAATGGAGGATCTCTCAAGCCAGAGGAGACGGTTCGAAATCCGAAGCTGAGGTGAAACCAACCCAAGAAGATACAAAGGTGGACAGGTGGGAGCTACAAAACACGAACCATCAGGTTCAAGGTGTTTTCCCTAGGTCGGGGTTAGCTTATCAAAACCACTAGATAAGCTAACCAATAGAAGTTCATGATAATATCATCTTATTTTATTTCTGTCTAATTGCATGGTTTATTTATTATGTATGTGTTGTCACGATCACATAATTAATAAAATGAACAAGCATGCAAAGATGGAATAAAATAAAAACCGGACTATGCATAAACAATATCAAAAAATGGTTAATCACTTAAGCAAGAATCACTTAATATTAACAAGCATGTGATAATGTAAAATAACGCATAAAGAATAAAATCCCTCAAATACGATATTAAGTCAGACCAATCCTTCCGTTACTTGATTAATAGAAAGACTCAATAAAACTATGTGTTTGACCAACCCTTGTTGGGACACTTAATTTTATAAAGGAAGACCTTATGAAACGTTTCGGGTTGACTTAACCATATTACATTAAGAGGAGTAACCCTTTATATACTTGATGTAATATTTGAGGCAAGAGTTGAGGAAATCCAAGTCAGGATTTCAGGATTGGGGAGTCCACTCAACATATCAAGGAACTATAATCTCACAGTTGGAAAAGATCTGCCTACCTAAATACCTTCAAATAGCTTGACCAAACCTTGTTGGGGTTATGTGAAGGGGAATATGGATCCTCTACACTAGAATGTCAAAGCAACTGGAAATTCTGAGTTCAATGATGAGGGCCATTGGGACTTTATAAAATAGTGGGAGAATTAATAAATTCATTTATTATTTTTCATAAAATTTAATCAAGAAAGTACAGATTAATCTGCTCTTTTAATTTGTAGAATCAAAATGACAAACTCATAAACCACATTTTCTCTACGATCAATTCTAGATAAAGACAATATCCTCACTGGCAGTAACTTTCAGGAATGGTTTAGGCACCTTCGGGTTATCCTACACCATGAACAAAAGTTTTATGTACTGGAGTCCTCACTTCCTGATCCACCTGCCAAAGGGGCGAGTGATGAATATTTCCTTGTCTATGATCAACATTTGATCGATGCACTCGACGTTCAATGTTTGATGTTGTCATATTTGTCTAGTGAGCTCATGAAGTCTCATGAAGACATGGATGCCTACAGCATGCTCAAGCACCTCCGTGGTCTATACCAGGAGAGAGCAAGATAGGAAAGGTTTGAGATCTCCAAGGCTATATTTCAGAGCAATCTTGGAGAGGGTGCCCAAGTCGGGCCTAATGTAGTCAAGATCATTGGCTACATTGAGTTCTTGGAGATTCTAGGGTTTAAACTCCCTGAAGAACTGGGTACCGATATCATTCTTACATCACTCCCCCAGAGCTTCTCAAACTTTGTTGTGAACTTCAACATGAACAACATTGAGAAATCTCTGTCTGATCTTATTATCCTTATTTTCCAAGTGTATAATGACATGAAGCGTGAAAAACCTTCTGTCCTTATGGTGAATAAAAGGAAAGGGAAGGCGAAGAGATTTAAGCCCAAAGCTTCTTCAAGGCCTTCCAAGAAAAGGAAGATCAAAGGGGAGGCAAGGGAACAGGATGTTGTTTGTTTCGCATGTGGCAAGAAGGGCCACTGGAAGAAAAATTGTACCCAGCCAAGGAAGAAAGGATAAGCTTCTGGTGAGTTTGTTATCGAATGAAATCTATATGTTTCTACTAATTGGGTATTAGATACTGATTGTGGTGCTCACATCTATATCCAAATACATGAACCAAGTAGATTCAGAAAGATTGACCGAGGTGAGGTGGATCTACGAGCAGCCAATGGAGCCAGACTCGCTGTTGTAGCTGTCAGAGACTACCATCTCACATTGCCTACTGGGATGGTCTTGGTTTTGAAAGGATGTTATTATGTACCCTCTGTAACCAAAAACATTATTTCAGTATCCAGATTAGATACTGATGGATTCAACTTCGAGTTTGGAAGTGGATGTTGCTACTTTTATAAAGATAGCATTTGTTTTGGTAGGGCACATTTATATAATGACCTTTATGTGTTAGACTACACAAACCAAGTAATGGAAATTGATGACAAAGTTAATTCACATGACTCATACCACACCCAACTTTGGAATCACCGGCTAGGTCATGTAAATGAGAAACTTTTGACAAAATTGCATCAAGATGGGTATTTAGATTCTTTCGAACTAAAACCACTTGGTGTATGTCATGCGTGTCTACAAGGAAAAATGACCAAAGCCCCATTTAGTGGGAAAGGTGAAAGGGCTAAATAGATTCTAGAATTAGTTCACACAGATGTGTGTGTACCATTTCCAGTTGAAGCAAGGGGTGGGTTCTCATACTTCATAACTTTTACTGATGATTTTAGTAGATATGAATATATTTACTTAATGAGGTATAAGTCAGATTCTTTTGATCTGTTCAAAGAATAAAAGAATGAAGTTGAGAACCAGCTTGGTAAGAAGATTAAGAAACTCTGCTCAGACAGAGGAGGAGAATATCTTAATCAGGACTTCATTGATTTCTTACAGGAGTTTGGGATTCTATCTCAACTCACTCCTCCTTACACACCTCAGTGGAATGGTGTAAGTGAAAGGAGGAACCGCACCCAGTTGGACATGGTGAGATCAATGATGAGTCATGTAAGTCTTCCATTATCCTTTTGGGGATATGCATTACAAATAGAAGCACACATACTAAACCAAGTACCAACTAAATTGATAAATGGTATTCCATACGAGTTATGGACTGGACGCAAAGCCATGTTATCAAATTTACATGTGTGGGGTAGCGAAGCATTTGTTAAGGCCTCTTAATATAAAAAACTTGCACCCTGAGGTACAAAGTGTATATTTATAGGATATCCCAAGGAAACAATGGGATATTACCTATACAACCCCTCAGACAAAAAGGTTACAGTGGCAAGACACGCCATATTCCTGGAGAGGTAGCACATCTCTAAAAGAGATAGTGGGAGCGAGATAGACTTCGATGAAGTCGAGGCTCAAGATACAGAGGAGTTGCTACAAGAACAGATTCCACAAAGCCCTATGGAAGAACAATCTATTCCAGAGACACAAGAACTACGTAGGAGCACAAGAGAGGTGAGAGAAACAGAACGACATGGTTTTCTTGTCACCGAGTATGGTGACTCATTATTGGTTGACAATGACGATCCTCTTACCTATAAGGAAGCAGTTGAAGGCATAGGCATTGCCAAGTGGCAAGAAGCCATGAATTCTGAAATGGATTCCATGTACCAAAACCAAGTCTGTATTTTGGTAGATCCGCCAGTTGATGTAAAGCCTATTGATAATAAATGGGTATTCAAGAAGAAACTGGACATGGAGGGGCAAGTCAGCACCTATAAGGCACGACTGGTTGCAAAAGATTTTAGACAGCGTCAAGGAATTGACTATGATGAAACCTTTTCACTGGTTGCGATGCTGAAATCCATCAGAATCCTATTGTCCATTGCCGCTAACCATGACTATGAAATTTGGCAAATAGATGTCAAAACAGCATTCCTTAATGGGAACCTCTAGGAAGATATCTACATGACACAACCTGAAGGGTTTGTGACTCCAAAGGATGCCAACAAGGTATGCAAGTTGCATAAATCCATTTATGGATTAAAGCAGGCATCAAGGTCATGGAACATTTGTTTTGATAAAGCTGTAACAAAATTTGGCTTTGTTAAGAACGAATGTGATCCTTGTGTCTACAAAAGGTTTAATGGAAGTGCAATCATTTTCCTAATTGTATATGTTGATGACATATTACTAATTGGAAACGAAGTACCTGTCTTACAGTCAGTTAAGGCATGGTTGAAAAAAATGCTTCTCCATGAAAGAATTGGGTGAGGTAGCATATATTCTTGGGATAAAGATCCATCGTGATAGATCCAAGAGAATACTGGGCCTGAGTCAAAGTACATACATTGACAAGATACTGAAGAGATTCAGTATGAAACAATCCAAGAGGGGATTGTTGCTAGTGTCACATGGTATTCATCTTTCCAAGAAAATGTGTCCTCATACACATGAGGAAAGAAATATAATGTCAAGGATCCCTTACGCATCCGCGATTGGGTCGGTCATGTATGTTATGCTATGTACGAGGCTAGATGTTGCTTACGCATTAAGTGCGGTAGGAAAATATCAAGCTGATCCAGGAGACCGCCATTGGATAGCAGTCAAGACTATACTTAAGTATTTGAGGTGTACTAAGGATATGTTCCTAGTTTATGGAGGAGATGAGGTATGGCATCCCTCCTTTTTATAACATAACTTTTCATTACATTTTACAAAACCGAGGATCTTTAAGGTTTAGTGTCTTGGAAACCAGGAACTTAAAACATGAAAACATAAAGAATCCTTCTTAAACACTTGAAAGGATTCTCCTTATGTTCATCCTAGGTTCATTAATGCATCTCATAACCTGGGGACATACATCAAAAGAAAGGATGAGCAGAAGGCCCGGTAAGGGAAACAATGGAAACATTTAACATGTGAACTTGAGATACATCAACAATGTCATGAAAAATAACTTTAAGGCATTTGAAAGAAATCATGAGGCATATCATAATAAAAATAACATATTGCATTACTTGAAGATGTGGCTATAACATTTAACATTGACAATCATTTCTGTTTCACCAAGGTCCATCCCCAAGGTGTCATTAAAAATTACCAAGGTTATTCACCAAGGCTTCGTTAAAAATGGTCATCTCTAGAGATTAAGTCTTTACCCAATGCATTGGAGTGCTATCAGGGTGCACCCTTAAATTTGCCTTTATTATCATGTGATACACATATATCATCATCAAACATTTAATAAATAACCCATATAGCATAAAAGAAATGGGTTTCCTTTCTTAATCATAACGTTTTAAAAACTGCTTTAAAGACATGATCTTTATGTTACTTTAAACCTACAGAAAAGGAAAGCGGGTTTCATGTATGTAAATCCCAGAATTTAAAATTAAAAATTTTGATATATATGTGAATACCCCTATAGAAAAATATCTTTGAGTATTCACTTAATAAATTAAAAGAATTTGAGAAAAAGATAGAGACATTTCGAGACGAAAATTCTGCAGCATAACGGCTATGTTACAGGGTTTTAGAAAACATTGAAAAGAGAGGGGACATGAGTCACCCACTAATAAATGATTCATAACATAGTATAGGGACAGAATATAATGGATATAAGAACATGGTAATGAAATTTCAAATACATACCATATGAATTGAGAAACATGGAAGAAAGACAAAAATAAGATTTCTCTTATGAAAATTCGGCAGCCTAACGGCGTCACTTAAAACTTCAAAAAAATGAATTGATGAGGTCAAATAGGGTCTCTCATAATATGAAAATAAAAGATCAGTATGATAGATATAGAGAACATACCCCAACATAATAAAAAGGAACATGAAAGACTTGACATGAAAATAGATCTTGAAAACGAGAAGGGTGAAAGAATCCCTTAAAAATTTGGCAGCCTAACGGCGCCACTTAAAACTTCAAAATACTGAATTGAAGAGATCAAATAGGGTCTATCATCATATGAACATAAAATATCAGTATGATAGATATATAGATCATACCCCAGCATAATAAAAATGAACATGAAAGACTTGACATAAAAATAGATCTTGAAAACGAGAAGCGTGAAAGAATCCCTTAAAAATTTGGCAGCCTAACGGCGCCACTTAAAACATAAAAATACTTAATTGAAGAGATAAAATAGGGTTTCTCATCATATAAACATAAAATATCAGTATGATAGATATAGAGATCATACCCCAACATAATAAAAAGGAACATGAAAGACTTGACATGAAAATAGATCTTGAAAACGAGAAGGGTGAAAGAATCCCTTAAAAATTCGGCAGCCTAACGGCGCCACTTAAACTTTCTTAAAACGAATTTATGAGAGAAAGAGAGGGTCTCTCATCATAGAACATGAAAAGGGCAGTAAGAGTAATATAAAAGATAATCCTACAACTTAAAATCATGGAGCATAAAAGAAATGACATAAAAGAGATTACTTGAAAAGAAAGAGGGAGGTAGGATCCCTTACCTTAAAACGTATCTCTTAAAACTCAAAGGTTGGGACCTTAAGGGCTTGGGGGAAGCTTGGGAGGACTCCTTGGGAGGTAATGAGACCAGAGCTTCATTGGGGGAGAGTTGGGAGTAAAAACTAAAGGAGTAAAGGGTTGGTATTTATAGGGAAGGTGAGGTGATACTTTAATAATTTCAAGGGACACCTCACAAGTGGTTTTCTCAAAACCATGGGCTCTCCCATGGTATTTCCCATGGAGTTAGGACACATGGGGCCCCCAATACAATAATTCATCACCTTTGGTCGGGTGAACCCTTAAAATATCTCATGACATCATCATGACACAGTTATGATGTCATTAAACATACCGAAACCCTAAAACTACATTTTTACTATTCACTGAAAATTCATCTTTCTCAGAAAAATCCCAAAATTTCACCTTAACCAAATATCAATTCTCTAATTATAAAAATGAACTCCATTTTATAAAAATATTTTTCTAAATATTTTTAATTTAATTTTTAAATAAATACACTATTCACCGAAAATTCATTTTTTTCAGAAAAATCCCCAAAAATTACCTTAACATAATATCGATGCTCTAAGTTCAAAAATAAAGTCCATTTTATAAAAATAATTTTCTAAATATTTTTAATTTAATTTTTAATTAAAAAACACTATTCACCCTGAAAAAACTAATACTTGACTAATAATTAATGAAACAGTTATTTACCTATTTTATTGAATCACACTACTTAATCAAGGTGCCTAAATTATATTAATACTTTCTTTAAGTGAGATTACTAATCCATTTGGTCACATTACTAATCCTAAGCATAAAATCACTATTCATAATTTACTATTCATCAAAAATTAAGTTGATCTTATTAGACTCCAAATTTCTTACTGAACACATTTGTAGAAGACCATTTTTTGAAAATCATTACACATCATTAATTATTTAAGGTTTACATAAATATTTTAAAATATCCTTTTTTTCAAAATATATCAATAAAATACATCCTATATTCATTTGAACATTTGAAAACTCACAAACTTCACCATAAGAAGAAAACACAATTTTATTTATAACAAAGGATTACACAACGTAGCTATGGTCTCCTTACATAGCCCCTTATAACCCCAGCATTGGACCTAAGTGTAAGGTGTGCTAAGGTGAGAGAATCTGAGGGCGGCTCGACCAACATCGCACGAGTAGTGATTTCTATCAATTTGAACTTCTCGCGAAGGCGATTCCGTTCTAGCTTCACACGATGAAGTTTGGCTTGGGTTTGGTATAGAGCAAAGCTCAGTGGTGCTACCTCCTTCCCAAGTTCTCTTAGATGGGCTTCGATCGGCCCAAGACTACTGGATGAGGCCATCGAATCTTCTTTCTATATTAATTAACCAAGATCACTTGTATTTAGAGACAATAATCACAAAATTTAGTTTCCAAAGGTCATACTGACTAATGTTCATATAATAGTCAAAACCCAACAGTCTCATTTTAATTATACTCATTTTATTAAAAAAAATGTTGAGTATAAAAACAAAATAACACACAAAATTAGGGAAAAGGATTTATTCAAAATTTCAGGTCGTTACAATCTTCCCCCCTTAAAAAATTGCGTCCTCGCAATTTTTAAAATTGGGTTTGGAAATTTTATTGAAATTCCCACATCAGAAAAGAGTCAGTAACACTATTAATTTAAAAGAAAGAAAAGGAAGTACAAAAGTCACCCGAGTTAACCCATACTAGGATTCCATGTAGGAAAACATGGACATGGAGGAGAAAACAAAGGGTCACGTTCTGAGGGAGAGTGATAGAAAACATGATTAGGAGAAAGTTAACAATAAGAAAATCACAAACTTATGATGGGTCAAACGGTATTTGATTTCCTAGTAGGAAACGTTAACAGACAAAGTTTTTGTTTTATGTTCCTTTTCATAGTTTTTAGGAATTCATTTACTACATAGAATAAAAACATAAGGAAATATACCTACCTTCAAATAGAGTTTAATCCTTTAATAAGTTTCTACCAAAACTAATCTTTTATCCAAACGATGAGCATTCAAAACACTTGATCTCATCAAAACACAAGAATCATCTTCTTGAGAGTCACGTAATCCACAAAAGATTAACTATCAATTTCTCCTATCTTTAAACATTATCCCAAAAACAGAAAGGGTAAGATAAAACAAATCTTCAAAAAGAAAGAACCCCATAGGAAGGGAAACTACTTTAAATCTTCAAAGTTCCAAGGTACTACCCAAAGTTTATCATAGACCATTCCATAAATAATTGTCCTTAAAATTCCTCAAAATAACCCAAACTAAGATTGAAACCCAAATACAAGAAAGATTTGATAACATAGTCTTCCAAGATAAACTTTATCGTTCATCTCCAAACAACATCAACCACTCCTAACATCTTATAACAAAACTAACTAACCTAAATATATTTTCCCCAAGATAGGTCAATCTTTTCCAAGTAACCTATAATACCATAAGTTCACTTTTAATTCATTGATTCTTCAAAATATAAGTCAACCTTTAATCCTCACAGAAAATACCGTAGTAATCTATTTACCTCGATCATATAGGGTTCCCAAAATAGTGAACGTATTCTAAAAATAATAATCATCATTTAATCCCCTAATCAACTTTATCAGATGAACATTCTTGAGACTTCCTCTTCTTCTTCCTTGATGAATTTGTGCATTCAACTAGGTACCAATTGTTAATTGTGATTTTTGATAGCTGGTTTGGCATAATCACAATATGTTCAAATTGATCTCTCGTTATCTTTGTCATATTAATAGGGAAATAGTCACATTTCCTATCACATTGGTTGTTGGAACATGTTATTTCATTTCTCGCCATTAACAAAGAAAAGAAATTATAATTAGTGGCTTAAATACTTATCCAATAATCATGAAAAGGAAACTTTAATCATAGAAGGATAAACTTGTAAAAGAAAAGTATATCCTAACTTGTGATCCCCTAGGTTCCAATCTAGGTTATCCATGATCATATATTCTTATGTGAATCTTTATTTTATTTTATCTTTGTTCCTTTAATAATGGTTCATACTAAGCTTATGAATTTACTAAAGCATATCCTCCAGGAGTGTCGTAACCAAGAGTGCAGTAAGGCCCATTGTCATGTACCCGTTCCCGTTCGAGTCTAGCTCAAAGCAGTGTTTTTGGGTTTTACCCCTATGTACATCTGTGTCAAATCCACCTCTACCTGCTCGTATCCAGACAGGGATGTATTTGCTTGAAAAACCACTTACTCAATACTCACCAAAATACTAGTAATATTTCCTATATTTAAACTTTTCTCTAGGGTTATTCCTAAAGTTTTCATATCCTAATTTTCACAAATAACTAAACCATCCTTTGATACCAACTATGGAATCCCGCCTTTTTATAACATAACTTTTCATTACATTTTACAAAACTGGGGATCTTTAAGGTTTAGT
This sequence comes from Viscum album, assembly GCA_963277665.1. Taxonomy (NCBI): domain Eukaryota; kingdom Viridiplantae; phylum Streptophyta; class Magnoliopsida; order Santalales; family Viscaceae; genus Viscum; species Viscum album. The sequence goes on from OY728126.1 coordinate 1,037,418,614, forward strand.
GTCTTGGAAACCAGGAAATTAAAACATGAAAACATAAAAAATCCTTCTTAAACACTTGAAAGTATTATCCTTATGTTCATACTAGGTTCATTACTGCATCTCATAACCTAGGGACATACATCAAAAGAAAGGGTGAGCAGAAGGCCCAGTAAGGGGAAGTTCCTTGTAGATAGTCTGGTTGAATTCCCAAAAGACCTTTGGGTCATGTAATCTCTTAAGCATACGGGCCATGTAATCTCTGAGCCTACAGGCCTTTTAAGGGTTACCTCTCATCCCTTGAAAGAGGGGTTATCAAAATCAATAAAAAAATGAAGGCCTTCGGGCCATTCAGGCAGGCAGAAGGCCCAGTAAGGGAAACAAGGGAAACATTTAACATGTGAACTTGAGATACATCAACAATGTCATGAAAAAGAACTTTAAGGAATGAGAAAGAAATCATGAGGCATATCATAATAAAAATAACGTATTTAATAACTTGAATATGTGGATACAACATTTAACATTGACAATCATTTCTATTTCACTAAGGTCCATCCCCAAGGTGTCATTAAAATTACCAAGGTTATTCACCAAGGCGTCGTTAAAAATGGTCATCTCTAGAGATTAAGTCTTTACCCAATGCATTGGAGCACTATCAGGGCGCACCCTTAAATTTGCCTTTATTATCATGTGATCCACATATATCATCATCAAAAATTTCATAAATGACTCATAGAGCATAAAAGAAATGGGTTTCCTTTCTTAATCATAACGTTTTAGAAACTGCTTTAAAGACATGATCTTTATGTTACTTTAAACCCACGGAAAAGGAAAGAGGGTTTCATGTATGTAAATCCCAGAATTTAAAATAGAAAATTTTGATATATATGTGAATACCCCTGTAGAAAAAGATATTTGAGTATTCACTTAATAAATTAAAATAATTTGAGAAAAAGAGAGAGACATTTTGAGACGAAAATTCTGCAGCATAACGGCTATGTTATAGGGTTTTAGAAAACATTGAAAAGAGAGGGGACATGAGTCACCCACTCATATATGATTCATAACACAGTAGAGGGATAGAATATAATGGATATAAGAACATGGTAATGAAATTTTAAAGACATACCATATGAATTGAAAAACATGGAAGGAAGACAAAAATAAGATTTCTCTTATGAAAATTCGTCAGCCTAACAGCGTCACTTAAAACTTAAAAAAAATGAATTGATGAGGTCAAATAGGGTCTCTCATCATATGAACATAAAAGATAAGTATGATAGATATATATATCATACCCAAACATAATAAAAAGGAACTTTAAATACTTGACATGAAAATAGATCTTGAAAATGAGAAGGGTGAAAGAATCCCTTAAAAATTTGGTAGCCTAACGGCGCCACTTAAAACTTCAAAATACTAAATTGAAGAGATAAAATAGGTTCTCTCATCATATGAACATAAAAGATCAGTATTATAGATATAGAGATCATACCCCAGCATAATAAAAAGGAACATGAAAGACTTGACATGAAAATAGATCTTGAAAACGAGAAGGATGAAAGAATCCCTTAAAAATTTGGCAGCCTAACGGCGCCACTTATAACTTCAAAATACTGAATTGAAGAGATAAAATAGGGTATCTCATCAAATTAACATAAAATATAAGTATGATAGATATAGAGATTATACCCCAAAATAATAAAAAGGAACATGAAAGACTTGACATGAAAATAGATCTTGAAAACGAGAAGGGTGAAAGAATCCCTTAAAAATTTGGCAGCCTAACAGCGCCATTTAAACTTTCTTAAAACGAATTGATGAGAGTAAGAGGGGTTATCTCATCATATGAACATGAAAAGGGAAGTAAGAGGAATATAAAAGATCATCCTCTAACATAAGAGCATGGATCATAAAAGAAATGACATAAAATAGATTACTTGAAAAGAAAGAGGGAGGTAGGGTCCCTTACCTTAAAACGTATCTCTTAAAACTCAAAGGTTGGGACCTTGAGGGATTGGGGGAACCTTGGGAGGACTCCTTGGGTGGTAATGAGACCAGAGCTTCGTTGGAGGAGAGTTGGGAGTAAAAACTAAAGGAGTAAAGGGTGGGTATTTATAGGGAAGGTGTGGTGATACTTTAATAATTTCAAGGGACACCTCACAAGTGGTTTTCTCAAAACCATGGGCTCTCCAATTGTATTTCCCATGGAGTTAGGACACATGGGGCCCCCAATACAATAATTCATCACCTTTGGTCATACAACCCTTAAAATATCTTATGACACCATCATGACACAGTTATGATGTCATTAAACATACTGAAACCCTAAAACTGCATTTTTACTATTCACTGAAAATTCATCTTTCTCAGAAAAATCCCAAAATTTCACCTCAACCAAATATCTATGCTCTGATTAAAAAAATGAACTCCATTTTATAAAAATATTTTTCTAAATATTTTTAATTTAATTTTTAAATAAATACACTATTCACAGAAAATTCATTTTTTTCAGAAAAATCCCCAAAAATTACTTTAACATAATATCGATGCTCTAAGTTCAAAAATAAAGACCATTTTATAAAAATAATTTTCTAAATATTTTTAATTTAATTTTTAATTAAAAAACACTATTCACCCGAAAAAAAACTAATACTTGACTAATAATTAATGAAACAGTTATTTACCTATTTTATTGAATCACACTACTTAATCAAGGTGCCTAAATTATATTAATACTTTCTTTAAGTGAGATTACTGATCCATTTGGTCACATTACTAATCCTAATCATAAAATCACTATTCATAATTTACTATTCATCAAAAATTAAGTTGATCTTATTAGACTCTAAATTTCTTACTAAACTCATTTGTAGAAGATCGTTTTTTGAAAATCATTACACATCATTAATTATTTAAGATTTACATAAATATTTTAAAATATCCTTTTTTCAAAATACATCAATAAAATGCATCCTATATTCATTCTAACATTTAAAAACTCAAAAACTTCACCATAAGAAGAAAACAAAATTTTATTTATAATAAAGGATTACACAACGTAGGTATGGTCTCCTTACATAGCCCCTTATAACCCCAGCATAGAACCTAAGTGTAAGGTGTGCTAAGGTGAGAGAATCTAAGGGCGGCTCGACCAACATTGCACGAGTAGTGATTTCTATCAGTTTGAACTTCTCACGAAGGCGATTCTGTTCTAGCTTCACACGATGAAGTTCGGCTTGGGTTTGGTACAGAGCAAAGCCCAGTGGTGCTACCTCCTTCCCAAGTTCTGTTAGATGGGCTTCGATCGGCCCAAGACTACTGGATGAGGCCATCGAATCTTCTTTCTATATTAATTAACCAAGATCACTTGTATTTAGATACAATAATCACAACATTTAGTTTCCAAAGGTCATACTGACTAATGTTCATATAATAGTCAAAACCCAACAGTCTCATTTTAATTATACTCATTTTATTAAAAAAAATTGTTGAGTATAAAAACAAAATAACACACAAAATTAGGAAAAAGGATTTATTCAAAATTTCGGGTCGTTACAATCTTCCCCCCTTAAGAAATTGTGTCCTCTCAATTTTTAAAATTGGGTTTGGAAATTTCATTGAAAGTCCCACATCAGAAAAGATTCAGTAACACTATTACTTTAAAAGAAAGAAAAGGAAGTACAAAGGTCACCCGGTTTAACCCATACTAGGATTCCATGTAGGAAAGCATGGACATGGAGGATAAAACAAAGGGTCACGTTCTGAGGGAGAGTGATAAAAAATATGATTAAGAGAAAGTAAACAATAAGAAAATCACAATATTATGATGGGTCAAACGGTATTTGATTTCCTAGTAGGAAACGTTAACAAACAACGTTTTTTGTTTTTTGTTCCTTTTCATAGTTTTGAGGAATTCATTTACTACATAGAATAAAAACATAAGGAAATATACCTACCTTCAAGTAGAGTTTAGTCCTTTAATAAGTTTCTACCAAAACTAATCTTTTCTCCAAACGATGAGCATTCAAAACACTTGATCTCATCAAAACACAAGAATCGTCTTCTTGAGAGTCACGTAATCGACAAAATATTAACTATCAATTTCTTCTATCTTTAAACATTATCCCAAAAACAGAAAGGGTAAGATAAAATAACTCTTCAAAAAGAAAGAACCTCATAGGAAGGGAAACTACTTTAAATATTCAAAGTTCCACGGTACTACCCAAAGTTTAACATAGACCATTCCATAAATAACTGTCCTTAAAATTCCTCAAAATAACCCAAACTAAGATTAAAACCCAAATACAAAAAGGATTTGATAACATAGTCTTCCAAGATAAACTTTATCATTCATCTCCAAACAACATCAACCACTCCTAACATCTTATAACAAAACTAACTAACCTAAACATATTTTCCCCAAGATAGGTCAATCATTTCCATAAGTAACCTATAATACCATAAGTTCACCTTAAATTCATCGATTCTTCAAAATATAAGTCAACCTTTATTCCTCAAAGAAAATATCATAGTAATCCATTTACCTCGATCATATACGGTTCCCAAAATAGTGAACGTATTCCAAAAATAATAATCATCATTTAATCCCCTAATCAACTTTATCATATGAACATCCTTGAGACTTCCTCTTATTCTTCCTTGATGAATTTGGGCATTCAACTAGGTACCAATTGTTAATTGTGATTTTTGATAGCTGGTTTGGCATAATCACAATATGTTCAACTTGATCTCTCGTTATCTCTGTCATATTAATAGGGAAATAGTCACATTTCCTATCACATTGGTTGTTGGGAAATGTTCTTCCATTTCTCGCCATTAACTAAGAAAAAAAGTATAATTAAGGGCTTAAATACTTAGCCAATAATCATGAAAAGGAGACTTTAATCATAGAAGGATAAACTTGTAGAAGAAAATTATATCCTAACTTGTGATCCCCTAGGTTCCAATCTAGGTTATCAATGATCATATATTCTTATGTAAATCTTTATTTTATTTTATCTTTGTTCCTTTAATAATGGTTCATACTAAGCTTATGAATTTACCAAATCATATCCCCCAGGAGTGTCGTAACCAAGAGTGCAGCAATGATCATTGTCGTGTACCAATTCTCATTCGAGTATAGCTCAAAGCAGTGTTTTCGGGTTTTACCCCTATGTACATTTGTGCCAAAGCCACCTCTACCTGCTCGTATCCATACATGGATGTATTTTCTTGATAAACCACTTACTTAATACTCACCAAAATACTAGGAAGATTTCCTATATTTAAACTTTTCTATAGGGTTCTTCCTAAAGTTTTCATATCCTAATTTCCACAAATAACTAAACCATCCTTTGATACCAACTATGGAATCCCGTCTTTTTATAACATAACTTTTCATTACATTTTACAAAACCGAGGATCTTTAAGGTTTAGTGTCTTGGAAACCAGGAACTTAAAACATAAAAACATAAATCATCCTTCTTAAACACTTGAAAGGATTCTCCTTATGTTCATCCTAGGTTCATTACTGCATCTCATAACCTGGGGACATACATCAAAAGAAAGGGTGAGCAGAAGGCCCAGTAAGGGAAACAAGGGAAACATTTAACATGTGAACTTGAGATACATCAACAATGTCATGAAAAAGAACTTTAAGGCATGAGAAAGAAATCATGAGGCATACCATAATAAAAATAACGTATTTCATAACTTGAATATGTGGCTACAACATTTAACATTGACAATCATTTCCATTTCACCAAGGTCCATCCCCAAGGTGTCATTAAAAATTACCAAGGTTATTCACCAAGGCGTCGTTAAAAATGGTCATCTCTAGAGATTAAGTCTTTACCCAATGCATTGGAGCGCTATCAGGACACACCCTTAAATTTTACTTTATTATCATGTGAGCCACATATATCATCATCAAACATTTCATAAATAACCCATATATCATAAAAGAAATGGGTTTCCTTTCTTAATCATAACGTTTTTAAAACTGCTTTAAAGACATGATCTTTATGTTACTTTAAACCCACAGAAAAGGAAAGAGAGTTTCATATATGTAAATCCCAGAATTTAAAATAGAACATTTTGATATATATGTGAATACCCCTGTATAAAAACATCTTTGAGTATTCACTTAACAAATTAAAATAATTTGAGAAAAAGAGAGAGACATTTCGAGACGAAAATTATGCAGCATAACAGCTATGTTACAGGGTTTTAGAAAACATTGAAAAGAGAGGGGACATGAGTCATCCACTCATAAATGATTCATAAAATAGTAGAGGGACATAATATAATGGATATAAGAACATGGTAATGAAATTTTAAATACATACCATATGAATTGAAAAACATGGAAGGAAGAAAAAAATAAGATTTCTCTTATGAAAATTCGGCAGCCTAACGGCGTCACTTAAAACTTCAAAAAAATGAATTGATGAGGTAAAATAGGGTCTATCATCATATGAAAATAAAAGATCAGTATGATAGATATAGATATAATAACCCAACATAATAAAAAGGAACATTAAAGACTTGACATGAAAATAGATCTTGAAAACGAGAAGGGTGAAAGAATCCCTTAAAAATTCGGCAGCCTAACGGCGCCACTTAAAACTTCAAAATACTGAATTGAAGAGATCAAATAGGGTCTATTATAATATTAAAATAAAATATCAGTATGATAGATATAGATATCATACCCCAGCATAATAAAAAAGGAACATGAAAGACTTGACATGAAAATAGATCTTGAAAACGAGAAGGGTGAAAGAATCCCTTAAAAATTCGGCAGCCTAACGGCACCACTTAAAACTTCAAAATACTGAATTGAAGAGATCAAATAGGGTATCTCATCATATGAACATAAAAGATCAGTATGATAGATATAGAGATAATACCCCAACATAATAAAAAAGAACATGAAAGACTTCACATGAAAATAGATCTTGAAAACGAGAAGGGTGAAAGAATCCCTTAAAAATTCTGGCAGCCTAATGGCGCCACTTAAACTTTCTTAAAATGAATTGATGAGAGAAAGAGGGGGTCTCTCATCATATGAACATGAAAAGGGAAGTAAGAGGAATATAAAATATCATCCTCCAACATAAGAACATGGAGCATAAAAGAAATTGCATAAAAGAGATTACTTGAAAAGAAAGAGGGAGGTAGGATCCCTTATCTTAAAACGTATCTCTTAAAACTCAAAGGTTGGGACCTTGAGGGCTTAGGGGAACCTTGGGAGGACTCCTTAGAAGGTAATGAGACCATAGCTTCATTGGAGGGAGAGTTGGGAGTGAAAACTAAAGTAGTAAAGGGTGGGTATTTATAGGGAATGTGAGGTGATACTTTAATAATTTCAAGGGACACCTCACAAATGGTTTTCTCAAAACCATGGGCTCTCCCATAGTATTTCCCATGGAGTTAGGAAACATGGGGCCACCATTACAATAATTCATCACCTTTGGTCTCCCAACCCTTAAAATATCTCATGACATCATCATGACACAGTTATTATGTCATTAAACATACTGAAACCCTAAAAGTGCATTTTTACTATTCACTGAAAATTCATCTTTCTCAGAAAAATCCCAAAATTTCACCTTAACCAAATATCGATGCTCTGATTACAAAAAATATCTCCATTTTATAAAAATAATTTTCTAAATATTTTTAATTTAATTTTTAAATAAATACATTATTCACCGAAAAATCATTTTTTTTAGAAAAATCCCCAAAAATTACCTTAACATAATATCGATGCTCTAAGTTCAAAAATAAAGTCCATTTTATAAAAAGAATTTTCTAAATATTTTTAATTTAATTTTTAATTAAAAAACACTATTCATCTGAAAAAAACTAATACTTGACTAATAATTAATGAAACAGTTATTTACCTATTTTATTGAATCACGCTACTTAATCAAGGTGCCTAAATTATATTAATGCTTTCTTTAAGTGAGATGACTCATCCATTTGGTCACATTACTAATCCTAAGTATAAAATCACTATTCATAATTTACTATTCATCAAAAATTAAGTTGATCTTATTAGATTCTAAATTTCTTACTGAACACATTTGTAGAAGACCATTTTTTGAAAATCATTACACATCATTAATTATTTAAGGTTTACATAAATATTTTAAAATATCCTTTTTTTCGAAATACATCAATAAAATACATCCTATATTCATTCGAACATTTGAAAACTCACAAACTTCACCATAAGAAGAAAACACAATTTTATTTATAACAAAGGATTACACAACATAGTTATGGTCTCCTTACATAGCCCCTTATAAACCCAGCATAGGACCTAAGTGTAAGGTGTGCCAAGGTGAGAGAATATGAGGGCGGCTCGGCCAACATCGCACGAGTAGTGATTTCTATCCGTCTGAACTTCTCGTGAAGGTGATTCCGTTCTAGCTTCACACGATGAAGTTCGTCTTGGGTTTGTTCCAGAGCAAAGCCTGGTGGTGCTACCTCCTTCCCAGGTTCTGTTAGATGGGCTTCGATCGGCCCAAGACTACTAGATGAGGCCATCGAATCTTCTTTCTATATTAATTAACCAAGATCACTTGTATTTAGAGACAATAATCACAACATTTAGTTTCCAAAGGTCATACTGACTAATGTTCATATAATAGTCAAAACCCAATAGTCTCATTTTAATTATACTCATTTTATTAAAAAAAATTGTTGAGTATAAAAATAAAATAACACACAAAATTAGGAAAAATGATTTATTCTAAATTTCGGGTCGTTACATGAGGAACTAGTCATCAGAGGATATGTAGATGCTAGTTTCCAGACTGATTAAGATGACATGAAGTCGCAGACTAGATACATCTTCAGTTTGAATGGAGGTGCAGTGAGCTGGAAGAGCTCAAAGAAAAGTGTGGTGGAAGATTCTACAGTGGAGTCCGAGTATATCGCAGCTTCTGAGGCAGCTAAAGAAATAGTATGGATGTGAAGCTTCATCCAAGAGCTGGATGTAGTACTGAGCAGTAAATATCATATCACACTCTATTGTGATAATACTGCAGCGGTGGCACTTGAAAAAGAGTCAAGGTCACATCAGCGGACAAAGCACTTACTTCGGAAGTATCATCTCTTGAGGGATTTTTCTCAAAGAGGTGAAGTTGCAGTGAGCAGTATTTCCATAGAAGACAACGTGACGGGCCCCTTGACTAAAGCCTTGACTCAGCAGAAACATGATCATCATGTGAGGTCTAGCGGACTAAAAGTCGTAGGCAGTTGGCTCCAGTCCAAGTGGGAGTTTGTAAGGGTTGGTGTCCTGAGAACCAACTGGTGTGTACTTTGATTACATGAATGTTCACTTATTATATATTTTTCATTGTTCTGCATGACTATAATATAATAATATCTTGGAATATTTGTTGCATTAATAAGGTCATGGCAGATCCCTGCTATGATGAGAACCTTGAAATGCTATAACAATATTTTTAAATAAAGTTTTGCGGTTGGATGACATACTATGATTGGACACATATTATACAGACCATCATGTGCGAGTACTCGTAAGAAGATGAGACTCTCTCTCATGGAGTTCACACTTGGTAATCTCCAAAATGGGAGATTATGAGAACAGACCCGCCAATAGCAATTTTGCATGACTTGGTGTCCTCGGACATTGCTATCTATGAGCGTGTGTGATGGACCTTAGACTGTAATATTATCATTAACTCGTGTCATGACTCGCGCACTTAGATTTTCTGACGAAAATTGTCACGCAGACAGTTGGCGGGAAGTAGGGTACATTGGGTACGTCACGAGTGACATTATGTTAATGGATAAGTCGAGGAAGGATTTTTCCCTTCCATTTATGGAAGTTGATATCTCGGCCCTTTGATTGAAATAGAACTGTCGCATTAAATTCCATGTCCATGGTGTAACCGACGAGTTTATTTCAGCTAGTCAAAGAACGACGGATCAAGCATATAGGTTTATGACACTAACATGAAACCTGCTTGATGATATATTGAGACAAAGGGATTAAATTACACAGTAAGCGTTCGTATGTGGTGATACGTCAATGCGGCGTCAACTTCTTTCTCTTGGGTACCTTGACCCGTTGCTAGACAGTAATCTTGGACTTTAGGCAAGCCCGCCTAATGCCAACGAGAAAGAGGCCTAGAGGGTCACACACTAAGTGTATTCAAGTATCTCAAGTAGAATAAAGATTATTCCCGTACGTGGTTTAATAATTATTCAAGGAAGCCTAAATTGTTTTAATGTTGGAGGAAGAATAAAACAAAACAAGTACACGCTGTGTATCAATGATTACACGCCGTGTAGTTTTATTTTGAAAACAAGTACACGCCATGTATTATTAAATGTACACGCCGTGTAGTTTTCATTCTGGAAAGGAAATGAATAAATGAAAACAAGATATACACGCTGTGTACATTTAATGTACACGCCGTGTAGTTTTCAATGAAAAACAAGTACACACCGTGTATTTATTAATACATGCCGTGTAGTTTTTCCAGTTGGGATTTTGAAGAAATATCATTTTATTAAATGATATTTATTATAATTAGCGTGAGTGCATGTCAAGGAATTAATTATTCGACAAGGGGGTTTTCAATAAGAGTTAATGAAATAAATTAAACGCGTAACGCGTTTATTTATTTTCATAACTCTACAACCTCAAACTTGATTATAAATATCCTCACAACCTAACTCATTTCCAACACAAGAGAATCGTTGTGCATAACAATTCTGGAGAATTCTTTCAAGGCCGAAAGAACCTCTTTCTCCAAGAACGCTCTCAAGACCGAGAGAGATCGTCTTCTATCGGATCAAGACGATCTAATGTGGATAACACGAGCAAAGGTTTCTCCACGCTAGCACCCGGAGACTCCTTTGGCGACGTCCCAAGATACGAGGTACACGTGTGGATCACCGCTAGAGGAAGTCTATACTTGGCTTCTGTGACGCAATGACGAATCACATCGGAACGTGATCAAGAAAATCAACGAAGAAAGAACACCCAAAAGGTATTTCTTTTCAATTGATTAAATTAATTATAATCAACCTGTAACGATCCTACTTTGTGGTTCCGGGACTTTCCTTTTCTTTGTCCATTTCTGTGATTCGATCCATGGAGACTGACGTTTATCGTCGTATTGATCCCAGATTGATCATTGTTAATGACAAAAAGTCAAGTGGGCACATCCACCCACGCGCTTCTACTGCGCCCGAAACCTTCAATGTAGGTATAAGGGAAGAAGAAAAAGGAATACACCTATAACCAACAGATTATTATATTGTGGAGATTTGTGGAAGGAAGAATGAATTAGGCAAGTTTCACAATAGTTAGGGTACCCAACCATGTATCATGTCGAATGAATTTTGAATTTGATTCTCAAGTAACATCCTGTATAGTTTTAAAAATATAAACAATTAAAATTTAAAATTTAACATGAATATGAAAAATGGACCATATGATTGAATATGGTCTGTTGCAAGAAATCGTGAAAGGTAACAAAATTTTAATGGTCTAGAATTTATTATAAACTGGTTATTAGTTTATAATCCTTTAGACAGATGCAATATATCATATGGAAACAAATAAGTATAGATTCAAAAAAATATAAATATTTTGGAAAAAATAATTATAGAATTTGACTAAGAGATTGTCATGTTCCACGCTTTATTAAAGTATAGGTTCAAAGAAGAATCCAGCAAACACATTGAATATATTGATTCTGGATATTACAATATGTATTTAGAAAAAAAATATAGATTGTGAATCTAATATTATAAGTCGATAGGAAGAACCAATATGGATCCTAAAAAAATTCAATCATCTAAAAATTTTAATCCTCTTCAAAAAACTATTAATACATAAATGGAAAAAATGATGAAAAAAACCTTGTCTGTGAAACCAGCATATGTGAAATACATTCCCTTGCATGAAGAGTTTCTGAAAACTGTTGCAACTGTATCTCCACACATGTATTTCAATAACTGGTTGGGAAAATTATAAAATATATTGTAAAAGGGAAAGAAGGCAAAAAACCATAATACAACATGTACCAATGTAATAAGACATACAAGCTTGGATAATTCATGAATTTTTTATGTAATACAAAAGATCCCAAAATTTACCAACCCACTCTGTAATTTTTAATATTTTTGTAATCTATGTAACATACCCAAACCACATGTATTCTATCTCCCTTCTTCCAAACCAGAATTTAAAAAGATATCGTATTACATACACATTATAGAAATGGATTCCATATTACATAACTGAAAATCATGCACATATTCCATATTGAATAATATATAATGTGTGTATATTACAATACACAAATTCCAGTTTTGAGACACATTGCACGCATAGATTACCCATAGAAATGTATATATTGAACACACAAAGATTGTAGATTTCATATTTTTATTATAATACAAATTAATTATGTCATTGAAATTCTAGATTATCGACTATTAATTACAGATATTGTAGATTGTTACACATATTCTATATTATAGAGAGATCGTTATGTTACAATTTAGTAATACATAAATTGCAATTGCAAATAGAATCTACCGAGAAAAGATAGATTCTGGGGAGAAATAGAATCATCCAAGAAAAGTAAGAGCACCAACCCATGTAATTAGGATTTATGTAAATCAAGGAAACATGTCCAATAACATATTCTAACCTTTGACAGTGAGGAGTCGGCTTGTATAGCGAAACAACCGATGTCTGGTTAAACGTACATTGTCGGGTAGTAGTCAAATCTTTTGGATAGAATAAACCTTTTTGTAACCACACACAATAGACAACAGAAGTAACAAAAGGAGCCATCAAAGTCAATATATAAAAAAGGGAAATGCTGATGGAGGATAAATCACAGACATATGAGATGTCAAGAAGGAAGCAACTTATAGGGAATCTTCAAGAAAGTCAATGTTGCCAACGAAGAAGATTTCATCAAGGTAAAATAAGAAAACTTTTAAAATAAGAAACGAAGTGGATAAGGGAAATTTAGGGTTTATGGAATCAGGAAAACATATAAAATAAAAAATTTTGAATTTTGAATGTGAAAAAAAATTGACAGAAATATAGAGTTGGTGGTGGCAAGATAGGGATGTGACGTGGGGAGATGAGTAATATTAAATCACAATAATGACCATTTAGGGTTTATGGTAATTGAAGCACACCTATGACATCTTTGGAGTTATATTATGATATCGCAATTATGATATTCAAACTTGTTAACATGTAATGTATTAGGAAAAAATAAAGCAATATATGAAATGGAATAAAAATATAAATAAATATACCTGGAGATAGGCAGTTCACATAAAATAGTGCCAACAAACTGAAGTGCTTTTTGAGGTGCATAAACTTGTCTTCCAATGAAAATATAAACATAAAAAATACCTCATAATTTGTTTCATTTTGTTAAAAGTAATAGGGTATGGTATATAAAGATACCTGGAGATAGACAGTTCACAAAAAAAATAACGTAAGTTGAAATAAATAAATTGTAATAAAATTAAGAATTTCAAATGTATAGAAACATATGAAATTATAAGAAAATTGAAAAATGAAATAAAATTTAGAGTATACAAATATAAGATTTAAGATTGTAGGGAAATTATAATACAAGGATGAAAGATTATTGCGTATATAGTTGGATGATACTTTCCAAATAGTGCTTGAGATACAACGGAAAAATTGATTCTTGTCGATCCTCATCATCTTGTTCCACCTCAGATGATTCCTATCAGACATCATGTAATGAATTGGTGAGAAGTGGAAAAAATAGGGATTTGAAGAGAAGGAAAAAAATAAAGCAATATACGAAATAGAATAAAAATATAAATAAATATACCTGGAGATAAGTCGTTCACTGAAAACATTGTCAACAAATTGAAGTGCTTTTGGAGGTGCATAAGCTTGTCTTTCAGTGAAAATATAAATATAAAAAAATATCTCAGAATCTATTTCATTTCATTAAAAGTAATAAAGAATGGTATATTTAGATTCCTGTATATAGAAAGTTCCCAAAAAACAATGTCAAAGTTGAAACAAAGAAACAGTAATAAAATTAAGAATTTCAAATGAGGAGAAACACGTGAAATTGTAAGAAAAGTGAAAAACAAAATTAAATTTAGAGTAAACAAATATAAGATTTAAGATCATATCGAAATTATATTACAAGGATGAAATATTACCATAGGTATAGTTTAGGGGTGTAATTTCGGCCCGGGCCGGGCCAGCCATGCAAAGTGTCGGGCCGCTGACCACTATTTGGGCCGAGCCAGGCCGGCCCAAACCATCGGGTCGGGCCGGGCTTTTTCGGGTCGGGTCGGGCTTTTTCAAATCGGGCTGTGGTGGTCTTTTATTATTTTCAAAATAATTGTCTCTTAATTTTTTTTATTTAAACATTTTTATAACATTTATTTAAAACGTTTCTTTACATTTATTTTTAAATGCATGTTTTTTGTAAAAATGTTTATTTTATTTTTTATTAACATTTTACAGTGGGTGGATATGTTTTTTGTCTATATATATATATATATTATTTACAAATTGTAAAAAAAATAATGAGCGGTGCGCAGCTGCCATGGGTGAGTTTAAAGCCTCATTATTTAAACGTTTTTCTAACATTTATTTAAAACATTTTTTACATTTATTTTTTTTAACTTATTTATAATTTTTAAGCGTTTGTTAATATTTTTTATTTAAACATGTTTATTTAAACTGTTTTTTTAACATCTGTTTAAAACGTGTTTTTACATTTATTTTTAAATGATTAATTTAGAACATTTTTGAATTTTTTTAAACGCATGCTTTTTACAAGTATTTTTTGTAAAACATTTAACTTTTTTTTCACATTTTAATGTAAAAAGTATTTTTTAAGTGTTTGTTTTAAAAAAATAATTTAAATGTTTGTTTTAAAAACTTTTTAAACATTTTTATTTAAACCATTTTTTAACACTTGTTTAAAACGTTTTTTTTACATTTATTTTTAGACGTTTAATTTAAAAAGTTTTTTTGAACGCATATTTTTTACATGTATTTTTTTTAAACATTTTACACGTTTTTTGTAAAAACATTTTACAGTGGGTGAATATGTTATTTTTTTTAAATAGATTTATACATGTCTGTGAATTTATATATATTATGTACAAATTAAAAAAAATGAGTTATTGGGGGGTGCGCAGCAGTGAGTGGTGAGTTTAAAGTGTTCTTTAAATGTTTTTTATCATTTATTTAAAACGTTTTTTTTACATTTATTTTTTTAACTTATTTATTAAAAGTATTTCTTAACGTTTGTTTAATTTAAAACATTTTTTTAAACGTTTTTTAATTTTTTTTGCAGGGCAGGCCCGACCCGACCCTGTCTGGACTGAAATTACACCCTTAGCGGGTGCGCAGCAGTGGGTGAGTTAATTTTTTTCTAAATAAATTTATATATGTATATATAATATATATAATATATGAAAGTTTTATCATATTTTAAAAAAAAATAATGAGGTTGGGGGTATGCGAATATCATTTAGTGAGTAGTTATTTTTTGTTAATATATAATAAGTTATTATATATATATATATATATATATATATATATATATATGAGAAAATTGTAAAAAAATAATTAGGGGGTGTGCGCGAAAATCATTGGGTGAGTTAATGGCTTTGTTTATATATATATATTGGAGGTGTGCGCGAACATCATTGGGTGAGTTAATTTTTTTTTTCTAAATAGATTTATATATATATAGTATATATAATTTATGCATGTTGCAACGTACTTAAAAAAATTAATGAAGTTGAGGGACCTGCACGAACATCATTATGCGAGTCTGTTATTTTTTTATTAATATACAACAAGTTATTATATATATATAATATTAAATCATTGATATATATATATATATTGCTTTGTTTATATATATATATATTATATTAAATCATATACATATACATATACAAACATACATATATATATTATTAATGGATTTTTAAAAACCACACTTAATTGATGTATATTATTAATGGCTTTGTTTATATATATACACTATTATATTAAATCATCGATATATATATATATATATATTAATAGCTTTGTTTATATACATATATATTATATTATATCATATACATATACATATACACACACACATATATATATTATCAATGGATTTTTAAAAACCATACTTATTTTTTTATTAATATACAAAAAGTTATTATATATATATAATGTTAAATCATTGATATATATAGATATATATATTAATAGCTTTGTTTATATATATATATATATTATATTAAATCATATACATATACATATACATATATATATATATATATATATATTATTAATGGATTTTTAAAAACCACACTTAATTGATATATATTATTAATGACTTTGTTTATACATATACACTATTATATTAAATCATTGATATATATATATATATATCATATACATATACATATACATACATATATATATATATATATATATTATTAATGGATTTTTAAAAACCATACTTCTTTTTTTTATTAATATACAACAAGTTATTATATATATATAATATTAGATCATTGATGTATATATATATATATATTAATAGCTTTGTTTATATATATATATATATATATATATTATATTAAATCATATACATATACATACACACACACACACACACACACACACACACGTATATATATATTATTAATGAATTTTTAAAAACCACACTTAATTGATATATATTATTAATGGCTTTGTTTATATATATAAACTATTATATATATAATTATATATTGTTGTATATATATATTTATACACACATTATAATTCGGTCATCATCATCTCGTTCCACCTCAGATGATTCATGCCAAACAATGCGTAAGGGAATGGTGAGAAGTGGAAAAAAATTAGGGACTTCAAGATTAAGAAACAAATGGAAGCGGAGGGGTGGCGGGGGGAGGTTGTGCTATAGATGGGGAGGCAAAGGTGTGGTGATGTGAATTTGAGAGATTAAGGGGAGACATCAGAGACAAAGGTGAATGCAGAGGTGGAGGTTGAGAGTTGTGGAGTTAGAGATGGGGAGGAGCGATAAGGCGTGGAATTGGAGGCGGAGGTTGAGGCGGAATCATGGAAGAGGGAAACAGGAAGTGGGGAGTCAAGGGAAAACTTGTGAGGGCTTCGAATGCAGGGATGGTTGGCCTCGGATGTACGGTGGAGATGAAGGAACTATGCACGAGGAGATGTAAACAGATGGGGAAGAAGATCAAACTCATGGTAGGGTTTCGTGAGGGAGGCGAGACACGCAGTAGAGGAAGAGGTTGTCTTTGGCTCATGGGGAGGATGGGAATGAGGGAAGAAACTGGAAATGTAAAATGGAGGAAGCCGGGAGGAGGGAGAGTCGGGGAGTCATGGTTGTGGGGGTTGTGGAAGAAGCGGAGAGGGGGGTGGATGCTAGGGTTCGAAAGAAGTGGAGTGTCGCGGACTTAGGGAGGTCGGTGAATGGAAGAACCGACATCGAAGATTAGAAATTACAACATGTGCTCGGGAGGGTAGAAAATGGAGACATGTGGAAATAGAGGCACACCTCTTAGTATAGATAATAGATTTAAATTAATAAATACATGATATTCTGGTTTAAAAAAATATCATTATAATATAGCGTAATCAGGCATGTCGGGTCGTGTATCATATCACTTATTATGGTGTGAATGTGTCATTATTAATCGGGACTTAAAAATAGACTCTTTTAATAATTGGGTAATAAAAAATAGGCCCAATAAAACTTGGGTTGAGTGAGTCCCAGACTCATGTACAAGTCTACCACCCATCCATATTTATTCTAATTTTTTTTTATTGGTGTATCATTTTTATGTCTCTAGAATTTAGAATTGTTATGAAAGATCGGAAAAGGGGTACCCATATCATCCACCTAATATAAAGAAAACGTGTATAAAACAAGTTTTTTTGAATTAGCTACATTGACAAATGTAAATGTGTAATTCCTATGTTTTCTTGGATTTTTCATTTTAGAATCAAGCTTTATGCAAATGTCATCCATGCCGTCGTAATCTTCTAGCGGTATGGTTTTATATATTCATTTTAACATTTGATTTGAAAATTTTTGTGTTACAATTTTCTAAAACAAAAAAAATCATTATTTTAATAACTTTATGGGTTTATTAACTAAAACTTCAATTCTTGGTAAATCGAAACCCTTTATTTTCAAGTGAAATCCATGTCTTGCGTAGCTGAATTGGATAAAACTGTCTTTCCAACTATATTCTAAATTGCGAAGAAAAGTAAACAATTTCATAAAATAACTATTTAAAAACAAAAAGTATTTCCGAAATGGTTGTTGAGCTTCCTCGGTTCCGGAGGAGGCGAGTCAAAACACGAAGCTTCAAATTCAATTCAACCCTTCACGCGCCTCTCCCTCCCCCACGTCTCACTTTCCTCCACCATCTTTTCCGGCTATTTAGGCCCCACCGCCATCGACCTCTCCATCCCACGACGGCTCCACCGCCATCGACCTCTCCATCCCCGCCGCCACATACACGCCGCCGGCATGGCCGATCATCAGAAAATCCACCCCGTCGCCGCCGCCGACGTCGAGGCACAGTCCCCCCCGCCGCCCACCGCCCCGCTGATGCCGCGCGACGCCTCGAGATCCGACAAGGCCGACCCACCGGCGGTCCAGTCACAAACGCCGCCGCCGCTCCCAGCGAGCCGGCCGAAGCAACCGAAGAAGAGGAGCTGCTGCTGCCGGTTCCTCTGTTGGACCGTCTCCGTCCTCCTCCTCCTCCTGGTCGCAATCGCCGTGACGGTCGGGATACTGTACCTGGTATTCCGGCCCAAGCTCCCCAAGTACTCCATTGACGGCCTGAGCATCGCCCGGTTCGAAGTTGGCGACAACATGAGCCTGTCGGCCACCTTCAACCTCAACATCACCGCCCGGAACCCCAACAAAAGGGTGGGGATATATTACCTGGGCGGCGGCCGCCTGAGCGCGTGGTACGCAGACACCAAGCTGTGCGAGGGGGCGTTCCCCAAGTTCTACCAGGGCCACCGGAACAGGACGGTGGTGAGCGTGGCGATGACGGGGCAGACGGAGGAGGGCGGCGAGATCCTGGGGCGGCTGAGGGCGGAGCAGCAGAAGGGGAGCATCCCGCTGAGGCTGAGGGCGAGGGTGTGGGTGAGGGTGAAGCTGGGGAAGCTGAAGCTGATGAAGATGAAGTTCAGGGTGAGGTGCGGAGTGGTGGTGGACAACCTGGCAGCCTCCGACCCCATTAGGATCAGAAGCAGCAGCTGCAAGTTTAGATACAGGCTTTGATCATCTTTATATTCTTTGGATTTCCATTTGCCTGTTATTTGTCCATATGTTTATCAGACACATACAAATCTATTATTCAATAAAGATGTCTGAGACATTTTATCATTATTTTTATTCACCTTAAAATTAGGTTCGATTCCTTCACTATTTGAATACTTAGATTAATTTTTTCTAAGTATTGATAGCTTTTATTCATGATGTATTGGAAGACATGGACATAAACCTTTACTAAAGTAGCAACCACCACCTTTGTAGTTTTGATGTGAAATCTTGATGATTCTCACTATATTGTTAATCATATAATCACTACTAAGTATAGATCATTAATGGTTTGAGTGATCAATGTTTGACAATTACTAATCATGGTTTTTTTAAATATTATTTACATCAATATCTACCTCTGTTATATAAAATACTAGAGGAAGAGGAAGATTTGATATCCAGAAATGGATGAACCACCGAGAAGAATGAGTTGAATTGCTCGTTTGTTTTTACAATTCATTTCTTTTTAAGTTAACCTTTGTGACTTGTTAAGGTCTCGATCTGCACAAGTAAAAGCCCACTTTCACTACAAAAAAAAAAATGTGGCCTTAACAATGGTTTATTAGTGTCATTTCTTATAATACTTATCGATTTCACAATGGTTTTAAAAAAACCACCGCTAAATTGTTTAAAAAATTGACCTAATTAACCCCCCCACTCCCACGCCAACCCTCACAGCCCCAATCCCACTACTACACATGGCATTTCACAGCGCGCATGTCACGACCCGTCCTCGGCGCCCGTGCCATGACTACCCCAAGCCCACCTTCCATAGGCCAGAGGCTGACAACTAGCACCAAAAGCGTAAATCCCGATAAAAGGGAAGACATTGCCTTTGTATAAGAAAAACAAACACCACAAAGTACACAAGCTGAAATAAACACTAAATAAACTGAGTACAAAAGTAAGTGCTGGAAAGTAAATGAGTCAGTATACAAACCCAACTGAAAGTATAGTACAACTGAGAAAGGAAAGTACAACAACTGAAAAGTAGAGCAGCAACCACCAAGACGTCCTCCGGAACTCCTACCTGAAGGGTGAGTACAGATAGTCTTGTCCGCTCCTCGCGTCCGGCCGTCCACTCCGTGTACGTCCTGCCTGATAGTCCATCTCCGGGTACCGTCCCGCTCCACAAGTCTCAACCACGATCAGCATTGTCCGTCGTCTGCAATCAACACAACGTAGTGCGGGCATAGCCTGTGCAGGGGTGAGTATATGATACTCAGTATGGACCCCGAGACTCCCGAAGGTCTCCCAGAATCCACGAAGGATAAACCACAAAGGAAAGATACAATCACGAAGTATCAACCAACTCTTCTTAGGTATACGCCCATACATATACCTAAGTCATCAATTCCAGTTCTGCTCCAACTCAAGAGCTCAAGTTCAACCCAGTCCACACAGGAAAGTACAACCCAATCCACACAGGAAAGCACAACCCAATCCACACAGGATAGTAAGTCAATCATATCGAAGATAACGATTGAAAGTCAAGACTCAGCTTACATAGGTATACTATTCATGAGGAGTGGAGATGGTTGATGTAGCCTCTGAATCATCTCCTCTCCCGAACCCACGTAGGATCCAAGTACAGAAGTCGTCGCTGCCAAACCCACGTAGGATCCAAGTACAGTAACCATCGCTGCCGAACCCACGTAGGATCCAAGTACAGTCGTCCTCGCTGCCGAACCCACGGAGGATCCAAGTACAGTCGTCCTCCCTGCCGAACCCACGTAGGATCCAAGTACAGTCGTTATCGTCGTCGCAGTCGCAACCAGTTCTAGGGTTCCCGCACACAGCATGCTCAATTCCGGGAGGGTCCGCTCCACGGGCCAAGGGGGTCGATACATCAACTGACACAAATTCCAGAGTTGATGTATCCAAAAGTTTCTTCTTGTCAATAGGAACTCAATGCGATAGACGGCGCGTCAATCGGACGCCCGATCTGAGAGTTATTGGCGTTTTCGTCCTAGGGGCCCGGTTGGTTTTTAAGTTAAAACCAACCTGAATGTACTCCAGCTGCGTCCAAACCTCGAGCAGAGTAATCCAAAAGAACCGTCTCACTAAGAGGAATCCAATGAAGTCTACGGCACATCAATCGGACTTTCAGAGCTCAAGTTATAAGTGTTTCCGCTCCACGGGCTTGGTTGGTTTCGTGTTCGAACCAACCCGGCCATAACCAAAGTTCTCCGAAACCTTGAATGTAATATACCGAAACGACCGTCTCAATCCAAGGATCTCAACTCAACTGACGGTGCGTCGATCGGAGGTCAATAGACCAAGTTATGGGCGTTTGAACAGATCTGTCCGAAAATAGGGGTTTGGGCCCGGTCCGACCCGGCCCAATACCCGTTGGGTCATCCCGGAGGGCACGGCCCGGCCTAGCCGATGCAAGTGGTCCGGCCCAGCGCGGGCGACCTGGACCGGCGCGGGCGGCCCGGCCCGACGCGGGCGGTCCGGCCCAGCGCGGGCGGTCCGTCCAGCGCGGGCGGCCGAGCGCCGAACGGGCGTGGGGGGGGGACCCCTTGTTTCCTAGAATGACCGACCTTTATTGTAACCGCGGGACCCGAGGGGGTCCCGCCTCCAGCTGGTGCTGGCAGCCGGCTCAGCCGACCACTCCTCTGAACCGCCGCGGCCATAGGCCGCGCCCCTTCGCCGCGGCCCGCCCCGGCCGTGGCCCTTTTTCGTTCCCGTGTGGTGCAACGGCACCACGTCGCCGTTGTCTCAAGCTTCAACGATAAACAACAAGAGAAGGGGAGGAGAATCGACCGTGTTTGTGCGGTCAGACCTCCTCCCGTTATGTTGATAACAAGCGGCCAAAAGAACGAGTATTCTCAACGACAAAACAAAGCGCAATTTTAATTAAATAAAATTGAACTTAACCCCTACCTCAATTCAAGAAGGTTGATCGCTTGACGAAGGATGGAGATGCTTTCGTTGTTCCGTTGACATTGCCGCGGAATGACGGCGTCGCTTCGTCAACATCGAGAAGAAAGAAGCCGAGGTTGGCACCGACGTTCTTGGCGTTCTTCAATGAGAGAAAGAAGTGGAAATGTTCTTCGCAGGAAGAATGAAGTTCTTTCTCCTCCAATCCCCAACACAACGAGCCAACCCCCTAATAAAATAAGTCTACCCTTATTTTATTAAAGCATGACATGTATTTCAAAATACAAAATTCAAAAACAACTCACTTAATTAATTAAACTTAAGTTGTCTAATTAATTAGGTGTTTAGTTGACAAGAATTAATGTGGAAGAGTTACATA
The DNA here is from genome assembly GCA_963277665.1 of Viscum album. Classification (NCBI taxonomy): domain Eukaryota; kingdom Viridiplantae; phylum Streptophyta; class Magnoliopsida; order Santalales; family Viscaceae; genus Viscum; species Viscum album. The sequence continues at coordinate 1,037,441,270 of OY728126.1, forward strand.
ACTTATGAGGGGTTTAGAGGAGTTAGGGAATGTGAGGGGTTGGGCTCGTGTGGACCCCACCTCACCTTTAACCACTCAAGGGTGGTTAGTATCTAGCAGGTCCCACCCCAACTTCCACACCTAGGATTTTAACCACTTAGAAAAGAAATAAAATTGTAACACAATTTTATTTTACTCTTCATTTAAACCACATTTTTTTACAACTCCTCCCAAGAAAACGCAACTCCAGTAAAGGTCTTCTTAAGTAATTACCGGCGCTTCGGTTTCATCGGTGCCCTTGGATTTTGATTCCGAGCACCGGTTCAAAAGTTAGAAAAACCCGCTCGTTCGTTCACTGAACGTACCCGAGCTAAACTTCAGAAATTGATTCCGGGCACACCGGGCCTCGGAACTAGGTGCCGTCAGAAACTACGTACTCGTAAAATCCCAAAGAATTTAAGAAAAAAAAAATTTCCTTAAAATTTACGGGTCTTTACATTACTCCCACCTCAGGGCTTTACATCCCTGTAAAGATACATCACAAACTAGGGAAACAAATGAGGGCACTGTGCGCGCATTTGAGCCTCCCGCTCCCATGTGCTCTCCTAGAGGTTCCCGTGTTGCCACCTGATGCGCACTAGAGGAATCGACTATCCACACAGGACCTGCTCCTGTCGATCCTCGATCTCCATCGAAACCTCCGCAAAAGTCACCCCGTCATCGATGTCCAGCTCCCCATAGTCGATGATATGCGTCGGGTCGTGCATGTATCTCCTCAGCTGAGATACGTGGAAGACGTCGTGCACCTGGTGCAACTGAGGTGGAAGAGCCAGGTGATAAGCCACCTCTCCTATCCTGCTGAGAACCTGGAATGGTCCGATGAAGCGCAGAGATAACTTGCCGCCCCGGCCAAATCACCGTAATCCACGTCGAGGTGAGAGCCGTAAGAAAACGTGATCGCCATACTCGAACTCTAGTGGTCTCCGCCTCCTGTCAGCATAAGAATTCTGTCAGCTCTGAGCTGTCCTCATCCGCTCCTGGATGACCTGTACCTTCTCCGTCGTGGCCTGGACCATCTCTGGTCCTACGAGTGCTGACTCCCCAAGGTCAGTCCAGCATAGAGGTGATCTGCAAGGCCGACCGTACAATGCCTCGTATGGTGCCATCCCGATGGTGGAGTGGTAGCTGTTGTTGTACGCAAACTCCACCAAGGGTAGGTGATCCTACCAACTGCAACCAAAGTCGAGGACACATGCACGGAGCATGTCCTCAAGAGTCTGTATGGTCCTCTCAGTCTGACCATCCGTCTAAGGGTGAAAGGTGGTGCTCAGGCGTAGCTGCGTCCCAAATGCCCCCTTCACCCCCTTCCAAAGCTGGAATGTAAAGCGAGCATCTCGATCGGAGAAGATAGATGATGGTACACCATGAAGTCATACGATCTCCTGAACGTAGAGGTGTCCCAAGCTCTCCACTGAGCCTTGCTCTCTGATAGGTAGAAAGTGGGCCAACTTGGTGAGTCGGTCTACAATCACCCAAATGGAGTCGTGTCCTCTGGAAGTACGTGGAATCCCAGTCACGAAATCCATAGATATCCCGTCCCACTTCCACTCCGGGACCTCCAAGGGCTGTACCAAGCCTACTGGTACCTGGTGCTCCGCCTTCACCTACTGACAGGTGAGGCATTGAGAAACGAACTCTGCCACAACCTTCTTCATACCCAGCCACCAGTGCTGTCGTCTGAGATCCTGGTACATCTTCGCTACTCCTGGATGTACCGCCAAAGTGGAAGTATGAAACTCCCTCAACACCTCCTCCTGCAAAGTAGTTGGTACCATGGTACGTCCTCTGAAAAGAGCGACGTGCTCTCCTCCTACAGAGAATCCATCAGATGCCTGTCCTGAGGATATCTGTGCACGTCGCGTCACATAGTCAACGTCCCCACGCTGTGCCTCTCTAACCCACTGAAGAAGTGGTGGAGTGACTATGAGCGATTGTAGAAAGGCTGCCCCATCCCTATCCACGAAGGATATCTGTAATGTGGCTAGCTGCTCCGTCGCCTCTCCAAGTATCTAAATGCCCGAACTCCTGCTGAGAGCATCAGCTACCACGTTCCCCTTCCCAGGAGTATAGACTATCTCAAAGTCATAGTCCTGGAGTAACTCGAGCCATCGCCGATGTCTCCAGTTCAGGTCCTTCAGTGAGAAGATGTACCTGAGACTCTGGTGGTCAGAGTAGACTGTAAAGAGCTCACCCATCAGATAGTGCCGCCACATATTCAGGGCGAAGACCACTGCTGCTAACTCCAAGTCATGGGTAGAGTAATTCTTCTTGTGCTGCCTCAACTATCATGATCCATAGGCGATCACTGCCCGCTCCTGCATCAGGACACACCTGAGTCCAGTCCCTGATGCATCGCAGTAAACTACGTACCCTACGCCCTCCTCCGGTAGCCTCAAGATGGGTGCACTGGTCAATCTCTGTCTCAACTCCTGGAAGCTCTGCTGACATCTATCCGACCACATGAAGGGTTTACCCTTCTTCGTCAAAGCTGAGAGTGGTGCTACAACTCTGGAGAAGTCTGGCACAAATCTCCGATAGTACCCTACCAGACCTAGGAAACTCCGCACCTCCGTCACGCTCCTGGGTGGCTCCCAAGCTAGAACTGCCTCGATCTTCACATGATCCACCGCAACTCCCACCTCAGAGATAACGTGCCCCAAGAATTGGACTTCTCAAATCCAGAACTGGCACTTCGAGAGTTTACCATAAAGCCAGTGCTCTCGGAGTGTATCTAGTACAACCCACAAGTGGTAGGCATGCTTCTCCTCAGTAGTCTAGTAAATCAATATGTCGTCGATGAAGACTACGACAAATCGATCGAGGTAAGGCTGGAATATCCTGTTCATGAGACTCATGAACACTGCTGGAGCATTGGTTACACCGAAAGGCATAACCAAGAACTCATAGTGGCCATACCGACACCTGAAGGCCGTCTTCTGCACATCCTCATCTCGAACTCTGATATGATGATAGCCTGAACTGAGGTCTATCTCCGAGAACCATCGTGCTCCCTTGAGCTGATCGAAGAGGTCATCGATCCTCAGAAGTGGATACTTGTTCTTCATGGTCATCTGGTTCAGGCGACGGTAATCGACACACAGTCGCAAGCTCCCATCCGCCTTCTTGGCGAACAATATCGGGGAAGCCCAGGGTAAAACACTGGGTTAGATGAATCCCTTGCCCTGCAAGTCCTCTAGATGTACCTATAGCTCTCGAAGCTCAGCGGGAGGCATATGATATGCTGGAGTAGATATCGGGGCTATCCCGGGGTACAGGTCAATATAAAAGTCTACCTATCTACGAGGAGGTAGTCCGGGAATGTCGTCAGGAAAAACGTCTGCATACTGATCCACCAAAACAGGAAAACTCGAAATCCACACATCAACTGCTCCTAGGATGAGACTAGCCAAATGATGGGTGATCGGCTGTACTCTCCTCTACGTGAGTCCATCCTGTGCTGCAAAGGATCCCTTATCGCCAGTGAAGGTAAACTTGCTCCCATCGGTGCAGACACATCTCACCTTGCGCCTAATACAGTCGATCTGATCATGGACCGTAGATAACCAATCCATGCCCAAGATGACGTCGTAAGGCCTCGATGCCGCTACAAGAAGATCTTAGCCAAATCTCTCACCTCCTAGAGTAAGATCACACTGCCGGAACCAGTGCGTAATCATCGAGTCTGCCCCCGTAGGAGTCTCTAGCCGTAAGGATCGAGCCAACGGATCCGTCGGAATCTCCGAGCTCCGAACAAGGGCAGAAGAAATGAAAAAATGACTCGCTCCTATGTCTATAAGAACTGCAACAAGGGTGGAGTAGACACAGATAATACCTCGAATCATCTCAGGTGCACCGTGGTCGTAGGCCTCCGTTGCCTGAAGCTGAGCCTTCCTCTGTCCGCCAACTCCCTGTGGTTGGGGTGGACCTCCTGGTGGTAGTGGTGGTAGAGCCTCAAAGTGTCGCCCACCACCCACTGCTCAGCTAGCTCCTCTGCCTCGTCCTCCTTCTCCCTGTGGACCGCCACAGTTGAACCTCTGCCTTTTCCTGGGTGGTCCCTCAACTGTCTGCTGCTCCTCTACATGGCGGGTCGGGCAGTCACGAGCCATGTGGCCCTGCCCTCCGCATGCATAGTACTGTATGCCTCTCGAATGACTGGCTCTGCTGCGTGTGCCCCGCACCTCCGAACCAGTATCCTGAGGTCGTCCACCTGATGGTCTGGTCCTCTTGGACCCCTGTGACATCCGTCGACTGCCAGCTGCAGAAGACTCCACTACGTGCCGCCCTGCGATAGGTCTCGCTACTGGTGTAGGCTAAGCAAGAAAGCTCTCCACAACAAGGGCTCGCTCCAGTACTCCTGCCTGCGTCGGAATGATGAGGGAGATCATCGATGCCCTGATCTCATGCCTCAGTCCCTGCTCGAAGGTCCGGGCCTAGAAGAATGGGTCCTGTACCATGTTCGCAGAGTAGCGCGAGAGATCAGTAAACCTCGCCTAGTACTGGGCTACTGTCATGCTGCCCTACCACAGCTGTAACAACTCCTGAATGCGCACCGCACGGAGGGTGGCTGGTAAGAACTTCGAGCAGAAGAGGATCTCGAAGTCCAACCAAAGAAGAGATGTCTCGTTATGCACCTGAAGCATCAGGTTCCACCATCTACCTGCTAACGCTTGCAGGAGACTCACCGCAAGGATCACCATAAGATCTGCTGGTGTCCCTACCAATCTGAAGACTCGAACTACAGCTTCCAACCAATCCTCGGCTGCCTGAGGGTCCGTCTCCCCGCGGAACCTGGGAGGTCTCTGACGCTGAAACTTGTGTAGTGCACTCAGGCGACGTGCACTCTCAGCTGCTGGGCCTGGTGGCATTAGTGGCTCGGCGGGTAGAGGTACTGTCGGTGCCTCCACTGTAATAGGGCCCTACACCGAGGCCTCGTCACTCGGTGAGATGCCGTCTCGCACAAAGCTCAGAACCCTAGCTGGCTGCCGTTGTGGGGCCATCCTGAAAAGAAACAGGTGCGCCACAGTCAATACAGTATACCTGGTGAGCTGACACAATTAATCACAAAGAAAACTTTGAAACACACATGCAATCAATGTTTTTGTGCACTGAGTCGGAAATCAGAAGTTAGGGTCCTGGTGTATGGATACGTCGGCCGCCGCACCAACACTGGACTCCCTGGACTGATAACCACACTCAATACCCTTAACACTATTGCTTCACATAGAAGAAAGATTAGAGTCCTGAGTTCTGTGGTAGAACCGAACTCCTCTGATACCAATTTGTCACGACCTGTCCTCGGGACCCGTGCCGTGACTACCCCAAGCCCACCTTCCATAGGCCAGGGGCTGACGACTAGCACCAAAGGCGTAAATATCGATAAAAGGGAAGACATTGACTTTGTATAAGAAAAACAAACACCATAGAGTAAACAAGCTGAAGTAAACACTAAGTAAACTGAGTACAAAAGTAAGTGATGGAAAGTAAATGAGCCAGTATACAAACCCAACTGAAAGTACAGTACAACTGAGAAAGGAAAGTACAACAGCTGAAAAGTAGAGCAGCAACCACCAAGACGTCCTCCGGAACTCCCACCTGAAGGGTGAGTACAGATAGTCTCGTCCGCTCCTCGCGTCCGGCCGTCCACTTCGTGTACGTCCCGCCTGATAGTCCACCTCCGAGTACCGTCTCGCTCCACAAGTCTCAACCACGATCAGCGCTATCCTTCATCTGCAACCAACACAACGTAGTGCGGGCATAGCCCATGCAGGGGTGAGTATACGATACTCAGTAGGGACCCCAAGACTTCCGAAGGTCACCCAGAATCCATGAAGGATAAACAACAAAGGAAAGATACAATCACGAAGTATCAACCAACTCTACTTAGGTATATGCCCATACATATACCTAAGTCATCAATTCCAGTTCTGATACAACTCACGAGCTCATGTTCAACCCAGTCCACACAAGAAAGCACAACTCAATCTACACAGGAAAGCACAACCCAATCCACACAGGATAGCAAGTCAATCATATCAAAGATAATGATTGAAAGTCAAGACTCAACTCACACATGTATACTATTCACGAGGAGGGGTGGAGATGATTGATGTAGCCTCTGAATCATCTCCTCTGCCGAACCCACGTAGGATCCAAGTACAGTAACCATTGCTGCCGAACCCACGTAGGATCCAAGTACAATCGTCATCACTGCCAAACCCATGAAGGATCCAAGTACAGTCATCCTCGCTGCCGAACCCACATAGGATCCAAGTACAGTCGTCATCGTCGTCATCGTCGTCGTAGTCGCAGCCAACTCTAGGGTTCCTACACACAGCATGCTCGATTCTAGGAGGGTCTGCTCCACGGGCCAAGGGGGGTCGATACATCAACTGACACGAATTCCAGAGTTGATGTATCCAAAAGTTCCGTCTCGTCAATAGGAACTCAACGCGATAGACGGCGTGTCAATCGGACGCCCGGTCTGAGAGTTATTGGCTTTTTCGTCCCATGAGCCCGGTTGGGTTTTAAGTTAAAACAAACCCGACCGTACTCCAGCTGCGTCCAAACCTTGAGAGGAGTAATCCAAAAGAACCGTCTCACTAATAGGAATCCAATGAAGTTGACGAAACGTCAATCGGACATCTGGAGATCAAGTTATAAGCATTTCCGCTCCGCGGGCCCGGTTGGTTTCGTGTTCGAACCAACCCGGTCGTACCCAAAGTTCTCCTAAACCTTGAGTGTAATATACCAAAATGACCGCCTAGATCCAAGGATATCAACGCAACTGACGGTGCGTTGATTGGTGGTCCATAGCCCAAGTTATGGGTGTTTGAACGGATCTGTCCGAAAATAGGGGGTTTGGGCCCGGTCCGACCCGGCCCAATACCCCCTGGGTCGGCCCGAACCGGGTTGACCCGACCCGGTTCTGGGTCCGGCCTGATTGGGTGTGGCCCGGCCCGACTGGCGCGGCCCAGCCCAACCGGCACGGGCGGTCCGGCCCAGCGCGGGAGGCACGGCCCAGCACGGGCGGTCTGGCCCAGCGCGGGCGGTCCGGCCCAGCACGAGCGGTCCGGCCAGTGCGGGCGGCTGAGCGCCGAGCGGGCATGAAGGGGGGGGGGGAACCCCCTATTTCCCGGAACGGCCAGCCTTTAAGGCTGACCTTTATTGTAACCGCGGGACCCGAGGGGGTCCCGCCTCTAGCTGGTGCCTGCGGCCGGCTCAGCCGACCGCTCCTCTGAACCGCCGCGGCCCACCCCTGCCGTGACCCCCTTGGTGCTCCGGCGTGGCGCGACGGCACCGCGGCCCACCCTGGCGGCGGCCATTTTTCGTTCCCGCGCGGTGCAACGACACTACGTCGCCGTTGTCTCAAGCTTCAACGATAAACCACAAGAGAAGGGGAGGAGAATCGGCCGTGTTTGTGCGGTCTGACCTCCTCCTGTTATGTTGATAACAAGTGACTAAAAGAACGAGTATTCTCAATGACAAAACAAAGCGCAATTTTAATTAAATACAATTGAACTTAACCCCTACCTTAATTCAAGAAGGTTGATCGCTTGACGAAGAATGGAGATGCTTTCGTTGTTCTGTTGACGTCGCCATGGAATGATGACGTCGCTTCGTCAACGTCGAGAAGAAAGAAACTGAGGTTGGCACCGGCGTTCTTGGCATTCTTCGATGAGAGAAAGAATTGGAAACGTTCTTCGCGGGAAGAATGAAGTTATTTCTCCTCCAATCCCCAACACAACGATCCAACCCCCTAATAAAATAAGTCTACCCTTATTTTATTAAAGCATGGCATGTATTTCAAAATACAAAATTCAGAAACAACTCACTTAATTAATTAAACTTAAGTTGTCTAATTAATTAGGTGTTTAGTTGGAAAGAATTAATGTTGGAGAGTTACATAACTTATGAGGGGTTTAGAGGAGTTAGGGAATGTGAGGGGTTGGGCTCGTGTGGGCCCCACATCACCTTTAACCACTCAAGGGTGGTTAGTATCTAGTGGGTCCCACCCTAACTTCCACACCTTGGATTTTAACCACTTAGAAAAGAAATAAAATTGTAAGACAATTTTATTTTACTCTTCATTTAAACCATATTTTTTTACAACTCCTCCCAAGCAAACACAACTCCAGTAAAAGTCTTCTTAAGAAATTACCGGCGCTGCGGTTTCTTCGGTGCCCTTGGATTTCGATTCCGAGCACCAGTTCAAAAGTTAGAAAAACCCGCTCATTTGTTCACTGAACGTACCCTGAGCTAAACTTCGAAAATTGATTCCGGGCACACCGGGCCTCGGAATCAGGTGCCGTCAGAATCTGTGTACTCGCAAAATCCCAAAGAATTTAAGAAAAAAAAATTTTCCTTGAAATTTACGGGTCTTTACAGCACAAAATGACCTTTAACAGCGTTAAAAAAGCGTTGTGAATCACAACGATGATAGGGGGTTCCCTTTATCGACGCTAAAAAAGTGGTGATAAAGGGGGTACTTTATCCGTGATAAAAATAGCGCTGATAAATGAGGTTCTTTATTAACGCTAAAAAATGATGATAAAGGCCTAACCGCCTGTTGTGTGCTGTTTATATAACAGCACATCCAAACCCGACAATTTAAACAGCACATCCAGAAGCGAACTTGCTATATACATTTAATGGACATCATCAATACAAAAATGTTCACCCATGGTATATACAAAAAAACATTTCCATTTACATTTCAAACAAAATGTTTTATATAATTACATTTAAAAATGTCCAACAAACATTTTAAAACATTAATATTTCATCTTTTAATGCCAATGATCCCCTCTAAAAAATGTCTTCCCATGGTATCAATTGCTGAACAAATCATCTAAACTTGAGTAAAACATTCCAAATATATAAGAAAACAAATATTATGTTAATAATACTATAAATAAATAAATTAAACATTAATATGAAAGAGCACATTAATAAAATGTCAATATTTAATAAAAATGATACATTTTGAGTTATACCAGTCACACTGTGCATTCTATTGAGGTGGGGTTGATTCCTACACATTACAAATGAGTTATGAATTATTGTTCTAAAATATCAAAAAAAATATGAATGCGTTTGATTGGTTTTGAGTATATCACTTGTTCTTTTACTAAAATTAATGTCAATTTTAAATAATAAAACATTTGAAGTTATACCAGCCACAATATGCGTCACATTGATGTAAAACGGATTCCTACATATCAAAAATTAATGATATATTTTTGTCCTAAGGTATCAAAATAATCTGAATGTGTTTGCTCACCTTTCAATATGTTAGTTGTGTTTTTTATTAAAATGTCATTTCAAACTGGAAATACACATTTTGAGTTATACCGGTTGCATTGTGCATTGATTTGATGTGAAAATGCTTCATACATATCACAAATGACTTATGAATCACTATCATGAGCGTGTTTGCTTGGTTTTCAGTGAGTGACGTGTTTTGAACTAAAATGTTAATTTTCAACTGATAACGGATAATTTTAGTCATACCGGTTACACTATGTGTCAGATTGAGGTGCAGTTGACTTCTTCATGTCACAAGTGACTCATGGATCGTTTCCTAAAGTATCAAAATGATCCAAATGAATTTTCTTGGTTTTCAATATGTCACTTTTTGTTTTTACTTGAATTAATGTCAATTTTAAATAAAAAGAGACACTTTGAGTTATACCAGCTACACCGTGCGTCATATTTAGGTGATACTGATCCCTACACATCAAAAATCACTGATAGATCATTGTCCTAAAATATCAAAACATTCCAAATGTGTTTTCTCGGGTTTCAGTATGTCACTTGTTGTTTTTACTTAAATTAATGTTAATTTTAAATAAAAAGAGACACTTTGAGTGATATCGACCACACCGTGTGTCGTATTGAGGTGTGACTGATTCCTAAACATAAAAAATGACTAATAGATCATTTTATTAAAATATCAAAACAATCTAAATGCGTTTTCTTGGTTTTTAGTATGTCACTTGTAGTTTTTACTTAAATTCATGTCAATTTTAAATAAAAAGAGACACTTTCAGTGATACCGGACACACCGTGCATCTTATTGAGGTGAGGCTGATTCCTGCATGCAAAAAGTAACTCATAGATCATTGTCCTAAAGTATCAAAACAATCTAAATGCATTTTTTTAGTTTGCAGCATGTCACTTGTTCTTTTTACATAAATTAATGTCAATTTTAAATAAAAAGACACACTTGGAGTCATACCAGTCACACTGTGCGTCGTATTAAGGTGAAGTTGACTCCTACACATCAAAAATGACTCATGGACCATTTTTATAAAATATCAAAACAATTAAAATGTGTTTTCTCAGTTCTCAGTATGTTACTTGTTGTTTTTACTTAAATTGATGTCAATTTTAAATAAAAAGAGACACTCTGAGTTATACTGGCCACATCGTACATCATATTGAGGTGTGTATGATTCTTAAACATCAAAAATGACTTATAAATCATTTTCCTAGAGTATCAAAATAATATGAATATGTTTGCTCAGTTTTCAGTATGCCAGTTGTATTTTTTTTACTAAAATGTCATTTCAAACTAGAAACACACATTTTGAGTCATACCGGTCGCATCATATGTCGGTTTGATATGAGATTGCTTTATACACATCAAAAATGAATTATGAATCATTTTCCTAAATTATCAAGACAATTGGAGCATGTTTTCTTAGTTTTTACTGAGTGACATGTTTTGAACTAAAATATCAATTTTAAACTGATAACAAACACTTTTAGTCATACCATTCACACCGTGCATCGAATTGAGGTGTGGTTGATTCCTAAACATCGCAAATGACTCATGGATCATTTTCCTAAAGTATAAAAACAATACTAATGAATTTTCTCAGTTTTCAGTATGTCACTTGTTCATTTTGCTCAATTTAATGTCAATTTTATATAAAAATACACAGTTAAAGTCATACTGGACACACCATGCATCAGATTGAGGTGCAGTTGATTCGTACACGTCAAAAATGACTAATGGATAATTTTTATAAAATATAAAAACAATCCAAATACATTTGCTCAGTTTTTAGTATATAACTTGTTTTTTACTAAAAGTAATGTCAATTTTAAATAAAAAGACACACTTTGAGTTATACCGGTCACTTGTTATTATTGCTCAATTTTGAGTAGGTCAGTTTTTCTGATACCAACTATATTGACCCAGAAATTTCATAAATATATATCACATATTAGTAGATTAATATTTCTTACATAACATAATGATGCATGACATAATAGTTTAGGTCTAGTGCTTCTGGAAACATGAAAACATAAAGAACTAGTTTATAAGAGTCTCTCATTAAGTTATTCTTTACTAGAAGCCTTCTTAGAAATATCATTTATAAAACCATTCTTAATAACCTAAGGATATGAAACATAATAAACGGTGATAATATATGTTCAATAAGTGTAAAAAAGGGAGATATCAATGATCAAATAATGACAACATGAGTATAAAGATGTTAGAAGGTGATATTAACATTATAAATTCATACCCTGCATATCATAGACCATAATGATGAGTCATAGATCAAAGCATGGTAGTTCGGAAGACATGAATCTTAAAGGATTAAAGAATATTATAAACTAAAAACATACACTTCAAGTCATACCAATCACACTTTGTATAGTCCTCACATTACCTCATATTACCTCTATTTTATCTTATTCTGTAGAGGTAATGTGAAGACTAATGAGTCCGAACTTTTTCTCATGGGAAAATCCCTTAAATTGTTTTTCATATATACTCCTCACAAAAATATGAAATGTATTTAGTCATAATTAACATAGTATATTAGCTATTGGAAAATCAAATCATGAAAACATACCTCATGTACACATTTACAACTGAGCCGACTAGCCAATAATAGTTGAGGATTTCATTTTCAATCTCAACACCAATGAAGTCTTATTCTTTCTCTTCGTATATATTTTCTTAAAATTCAATTATGTGGTTGTGACTATATTTTATCTTTGTATCCTCATGAGCCTTGAATGATAGTAAATGTGGATATAGAATGGAACCCCCCACACTTGAATTTCGCCTTGTCCCCAAGGATGGAATCTAAACATACTATAAAGGGATTTCACCTTACCATGATTTAAATTAAATTTCAATAAAAATGATTGATCAAATAGAAAAGTAAAATGTTCAAGCATCTCACAAGAGAATTCTTCAACGCCTCATTTTTTAAAGAAACACGTCAACCATGTATTTTAATTTTCCTCTTTTGAAATAGCCAAGTTTCTTCATTCATCCATTTTCATTTTTCAATCCATCATTAATATGCATTCTATTTGCAATTTACCTCACTGTGAATTTTTATGCTCATCATCAGGGTACAAATGTAAATAGAATGATGCACATACCTCAAGAACATGTAACTTACCATATCCTTGAAAGACATATAACATATCCACCGTTTAAATACATAGTCGCAATTAATTATGAGGGATTCATCATTAAGGATCAAATGGATCTAAGGATTCAGGGTAGGTACGTAAATGATATAAAAAGTAAGGCTAAAAAAGGAGGTTTGTCTCTAAATAATTTTGTATGATAATCAAAAGGGAAGCTCAATGATTGTCTCCCTTTAAAAATCTCATCTCTCTCTTCCCCCAAAAGCTCAAAGTGGGCTCATGATACATGTAAGCTCAATAATAGAATCAACCTCTCTTGCTTTTTTTTTCTTTTTTAAAAAGTTGTGATTAGGAAAAATTTCACATCCATCACCTAACCACATACGATAAAAAATCATCGATCTAGAAAATGGTGATTTTTGATCCTCCCAAAACACAACCCATTTTTTTCATCATTTTTTCATCATTTTTTTCTTTAAAATATTTTTGTTAGCAAGAGAGGTGAATAATGAAACACAATAAAATATATCATGGACTCTCCCCAGATCACAATAGAGAACCCCCCCAGTAAAATATCCACAATAATGTACATCCTGGTACACCTAATAAAGTTCCACCCCTACACTTATTCTTTTAAATATCATGAAAAAAATTTAGAGGAAGGTAGGAATGGATAAAATAGGCTTGTAACATTATAAATTTCCTAACACAGATGTTCATGGATTCTATAGGATTAAAAAGGATTAATTCATGGTGGGTCTCAGGATAAGGAATAACAAAAATAACGCCTCAATCATTTTAAAAGTGATTCTATATAGTCAAAGATTCGATAAGATGTAAAGAAAGTTCTAGAAGAATAAATATCCAAGTTTCTTAAGAAATATACTAAAGAAAAAAAGGAAAATATTGGCTTAGTGGATGTCTTGGGAATGATACTAATGGTTGGGTCAACTACTCATGGAAATGTATATGAATAATTAAATCAATTAATGAAAATTTCAGAAATTCAAAACTTGTCCAAATCTCAGAAAAAATTCATCTACAATGATTAACATGCTCCTCTAAATCATGAATTTTCAAATCCTAATCCATGTGATTATCTCTACTGATTATTTTCCCCATTTTTCTTATTCAAATTTATTGGCAAAGAAATTTAAATACATGGCATGATAATTGTCATAAGTAGTTTATGTCTCCTAGATCAATTGATTAAAGAATGAATCAAAAGTGAGACATGTATTTTGAAATTAGAACTAAACTATAAACACATTTAATGTGGGGAATAAAATAGAAAAAATCTTAATTGAAACTCTTTCCCCCTTTTAATTGATGGTTAAAAAATGGGTTGTATAGGTTCTGTATGCCCCTTTTCACGATGTGTAAGTGTCCTTCATGATGTGTAATGTTCTTGCTGCTTCTTATTTTGATCCTTACTATTTTCCACTGACTTGGGCCTTGATGGTCCTACAAATAACAAATAAACAAGTGAAAGAATATACCATTATCAATGAATTTTAAAATATTTGGATCGAGAGCATGCATGCCTCAAAAAAAAAACATAAAACTCAGGTTGCCTCCTGAAAGCACTTTTTTTAACGTCATTGGCTCAACCTTTCCTCTTTTAGCTCGATATCATGTGACAGATGAATGAATTTTTTTTACCTCTTTAGGGTCCATGAATAGTATTAGTTGTGTGCTATCCACATACATTATCCCCTTCCCTTATTCTCTGAATAACTTAATTCTTCCAGATGGTAATACTTTCTTAACTTCTATTGGACTGACCCACCATTTCTTCTTCAATCCTGATGAGCTAAATAGTAGTTCATGTATCATCCATACCTTTTTTCCTTTCTTAAAACCAGTGGTATTAATCTCTCTTTTGGTTTCAGTTGTTTTGGTCCTCATCTTCTCTTACTTCTTTAGTTGAACATCCTCTTTCAGAACATCCTCTATCTCATGAAACTCTTCAATCTCAGCAACATACTCAACTTTAGCTATTTCTCTTTCTTCTAACTCATTGTCCTATTTCACAGAATAATTTTTCATTACTTGGAGGATGTTGAAACTCACTTAATCAATTCCAACTCTCAGACAGATTTCTCCATTATCAACATTGATTAGCGCATGCCCTGTGGCTAAAAATGGTCTTCCCAAAATTAGTGGATTCCTTTCCTCTTCCTTATCCAACACTAAAAAGTTGATGGGGGAAGTAGAAAATTTCGAATTTGATTGGGACATACTTGATGACTCCTCAGGGATGATTTAATATTGAATCTGATAATTGAAGTGAAACTCTTGTGAGGATATATTACTTGGGTGGGGATATATTACCTGGGTGGGGATATATTACTTGGGAAAAATCATCCACCCACAACCTCAACATCAGCGCCCGGAATCCCAACAAAAGGGCAGGGATATATTACCTAGGTTGAAGCTGCCGGAGAGCATGGTAAGAGGACATGAAGCTATGTGAGGGGGTGTTCCCCAAGTTCTACCAGGGCCATCAGAACATGAAGACAGTGAGCGTATTGATGACGAGGCATATGGAGGAGGGCGGTGAGATCTTGGGAAATCTGAGGGCAAAGCAGTATAAGGGGAGCATTCCGATGAGGCTGAGGGCAAGGGTGTGGGTGAGGGTGAATCTTGGGAAGATGAAGTTGATGAAGATGAAGTTCAGGGTGAGGTGTGGAGTGGTGGTGGATAACCTATCCGTGTTCGACCCCATTAGGATCAGAACCAGCAACTGTAAGTTCATATATAGGCTTTGATGGTATTTATATGTCCATTTTTTCACAAATCTATTATTCAATAAAAATTTATGATACATTTTATCATTAGTAAAATTATGTTGGATTCATTCACTGTTTAAAAACTTAGAATATTTTTTTCTTTGGCATTGATTCCTTTTATTTAATATGTATGGGACCACATTTCACTAATCAATTTTTTTTATTTTTTTGGGTATCTCTACATCTTTGTGGAATACATGAACTTAAACCTTTACAAAAGTACCAACAACCACTATTTTTCATGTATAAAAATTTTGGATTGAAAAAGATTCATTTGATCATATGAAATATTGATGATTTTCACTATATTGCTAATAATATAGTCACTACTAGAGTATATATCTTTAGCGACCACTTTTTTCATTTATCAATATTCAGATGAAGATCACTGTTTGTTGATCATTAAAGGTTTGAGTGATCACCATTTGATGGATGATAATTATGTTTTTTTTAAAATGAATTATTTATACCATATCCAAAATTTTTTATATATAAAAAATAGGATGAAGACGTGATACCCAGAAATAGATGAACCACTGTGGAGGGGGAGTTGAATTAGCAGTTCATTTTTATAACTTCATCTCTCTTTAAGTCAACCTATGCAAATTGTTAAGGTCTTGATATGCACAGGTAAAAGTCCACTCTTACTCGTATGCAGTGAAATAACTAGAGAGCAAGACACATTAATTTTTACAAGGTTCGGCCCCAATGAATATACCTACTAGTTTTTGTGCTCAAGATGTTCAAGTCACAAATTTTTTACTATGATCAATCAATAATTTTAGTGGATGGGAATGGATCAGATTTTACCCAAAAAATGCATCAGGCACAAATGTCTCCTAGCAAAATGATTATATCAATTCCCACCAGTAACAAAGTTTGACTTATCCTCCAAGTCTTCTAAATAGTATGTCAACTTCTGCTCACAATCTTCAACCTTTGTAAATTCGTCATCTGAAACTTCATATATTTTGGTCCTTCAACTTTTTGGAATCTTGGATCAATGAGCTTCTTCTTCTACCTAACATATATTCAGGTGAATTTAGGTTGGGTTCCTCTATGATCTCCTTCAATCAAAATTCTTAGGGTAATTATCAATCAAAACATCAAACTTTTATCAAACTATGTTCCCCCTTTATATAACCAAGATTTCTACAATATAAGTGGGGAACACATGGGCTCTGATACGAAACTCCCGCTCACTTCAAATATTTAGTCAAATACTTTGAATAAATTATGAAGATATCATAGTTTTGACTTCATCAAATCCTTTGAAAAACTCACCGTCAATAGTTTTCGACTCTTCTATAAATATTGGCTAGGATCATAAACTTTCTTTTATGTACTTTTATTCCCTGACTATCCAACTCCACATCATCACAATGGTTGTGACCTCACAATGTTACTATGAATTTACTTGAAAACATTTGACAAATAAACTTCCATATACACTACTCTGACCATCTTTTGATTATTCCATTGTTTCAACTTAACCCATCCTCCAACAACTTTCAGTATGTCAAACAATTCTAACAAGTAACTAGTGCTTCTAGTGATCTGAATCCATTGCACTTACACTGCATTTGAACATCAGTTTGTAGCTCCTCAATAACTTATATTTTGATTGAATCATATTATAACTTCCAATTAAATCACATATGATGTTTACATAGGTGACCATTCATGTTTATACAGTCATTCATCCTTCAAAGCCTTCAGCAACATCATCCCTTCTTCCTTCTTCTGATTCGCTCAGCTTGAATCAATGTTGGTCTTACACCAAAGTGATATTATTCCATTTAATGAACATTGTAACATCATTTTAATGTACCACCTAATATCTCTCTGGTAAAAATACAACTCTTCATGCCTCCATGGGATTCTAGTAAACTTATGAAAACCTCTGGGCTCAGTTCTATGGATTTACAAACTTTTATTACCCAACTCAAAAACATTCTTCCAAAAAGTGTTGAAAATAAGTAAAAATCCTTTATAATCCTATGGGAACTTCAATATCCCCATTTTGATTTATTGGAAACAAAACTCTTTTTCAATTTAAAACACCTTTTTTTTCCATCTAATCATAACATTTCTTAAAGATAAAAGTCCTGACACCACACTGCAAGATAAAACAATGTTTTTGACAGAATTCTACCCCTTGAGGATAATAAATTTTTGTCCAAGTGAATTTGATATACTCTACCTCAATTTATCCATTCTATATTTTATCCCCCCTTTTATAATAAATACAACCTCATATCGACATATGATAGAAAATTTTATACACCTCATTTTAATAATGATTTTCACTTCTATCCCCATTTATCAACTTAATCCAAGAAACAATGGGGGGGGGGGGTCTACTTAATTTCCATTAAGTGCTATGAGAGGGATGGACATGAAGTTTAAACCTCATTTTCTCAAACCTTTCCCCTTATATTTCTTTAGTAAAAAAATCATCAATTTCATCCTTTATTTAAATATATTCCAACTTAACTTCTCTGTAAGTAACTTTCTTCTTGATGAAGTAAAATATGATGTCAATATGTTTTGATCTAGAGTTTTAAACTGGTTTTTTTAAAATATCAATTACCCTTTGATTATCACACATAAATTTCAAAGGATTTTCAACATTAAATTTCAAGTCTTCCAGTTGAATGTCCATCAACATAATTTGAGTGTAAACATGTGTGGAGTCAACATATTCTAATTCCACTATACTCAAAGCAACTGGGTTTTGTTTCTTGCTATACCTACAAACAAAACTTTCTCCAAAAAATAATGTTCCATACGATGTTAATTTTTTTATCATTGGAATCACCAATCCAATAGTCATTCTTGAATCTAATTAAGTTTAACTCACTGCTTATTTAATACATCAAACCAAAGTTTGATGTTCCTTTAACATACCTAAAGATTCACTTAGCATCCATCAAGTGTGATCCATTTGGATCACTTTGATATTTGGCACACAAAGTGACTACATACACAATATCCAATCAAGATATAGTGAAATAAAATAAAATTCTGATTAACTTCTAGAAATTTATTTGATTAACACTTTTACTATATATATCATTGATTCAAATTGGTCCAACTAAGATAGGATTAGAATCTTCCTTAGAATATGCAATGTCAAACTTCCACAACAGTTCCTTGAAATATTTTTCCTATGAAAGGAAGATATATCTTCCATTATATGTAACCTTTAGCCCAAGAAAGAAATTCATCTTCCCAATCATTGACATTTTAAAGTACTATTTCATTTACTCTAAGAACTATTTACATGCATGATCGTTATCACTAACTAATATTATACCATAAACACAGACAATGAATATTAGAGTTAAGAAACTCTCCTAATTCATATATAAGTTTATATCAACTTTTTATTTAGAAAATTTAAATATCTTTAAGAAACTATCAAGTTTAGAGTCTCTATAATGAGGGGCCTCATTCAGCCCATATAAAGTTATCTTAATTTTAAAAACCATACTACCATCCTCATTAGGTATGAATCCCTTTTTTTGTTCAATATAAAATTCTTCTTCAAATTTACCATTCAAGAACGTTGACTTTATATTCATATGATAAAACATGTACTTACAATGAGTAGAAACAACCAAAAACATTATGATGGTCTAAAGTCTTACAAAAATGAAAATTGTTTCTAAAAAATCAACACCTCCCCCCTGTGAATATCCCTTAAAAACTAACCTTTTTTTTATTTCATGAAACTTCTCCATTTTCATTGAGATTATTCAAAACCCATCTAGTTTTGATGATATTATTTCCTTCCGGTCCCAGGACAAGTTCCCATGTGTCATTTTTATCAATTTGATCTAATTACTCATTCATGGAATTTAACCATTCCTTGTGTTCAAATGCTTCTAATACTGAATGAGGATTAATGTGTGAGATAAGTGTTGTTTGATTATCCATTATTAGATTTATACCTGTATAAACATGAGCTTCACAACTTTTGATTATATTACTTAGTTCAACCTATTTCTTTACTGTCTAAAACTTTGAGTTTTTGTTTTTGGTAGAACCTTATTCATTACTAGATTCATCAAAACATGTTTGTTTAATACCAAGCTCAAATCTTTCTTCCTCTTCAATAGTTATTCTAGAATATTATTTGACATATATTGTTGGTTCCTCATATTCAACCTTTTCTCTATCCATTGAGTTGACTTTATTTTAAATCACTTTAACATCACATGATTCCATAATTTTGTGTAATACTTTGTTACAACACCTTAATATTCTTCTATTGATTGAATAACCCAAAAAAATTCCTTATTTAGATTTTTCATCAAATTTTCCTAATATTTGACTCTTAATATTTATTAGGAAAGGTCTTCCAAACACTTTATAAAATATTTTACTATTGGTTTCTTCTTATACCACATCTCATATGGGGTGATTTCTTCTTTTGGTGTTAGCAGACTTCTATTTTGAACATGTACTACTGTACATATAGATTCTGTTTTAAAAAATAGGGAGTATATACTCCAAAACCATGGTCCTTCCCATTTTAACCAGACATCTATTTTTTCCTTTCTAAAACCCCATTTTACTAAGGGGTGTAGGGAGAACTATACTGATTTTTTTATTCCAAGCTTATATAAATATGACTCCAAATAGTTACATGTAAACTCCTTTCCATTATCTATTTTTATCTTCCAAATACATACGTCATGTTGTTCTCTATCCCCCCTTATATAAAACATAAAAATTTCTACAACATTAGATTTATGTTTCATAAGCACAACATAGGTCATCCGGGTGAAGTCATCAATAAAAGTGATCAATTATAAATTACCCTTTATGGATTGATGCCTCATTGGTCCTCATACATTAGAATGTATTAGTTTAAGTGTCCTGATGAACTGAATTTATACTCTTATATTTTCCTCCTTCCATCACCCATTTCTAAAAAGCATAAAAAATGATGATTATTCTATTTTTAGTAGAGGTAAATCTCTCACAACATATTCCTTTGATATTTTTTTCATGTTTTATTATCCCAGATGAAAAATTATGTTATTATATAAATAATTTTTATCTTTATTACTTAGTTAACATGAGTTACTTTGATCTCCAATATGAAATAGATTTCCTTCAGTCCTAAATAATTTTGAAATAATTATTCTATCCTTCAAGAACCAGATGATACAACAATTTCTCTAGAAGACCACTTTGTTTACATCATCACATGATTGTGTTACACTTAGTATGTTATTTTTAAGTCCACAAACAAATAGAACTTCCCTATATTTTAACTTATGATCATTTATAACAACCATTACACTTTGTTTTATTTTTAAGGAGCCATCATTTCCAAAGGTAACAACTCGTTTATCATGTTCTTATAAGTTTTTTAAGATGTTAACCTCTCCATTAATATGAGAGGAGTATCCACTATCAATAATCCATGGTTTATCTTTTCATATAGATTTTATGGTGACTTCAACTATGACAGAATTTTCATTTTTTTTCTTTTCCCTTATCCTTTTCTCTTCCGGTGTACTGACACTACAAAAAAAGTGTTTCTTAGCAGTGGTTTATTAGTGGTAGTTTTAGTAACCGTGATGAATTAAATCTAGTTAAAAAGAAATATAATATATCAACATTTTGATTAAACTACCACTATATTTTTATTATTTTAACAATTAGTGGTGGTTTCAATTAAACTATTGATAAATATTATAAAAAAACCATAATTCCTCCCCCTCCCACACTCCCTCTACATGACTCCAACCACTTTCCACCCCTCCCTACCTGACCTCCTCCTCTCCCTTCCCCAATGACGACCCCAACCCCATAACCCCCATTCCCCCACCCCTCCGACCTACTTCATCCTTTCTCAGTGGAGACCTCAACCCCTGCGATACCCCTTATGATCCCAACCCTTATTATCCCCATATGACCTCCCTCTCCCCAGATTGTTGTTCCCCTCATCACTAGTGGTACAGACCCCCATTGACCTCCCTCTCTCAAGCTTGGTTCCCCTCCTCGGCAGAAATGCAGACCCCCCTCCAACCTCCCTCTCCCCAGCTCAGATCCCCTCCTTGGTGGCAACACAGACCCCCTTAAAGGTTGCATCATCCTCACCCTAAATCTATTATTGAGTAACATTAGATGGAAAATAATGGGTGATAAAAAGAGTATATATTTTGTTTTTCATTCATTAAAAAGTAATGTATATATGTAATTTTGGCTTATAATGTGCTATTTTAATTTTTCAGTTTTTTGTTTGGAGTTATAATAATTATTAAATTTGGTTATGTTGTATTAAATTAAAAAAATAAATTCATTTATGATATAATCCAGTTATATAATCTAGATATTTAATTATTTCATGGTTTTTATTTGCTATTAATGAATTTCACTCTGATATATATATGTTAATGCCTTAATTTTTTGAAATATGCATAATTGAGAATATTTTACTACTCATGAACAATTGGTGGTAGGGTTTGAGGTCACACATGGTTTCATCACCAACCCTGTAAAGGTATATAAGGATAAAGTCCTTGAAAATTTTATATTAGAACCATTTTAAATTTATTATAATGCTTCCTGTTTAGTTTGATTTTTTTGGTCTCTGCATGTAGGGTTGAGGGCGACGGCGGGTGTTGTGGTGATGATTCTAGAGAATTGAGTTGATTGATGTGAAGATTTGGAAGTATGTTTTCTCTTGGATTGATTTGGTTGTTTTGGTGATTTGGTGAATTGGACTATTGGAATGGAGGTGCACTCGAACTCTACCACATGGTACAAGCCCCAGAGGAGGTTCCAGAACCATCCATTCTTCTTTGCAGGTTTTATGGATTTGGATGTGTGAGAGGGTATGGCATCAGCCATTGGATCAAGCCTATTCTTTGACACAAGACTTTTCTCTCCATACATTCCTGTATTAGTGGACAAACTTTTCATGTTTAAATGCTGGGGAGGGGTAGATCCATGTAGTTAGTTTGGTTTTCCTATCTAGACCTTCGGGT
Source organism: Viscum album (assembly GCA_963277665.1). Classification (NCBI taxonomy): domain Eukaryota; kingdom Viridiplantae; phylum Streptophyta; class Magnoliopsida; order Santalales; family Viscaceae; genus Viscum; species Viscum album. The sequence continues at coordinate 1,037,463,513 of OY728126.1, forward strand.
GGTGTAATGTCTTATGTCTTGAAGTTTGTTTAGGTTTCCCCCTTCATCCCTTAAAATGGGGTTAGCTTATAATAAATTTTTTTTAAGGCCTTTGGGCCATTGGATGGATGGAGTTGAATATTTTGGGTATGCCTTACATATCATGATATCCAAATAAAGTATACTTTGAATTCATATTTTTCAATTGGTGATCTTGGTCTTAGTTAGATCATGGTAAATAGTTCGTACATTTCTTAATGTAGCTAATTTTTCAATGGAATGGACCCTCCTTAGTTACAACATTAGGGTAGAATACACCATTATATTTTTCTCACATAAAAATAATACCATCTACATATAAAATATAGAAAATTGATACATATTTATCATCTTTAATGCAGAGGTTGTTTTCCACACTTATATCATTAAATATTAATTATTCAAGCATGTATCTAACTTCAAATAACATTTTATCGAGTCTTATCCTAACTTGTATAGATCCTTCTTTAACCTAAAAAATAATAATTTTCTCTTTATTGAGAAAGACACTTCATCTTCCAACTCTCAATTTTGGAAGACATATTTTATATCTTCTAGAAAGGTCATGAGTTTCCTTTGTGCTAAAATGTGGTGGTCATAAAATTTATGTCATTATTTATTTATTTTTGTAAGAAATAATAATTTATTTGATTCATGTTTTTATATTATAATTCTAGTATGAGAAACTTCATTTTTTGATTCCTCCCATTTCCTTTATAGTTGTTATGAAAGATTCAATAGCGAAGTTGGGTGATATTTAATTTTGATTATACCCATTTGATTTACATTTATATCTTTATAGCTAAATGTATAGGTAGAATAAAATCCAATACCTATGGATAAAAGTTAGATTAATTTATCTCGAAACACACCTCGATATGCCAAGGGTTTGAAATAATTTTTAGTTTATGAAATTGAAAACCAATAAGTGGATGGTAGAATAAAATTTCCACATCTTGATTATAAATTCAAGTGATAGTTGAATAGAAACAAAGTATATGAGCATTTGATATTGAAATAGTTTCATGGTCAATATGTATGTTGTATTTGGAATGGTGAATCAAATGTTATTGAAATTAAAAAAAATGAAAATACTATCAAAAAAATACAAAGTTACCTAATAAAGGAGAATTTAGTTTGAAATTTGTTAAATGACACATTTGGTTTTTCAAAATATAATGTCCAAGATTTTAATAGATCAACAAAACCTTCAGTTGATCTTGAGAAGGTCAATATTTCTCAAAAATTTAGTGAAAAAAATGATTTTTATGAATTAGTTAAAGATAAAAAACAAGAACTATATAAAAGGTGTGCCAAGTATTCGAAGTTGTATTTTCTACTTAATTTGTATCATATCAAGTGTCTCTGTGGAATTACTGAAAAATATTATCCACGATTTTAGAGTTTCTTCACGATGAATTTAGTGAAGATAAGATCCCTATATCATTCTATGATATGAATAAAGTCATCAACAAACTTAGAATTGATTATAAAAAGATAAATGCATGCCCTAATGATTGTATGATTTACCAGGGAGAAGAATCTGATAAAGAAGAATGCACAAGATACCATAAAAGCAGATGAAAGTCAATTAACAACAATGACAATATAAATCAATGAAACCCTAGAAAGAAATAGAAGAATAAAACACTTTTAAAGGCATTTAATTACTTTCCTATGAAACCATGCTTGTAAAGATTATTCATGTCATCTATGAATGCATATGACATGAAGTGGCATGCTTAGGATAATAATGATGGCTTGATGATACATCCAAAAGATTCAACATCATGAAAGATGTTTGATTCTCTATATCCATATTTTTCTTCGGATCCTAGGAGTGTATGTTTGGGATTGGCTTCTGATGGTTTTTACCCTTTTGGTAATTTAAGTACTAATTATAGCATTTGGCTAGTTGTTTTGATCCCATGTAATCTATCTATATATATGTGTATGAATAAAAATGTTTTCATTATTTCGATGATTATTACTAGAAATAAAATTCTTGGAAATGACATTTATATATACCTTCAACCTATAATCAATAAATTTTGAGAATTATGGGATGATGGCATGAAAACATATGACACTTCAATGAGAAAACTATTCAAAATTCATGCTTCTTTAATGTAGATAATTAGTGACTTTCCTGGACTAGGAGATTTGTCTGTTTGGAACAATCGTACTGGTTTGTCTTGTCCAGTTTGTAATATTGATTTTGATCCTCAATGTTTACCTCATAGATGAAAATATCATTTTATGTTTCATAGTCAATTTCTTGATGCTTCTCATAAATTCAGGTTTAACAAGAAACGATTCCATAGAGATATTGAAATGAGAAAGTCACCGAAGGTATTATTTGGTTAAAAAATCTTGGGGCAGTTAATGAATTTCATTGAATAATTTGGAAAATTTCATCAATTTAAAGAAGTGGGAAAAGGGTATGAGGTATAGTATCCAAATAATATGAAACAAAACAATGTAATAAAAAGAGTATATTTTTCAAACTTCCTTATTGGGAGTTTAATTTGTTATGTCATAATATTTATGTGATGAATATTGATTAGAACTTCCATGACAATAAACTTTTTTATAGTTCTTAATGAGCAGGGTAAATCAAAGGATAACCTTAATGACCGTAAGTATTTGGAGTTAATGAATATAAATAATGGTTTATGGGAAAATGATAATGGAAAGTATCCTTCAGTTATTTTTATAATGAAAAATAATGAGAAAGAAATATTCCTTTGAACTTTAAAGAATGTAAAAGTGATATATGGATATTCAAGTAACACATAAAGGTGAGTTGACTTAAAACATAAAAAGTTACATAGATTGAAAAGTTAGGACTCACATATTTTGATGGAGTAGTTGTTGACATTGGATTTGCGTAATACTTAACCTGAAAAAGTAATTGCGATTCTAGTTGAGTTTTTTTTACCTTTTTTAGAGATCTTTGTGGAAAAACTCTAAATAAAACTAAGCTTGATAATTTTAAAGAAAGAATTGTTTTTAAATTATGTTATTTAGTGATGTTATTTCCCCCTTCATTTTTCACAGTCATGATTCATTTTATTATTCATTTGGTTGAAGAAGCTAAACTTGGTGGACTGGTAAACTATCGATGGATGCATCCAATTGAGAGGTACATTGATATATTTTTTATTTTCATTGGTAAATTAAATTTTATCAAATCATTACATAAATTTTTTTAGTATGTTTTTTTATTTTCTTTCATTAAGTACTTAGGTCATTTGAAATCATATGTGAGGAATAAATCTCAACTAAAAGGCTTTATTACCAAAGGTTACATAACTGAAGAGTGCTTGACCTTGTATTCTAGGTATTTGGATGGGATTGATATTAGATTCAATCATGTTGGATGTGATAATGACATCTCTAATAATTCTTGATTTGAAAATCAGTCATTGGTATTTTCAACTATTAGAAGACCATTTGGAATGGGTTCAAATTTTACATCGACTAAATTAGAGTTTCTAAAAGAACATATATATGTGCTACTAAATAGTGTTATTACATTTCCATTTATTTAAGAATTACAACTACAAATAAATAGGTGACTAAGGGGTTGATCTCAAAATAAGATGGAATTAAAAAAAGCTGTTAATAAGAAGATTTTCAAATGGTTTGACCATCGTGTAAGTATATACTTATATTCATATTATTTATGTGTAGTTATTTTTTATATTTTAAAAGTAACATCTTATATATTTTTTTTATAGATAATGAATTTTGAAAATCAAGCTATAATATCTAATGATTTGAAGTTTTTGGCTCGAGGTCCTCTAAGGCAGGCTAAGAGATTCGATGCCTGCAATATTCATGGATTTAGGTTTCGTACAATTTATCATGAAGAAGACTTGAAAACTAATAATAGTAGTGTATTTACATTTGAAAAGGTAGGATACTATAGGAAACTAAATGATATAATTGAATTAAACTATCATAGAAAGTTTCATTTGTCTTATTCAAATGCAAGTGGGTTAACATTGATAGGGGTATAATGAATGATCATTAAATTTTAATTCTGTAAACTTCTCTCGATTAATGGATACTGGTGAGCATATAGAACATGATCCATTTATCTTGGATTCACAAGTGAAGATGTTTTATTATATGGATGATGAAATACATGAAGGTTGTAGTGTTGTTGTATACTTAAATAAGATAGAATTATATGATATGGGTGATGAAGATCAATTGGTGCTTTGTGACAATTAACTTCATCAACCACAAAACATTGAATTTTTTTTTTCTAATAATATTGAAATTGTATAACTTGTAAGAGAGGGTGAAAAATAAAGGACTCATCACAATAGAGGTTGACAACAATGAAGATAATGAAGAAGAATATAATTGAATGTATAAATTGGTAATGAAAATATATTACAATTTATCATTGATAAGTGTTTTGTACATATATACATTGTTCTAGATTAAAATTTGGTTGATTCATACATGTCAAAATTGAATTATAGATCATTATTCATAATCTTGAAAACATTTTGGGATTGTTTTCTTGGTTTTGACTCAGTAAACACTTCTAAAAGGTACAAAAGCCTTTAAAAACAACTTTCAGAGGAAAAAAAACTAGATAAAAGACATATGATTTCCCTAAAATTATTGGATAATGATCGTAGATTTAATTTTCAAACGTAGGAATTGACAGTATGTCATTCTGAATTATGGTTTTCCCATTATATCCATAAACACATTTTTAGTGTTATAAAACACTAAAATGTGTGTGGGATGGTAAAAACCATAGAAAAAAGCCTCATATTGATGTAAAATCATGATAAAACCACCAATGAACTTTTTTGATGTGTATGTGTAGACAACATGTCAATCTGACGTGCGTTGTGGTCAGAATTACTCGGTATACACTTCTAAAAGGTACAAAAGCCTTTAAAAACAAGTATTCAGGGGGGGAGTCAAAAATAGGAAAACAAAATCTAATTTCCCTAAAATCACTGGAAAATGACTTTAGATTTAATTTTGAAATGTAGGAATTGACAATACATAATTATAAATTATGGTTTCCCCGTTACGGCTATAAACGTGTTTTTAGTGTTTTAAAACACTAAAATGCATGTGGAATGGTAAAAAACATAGAAAATGATATTATATTGATATGAAACCATGGTAAAACCAATGTTGAGTTTTTTTTATGTGTACTCATAGACAACATGTCAATCCTACATACGGTGTATTCGGAATTACTCGGTATACACTTCTGAAAGGTATGAAAGCCTTTAAAAACAAGTGTTGAGGGGTGGTCAAAACTAGGAAAACAATGTCATATTTCCCTAAAATCATGGGATAATGACACTATATTTAATTGTAAAATTTATTAACTGACTTCATTCCATTCCAAATTACAGTTTTCCCGTTATGGCCGTAAACATGTTTTTAGTGTTTTAAAACACTAATGCATACGTGGAACGGTCAAAACCATAGTAAACAATCTCAGATTGATGTGAAATCATGAGAAAACTATCGATGTGTTGTTTTTTATGTGTATTTGTAGAAAAAATGTTAATATTACATGCGGTGTGGTTAGAGTTACTTGGTATACACTTCTAAAAGGTACAAAAGCCTTTAAAAATAAGTATTACGGGGTAAAAACTAGGCTAATGATGCCAGATTTCCCTAGAATCATGTGTTAATGACTGTAGATTTAATTGTGAAATATAGGAACCAATAACATGTCATTCCAAATTACAGTTTTCCCGTTATGGCCGTAAATGTATTTTTAGTGTTTTAAAACACTAAAAGTGTGTGGAATGGTCAAAAATATAGTAAACGACTTCATATTGATTTGAAATCATGGTAAAACAACATATGAGTTGTTTTTGATGTGTACTTGTAGACAAAACATCAATTCGAGATGTGGTGTGGTTGGAATTACTTGATATACACTTCTTAAAGGCACAAAATACTTTAAAAACAAGCGTTAGGGGGTCATAACTAGGTAAACAACATTAGATTTACCTGAAATCATGGGAAAATAACCATATATCTAATTGTGAAATGTAGGAACTGATGGCACATCATTCTGAATTACGATTTTTCCATTATGGTCGTAAATTCACACTATAACAAAACCGTTGTTTAGTGGCGGTTCTAGGAACCGCCGCTAAACCTTTTGTAAAAAATGTTTCGCGGCGGTTTATAATAAACTGCTGCGAAGCATTGTTTTTTTTAAACACACGAACCTTCCCCCCACCCCGACCCTCCTTCCCCCGCGACCCCGGCCCCCCACTTCCCCCGCGACCCTGGCCCCCCACGACCCCGACAACCTCGCGACCCCGACCCCGGCGACCCCGGCGACCCCGACGAGCCTGCGACCCCCGACCCCCCGCGACCTCAGAAGATGCACCATCTTCCCCTCTAGGTAGGGTTTTATTTCTCCTTCTTTAGGTTTTTGGTTTTCCAGTAGGTAGGGTAGTTGATTTAGGGTTTTCATGTTGGATAGGGTTTTATCTTGTTGTTTTTGGGTAAATCTTTCCTTTTTGGGGTTTCTTTGAGGTGTGGTTGAGGTACAAATGGGGTTTCACACCATTTTTATGCAATTTCTTCACCCAATGTAGGTGGTTCCATGCCCTATCATTTTTAGATGATTTGATTTTTTTTGTTTAATTAATTTTAACATGTTTTATAGATAAATTGTGTAATGTGAATTATGTTTTGGATATATTTTGGAATTTTTATGTGGTGAAAATTGATTTTATAAAGAAAAATGGATATGTTTAATATGTTCTCTATTGTGGTGTTTCATGGAATTGTTTTTATGGTTATGTGAAGGGTGTGAATTGTGTTTTCAGAGGCACTTGAAGTGAGAATGTGTTAAAAATGGGGTTTCAAAGGGAAATGAATTGTTTTGGGTATGTAAAATTTTTTTGTTCCCCATTAAATGTGATGAGTTATTTGTGTAAATTAAGAGAAGCATGTTTTTAAATAGGGTAAATTAGCTTTTGTGATGATTTAGAAAGGGTTATCCCAAGGAAATTGTTGAATTTATTATGTTCTTCTCTTAAAATGTACCTAATGGGTTTTATAAAATTTTCAAGTGGTTTGAAAAGTGTTTTTCTAGTCATTTTTTGTGTGTGTAAAATGGTAAAAGGTTCGTTTTATGGAAAAAAAGTGTTTTCAATGTATGTATTGACCTGTATTAGTGAAATTGGTGTTATTTGTTACATATGGAACATAATTGAGCATAAGGGAATCCTAGGTAACTAGGTGAACATATTTGGACTAGCTCGCTAGTGATTCCGAAGTGGCTACGACCCGATTTCACTTAGCGGGATGGACCTGTATTTATGTTGATTTTTCCACTTCTATATAACTACATAACCAAGGGTATTGTATCCCCACTATAAATATCACACTCATTTCTAGTCAATGACCTGTGTAATATGGGTAGTAATGCATGAAGTCCCATAAAAAACCTGATTTGGCCACATGAGAGAGTGATGGATTGGGTGATGTAGCAAAGTGGTATCAAAGAATCATGTTTTAATTTCTATTACATTACTACTTGTGGAAAGGTATAATAGATACTAGGATGTGCCAAGACATAGCAATGAGCTTCGAAATAGGAGTATCTAGCCAATGTATTGGGGAAATATGTGCTCATATGGATGGGATTGGTTCTTATGTTATTTTATTGAAAAAGTTGATGTTATTTCACCTTGGGTGATTTGTATTTTGTGTGATGGTATTGTTTAGTGATGAATTTTGATTCTTGATATTTATACTCATGGCCCAGAATGGTGTTAAATGAGTATTCATGCATCATGATAGGCACATAGGAATGTATATATTGACATTTATTCTTCATGGTAGGGACATATTTATTTCATGTTCTATGTTCTTTCCTTTATGATGTGTTTTGATAAACCTACTGTATATGATAAATGATTTATTCTCCCAATCCTTTAATATTGGGAAATGGATTTGTTTTTTGTGAATAAATATTATGGAACCCTTCACCTTTGTAATGATTACCAAAAGATGAATTGAGTCATAGTAAAGATCAACTTTCAAAAATGTATTCATGGTTTGCGCCTAGACACCCATCCCACAAAGCCAAAGCATTTACATCACAATTTATACCCCTATTATCCTGTTTCAACTCCTCTCCAATCTGTATTTTCCAAATGAGGTTCACACTTATTGGAGGTGGTATTTCATAATTACTTATAAAAAATTGTGGTTTAAAACGAAAAGTAAATTTGGTTTCATCAGTGTGTTCCTTGTTTAATTTATATTTTTTTTGTATTTTATTTTTACTTTCATATAGAATAATTAGGCTTTAATTTGAGTATTTAATTGATATAGTTCATTTAGATGTTATTGTTGTCCACTGTAATTTTCAAAAAGGATTATTTAGTTCTTATTCCGACCTATAATACATGTTGATTTGTTGATGTTAAATCATTTTCAATATCAGACACCATCATAGGATTCCTGAATCACTATCTTCCTTCATTAAGTGTTTTTCAAGGGTCAGTGGAAGCAGTTAGGTAGTTGGAACAAATTGAGGTGATCCTCAATTATCTCAGGGAACCTGATACTTTGTGTGTGAGAATTTTTTAGAACTGGATTTATAGTTTCAGTAGAGTCTTGTGGGAGTCAGTGGTACCTTATTAACTTCATGAATGTATGAATTGGAATCTCATTAAGATTGATTTTTTTAATGGTTTTTTCCTAAGGGAATGAATGTAGAGAAATAGAATGAGCTCATGAGACTTTTTATTGGTGACAGATCAGTATGGGAGTATGTCAATAAACTTTCAAGGTTTGTTATATATTCTCCAAAGATAAGGGTCATCAATTATGAGAAAGATCATTTCTTTGGTGATGGTCTTCACCCAGACCTTGGTACATCTCTACTTTCTTTGGGAATAACATCCATTTTGGAGGTTGTCACTAGGGACATGTGAATGGAAGCTAAATATTCTTGGAAATCTATGGTTGTTCATTCCTTAGTTTTATCAGGTATGCAAAAAATTAATAGTAGGAATGAAGAGAATCCAATGTGCAAGGAGTAGAGGCAGGATGAACCATAACATGATGAAAAGGCCCATTCTTATAGAAAGAGTTCATCCATTTTGTGCTTCTATTTTAGGGACTTTGAGGAATTTTGAGACCCATTTCTTGATATATCCTTGAATTTTTCTCTATTATGGAAATTTTGTTCATCATTATTTGTTTTTGATGATGGGGTTATAGAATATGTCTCATGTTTGATTCCTTGTTTTTTGTGTAGGCACATTGTGATATACATGGATAAAAGCTGGATCACATTACCAAGGAACACACCTCCATATGTTAAGGGTTTGAATGAGTTTTTAGATTTTTCAATTTCTAATCGATCCGTTGAAGGGAGAATAAAATGTCCATGTCCTAAATGTAAATTTAGAACATGGTTGAAGAGAGATGAGGTTTATGAAAATTTAATACTGAATCAATTCCCTATTCAATATTTGTGTTGGATTTGGCATGGAGAATCGAACGTTACAGAAAGATTGAGCACTGATGTTAATCCATAGAATGAGGTCCCAAGTTCGTCAACAATGGAAAATGAAATGCAAAACCTAATAAATGATGCATTCGGCACTGCAAGACACCACTATCAGCATCAAAACATATCAGAACAACCAGAGGAGGGTGCTACAAATTGAAATGTGACAAGTGATGTTTTTGAGACTGTAACACAGGCAGATCAAGATTGTCACATATCATTGGATCCTCCTCTTGATTCTGTGAATCCAAATGTAAGAGAAAACTTCACTAAGGAAAATTCATTTCATGATTTAGTTGATGATGGAAATCAAGAGTTGTATAGTGGGTGTTTGAAATATTCAAAGCCTTCATTTTTGCTGAAGTTGTACCATATCAAATGTCTATGTAGAATTACAAATAAGGTAATGTCCATGATATTGGAATTGATTTGTGATGCATTTTCTGAATCAAAAATCTGAGAATCTTTTTATGATTTGAAAAAAGTTGTTAACAAGATTGGTCTGAATTATACAAAAATACATGCGTGTCCCAATGATTGTATGCTTTATTGGGAAGAGGATTCAAGTAGACAAAATTGAAAGAAATTTTCTTCTTCTAGATGGCAAGAAAAGGGCGATGTTGGAAGTCTGAATGAACATAATTTCATGGAGAATAAGAAAAAGAGCACACCTGCAAAGTTTTTGCGTTACTTTCCTTTGAAGCCTCGATTGCAAAGATTATTCATGTCACCGAAAACCGCCAAACACATGAAGTGGCATTATGTAGATAATAACAATGATGGGTTAATGATACATCCAAGAGATTCCTAACCGTGGAATACATTTGATTCATTACATCTCGATTTCTTAGATGATCCTAGGAATGTTCGATTGGGATTGGCTACTGATGGATTCAGCCCATTTGGGACTTTGAGTAACATTATAGCATTTGGCCAGTTGTTTTGATCCCTTATAATCTGCCTCCGTGGATGTGTATGCAAAAAACATCTTTTATCCTTTGAAAATTATTCCTAGAAATTCCTGGAAATGATATTGATGTATACTTGCATCCTTTGATTGAATAATTGCAGGAGTTATGGAGAAACGATGTTGAGACATTTGATGCTTCTTCTAAAAAAATGTTCAAAATGTATGCTGCTTTAATGTGGACCATTAGTGACTTACCTGGGCTTGGGAATTTATCTGGTTGGAACACTTACACGGGTTTGGCTTGTCCCGTTTTTAACTTTGATTTTGAGCCCAAATGGCTACCTCACATTAGAAAATGGTGCTTCTTGTGTCATCGAAGATTTCTCGATGCATCTCATAGATTTTGGCTGAACAGATCAAAATTTAATGGTTCTATTGATCATAGACCACCTCCAAAGTTTTTAAATGGTTTTGAAATATTGTCAAAGCTTGAAAATGTTGAAACAGAATTTGGGAAGGTTCATCATTTGAATGATAATGGAAAACGGGTCCGAAGTGCATCATCAAGCGAAACCGGAACACAACAATGGAAGAAAAAAAGTATATTCTTCAAACTTCTGTATTGGGAATTTAATTTGTTTCGGAATAATCTTGATGTGATGCATATTGAGAAGAATGTCTGTGACAATTTGATTTTCACATTTCTTAATGAGCATGGAAAGTAGAAGGATCATCTCAATGCTCGCAAAGACTTACAAGCAATGAACATAAAACGTGATCTCTGGCCATATGAGAATGAAAAGTATCATCCGACAATTTTTGCAATGAAAAATAGGGATAAAGATACATTCCTTCAAATGTTAAAGAATGTTAAGGTATTTGATGGGTATTCAAGTAACATCTTGAGGTGTGTTGACTTGAAGAATCATATGTTACATGGATTGAAAAACCACGATTCACATATTTTGTTACAACAGTTACTACCATTGGCATTGCGTACATTATTACCTGAAAAAATTACTGCTGTTGTACTCCAGTTCTGCACATTTTTCAGAAAACTATGTGAGAAATCTCTACATCCATTTCATCTTGACAACCTCCAGGAGAGGTTTGTATTGACCCTTTTCACAATGGAGATGATCTTTCCTCTGTCCTTTTTTACTGTAATGATGCATTTGACTATGCATTTGGTTGAGGAAGCTAAATTAGGAGGCCCCGTTCATTATCGATGGATGTATCCAATTGAGAGGTACGTTATTTATATGTTTTCCAGTTAATTAAACAATTTTTGGTACTTAATTAAATGCATAATTATGTTTATTTTATTTCACAGATATCTTGGGAATTTGAAATCATACGTGAGAAATAAAGCTAAACCAGAAGGCTCAATTACTGAAGGCTATGTGGCTGAGGAGTGTCTTACCTTTTGTTCTCGATACTTGGATGATATTGAGACAAGATTTAATCGAGTTGGACGTGTTGACGACACATCGAATCAATCTCAAATACATCAGAAATCCAAAATATTTCCTGCTATTGGCCGATCAGTTGGGAGGACCTCAAATATGACACTGACTGAATTGGAATTATTACAGGCACATAAATATGTGCTACTGAATAGTGAAATTGCAGATCCATTTATGAAGAGTTGAGGATACAAACAAAGAGATGAATAAGAGGCCGAACACGAAATGAGAAAGATATAACGAAAGATGTTAATAAAGAGCTTGTAGAATGGTTTTCATGACGTGTAAGTTCATAAATATTTTCAATAAATATGAATATTATTTTGACACATACATTTTGTAAATCTAATAAAGTATATTTCTTTTTTCAGATCATGAATACTGATACTCGAGCAGAGGTGTCAGAATATTTGAAGTTTCTTTCTAGAGTTCCTCTAAAAGAAGTTAGAAAGTTCGACGCTTATAATGTGAATGACTTTAGATTTCGTACAGTCGATCGAGAAGTGGGTTTGAGAACACAGAATAGTGGTATATTTACATTTGCTAAAGTGGAATACTATGGAAAGCTGCATGATATTATTGAATTAAACTACCATGGACATTTTTCAGTTGTTTTATTCAAATGCAAATGGGTCGATATTATCAGAGGTGTTAAAAGAGATTCCTTGCAATTTACTTCTGTGAACTTCTCTCACTTGATGGATGTTGGTGATCGTGAACTGCATGATCCATATATCTTAGCATCGTAAGAAAAAATGGTATATTATTTGAATGATGTTGCTGATGAAGGGTGGAGTGTAGTTTCTCACATAATACAAAGAGATTTGTATGATATGGGTGATGAAGTGGAAAATTTGACCTCTGAAATTGAATTTAATCAGCAACAGGAAGCAGAATTATTTATCCATCATGATATTGAAAATATTAGTCTAGCAAGGATGAATGAAGTGGATGAAGCAATGGAGCAGGAAACCAACATGATTGAAGGGGAAAATGATTATATGTACAATAATTTATTTATTCAGCAACCACTTGTTTCATTTCTGCAGTCATTCATTATCATTGTTATATATATTTTGTATGTTAGTACTCCATTTGTTATCATTTTTAATTTTTTTTTCTGCATAATTTTTTTGAAATATATATTCTGAACTTAATTTTATTTGATTAAATGATAGGAATTCCAAGGAAGAAGAATTACATTATTTCATCTAGTTCTGCGATAGATGACTATCCATCTGGCTCCCTCCCCACGACATCTGATGCACCAGCTGCTCACACCCCTACACCATCTCCCCCTGCACCATCTCTCACACCATATGTGGATGTCCTAGTAGAGGATGAGTCATCGACTCCCCCTTCAGGAGCCCCAGCAGTGGGGCAGCGATGCGCCCCTTCCAGTTCATCCTGGACATACTGGAGTGTTACTATCATAGGTTCAAATTTTAATTAAATAAATTTATTGCATTTTGTTTATATTAATTGTTTTCTCATTGAAGATGACAAAAATGCAACCGTGGAGAAAAACATAAAAAGTTCAGATGTTTGGAATCTGAATGCTGAGAAGATTGTTGTGCCATTTGATTCTTACGGGGTCCCTACGGATGATGCCGCAGGGTTACTTGGCTAGATTCTAGGACAGTTGGAAGCGGATCCCATTTCCCTTCCCATTTCATATGAAGATTGGAGACATATGCCTCCAAGCTGGAAAAATGAAGTGTTTGATTCTCAAATCAAGGTAAATTTATTACATTATGGTTTAATTGAATGTCATGTTACTAATATGTTCAAAATGAATTTCTGTATACAGATGTTCTTCCACTTTACCGTTGCTGATGTGATAGCACAGAAGTGGACGTTGAAAAATCTCGGTAAGAAGTGGAAAGATTTTAAATGGAGATTGTGGTGTGATTTCAACGATGCTTCATTGACCTCACTGCAAATGTATGAGAAGCTACCCAGTGGGGTACCAAAAGAGCAGTGGAAAGTGTTTGTTGACAGGCATCGGGATCAAAAGCGGATGGTATTGAAATATATATATTATTATATTAGCATCATTTTACATTTATACATATATATGAAAAGGACATGATATTCAATACATTAGTATTAAATTGCATTTTATTTATTTCAGGATCTATCAAGACAGAATGCGTCAAACCGAGCGAAGCAAGTCATCCCGCACACTGCGGGCTCAAAAAGTTTTTCTAGAAATCGAAGTACATTGGTAATATTTTAATTAGTTTAAATATTTATAAGATAATATTATCTATTTAATATATTGAATTGTTGATTTATCTTTGATTAATGCAGTCACAGGTTTTAGGCCATGAAGCATCCAGAACTGAACTGTGGTTGGATGTTCACAAGAAATCAGATGGATGTTTTGTTAATGAGCCTGCTAAAGAAGTTGGGGTATGAAGTCAATTTTTTTATCATAATAACTTATTATCAATTTTTAATGTGTTAATATATATTGATATTTGATTTATAGGTCAAAATTAAAGAACTATGGGATGCCAATCCTGCACATTCCTACTCTGTCTCCCAGGATGACCCGGTTGGTAAAGTCCTTGGGAAGGAGCATCCTGGGAGAGTGCGCGTGATGGGTTTGGGACCCATACCATCTGAGGTTTTTAGCAGGCCACCGGGGATAGCTTCTGCATCTACTCCTGACTTTAGTCAGCCCATACCCAGAGATTCTAAGAAAGAGATTGTTTCTTTACGAAACACAGTTCACCAGCAGGGGGATCAGATATCTGCATTGCAGAAAGAGTTGACTGAAATACATCAGCAGATGAGCAGATATGCCCCGGTGGGAGTGCATCGATTGGTGGTATGCAGGTAAATCACAGAAAATCAAAATCATTTAGTTTTCTAACTTTCATTGGTTTTAAGTTTTAATATAAATATGTAACTGTATTTAATTTTCAATATGATGTTCTTATAGGCGACAACACAAAGTGTAAATGAAGGTGGAGAGGGTGACGATGCATCATCGGACCCTGAGTAGTTGTATTGTTGATGTGTTGAACAAAAATGGAAATAGTTGGTTTGTATATGTAACATTTGTGGCACATAGTTTCCACCACACATTTTCATGTCCTAAAATTTCCTTGATTTCTCATGTTTCTTTTTATGCATTTTATTGATTTCTGATGTTTCTTTTTATGTATTAATTTCTCGAGTGTGGTATACATTATTCCATTTAGGTCTGTGTTTGAATTGGTAGTCAAGATTTTGGATGACTAGGAGTTAAACCCATTGTTGATGTGTTGAACAAATTGGGTCATTTCATAGTGATCAAGGGGATAGTGTTGTGGACACTTTGGTGAGGCCCATTGTTGAAAATGTCTTATTTAAGCGTCAAAAGTATCTAAACATGCTCTAGCTCTTCTAAAATGTCATGAGAATGTTCTAAATCAAGGGTGGTTCACTAAGATATAGGTGTTACTAAGGGGTGATAAATTAGCATAAGTCCATGAATATAGGCAAGAATACTTTATAAATTAAAATATAATCTCGAAGATGGATGTCGACTTGACGCACAATTGGTATGTCTTATAAAAACATGAATTTTAAGAAAAGAACTTCTACCAAATACTTCAATATTAGGATGGTTAACTCATATATTTATGTCTCTCGATTCAATAAAAAATATATGAAAATGGATAACCTGAAAAAATAACTAAAAATAGGGCATATAAGATGTCACAATGATAACACTTATAGAAATGAAGAAAACAAAAGAGGTAAAAGGAGCAGAATCCAAACCCCTATCCTTCCTATTCTTTAAATAGATGAATAAATGGAGGAGTATTGAGTTTTTTTATTGGAATTGTTTGACGATACATACCTCCACTTACTAGAAACACAAAATAAAACTGACCGGTTACAATGGACCATTTCCAACTATAACCGTTTTGATCACTAAACTGTTACTACATGACTTGAACTGCATTCCCAACACAATTTCCACTTAATCATGGTCTGTCTGGTAATTATTACCTATCATTATATCCCCGAATTATTTATATTATGATTCTTAATTCCATTTTTTGATTCATTACAAGCTATCCGGTCATGAAACTTTAATTACTGGAATTCCAGAACTTTCTTCTTTACCAACACTAGGCCTTATAGGGAGATGTCATAGGTATAGTACAAAACACTTCTATCCAAACATACTCATAATAAACCATAGTTATACTCCCACGACTCCGTGTAATGATCGTATTGAATTTGACCAACACCCACATCTAGAGGATGTCCAATTTAACAAGACCCCCCCAAACCACCTCTCATCACATGTCCCTAGGTTTATTTTCCATCTGAATTTAATCCAGAAACATTAAACCAAGTGACACCACTCAGAAACATTAACAATGAAAACTACTTAAAGAGAGCACCACATGATTTATAGGTCCATGGTGTCTTCCCACCATAGTAATTCTCAAACCACTAAACCATGAGCACTATACTACTATACATCACTTCTAGTTTCACATTGACATGTTCGAGCTTTGCTTTCTTTATTTAAGATAGATCTCACTTGAGCTCACTTGAAAACTCCTTATGAAGCGGTGCCACATGAAAACCGCTACCTCCATTTACAAATCAACCATCACTGTTAATCTAGTCCTAAAAATTTAAACTAAAGGGTCATAACCAAAACACACTCTTCATTATTAATACATCTTACACAAAGAAATCTTAGCTCACAACATACACTAGTTTACTGAAATTCCAGTCAGAACGCTTTAGGTTGACTTGCTTAGAGGACATCCAAATTGATGGCCAATGCCTTTATTTGAAAACTAAATCATATTAACATAAATTGAAAAGTTATATCGTGATAATTGAGATGAACCCACTGAATTCCAAAATTGACTCGTGGTGTGATTTAATGGGTGCATACTCAACCAACCATTTCAACATCATGCTACATTACAAGAAAATATGTGATATCAATCTATCACATTTCCTAGATTTCACATGTAGCCCAAGTCTGAATATAATTTCCAAACATGATTCAAACTCATACCTAAGTCTTAAATTCAACACCTCCTCCATGCTTGGAAAACTTGAATTTTATAGCTCACAGACTTCTGAAAGTCATTTTGACCATTCATGACTATTATTTCTACAACCACTATCCCAAAGGTTACATTTTCCATGACCTGTGTGATTCTCCCCACCATAGTATTTTAATATTCATCATTTTAATAAAAATAGGAATCTAATTCCCATGAAAAACACTCAGTCCACCACTAAACATGGTTTCTGGATGTGAGTCAACATAATTATACCATGTTCCATCACGACAATCCATCCTTGGCATACGTTGAATCCTCATCTGGAACTAATATTCCATCCTTGAACAACCTATGGTTCACTTCCTACCACATAGATTTACATCATCCACTTAATAATAAATAGAAATGCTCTATTCATAGTCACATGCATTATGCAATCCTCATTCCATGCGCACACATTCAATCAACATCAATAACTACATCTTGAACTTTAATCCAGATTGATGATGTTATAAAACTCGATCCTCTTACATAGTCATCCATAACCATTTAACATGGATGATGACTTCTTGAGTCATACATCTTTGAAATTAAACTCACACAACTAACTAAACTAAATAAAATTAGATTGGCATGTCAGTCCCACTAATCTCAAGCATTAAAGATGCTCATAACACCTAGAAGTTTTACTTATCTCATGATCGCCTACCAACTTGGGGAATAATTCCGCAACTAGAGTCCTACTCAATCCCAAAATACATAAAAAAAAACACATTATATGACTAAAAAACTAAAAAGATGCATCCAATGATGCTTAATATCTCCAAGGATGCTAGAAAAACTTGGTTAACCCCTCACATAACACGAGGAATCAACTCTAATTATAGGTTTATTCCTAAAAGGTCACTAGAATCTCCCACCTAACCTATATTCCAACATAAAACGATGTCAACTAAGACTCACTGGAAGTATCCACATTCCTATAAAAGCTATATCCCAATGTAACTCTAAAACTATTCCCACGATAGGATTTTTATAACAATATATTTCTAATGTGTTATTTAAGATATTTCATCAGTTCAAATTTATTATAAGTATTAAGGATAGATTCTAGGACAAAAAAAAATCATTATATAAATGGGTTGGTACTAATATAACTACTAATTCATCAATTATCAATTTTTATAAGTAGAGTGGAATCACTATGGATGATCTATCCTAAGAAAGTGAAGTTATAATATTTAGTGGAATCCAGTTTGGGATGTTACAATATTGTATCAATGGAGTTTTATCTTCCTAGTATTTACTATTTAGGATATTGTATACATGAGTATGAGGAATGTGTTGGAACCTTTGATGGATATCTGACTGCTGTGTTAATAATACTTTCTCTAATAGGACGTCTTATTTTCCAGAGTTTCATATTTTTGTTATATTTTTAAATATTAAAGTTGTATATTATTTCTCATTGAGAGAAAACCATGTTTTTTGGATGTTGTGATTTATTCTGGATATTCAGCTCTTGGTCATTAGTGGGAGGCCAGGGATGGTTTTTTCTGGTTTTATTTGTTTTTCAGGGAAGTGGTGCAGCAGAAGCAAAGAATTATTATTTTTTATTCTGGGCAGCTTTTCGCGGCGGTTTTAACCGCCGCGAAATGTATATTGGTGGTGGTTTAAATCGCCACTAAACGTAAAATAAAATTTACTTTTAGTGGCGGTTATTACCGCCGCTAAATAGGAGCATCGTGGCTGCCTTATTCTGCGGTGGTTCCCGTGACTTTGGTGGAGATTTTACGGCTGCTGGAATTTGAGTTTATTCATGGCGGTTATAACCACCCCGAATAAAGTGATGTCCAGGGCTCGTAAAACCGCCGCGAAATTCAGGGAAACCGCCGCGAAATGAGGCAGTGACGACGCTTTCCTGAAACTGCCGCTAAACGTAAATAACAGCCGCTAATAGATTTCCGACACCCTATTAGATGACTGTTTCTGTAAACCGCCGCCAAACAATGTAGCGGCGGTTTAAAACGCCGCTAAATGCAAAAAAAACTGCCGCTAAACATCGATTCTGTTGCAGTGTCATTTTTAGTGTTTTAAAACACTAAAATGTGCATGGAATGGTCAAAACCATAAAAAATGACCTTAGATTGATTTGAAAATCATAGGAAAAACACCATTGAGTTTTTTTTCATGTATGTATAGAAAACATGTCAAACTGATGTGTGGTGTGGTCAGAATTACTCAGTATACACTTTTGAAAGGTACAAAAGCCTTTAAAAATAAGTGTATGGGGGCCAAAACTAGAAAAAAATTGTCAAATTTCTCTAAAATCACAGGATAGAAACCATATATTTAATTGTGAAATGTAGGAATCACCATCACATCATTCTGAATTATAGTTTTCTCATTATGGCCGTAAACACGTTTTTAGTGTTTTAAAACAAAAAAACATGTATAAAATGGTAAAAACCATAAAAAACGACATCATATTGATGTGAAATCATGGAAAAACCATCACTAAGTTGTTTTTAACATGAAAGGAAAAATGAAACATCAATCCAACATGCGGTGTAGTCATAATTACTTGGTATAAACTTCTGTAAGGTACACAAGCCTTTAAAAACCAGTGTCAGGGGCTCAAAACTAGACAAACGACATCGAATTTCCCTAAAATCATGGGACAACAACTATATATTTACTTGTGAAATGTAGAAATAGATAGAACATCATTTTGAATTACGGTTTGTCCGTTATGGCTGTAAGAACATTTTTATTGTTTTAAAATACTAAAACGTGTGTGGAATAGTCAAAACCATAGAAAAAAACCTTATATTGATGTGGAATCATGGTAAAATAACTAATGATTTGTTTTTGAAATATAGTAAATTTTGTAATATCAAAATATTTAAAATTTATTTATTAAGTAAATTTCAAGCACACCGCACATCGCTTTAAAAATAAATTAGAATATTTACTTATGCCTTTTAAGTTTCAACTATTGAATCTTATCTTAAATAGGCATGTTTATGTTTTTAAAGTGTTTTTAATTATATATTATTTGTTTTATGTTAAAATTTATTCTGTTTGATATAAAATATAAAAAAAATTATGTGCATAATTTTGAATATATTATGTGTATTTTATCTTCCACATTTCTTTTCTTAAATGTTCTGGTTTTCATTATAGGTGGAAGATGTAGATAGTAGGTAGGAGGTTGAACATTATGATCCATGAAATTATTCAAAAAAAATTTGTGATGGTTCTTATTTTCTGTGGTATGTTAAAATTTTATCAATTATTCTATTGTAATTCTGATTTATTCTATGTAGTTTTAATTTTTATTTTCTTTTTTTGTTATAGTTGGTGAGATGATGTGGTCATTTTTAGTTGATGAGATAATGTGGAGGCAGAAAAATGTAGTGGAGGTCATTAAAAGGATGTATATTAGGCATGGATTGTTGTTGGACATATTTTATATGTATATTTACAGATGTATGGGTTGAATGAGATTGAGGTTATGATGACTGGATGTTTGTATATGGCTGTGAATGTATGATATACGTTTGATGGGTTTATCATATATTTATGTTTTAGTTTATTACATGCCTGTTTTTTTATATTGATAGTTTTTTATTAAATATTTTTTTAAAATAAAACTGATTTAGTGGCGGTTTTATGTAACAACCACTAAATAAATTACATATAATATCTTTAACGGTGGTTAATAATAACCGCCTCTAAAATAAACCACCGCTAATATGTTCCATGATGGTTTATTTTATTTTATTTATATTTTCCCTAGATATTTTTTTTATAAAATAACTGCCACTAAATAAACAAGTAACCACCTCTAAATGCTCCAATAATGAAACTTAACAAAACCACTGTGAAATTTTAAAAAATCACTACTAAATGACTAGAGACTGTGAAATATGAGGAGATTTGAATAACCGCTGCTAGTTCAGGAAAAAACTATTGCTACTTCCCTTTTTTTTGTAGTGTGAGGCTATCTAGGAAGAGTTTTAATGAATTCTTCCACACAGTAATCAATTTGATCACATCTTCCATAGGTTTCTTTAAGGCAGTCAAATTGTTTTTGGTTTAAGAGTTATTATCTTACAATTACTTATTATATGAGATATCACTTCTTATCATCTAATTGATATTTCCTTATCTTATAGAGTTTCTCCCCATAAACTCATGCCTTCTTCTCGGTAGTTTCTTGTTTTCATAGAAATTGTAGGCTTTGTGCCTATAGTTTCTGTAACACCAGTAATAACCTTTGAACCTCCACCTTCCTGATCGATAAAAGTTATGATTGTAGAATTTTTGTGGTGGTTCATTAGTATATAGGAATCCTTTTATCCTTTAGAATATAGGACCTTTCTTTTAGACATTTTTTTTACTTCTTTAGATTTAACAAAAATACTTATTCTCTTCTTCTCAATCCATAATTTTCCATTCTTTGTTGAGAAACCTACATTGTTTGTAGAAGTCGATCCATATTCATATTTAACATGAAATTTTTTTACCTTTTTTTAGAACAACATTTTCAACAACTTATGAAGGCTTAACTTTAACTTTTGTTTCCTTGTTGAAATTATCTTTCAATTTATTCAGAGTCCTTTCAACTTCAAGAAATTTTTATTGTGTCTTTCCTAAATCATCTTCCATTGAAAATCGCTTATCATTTTTATCCTTCAAAATTTTATCTGGATCCACCACCTTTATCTTGAGTTTATTTATTTATTTAACATATGGATTCTACCTTTTGGGAGATTATTCATCACTTTCAATATTTTAATCTTCTTTATTTTTCAATAGATAGAGTTCCTTCTTGAGTATATTATTTTTATAAAGACAAGTTTCAAGTTCTTATTTCACAAATATTTTAAAGTAAGTTACTTCACATTCTTATTATTCTTTTCTTGAGGTTTCCTCATGTTTTACATGATCCATGTTGTTTAAAAAATTCTCTAGAATTTCTTAATTGGATGATACATATTCTGATGAATCCTCTTTCCCTTATTTTCTTAGAAAACACCTTTTCTTATTTTGATTAAACTTATATTTTTCCATCAATAGATTTTCTAAATCACTTTATATTTTATTCCACTTATTCATTTGAGGTTTTTCATCAGTTTCATATTCTTCATCTTTATTACCTTTCTTCTTTGGAAAATTGATGGAAAATTTTCTAACTCTTCTACACTTGAAGCATTTTAATGGAAGCCTACCCTTATAATTCCATTTACCCTTCCTAAAATTTCAAGATATGAGAGACATTATTCTCTTATTATCTTTATATGTATGATATTTATCTTTTGATTTATTGGAAGATTCATCTTTATAATCATTAAGTTTGAGTTTCTTCATTTCATCAAAATAAATTTCCTCTTTAGCCTTTTTATTAAAAGATAGAGCCTTCATCATTTCACATACAACTAGGATTTTTTAAAGTTAATAATAGAAAAATAATCTATATCCTCCATAGATGAGACTTTTGGATCGAATATATCAATGATATTTCTCATTAACTTTTTCACAATAACCAATTTCTTTAGAGTGTCTCTAAATCCCTTAATATTACTGATGATTTCATTGAATCTTATTAAATAATCATTTATGGTTTCCTTATTTGATATCTTAAAGTCTTCAAGATAATTTCTCCAGATTTTAAGTTTTGTTTCTTTTACTTTGAAATTTCCTTCAAATATACTTTCCAAATTATCCCAAGTTTACTTGGATAATTGAATACCCAACACCTTACTGTAAACTTTATCTAACAAAGACTTGATAATTACATTCTGATCCTTAATAACAATCTCTAGGTTCCTTTTTTTAAAAAAATATTATTGGTGAATCCTTTTCTATTGGTGGAAAACCCATTGTAATAACATGCACCACTTCCAAGAAAAGAGATAATATATAGGGTATCATCCTATTTTTCCTCCCATAAAAGTTTTTTCCATCAAAGGTAGGGATACTATGACTGTTAATAGAATCTGAGTTCACTATTACTACTAATCAGATCCAATAGAGGGAAAAATGATTTGAATCCACTTGTGAGACGTCATGATCCCTACCCCAAAAGATTCCCCATCTTGGGTTAGCAATGAGATAAGGGAGATGGTAACTTCCTGAGTCCCGCCTCTAGTAGGCCTCAAGTTGAAGATTAACACTAAAGGTATAATAAACATACATATGGGAGATATTACCCTCTAAGAGAACATGTAAAAGATAGAGATAAAATAGATACATCAATAAAAACTTGTTAAGACATATATATAAATAAATCCCAAGTGAAAACATGAAATGTCATATAGTACTGAAACAATTGAAAAAGAAACTAAAAGTACCAAAAGGTAAATATGACAATGACCATGAAGCCCAAATAGTTTATGAAAATACCACGAGCTAGTAATATCCATCATGATCTCCAAAACACTCTTGCTGACCTAAAAATAGTTTATATATATAGGGTGATCATAAATTATACTCAATAGGATCCTCCCTGAAGCCTCTCATGCATATGATAAATAAAGCATACTAAAGCATAGAGAACAATTGTGAAACTAACTCATCACCTAAATAGGTACACTAAGTTCCCAACCTCATCATGGTTAACTCTAAATAAATATCACATGAAAGATATCATATAATCTAATAATGAAACATCAAGGGTATCCCATTACCACTTCCCCATTGGTTTTCTATTCTGCCACAACATTCCACGTCCTAAGCCATATCTCTCCAAAATAAGCTATCCCAAAGACACCTAGACAAGGAATCACAAAAAGAAACTTAGGCATCATATCCTCACATCATCCCATATTACATCTCTATATAGTATCCAAGTAGTTTCCAGTATCCACCACATATTGTATAATGTGTATCATATAATGAGTATTATACCTCAATACATCACAACCCATACACCAAGTAAGGAAACTCAAGACATCACAACCTATACACACCATACCTATAATCATCCTTTGGATACTATATCTGGAGATACATGTGTGTGAAATAATAAAAAGTCATCATAAAATTCAACACACATATATGGGGAAACTAATACTAGCACAAGTAACTACCAATAGAAGACAGTGAGGCCAGAGGGGGTAGTCATCCATCCATCCTCCCACTGGGATGTTGGGGAAAACACCCTCCCAGATTCCATTGGGTGTCAATCACCCTAACTGACATGGGTGGGGTATCATATGAAATCAAAAAATATACAAGATATAATATAGCTCAAAAATATAGTATGGTAATAACCTAATTTTAATTTCAATTGAAACCATCATCTCTCAGACACCCGATTTCCACTACTATAAACTAGATATCCTCTAAATACACAAGCATTTAAAGAGATGCATTAATTAATTATTTTATTTTTATCATTTAATTTCATTAATTAATTTATTATCCATTAAATTAACCATTAAAATTATTTCAAGATACATTTATTAGGCATCAGTGTGAAGTCCATTCCATCCAATAACAATCAAAATCTACTCTATAGTTTCTAAAGATTAATATCTATTTAGCATGTGCATTCCATCAACACCAACCCCATGATTTTATCATTTATTATTCATTATTAACATCATTACATATATCATATAATCTAGAAAAACCATCCTAAGCTTCCACCAATAAGAAATATACCACCAAGCACATCCAACTACCTTAGGCAGTGGGGAAAGGAATGCAGATAAAAAAACCAACTCGACCATCAACTATTAAAAAAATCATTTCAAGAAAGCATCCAAATTTATCATATTAATGGGTAAGCCTAGATTCAACCTGTTCCATCATCTCTGGTTCCATCTCCAATACCCATATATATATATCCCAATGAATCTTTCCATCATAGGAATCAACTACTATCACATCATTTGAGCCTCCCCACCCACATCAAATCAACCATCCCAGGCTCATCCATCCTAGGCTCATATCACATAACGAAGAAAAGATCACATCCATAACACATCAAAAAAGAATTAGGAAACAAACAAGAACAACCAACAGGGAAATCTAGACCCTAAAATAATGCATCCATTCTTCACATATAAATGATCTCTCACGGCTCCAAACTCATGACACTTGGCCTTCTTAGGTAGATAGAAAACTCAGACCCTAGCAATTATCTTTATCAACAATAGATTTTTATTCTATATTGAATTAACTAATTCATTATTTATAGGTTCCTAATATGTATAACCTAAGACATCATTCTATAAAAATATATTCAAATTTAAACATGAACTTAGCATTAAAACCAGTTTCAAAAAACTTAGAGAAGTACCATTTTTATTATCATGCATTTTCATTTCAAAATTATCAAAAAGTATTTTGATGCTTGTCATTATTTATCAATTCCATTATCATATAAGAATATATTTAATTAAGCATGCACATTGTATCAATTTGAATTACCATCAAATCATGACAAGAAACATCAGATTCATTTAAAATACTTTTTTTATTATTTAGAAAACTAATTAACAATTATCAACTTTACATTTTTTACCATTTTTCATCAATATCAACATTCTAATCAATATAATAAAAATAAATGATAACAAGCATAACATAGATAGAAAACTACCTAGAAAATCAAGAGGCAAACCGTTATCATGATAGAAAGAAACAACATGCAATCACTACAACCAATTCTGTATTAATCTGGTTCAATAATTATTAGGTTAATTCTATTTTCTATCCAAAGGTATAAACCATGATAAAATTATGATTAAATATAAATAAATAGGAGAATTAATGAATCCCATACCTCAAAATTTATCAAAACAATTTTCTTGAGAATGGACCAATTCTGTAGATCTTGATCACCCCTCCCATAAGAGTTGTATCCCTCTAAATATTTTGTGCCACAATTGCACCAAAAAACCATCAAGAAAACTCTATTAGAATGATTGAGAGAAACCTCCATCACATTTAAAGAAGAAGCAAGAGTATCCAAATAAAATAACCATGAGATAAAAGGTATAACATACATTGGATTACTAAAGATCAAACATGGGAAGTCGAGAATCGATCCCTATAGAAGGTATTCCAAAACAACTAAAGATAGAGCCGCTAGCCACCTGGTGTTTGGGAGAAAGGATATAGGGTTTGATAAAACATGAGGTGTTGTAACTCATAAAGGTAAACTTCACAACAAATTTTCACCA
Organism: Viscum album; assembly: GCA_963277665.1. Taxonomy (NCBI): domain Eukaryota; kingdom Viridiplantae; phylum Streptophyta; class Magnoliopsida; order Santalales; family Viscaceae; genus Viscum; species Viscum album. Next base: position 1,037,489,690 of record OY728126.1, read on the forward strand.
CATGAAACCATTTTATATCGTATAAATATTAGGTTTTAAGTCCCTCTAAAAAATGTGTCACCTCAGAACATTTGGACTCTCACATTATGAGGAACCCCATGAATCAGCCTCACACAAGTTGTGAATCATATATTCATGATGCGAATAACTTACACGTCATTAATTCTCCCCACTCCCATATTTTAGCTTCAAAACATCTCCACACCTTCTCTATACCTTCTCCTAGTTCCTTAGACTTCAAAAACACACAAAGGATCATACTAGACATATTTGGCCCCTTATATGTGGAATGGGTGAACCACTAGGAAAGGGGGGTTGAATCAGTGGTTCATTTTTAAAACTTCCTTTAACCTTAAGTTAACTTTTTAAAATTGTTAAGGTATCTATATACTCAATAAAAAACCCAATCTTAATCATATGTAGTAAATTAATCAAGATATCAAGGAAATTGTTTTTACAAGGTTTGACCCTAATTAGGGTACCTAATTCTTGCTGCACTTGGGATGTATGGGTCACAAATTTTATACTATAATCAATAAAAAATTATAGTGTTATGATAAGGGATCAACCTTTAACCAAAAATAAATCCCACATAAATTTCTCATAATAAAATGATCAAACTGGTTCCCACTAGTAACAATGCTTGTCACATCGTTCAAGAATTCTGAATAATAAGGTAAATTTTACTCAAAATCTTCAACCTCTAAAAATTTATTATTCAAACATTGTATCTTCTGTTTCTCCAACTTCAAAGAAACCCAGCTTAATAATCTTATTCTTTAACCTAGTGTATATTTAGGTGAATGTAGGTTGGGATTATTGATGATCTCTTACCCTCAAAATGATTAGTGTACCATAAATCACAATAAAAACCTTTTTATCAAACTATGTTCCCCCTTTATATAACTAATATTTCTATGATAAATGTGGATAACACACAAGATCTTATATGAAACCCCTACTCAAATCAAATATTTTGTCAAAAAATTTGAATAAATTTCATAGATATTGAAGTTTTAACTTCTAAAATCCTCTATAAGAATAATTATAAAAATTATTTAAATATTTTAAAAATCTTGGCTTGGATGATGAAATTTACTTTATGAACTTCTATTCCTTGAAAATCCATCTCAACATATTCATAATGATTTTTAATTCATGGTGTTTCTATAAAGTCTATTGATAAATTCTAGTAGATGTACTTCAGTAGACTTTACTCTACCTATCTTTTGGTCCTTACTTTGCTTCACCTTAACTCATACTACTAGATCCTTCAGTACTTAGAATAGTTTTGACAAGAAACTTCTGCTTCTAGTGATCTGAATACATTTCACTTACACTACATTCAAACTTTAACTTAAATCTCCTAAATAGTTCATCTTTGAATTGAATCAGTTCCTATATTCTGTTGAAATCATGGATTATGTCTATGAAAATGTAGGATGATGTTTATATAGGTGATGATTCATGTTTATGAAAACTTTCATCCTTTAAAGACTTCAACACCATCCTAAATTATTCCTTCATCTGATCCACTTAGCTTTAAACACCATTGGACATTTACTAAAGTGATGTTCTTCCATTGAATGAACACCACAACACCATTTGAATTCACTTCTATAGATCCATCTGGAAAACCTTTAACAATTAATGGTTCTAGAATATTTCAATAAACTCATGAAATATTAGGACCTAACCCACCTAGTCCCTGAATGGGATGATAGTATACTGAGAGTGACACCCAAAGCCTACCTTCAATAGGCTATGGGATAGAGACTAGCACTGAGTAGGAATATCACTGTAATGGGAGGGCTTAGACTAATGTACATGCACACACACACACACACAACTCCATGCATCAAAGTAGAGATATAATAAGAATTGAATCCTCTAGAGAGTAAACAATACATGTGAAATACTCTAGAAAAAACATCAAAGTTAACAAAGGTATTAAAAAATATAAGGGAAAAAATACATGCCCAACCATAAAGGAAATGGAGGTCACAACTTAAAAACAACTGAAAGGGAAATAATGAAGAGATCCCAACTCACAATCTCTAAGACTGACCACTAAACATGGTCAATTTGTCCAAAGTAATACTATTATTCACTAATACCAGGTCCACAAAAGTCACTGCTAATCTACCTTTCATTTTCATAAGACATGACATGTACGAGAAAATCCAATGCAAGGTTGAGTATAAACATACTTAGTAAGATGCCCAAAAAACTAATAGGGAAGAAATATAATAAAAATATTATCTAAAACCATAAGTCAAGAGGGAAAAGAAACCCAAAATTAGATATTATCATATTGAAATCTTAGTTAAAAAAGGAGGAAAGTATAAATCTCTATAGTCAGCTAATAATGATAAGTCTTCCTGTAGCTCCAAAGGTTCAATCTACGATTCCAAAAACCACACACAACCTCATGAGAATCAGAGTGGAGGGACCAATTCTCATCATTGCATTCCATAGGTAAGGGATCACTATCTCTACTAGAGGATACAATCCCCACTAGAGCTTAATGATGGGGGAGTACCACTTCATAAATAGAGGACCCACACCCTTTGTAGTGTGGGGGAGTACAGACTCTAACTGTATATGAGATATGGGGGAACCTTCATTCTGGTGAGTCATGGGAGCGCTGAACCTGAAATCACTTTGATCACACTCAATCACTTTCATCAGCCAAGTAACACTGAAAAATCATTCTACTCATATCACCTCACATAAAATATCTGATTCCAAAGAAAATGATATAACCATGACTTATATGGAATTCTACTTCAAATAGGATATTTGCACACCCAAAACCGAGTCTCGAAGAAGGAGGTACACAAGGTAGAAGTTTTTTTTTAAAATTATGCAATGTGTTCATCTGGGAACACAACATGTGACACCACCCAAGGGATTGAGCATGTTATTCCCTGGACACAACTCAGCTATCCATATACCTCAACATGGCATGGACCTATAAGGACACAACATGTTTATTCACCCATATCCATGGGTGTGTTCTCTTGGAACATGTCTCAACCAAAAAAGAAGCATCACACGACATGTGAAACTATTTGTGATATTTAACTCAATCCAAAACCCTAGCTATTATGATAATCTAAGAAACACAGTGCGTGTTCTTCCAGATTACATGACGTGTAGTGGGTTTTTCATAGATCATAAGTCCAACCTTCACACAGTTTTCTATATATACCAAAAATGATACATTAAATAATTATTGACTCATCTAATCCACTAAAATTTAATGAAGGAAACTCTAACTATTGATTTCTAGCCTTTGGTGGTTGAAAATTGGGATTCCAGTCACCTGTGCATGGTCTTTTGTGCCTTTCATCACAAAAACAGGGTTCCGTTCCCTATAATAAATCCTACATGAGCAGACATTTTCTCTCAATAATTTAAAAAATATTCAATCCATTTCCATTCAAAAAACCACCATGAATCCAGAAGTTTTATTAAGCTCAAATTGGTCCAGCAATGTAAAATCACTAACCCCATGGCCCAACGACAAAGAACGTGAAAAATAGATATTATAAAGGAACAAAAACAAAGTGAGAATATTGTTTGATGATGAAAACCCAACCAATGATCATTATCATAGAAACTGAAGAGAAAAATCATGATCATAATGAAAAATAGATAATTAGGTTCAATAACACCAATTAAATTCTGGGACATGATGATGATAGGAATCAAGGAAAATAATCAAATAATTAATCCATGCTCAAGAATCCAGAAAACATGGGAATAAATCCACAAAATAATAATACCTATATTGATAAAACATTGATCATTAGTGAAGAGAACATTCTCTATTGATGTCGTTGAATATTCCACTATTTTTTTTCCTCATCCCATGAATCTTCTTAATCATTCATTATCGATCCATGTTCCCGAGTTCATCAATGCCAACGATGGATCCTCCCCCACCTCTAATATAATAGGGTTATACATCTAACCATAGATATTTTCCATAACAACATATATATAGAGGGGAGGGATATATTTACACATTTAATATATTAAATAAACTATTCATTTCATTTATTTAATGCACCCACCAATGACTGCCTTCAATGGAACATCTGACATCGACCAAACTTATACCACACTTAGGGTAAACCATGCATTTCAAAAATAACCATGGTATTGGATTTTCCATATGTGGTTTTGATCAATGAGAATTCCATTTATTATAAAAATATGTATGAACATGATTTAATATTTTCAATATTTTTATTATATTAATTTCGAGGTCTTGAAACACCGAAAAAAAATGTCGACTCCAAGAAACAAATCCACACACACACACACACACACACATATTTAAAGGACCAAAATATGAATACTATATTTATTACATTTTCCCCACCTCTAAGGATCTTCTTCCTGAAAAGAACATGCTATACAAAAAGGTGAGGGTACTGAGCCCACATCTGGATCTCATTCTCCCTAGAGATCTCCTACACATCCCCATGCTCCTAAATCACTCAAATCGAAGGAATTATCCAACCATGCAGTATCATCTCCTATTAAACCTTGATCGCTACTATGTACTTTGAGTAGTTGGCTCCATCCTAAATTTCCATCTCACCCCAATAAATTACATGCGATGGATTTTGCACATATTTTATCAACTATGACACATGGAAGTCATCATACACCTGGTCTATCTATTGGGGTAATTATAAGTGGTAAAAAACCTCTCCAACCCTCCGTAGGATCTGAAACGAGCTGATGAACCTTAGGTATATCTTTCTTCCTTGACCAAATATCTATAATCATCATCTCAGGGATAATTTTAGGAAAAAATTTACTCCCTAATCAAACTTGAATGGCCTATGATGTCATTATTTATAATATTTTTATTGAATTTGAGTCATACTCATCCTCTCTCGAAAAACCTTATACTTCTCCACAATTTCCTATACTAACTTTGGCCCAACAAGAGATGTCTTTTTAATATCAGTTTATCACAAGGGTGACATTTAGGGTCTCTCGTATAGTGCCTCAAATGGTTTCATGTTGATAGAATAGTGATGACTATTATTCTAAGTAAACTCCACTAATGGTAAGTGATTGTCCCAGCTCCAAATGAATTCCAACACATAGCCTCTCAACATGTCTTACAAAACCTAGATGGTTTGATTAGTCTGGCCATCTGTATGGTGTTGAAACGATGTGATAATCTGTAATTGGGTCCCAAAAATCCTCCTCCAAACCTATCCATAACTGTGAAGTGAAATAATAATCATGGATAGAGGTTATCATCATGGTTACCCCATGAATCCAAATGATCTCCTACACATATATACACTCCAAACTCTCAACTGAACTCTTATATTAAATGGAAATGAAGTGTGGTAAATTGGAAAGTTGGTAAAAAATCACCCAGATAGAATTATGGCCTCTCACTATACATGGAATCCTTATCACAATATCCATCTATATTTCATATCACTTCAATTTTGGGATCTCAAGAGGTTGAGTCAGACTTGATGGAACTTGATGTTTAGCCTTTACCTATTGATATGTGAGGCATCAAGAAACAAACTCAGCAACACTCCACCTTATGATAGTCCACAAAACTACTTCTAAAGGTCTTGGTACATCTTTTCCAATTCCATATGTATGGAAAAAGGGGAGGTATGAAACTCCCTAAACTCCTCCTCACACAGTGCGACTAGAACTACCATTCAAAACAGGAAAAGGATGATGTGCTTACTACCATTAGAAAATCTATTTGGTGTATCTTATGAGGATATATGGTCATGAAAACCTTCAAAATTTATGTCACCCACCTAAGACTCACTCACACACTAAATAAGTGATGGATTCACCACCATCGAATGAAGATAAGTTTATGATATCACCTTAGAGAATCATTAGTTTTCTCAGGAATATCTGAGAATAAATTTATAAGATCAAGCTACACTAACTAATTTTAAAATTTAGAAGAGTGTAAGGTCAAAATTTACTCACTAATAGTGGTGAATAAATGACTTAAAATATTTTGGAAAAATCAAATGAATAAAACCGAATATTGAATTGGTTGGTTTTGTGAAAAATGAGATGAATGTACCATGATTTTTTAAGTTCAGGTTAGTGCACTAGTTAAGGATGAGTGTGGTTATTTTTAATTTAAATGTTGTTAGAACCAAACTCCAATGATCCTCCTCTAAGAGTGATCACACTATATTTTATGAATCCTCTTTTCCCTCTCAAATCTTAGGTTAGTTCATATATAAGTTTTTAGAACCATATTTAAACATAGTAACCCCAAAATCATGCATTAGTCATGACATGAGGATGAGTAACTAGTTGATACATTTAAGGAAATCCCTTATCTTTTATCAATGTTCATTCCTAATAGATAAGGGTATGAAATAAAAGGGAATGAAAAAATGCATTAAACCAATTAGAATTTCAATCATAAATAAATCCCTACACTATGTTCACTCCCCTTTACCTTAAAAATATAAAAAAACAAGATTTACCCCCTCATGATATTCATGAGGTGTCATGGAAAATAAAAATGTCTCAATGCAACAAAAACACCCCACAATAGAAACCGCACTCCACAATAGTAGTGGCATGTTTAGTTTCCCTCAAAATGTCCCATCCCACTCAAAGAATAGCCTATCACTTTTTGATTATTGAGAGATTATCTCTATTTTTGAAATATTAATTCTTATCATGATTTTATTTTCCCTTTTACTTTTTATTTTTTCTCACTCTTTATTTTTACCTCCATATTTTCTCTCTCATCCAAAAAACTTTGGTTGAGTCTTCTGTTTCTCAATTTTGGTCACTCAAAAAAATCTCCCCTTTGATCTGTGGGCTTTTAACCCACTATTTTCTTAGATACAACACTACATATTATTTATATTTAAAAATCCATAATTATTTCATTATTTAATGGATAGATCGAAATAATCAGGTTTTTAAAATATAAAGGAGTACTAACCCTACGACATGGGTCTTGTCCTTGTGGAATAACCCTTTTCTAGTTGCATATACATGCATGTCAATGGTGAAGAATAGGAGGCTAAAACATAGCCTATCCTAAATATAAAAAAATTGGTCATTCCATTTTTAGTCCATCCACGACACATGAGTAACATACTTCTCCCTAAAAATGAGGTTTTTCTATTTTTTATACCGCTACAACATAGTGGAAATCCTACACCGTAGACTAATTATTCCAATTTTGACCACAACACAATTCATCTAGATGATGGAAAACCCTATTTATTCATTTTCCAAGAACAAGGATCTATGACACAATAGAAAGCCTATGGTTCAACACACTTTCATCATTTAGATCTCCCTTGGACACTACACCGTATAACCATGGATGATGCATTGTGGAGCTCAATAACCTATGCTCCTTCACCACTGTCCATGGAAGTATTATTGTGTAACAAAGGAAGCTAGTAGAACAGTGGTGTAGTGGGTGTGTTCGATGAAGTTGATGCATGATGATGGATGATATGATGTCATCTTATCAAGTGCACAGTACGCCAGGTGTGCTCTGCATCCCACATAAATAATTTCCACATTTGGGATCTGCTTAATATGTAAACTCACAATATCATATTGGAAATAAATATGGACTGGGGTTGAAGGACACCTATTACTACTATATGTTGCCTCACACTCTCTCCTCCTATTGTCGTGGGGACCTAACCCCCGCACACCGACACTCACTTCCTTATGCATGCTCCTTTTCCCCTGCACTGACCCACACAAAGGCTTTCCCCAACCACATGTACTTACCTTGGGTGTCTTATATGGAGACCCAATGGGATATCTATGTGGTTTGATGACCATTATTAAGGTATGGCTAGTTGTGGGCCTATTTTTTTAATAATCCCCCCTTTCCACCCCCCACAACTAACACAACACACATATAAAATAAAACAAAGTAATATATATATTTTTTAGATTTTTATTTATTTTTCAAAAATGCCATTTAAATATTAATAATACCCTAAAAATTATTATTAATAATTAAAAAATGAGTGTAACACTTAAAAACTAATTAAAATTATAAATTAAACCTGCACAAATTGTATATAAAATAAGAACTTATCAAATCCCCTACACTTAAACCATGCTTTTCCTCAAGAATGAATCTCCACTATAAATTGAAAAGGAAACCCCCATTCTACCAATATTCAAAATTAAGAATTAAAAATTAATGAAATCAAAAAATTATAAGTGTGGGAAAATAAATTTCTAGTATCACATATAAAAAATGATTCCAACTCCTCACTAAACATGGTGTATTTTATTTTCCAATAACAAATGATAAATCCTTTCCTCTCTTTCATTAAAGATTATTAATTTATTTTAATTAACATTCCAATTAGTATCTACCTCACTAACTATTTTTTTATCTCATCACTTAATGTAAACTAAACATTTTAAGTTTTCCTCATACTATGAGCACATGTACCATGGGTATGAATTTGAAAATGAACTATATTCCACACTTAGTGGAGAAAAATATCACTAAATATCATGAGGGATTTTCAACTAGGGATCAAATGATTCCAAGGCTTAAGAATGATAGGAAATTGATGAAAAAAACTAATCTCAAAAAGTATATTTAACTCTAAGTATTAAGCATGATAAAAAAAGTAAATTCAATGAAATTTTTATCTTGAAAATTACACCTTCCCCACATCACAAATCCGAAATCAAGGCCATGGAAAATGAAATCACAATGAATGAGTTACCCCTAAATTTTATTATGTTTTCAAATTTTTAAAAATTAAGTTAGGGAAAGTCTCACATCCATCAAACAACCCCAAATGATGAAAATAATTGGAGAAGTGATAGTTATTTTGACCATCCATAACTCAGCCCATAATTTATCCTTTTTTATACAGGGATAAATAACAAAAATAGTGAAGGAAACATGAAACTTATTCCAAAAATCTATTGAGACACCCAAAACACATTCTCTCAAAGAGGCATATCCCTTTTCCCAAGAACTCCATTTCCCCCTACACTTAAAAATTGAAGAGAATGAAAAACACTAGAGTATAGGTAGGGTTGGATATATCATCTTGAAATGTGGATATTATTATTAAATTACTTTCATGTCCTCTAAGGGATAAAAGGAGGATTAATGTTATATGGGTATTGATGATAGTGTCTATATCAAACCAAATGGTTTTAATTGAATTTGTACAATCATTGTTTTGAGAAGGTAAAATCCAAATCCAAATAGGTAACATGCCCCATGTTCTCTAAAGAAATTTACTAATAAATATGGGAAAACTTTGGTCTAGAAACTTCTCAGGAATAAGAGAATTGAATTTAAGTCAATCAATCATGAAATTTGTTATAAAAAAAATTAGTCAACATGAACTTTTGAAATTCAAATCACGAAAATATTGAAGCTAATTTTATCTACATGTGACTAAAAATAAAAAAACATGATTCATTAAATCCAATTTCCTATGTTTCACTCAAATCACCCAATATAATCATATTAATTATTCAATTCCATAAATTTTAAAATTAAAATAGGTAATCTTGGAGTTACTAAAAATTATAAGTATCATTTAGTAAAATTAAAGCACTAATCTAAGTGCGGGAATGGATTTTTTCATTAAAGTTATAAATAGATTCTGAAAATAGGGGAGTAAAAGTGAATATTTTAAATTAAAGCTCACTGCCCTTAACATATGAATCTCTTATCTTCTATTTTTTTGTGTTATTTTCACCTTGAATCTTTATATACCTAAAAATAAAAATAGTGAATGTTCAGGCCCATTCTCATGAAAGTTCAAAAATACAGGGAATGCACCCATAAACTAGTTCCTAAATAGAAATGTAATTAAATAAAATCCTAAAACATAAAAAATTTAGGATTAATATCTAAATTTATTTGGTTATTGTTGTTGAGATTTACCTTACCTATTGCAATTAAGTGATTTATGACAAAAATGAGGTCACCCTATCTGGATCTACAAATAGTTGTAGTTTCGATTCTTCTATATAAATGGGTCCTCTTTCATTTTTTTAAATTAAATTTACTCTTCCTTTGAGTAACACATTATAAATCTCCATGGACCCAATCCATAATTTTTTCCCTTAAAAAAATCAAATGAAAGATCAATGGCTACCCAAACTTGATTCCCTTCCTTGAATTATTCTTAGATAGTAGTGTCTCCACTATCTCCAGATGTTACCTGTAGACTCTTTCCTTTAATAACCTCTTTTTTAAAATTATTATTTATTTTATATAGTAAATAATTCACCAATTCATCCATGGAAAATAGTGTCCTCAACTTCCATCAATCCATCCTCTATCTACTCATAACATTTCTAATCCAAATCTTTTATTGCCCGATGAATATTGAATTTCATCTCTTCTCCACCAACTCTTAAAAAAACTCTCCACTTTATACATAAATTATTTCCCTTACCATTTCTATGAAGGTTATTCCCAAGATTATTTGGATATTATTCTCATCAATTCCCATTATATGAAAATTCATCGTAAAGTAGAACTTTTCTACCTTGATAATTACATCTTCAAGTATTCCTCAGGGACGTCTCACTCTTATTTCCAATAGATGAATCATAACTTGAGTTGGATTAATATCTCTCAAGACCATGATCTTGAATGTTGAATGTTACATAATATTTACACTTTCACCCACAAAGAGCTACCTAACTCATTATAACCAATGCCAATCAGAATAGAAAAACTACATGGTTCACTTTGCTTATTGGGAGGGATTCTTGATACCAAAAAAAATATTAATAATTCAATGGTATGGTTCCAAATTCATCAATATTTATTTTATTTGACACTAACTCCATTAATTTTGAATAGGTTGACATGTCCGCAATCACCTCAGTGAATGGTATGTTGATTTTCAATTTTTTTAACATCTCTAGGAAATTTTATCTTTTTTCATCAAAAATAAATTTCATTAATCACTCCATAAATGGTGGTGGTGATTGATAAGATGGTGGTGATTCCTATAAAACATACTTATCTACTTTCTTTATTTTTTCATTTTTTCTCATGAACTATTTTTCTTACTTTTACTTCTGTTATGTATCCTTTTTCCATTTTTTAGAAAATTTTAGTGTTTTCTTTCCACTCCTCAAGGTGATGGATTTCAACTCACCATGTCCGAGAACTTATGCGTCACTTGATAAAACTCCTCTTGGCCTTTCATTTATTTTATTATAAATATTTTCCATTTTTATTTCCAAGTTCCTCATTGTCACTCTTTAGTTTCATAAGTCATCTTTAAATTTTCTAATAGTAGATCCTTGGTATCTAGAATAGGATATCAACTCCTTGAGTGAAATTCCTATTGTGGTCATGAAACTTTACAGGGTCTCCTCTAGTTAATGGACCTGACTTGTGAGTGTTGGTCATTACTGTTGGGGATGAAAAACTTATTATCTTGGATAAAATTCTTGGCCTTATGCTTGATTATATTATTGTTTTTGTGGTGGATATTGCGCCCACCATCCCTATGTATAATTTTGATGATTATAAAATAATTTATATCTTTATAGTACATATGTTGGGGATTTTTATTGGATATTATTGCATCTAGATTCTTTTACATAAAATTCATTTGGATGAAAACCTATATGTTGCCCACAATGTGCACTCCTTACATTGGTCCTCCCTCTAGATGCCATTGAAAACTGTTTCTTGAAATTTCTTCCAACAACTCATAACTCTCCTCCAGTTAATTCCACATCAGTGAACCTCCAAAAACTACATCAATTATAAAACTATTTACCTATGATAACCCTTTATAAAAGGTTTGGATTAGAATTTAAGTTTCGATTCTATGGTGATGACATTATATAATCAATCTTTTAAACCATTCATGTTCAATATATAAGGATTATTTATTTAATTGTTAAGAATTTAAAATACTTACCCTTAATCCATAGGTTTCTAGGGTGGGAAAAACCTTGTCAAAAACTTCTTTACAAAATCCTACCATGTATTTATCAAGTGCGTAGGTAGTCTCATGATCCATTATCATACCTTTTCCTTTAACGAGAATCTTAATAGGTGTAAACCCACTATGTCACTTGTGATGTTGTTGAATTGGAATGTGTCTCACAATTCCAATAAACCACCAATGTGAGAATTGGGGTCTTCACGTGGTAGCCTAATGAGTTGAATGAGATGTGTGATCATTTTAATGACCACAAGCTTGATTTAAAAATGTTGAGAAACAACTATAGGTACTAAAATTAATGGATTTACCCCCATGTTCAATGGTCTATGGTAGCTGATTAAATCTTTAAACCCTTGATTCCTTCATTATACTTATTATCCCACTTTCTATATTACTCCCTATCCCAATCCTTGGACTTATTTTCTTTTATCCATGTTATTTTTTTTCATGTTATTCTTATGACTTCTTATGGTTTTTTCAATCTTAGGATTGAAATGAGTTTTCCTTATTTTTTCCCTCTAGTTGAGTACTCATGCACAAAATTGGTTTATGAAACAACTGAGTAAGAAGAAAAAGTGTAAAATTATGAAAAATAGAGAAAGAAAAATGGAAAATTCTTAAAAATTATAATCTAAACTAAACACCATTCTCCAACAATGGATCTAGTTTTGATGTTTCCTTAGAGTGTAGGTAGTTATATTGGGGATATAAAAGAATAAATTTATATTCTTGAACTACATTAACTAATTTTAAAACCTAGTATAGTAGAAGGTTGAGGTAGATATTCATGGAATGGTGTAGAAATTAATTAAAATATTTTTTTAAAACTCAAATGAATAAAATATAAGATTGAATTGGTTGGTTTTGAAAAAAATGAGACAAATTTACCAAGATTTTTTAAGTTTAGGTCCGTGCACTGATGAAGGATGAGTGTGGTGATTTTAAATTTAAATTATTTTAGAACCAATCCCTAGTGAGAATACTCTCATAGTTCTCAGCATCTATTTTATAAACCCCCTTTCCCATATTATATCTTAGGTTAGTTCATAGATTGGTGTTTAGAACCATGTTTAAACATAGTGGCCCAACTCATGTATTAGTCATTCCTTGATGAAGGATCTCTAGTTGCTATATTTAAGGCATACCCTTATATTTAGGTAATAGTCATACCTAATAGAGAAGGGTAATAAATAAAAATTAATGATATAATGAATTAAAACCATTATAATTTTAATCATAAACAACTATCTACACTACATTCACTCCCATTTACCTTAAAAATATTGAAAAAAGAAGATTTAATCCCTCATGCTAGTTGTGTGGGGTAATGGAAAATAAAAGAGACATACTATAGGAGTAACACTTAGTATCAATAGCCACACCCAAAAAAATAAGTAGAATATTTAGTTTCCCTCTGAGAGTCTCATTCTTATCTAGTAGTATCCACTTAATTTTTAATTTTAGAGAGATTAAATCCATTTTTTAAATTTGAATTCTTCTACCACTTAGATTTTCCCTTTTAATTTTTCTTCTTTCTATATCTTTATTTATACCTCCATATTTTCTCTCTTGGCTAGAAAAATTTGTTCAAGTCTTCTATTTCTCAGTTTTGGTAACTCGATTGAATCTCCCCTTGATTTGTGGGGTGTTTTGAACCCCCTATTTTATTTGCAAGGTTCCCACATATTGTTTATATTAAAAAATCCCTAAAAATTATATGATTCTATAGATATCATAAAATAATATGGTTCTTGAAATATATAGGAGTGCTAACCCTATGGCGCGAGTCTTATCATTTCCACACAACCCTTAGTTTCATGGCCATGAATGTCCATGGTGTAGTATATTAGGCTATGGTGTAACCTCTCCTGAAGCTCAAAAAATAAATTATTTAATTTTTGGTTCATCTATGATGCCTAAGGAACCCTACACCGCAACCCATCCTTCTATCTAAAAATGAGGTTGTACCATTTTTTTTATTTTTATGACATAGTGGAAATCTTACATTGTATGCCCATTCTTCCAATTCTGGCCACAATATAATGTGTATGGATGATGATACAACTCCTTTATTAATTTCCTGAGCATAGGGATCCACGACACAATATAAGGATTATGATGTAACACATTTTCATTTTTTTGATCTCCCATGGCCACTACACCGCATAGACATGGCTACAGCGTAGTGGATATTGATATGGAAGTGGCACCTGAGCACCTCCACTATCGTCTATGGTGGGATTATGGTGTAGCAGAGGGGGGTGGGGGAATAGTAGTGTAGCGGGTGTGTTCGGCGAAGATGACACACAAGATTTAGTGAAACATTATCATCTCAATAAGTGCATAGTACCCCATGTGTGCTCTACAACATACTTTAACAATTCCCACATCTCTACTTAATTAGTAAAATCATGGAAAAATATCATTAATGAATCCGGATTGGGGTCATAAGACCCCCACCACAACCATTCACCACCCCGCACTGATGATGATTTCCTCACACTGTCGTGTGGACCTAACAATCATTTGATAGTGCTCTCTCCCACATTCATGCTCATGTTCCCCTATACTAACCCCCATAAGGGATTTCCCCAACTGCACAACCTTCGCTTGGGTGTCTTGGCCGACTACCCTATGGCATGGCTATGTGGATTAATGCCATTGGTTGAGGGCTGGCCGATTGTGGGCCTATTTTTTACTAATACCACTTTCTGTTTCCCCATTACACAACACACACATCACACATAGAAATTAAAACAATGTAAAACATATATCTTTTATGTTTTTATTTATTTGTCATAATTTTCATTCATATATTCATAATACCCCAAAAAATGATGATTAATAATTAAAAAATGGTTATAACACTTAAAAAATGACAATTAAAAATTAAAAATTAAAAAATTATATACAAAATATGAACTTAACTGCTACCCCTATCCCCCCCACCAGGGTTAGCTGTAATGAGGCCAAATGCTCTGATGCATCCTCCACCAAGTAAGAATGATATTTCCTACTAAGGGAATCTACCACCATGTTTCTCTTCCCTGGAGTATAGGTTATCTCAAAATAGTCTTTTAGGAATTAAAACTAACACCCCTATCTTAGGTTGATCTATCTATGGGTAAATATATACTTAAGATTCTGGTGGTATGAGTAAATAATATAATTCTCACATAGAAGACAATGCCTCCACATATTCTAGGCGAAGACTACCATTGACAATTCTAAGTTGTGGGTTTTATAGTTCTACATGTGGGTTCTCAACTTCCTCAAACCACAAGAGATCACTACCTTCCTCTACATCAACACACATCTGATCCCATCTCTAGAATCATAAAAAACACCAAATACTCGATACCCTCCTCTGGAAGTATCAATACAGGTGCACTGGTCTACCTCTACCTTAGCTCCTTGAAGGCCCTCTAACACTACTTAGTTCTAGAAAAATACTTCCATTTATATGTTAAAGTTATCAAGGAATCCAAAATCCTAGAAAAGTTTTCCAAAATCCTTTGATAGTACCCTATCAAACCCAGTAAACTTCGCACCTCCAACACAACCTTGGGTGGATCCCAAGTGAGCACTGCATCAATCTTAGCCGGGTCCACTGTTACACTATATATAGAGATGACATGGCCTAGAAAGTGATACTATCGAATCCAAAACTAACACTTTAAGATATTACCATATAATTAGTGATCTTAGATCAAGTCTAGGACTATCCTCAAATAATATGTATGCTCTTCCTCATACCTAGAGTAAATGAGAATGTTGATGATAAAGAAAACCACAAAAATAGTCCAAAAATAACTATAAGATCTTAATCATAAGTTCCATTAACATATTTTGGGAATTATTCACATCGAATGACATCAATTGGAACTCATAGTGCCCATAGAAACATTAGAATTATGTCTTCATAATATAATCCTTGTGAATTATCAATTGATGGTAGCTGAACCTAATATCAATATTTGAGAAAAATATAATTCCTTTAAATTGATCAAAGAGGTCATCGATAATTGGAAAGGGTTAATTTTTCTTGATTGTTACCTAATTCAGGAGATGGTAATCAATATAAAGTATTAGGCCCCCATCCACATTTTTTTATAGAAAATACTAGAGTCACCTAGGGGGACACCCCAGGTCTGATAAAACCCTTCTCATAAAGGTGTTTTAACTACACCCTCATCTCTCAAAGCTCAATGTGATCCATCCAATATTCCACAAAATATATCAATGTGGTCCTGGGGTGAAAGTCAATGTAGAATTCAATATACCATCTTAATGATAGTCCTAAAACATCTTCTAGAAATACATCTATATAATCTTATACTACTGCTAGAATCCAAATTTCTAAAGATCACACTACTCTAAGGTCCAAAACATACCAACTAATATGTGATATGTTATAGTTTCCAGCTCATGAGCCCCACTCATTGGGCCAAAAGTTCTTTCTCACCCAGGAAGGAGAACTTCATCCCATCAACATGTAGGTATATAACTCTCATGTGGTGAAAATATATTTGGGAATGCACAGTGAACAATTAGTACATACCCAAGATGATGTCATAATGTTTCATCACAACGACTAAGAGGTCCCATGAGAAACATTCTCCACTAATTGCCAACTCACACTACCAGAATATATGTGATATAGAATAATCACTCCTTATAGGAGCCTTTATCCATTACTAACATGAAAAAGACTCTACAAGAATATATATCTCTTACATAATGGATATAGATATGAAATAGTGACTCATGCCTATGTCTATATGTACTAGATATAATGTTGATAAGATGAAGATCATACCTCAAATTATCTCATATGTTGCCTGGTCATATCCCTCTAAATCCTACAACTGACCACACCCTCTACCGCCGACCCTCAGAGCCTTGCATGGGCCACCTAGTGGTGGTGGTGATAGTAGGTCAAAGCATCATCCTCCACCTTTAACTACTCTCTCTAGGGATCTTCCTGCCACTAAATTAGGACTGCCTCCCTAGGGGCTTCATTGACCATGCATGGGAGATCCTTGATCACAATGCCGCCTCTACCATGAAGGTCCATCAGCTGTCTACCCATTATCTATAGTGCATTGAGTTAGGTAATCACAAGCCATATGATCTCACCCATTACATTCATACCATAATCCCTCTTCAAGATGACCAACCCTCTGTGTAATTCCTGCACCGTAGATCCCTACATCTAATTCTAGGCATGATTATGCCTCCTGTGCCAAGACCTTGATGACTGATTCTTGTTAGCTACTGCAGATGACTTAGCTCTTTGATGTCCAAATTCTACTCTAGCTACCCAACACCCTTTTGTTTGGAATATCTTATTCACCAAGGCCCACACCAACACTCCACCATAAGTGGGAATTCATAAGGAGACCATGATATCCTAAATGTCTCTATTAAGTACCTACTAAAACTTTCATTCCCAGAAGTATCTAGCTTACACCATATCAATAAAGTATCATATGAGGTCAGAAAACCTTGAGGTGTACTCAGGAACTAACATATCAATCTATTGTATATCAAGAAGCTCTTGTTTCTAAATAGAGTGAAAGATCAAAGGATAATAATAATAATGGAACAAGTGTTGAAATTATTTCTATAGGAGAATCATCTCATCATAGGTCTGAGTGATCAGTCCCCACCAGTGACCTGCTGCTCTGTAAAGAAGACTAGTTATGAGCGAAACCATCTGATATGTCATAGTCTATAAAAGCTAAAAAACTCAGACCACTAACTCTATCAAATCCTATACTTCATGAGGTTCTGGATGACTATGAAACCTAATAATTCACTATCTCTAGAACTCACATAATACATTAATCCCATATGCATCATCGTCCTAACCAGATGGAGTTATCGACCGCACAATCTATAGACAATCATCTGAATGAACCACTGGTGGTTGGTCCACACACTTACCATCGAGTAGAAACACTAATATATGATCACCAATATAAAAAATGTGATAATAGGTCCCTGTAATTAGGCCTCATCACTCAACTGGTCATCATCACAATCCTCTATTGGAATCCTAACTGGATGTCCTCACAGAGGCATCCTGAAAGTTAACAAGACGTACCTTGATCAGATGAGAATATCTGGGGAGCTGAATCAAGAAGGATAAGAAATTAAAAATACCCAATCATATATGATGCATGTACCATTGGTTTCCCTACAACCATTTACTCAATAAATCAAGTTAATAAGTAGGTAACCAAAGTTCTAGTGTATGGATACATCGGCCACCGCACCATCACTGGGTTCCCTGACCTAAGAGATGAACTCGAATAACTTTAACATCATTCAACTAAGTTCCCAAACCAATACTCATAGAATTTTTAAGTCTAAACACTAAAAAAAACCATGTAACCTTTAATACCACTCTTTCATGGATTGAACCATTGGGGGCTTTTCTGGGCAGGTATTAAGTTGAGAGTGACACCACATGCCAACCTCCAATAGGCCAAGGGATGGTGTCTAGCACCGTGTAGGCATATCACTGTAATGGGAGGCCTTATATTAATGTAACTATATAAATTCACACACAAAACTCCATGCACTAGTGTATATATATAATAGTATTTAAATCCTCTAGAGAGTAAGCAATGCATGCAACATACTTTAAGAAAAAAAAGTATAGCAAGGTATTAAAAAGTATAGGGGAAAAAATACATGCCCAACCATAAAGGAAATGGAAGTCCCAAACTAAAAAGAACTAAAAGTGAAATACTGAAGAGAAAATAGATCAAAATATCTAATAATAACCATTGAACATAATCAACTCCTCTAAAGCAATGCTATGCTCCACTGATACCATGTCCACCAAAGACATCTCCGATCTTCCCATCATCTACATATGACATGAAACGTGTGGGAAAATCCCATATAGGAGTGAGTATAAACATACTTAGTAAGATTACCTAAAACTCAAGAGGTAATAAATAGAGTAAAATAGTCATCTTAACCCATAATTCAAGATGGAAAGGAAACTCGACATCAGAGATGATCATAATGAAACCTTATTTGAAGAAGGATAGAAGCCCTAACCTCCACAGTAATCTAAGAATGATAAGTCTACCTATATCTCTAAAGGTCTCATCTCTGTTGCCAATAACCACATGAAACCTCATAAGAATTAGAGTGTAGGGCTTTCTCCTTACCACTATGCTTCAAAACTAATAGATCACTATCTCTACTAGATGATCCACTCCCCACTGAAGCTTGATGGTGGGGTAGTACTACTCTATAGATAGAGGAATCGTAACCTCTATAGCGTGGGGGAGTACTGAATCTACCTATATATGAGATATAGATGAACCTATTACCTAGTGAGTTAGGGGATTACCAACTATGAAATCACTATGATCAAACCCGATCACTGCCACCATCCAAGTGTTGCTAGAAGAATTGTCCCACTCATATAACATCACATCATATCTCTAATGCCAATGAAAATTTCACCATCATATCCTATGTAGAATTATACTCAAGATATGCTATTTTTAGGTTCATAACTGGGTCCTGAAGAAGAATATATGAAAGGTATAAGGTTCTTGAAAAAGTACAAGGTGTATTCATCGGGGCACACAACGTGTGACGCCACCCAAGGACCTAGTCTTTTTCTTCCTGAGACACATTTTGGTCATCCATGTACCTCTACATGGTGTGTCCCTATAGGGACATGAAATTTTTGTTCACTTGGAGCCTTGTTCATGTTCTCTTGGAACATGGATTGACCACACGGGAAGTATCACATGGTGTGTGGGACCAACTGTATGCCATGTGATATTTAACTCAATCCAAATCCATAGCCACCATTATAATCTATAAAACACGACATGTGTTCCTATATATTATGAAATGTGTAGTTAGGTTTTCAATAGATAGTAAGTCTAGTATTAATGTGGTTTTCTATATCTAATAAAACTACCAATTTAACTCACTATTGACTCATCAGGTCCACTATAATTGAAGGAAGAAACCTCTAACCATCGATTTCCAACCTTTGATGTTTGGAAATCAGGATTATGGTCACCTATGCATAGTAATTCGTGCCTCCCATTGCTAAAACAGACCTCTAATTCCTATATCAAATCATCTACAATCCACCATTTCCTCTTGATCATTCTACAAAGATTCAATATGTTTTTGTTTGAAAAAAAAACCATGAATCCAAAGGTTCAATCTCTCTTGAACTGGTCTGAAATCTTCGAATCACTGACCCCATGGGCCAACGATGAAGAATGTGAAGAACAAAGATAATAGAGACACAAAAACGAAGTGAGAATATCATTGGTTGATACAAACCTGATTAATGATCATAATCATAGAAACTAAAGGGATAAATCATGTGCGTAATGAAAAAAACATAATATGGTTCAAGAATTATAATTAAATTATGGGTCATTGGGATAATGAGAATCAAGGAAAATAAGAAGATAATTAATCCATGCTCAGTAATCAAGAAGAAAAGGGCACATGAGCCTTAGAAAAATTGGTGAGGTATCCTTAAGTGCACCCATGAGACTGAGGTTTGAAACTAGGCAGAGGCATATTTTCAGGTTACTAGAGTAGACACTGTAGCATACATTATAACAAACACTATGTGGGTACTGTAGCTAGTTCTGTAATAGGTACTATTCGGTACTGTAGAAGCCAGAACTATTCACCTTGGGACACTGGTTTGGGCTTTGAGTTATTAAGGCCTTCGGCCCACCTAGGACTTCGGGTCAGTAGGGATTTCAGGCCACCTTTAAGGCCTTCAGTCCACCTCAAGGCCTTTGAGCTACATGTAGTTTCCCTAGACAGACTCTACAAAAAAGGAGCATCCCCAAAGGAGGATTTAGAGCAGGTACACTCACTAGAGCAGAACCAATGGATTCCGAATAATGAGAGGGTATGACTATGCCATTGGGACCAGCCTGTTCTTGCATGGGAAGCTTAGCCAGACGTCCATGCGAAGGTGGAGAGCTACCATCAAGATACAGATTCCTAGGAGGGGAAGTTCCTTGTAGTTATAGTCTGGTTGAATTCCCTAAGACATTTGGGTCATGTAATGTCTCTTAAGGCTTTGGGCTATGTAATCACTAAGCCTACGGGCCTTGTAAGGGTTCCCTCTCATCCCTTTAAAGGAGGGTTATAAAAAATCAATAAAAATGAAGTCCTTCAGGCCATTTGGGCAAGAAGAAAAGGGTTTAAATCCATAAAATAATGAGAAATAACTTGATAAAGGATAAATTTTTGGTTAAGAACATGTTTTCTAGTGACATCATTAAAGATTCCACTATGTTAGTAACTTATCCCATGAATCTCCTTGATCGTTCATCATCAATCCATGTTCTTGAGTTTGTCCATGCCAATGATGGATCCTCCTCCTCCTCCTCTCTAATCTCCCAAGGTTACGGGATAACCCTATAGATTCACCATAAAACGTATATATATAGAAGATGGATAGGTTTACACATTTAACACATTAAATAAATTATTTATTTAATTTATTTAACACACCATCCAATGACTGTCTTAAAAAAAATCTGATGTAGACCAAACTTATGTTGTGCTTAGGGTAAACCCCACATTCCAAAAATAATTAAGGTCTAGGATTTTCTATCAAGGTTTCCAATCTATGAAAATTCTATTTATTTTGAAATGATGTGCTCACATGATTTAACATTTTCAATATTTTTATTATGTTAATTCTAAGGTCTTGTAAAACTGAAAACATAGTGCCAACTATGATAAAAAATCTAGAGAGATATATAGAAATACTCAAAGTATTAAACTATGAAAACTTGAGTTATTACATGAAAACATTTGGACTTAGTTATCTTGATTTACAAACTTTCACAACCCAAATAAAAAACAATCTTCCAAATAGTGTTGACAACAAAAACCACACCTTTATAATCCCAGGGGAACTTCAAAAGAAAATATTTCAGAAACGATTAATAACATCAATAGATTTATATATTATAAGTGATTATGATATATCATAAAATTATTTTATAATATTAAAAATAACTAACCTCAAACAAGTCATCCATCGAACTATAATATAAATCTTATGATATGAAATGAAATTGAATGTGAAATTGATGTTATCAATATAAAAATCAAGTAAAGATTAAATTTTATAATTTATTTTAATTTTTAAGTATATAACATTATGTTATACTTAAAATATATATTTTTTTACAAAGAAAATTAATTTGAATATTTTCATCACACCATATATCAGATTGATGTATCATTTATTCCTATATATAAAAATTTAAACTAATATCATTATCCAAAAATTTTACAACAACTCAAGGATTTTACTTTGTTTTGTATTTTTGACTAAAATATAATAACTTTATAATCTAAAACCATTTTAAGTTATTATAACCACACTACATATCAGATCAACATGCTGTCCATTATTACACGTCAAAAATTAATCAAGGGTCATTTTCCTAGGATTTCACAAATTCTAAATGTCATTTGATAAGTTTTAACTATTTAACACATGTTTCTTAAACACTTACAAATATATAAAAATGAACTTTCAGTCATTTTTATCACACCATACATTAATTTGATATTATTTTCATTCCCAAAGGTTATAAATTAATCAATGAACATTTTTATATGATTTTATAATAGTTTGAGATTGTTTTCTTGGTTTATAATACTTAAATTTTTTAATCACTTTTTAATATCAAACTATTTTTTTATTAATTCCCAAAATACCTCATATAATATTGACATTTCGTTCATTCCTTCATTTCATACATTAATCGATGATCACGGTTTTAAGATGTCATAAAAATTCTAGACATGTTTCCCAATTTTTCCTATTTCACTTGTATTTAATCAATTATTAATATCAAAATATTTTTTTGATAAATTATAACAAACCAAAATTTAATTTTTTTTTTGAAATTTATTCTTACATGTTACAATTTAATCAAATATTTCATGATTATTAGATGCATTTTTATCAATTTTGACCATTTAATGGATGTTTTTAAACACTTTTAAATATTTTAAAGCACACTTATGGTCATTAAAACCACAAAACATATTTAATTGACACATTGTTCATTACAAAAAGTTATAAACTAATAAAAAATAATTCTCCTATTATTTTATGACAACTTGAGGTCATTTTCTTAATTTTGACTATTTCACTTATTTCAAATCACCATTTAATCTTAAATTTTTATTTCAGACATTACAAAAACTTCACACATAAAATCATTGGTTTTTTCATTCATACATGCAACAGATTAACCAATTATCATTTTCCAAATATTTTTTAATAATCTGTGGTCTTTTTCTTAGTTTTTTCCACTTTACCTTCATTTAATCAATTTTTAATCTAAATATTTTTTTTGATAATTATAAATAAATCACATGTTATATTGATGTGAAATTTATTCATACGTGTCAAAAAAATTCCATGATCATTGGTATATAATTTCATGATGATCAAGAGTCATTCAACTAATTTCTGCCATTTGATACTTGTTTTTAACACTTTTAAATCTATAAAATTTCACTTATGGTCATTCTGAGAACACCCTATATAATATTGGTGTATTTTTTATTCTAAAATGTTAATAATTAATCAATTATTATTATCTTATATTTTCACAATAATCCCAGATATTTTTCTTAGTTTTTAGCATACGACACACACTTTTAACTTCAAGAACTTACTTTCGATCATTCTGACCAAACTAGACATTGGATTGATGTATTCTATATTCATATAGGAAAAAATTTATTATATATAATTGTATTATTTTTTCATGACATTCATAGTTTCTTGGATTTATTTTGACTTTATGACATGTGTTTTTAAGTTAAAAAATTTTAACTTCAAAAATATATTTTCGGCTATTCTAGCCAAACCAAATATCAGATTGACATTCTATATATGTTTTTTTGTATATTTTTATAATAATTTTTATTTATTTTTTCATTTTTATCATGTGATGTTTTTTTTAATTTAAATAAACTTTTAACTTAAAAAAACACACTTTCAGTCATTTTAACCATACTGACCATCAAATTGATTTGTTGTTCTTTCCCATATGTGAAAAATTAATTCTATGATTGTTCTCATAGAGTTTCATGATAGTTAAAAATCAATTTCTTAGTTTTGATTATGTGACACAAATTTATAAATTAAAATAAAATTTTAGTGTAAATAGAACACTTTCAACCATTTCAAGCACACTACACATCATATTGGAGTAAAGTTTTATCCTACAAGTCAAAAATTAATCAACGATCATTTTTTTGGATTTTATTTAAAATATAAACTATTTTACACCAATTTTATCATGTGAAACATGTTTTTAAATTAAAATCAACTTTTTTTTGCACAAATAACACCTTTTTGATCATTATTAGCACACCACCTATCATATTGACATTAATTTTATTCCTACTATCAAAAATTAACCAATGATCATTTTCATAGAATTTCATGACAATCAAATTTTTTTATTGGTTTTCATCATGCGACACATGCTTATAACTATATTCAAACATTTATACCAAATCAAAAATAAAGTTGACATGCAATCCATTCATATAGATCATAAAATAATTAAATATTATTGTCAAAGAGTTCAATAATAATTAAATTTCTCTTGATTAGTTTTGTCTTTAAAATATTTATATTTATGTTAAAAAAATTAAATTCAAAAACTTAATTTTAGTCAATTTGATTAAACATTACATTAGATTGATGTGTGATCCGTTCCTATAGGTCAAAAGTAGACATTTCTTTATTAGTTTTGACTACGTGATGTGGATTTTTAATTTAAAAACAATATTTAATATGATGCAAATGATTTTGGTCATTATTATTAAATTAAACATAGAATTCACGAAAATATTGTTCTTTTGTTTAAAAACTCACTTTAATAATAAATAACTTACTATAATTAAAGTTATAAAATGAAACTTTATATAATTAAATATTAAAATAATACACCTCTTTCATCTAGTACATAATGCATCGACTCACCTCCAGACTCATGTCGATGATCTCTAGTTTTATTTACAGCATACAATAAATAAATATCATATATTATAATAATACTAAAGAAAATAATTTTAAATATAATTTATTAAGTTTTTTTTTGATTTGACATAAACATGTAGTGACCAAATTTTTTTGTTAAGTATTTAAAATGTGTTTTAATAATATTTTCACTAAGGGGGTATCATGTTAGGAGGATAAGGGTAAAATGATAATTTTATAGATCTTGGAATAAAATTTTGAACTGGTCATTATATTTAGGGCACAATGTTTACCCTTGGGTAGTGATTTAGTAATTTTATGAGGTGGTTGGTTTTCTAAACGATGTTGAGTGTCAGTGGAATATTTTTATTTATTAAATTTAGTAGTTTATTTTAGATGCATTATTTTATTCAAATAAAAAGTATGGAATTAATGAGGAGTTTGAATTGGGAAATTAATATGGTATTTTAAGTGTAAATTAGTGGGGGGGGGGAATTATTTATGGGAGTTTTAGAAGAATTAAAGAAATTTACGGCTTGTAAAATTTATTTAATGTTTGATAATTAACATCCAAGGGGAATGATTTTTCTATATAGATATTTCTATCAATTATATCAAGTCTCTCAATTATCCATTCTCTATAGTATTTATCATATAGGGGAAGGAAACTCTTTAAGATTAACTTCATGGAAGACTGAAATAGGGTAGAATGAATAAAATTATTAGATAAAGTGATCAATGGTAATCATCAAAGGATTAAATAATAATGTTCATCATGGGATCATAGATGGACACCAATCTTACACTTCTTCCTTGGATTCCCTTTGGAATCTATCACATTATTTATGGATAATGGAATTAATGTAAAAATTAGGAGGAAATATAATAATGAAAATATATTATTTCAATGATTGAATTATTAAAAATTAATGTTTTTAGATTCTTTAAGAATTAAAGTGGTGTAATTTTTTTTATTAAAAATTGATTAATTCTATGTTTATATAATTTTTGTAATAATTATAAACATTATATATATTATTTATTTCTCCCATGGTGGTTATGAAATATATTTTATTTTATTAATATATTGCTTAATATAGATATTATTATTGGTATTAAAATATATTATTATGTGATATTTGATTAAGTTCCCATTTTCAATTTAAATCCTTGATTTTTTTAAAACCTATATAAAATACCTTAGAAGTGACAAATGTGATTTCCAAAAAACTTTAACATGGGCTGTGCCAATTTGGAATGAGTGACATGCCATTAATTGGGTAATTGGGTAGATTTTTTTGTGTGGGATTGGGGATAAAATGGAAGCACATTACATGGGGCTTTTCCATATATGCACAAGGACATGCCACTTTTTAGAGATGGAATAATTCAGGTAGTGAGTTACATGATGTGGAATAATAATTTTTAGGGTTATGAAACCTTTTCATGGGTTTCATGCCAAATATTTCATTGAATCATGCACCCTTATTCTTTAATATAGTCTTTATTCAAGTTAATGTGGGATACTTAATGTTGTACATAATTACATTGTTTCGACATATCTCAGTTTTTATGTGTTTTTATGATTCAAAAAATATCTATTAATATTATAATGAGTTTATCTTAAGTGTTTCAGATTTTATCTCCAACTCTTCTTATAATTTTTGAGATTATTTTTGAATACATTTTAATATAATTTATCTTACATTGGATATTTATATTACACATAACATAATTATATTACATAATCTTAATTTAGAAATATGAAATTACTAAATAAGAATATTATCTTATAGAGAGAGTAAATTATCTTTTTCATGTTCAAAATTAGAGAGTTCAGTCAGAAGGAGGTTATGTAAAGTCTTTTATCTTATGAAAAGAAAAATTGTAAAAATATTATATTATGACCATCAATGGATGATGTTTTATCTTAAAAAATTAGAATATTATCTTTAAAAGTGTTTAAATAACAATTATCATATTAAAATAGTCAATTTAGTTTATTTTATGAAATGTAGGATTCAAAGATCTATAGTGTCTTATCTTACAAGGTTGATTTGTAAATCATCTTATGAGAATAATGTTATCAGACATTTATCTTATGAATACCAAGATATCTTATGGATTTTCATGATTATACTCATAACATTGGTATAATATCTTGATAAGTCAATTTATGATTTTAAGTGCATTAGAAAAAAAGGTGCCTAAATAAGGAATGAATGATTTATAAAAAGTGTTTTTTTCAAGAATGGAAATATCTGATGAAGGTAAATTTCTGAAATCTATGTTATCAAAGGTGATTCTACATTTTTAAAAGAAGTAAACATGCCATTAAGAACTTGTATCATAAAAATTTCAAAAGAATTATTCACTCAACAATTATAATTATCATGTGTGATTAAGTTGAAATTTAAAAGAGAATATATAAATAGAATATTTTGCTACTGTATGAAGACATGTGTGTACATAAAATAAAACCAATACATACTTTATACAATTATTTAAGATAAAACTATGGAAGATTATCTAATAATGTATTTTTGTACTTACAAGATTATCTTTTGATAAAAAAACTTCCATATATAAACTTATAATATTTTGATATTATATGGACGCACCTTCAATTACTCTCAGTTTCTACTTGAAACCGTGTACTACACCATTGTTTCAAAACTTTTTTTTATCTTTATTACTATTTTCACTCAGTGTGATTAAGTGTGTTAAGGCCATGGATAGATCTTGTGAAGAAATAACCTGGTTGAAAGCTCTTGGATTTTTGTAACAAGAAATAACTACTTGCACTTAGCTAGGATCCCTTGAGAAAAGGGATGATATAGTGAAAATCACCAAAATCAAGGAGTAGAGTGTTGGTGGAGTGGAATAGGGAATTTATATTCCCCAAACCACTATAAATATCTTTTATTTAATCTTTTTTACTTTGTGATACTATTTTCAATTCCTTTTTTGTTAATTAAATGATTGGAATACACATACCTAAAAGAGGGTGGTTTTAAAGTAAATAAACTTTTCAAGAACTCAATTCACCCCCTATTTAGTCTTTGTATATCCATTATCCTGGACAGCAATTGGTATCAGAGTTTGTGACTCTTTAGTTATCATCTATTGAAGTTTAAAGTAAAAATATATTCTTTCAAATGCCTTATATTAGTGATAAAATAGATGGCATGTCAATGGTTATATCTCCCTATTTTAATGGTGAGAACTATAGCTGTTAGAAATCATGGATTATCTTCTATCTAAAGAACCTTGGTAAAAAGGTTTATCTCAAATCTGTAAAACCTTATAAAATTCCAAAGACACAAGCAGAAACTTAGGATGCTGATATCAAAGCTAGTTATGTTTTAAACTCCAGATCAATGAATTCCCTTATCTATGGAAAAGGTCTAGATGAGTTTAACCAATTTTCTCAATGTCAATCAGCACATGGAATGTGGACTGCTATATCAATCACCTGTTAAGTTACAAAGAATGTGAGAGCTCTTAGATATAAAACTTCCAAACTTAAGTTTGATACTTTAAAAATGATGGAAGGAGTGAGCATCACACAATTTAATTTAAGACTTACTAAAATTGTAAATAATGTTTCTAATTTAATAGAACCTATTTTTGAGTCTGATCAAGCCTTAAAAATCCATAATTCTACCACCAAGATTATGTGGGATCTCAACTGCCATCATGAAATCTATAGAGGATAGGAAATTCAAAATAAAATATCTCATTGGAACTGTTATAATGTATGAGGTAGGAATGGCAATTGAAGTTGGAGAGAATAGATTGGTTAAGAAGGAAAAAACTACATTAAAGGTTTCTATTTCTAAAGATGATAAGAAAATAAAGATTATAAAAATTAATGAATCATTTGAATAAGAATACACTTCAAGTAATTGAGGATCAAATTATGAACTTGCACACTTTTATAGAAAGTTAATGAAGTTTTAAAACAAGATAATAGGTTTTAAGTAACCCTTCAACAAGCATAAGAAGTGTGGTGGAAACTCTAAAGAAGTGAGATGCTATGAATGAAAAAATCTTGTAAAAATCAAACTAGACTGTCCTCAATGGTAATAAAACAAGAATTCAAAGAAAAATAATTTCATGAAATTTGAATACAAGAATAAGTCCAAGAAGACCATCAAATCCACGTGATATTCCTTTGAAGACTCCAGTGATAATACATCTTCAGAATCAGAATCTGAAGTGTTTAATTAGAAGGTAAATATGTTTTTTTATCTAATAATAATATGAGGTACACTCTTATTCTTCTTATGAGCATTATTTTGAATAATAAAATGAAAAATTATCACATATATAATTAAACAAATACTGTACCATGTTGGAAACTAAGTATGAAATCATAAAAAATAAAAAAAATACCTCAAAAGTTTTATAATGATATTTTTAATGAATAAGAGGACTTAAATAAACAAATTTTATATTTGAAAACCAAGATGGAAAATTATACTACATCAGGTATTGAATAGAGAAAAAAAATTAAGATCTTACAAAATTAATTTCAAGATCTTAAGGATTCTTCAAGAAATTTTACTAAGGTAGAGGATTTTTTAAATAAAATCCTTAGTAAAAACCAACCCAAAATAGAGAAATATGGTATAGGTTACAAGGGTGAAAAAACCAAGTATTATAAAAATTATTTTATACCAAGATCTAAAAATAAAACTATGCATATAATCACTTAATTTCATTATTGAATAAATGGTTATTTTTCAAATTAATTCCATTTAAGAAATCCAAAAATATATGGAATAAAAAAGGCTATTTTTTTTAAAATTATCCAATTATAATTTTAATTTTTGAAAATGTAAATAGATTTGTGTTCCCAAATATTTTTTAGCTAATATACCTAGAACCAATATAATTTGGGTACAAAAAAATCATGTTTTTTGATTTTTCATTACAGGGAACTATCCACACAACCAGAAATGCAAAATGATTTATAGACAATTGCTGTTCAAGGCATATGAGTGGAAATTTATTCAACATTCACTCAATATCTAAGGTTGATGGAGTTTATGTCTTATTTAGTGAAAATGAAAAATGAAACATAGTTAGCATTGGATTAGTTGAAAATACACAATCAATACTCATCAATAAAGTACTTTATGTTGAAGGAATAAGTCACAACCTTATAAGAATTTCTCAACTTTGTGATGATGTTTATTTAGTTTATTTCTCTAACAATTCCTGATCAGTATTTTAAAAAAATCCTTTAAGTTTAGAGAACCAAGAAATGAAAATGTATATATCTTGGAATTAAATTCCTTATATATAAAAAATTTATATTTTTTGAATGATGAAGTAAATGAATCTTAGATTTTACATATAAGACTTGGTCCTTGTAATATTTACACCTTCATAATGTTATTTAAAAAAAGTTTATTTTTGGTTTTCCTAATAATAAATTGGAAAAAAATAATCTTTTTGATGCATGTAAAATGGGAAAAAACACAAGTAATATTTTAAACTAGTTAGAGAGGTTACCACTTATAGGCCCTTAGAAATTATCCATATGGATATGTCTGAACCTGCTAAAATAGAAATCCTCCTTTGTTTATATTTTAGTTGATGTTTTCTCAATATTTACTTGGGTTTAATTTTTTAAACTTAAAATTTAAGTATATTTTATTTTTATTAATTTTAGCAAACTTATGAAAAATGAAAAATATTCCAAAATTACATCTTTAAGGAGTGATTATGAAAGGGGATTTGAGAATAATGAATTTAATTAATTCTACTCAGAGCATGGTATTAAACACACCTTTTCTTCCCCCATGACACCTTAACATAATGGTTTTGTTGAAAGGAGGAATATGACCTTGTAAGAAATTTCTAGAAAAATGTTATGTGAATATAACACGCCTACTAATTTTTAGATTGAAGCTATAAATACAACATGTTATTCCATCAACATGGTTCTAATAAGACCTATATTATAGAAATCACCCTATTAATTATATAATAATAGAAAACCAAAGGTAGGATACTTTAAAGTGTTCAGATGTAAGGTTTATATCTTGAAAACCAAGGATAATATTGGAAAATTTGATCCAAAATCCAATTATGGAATATTTATTGGTCATTATACTACTTATAAATCTTATATTGTTTTCAAAAAAGGTCAAGGATTATTGAAGAGTCAAATCATGTGAAATTCAATGAGAGTGATCCTTTTGATCACAAAACGACTCAATTTGACGATTTAAGAGATTATCTTGACCACATGAGACTTGAACCTCTTTTTAACCAAAGAAGTATAATGATTTGGAAATTATTTTTTGTAAACTAAATCTTGAAAGGGTTGATACCAATGAACTAGAAAGTGTGTTACCTAGACAACATATAAACCTCAAAGAACATCCTTTTGAAATATTTATAGGAAGTTTATATGAAAAATTTAATACTACAATAAATGTAATAAATATTATATAATTCTATGAATTTTTATCTTAGTAAGAACTTAGGGTAGTAGAAGAATCTTTACCCTATAAAAGTTGTATTTTATTAATGTAAGAAGAGTTAAACCAGATCAAGAGGAACAAGGTATGAGAATTAGTTGATAGACCCTTAGGATATCCAATTATTGGAAATAAATGGGTATTTAGAAAAAAAGGATGATCAAGGTGTGATCAATATAAATAAATCTATATTAGTTTCAAAAGTTTATAATCAAGAATAAGGAATAGATTATGAAGATACCTTTGCCTTAGTAGCTAGGTTAGAATCAATTAGAATCCTTCTAGAATATTCATCTCATATAAATTTTAAATTATATCATATGGATGTTAAATCTTCATTTATAAATGTATTTTTAATGGGGGAGTTTATGTTAAACAACCTAATAGTTTTGAAGACCCTCATTCTCAAAACTCTATTTTTAAACATACCAAAGATCTCTATGGACTTAAACAAGAACCCGGAGCATGGTATGAAATATTAATATATTTTATTTTATCAATTTTTTTAATGTGGGATTGGAAGATCCCACTATTTTCAATAAAATATCATCAAAAGTTACTTTTCTTATGAAATTATACGTTGTTGATGTTATTTTTGGGTCAAAAAACTAAAAATTATGTAATGTATTTTCAAAACTCATAAAAAAAGAATTTTATATGAGCATGATAGGTGGGTTAAAATATTTACTTAGATTTAAAATTTCTCAAAAATACTTTGGAAATGTTTTAAATCAAAGGAAATTCATACTTGATTTACTTAAAAATTTTGTACTTGAGAATAGTAAGATCTATTCAACTATTATGAGTTCTAACATTAGACTTGACTTGGATGATGTTGGAAAACTAGTTGAAAATAATTTATACGGAGGAATCATTAGAATCATGCTTTATCTTACAAAAAATAGAACAAAAATAATTTTTAGTAAGGCTTTATGATAGATTTAAATCCAATACTAAATAATCTCATTTAAATGTTGTGAATATAATTTTAAGGTATTTAAAAGAAACTAATTCACTTTCTCTATGATTTCCAAAAAAATATTATTTTAGTTTAATTTCACACTCATATGCTAACTTTGGTGGGTGTATATTAGATAGGAAGATCACCTCCGGAACCTGTCATTTTATGGGTAGATCCTTAGTATCATGGTCTAGTAAGAAAAAAAACTCTTTATAATTATCAACTACTAAAGCTAAATATATTACAGCTGAAAGTTTATGTACATAGATGTTGTGGATGAAACACACCTTGATGAATTTTGGATTCAATTTCAATTATGTTCCAATCAAATTTGAGAACACAAGTGCAATCAACATTTAAAAGAATTTGATAAAATATTCTAGAACAAAGCACATTGATTTAAGACATCATTTATTAATATATTATGAAAAAAAACGTGATATATATTTATAATTAGTTTTTATATAAAATCAATTATGATACATTTTTACAAAACATTTTCCTGCTAAAAGATTTTATTTTATTAAATAAAAATTAGATTTTTTTTATTTTAGTTAATTTTATATTACTTATTTCATAGTTTAATAAGTGTAAATTTATATTTATTAAATTTATATTTGGATTATTCTATTTTAGATTTAGCATCATTTTTTTGTGTATTAGTCACATCCTAGTATGACATATAGTATAGTTTTTTCATGATTACTCTACATATTACACTGCAACACTTCGGTTACCAAAAAATAAAATAAAGCAAATCAGTCCTATGCCATAACCCTTTGTGAACCTATGAGACTTCATCTCCTTATTATACAAAACTTTTTCCCCCAATACTTCAATCCTTCAAAACTTTTTAAAAATTAAAAAAACTAAGAGGACAAACAGTGCTACTTCTAGTAGTTCTAAGTGCTCTAAGTCTGTAAGAAAAGTGTTGAGTAGAAGATCTATTGATTTTAGCTGGTTGAATGTAACTGAAATATTTCTCAAGAAGGTTATCAATCATCAAGTATGGGATTACTTTTTTGATGAGAAATAAATATAGTTATTATTTAAGAAAAAAGTTTGAGATTTTTATGAAACAATAATGTTTCACATTGGTGATTTTTAGGACCTCATCACTATGACCGTAAATCACAAGGACTTTTAGATATCTTATACTGTAATGGATAAAGTGTTTTGATATACTCACAAAGGTCATTCTAATTTCAAAAACTCTTAAATTTAATTGATTATGTGAGATATATAAAGATAATTAAGTCTCTATTTGGAATGAATGATTTAGAGAACAAGTCTTTGAAAGACTTAAAACTAGAAATAATGGTTCTTATGATATTTATTCAATATGGAATTGACTAGTGCAATGGTGAGTTTAATAAAATATTATTTCAAGATATTACTTTTTTGTCTCATTTTAAATCCTATAAACTTAGGATGATATATAATGAAGTATATGTTCCATATACAAAATAAATCAGTAAATTTCTATTTTTTTGGAAGGTTGTTAACTCTGATTTTTGGTAAATCTTGTGTTTGTCTAGATGAGACTATAAAAAATCACCATCATGGTCTAATAAATTTAAGTGCTAGTGTATTAAATCATAGTGAATCTACTAGATTTATTATATTATTATGTTATTTACATTTTTTATAGAATATGATTTGGAATTAGACCTTATTAATATTTAGGGATAGTCTTATCGTATGGTGGTTGCTATTGAAGTTCCTGTACAGGCTACTACAAGTATACATGCATGTTTAGAAGAAAATGTTGAAAGTTTATATGTGAGAGAAGTTATGGATAATGAAAATATTTCTTATAGACATAGAAGAGTTCTAGTTTTCATTTAAAAAAAAATTCAAACTGAGGGAGATACCATTATAAAAGTTTGTTTAGGAATTTGTGAGGTGATTGAAACCCCTTCTATTGCATCTATTAAGCCATCCATTTTACCTTTTTCTATTATAAGGGAAGATTCAACTTTAGGAATTATGATATTGTTCTATGTTTTTCAAGAGAATATGATATCTACCATTTCAGGAGAAATCCATCTTTTTAAAATATCTCTATCTAGGTAGGATAGTCGAAAAGATGGAAGAGAATCAGTTAATTTTATCAATTAGGATGTTATTGGGAATAATGAGGAAAAATAAGAAGAAGAAGCTGATGAAGCTACCGTACTCATTGTGAAAATAAAACCAAGAATGGAATCAAATGATACCTCGCATGTTGAGTAAGCACCTAAAGTTTATGGAAATAAAAAAGTTAATGAAAATATTCTTTTATAAGAAGATCATAGTGCATAATTTCACCAAGATTTGTTTTCATTGATTCATTCACGTCATACTAGTTCTGAGATTCCTACAGTAGAGATAGATTCTACTGATTAAATAGGTCGTATGAGTTATTATGAGGAGCTATATAAAGTATATTTGTTGAAAAATTAGTTAATCGAGTCTTGATATGACATACAGACTCTTAATAAACAAGAAATATAGAAAAATGATTTTGATGATTTGAAAGTGTTGATTCAATCAACACTTATATCCATGGAAGATTGGATCTCATAAGCCAAGTGAGGGAAAATGAGTGGATATAAGGAGATATAGAGAAACGAATACTTACTGGGGAATTCAGATCTCCAACACACTTTTATTTTCCAAATGATCACTCCGAATTAAAGA
The DNA here is from genome assembly GCA_963277665.1 of Viscum album. Taxonomy (NCBI): domain Eukaryota; kingdom Viridiplantae; phylum Streptophyta; class Magnoliopsida; order Santalales; family Viscaceae; genus Viscum; species Viscum album. The sequence continues at coordinate 1,037,524,865 of OY728126.1, forward strand.
GAATCACCTTGGGATCCTAAAGAGGAAGAAAAATTTGAGATCCTAGGATAATAGGGAAACAATGAGGGTTATGGTTCTTTAATTTAGAGTAAACCACAATTTACGGGTTATTAACTATACATTGCACAGTTTTTCAAACCGTGTGGAAACCGTGCACATGATACTGAAAACACAACATAGACACATAGTTTGGGCCACAAAGTTTTTCAAAACATGTGCCAACCATGTGGGGATACTGTTTTAAGCCCACAACCCACACAGATGACTCACACAATTATACAAACCATGATCCAACCATGATTTTCCCTCTGTTTCAATTTTCATGGTTTCCCCTAGGCACTCGCACAGTTTGGATAAATCATGTGCCAACTGTGCACCTATCTAGTGAACCCTAAAACATGTTTCATGGTTTCTTGGTGGCGGTTCATGGTTTCTACCTACTACGCAAAAACTATGCACCTCCAAAAACACCTCAAAAACATGCCAAACCCCCCTTGAACCTCTCGAAACTTATCCTAAGAATTATATAAGCTCAAAATATAGAAAACAAGGGTAAATTACCTAAAACTGGGGATGATAAATTCTCCCCACCATTGTTATTTCTATATATGGAAAGTAGAAACCTAGAGTTATTCTATAAAATCTCAGTCCATTGCTCTAACATTTTCTTTTCACACTTTCATGTCTCTTCCTGAATATGACCATGATGCCATAAAACCAATACCAAACTGATACTTTTCCAACACAAGATCTTTTAGTTCCTATCCAAAATAAATATCATTATATGAATCAATTTAGCATTCATTTTATGATTAACATGTCCCCATTGAATGACATAGTAAGGATCAAACTAGTACTTCTTTAATTGAGATACATGAAACACATTATGCCCTAAACTAAACCTTGGAGATAATTCCAATCGATAATCCATATCACCCACATGTTCAAGTATCTCAAAAGGTCTGATTTATAATGGTGTCAACTTTCATTTCTTACAAAATGATGATGTCCAAGCCTTGGAGATATTCTCAAAAAAAAAACGATCAACTACCTCAAATGATAACGTTCGGTGATGGTGATCCACAAATGAATTATAAAGTCTATAATTCATCACCATTTTTCTTTCTAATCATCTGAATCTTCTATATTGTCTCACAAATAATACTAGTCCTGATTAGTGAATTATCACATGTTTCGACCCAACAAAGTGAAGAGTGACAAGGATGGACTTATAATGCTTCAAAAAGAGTCATATATATCGAGGCCTAATAACTATTACTATATGAGAAATCCACTAATGGTATGAACTCATGAGACTCCCAAATCTATTACATAATCCCTAGTCATGCCTTCCAATATTTGGATCACCCTCTAAAATTTTAAATCTTTTTGAGGATGATAAGATGTACTCATAGTCAATTGGGTTCCAAGGGATTGTTTCGAGGATTTCCAAAAACAAGATATAAATCTAGGAACCTGATCATACACGATCAAAAATAGAACCACATGCATCTTTAAAATTTCCCATATGTAGAGTTTGGTAAAATATTCCACCTTATTAGATTCATGAATATGGATGAAGTGGGATGAATTTGTGAGCTAATACACAATCACCCATAGGTAATAGTGTTTCCAAATCATTCATGTTTCCAAATAATTTTTGGATGACCAACCAAAAAATCCATAGCTATTTTCTCCCATTTCTAAATAGGAATTCGTAAATAATGAAATATACTAGCTGGTCATTTGTGCTATGCCTTGACCTTCTGTCAAGTGAGGCATTTTGAGATAAATTATGCCACTTTTATCTTAATTACTTTCCACTAAAATTGTGTTTTCAACACCGTATACATCTTTTGGATATTGGGATGAACAAACTATTTATAGTGGTGGTAGGCATTTATAATTTGTTCCTAATAACTTTGAGGAACCAAAATCTGATCTCTAAACCACATCATAGATCTCCAATCTAGAATCCATCCATCAATGATCTCCCAAACATTGAGTTTTGACCTCATTATCAGACATTTAAAATCAGATTTATGAATATCTCCTACCTACACAACTAAATAAAGAACAAAATATATAAGAAAGAAAACTAAAATGTTCCATTTCTCTGTACAATTAAGATTATTGTTAGTTATAACTGGAATTAGCTTCCATTGATAAGAATCTTGTTTATCCAACTTGTTATAAGAATTATTTATCAATGAATAGGCCACAAAATTTCATTTACTAGGTGTATACATCAAGTTAAAGTCAAACATTTGAATATATTCCATCCATCTTTATTGCCTTAAGTTCAAGTCTCTTTATGTAAAAATGTGTTTCAAGAACTTATGATCCATAAACACTATAAATTTATCACCAAAGAGACAATGATGCCTAGTCTTAAAATAATAGAGTATAGAATCTAGTTCCGAATCATGTGTTAGGTGTTTTTTCTCATGAACCCATAACTATCATGAGCCATAAGCTATGGCATGATCTCCATGTATGAGAACACATCCCAACCTAGATCATAATGCATCACAATAAACCATTCATCCTTTTCCTAAATCAAAAAATGTAAGGATAGGTGATGACGTAATTTAAACCTTTAACTTTTAAAAATATTTATGGCACTACTATTTCTATTGGAAAGGCATTACCTTTCTTTTCAAAACCATCATTGGTGAGAAAAAAACATATGTAGTATCCTACTAAGCTAAGGAAACTAAATATCTCAAAAACATTATTTGATGGTTTCTATGAGATAAAAACCTCTATCTTTTTAGGGCCCACAAAAACTCATTTTTCAGAGATTATGTGACCAAGGAAACATAATAATTGTATACATAAATCACATTTGGACAAATTTTCATAAAGGAGATGCTACCACAAGTTGTTTATCACTAAAGTCAAGAGTTTCTCCTGACCCAGTTTAGTCTTAGAATATACAAGGATGGCATAAATGAACATCACTATAAAGGAATAAACATATCTTTTAATTATTTGATTCATTAAGTCCATAAACATAGTTGATACATTTGTGAGACCAAAAGGTATAACCACATATTAATAATGGAAATAATGACTCTAAAAAGATGTTTTCAAAATATCTTCCTAAATTCTCATTTGGTGATACCTCAAATGTAATTCAATCTTAGAGAACCAATAGTATCCCATAAATTGATCAAAAGTATTATCAATTCATGGAAGAGGATATTATTTCTTTATCATGACTTGGTTATACTTATAATAATCCATATAAAGTCTAATAGTTCTATCCACATTCATTACAAAAAGGATTGGTGATACCCATGAGGATGTGCTCACTCAAATGAACCCTTTACTCTCTAACTCTTCTAGTTGATTTTTCATTTCTCTCAATTATACTGGTTCCATCCTATAATATGGAAGGAAATCAGATTGTTCCATGGTAGGAGATCAATTATAAACTCTACTTCTATTTTGGGGGGAAACCCTGAGAAGTTTTTTAGAAAAAAAATCAAGAAATCAGTCCACTATGATTAGAAACTCTCTATCTATGATCCCATACACTGATGGTAAAGTAACCACTACTAACTCATAAAATATTTTTCCAACCACCAATACCAGAGGTCCTTATTTAGCTTAATTTTAATCCCATTATCCCTTATAGATATTCTTAACACCATCAAATGATGTCAAACTCACCTTCCATGTATAACAATTGATATGGGCCTTAAAATTATTCAAACAATCCATCCCCAACATCAAGTCATTGATATCCATCTCAAGGACATATAAGTACTAAAATGATTCTACCCCATTGATTTTCATCATACATGATATACAATAAAAAGAATGATACTCTCATTGGGCAACATGAATTTTCAATCTCAAAATAAAAGGAAACATCTCAACACAAAAAAAAAGATAAAAAACATGAAAATAAATAAAAGAGTTCTACGCACCCATATAAAACAAGGGCTATATAAGCATAAAATTCAAAAGAATCATAGATCATAATGTAAAAGGACCATATTTATTATCCATGATCACCTATTTAGTGCCATATAGTATATTACCTACTATCCCTTACTATTTATTTCCCAATTAAGATTTACTTTGATAAGGGGTCATGGTGTTTCTAGAATCAACTTGAATTGATTGGTTCTGATGACAAGTATTATTATGATAAGATCAATCCATTGAAGCATATGATGTTTGGGAAATGTTAGATTTATTTCTAGAACTAGACCTTAGATTACTTCAACAATAATGATATAGATTTCCCATCAAGTTATAGTTGTGACACGATCTAGGTGGTTATATATAATCCCACTTGATATACTAAAGCGAACCACACTGTAAACAACTAGGCTTAATCTTAGGCTATGGGGGAAAATTAACTAACCCTGTGGTCTTGTTCTAAGATGATCCTTCACTTTGGAAGTAGGTGTCCCTCTTCTGCTTATTCCCAACATTTGAGTTCCCACCTATTCCTGTGGTGATAAAAACACTTTCTCTAGACGGATTCCCAAAAATTTTCCTTTCTTCCACCATTTCTTGATTTTCCATCTTTGTATATTATGTAATAAAAAAGAAATAAATCTTTGAGTGAATTTTCAATATCAGGACCAACTCAACAATGCATGATTTCAATGACACACTTGCAGAAACTTCCAAGGAAAAGTAGACTAAATTCATAAATTTAGATATATACTCTATTTCTGATATATCTACTCAATTTAGGATAAATAATTTTGTTTTCTTCGAAATTATGAATGTTTGAAGATATAATTGTTTATTTAAAAATTATTAAAAATACTCCCATATAATTTCTTGTTCAGCTTTAGACTGAAATGCTAAATCCTACAATTGGTATGTTAGATACTCAAGCATATAAATTTCCAACTTGAATTTTAGCTTTGCTGAAATTACCAAAAAATAAAATATTTGTTTCATCATATTTATACATACCCTCACTTTTTCAGGTTTTGAATATCCTCAAAATATGGGTGGATTATACTTTTAAAACTGACTTGAGTGGTCCACCTATTTAGGTTCATCATTTTATTTTCCTTTATCCATGACTTTAAAAGTCTACATGTTGATCTAGATCAACTCTTGGTTTACATATGGATAGGTGCAACCATATTTTCTGCAACCTCCTCTTGTTGGTTTTTGTAATATCTACTAGGTTCTATTTTTATAACCATAAAAAGAAATCACATAGTCAATACTCACTAGAAACTAAAGGCATAGAAAATTTCAAATCACAATAAGTAACATGATTTACAAGTTCTTTTTCAAAATACATCCATTATTACCATATTTTTTTCATAAATCATAAAATACTAAATAAATAGTGCAATCGTTGTGGGATATCAAAATACTAATGCATGATATGCTACACTAATTAGCTAAACCCATGATGATGAGGTGACAACATACCTAGAAGTTTCTTAAAAAACTATTATGCCCAACCCACCCTGGTAACATGAAGTTCATCATAAAAATTTTTAGCTACATATTTTTATGATATACATTTCCAGTTCTGATTATCCAATATCCTTTATACCATCCCAAGGAAATAGATAGACTGACCAAGACTAATACCATTTCCAACTTAAGGACTAAACTAATCAAATACCATTTACAACTCAAGGATCAAACAAAAACTGATACCATTTGTAACATCCCACCCCTCCTCATTGACTTGAGAAGTGAAAGAGGTTCTACTAGACTTGGGTGACATTCTTAAGACACTAATGACTGATAAATTCCAAGGGATTCAAATACTATTAGAGGTATATTTTACATTTAAGATAAAATAACATGTCAACACTGAATAATAAACATCCAATACTACAATATGATTCATGAGTAAATTAATAATGAAACCCAAAGTAAAAATATTAAAATGAACACATTATCAGAGTGAAAATGGAACATGGAATATTAAAGACAAAACCAAAAGAAAAAATGAATCATAGGCCTTAAGTGACATGATCTCAAACAACACCTGACCAATATCCAAGATCTAACCCCTCTTTCTATTCCCATAGTACCAAGAAGAATCATTGGATAAATATGATATCTTTCCTTTACTAGTATCTCAATAGACGACTTCTGCAAATGAAAAATTTTTTCCAAGAATGGGGTGAGTATAAAATCACTTGGATTTCTCCAAATACCACCCAACTCATTCCACTAGGAAAAGAACTGGTTAGCACATTTATATAATTTTTTTTGAAGAAAAAATTGTAAGTAGTTTATATAAAAACCATATGAAGTTTCAAGGAATGTAATAAACATGCCTTTAAATTATTTATTATAATTTTTTATACCCATTCCCTTATTTCCAAACCCACACACACAACCACACATGCATGCCAAGTAGAAATTCCATACTCATGAGTGGTATCTCATCAATCCACAAAGTTATTATGAGGTGACCAATATCTTGCAACCCTAATGGGACATGCCCCTTACTTAGATTCACATCCACAAATGAACTCACACCAACTATATATTCCAAAATCCATGCGAAACCATTTTATATAAAAAAAATATTTCTTGAAAAAATTTCATCAAACATCTTGTGTGCATCAAAACTATACCCAAATTTTAAATCCATCATTTTAAAATTATAAAAAGTTGGGTTTTCATAAAATCATCTAATTTTACCCAATTTTAAAAGCTATAACCAAAAGGAATTTTCATTATAGGTCACACAAGGATTTCACAAAATTTTTAAGAAAAATAATTTAATCAAAACTAATCCTTAAAGTTATATAATGGTGGAAATGAGTGAGAATCCACCAACCTCTCAATAAATGGTGAAAATGGAGAACAATGCTAAGATATTCTATTTCTGGTTGTGAAACTTATTCCCTTAAAAATGTCCAAAAATATCTTATCAAGATCTTAAGAAAAGAATATATATCTATCTATGGAGGACTAGATATCATAATACATGTGATAAAAAATGAGAGGATCTAAGGAGAGAGAGTGAAAACCAGAATTATCAATGAATCTAGATCTCCGACACACTTTGGTTTTCCAAACTATCACTACAGATTGAAGGTAATAACCTTGGTATATTGGGGTGGAAGAGGAATTTTAGATTTTGGGATAATAGGTAAAAAATGAGGGTTATGTGGCCTTAATATAGAATGAACCAAAATATTTAGGTTATTAACTGTATGACACACAATTTTTTAAACTATCTGCCAACCATGAATGTGATACTGGAAAATCCAAGTAGCCACATAGTTTGGGATACACGGTTTGTCAAACCATGCACAAAATATACAAGGATACAATATTAATCCCACACCCTACATGGTTGGATTTAATGGTTAGATAAACGGTGTGCCAACCATGATTTTCCCTCTATTTATCTTTTCACGATTTCCCCTAGGAACTCACATGGTTTTTTCAAATCCTATGATAACTGTGCACATTCCCAATGAACCTCAGAACATTTTTCACTATTTCATAGAGGTGTTTCATAGTTTCAACTAATATTACACCTCTATAAACATCTCAAAAATATGAAGAAACCTCCATGAACTTCCCAAAACTAAACCCAAGGATTATGCAAGGTCAAAATACATAAAAAAGGTTAAAGTACTTGAAAGTGGGGGTGTTGCATACATGATATACTAGATAAAGGAGTACACCATATATATTGAAAAAACACATTTGGACTATTAAAGGGTATGGAGAATTGAATCCTCGTAGTAAACATGTTGTTTATGATAGAGGATATACCATTTACTTTAACCCTCTTTGTGCTTTCCATATCTTCACAACCAAGAATCATAATTGAAAAAAAAGAACATTCCATTTCGAAAAATTTTCTATATGGATTGTGATGATGAAATCCTCCTCATCATTTGAAGATATTTATGAGGATTCTTAGGTATATTGAGTTTTTAGGATTCATATTTATGATGAAAAGGTTTAGGTGAGGCATTTGGAGCATGTGTTATGGAGTTCATAACCCTCCAAGGTGTCATATTTATACCAGAGCATGAGTTATCTATAAATTTCATGGAGTTAGTACCCCCTCATGAGTCTGGAGTATGGTTCCTCAATACCAAGTTTCTATGGAATAAATCCGATACCCCCTTGATCCTAACATGGTGTGGGTCCTCTATAGGGGTCAATAACCCCTTCATTCAATATAATTTTCCCTCAATGAGGAGCATATTCCCAATATGATTAATAAAGCAATTAAGTCCCCTACATGATGGAATGAGGGTCCTACACACATAAGGGTAGTTAAACCTCTTGACCTATATCTATACCTCGGTGACGTGCAGATCCCCCACTATAATTTCAGAGATTTGGTGAGTGGTTATAAGAGTTGGGTATCTGTAGTGTTGTGGGTATTACAATATATTGGTTTTATAGAGTTTCCTTTGAGATAAAACTGGTATTATGCTATTAATTTTTAAATTCATTATGAAATTAAATGTTTAATCCTCACAACATATCTAGGTTCTTTTATGAAATTATTTGTTTCTCCCACTATTTTTGGTTTTGAGTTGACTTGATATTTTACACCTTCATTGTGCCTTGGGTGTGTCTTACTAACTTTATTTACACTCATCCACATATGATCATTTTTCTTACAAATGTTTTGTTTTTTCATCCAGTGTATATTTTAGAGGTTACTTTGGTGGAGTAGTAGTTTAATGGTTCTTAGTAGTGTTAGTTTCTATTAGAATTTTTACCTGGATACACTATAGTGAGAAGTTTTCCCCATTTTTCATAGGTCTGTCAAACTCTAATATATTATTCCTATCTTAATGGTTTTTCTTTAGGGTTTTATTGTGATGTTTTGTATTGGATAGTTGATGCCTCATGTATGTTTTCTTTTGTACTATAGTTTTTTATATATTATATCATAAGTTTCTGGTTATACTATTTTGGGCTATAAATATATGGTTTTTTTTGGAGGTATTCATTTGTTTAATACATCCCATGTGTGTTTTATGCCTTCTTGGTGATAGTTACCAACCCATTGATTTTTGGAGGTGGGCTTGGGGTGATACACTTGGCCTAAATGATGGCTTAGATGGAGTCCCGATGGGTTGGGTCAGGTTAGAATGTTACTATAGAGGGTTTGTATTAGCGATAAAGTTTGGAGTTAGAATTATTGTTGGTATTGAGTTGGTGGAATGCGTATTCCATCAGGTTTGGACACCTACCCACTAGAAGGTGATTTTTTAATCAAGTATATTCTATAAAATTATGAGTTGTTGGGAGAATTTGGTTTCATAGAGATATGATGAAGCAACCTTATCATGTTAGAAGTTTGAGTAGATGTTTTGATATTTGTATTTAATAGTGAGTGAGGCATTCAACTAGAAAATATTAGGGACAAACCTCATAAAGGTGATGCTAATTTATTTTCAATTAGAATTATTGGTTCATGTGCTTCGTGCGCTTTAGAAGATCTACTTCTTAGAATTATAGAATTCATAGAACTTTTTATAGAGAAAATCATATGGTTATATCCTCATAGGGAGATCAAATTAAACAATTAATTACAACTTGAGACCCCATTGGGATCTTCTATAGCTTATTATATTATCCCAGATGAGATCAAGTAGTTGATTGTGCAATCAAAGGATATTTTTGAGAAATGTTTTATCAAGCCCAGTGTTTTCCCTTGGGAGACACACATTTTATTATCTAAATAGGTAGATTTGTGTATGAGGATTTATATTGGCCATCAACACTTAAATTAGAAAAAAAATAATAATGAATACTTTCTTCTAAGGACTGATGATGTATTTGATCATCTGAGGGGAGTTAAGTGGTTCTTAGAGATTATCCTCAAGTCTGGATATCATTAGCTTTGGGTTTGTGAAAAGGACATCCCTAATATTTATTATGTCATTATGGACATGTTAATTTTCTAGTAATGTATTTTAGACTAAAGAACTTTCCCATTGTGTTCATGAGACTCACAAAATAGATCTTCTAGCCATTATTAGAGTATTTCATAATGGTTTTCATTATCTAAATTATAACTACCCAAACTTTCATTAATAAAAATTCCTCTTGATCTAATTAAATGTATTATTATGTAAAATGACTATATAACATATGAAATTCTTTGGTTTTATGTTTTTGGATTTAAAAATACCATTAATAATTGTGATTGTTTCTAATATAGCCATTGAACACTGATCACATGATTAGTATAAATATAAGGCTTTAACAAATCCAATTTACTCAGAAAAAGGAAGTGATGGCCTCATCTAGTAGACTTGCCCCATACTAAGCCCATTTGTCAGAGCTCAGAAAGGAGGTGGCATCATTGGGATTTTCTCTTTACCAAGACCAAGTAGAGCTTTAACATGTTAAGCTTGAACGAAACCACCTACGAGAGAAGTGGAAGTTGATAGAGATTACCACTCAAACGATATTATCCAAGCCACCCCAAGAGTCTGTCACCATCGCACACCTTAACCTTTAGTCTTAGGCAGGCCTTATAAGGTTTTATGTAATGAGACCCTAGTAATAGTATTATGTACATTATTTTTGTATATAGAATATGTAACACCCCAGGTAAATAAAGAATATGACATCTTTATATTTATCCATATTTGTGAATAAAATATTAATATTACTTTAAATGGGATTCTATGCTCGATGGTGTACCCAATACACGACAACGAGTTTCTTGGGAATCTTACGTTGCACTCTAATAATAAAATAATATTATTTTAAATGGTAGTTAACTTCTAGCCGTTGTAATGGCGGGAATGAACAGAACTAACTAAAAAATGATTATATATGTTTGTCAAATATTTTTACTCTGTACAATAAATGTTAGAGGATTAAAAATGCAAATGAATCCAGTTTTTAAGCGTAAACATTCTAATATTCTTTAAAAGGTCGATTAACCGCCTTTTGATGAAGAACCCATTTTAAATACACTTTTTGACAATTTTATAAGCTCTATTTTTCAAAATAAACATATTATTTATGTTTGGGACATTGAAATTTACCTTGGGTTAATTTTTGGTATTTTTCTGACAATGTTCATTTTTCAATGAATAGTGAAAAATGTTGTATTTTAATTCAAAACCTCTTTTTAATCTAATTTATTTTTATGATTAGATTATATTTTGAATTGGTTTTAAAGTGAAATTATAATATATTTTTACCATTTAATCCAATAGTGGTCGTTGGAATTAATTTCACTTTGAAATCAGACTTAAACTAGTGTCAATCTTTTGATACATTTTGTTTCATAAAAGCACGCTATTTGTTTTGATAGCGGGAATTAATTATTAAATTAATTAATGCAACTTATATGTTTTTAATTTTGTAAAACAGACATCATTTTTGAATTCGGAATATCAGATATAGATTAGGGTGAATTTTTGGTAATTTTCTGAGATACTTCAATTTTTGATGAATAGTGAAACCACTAAGTGGTACTTATAAAAACCGATTTTCCATTTAAATGAAAATTTTTCACCTTTGTGTTTTGAATTTCAAAAATCCGACATACATGGTTGTCATTAAGAAGTAAAATGTGGTTCAATGGGATTAAAATAATTTTTGGTGAATAGTAACTTATTATGTTGTTAATCACGATTAGAGGTAATTAGTGTAGTTTAAGGTAAGAATAATGTTTTAATAAAATGAAATGACCTAGACACATGTCCTACCCTCATTGGATGTGTCATGGACGACCAAGAAAATCCATGGGTCAACTTGGGGACCCCATGGATCCACTTTGGTTGGAAAATGACATAAATACCTTTTTATTTAATGTTAAAGTAAAAATGACACACACATGATATGTTTTACTAAATTCTTTTTTACATGGGGTTATAAAAGTAATATTTTTGACTATAAATATTCATTAGAAATCTAAAAATATTTCCTACATCATGATATTTTTTTTATAATTTTTAGATATTAAATAAATTAAATTATTTATGACATTATGATGATGCAGTGATGACCTCATTATTTAACGATTTAAATAAAATGGAAAGATAATGTAAAATACAAGACCTACACATGTCAAAAACCTATTGGATGAGTGGATTTAGAACCCTTATCACCTTATACTCGAAACACATCAATGCGGGACCATTAAAATCTGAAACTCATTCTAAAATAAAGTAAACTTTCCTTACTTTCCAAGAGTTCCCCTCCTCTCCTCTTATAAAATGCCCCCACCTCTACCTCCTTACCCACACTCCCAAAGCCTTTGGCTCGGCCAAACCCTGACCATTTTGTCTCTCCATATACCTATATAACTCCTTGAAGCCTCACTTTGGGCATAAGTCTTCCCAAGGAAGCCTTTTATCTCAAACCAAAGGGAGTTACCCGATTTTAAGGTAATGTCTTCACTTGAGTCCATTTGTTTTATTTTGCCTCTCCAACACCCTAAACTCTTTTTATTAACTTATTTTGTAACAAATACAGTATCTTAAATATACTAGGATGTTTTTATAAGAAGGATTCGAGATACACTTACACACACCTACATCTAATGGTTAAAGAACATACTGTTTCCGTGGATGACGAATTTCTGCCTCACGAAACGATGATTGTTCAACACTCATATAACACCTTCAAAGGTGGCCATTAAGATGTAACTATATTTATATATGATATATAATATGTATATGTTTTACTTAAGCTTCTGTATTTTTCTTTTGTGGCATAAATTTATGGTCTCCATTGTGGGTAAACACGATAATTTCATTTTAGGAAGTGCGGACTACCGCCCCCTCAAAGTGATATGATTCGTTAATGCCATATGTGGGACGTATAAAGGATGGATTTAAAGTTATTATATATGATGTTATAATGGAATTATAATATACCTCTATATCATTATTATTTCTTTCCATTAATGTATGAGATAGAAATGAAAGTAGCATTCATGCGTACATACGACTTACCGTCTCCATGAATGGTGCATTTCATTTCTTATCCCCAAATGTAATGTACTATTATAAGTACATATTTATAATGGATATATATAATTTATGTTACATATAAATGATGAATATAATTCTATAATTAAAATATACATACCTCTCATTTAGTTTTAATTCCATTAATATGATAAAGAAATGAAAGTAGCGTTCATGCGTATGTACGACTTACCGTCTCCATGAATGGTGCATTTCATTTCTTACCTCTAAATGATTATGTAATATTGTAAATACATGTATATTCTGTATATATATGATATATATGATATCCAAATCATGAATATCATTCTGGATATAATGAACCTTTGACCACATGAACAACATGTAATTGTAAGAAGTTCACTTTCGACTTAAGAACCAAATATCGACAAAACAAACATTATTAACTTAAATGATTACATAATGTTTATAAAAAGGAAATAAGTTATATAAAAGGAATAATGAACTTGAAAAATGTTCTTAAGAAAATAGAAATTAACTCAAGTTTATTATTCAGGACGTTAAAGAACGATCGAGTCAAGTCGGACCCGAGGTAAGGGATCTTACTCCTCTCTTTCTTTTAAAGTACACTCTTTCATGTCATTCCTTTTAAAGCTAATATTTCTTGTTATTGGGATGTTATTTTATATTACTATTACTGTAATTTTTATTGTTCATATGATGAGAGACCCTATTTTCTCTCATCAATCCATTTTGGATGTTTTAAGTGGCGCCGTTAGGCTACCGAGTTTTCGTAAGGGATTTTTCATCTCACTTTTATTCCCTTGAGATTTATGCTACATTTGCCACAATTTCCTTTGAGTGGTGTATGTACTTGCCATTATTCTAATATTTGTGTAATATACTTTCTTTTATGAGTATTTACATCAATGATGTATTGTCCTTCTTTCATGGGGTGTATGTTTCGAAAGATACCCAAGTCGGTAAGGGAACCTTTCGCCCTCCTCTTTTTAAAAGACTTATTTTGTTGGGTCTTTTAATTCACATATTGTTATGTTGGGATATGTTCTCATATATCCTTATTGATGTAAATTTTATGTCCAAGTGATGAGATACCTTTTTTTATCTCTCATCAACTCTTTTTCTGAATTTTGAAGTGACGCCGTTAGGCTGTCAAATTTTTGCAAGGGAACTTCTTAACCCAAATTTGATTCTTTGGGATAAACTTATACTCCTTGAATATTTCATTCTATGAATATGTGTGAATAACCACTGATTTTTTTACTCTTAATATTCACTTATATTTGGTTTATTCGTTTGTCACACATAATTATGCAATTGATTTATCCATAAACCAAGGATACCGTCTTTGTAAGGGTCTTTGTCTCAATCTCTATTTATTGAGGCATATTTTGTTTTATACACAACCTTCTTTTATATGGTGTATAAACCCCTTTGACATTTAAGTTTATTCAAAAGGAATCTTTTTTCTACGAAGCGTTTTACTCAATGAGAAAAAGGAATGTTTCTTTTACGTACACGGTGACAACGACCGTTTTCGCCGCCGCCAGTATTATTTGATCTTTGGCTTCCTCAACAAGCCATAATGTTTTTAAAATAAAATAAATACCATATACGTTTTTTTGTATTTTGGTATTAAAAATGGTTTTGATAAAGGATTATATTATGTCAATATATTTAAATGATATATTGTGATTGAAATGTGGAAATGTTATCATTCCTTTATGTTGGTTTTATGTGTTATAATTTTATAATGGTACTTGGACATTTTACGGGTGGTTACGTGATAAACCATATGACGGGTGGTGCCGTGAATACCAGAATGGGTGGTTACGTTATAACCCCCAATTCATTGGGTATGGAAGTCGGCCGTATGACTATTCCATTAAGTATGTATGGAAGTTGACCGAATGACTATTCCATTAAGTGATATGTGTGGAAGTCGACCTTATGGTTATTCCACTTAAGTATGTTTATGTCCTAAGTTACCTTTATATGTTATGTGATCTTTATATGGGTTTTATGGTAATATTTTGGTTACAGAAGGGTAAGTAATGAACTTTTATTCAGTGAAGAGTTTTTACTACTTCGAAAAGGTGAAAAGTATTACTTTGATAAAGTATACATGGTTTACTTGTTGTTTTGAAAAACTAACAGTTTCATTCTTTGTGTATCCCTTACTGAGATTTTTATGCTCATCCCATGTTTTTGAAATGTTTTTCACAGGACTTAATGTGGAATAGTGTCAAGGACGGGATCAAGGGAAAGTCATGCTATATAAAACATGGAACTAGACACGTCTCTTTTTAGGAGTTTTTTTATTTTATGGAAATATAGTAGAAGTGTCTACTTTGTAATCTTTTGAGATGTAATAGTTATGTCCTAATTATCTAAAACTATAAAACTGAAAAGATCCTCAATGTGAATTATTCATTTAATTCAATATTAAGTAAGGTTTAAGGCTGGGGCCTTATAGAATATAATTTTATTTTATTATTGTTACTTTGTAAATAGTTTTTTAAAATGAGAATAGCAATTTTGGTTAATTAAGAAATATATTTTATTTAATTAATGGATTTTTGAATTAAATAATATTTTAATTAAATATTATTACTAAATTACTTTTTATTAAATATAAACTACCATATAATTTTTATGAATACGATTGTAATTTTTATTACGGTTCAGAAGCTATTTTTATCAAAACCCATGAATTTTTGATAAATGTAGGTTTTTTTTAAAAGTAAAAATTATAATCTTTAGAAAATTATTTAGATAAAACAAATATTATTTTTGTAATCATGACATCAAAATTATCGAACGGTGAATTTTTTATAATTTTCTGAGACAGCTGAATTTTTGGGTAAAAATTAAATACCATTTAAATATATAATGTGTTATATGACATCATAATGACCCAATAGTGATGTAATAAAATAATATAAAAACTATGTTAGGCCAATATATGTTTTACCATTAAAATAATTTGATTTTATGTTTTTTTGATTTATTTTACAAAGCTTTAGTGGACCCTCCAAGACTTATAAAACATTTTACCTTTTTAAATTGATTTCCATGAGAGTGTGACTCACCTACACATATGAAAGCCTAATATTTTAAGAATTTCGTCCATTGGACTTATAAAATAATTTTTTCCACTTTCATTTTTGTAACACCCCAAGCTTCAATGGTACGCTTCTCTTTGAATAATACGGTAGCGTGTGTTGCACGCAACTTCGAGTTCTAACATACACCACAACCAATCAAACTAGCCGTTATGAATAGTAATACCCGATTTTTGAAATTTTATAAATTTTATCTTTCAAAATGGACTTCATTTTTGGATTCGGAATATCGAAATTAGCTTAGGGTGAATTTTTGGTATTTTTATGAAAACATTCAATTTTTGATGAATAGTGAAAAAACACAGAGTTATAGTTTAAAACTGAATTTTTATTTAAATAATTATTTATTTTATTTAAATTTAATTAAGATAAAAATGGATACATAATACCTATATAATTTCAATGTAATTCATTGGAGTTAGTTTAGAATAATTTTAGATATATAAAAATTTTATGGAACTTTTCACCGTCTTTTACCCACCTCCTAGGAGAATTTGGAAATTCATATAAAACTTAATTTTACCACTTCTGTAAGTAGAACTTCGAAAATCCGAGAGACACGGTTAATATCAAGGAGTAAAATTTGGTTCAATAAGATAAAAATAATTTTTGGTGAATAATAACTTTTTACTTTAATTTACCACAGTTAAAAGTAAATAGGGTAATTAAGGGTAAAAATGATAATAATATTACCCTAACACATGTCCTACTTCTATTGGAAAAGTTTATATCAACCAAAAACAACCTTAGGAATAACATATTATCATTTAGGTCCACTTTAATTAGATTAGGACATTTATTATTATTTAATTTAAAGAAGAGTTAAAAGAGTTAAAATCAAGGTTTAATTACTAAAAAAATTTTAATATAGGGTTATACATAAGATAAATTCTATTATAATTATTCCTTATAAAGATAAAACTATTTCATAAATAATGGTATTTTATTTATAATTTTTAGACATTAAATAACTTAATTTATTTATGAAACAATGGTGATGCAGTAATTACCTCATTAATGAAATATTAAAATAATTGATATTATAAATATCAAAATAAATGTAATTTGAGACTTTTTATGAATTAAACTAATTTTATTGGTTAATATGACATATTAGGATTGGTTATATAAATTATTTTTGAAGTAATAATGCAGTTATGAAATTATCAAAAACAAAATACCCAATAGTGTCAAAATTGACATAAAAGAGTTTTTAAAACAAATATTATATTATTAATTGATATTCTATTCCTAAAATTCTAAGGTTCATCAAAAAGACTTATATAATGATATGTGTGTCATTAATGGACCACTTGGGGGTCTCTTGGATGTATATAGTAATTTTATTAACTATATAATATAAAAATACAAAGAGACATGATAAATATCAAACTATTTAACAAAGGGTTAAATATAAATGATAAGGCTAATATAGTGACCCAAACCTGTCTAAAATATATTAGTTGAATATATTTCGACCCATACCCACCTTAAACTTTAAATAATCCACTTTAGAGCCATTATAAACCGAATATGAATTTATTATAAAATAATATATCTAGCTTTTCCAAAGGTGCCCTTCACCCCTCTTATAAAAGGGCACTCCCCCTTCTCTCAAATTCACACCCTCAAAGCCTTTTGGATCGACCAAACCCTGCCAAAATATTCTTTTAAATTCATTCACTTAAACTTATAGGCCTTAGTTTTATCATAAAGCCAACCTAAGGAGCCATTTTGATCAAATAAAAAGGAAGAACCCAATTAAGAGGTAATGTTTTCACCACCCTCTTTCAAGTTCCTTTCTTCTTCAACTTCTTCTTTATTTGTTATTTATATTCTAAAATAATAACTCCAGTATCTTATATATACTATGATGTTATTATAAATATGGTACATCCATATTCATTATTCTATCCATCCTTTGAATGACATGTCACCATACGTTCGTACGTACGACTTACCATCTCCACGTTGTGGTGTAATTGTTATTCAAAACATTATTATTTTGATGGGTATGATAATGACGTGTAATTGATTTAAATAATAAATATAACATGATAATTATTATGTATATATTATATACCATCTATTTATATATTATTTTAATATCAAAATAATTATATTGTCGCTCGTGCGTACGTACGGACTACCGTCTCCACGAACGCGATGGGATTCATTCCCCATCGTATCTATTCAAGTATAATTCTCATTTGATGATTAAAAATAATGTTTAAGGACTTGATATAATTCTAGATATGAATAATATACAACCTATCCATAATAAACATGGCTTATGTAACAAAACATATAAAATAAAACGAGTAAGTCAACACCTGAAACGACGATAATACTAAGATATTATTAACAAAGCATTATTAAAAGATCATATATGATATCATAATTATGTATATGGTTATTTTATAATTTAATAACAATTTTTTAACTATTATAAATAAGGTTAACATACCATCGAATAATGAAAAGTACAAGGTAAGGGTTTATTTCACAATCTCTTCATTATCCAAGGTTGTTTATATGTAATTATCTACTGGGACCTCTTTATCATCAACATACATGTTTCTTAAAAATGAATTTCAAATAATTATTACTATTTTATAGACTATGGGTTACATTCATTTATACAATTTTTTAATTTTTATAATATTTTTATAAAGGAATCTTTCTGTCGTTTTCCAAACAAGGTCCTTTTTAACCTTTTTGACAGAATTAAGGTAAGAATGTTTTTTTAACTTATAGGGAGGGTGCGGATATTTTACACCATTATAAAATCTTAGAAGTTTCCCTTACAATCTTATAAGGATATTTTCAAAGTAAATGTTTTATTTTATAAATATGTGACTTTTAAATGATTTAAAAAAATAGATATTTCTCTCAAATAGTTTTGATTTCATCTATGTCAACATCCTTTGATGGATTTTAAGCTTATTTGAAGTTGATTTATTATGATACAAAACTTCCATATTGTATTTCAGGTTTTGTGATATGTCTGACTATGGATGTGTTATTTTTATACCATTCATGGTTTATTGAGAAATTATTGACACTTCGTATGCTAGTTTTAATACGAATGTTTATGTTATGTTTAAACCAGTTCATATGAGGAATGCATTGGACTTAATAAGTGATGGGTGGAGTCCGCTATAGGTCCTCGATGCATCAGTAGGTCTCATGAGACAAACTAGTGTCTTGGCACAAGGCCTTGACAAAATCTTATTTGTAGTCTTGGAACAAGGCCTTGATTATGTGGTTATGATTGTCTGACATTACGCATTCCATCATTATGAAAGTGGTTATTGATATTGCATGTGATTATTCGACTAGTATAATATCCATGTGAATAAGTAAATGGAATTATTTCATTTTATCTTTTCCATAATATTATAAAGTTCAAGTTTAAAAGGCTTTTGTTTTAGTTATACATTGCCTTAAATGTTTATGCTTATTTATGAAAGTTTCTACTATATTGTTATCCTTACTGGGCATTTGAGCTCACCCCTTTCTATGTTTTATTTTTCCCAGGATGTGAAGAATTATTTTATGAATGACCTTCAGGGATAGTATAAAGGGATATGAGTGTGGAGACAAGATGTTTTTGTAGTTTTCACTTTATGATGTAATGTAAACTTTATGAATGTATCTAGTGTTTCCAAGGATACTAAACTAATCTATATTTCAAGACTTAATATTTTTTTATCATGCCAATGTTATGTAATAATGCACTGACTCTGTGTAACTGGGGTCGGGGCGTTACATTTGGTATCATAGGAAGTTTAGTACAAACCTTGGAAGCTAGATTTAGATAAAATCTGATTAGAGCACATAGCCCTAATATAGACTTTTAGGATTAGTATAGAAGAACTTCCTAGAATTTTGGTATTGTAGAGATTTTTTGAGTTTTATGAGCAATACATCCCTGTCTGGATACGAGCAAGTAGAGGCGGCTCTGGCACAGATGTACCTAGGGGTAAAACCCGAAAACACCTCTTTGAGCTAGACTCAAACGGAAACTGGTGCACGACAACAGGCCTTACTGCACTCTTGATTACGATACTCCCAGGGGATATGCTTAAGATAATTATCATTTTATTTACAAACCATTATGAAGGGTTTTTGAGTATATACTTCCTCAAAGAAAACATTTTTATGATTATGGATTATATCCATAAATAGTTCAATTTATGTTAAGTGTTTTACAAGTATGGAATTATGTATTTTGATTATTAAACTGATCTAGTTTTTGCCATTGTTTAGAAATGGTGCCTAGTGGAAGAAATGGAAACCATATCAATGCACGCACTCTATGTAGGGATTGACCTCCTACTCAAGATAATTATAGTGGAGCTGGTGATACAACTGGTGTTGATCAGCTAATCACCATACTGGGAAAACTCACTCAGGTTATGAATAATAACATTACCCGTATAGAGCACACTGATCCGCACCCTGGAGGATCAATGTTAGATCACTTCATGAGGAAAAAACCACCAACATTCAATGGGAGTACAAATCCATTGGTAGCTAAGCAATGGATAATTTCCCTAGAAAAAATATTTCAGGCTTTGGGGAGTAGTGAAAGGAAAAAAGTTATCATGGCAGTTTACCACCTCACTGGGGATGCTGATCAATGGTGGTCATTAATTCAAAACAAGAAGGAAGATGATGAAGTATCAAATATGGAATGGAGGGAGTTCAAAGATCTGTTTTTAGAAAAATACTTTCCTCGTGACCATCGAGAAGATATGGAAAGGAAATTTCTAAGTTTGAGACAAAAGGAGGATGAGAATGTCGCAAAGTATGAGGCTAACTTTACAAGGTAAGCAAGGTATGCTACAAATTATATACATAACCCAAGAAGTAAGATTGATCATTTCTTTGATGGGTTAAAACCATTTCTCCGTTGAGCATTAGTCTCACAAACCATCTCATTGTTTGGAGATATTGTCTCATGTGCTATCAGGACAAAAAAAGAATTCTCTAAGTCTTATGACTTTAAACCTAATCAAGAGAAGAAGAGTTCTGCTGATCAATATGGGAATGGAAATAAGGGGAAGAAGGGAAAAGTTGAATATCCATCCTGTAGTAAATGTGGGAAGAAACACCCTGGTACTTTATTGAAGGGAATGAGAGTCTGTTACAAGTGTGGTGAAAAAGGCCACCAAGATCGTGATTGTAAGGGGAAGAAAGAAGCTACCGATGTTCAATGCTACAACTGCAGGGAGATGAGACATTATGCAAATGAATTTCCTAAGCGTCAGGGGAACTTACCTCAGAAAAGGCCAAGGGATCAAGGCCAAGATTATGCTATCACTACTGATGAGGTAGAAGCTCCAAAAGACGTGGTAGTAGGTAATTTAATATTTTCCTCAAGTTTAGAAAATGCATTATTTGATTCTGGATCATTGCATTGTTTCATATCTTCCCAGTTTGCTAAGAAAATTAGATATTTTCAATTTGATTTAACAAGGGAGTTGTCAGTTAAAACTCCTAAGGGAAGTATCATTACTACAAAGTTCTGTGGATCCGTTCCCATTAGGGCATATAAATGTTTTTTATCAGCTGATCTCATCGTCATACCTATGATTGAGTTTGATATAATTCTTGGTATGGATTGGCTTTCAGACCATGATGCGAATATTTATTGTAAGAAGAAGGAGGTTACAATTTTTGATGATGATGATAAAGAACACCTTATATTTAGAGCAGAATCGTCACCACCTGATTCTTACCTAGATCCACCCCCAGTAGCTCAACTAAATTCAATTATTGGGGAGGAAGAGAATGAAATGATTGTGGTTTAGGAAAGGAATGTTCAAATAGAGGATGTACCAATTGTGAGAGAATATGTTGATGTGTTTCCAGAAGATTTACCTAGACATCCACCAGAACAAGAAATTGAGTTTTCCATTGATTTAATTCCTGGATCAAGGCCCATATCGAAGACCCCTTATAGAATGGACACTGTGGAATTAGTTGAACTAAAGAAACAACTAGAGGAATTGAGTAATAAGGGATTTATTCTCCCTAGTGTTTCTCCATGGGGAGACTCTATCCTTTTTGTTAAGAAGAAAGATGGATCTATGAGGTTATGTATCGACTACAGGGAAATCAATGCTATAACAATAAAGAAAAAGTATCCCCTACCTCGCATTGATGATTTATTTGACCAATTTAATGGAGCTCAATACTTTTCAAAGATTGACATTTGATCTGGATACCATCAGTTGTGTGTGAAGAAGGAAGACATTCTGAAGACAGCATTTCGAACCAGGTACGGGCATTACGAGTTTACAGTAATGCCTTTTGGGATGACTAATGCACCCTCTGTATTCATGGATCTAATGAATAGAGGTTTCAAGGAATACCTCGATGATTTTTTGGTGGTATTTATTGATGATATCTTGGTATACTCCAAAATCTATGAAGATCATGAAAATCACTTGTGCATTATCTTGAAGACTCTGAGAAGACATGAATTATATGGGAAGTCTAGCAAGTGTGAATTCTAGCTTCATGAGATTTATTTTCTTGGCCATATTGTCTCTAAAGATGGAATATCTGTTGATATTTCTAAGACCAAGGAAATCCAAGAATGGCCTACACCGACGAGTATAACTGAGGTACATATTTTTATTGGTTTAGAAAGTTATTATCGACATTTCATCCAGAACTTTGCCCGATTGGCTAACCCATTAACGAATCTCACACGTAAAGGGGTTAATTTTTTTTAGAAAAAAGAGTGTGAAGAATGTTTTGAAGAACTTAAGAGAAGATTAGTCAATGCTCCTATATTGAATCTACCATCGGGGAATGATGGGTTTGTTATTTATAGTGATGCATCGAAGAAAGGACTTGGTTGTATCCTTATGCAGAATGACATGGCTATTGCCTATGCATCACAACAACTAAAAATTCATGAGAAAAATTATCCTACTCATGATCTTGAGTTATCTTCTGTAATCTTTACTTTGAAGATATGGAGACATTATCCCTATGGTGAAAAATGTGAGATATATACCGATCACAAGAGTTTGAAGTACATTTTCTCACAGAAAGAACTCAACATGAGGCAAAGGAGATGACTTGAACTACTCAAGGATTATGATTACACGATACACTACCACCTTAGGAAGGCAAATAAGGTGACAAATGCTTTGAGTAGAAAAGATCATGGAGTTTTGAACATGATGAGAGTTGAAAGGGATCCAATTTTCATGGATCTAGTAAAGTTGGAGATGGGAATCACCATGGAAGGTGAAACATCAATGATTTTTCAAATGGTTGCCAAACCATCTTTACTAGAAAGGATTAAGAGTTCTCAGACCGATGATGAAGAATTTCAAAAGAAGATTAAAGCTGTGAATGATGGGAGATTGAGAGACTTTTTGTATGAAGAAGGAATTTTGAAATTTGGGAAGAGAATTTGTGTTCCCGATATACGTGATTTGAAAAGGGAATTGTTATATGATGCTCATAGCTCAAATTTCTCTATACACCCTGGGAGCACTAAAATGTATAGATATTTGAAGGAACATTTTTTGTGGGACAAAATGAAGAGGGATATTGATGATTTTGTGTCAAGATGTATGGTTTGTCAACAAGTGAAAGATGGAAGGCAACAGCCTGGAGGAGTCATGCAACCTCTTCCCATACCAGAGTGGAAATGGGACAATATTACGATGGACTTTGTCATGGGGATACCAAATAATCCTATAAGGAACGATGAAATATGAGTTATTGTTGATCGTCTTACCAAGTCAACACATTTTCTTGTTATAATAGAAGATCTACCACTGGAACGTCTAGCAAAACTGTATATTAATGAAGTTGTGAGACTTCATGGAGTACCCCTATCGATTGTTTCTGATTGTGATCCCTGTTTTACTTCAAGATTCTTGAAGAGTCTTCAGAAGGCCTTGGATACTGAACTTCGTTTGAGCACTGACTACCACCTTTAAATAGATGGACAATCAGAACAGACTATTCAAACCTTAGAAGACATGTTGATATCATTCTCACTTGACTTTCAGGGTATGTGGGATCAATATTTACCTATGGTGTAATTTTCCTATAACAATAGCTTCTATTAAAGTATTTGGATGACACCATATGAAGCATTGTATGGAAAGAGATGTCTCACACCAACATTTTGGGATGACGTTGGTGAAAAAAAACTCGTAGGCCCAGAGCTGGTGGAGGAAACGATGGAAAAGGTGAAGGTAATTCAAAACCACATCAAAGCATCTCAAAGTAGGAAGAAGAGCTATGCCGATAATCTAAGGAAGGGTTTGTAATTTCAGATAGAAGATCATGTTTTATTGAAGGTATCTCCATGGAATGGAGTTATACGTTTCGGTAAGAAAGGTAAATTGAGTCCTAGGTACATCGGATCTTTCGAAATTCTAGAATGAATTGGTGCTGTAGCTTACCGTTTGGAAATTCCTCCAAATCTCTCCAAAGTTCACGATGTGTTACACGTATCAATGTTGAGAAAATACATGCCTGAACCAATGCATGTACTCACTTATGAGGAATTAGAACTAGAACCTGATTTTTATTATTGTGAAGAGCCCGTCAGGATTCTTAATACAAGAGAACAAGTGCCGAGAAACCAGACGACTCGTCTGGTAAAAGTTCTATAGAGAAACCATAAAATAGAAGAGGCAACGTGGGAACCTGAGGAACTTATGATGAAGAATCACCCGTGTCTTTTCATGCGGTAGTATTCTAGAAATTTTGAGGATGAAATTATTTGAAGGAGGGGAGAATGTTACACCCCAAGCTTCCACAGTACGATTCTCTTTGAATAATACAGTAGCGTGTGTTGTACGCAACTTCGAGTTCTAACATACACCACAACCAATCAATCTAGCCGTTATGAATATTAATACCCACTTTTTGAAATTTTATAAATTTTATCTTTCAAAATGGACTTCATTTTTGGATTCAGAATATCGAAATTAGCTTAGGGTGAATTTTTGATATTTTTCTGAAAACATTCAATTTTTGATGAATAGTGAAAAAACATTGAGTTACAGTTTAAAACTGAATTTTTATTTGAATAATTATTTATTTTATTTAAATTTAATTAAGGTAAAAATGGATACATAATACCTATATAATTTTAATTTAATTCATTGGAGTTAGTTTATAATAATTTTAGATATATAAAAATTTTATGGAACTTTTCACTGTCTTTTACCCACCTCTTAGGAGAATTTAGAAATTCACATAAAACTTAATTTTACCACTTCTGTGAGTGGAATTTTTAAAATCCAAGAGACCCGGTTAATTCCAAGGAGTAAAATGTGGTTAAATAAGATAAAAATAATTTTTGGTGAATAGTAAAATTTTACTTTTATTTACCATGGTTAAAAGTAAATAGGGTAATTAAGGGTAAAAATGATATTAATATTACCCTAACACATGTCCTAATTCTACTGGACAAGTGTATATCGACCAAAAAAAACCTTAGGAATAAAATATTATCATTTAGGTCCACTTGGATTAGATTAGGACATTTATTATTATTTAATTCAAAGAAGAGTTAAAAGAGTTAAAATCAAAGTTTAATTACTAAAACATTTTTAATATAGAGTTATAAATAAGATAAATTCGATTATAAATATTCATTAGAAATATAAAAAGATTTAATACATAATGGTATTTTATTTATAATTTTTAGACATTAAATAATTTAATTTATTTATGACACAATGGTGATGCAGTAATTACCTAATTAATGAAATATTAAAATAATTGATATTATAAATATCAAAATAAATGTAATTTGAGACTTTTTATGAATTAAACTAATTTTCTAGGTTAATATTACATATTAGGATTTTTTATATAAATTATTTTCTAAGTAATAATGCTGTTATGAAATTATCAAAAACAAAATACCCAATAGTGTCAAAATTGACATAAAAGAGTTTTTAAAACAAATATTATATTATTAATTGATATTCTATTCCTAAAAATCTAAGGTTCAGTCAAAGGACTTATATAATGATAAGTGTATCATTAATGGACCACTTGGGGGCCTCTTGGATGTATTTAGTAAGTTTATTAAGTATATAATATAAAAATACAAAGAGACATGGTAAATATCAAACTATTTAACTAAGGGTTAAATATAAATGATAAGGTTAATATAGTGACCCAAACCAGTCTAAAATATATAGGTTGAAAATATTTCGACCCATAACCACCTTAAACTTTAAATAATCCACTTTTGATCCATTAAAAACTGAATATGAATTTATTATAAAATAATATTTCTAGCTTTTCCAAAGGTGCCCCTCACCCCTCTTATAAAAGGGCACTCCCCCTTCTCTTAAATTCACACCCTCAAAGCCTTTTGGCTCAGCCTACCCCTGACAAAATATTCTCCCAAATTCCCTCACTTAAACCTAGAGGCCTTAGTTTGATCAGAAAATCAACCCAAGGAGCCCTTTTGATCAAATCAAAAGGAAGAACCCAATTAAGAGGTAATGTTTTCACCACCCTCTTTCAAGTTCCTTTCTTTTTCAACTTCTTCTTTATTTGTTATTTGTATTATAAAATAATAAATGCAGTTTATTTTATATACTATGATGTTATTATAAATATGGTACATCCATATTCATTATTCTATCCATCCTTTGAATGACATGTCACCATACGTGCGTACGTACGACTTACCGTCTCCACGTCGTGGTGTAATTGTCATTCAAAACATTATTATTTTGATGGGTATGATAATGATGTTTAATTTTTGTATATAATAAATATAACATGATAATTATTCTGTATATATGATATACCATCCATTTATATATTATTTTAATATCAAAAGAATGATATTGTCACTCGTGCGTACGTACAGACTACTGTCTCCACGAACGCGATGAGATTCATTCCCCATCGTATCCATTCAAGTCTAATTCTCATTTGATAATTAAAAATAATGTTTAAGGACTTGATATAATTCTGTATATGAATAAGATACAACCTATCCATAACAAACACGGCTTATGTAACAAAACATATAAAAGAAAACGAGTAAGTTAACACCCGAAACGACGATAATACTAAGATATTATTAACAAAGCATTATTAAAAGATCATATATGATATCATAATTATGTATATGGTTATTGTATAATTTAATAAAAATGTTTTAACTATTATAAAGGAGTTTAAAATACCATATACTAAGTAAAAGTACAAGGTAAAGGTTTATTTCAGAATCTCTTCATTATCTGAGGTTGTTTATACGTAATTATCTACTAGGACCTCTTTATCATCCATATCCATGTTTCTTAAAAATGTATTTCAAATAATTCTTACTATTTTATAGACTATGGGTTAAAGTCATTTATACCCTTTTTGACTTTTTATAATATGTTTATAAAGGAATCTTTTCGTCATTTTCCAAAAAAGGTCCTTTTTAACCTTTTCGACAGAATTAAGGTAATAATGTTTTTTTTAACTTATATGGCGGGTGCGGCTATTTTACGCCATTATAAAATCTTCAAAGCTTCCCTTACAAGATTATAAGGATATTTTCAAATTAAATGTTTTATTTTATAATTATGTGACTTTTAAATGATTTCAAAAAAATAAATATTTATCTCAAATAGTTTTGATTTCATCTATGTCAAAATCCTTTGATGGATTTTAAGGTTATTTGAAGTTGATTTATTATGATACAAAACTTCCATATTATATTGAAGGTTTTGTGATATGTTTGACTGTGGATGTGTTATTTTTATACCATTCATGGTTTATAGAGAAATTATTGACATTTCATATGCTAGTTTTAATATGAATGTTTATGTTATGTTTAAACCTGTTAATATGAGGAATGCATTGGACTTAATAAGTGACGAGTGGAGCCCGCTATAGCTCCTCGATGCATCAGTAGGTCTCATGAGACAAACTAGTGTCTTGGTACAAGGCCTTGACAAAATCTTATTTGTAGTCTTGGCACAAGGCCTTGACTATGTGGTTATGATAGTATGGCATTACGCATTCCATCATTATGAAAGTGGTTATTGATATTGCATGTGATTATTCAACTAGTAGAATATCCATGTGAATAATTAAATGGAATTATTTAATTTTATCTTTGCAATAATATTCTGAAGTTCAAGTTTAAAAGGCTTTTGTTTTAGTTATACATTGCCTTAAATGTTTATGATTATTTATGAATGTTTCCGCTATATTGTTATCCTTACTGGGCATTTGAGCTCACCCCTTTCTATGTTTTATTTTTCCCAGGATGTGAAGAAGTATTTTATGAATGACCTACAGAGATAGTATAAAGGGATATGAGTGTGGAGACAAGATGTTGTTGTAGTTTTTACTTTATGATGTAATGTAAACTTTATGAATGTATCTAGTGTTTCCAAGGCTACTAAACTAATCAATCTTTTGAGACTTGATATTTTGTGATCATGCCAATGTTATGTAATAATGCACTGACTCTGGGTAACTGGGGTCAGGGCATTATACTTTGTCAAAAACCATGGGAAAAAACCATGGGATGGTTTGTGGTTTTTATTAGTTTAATGTGTGGTGCCCAAAACCTAAATAATAAAGAATTACCTCTCATTTCCTATATAAACCCACCCAAGATCCCACTTTCTCTTCACAAAAAGCCTTTGGAGTTCGTCCAAAGTCTTCCCTCCTCTCTCTATAATCCTTTAAATGTTCCCCAATCTCTCAATAAGCCTCTCTCAAGCCCTCCCAAGCCTTTGGGATCGCACTTCCAAGTAAAGTATTCTTTCCTTTCTCATTTTATCCAAGTTTCTTAATATTGTTATGCCCTTTTATTTTCAATTATAAATGTTTGGGTATGATTTCTCACCTCCCCCATACTGACCTATTTATGTTTGAATGATGATATACCCCTTTTCTCTCTCATTAATGCCTCCCATGCACACCCATTACCATGTCGAAATTCCGTAATGAATTTCTCTCTCCTCATTTACATTCAACCAATTATTTTGTATTATGAATCCAAATTCCATTACTTATATTGAAAAATGTATCTATATGAACCCCCTTATATTCATTTTATGTACATATTATGAGACACCCTTTTATCTCTCATTAACCTTTTTTATGAAGTCTTATGTCACGCTGTTATGCTGCCGAAATTGCACCGTCATTTTACGAGCCAAAATCATTATGTAGTGAATACCGTGCCCATTTATCTATCAAGAGTATTTACCTTTATGAACATTTACTTATTGATGGAAGAGTTTCATGTATGAATTCCACATTCCTTTACCATGGAATAAATTATGATGTTTAATGAATCTATGTTGTATGATCTTGTGGCACACTTATGCATGAAATGAAATGTTTAAGAAGGGTACGCCCTGATAGTGCTCCAATGAATTGGGTAAAGATTAGTATAATGATACATCAAGTGAAATGAGGGTTTAGTCATGATAACTCTAGTGCAATTAGGTTTTACTCATGCTCCATGTTCAATGAGCCTTGGATCATGCTAATACCATGTTAAGTGTTATTGCCACATTTCTATGTTGTGATAATCATGATTTATCATGCCTTTATGTTAATGTTTCTTTAATGATTTGTTGATATTCCTATTTCCTAACATGTATTTTATTATTAATGTTATTCCTTGTTTACTCCCTTACTGGGCTTTATATCTCACCATTTTCTTATGCATGTCCTCCGGTTATCCCATGCAATGCTAAGTACAAGAGAATGTAGTGGTCATGTAAAGGAAGATTTCAATAAAGATGTTGTGTTTCATGTTTTAAGTCGTTATCTAATGTTCCTAAGCCCCAAGGAAACTATGCCTCTCGATATTCCATGTTGTATCAAGTGAATAGTTTATGTAATAAATCATGTTTAAGTGTGTAATAAAGAGAAGGGTTGTTATAGTAGGTATCAGAGGATAGGTTTAGTTATTTTTGGTATTAGGATTATAAAACCCTAGTGAAAGCCTTAGGGATAAGACTAAGTATAATAAGAACATCCATAAATTTTCTAGGGTATTGAGTAAGTGGTTTATCAAGAAAATACATCTCTGTCTGGATATGAGCAGGTAGAGGCGGCTCTGACACTGATGCACCTAGGAGTGAAAAATCCAACAAAGAGTTTCGGGCTTGACCCGGGGTATCCTGGTACATGAAAACGGGCCTTGCTGCACTCTTGGTTACAACACTCCCGGGGGATATGATTTGGTAAATTCACAAGCTTAGTATGAACCATTGTTAAGAGAATTAAAAAAAATGAACCTAAGAATATATGTTAGAAAGTAGATCATGGATAACATAGATTGAAGCCTATAGATTCATAAGTTAAGGAAATAAAATTTATTAATAATTCATCCATTTGTGTCCTTGGATTACCCTTTATGTGTTACCCCTAACTTTTATTTTATTTCATCCAATGATTGGTAATAGGAGGACTCAGGCTAACAACCAATGCAAAGATCAATGTGATGACTGTTCTAATGAGATGACCAATTTGATGGGAGCAGGAATCGTGAACTTTTTCAAGATACTCTCTCAATTAACTCAATATTTGAATAGAAACATGGGTCAAGAAGAACATTCAACCCCCCTAAGAAAGAACAAGATGCAATCGAGAGATTCATGAGACAAAGGCCTCTTACTTTTATTGGGTCATTTGATCCCTCAATCTCCGAACAATGGATCAAATCCATTGAAAAGATCATCTGCATCCTTCAATGTTCCGAACAAGAGAAGGTTATTTTGGATTCTTATTGTATGGTGGGTGAATCCAATCAATGGTGTACATTGATAAAAAATACGAATCCTGAGGATGATATAAAGGCGTTGGAATGGAAGGATTTCCAAAAAATGTTTTTTTGACAAATATTTTCCTCACACCCTCTAACTTAAGATGGAAAGGGACTTCCTTGACCTCAAGAAAAAATACAACGAATCCGTCAGAGAGTATGAGGAAAAATTTTCAAGGATTGCACGATACACCTCCATATTTGTCATTTCCCCTGAATGAAATGTTGACCGCTTCTTTAGTGGTCTGAAACCTACCCTACAGAAATCCCTGGAGATCCATGAATTTGATAGCTATGAGGAAATTGTCCGATGTGCCCTCAATGTTGAAATAGAGATCGACAAATCTCAAGGGTATCATGGGGATAATAAGCATAAGGTGGACTTCAATTCTGGCAGTTTGATGGATAAATCCAATGGTTCTAAGAAGATCCATCACCCTAGTTTCCAAAGGTGAAGAAAGAAGCACCCTAGAAATTACCTGAAGTGGAAAAAATATGCTTTAGGTGTGGAAGAGAAGGGCACCTAGACGTCAACTGCCGACAAGAAAAACTTGTGGCTGTGACAGAGAAGGGGAACACTTAGTTCGACTCTCAACACATTGTTCATTGATTCAACTGTAAATAACCAGGGAACCTTGAAAATCAGTGCCCTAAGACAAAGGTTTTTGGAGGCCACCAACCACCTCTAAGGCAGAAAGGGTGAGATTTTTACATCACTACCACTGAAGTGAACCCTGAAAACAATGAGGTGAAAGGTACTCTAGTTATTACTTTAATAATAGAAAACATACTTTTTGATTCTGGTTCTACACATTCTTTTGTATCCTTAATGTTTAGTATAACAATCCCAACACCACCACAAATCATGGAATTAAAGATGTTGGTGAGTATGGAAAATGAGGCAATCATTGCATCCCATGAATATAAATCCTCCCATATCATAATTTTTGGATTGAACTTCCTAGATAACCTCTTCATACTACCTCTGGTGTAATTTGATGCAATTATCTCCATGGATTTTCTTTCCTTATATAGATCCAACATAAATTTCCATGAGAGGGAAATCACTCTCCATATGGATAATCGACCCCCAATTATATACAAGTGCAAGGAGGAAGATGAATCTTCTTTAGAACCATCATATCAAGCGTGGATAATACTGCCCTATGAGCATGCGTATCTGGCTCAGATGATTGAGTCTAAGGAAGAAACCCTCCTCGAAGACATGCCTATTGTGAGGAAATTCGCTGAAGTGTTTCTGGTGGAATTTCCTGGTCTTCCTCCCAGAAGAGATATTGAATTCTCAATTGACCTTATACCTGGGGAATTTCCAATATTCTAGACTACATATAGAATGATTGTTGTGTAGATTTAGGAGCTAAAGAAACAACTATAGGAGAATCTAGATAAAGGGTTTATACACCCAAGTGCTTTACCATGGGGTACACCAGTCCTCTTCATCAAGAAGAAGGATGGGTCAATACACCTTTGCATTGATTATTGCGAGTTCAAAAAAATCATGATAAAGAACAAGTATCCTCTTCCAAAGATTGATGACTTGTTCGATCAACTACGTGGAGCACAATACTTTTCCAAGGTGGATTTTCGGTCGGGATATTACCAAGTAAGAGTGAATAAGGAGGATATCCCCAAGATTTCTTTTCATACAAGGTACAGGAACTATGAATTCATAGTAATGCATTTTGGACTCACTAATACTCCAAAAATCTTTATGGACTTGATGAATAGAGTTTTTAGAGATTACCTCAACAAATTTGTGGTTGTCTTTATAGAAGATATACTAATATAATCCCAAACCACGGAGGAGCATGAGGATAATCTAAGAACTATACTAGAGACCTTGCGGAAGGATAATCTCTATGAAAAGTACACAAAGTTTGAGTTCTGGTTTAAGGATGTCTCATTATTGGGCCATATCATCATAAGCAATGGGATATCTGTAGACCCCTCTAAGACAGATGCAATTGAGGGATGGTTGAGGCCAAAATTGGTAATGGATATCCATAGCTTTATTGGGTTATCTAGATATTATCGCCGATTTGTGAGAAATTTCTCATGATTGTCACACCCTCTTACCAAGCTAACTCATAAGGGAGTCAAGTTTTTTTTAGAGTAGTGAATGTAAAGAGAGCTTCAAGTAGTTGAAAATGAGGCTTATCACTATTACCTTGCTCGCATTACCCACAAGTGGAGAACTTTTTGTGGTATTTAGTGATGCTTCGAAGAAAGTCCTGGGTTGTGTGTTGATGCAGAATGACAAAGTCATTGCCTATGCATCAAGGCAATTGAAAGTGCATGGGAAAAACTATCCAAAACATGATCTGGAGTTGGCTGTAGTGATCTTCACTTTAAAAATTTGGCAAAATTACCTATTTGGGTAGAAGTGTGAAATATATACGGACCAAAAAATCCTCAAGTATATATTCAAACAGAAAGAGTTGAACATGCACCAATGAAGATGGTTAGAGCTAATCAAAGACTATGATTACTCAATCCATTACCACCCTAAGAAAAAGAACAAGGTGGTAGATGATCTAAGTAGAAATGACCCATCGATTCTATAATTGATGAAAATTGAAATGGATCCAATCTTCTTAGATTTGATTAAGATGGACATGTGAATCATAAATAAGGTAACATCATATATCCTTTAACAAATTATTTATCCACCATCTCTTTTGGAAAGGTTAAAGGATGATCAAAAGGATGATGTGAGAATTCAAAAGAAGGTGGAAACTATTAGGAAAGGTAAATCCTTGGAGTTAAATGTCAATGAATAAGGAATTGTGAGATTTGGGTCAAGAATATGTGTTCCATCAAATCCAGAGTTCAAGAAGGAACTTTTGGATGATGCACATAGTTTAATTTTCTCCATTCACCCAAGAAACAAAAAGATGAATCAAGATATTCGAGAGAATTATTGGTGGTATAATATGGATAAGGATACCACAAAATATACATCAAAGTGATTGGTGCATCAGAAAGTGAAGGCTGAGAGGAATAAGTCTAAGGGGATGATGAAACCATTACCCATACCATCATGAAAATGGGAGAACATCACCATGGAATTTTTCACCAGAATTCTGAATACATCCAAAGGAAACAATGCTATATGGGTTATTATGGGCCGTCTTACAAATACTATACACTTCATTGAAATTCAGGAGGATTTCTCACTGGATCAACTAGAACATATATACATCAGAGATGTGGTAAGGCTTCATGGAGTACCACTATCTATTCTATCTGATCGAGATCCAATATTCACCTCTATGTTTTGGAAGAGTCTTCAACATGCTCTGGATGCTGAGATGAACTTCAGTACGTCTTATCATCCTCAAAATAATGGAAAATCTGAGTGGACTATCCAAAAACATGAGGAAATGTTGAGAGTGTGCTCAATGGAATTAAAAGGATAATGGGATCAACATCTTCCTCTTGTTTAGTTCTTATACAACAAAAGCTTCCACTCAAGCATCTAAATGGCTCCTTATGAAGCCCTGTATGGGAAGAGGTGAAGAACAACAACATGTTGGGATGAATTTGGGGAGAGAAAACTCCTAGGTCTAGAGATGGTTGAATAAATGGTAGATAAGGTGAAGACCATCCAACAGTACATTAAATCCACTCAGAGTAAAAAAAAGAGCAATGCTGATAATCGTCGATGAGACCTAGAGTTTGATTTCGGAGACATGGTATTCCTCCGCATATCACCGTGGAAGAGAGTTATGATATTTGGGAAGAAGGAAAAGTTTAGTCCAAGGTACATTATCCCTTTTGAGATCTATGATTTCATTGGAGCAGTGGCCTATCAACTAGAACTCACACCGAACCTATCTCAAGTACATGATGTGTTCCATGTATCACTCTTGAGGAAGTACATATCTAACCCATCACATGTACTCCATCTAGAGTTGGTACCATTAGAGAATGACCTATCCTATAAATAAAAGCCGGTGAAGATCTTAGATCATAGGGAAAAAGTTCTATGAAATAAGACAATTCCCCTCTCCAAGGTGTTGTGGCCAAACCAAAAGTTTAAAGAAGAAATGTGGGAATAAGAGGAAGTGATGAAGTATAATTACCCTCATATTTTTAGTGTGGTAAAACGAAATTTCAAGTGCAAAATTTCTTAAGGGGGGAATATTTTAATGACCCAAAATTTCATTAATGAAAATTCATCTTGATCTAATTAAATGTATTACTATGTAAAATGGCTATATAACATATGCACTTATTTGGTTTTATGTTTTTGGATTTAAAAATACCATTAAATTTTGGACTGTTTTTAATATAACTGTTGAATAGTGATCACATGATTAGTATAGATATAGGGCTTTAACAAATCCATTTTACTCAGACAAAGGAAGTGATGGCCTCATCCAGTAGACTTTCCCCATATGAAACCCATTTGTTGGAGCTTGGAAAGTAGGTGGTGTCATTGGGATTCGCTCTTGACCAAGCCCAAGATGAGCTTCAACACATTAAGATTGAACAGAACCTTCTGCCCGAGAAGTGGAAGTTGATAGAGATTACCACTCGAGCGATGTTATCCAAGCCACCCAAAGAGTCTGTCACCATCGCACACCTTACCCTTCGGTCTTATGAGGGTGTTATAAGGGGTTATGTAATGAGACCCTAGTGCCAACGAGCCCGTACTCGAGTGGTAAGGGCTCCTGCTTGGCATCCAAGATACCCGGGTTCAAAACTGGGTGGAGGAGAATTTCCAGGTACTGTATCAGTCACTGTAGCCGTAACTGTTTGGTACTGTAACAGCCAGAACTATTCACCCAATTTGGGCCTTTGGGCCAACGGTTTGGGCCTACGGGTCTCCAGGGCCTTCCGGTCATCAAAGGGCTTCGGGCCACAGGGCCTTCGGGTCACGTAGACCATGGAGTAGCCCAGTTCACATAGAACAGGCCCCAAAAGAGGATCATAGCAACAAGAGTAGATGCCACCAGATGCAGAGCTAACCGGATTGGAAGAATGAGAGGGTATGGCAGCCTCCATCGGGGCCAGGCACCGTGCAACTTTGTACGGGGCAATACTAGCTGATCAACAATGTAATATGGGGGCTAAGGAGACCAATGATTCAAGATGCTGGGGAGGGGAAGTTCTAGTGGGCTGGGCCTATGGGTCATGTAATGGGCATGGTATGCCTCTGGGCCTTCAGGTCATGTATTGCGAGTCATGTCGAGCCTTGTGCCTTAGGCCTATGGGTCATGTATGGGTTCCCCTTCAACCCTTAAAAGGGGGATTATCTATAATAAAAATAAAAAAGAAGGCCTTCGGGCCATTCAGGCTAATGAGACCCTAGTACTATGATTATGCACATTATTTTTGTATAGAGAATATACTTTCATTTTATTATTGTTACTTGGTAAATAGTTTTTTAAAACAAAAATAGCATTTTTAGTTAATTAAGAAATCTATTTTGATAAATTAATGAATTTTTGAATTAAATAATATTTTAATTAAATATTATTTCTAAATTAATTTTTATTAAATTTAAATTATCTTATAATTTTTATGAATACGATTGTAATTTTTATTAAGGTTTGAAAGCTATTTTTATCAAAACCCATGATTTTTTTATAAATGTCAGTTTTTATTTTAAAAGTAAAAATTCACATATTTATAAAATTATTTAGATAAAATGAATATTATTTTTGGAATCAGGACATCAAAATTATCGAACTCTGAAGTTTTTATAATTTTCTAAGATAGTCAAATTTTTGGGTAAAAATTAAATACTATTTAAATATATAATGTGTTTTATGACATCATAATGACCCAATAGTGATGTAATAAATTAATATAAACATTATTTTTAGCCAATATATGTTTTAACATTAAAATAATGTTATTTTATGTTTATTTTATTTATTTTACAAATCTTTAGTGGACCCTCTAAGACTTATAAAACATTTTATCTTTTTAAATTGATTTCCTTTGGAGTGTGACTCACCTTCACATAAACAAGCCTAATATTTTAAGAAGTTCAGACATTGGACTTATAAAATAAAATTTTCCACTCCCCTTTGAAAAAACCATGGGCAAAAACCATGGTCTGGTTTTTGGTTTTGATTAGTTTAATTCGTGGTTCCCAAAACCTGAATAATAAAGAATTCCATCTCATTTCCTATATAAACCTACCCAAGATCCCACTTCCTCTTCACTAAAATCCTTTTTAGTTCGTCCAAACTCTGACCTCCTCTCTCTAGAATCCTCCCAAGGCACCCCAATCTCTCAATAATCCTCTCTCAAGCCCTTCCAAGCCTTTGGGATCAAACTTCCAAGTAAGGGATTCCTTCCTTTCTCATTTTATCCAAGTTTCTTAATATTGCTATTCCCTTTTATTTTCAATTATAAATGTTTGAGTATGATTTATCACCTCCCCCATACTTCCCTCTTTATGTTTTAATTATTAAATACCCATTTTTTCTCTCATTAATGCCTCCAATGTACACACTTTACCATGCTGAAATTCTGTAAGGAATTTATATCTCCTCATTTACATTCAAGCAATTATTTTGTATTATGAATCCAAATTAGATTACTTATGTTGGGATGTGTATATATATGAACCCCTTACTGTCCATTTTATTTACACATGATGATACACACTTTTCTCTCTCATCAACCTTTTTTATGAAGTCTTATGTCACACTGTTATGCTGCCGAAATTACACCGCCATTTTCCGAGCCAAAATAATTGTGTAGTGAATACCATGCCCATTTCTCTATAAAGGGTATTCAAATTTATGAAAATTTACTTATTGATGGAATAGTTTCATGTATTATTTCCACATTTATTTACATTGGAATAAATTATGATCTTTAATGAATCTATCTTGTATGAACTTGTGGCACACTTATGCATGAAATGAAATGTTTAGAAGGGTGCACCCTGATAGCACTCCAATGCATTGGGTAAAGATTAGTATTATGATACGTCAATTTAAATGAGGGTTTAATCATGAAAATTCAAGTTCAATGAGGTTTTACTCATTCTCCATGTGTAATGAGCCTTGGATCATGCTAATACCATGTTAAGTGTTTTTTCCACATTTCCATGTTGTGATAATCTTGCTTTATCATGCCTTTATGTTCATGTTTCTTTTATGCTTCGTTGGTATACCTATTTCCTAAAATTTATTGTATTATTCATGTTATTATTTTTTTAATCTCTTACTAGGCTTTATATCTCACCCTTTCCTCAGGTTATCCCATGCAATGCTAAGTACGAGGGAATGTAGTGGTCATGTAAAGGAAGTTTTCAATACAGATGTTGTGTTTCATGTTTTAAGTTGTTATGTAATGTTCTTAAGTCCCAAAGACACTATACCTCTCGATATTCCATTTTATATCAAGTGAATATTTTATGTAATAAATCATGTTTAAGTGTGTAATAAAAAGTAGGGTTGTTATATAAATCCTCAAATATTTTGATTCATAGGATAAAAAAATTAATCATTTGGTGATTAACCTAGTATCACTTCAAGAGTATCATCTATATAGTAAAGTACATATGTGAAAATTATATATTTGGGAAGTGTATTTCTAGGGTTATTTCTACTCATAGGGTGGATTAGTAGTTTTGATCATGAATATTATGGTTATGATGGATTGGGAGACACCTAAGAATGTATTTGGAGTGCACAGTGGAAGTGTGGTGGATAAAACCCTTAGTTGAATAGAAAAATATCATTTGTTAAGGGAAACATACAAGGAGTGGTATAATATGGTGTAGTTAGCCTCTATAATATAGGTTGTAGTGGATTAATGGGACATTTCTAGGAGAGAATAGTGGTTTTAGTTGGGATATGCATAGAGGTATTGGGGGAGTTTCATAAATATCCTTTTACAGTGCATTCTAGTGTAAAAAAATATTCCAGGACCTTAATCATAAATTTATGGTGCCTGATATGAAGAAGATCATTGTGGATCATAGTTTATAGTATAGTATTCCTATACATGTATGAAGTTTCATGGTTTCATATAGTACTCTTGATGACTATTTATGACTATGATGACTAATCCATGTATCATTTATAAAAAATCTTGAAGGATAATTTTGTGACTTAGATGTGGTTGAGTATAATCTTCCATCCCTAGATTGGAAACCTAATAGAGATTAACATTCAAGTTCTTAATGACATGTTTCTGGATTGTATGATCAATTTTAGTAGGTGATGGGATGAAAATTAACTATTAGCGGAGTTTGTGTTTAATAACCGATGACAGTGGCCTTTAGAGTTCATAGAGGGAGACCATGTGTTCTTGATGGTATTTCCAAGATATGATTTTTAGATATTTTTTCAAGGAAGAAAGTAATAACTTAGGTTCATTGGGCCTTTATTGATCCTATACAATATACTTGAGGTTTATCATAACCTAGTATTACCCCTATAGTTGGACTATGTGTGAAATGTCGTCCTTATTTCACAATTGAGGAGATATGTGCAAGGTCTATCACATATCATTAACTATTCACATTCTGTAGCAATATGGGAATATTCAAGATAGATTGTGGGAACATTAGAATCAGATGTGATCACTATACCCTCACATACTTAAGTAAATCACGTATTTCAGGATGAAAACACTTAAAGGTGGGGGTGATTCATCGAACCAGATTTTTTATTAATACTATTAAAATGTTATTTATTAATATTTTTATTAAAGAGGATCAAATATTTGTAGGATAAGGGTAAAATAGTGATCTTATAGTTCTTGAAATAAAATTTTGAATGCTCAATTGGATCCAGGACTTGATGTTTACCCTTAGATGGTGATTTTATAATTTTTTTTGAGGTGGATGGATTTTCTAAAGGTATTGAGTGCCAATGTAATATTATTATTAATTTAAATTTTTAATTCATTTTAAAATTATTATTTTATTTAAATAAATAGTGTGGAATTAATGAGAAGTTTAAATTAGGGAATTAATGTTGGATTTATGCGCCTCTGAGT
The DNA here is from genome assembly GCA_963277665.1 of Viscum album. Taxonomy (NCBI): domain Eukaryota; kingdom Viridiplantae; phylum Streptophyta; class Magnoliopsida; order Santalales; family Viscaceae; genus Viscum; species Viscum album. The sequence continues at coordinate 1,037,564,716 of OY728126.1, forward strand.
GTCATCACCTCTTAGGCACGTTGATTAGAATTTAGAATTTATAAACACATAATCTTAATCATTAGACTGCATAATAGTAGTTTAGAAATTGTGAGTCCTAAGATTGAACCACTTGGAATAAGATGATCCTAACATAAAAAATCATTATTTATTGTTGATTTGGTTAATAAAGTGAATAAATAATTCTTTGAAATCAAAATTATGAACAATTTATTGATTAGGGATGATAATAGATAAAAGATAAAGCTCAGATTGAAAAAAGAATCAAATAATTAATAGAGATGATGGATCAATTTTAAAGAATTTTTTCATAAAGTTATGATTTACCCATCTTATTAATCAACATGATCTATTAATTTGAGATCACTTTAGGTAATTAATTACACTTAGTCAGTAATAATTCAAACTAACTAAATCTATTTGATTCTTATGGTCGAGGTTACATAGTAAGGAATAGATGCATTAAGTTCCATATTAAAAGAAAAAGTATAATTAATGTCAACTCTTGTGTCCTAATTCTCCTCTATCACATTAGGGTTCATCATTTAAACACCATAACTCTTGATAAGTGACTAGAGGATAAGATTGGGTTTATCTCAATGTGAAATTAATCCAATACATGTGATTCAAAATATTAATTAATAATTTAAGTTAAATAATCATCCTCTTACTCTTGATACACCAAACCATAAGAGAGTACCCACACATAATGGAATGCTTAACCATCATATACAAAATAGTTTCCTTGATGGATGGAAGAAGCATACTCATTGGAAGAGAAACAAAAGTAAACACAGTTTTAAAGTGATGAAACTGAAATACTATACACACATAAATCTCAAATCCTCAATTGAAAATTTAAAAATTCAATTTTCATAAAGGGAATGATTGATTTTCTCCTTATAAGTCCTCTTTCCAGCCACCTTCATCCTCTGGTCACATTTATCCAAAATGAATTTCCAAAACCAGATCCTTTAAAAGTTTGATAGATTATAGAATATAAAGGTCCAGATACCAACATGGTGTGTAAGGAACCTAACGCCAATAACCTAGAACTGATGGTTTTTCATTACACTGGCACTAGATACAACTGATTTCATCCCAAAGGTTCAATTAGTTTAGTAGTCTTCGTATACTAGATACATACTTGAATATCACATTATTTATGAAATCTTGAAATAAAAAAAATAGTTAGAGTAAATATTATGTATCCTTGACCACACTCCAAGATCCCTTCTTCATAACCTGAGGAAAGTAAACAAAATAAGGGTGAACTTAGATACTGAGTAAGAGTTGCGAACAATGGTAACTATCATGAGTAAATAAAGAATAATCAATATAGAAAGGAAGAAAACTAAAAAAACATTCTATTTAGTCAATAACTTGAGCATGAAGAATAATAAGATATGAGTAAATAAAGATCAAATGATTCCATATAAATAATCGCATGATCTTGGAAATTATCCATGCATATCATAACTAATAAAATTATCACATGAACATCAATGACTAATTTTATAAATATAGAATGCATAATGTGGTACATTTGAAACTTACCATCAAGGCATTTTGACAAGATACTTTAAAATATGGGTAGGTATACACAAAAAACCATTTAATAAGGATATCCAACTGGTTTGTCTCATGAGACCTACCAATTCATTGAGGTGCTTTGTAATTCTAGGTCCCACTTGTCACTTAATAAGTCCAATGAATTAATCATGTAAATAAAAATTAAAAAATAATCAATTTCACATCTCAGACCTTGCTACCACGTAACTTGTGCCCCGAGCCTGGTTGGACACATGACCCATGGTGTGTCTCCCCTTTAGCCAGGGGCTACCGACTAGCAGTGAGGGTGTGAAAGTAATCTGTAGGAATACTATACCCCCATGTTAGAGTACACAATGGATGTAACAACAAAATACAATAGTGGAAACATAAACATACATATAGATGAATTAAATAGCTGAAAACTAAATAATATCACAAAAGCCTCATAGGTAGTGTATGATACATATATTCATGCATGACATGCCGATACAAAATGGGAATAAGAAACAAGAAGTAGACATATAAATACATGGTACAAAAGTAAAAAAATCCCAAAATATTATATATAGAATCTCAAGCCTAATTTTGATCCTATGCTCCTAAGATCTAGCTAACAATAAGTATCAACATCTATAAGAGTATTTTTACCCTATACATACCTGAAGGCAAATAGTCTTCTCAGGTTCCAAAGGCGGACTGAGTAGGGTGTGAGATAAATCTCAGTAGGCTACCACCAACGGTGTCTACATGTGATCTGAGTGGTGCTTGTAAGTAAACAGTGTGCAACTAACAGTAAAAAAGTAAAGAAATATAGAATAAACAACCAACCTCCTACTCAGGTTCTTAAGGGACACATAAGGGGTCTACCTACTTTAGTTAAATGCTGGTATGTCTGATCAAATCACTATATATATATATAGGTTATCACTGGAATGAGGTAATAATTATTCTATTCCATACATGTATATAACAACTAGTTTGGGGTAAGAATTCTTCCCACCCATAGTAGATACTGTCATAAGGTAATAATGCCTCCCATCTATACAGAGGTTATAACTAGAATGGGGTAAGAGTGCTTCCCGCCCACATATACAAGAGGTTATAAACAACATGGGGTAATCATGCCTCCCACCCATAAATCTCATAAGTAGCATGGAGTATGAATTACTCCCATATACACATTCACATTATCTCACAATAAAATCAATGACATAATCATTTACAATATATATATTGTAAGGAAAACCATTTTACATCATTTCAAATTTAACAAGAAAACCAATTAAGCAATGCATTTATAGTAAGACCCAAAAAAGGTAAGGCCATTCCATGCCTTGAAACCATTAAATTTAATGCATTTCATTTTAATAATTCTAGGCCATCTCATCCCAGCCAACCTATAAGGTCTACCCTTCAATTTTCCTAACAAGCCAACCCATTTCAAAGGGGTACAAGCCAAGGAAAAAGGTCATGTCAAATAGTCATAGTGTCAAATTAGTAATTCCAAGACTAAGAGGACCAAAAACCCATGGAGTAACTTGGGTTAATCAAAATACACATGGAACAAAGTTTATTTCAATTTAAAACCAATCCTCGATGCATAAACCATAATTTGACATTTTGGGAAAATTGGACTAAAATGGCCAACTTGGGTAGAACACCTCTTGAGAGTCCATAAAAAGTAAGGGTGATAACGAAATACCTAAAAATGATTCAATTAACTTATTTCATCACACTAGGTTCAATTATAAATGAGGGAATAATCACAATATAGGATCTTGTCAAAGGCTGGCTCATAGAACAATAAGATTAAATATGAAACGACCAAAAATCAAATGGAAAAATATGTGACCACATACCTTAGGTCCATAGACAATTCCTTGTGGTGTATCGAACTCATATTAAGAGAAAGTTCAAGTAGATATAAGTTTCCATCCAATTCCTTGAAAATAGGGTGATAGATCTTGTATCTAAATAGCGCAACATATGGTGAAATTTAGAGAAGAGGTAGAAGCATGTTGGGTTAGCCTTACCTTGGCCTATCCAACGCTTCTATCAGATCTACAATCAATCACCGTATGGAGGAGTGGAAAATTATCCAAGGATTATATTGTTTTTGTATTCAAAGGTAAGGAAGGGAGGAGGTTCTATCCATAGGAGGAGAGGAAAAGAGGTATTAGAACCTAAAAGGGAAGAGGGAAAAAATGGTCATTTTCCCCCAAAAATTGGATCGCACTGTTTTTGTGCATGGTTTGGAAATACCGTGCATAGCTCATTGCCTCACTGAGAACCCCATACATACTATACACATGGTTTATCTAACCATACATAGACCATGCAGATGGGATCTGGACCCCCACTATAGTAGTCGCACGACCACGCGCCTGGGTCTCACGGTTGCAGAAAAACCGTGCGACCCAACCTGATTTCCCATTTTTAGAGATCCGGCCTCCAGAAGTTCCCTAGATGCTCCTGTAACCTTATTATCTTGATTATAAGACTTCATTAGGACCATTTAAGATATTCAAAAAGAAAAACTAATGATCCATACCTTGGTTTAAGAGTTGGATCGCCTCCCATCCTTATACCAACTCATCCCTGAGTTACCCTTCTAATGGTAAAGAGGTACTGTTAGTAATGATTTCCAGCCACTGAGATCATATATCATCTTCCCACTCCCATGTCTCATCCTGTACCCATCTATTCTTCTATAGCACCCATAAAAGAGGAACAAACCTACCTCGGAGTGTCTTCACACTCTGATCAACAATATGAACTGGATACTCCTTGAAGGAAGCATCCATATCCAGCTTAACCTCATCAGACAGGAAGACGTGAGATGGGTTTGGATAATATCAACAAAGATGAGATACATTAAATACATCATGCATAGATTGGTATATTTGAGTAAGTTCAAACTGGTAAGCCACTGCTCATATCTGCTTCATAACCTCGAAAGGCCCAGTGAATCTTGGTGATAGATTACCTTGTTTTCTAATACATCTATGCCCCAACCTAGGAAATACTTTCAATAAAACCCAGTCTCTAAACTTGAACTCAAGAAGTTTTAACATCTGTTGGCATAAGACTGCTGTCTAGACTGAGCTATCAACATGAACTTCCTGATCAGGTGGACCTACTATGAAGTATCCTGTATGAGACGAGGTCCAAGAACCGGTGCTTCCTCTACCTCCAACCAACATAGAGGTGATAGACAAGGCCTACATAAAAGGATTCATAAGGATCCATCTCGATGGTATCCTAAATTCTATTATTATAAGAAAACTCAATGAGTGGAATATGTTTCTTCCAAGAACCCCCATTATCAAGAACACATGCACAGATCTTATCCTCAAGAACCTGAATTGTATGATCTGTCTTTCCATTAGTTTGAGGGTGATAGGATGTGATCAAAAGTACCAACGTACCCAATGACTTCTGAAACCCCTACCATAACTATGATGTAAAATGAATGTCTCTATATGAAACAATAAAACAAGGTCCTCCATGAAGATGTACCACCTCCTTGACATACATTCTTCCCAACTATTCTACAGAAAAGGTCTCTCACATAGGTAAGAAGTGTGAAACCTTAATTAAGTGGTAAAAAACAACCCAAACCACATCATTTACATGAGGTGATCTAGGTAAACCAGTCATGAATTCCATCGAAACATCATCCCATTTACACTTAGGAATGTACCATGGCTGATGAATCCCTATTGAATGATGATGTTCCAACTTCACCTACTGATATGTGGAGCATCGTGCAATGAAACTGGATATCTCACATTTCATACTGGGCCACCAATATTGGTGTTGTAAATCTCAATTCATTTTGGTGACACCAGGATGAACTACCCATGACGAGGCATGTAAATCCCTCATCAACACCTCTCTGATGTCTATTGGGACCCATATTCTCCCATGGAACAAAAGAGTACCATCCCCATTGAATATCCAACCAAAATATGTATCATTATCTAAAAAATTTCCCATAGGACAAGGCCTTTAGGATTATATAGTTGTCTTGACCTTACTCGTTCCATAAGAGTAGATGTCACCACTAAGGCTGAGAGAATAGTCTGACCATGGTTGTCCCGAACCTCAACGTGTATCTTCAAGAATAAGGACATAAGATTCCATTCGTCACTGGGCTTCTAAACTGCTTGTGTTTGAGTCTTTCGGCTTAGATTATAGACTACTGAATTCCCTTTTCTTGAAGTGTAGGAACGATAAAAATCAAATGATTGTAGGTACTCTAACCATATACACTTCCTAAGATTTAGATACCACTAATTGAATATGTATTTGAGGATTTTATGGTATGTGAACACCAAAAAATTCTCTCCCAATAAATAGTGTCTCCAATAGAATAAGGCATGAATAATAGTAGTGAGATTGAGGTCATGTGTTAGATAATTCCACTCGTGAGGCCTCAATTAACTAGAGTCATATGCAACGACTCGCTCATCCTACATTAGAAGAGCTCCAAGGCCAATACCTAATGCATCACAATAGACTGTATAAGCCATGCATAGAACTGTTATAATCAGTATTGGTGCCGAAGTAAGTCCACCCTTAAACTATTGAAAGGATGCTTCACAAGCTTCTGACCATTCAAATTTCACACCCTTCTTCATCGAGCCTGTAAGTAGTGCTGAAAGGCATGAGAAATCCTAAATTAAGTGTCTGTAGTATCTAAAAAACCACAAGAAACTCAGAATATCAAATATGTTCTTTGGATGATCCCAAGAAACCATAGCCCTAACTTTTTTTTGGGTCAACTGAAACTACTGACTCTGAGATGATATGATCCAAGAAGTGGACTTTATTGATCCAGAATTTAAATTTACTGATCTTAGCATAGATATGATGCTCTATTAGCGTATTCAACACGATCACAAGATGGTTTTCATGGTCATGTCTAGAACGAGAATACAATAAGATATACTTAATGAATAAAACCATGAATGAATCCAGATATGGGTGGAAAACCCGATTTATAAGATCCATGAAGATAGCAGGTGCGTTCGTAAGTCCGAACGACATAACCAGGTACCCATAAAGACCTTACATTCTTTTAAAAGATGTGAGAGGTATGTTTGAAGTCCTAACATGCACCTGATGATAGAATGAACTTAGATCCATCTTTGAAAAAACCTTTTCTCCTCAAAACTGATCATAGCAGTCATCTATTCTAGGTAAAGGATACTGATTCTTGATTGTCAGATGATTTAACTGATGGTAATCCACACAAAGCTTAAGGGTACCATTCATTTTCTTGGAAAAGAGGACAAGTGAAACACAAGGAGAAGTGTTGGGGTGTATAAAACCTTTCACCACCAGATCCTTTAACTGATTCTTGATCTCCAAAAGCTCCTTATGTTCCATCCTATAATGAGGAATGGTCACAGGTGATGCTCCTAGCACAAGTTAGATAGTAAACTCTACCTCTCACATTAGAGGTAGAACAAATATTTTTTTAGGAAAAACCTCTCTGAAATGCTCTACTATAGGAGAAAAAACAATGGGTTTCAACCCCTGTTCATCAAGGTAATGTCTAGAAACCTATTCCATAACACTACCCAACCTATACTGCTCAGGTCCTGCTCATGTCACACTAATATCCCACTCTCCCTTCTACACATACGTAATGTACTATGGTGATGTAAACATCAACCTTTGACAAATAGAAGTTAATGTGGGCTCTATAGGGAACAAACCAGTCCATCCCGAGGATTACATCAAAACCTATCATGTGAAGGACGTACAAGTTCTATTTGAAAAGGTAACTGCCTATCTCAAGGGGCAATTTTAATAGTGGTGAACACCCTCTGAATAGATACCTAAGGGTGTATCTAGAGTCATAACGCTACGATAGTACTCAACGTTGAGGCCCAAGATCCGAGTGATTGAATCAAATATTAATGAGTGATCTGCGCCTATATGAAACAAAGTAGACGCAAGTGTGCAGGCTACTAGAATAGTACCTCGTGCAGTGGATGGTCTGACGCTCTACTCTGTTGGCGTAGGCTGGATTACATGTAACTAGCATGTACCATGTCCATGTGTCACCACCTAACTACTCTGAATAGGCCCTCTCTACTGGAATTTAAAATCATAAGCTCAGTTGCCTCTTCCTCGACCACCACCACAGCCTGATCGACCAGTGGTATTCTAGCTGCCTATCTGTTGTGATCCTACTAGCCCCACTCTTGACCGAGGAGTAGCTATAGATCCCTACTCACTAGGAACTGGAGGTAAATATCTGTAGAAACAGTGGATATGGACTATCCTTTCACAACCTCTTCACTCCATCGGATTCCATGTACACTAACTCTTGAAATTTCCTTGTGCTCCACACTAGCGACAGATAGAAGAACCACTAGAAAAAAGAGCCTTTCCACCAATACTCATATGAGACTCTCCAAAATGTCAATTTTTCTCAGAAGAAGATCCAATGGAAGACTTATGTTCCAAACCACCATGGATTTCACCCTTAGAATATCTCAGATTCTGCTCTATAATTAGGGTCTAGTTGATGATTTTTGAAATAGTTTTCATCCTGAAAAAATTGACTTGCAACTAAATGGTGTAACACAACCCATCCTCAAATCACCTAGTAGCCATCATCTCATTAATGGATAGATAAGGAGTGAAACTCTACAGCTCAGGGAAACTAGAAAAGAAATCCATGACTGACATGGTCCCTCACTATAGATTCATGAACTCTCGAGCTCTGTCAGCCCTTAGAGTATGGGGAAAGTAGTCTTAGAAGACAGTATGAAATTCAACCCAAACCATCTCTCTATGATATCTTTCCTGAGTGATGACTTCCCAACACCTATTGGCTGAGTCACATTTCATGTAAGTATCTAGTTTGACCCTTTGATCTAGAGGAGTCTCCAGGTGAACAAAGATAGATAGAGTCACCTCGATCCAAGAATCCACAACAATCAGTCACCCTCCCCTGAGAAAGTAGTAGTATGCTTCTACTAAAACTCACAATTCAAATCTATCATAATAAAGGTAGGTTACACTATACCTTGCATATTATACATCATATTAAAGAAACCCTCTCAAAACTATGTGTCATCACCCAACTCAGGTATAGGAGGAAGATCCACAAGTGGATCAATTGGAAGAACAACTAGTGGCTCAAGGCCTGCCACCTTAGGAACATGATTTTCACCTCCTTCAGGGAGTGTGACTCAAGGAAATCATGGATTCATAATGCTAAAATTCCAAATGAATGTATTAGAAGGGATTTACACATATTAGAATATTGAATTTAAGAAAATAAGATAGGTACTATGACCTTCCTATAAGAATGAACATGCCTCTATGCCTTCTTCAAAATCCAGGACTATATGTTAGAACAAACCATAAAAGTACATAAGAATGGAGAAACAACCATTACTCACTACTAATGTCGGGTTCATGTCAAATTTCTAAGTTAGGCATGTGAAAAAAGGTTGTTTTCCAGTTATGAGTCATTTCAACTGGCTGAATCCAATGATATGTCATTTTCAGCCCATATACCTTATGAGTCAAAAGATGACCCTCATTTGGATGTCATTTTCATTTAAATTGTGCTTATCCATGTGATTATTTCATTCCTAAAATAGTTGAGCTAGATATAATTCCATTTTCCGATCCATAAGGGCCCATACACATTATGAATCAAAGAGTGGCACCCACTAAACTCACACCATAGAATGATCCAAATCCTACAGAAAGGTTTCAACACAATTTTATATATGTAAAAAATAACAAAAACATGAAACATGCAATGATAAATGTGACATGGAAAAATTCATGGCCTATTCATATTGTGCCTATCATGATGCATGTTCTAACACATAAACCTCATTTCATCGGGTTGAGAAATGAAATCACATTTCCAATATCAATAATATAAATAACATTACAAAACATGTGAAACACCCAATGGTGAAATTAAATCAATAGTAATAGAAGAATCAATAGAGTAATAATTCAAGAAACTTGGTCATTACCCCGTACATGGGTTTGTGATGCCCAAGAACAACTTGTGACCAAGTCCCAAGCATTCCCAATCTCCAATCCATTGTCGCCAAATACTAAAGCAAGAAATAAGCCTCCTTTGATACAACTTTGTGAAATCACAGACCCAACTTCCACGTAACTCGTTCCCTGAGCCTGGTTGGACACATGACCCCTGGAATGTCTCCCCTTAATCCAGGGGTTGCTGACTAGCTGCATGGGTGTGAAGGTAATCAATAGGGAGACTATACCCCCATGTAAGAGTACACAACATATTTAACAAAATACAATAGTGGAAACATAAAAATACAGACAGATAAATTAAACAATAGAAGAATGAATAATATAACAAATGCCTCATAGGCAGTGTCTAATATAGATATGTATGCATGACATGCTAGTACAAAATGGGAATATGAAACCAAAAGCAGGCATACAAATACAAGGTAAAAAAGTAAAACCCCCCCAAAATCTACTTCATAGCGTCTTGAACCTAAGTCCAATACTCTACTATTAATCTCCATAAAAAATTAAGAGTCAATATCCAGAAGTGGTATGTTTTCCCCTATCCATACCTATAGGAAAACAGTATTCTCAAGTGCCAAAGGCGGCCCAAGTAAGGTGTGAGATAAATCTCAGTAGGCTACCACCAATGGTGTCTATGTGTGATCCGGGCGACACTCATAAGTAAACAATGTGCAGCTAACTACAAGGAAGTAAATAAATATATAATAAATAATCAACCTCCGGCTAAAGTTCCTAAGAAACACATGGAAGGTCTAACTGATTTAGCTAAAGGCTAGTATGTCTGATTAAATCACTAGATATATATATAGGTTATCACTGGGACAAGGTAAGAATTCCTCTCATCCACATGTGTACACAGTAGCTGGCATGGGGTAAAAATGCCTCACACCCATAGTAGATACTATCATGGGGTAAGAATGACTCCCATCTATACAAATTTTATAGCTGGCATGAGGTAAGAATTCCCCCCGCCCAAATATACAAGAGGTTATCAATGGCGTGGGGTAAGCATGACTCCCACCTATACATATCATAAGTGGAATGGGGTATGAATGCCTCCCATACACACATTCACATTATATCACAAGCATAGAAATGATATATTCATTTACAATATATATAATGTAAGGAAAACCATCTTACATCATTTCAAATTTAACAAGAAAACCAATTAACCAATGCATTTATAGTAATCCCCAAACAAGGAAAGGCCATGCCATGCCTCTACACCATTCCATTTAAGGAATTTCATTTTAGTAAGTCTAGGACATCTCATCCTAGACAACCTATAAGGTCTACCCTTTAATTTTCATAATAAGGAAACCCATTTCAAAGGGGAACAAGCCAAGGAAAAAGGTCATGTCAAATAGTTATAGGGTCAAATTGAAAATTCCAAGCCCTAGAGTACCAAAAACCCATGGGGTGTCTTGGGTTGATAAAAATAAAAATGGAACAAAGTTTAGTTAAATTTAAAACCAAGTCTGGATGCATAAAACATAATTTGACATTTTGGGAAAATTGTCCTAAAAGGACAACTTGGGCGGAACACCCCTTGGGAGTCCATACAAAGCAAGGGTGATAACGGAATCCCTAAACATGAGTCAATTAACCTATTTCATCACACCAGGGTCAATTAGTCATAAAGGAATCAACACAAAGAGGGATATTGGATAAGGCCGGATCACGACACAATGAGATTAAATACAAAACAGCCAAAACTAAAATAGAAAACTATGTGACCACCTACCTTAGGCCTGTAGACGATTCCTCAATGAGTATCAGCCTCAGATCCGGAGAAAGTTTGATTTGATCTAATTTTCCATCCAAAGACTTAAAAATAAAGAAAAAAATCCTACATATAAATACCAAAATAGATGGTAAAATTTAGCGAGGAAGGCAGAGTACATGGGTTAGCCTTACCTTGGCCTATCCAACGCTTCTCTCAGATTGAGAATCGGTCATCGGACAGAGGAGTGGAAAGAGATCCAAGGAGGAGAAGGGTTTGAGATTTAAAGGGAAGGAAGGGAAGAGGTTCTATCCATAGGAGGAGAGGAAAATAGGAATTAGAACTTAAAAGGTAAGAGGGGAAAATTGCCATTTTTCCCCAAAAACTAGTTTGCATGGTTTCTGCACATGGTTTGGCCAAACCATGTGAAAAATATGCGTAGATTACTACCTTAATGGGCACTATACATGGCCTCTACACACGTTTTAGATAACTATGCATAGACTGTGAATATGGGATCTTGACCACCATTGTAGCAGCCACACAACAATGTTCTTGGATCGCATAATTGTAGAAAAACCGTGTAGTCCAACCTGCTTTCCCCTTTTCAGATCTCCAAGCTTCATAAGTTCCACATACACTCTTGTAACCTCATTAGGTTGATTAATATAATTCATTAGGACCATTTAAGATATCCAAAATAAAAAACTAATGATATATACCTTGTTCTAAGAGTTTGGTCGTTACAATCAACATGAATTATTCAAAAACAGTTCATATAGGAAGAACTGACATATAAAATTTTAATACTTTCTCTAGTAAAATTGATCATAAACCATCTAGAGAAAATATTATTTTTGATGAATAAAAATACCATAAAAAGTTCATTAAAAACATATTTGATCAAAGTACCCTTTTAATTTTGAAATCCACTTTTAAAAACTAAAAAATTATAGAATATTAGAAAAAAAATTCATTAAAAAGAACCATGTAAAATTATAAAGTAAGATTCAAAGTAATTATTGGTCATGATGGAAGGAAAATTCTATTCATGATGAGTGTGTTAAAAAAACATTTCTTTCACCTTTTCAGTAAAAAGTCAAAAGGTACCTTGTTCAGAAAATGTAAAGAAGATTCATTTTAATTGTTTTTGTAAAAAGTAGAACATGGGTAAAAATGACTTTAATAAATCATCAGATAATATTAAAAACATTCTTTAAAATATTTTAAGGAAAATATGGATATGAAAGAAAAAATCCCAAACCGAGTAGAAAAACAAGATTCTTTTCCTTAAAAACATGATTTCAGTATCTTGAGTTCTTAAAGAGTTGAAAATTAAAGGAAAACTTATAATTTATAGAAATAACAATAGGATAATAATTTTTTTTGTTTAAGATATAAAGATCAAATAATTTCTCCATCATATACTTAAAAAATAAATAATCTCGAAAGGTAATGAGATTGTGAAATAAACCATTACCACTTTGGTAACTTTTGAATCATAACCCACATGAAAGAATAAATTCAAATAAAACATTAAATAACATGAATTTAAATTTATTTATGATATAACATATCAAATGGGTATTAGATACACCTCATAAAAATAAATAGGTGCATAATACTAAATATGTCTCAATAGAGTGAAAATTGAGATGAAATCTCATATAAATATTATACCATTGGAAATAAAGTATTATGTATATAAATTTAAATCCACATAAAACAAGTATAAATATAATATAAAATAAAAAAATTTATTACACACATAATATTATAATATCAAAGATAATAAAGATGTAATATAACCCATTGAAAAGAAATTAAGTTATGAAACCCCTTACCTCTGGTCCGACTCGTCACATACATTTTTTATCTTCTTGAATAATAAATTCATGTTAATTCTTTAATTTATTTAGAAACATTTTCAATTTTATTAATAATATTATTTTTTCTATTACCATGTTATATAAAATTACTTGATCAATTAATTTCATGTCAGATGTTTTGACGATATTTGACTCGTCTGTCCAAAATGACTGTGGTAGGTCAACTATGTTCAAAGAGAATATTATTTCATAATATATAGAATAATAATAATGAAATAATTTTAATTTTTATTCATAAATTATAATTTTAAAACCAACTGTGAAATATAGTCATGAAAAATGAACTATGTTACAATCATGAAGACAGTAGGCTGTACATACGCATGAGTAACATTTCTATTTTTCAATAATCATGAAGTAAAGAAGGTAAGTATTATTTTATATTTATATATTTATTATTATATCATAAATATTATCTTATTTCTTTAAATACAATTATATATACCATTAATTTTATTTGGTAATGAAAAATGAATCACATCACTTCGTGGAGAAGGTAATCCACACGTACGCACGAATGACGTTACCATTTTTCAATGAATGAAATTTTAAGAAAATATAAGATATGTTACTTTTATATAATGATAAATATTTCATAAATATATATATATATATATTAAATACACCATTACAACCTTCTGTGAGAGGTGGTGATGGAAAATGAATTACATTGGTTTGTGAGGCGGTAGTCTACCGTACACATGAACGACATTTTCGTTTCTCACTTAATGGAAGATGAGATGGATATAGGTCATAAAATTAACATAACAACATATAAGTATACAAAATATACTATTTTTATTATTTCATCACGTTTTTATGTGATTTTAAGGAGGAGGAAGAATAAATATAACTAAAACATTCAGTTAAAGACTATACCTCTTTTTTGAACAACTTCCTTAGATTTACACATTAAACCCTCTAAGGTTGGTATTATACCTAAAAAATAACTATATAACATAGGGATAGATGTTAGAAAGGTATTTTTATAGGTATTGGTTGAACTAAAAGGCTTTTGAAGTGTGAACAAAAGAGGAGAGGAGGTTCCCTTTTATAAGTGAGGGGAGGAGAACTCTTGAAATTACCTAAAATATTGAATTAATAAAAACTAATTTTCAAGGAAAAATGGATCCAAAATGATATATTTTTAAAATATGATTATTATAGGTATAAATAATATCATAAAATAATTTTTTTGACAAATTTATATTAGGTTATTACCCTTATCTCTTTGTTTTAACCCGTGTTAACCCTTTTTAACAATTATCACGACAATAATGTTAGGGGTCAATATAGTTACTATAAATGGAAAATTGGCCCATAAACAGACCAAAATTTATATTTTAAATACATAAAAATAAATTTTCTGAATATAGTATTTTTAGTAATTTTAAATAATTTAATAAAATATTATTTAATATAAAATATCATTAATGTCAATTTTAAAACTATTCATTTAATTTGATGTTGAAAACAACATGATAAAAATAGAATTAGAATATATTAAATTAAACCAAACATAATAAGATATATTTGTCTAAAAAACATATGGAAAACAATAATTCAATGAAATTATATTACTTTTAATATTTTTTGGAATGCTTATTTTATTTTTCTATTAATTAAATAAAAACCGTGTTAGCTTTGCATAAGAATTTAAGGTAATTATTTCATTACAAAAAATTACAAAAAAATTACCATGATAAAAAAACCATTTATATTTCAAATGAGAGTTTATATTTGAACATTTTTTCCTTTATCTCTATCAAAAAAATAATATAAATTAAAAGCAAGAAAGTTCCATTTTGGACATTTCTTTATATAAAATAATATAAAGTCAAGAATCATGGACAAATGGAAACAAATGTTCATATATTTTAATTTTGGATGATAATGGACAACATATACTCATAAAATAAAATTAATTCATGTATTTGGGTAATTTTTTTAATCCTTATCATATTATTTGTAACCTTAATTAACCGATTTTACTTTTACCATGGTAATACAAATTTATTACGATTACAATTCATAATGACTAAAAATAAAAGGGACTTATTTAGAAAATTTATAACTAATGATTATATGTATTAAATAAAATTTTGAATATTCAATTTATATAAGTGGAATAATTTAATTTAAAACTAAACTCGCAAAGCACGATGACAGGTGTTTTTTCAGGAAAACACATTTTCAAAGAAAAATGATTTTACATTAACTCTGTAACTAAAAATATTCATAATATGAATTTAAATTAATATATTTAGGTATATAATATATAAGTTTAATTTAAATAATTACTCATTAGAGGTTATTTTAATTAATTAAAATTGAAAAACATTATACGCTAAAAAACCATTTTTAGAAAAAATGCTTTTTAAAGCATAAAAATAGATTTATACCTAAATCTTGAAAATTTATGATTCAAATGAAATTAATTAGTTTATTGTAAATTAAATAGATCATATTTTAATTTACTAAAAAATCAAAAAATATAACCAGACTTTAAATTACTTGATTTAATAAAAATAAATGATAATTTTACGAAAAATCGATATTTTCACTATTCATTGAGAAACCAATATTTGCAGAAAAATACAGAAATTTCACCCAAAGATAATTTTGATATTTTGATTTCAAAAATGATAACCTTTTTATAAAATACCATTAATAAAATCAGCAAAAACTAATTATATTATCTATAGAAAAATGCAATAAAAATCATTTTTGAAGAAAATGTCTTTTTGAAGCATAAAATGACTTTACTAAAAATTGAGTACTTATTTATTATGAATTAATAAATAAATTTATATTATATAAAACCTTTATAGATATTTTTTAATAATATGGTTGTTCTTATTCATACTGCCAATTTTAATGTCTAGGTTATAATGGTCATGTGTAAATAATAATATTTTGATAATATATTATGGTTTATTTAAACTCAATGTTGTGCGTGACACAAGATATCAGAGAAATAAAATTTATTTCAAGATAAATATATTATAAAATCTTGGGATGATACACATTGAAATAAAATTGATTGCTGATTGGTTTAATAAAATCCTCGATTTTATTCCACGTATTGTCCATCTTCATGGTGCAAAGGGGTTGTTAATACATGAATGAAAAATATAATCTTTTAAAATTTTAAATACCCAAAAGATAAAAAAACTATCCCCCATTATTCTCAGTCATGGATTGATTAGTTTTAAAACACTTTGGAATAGGAATTGGTGTGAGAGTGGTGTTGCGATGTGAAATTTTATAGCCCAAATTATATAGATCTACCATTTTATGACTCTATGTCATGGTGGGTCTGTTATGGAATGGAATATAGTCCCCCAATTTAAGTGAAAAATGGATTAATCTTATTTATTCCTATAATTACCCTTACATATTGTCAGTTAACTCTTATATATCATACCGATTTAACCATTCATGGTATGACCTTATGCTTGTGCGATAATTTGTCCACACACCTTCAAATGTTGAAAAATGAAAAAATATTATGTATTATCCAAAGTATGTTACATATATTTTCATATAGATGATACATCTCCCAAATTATTGGAAATAGAGAATTACTCACATATCAAGGTGATTTTCTTATTTATCACTAGTTTCGGTGCAAGAGGACTCATTACGATGCAACTTCTTCACATATTTCCCCACTTCAAAATTCCACAAGGAGACACTATGACAAGGTATCGTGGGTTTTACTATATTTAATTCTATATATTAGCTTTTAAATTTTCCTTTATATTTTATCAATCCATGATGTGAGGGCTATAACATGATTTGGTTTATCTTTCCTTAAAAAATCTCTAAATACCCTAAAATTCTCTTCAACCTACAAATCACCATAAATCATTGAAAAATACACAAATAAGGTAGTATTTGATTAATAATGACACTTTAATTTTGGATAAATGGTATGAATATTTTATACCCATCAAGGATTTTATATAGAAATTGAAATTAGGGTAAATAAGGATAAAGTCATTATATGGGAGTTAGGGGAATAATTGAGAATTATGGAATTGAAAATTTATGGAATGCTATAGATTTAACTTCTTGGGGTAATGAATTCACCATATAGATAATTATATAAATTATATTCATTATTTATTATCTTAATACTCTTAAGGAAGGTAATTCTTAATGATTGGTGTCATGGAATATTGAAATAGGGTATAATAGAGAACATATTAGATAGAGTTATCAATGGTGATCATAAGAGAATTGAAGAATAGAATTCATCATGGAATTCTGGTTGGAATCTAGACATAAAATTATTAATTTATTTCTCATTATAATATATATTTATTATCTTTAGATAATTAAATTAAAGTCAAAATGTGGATGAATTATAGTTAGGAAGAATTAAGGTTTCAATGTTTGAACTATTAAAAATTCATGATTTCAGAATCTTCAAGAATGAATGTAGAGGAATATAGATTATTAATTAAATATTTATTAATTAAATATTTATATAATTATTTTCATAATTATAAACCCTATATATTTTATTTATTTCTCCAATAGTGGGTTTTTACACATCTGTTATTTGATTCATATAATGTCTATGACATAGATTATTGTTAATATCAAAATGTATGAATATATGCACTTTGATTAAGTCCTCATTTGAGATTTAGACTTTGGATTTTTGAAAACCTATAAAAAATACCCTTTAGGTGATAAAGGTGATTTATATTTGGCATGGGTTGTGCTAATTTGGAAATGGTATTGTACTATTCTCTAGGTAATTGTATCAAAGTTTTGGTGAGGGCTGGGTGATGAAGTGAAATCAAGTTACATGTAGCCATGAAATATATTCCAAGGGTTGTAACACTTTTTAGAGATAAAATTATATGGTAAATGAGTTATATGGGATTGGGTAGAATTATTCAAGGCTGTTCCACTTTATCATGAGTGCCAGACCAAATTTTTCATGGGGTCGTGCACCCTTATATATTCCTATAGTTTTTCCCTAAGTTAAATTTGGGATAATTTTAGTATATCTTAAGGGATATGAACATATTTTTATATGAGGTATATTATATATATGGTAAGACCTCATGACTCAGGGCCTCAACATAACATGTTGACTACCCCCTCCAAGACTCACTCACCATGTTGGCTAGAGTAGCATGTTGTGTAGATTGAAATGACACATTTTTACTATTTCAATACATTACTAATTGAATCCTCAGAGTACATAAATTATGTTTGATAGAGTACATGTCATATACCTTTTCCCTATTGCTGGTTTTTAAATCATCTCATTGGATATTGAAATTAAAAAAATGAGTAGTCTATTCTGATTAATTTTCCTTATAGATTGCAATGATGTGACCCCCTTGTCATTTTAGAATTTTTATGAGGTTTATTAGGTAGATTAAGTTCCTAGGATTTATATAGATAATTATGGGGTTCATCAAAGGTGTTTAGAGCATGTTTTATAGAGTTTATAACCTTATGAGGTGACATGATGTTGCTAGGTAATGTGTTATTCATGCACTTTCAGGGGTCAATACCCCCTTACACATCTAGGGTGTAAGTACACTATTTCAGGCATCTTGGCCATGGTGTTGGTACCCCCTTGTTCCCAATAATATGAGGGTCCTCCATAGTGGTTGGTAACTCCCTCATTTGATATATATTTTACATCAATGAGAATTGGGTCCCCCATACAACCAATAAAATAGGTTACCCTTAATGAGATAGTGTGAGGGTCCTCTATACATAGGGGTTAAGAACCCCCTTGATTGACATTAATTACTCAGTTAGGTATGGGTCCCCCACTGTGATTTTAGATAGTTAGTGTATGGTTATGAGAGATGAATATCTTGAGTGTTATAGGTCTTACAACATATTGATTAATATATTTACCTTCATGATATGAATTATAAATGGGATTTTGATTTGAGGTTTCATTATGACATTGGATTTTTAACCCTCAAAATATATCTAGGTTCTTTTATAAGGTTCTTAGTTCCTCCCTCTAACTTGGGGTTTGAGATAAATTGATGTTTTATCCCTCCTTTTTTAGGGTGTTGAATTGTTATATTTATACTCACCCCTACATATGTTCTTTTCAAACTTTTACTGTGTCTATGAATATGATTTATAGTTTAGAGGTGACTTTCATGAAGTTAGTGGAGATGAAGCTTAGTAGTTCTCGGAGATGATGGTTACTATTAGAGTTTGTACCTGGATCCATTACATTAAGTATTTTATCATAGGTCTATCATACTGTAATATATTATTCACATGTTTCTGGTTTTTCTTAAAGGTTTTCCTATATGGGTTTGTAATATATATTTAGGGACTTATTAATGGTTTCTTTTATACTATAGTTTGGTTATTTATAATATCATGAGTTACTGGTCACATTGCTTTGAAATGGAAATATATTTTCTATCATAGGTATTCATTAGTTCAAGGCCTCCTATGTGTGAATTATGCCTTATTGGTGCCACCAACCTATCATCTATTAGAGGTGGGATTGGGTTGGTATACTTGGCTTAATTATTGGACAAGAAAGGGACCCTGTGGGTTAGGTCATGATTGACACCTATGTTTCATCAATGAGTGTATGTCCTTATCTAGAATACCATATGTCTACCTCCTCTAAAAATGCTTCCCAACATGAATATATTTTATCATAATCCTTTTGTAGATGTGTAAATTGAGAAAGAATCTTTCAAAAAATGCATATATAACATCATGAATGTTTAAAGAAAATATTTCTATTTTACCAATTATAATTATGTTGTCTATTTATAGAAGGAATAGAGGAGAATATAAGAGAAAAAAATCCTAAAAATCATACATAATTTGAATATTTTCTTAGCCAAGTTATGCTAACATTTAAAACCATTTCATGATTTTATGTGTTGGGATGTGTTCATTGTACCCATCAAGTGACACCAATGTCTCTTTTGAACCTGTGTACTATAAAATAAAAAAAATATGTGTTCAAGCTATGCCCACTTTTTACAGTGCTTTAACCATATTGATTTTTTTTTTACTTTTTTGTAATAAGGATTATAAAATTCTCATTTTTTACTCCAACATAATAAATTCACATATACAGGGAAATCATTAATTATCCATGATAAATAAGATTATAGTATAAAAATTTAATTATAAGATTATTCAATATATATAATATATTCCACCCAAAATTCACATAGCTCATCAATTAATGGCTTCAAATAGGCAATAATTTCATCATCAGGTCTTCTTGGTCCATTAATAAAACTAGAAAGTATAAAAAATGGTTATTTCATACATAAACACAAGGAACAATTGTATGTGACCTACTCCACAAGCCATGTACTATGGGTTAAACTAATAATACACCCAAATAGGTTAAATCTATCTGCCTCCAAACGTATCCAAACATTATAACTATCCTGGGAATTTTTTGATTGTCTTTAATCAAATCATGTTAAAACTAATCATGAAAAATGAGATGGAATAAAGAGAAATAAAAACTCACTATCATATAACACATGAAGTATAATCTATAAAAACATGATGTGGTGACCTTCACTATGACATGGTTTACCACAATACAAACTATAATGTGGTTAGTACCACTACATCATGATTGTTTCTTTAGTGTATATTTCTATCAATCTTCCACTTGAACTAAAGCCTCATAGAATTTATGTAATTTAGAGCTTTATCATATAACATATAACAACTAATGAAATAATATCCAAAAATCCTTTTAGATATCCTAAAAAACATATTTGAAAAAGATATCATTCATTTTAACTATATGTTATATAACATGTAATAACATGTGACAATCCATCAAAATATCTTTTGAGATATCTTATAAAATAATTTTGGTACATCTCTCTATTTTTATCAAACACTTTATAAAAAAATGCAATACCCATTCAAATAACCATAAAGTTTGACCCCATGGGAGTATGAAGCATTAAAAAAAATTATGAATTCTATAATCCATAATTATAATCAAGGAGAAGCCTATAGAAAAACAATAGTGCTACTCAAGATACAAATAGATGTATCATGATCTATATTATATACAAATTTCTCCGCACCTGTGTCTATCAAAAATACCATATACTATTTGAATAATCAGATAATTCATTTGTATAATACATCGAGTGACCATGGGACATAGAGCATATCAATATTGAATTTACAACTCATACATTCTCAATTATCGAAGCATATAATGACCAAATTAAAGAACATGTCACATGTAATTTACTCATAAGGATGATTAAATCACTTAAAACTCACTAAAATAGATAAGCACACCACATGTAACTTATCATGGTATGGATATACAATCCCTCAATCTGTCTCAATTGAGGTCCTAAATTTTATATCCTTCTTACGAGAGAAAAAAATATCATGATTTTTAAACCTCAATCAAAAATATGATCAACAATATACCATAATTTTCTTTGATTAGCTCGAACTCAAGGATGGAGTAAGAAATATATCAAAGTATAAAAGTTATCATGCTATATATTTATCCATCCTCAGGTAATGGGGATTCAATATGAAACATTTTCCTATAGTTTTTTAAATACATAGTGTATGACACTCCATGTGGTATACTTAGTGGCTCATCCAAAATAGAAAAAACCTATTGTTTATCATGAGTGAATTCCAAATCTCTATATAAAAACCTACCCAAAATAATATTTATATGTCATCAAAATATATAATAATCCATGATGACCATCAATTTAAAATAAATTAATGTCATAATTTGAGAGGGAAATTATCATTTAATTTCACATAATATCTGTATCCAAAATGGAATAATGATAAGGTAAGTATTTATTTAATATAAAGTGAAACATTTTTTTGGAAATATATAAACTCCTTTAAGAATACTAAGAAAAACATGCATAATAACTAGTTTAATCATATCCCATATAGTTGACCACTAGAGAGGCCTTATGTTGGATATATTTTAAGCTTTTTTTAAATTGATTATATCTCTATATAATTCATACCACATCTATATGTGTCCATTAATTAAATCCTCTAACTAAACTCTTTTAATGGGTTAACATCTATGAAGAAATATTTTTTGAATAATGGTAATATTAGGTTTCTTAGTACCCATGTTAAATTTTTTGAATATAACATTCAAAATTAGTTAATTCAAAACATCCAATGTTAGTATGTTAATAACTTATATTGTTAAATACTTAGAACACTTTCTAAGATCATAAAAATCATCTTATATTTTTCAATAAATTTCAAACTTTTATTTGAGATCATTTGTCAATAAATTTAATGAAACTCTTTACATTAAGATCATTATTTAGCAATATATCATAAACATATTTAGGATATAATGTGAATTTTAATTTTAATTAAACTAATATAATCATTCATTTTTCATATCTTGAACCTATCCAAGTTCAAAAATACACATATTAACCTCTCTAAGAATATATTTTCTATAAAATATATTTCTAATATAAGAACTCTTTTGTTTTAGGAAATAACACTAATTTATTTTATAATAATATTTAAAAAATAAACTATTAATAACCAAATCTTATATGGTATTTTACATTTTTAGATAAATATTCTAAAAAATTATTTTATTCTTTAAAATATGACACTATTGGGTGGTGGAAATTTTTTTCTTCATATTTGAACATATAACTTGGATAAAATCTTTTATTTTGGATAATTTTTTTATATAATTATATTTTTCTCAAACATGTTATAGAATTAGATCAATAATAAACATGTGTATCTGAAGAAACATCCCATTTTATTTAAAAAATTATTTATTTATAATCAATTGTTTATCAGATAGGAGAAATAAAATTAGATACAATATATATCCATTACTATTTTAACTTTTAATTAACCCATTGAACCTACATTATTAATATATAAACCCTATTCTTTATCACTTTAAGGATACTTCAATATTCATCTATCATTTATCTTTTAATTTTGAATTATTATAAATATTACAAACAATTGTTTAATATATTTATAATATAATGTATCCTTCAAAATGAAGAATTTATTTCTATAATATAAATACCTAGTGTATAATCTATATATTTTCTTTTATTACTTTATGTATTCTAGATAATTTCATCCCTAATGTTTAGTTTTTCCATAATTGAAAATTTTTCCCCTTTAGAATCTATTTTCTTTGGTTTCAATGAAGTTAGTACAGACTCTCCACAACATCTATTCTCTTATTTTTAGCCAAAAATTTTACCCTTTTCTTTTTATACTCTCATAATGACACTTGTTATTAGACATCCCATATGCTATTCATAAATCTTAAATATATTATTAATATCATGTGTTTTTATTAAATTTATTCATTTTGTAATTCACAATAATATTTCTAAACCATTTTAGAAGTGATTTAATAATGAATTCTAAAACTAGACCAAGATAGAGAAGTAACCCCAATATTCTTAAGGTCATTACATTCCCAATAATATTAATCACATGAGTTAATACAAAAGTATTTTCAGCCATATTACACTGAAAGAGTGATTTTGACACTTCATATCATTCATTTATACTTTTTTATTGATATAAAATTTCCAAGCTATCCATAATACTAAAATGATCTATATACTCATATTAATTTTTAATCATGAGATATATATAAATAAGAATCAATGTAGAGAAGTTAATATGGGAATTACTATGATTAATATAAGTGTCTTTCTCTTCTTCACTAGATTCATCAAAACAATCTTCCTCAAGAATCATTTTCTCTAACACATAGAATTTTACCTCTTGTTTTAAAACTATTATGATGTGCCTATACTATCCTAGTAAGTTTATTTCATTAAATTTATTCTTTTCAATAATTGATATCAAATTCATAGTTAATGATAATACCATTTTTATCTACAATAAAATATATTATTAGATAAGTATTGTGTGTAGTAATTATTTTATAGGGCCTTTTATTATATATTATCATAATAAAATTATAAACCCTTTTAAGTTACATAAAATCTATTAGTGTTACAAGATACATATTTTACTATTATTATATTTAACTTTATAATTTCTTTTATTTCATACCTATTTAGGTTAACTATCTTGTAAATCCTATCATATATACCTCTTGGATAGTTGAGTGGAAAGATCCTTACCAAAATACATTATATGGATTATCCCAAATATATTCCTCTAGTATCATAACTTTTATTGTTTTATTGTTAAGTGTGAAACAAATCTCATTCCAGATATAAGAACTTAATCTTATTTGGGTCACCCATGTTCTATTTTCCTAAGATAATATAATCCATGGAAACCCTACTTTAAGGAAAACTAGTTTGGATGGTCATAGTAATAAAAAGTGTTTTCTTTGAAAGGAATATAAAAATAAGTATTTTTATGGGGTTTTAATAATCTCAATATATTATCTCATTTATTTCCTATATATATTCATGCTTCTAATTATTTAATTTTCATATCCAGTACCTTTAACCAAATTATTATATTCAAAAACATATTAATTTATAAAAGCTTATATAACTTATGATTTGTCTTACTTAACTAAAAATAAAATTCAAATATATTCACACATATCTAAATAAATCCCATGTATAAGTAATATAAAACATTTTCATGTAATGGTTAAGATCATATAAAACTAAAATCTTAACAAGGGAAAATATGGCATAACAAATAGATAAATCCCAATTTTCTAGATAGAGTCTAATCCCAAATCTAATGAGATGTCTGATCCAAATTTCCATTATCCATATATCAATATTAAATAGAGACCTTAATTCCAATATAATCCTAACACTTAATATGTATAAATCTCAATCAACCTTTATGAAGATCCCATGTTTGATGGTTGTATTTATTGAAAATATGGACATGTGCATTGATTAATACAAATGTTTCAATATGTTTTAATTTTTTTTGAAGTGTGGAAGTTTTGGAGATAGATCTTGAGTTCTAACAAGGTTTACATGAATACTACTTTATGGAAAATAACATTTAAAATAAGATATTGGAATAGGAGTTCCATCCATATGTTTTCAAGAATAGAAGATTTTATGAGTGGATATTTTAATGAAGTAAGATATTAAATTAAAATTATATAGTTTGATATTTATGTGTAATTAAATCTAATATAGGTAACTATTATGTGTTGGTAAAGAAATTGTAAGAAAATAAAAAAAATTACTCATCCCATTGGCCATCACACCAAGCCAAGCAGCTTATCCATTAATGGAATCCTACCATGATTGAATATGGGAACTATACAAGAGAGGAATGGGAAGTGAATAACACTACATGGGTATATTTATCTATGATGGGGTGAAGGATGATTTAAAAAAACAATGTGGGGTGGTACGATGTTCCATTAGAGAGCACCCACTCTAATGGACTTCAATGTTAGACGGATGAAGAAATCATGGTAATAAATATGTGACATACCTCTTGAAGTTTTGATATGGAATGTGCTTCTTGTGGGAACTATTTTTTTCAAAATATATGGACACAAATTAAACTAATTGGGATGATGTTGTTCCTCCCATCTTCAACCTCCATCTGCATCTTACAAACCTAGATGAAAGGTGACATCGACTCCACTAGAATATGAAAACATACATGATCAATATTGGAACCAAGATGATACAAGATAGTTTTTTTAGGTTTTATTATTATTTTTTTCAATAATTTTGAAGTTTTAGGAAGTTGTTTTGAAGGTAATGGATTCCCAAATAGGAATTAAAATGGTGTTCTTTTCTAGGGTTTTTCAAATTTTTAGGTATGAAAAATTAGAATGTTTAGTGAAATTGTGTGAAGGATTAAAGGTAAAGGAATGTTTTATTTATAATAATTAAGGCATCTAGAATGGTCTTCATATAATATAATGAATATTTTTTATCCCACATAGTTTTGAAGTAAACTCATGGTGGAAGAACGTCACCACATAGGGAGTAAACATAGCTCACATAAGAGAGTTTCTTGTGGGAAGGCGATGATTTCCAAATCATTAAAAATTCAAAAAACCCACATATATTGTATCATTTATGAATCCCATATGAGAGAGTCATTTATAGAGAGGTAGTGATTTATAGAGCTTCATAAATTCAAAAATCCCACGTAGCTACAAGGATCATCCGCATAGCATTTACGCAGGCTCTCAATGAGGATTAAATGGAATTATAAAGTTTACCATGTTTTTTGAGGATATTTAACTATATATCCCTTAATAATCCTATGATTAATTATCTATAAGTAATTTAAAATAGAACTAGAGTTTATCCAAAAAATCAGTGAAGTCAAAAAGTTCACATAGAAAGGCCTTTCTGTGTAGTAGAAGTAGTCCACGAAGCAGATTGGTTCATAATGAAAAGAATTCCACAAAGAAGTTCATGGAGGGGTGTACTATAAAGGAAACCATGATGGATTTAATTTGAATTATTTGATTAAGTACTATACCATTTATCATAGAGTCATTCATGTAGACTATAGGGTGGTTTATAAAGCACAGCATGTGATGAATAATAAATTGCATAAAACTTTTATACATTGTAGTTTTTGGGTCCAATTTTTTATAAAGACATATATTATGGTTTTTATAAATATCTAGGACCATGTTGGAGTATTATATTAAGGATTTCCTAATAAAACATACTCAACAAATTTCTCATAATAAGGAAGTAGCCTTTAAGTTGATAAACTGACTCAGAATTTATATAACGTAGTGAGCAAGGAGGATTAAGGAGGCGATCCATGGGATGTAGTGCACCATATTGGAATTCTATGTAATGGAAGTGTTTTTTGAATATATTTAAAATGTAAAAAAAATTTTAACCCACAAAATATAGTAACTATTAGTGAATTCTAGAATTAATGACACATCATCAATGTATGCTTCTTGGACTGGCCCTTAGTGGTGAACCAAGTAAAATTGTGGTCTTTCATTTTATTTTTCCATTTGTATATTTGGTGAATGAAAATTATATTTGGAAGGTTTAATAAGTTCCTACCAACATGGGTACATGATTATTTAAATCAAAATAAATATTTAAAACTGTAATTAACCTCTCCCCTCTCAGGTTATCTAAGGGTACATTAAGTGGTATCGAAGTGAGGTTTTAAACATTAAATCTACCATAAAAAATTATTTGAGATAGGAAATTACAAAAATTTTAATGGGGTTCATATATTTTATATAAGTAACTAACACATTTTGAATAATATAATGATATGAAAACTTAGATATCTTGGACTAGAATTGGTTTTTGCTGCATTACATGGGAGAAAATCTAGTGATACAATAGAGAGGTCCATGAACAAAGATGACTGTAAATGAATGAATAACAATTAAAAAACTCAATATTCCTTATCTAAAGCTTTTTATAATAAGATATATATGAAATTAAAGAGATTTTCTAGTAGAAAGGCCATGTGGAATAAATTTTCCAATATATATGAAGGTGATAGTAAAGTGATAGAGGACAAGTTACATGTCCTCTATAATAGATTTGATGATTTGAAAATTCTTCTAGATGAGAATAATGATGGGTTATTTAACCAAATAACTAAATTTATTAGATATATTCAATAAATTGGGGTAAAGATAAAGGATATTGTTATTTTTAAGAGGATTTTGCGATGAATTCCCTCTGTATAAAATCCAAAACTCTCAACTCTTGAAGATAGGGATTTGTCTAAGCTCACTCTATATTATCTGTTAAGAAGTTTGGTGGATTATTAAATGTGAGTTAATCCAAAAGGGAAATCAATTCATGTGTGTAAGGATATGAACTTTAAATATATTTATAATATTTACATTTTTAAAGGAGGTAATGGGGAAGAGGATGTGAATGATGAACTTCTATATCTTTTGGCTAGAAAATTTAAAAGAATAAAGGGTATATTCGAAGGTAAGTTACCATTGGCATGTTTATACTGTGGTATAGTTAGAAACATTGCAACAAGGTTCAAAAATATATATTTTATGTTCATAAAAGTGAATTAGAAGTTATATAGAAGAAATAAAGAATATTTCCTCCTATAATAGACTCTAAAATTGGGAGTTTATTTGGAATGAAATAGAAAGATATTTGTGATAAAAGAAAAAAATTATTATGAGGAATATCTATAGGAAGGAGAAGCATAAATAAAATATGGTAAAAAAGATTCCCTGATGACTATTATTGAGAAGGGAGAACTTGAACTAGAAAAATTTGATGAACCTTAAGGAGTAATTGATCTCAAGGTGGTAACTTGAGGGAGATCTCAAAGATATTTAAATTCAAATAAAGAAAAATAAAAATATTAATGGAATTATAAAAGAATCCTATGAATATGTGGATAATCTTAAAGTAGATATTATCTAACTGTAATAGGAGTTACATAATCAACTATATAGTTTGGTGAATTCATAAGAAGTATTTTGTTTCAAGATTTAGATTGAAGAATATACTAATGTGATCAATGACCTTAATTCAATACTAAAAGGGAGAGATAATAAGGTTTATTCCCTTGAAAAATAGGTTGTTTAATTGAGAATGAAACCTGAATCAATATTTAAATCAAGTGGTTCACAGAATAAGATACACTTCAGGAGGTTAAAAGATGGTAAATTGATAGAAAGGGTCTAGAGAGTCACTAATGGTTTCAATAAAATTATTAATGAATAGAGACCCATAATGGTGGGTAGAAATATAATTATTTTTCATGATAAAACATTAAAATTATAAAAAAATTATAGATATGAATAATGGAAAAAAGGTTAGAAATTTTGTCATCAAACCAAAGTGACTGGAAATTTAAACTATGATTTATCCAAGCAAAGAAAATTAGTGGGATTAAAATAATCCATAACTCTTAGATACTTTTTAATAACCTAGGTGATATATAAATGCTAAGGACATATGGAGGAATAAAGGAGAGAGTATTTTTCCTCTTATAAAGTGTCAATTATATGGCTACCTTGGCCACACCATGTTATATTATGAAGAGTCAGGAAGAAATTTGAATGGGTGAACTAAAAATATTTAGCAAAATAGAATGAGTCCACATCCTTTATAAAATTGAGGAAATAATTTATATGGATACTATTTTTGTTGTTCTAACTTTGGGAATACATCCATTGATTATAGACAAAGAGGAAGTGGAAATAGTAACTATGGATATCAGGGACTAATAAATATAATTAATCCAAGAAAAATAATTATGAAAAATAGTTACTCTCTATTGGAAGAAGAATATGAGTATGATTTCACCAAGCATGTTGAGGAGAATTTGGAGAGGGCATCTTATGAATCTACACGACCATGTATCTCATTAAAGGAAAAGAAAAATATTGTTGAGGTAAATATAGTAGAAATTTTATCAAATAATTTAATAATAGTAACACCTAGATTCATGATAATGGGTTTTTATCACCCATGATAGGAAATTTAAATCTCCTGAAAATTTTGAAAGGTAGAGTTGATGAAACAATTCATTTTGGAAATGATAGATCATTGGAGATCAAGGGGAGTGGAAATACCTATTTAGCAGGTGATGAGTTAATGAAGACCAAAGCGATCCTTGTAGATGGGTGATGAAACAACCTTCTAAGTGTGAGTCAAATTTTTTATTATTTCCTTGAGGTTACATTTAACTAGAAAGGGTATTTGATCAAAGGAAGAGTTAGAAACTCTTTTATGGGAGTAAGGATGACTAATGATAATTTATCCCTGGTGAAGAAAAAAACTTATAGCATCAGAGGTTAGGTCGAATGCACAAAAAAATAATGGAAAAATTATCTAAGATAAGTGATTCCCTAGACATACCAATTTTGAATAGAGACCATGGAAAAACATGTGATGCTTGTATATGGGGAACATGGTGCAAAATCCTTATCTTCTAAAGAATAAAATGGAATATAATATTCTTTATCTTTTCCATATAGATGTATGAGTTCTAATGAGTATATCTAGAAATTATAGAGTAATATATTTCATTCTTTTCATTGATGACTCTAGTTGAATGTTATGAACCATTTCTATGAAAAGGAAGAGAGAGTTAATGGTATACATCAAGAGTTATATGAGAAGTGTTGAAAATGAGACCCGATTCACAATTAAGACACTATAATTTTAAAATGGAACAAAGTACACCCCTATACAATTTGGAAACTATCTCAAGAAGCATATAATACAACATAAAGTTTAATTCTTAATAACTCAATAAAAAAATTTATTTATCAAATAAATAAACCATAGGATGAATAATATGGCCAAAACATTACACATTGAAGGTCGAATTTCTCACCACTATTGGAAAGAGGGAGTGAAAGTTGTAGCGTACACTTAGAATCAGGCATTTATAATCCCTAGGGAAGAGAGGAACATATACAAAATATTTTATAG
Source organism: Viscum album (assembly GCA_963277665.1). Lineage (NCBI taxonomy): Eukaryota > Viridiplantae > Streptophyta > Magnoliopsida > Santalales > Viscaceae > Viscum > Viscum album. The sequence goes on from OY728126.1 coordinate 1,037,595,348, forward strand.
AATTAATACTTTATTGAAACAATTTTATGTGTTTGTAAGTAAGTTTTCGATAAAAAATAAAGAAGGAAATAAAGGAAAGTATGGTGATGTTGTAGCTGAAGGAGTATTTTTTTGACTAAAATTATTTTTTTTCTTAAAGAAAGCTGCTTTAAGGATAAGCAGTAACCACATACACCGCCATGTGGGACTCCAAAGTTACACAATGATTATACGAACTTTTAAATTCAAAACCCACACCAAACCCAAGGAGACCTCGATCTAAGTGTCACCGTGTCAGCCGGAGTCCTGTCACTACCATCCGCCATCATCACCAAGGTAGACCACTATCATCGACATCGACACCACCCAAACCGCCTAAGTTGAGGATCAAAGAAAACAAAACGAACCAGAAATTCTAGCCTTCCGGATTAATACTTATCATTGTCGTCACCCTAACACCACTGAAGATGATTTCTAGATAAGGTTTTCCAAGAAGTAGAACCAAGATAGAACTTTTACCCACCGTCATTGAGAACATCATCACTATCAACATCGGCGTCTGAAAACCGCCATAGTCAAGGACTAGATCTCTAGTCGAGGAAGAACCACACCCAATATGAGGATCAACATGGTGGAATAAATGGAGAAGAATACACCATAAGAGACATCACCTGGAGCATTTTCGACTGCTCAAACTCACATACCAACACACCTTGCAAACCACCATGCTGATCCAACTAGAGAAGAGTGGTGGAATCCTGGTGTAAGAGAAAAGTATGGAGTCAACAACGACCTCTATATGGGTATGTTTCCATGGACACCCAACACCAATTGACACCACCACATCCGAAAACAAACATCACAAAAATTGGAATCACATAATGACATCAAAAGAAAAACCAAAAAACCATATCCGACTACGGTAGCACCAAGAAAACCCTCGGCTGCCACACCGAAACCCAAAAACTTTATGATACAGCTGCTCTAGATCATATTTGAAGAGTTTTAGTGGAATAAGGGGTCAGATCAGGGAATGAGTAGCCTAGGGCTTTGACAGCACAACCTTCATTGGAACCACAAAAAATTCTAAGGAGAACTGTCTCCATGAGAAGACCACCAACATCAAAGAGTCAACATCGTCAAGGTTGAAGCACATAACATCATCAAGAAATAAAAACTAGAAAGAGAAAAAAAATGGGGGAAGGAGAGGTATATATGAGAGGAAAAGAGGGAGGGGTAGAAACTAGAGAAGGTACCCCAAAAAATCTCCCTCAAAATCTCCACTGAGGAAAACCCTAGAGAGAGGGGTATTTCTTGGATTCTCATAAAAGAGTTAGGCCTACAAATTATATAAAAACATGTTGAGTAAAACTTTGGAGATAAATTATGCCAAAATCCTTAGGGTAAAATATTTTAATAACCCTAGAGGTATAAAAGATTATATTTTATGTGAAGAAGAAGTGGAAGAAAATGGCTTTGGTGTAACTTTAGAATTTGTTTAGAGTTGTGTAGATGATAAAGAATCTGAGTCCAAGTCATAAGAGAAAGTCATTAATAATGAGGATAAATATGTACCTCAGAGAGGAAACATGAGAATATAGGTAGATCTATCCAATATAATTAGATATAGATCCACAATAACATATATAAGGACAATGATAAATTTTGATCATGTTCCTCTACTGTCAATAGTAGAACTAACATTATTTTAAGAATTGGAGAAATATGAATCGTGGTTTAAATACATGAATGAAAAATTATATTAGATTGATAAAATTTAGACATGGGAGCTTTTTGAAAGTCCATAAAATCAAAATTTGATAAGAATAAAGTGGATATTCAAGAAAATATTTTATGATCATGAAAATGTAATCAGAAATAAGGAATTCTGGGTTTGTAAAGGATATGATAAAATTGAAGGCATTGATGTTGAAGAAATGTTTTCTCCAGTATAATGACTATACTTAATAAGGTTTTTCTGGATATGGAAATTTTAATATTATGTAAATTATATTATATGTATGTAAAAAAGACATTCTTAAATGATGTTCTCCAAGATTAACTTTATATTGAATAGCCTATGGTCTTTTAGATTTAAAATGGTGAAATAAAACCTTTCAAATTGAAAAAATATATATATGTTCTAAATTAGACATCATGATAATTATATGCGAGGATGGATTCATATTTGAATAAGATAAAATTCAATAGGGGTGGTGTCGATCATAATATGTATGTGAAGAAATCTAAGGAAGATCAGTTTATGGTGCTTGTACATGTGGATGATATAATTTTTAGAGGAATCAAGGAGAAATACATGGAAGATTTTTTTAACCACATAAAATCATGATTTGAAATTTTCATGATTGGTGAACTCACATACTTTCTTAGGCTATAATAGACAAAAAATAAGGAATTCACTTTCAACTCTTAGACAAAGTATGCCAGTGAACTATTGAATAAGTTTAATATTCATAGTTCAAAACCAATGTTTACTCTAATTGTTGTTGGAAAAAATATTGTGAAGCATGAGTATGGGAAATATGTTGATCCCACCTTGTATATAAGTATTATTATAACATTACTTTATTTGACTATGAAGTGACTGAATTTTATCTTTACAACATGTTTATCAGTTCATTTCCAAAGTAATCTGAAGGAAGAGAATCTCGTAGTGGTTAAAAAAATCATGAGGTACATATTAGGAACTCTCAATTATGGATTATTATTTGAGACATAAAATGATTATGTGTTATAAATATTTTTATATTTGGACCTTGATGGAGATGTGATGAATCATAAGTCCATAAGTGGTGGTGTATTCTTTATTAGGAACAAATACACTGGTTATCTGAGTAAGATACTGAAAATCATATCAATGAGTGAAAAAAGGTAGAATATATTTCAGTGACCATTATATGCACTCATATTTTTTGGATAAAGCAACATTTTTTAGATATTGGTGAAGAGGTGAAATAAATGATGTTGATTTTTTTTTCTGATAACAAGAGTGAGATTGATCTCACAAAAAATCTAGTAAAAAAATCATATACCAAGGACATCGAGATCAATTATCACTTCATTAAAGAAAATTTTGAGGAAGGAATGGTCATAGTGGAACATGATATAACTAGTGACGAAGTGGAAGAAATCATGATTAAGTTGTTGGCTACACAAATTTTTGAGAAATATCAATTGAAACTTTTTGTTCAACCACCTCCCTCAGCTAGATGAAATTCAGATAATTCCCTTATCCTTGATGTATATATTTATATATATGTTTTTTAATTATTAGTAGGTTCTCTGTCTCCTAGGGTTCATTGTCAATGCTGGATACAATTTTGTGAAATTTATGTTTTCATTAATCCAAGGGAAGTTTATGTGTTTGTTGTGCATATTTGGGTATGTGGAAATGGGGAATTATGGAATTTAGAATGAATCGAGGTTGTAATTATCTATTAAAATATTATTTTCTATATCCATAATTACTCATGAATAATTAGAGTGATGGATGAGTTTTTTTACTAATTTTTGGGATAAATGAAGCATGTTCATAGTGTAGAATTACTATTAGTTTTCAGCAAACCCAAAGGGGGAGAATATTAAAACTAAAGTGACTAAATCCAATGTTTATGATTTTCCTGAATTTTGTTAATAATTTTTATGTTTACAGAGAATTTTTTTAAGGTTATGGAAGTCCATAAGATAAATTTAAATGGTGTTGTATTCTATTGTTTGAAAAATTTTGGGTATGAAAAATTGAAGTGTTTGGTGAAGTTATGTGAAGGACTTGAGAGAAAGAAATTTTGTCCACATATTTTTGATTGTAGCTTACATGAAATGGAAAACATAGAAGGAATATCACATGGATTTCATAGATAAGAATTCAGATCGTAGTGTAAGAATAACACCGCATAGGGAGTATGTAGAGCACATATAAGAGAGTTGTTTATTGAGAGACACTGATTTATAGATCATCACAATGTCAAAAATACATTGTAGTGTGTATCTTTAATGAATACCTTATAGAAGAGTCATTTTTAGAGAGGCGATAATTCATATAGATTTTCAAAGTTAAAAATCCTATCTAGTATCAAGGATCATTCGCATAGCTTTCATGCTAGTTCAAGAAAGTGGATTAAATGGAATTTATGAGTTTATATAGCTTTTTGGGGATCTTTTCCTATATATACCCTGCTAATAATTTCATTAAGTATTGATTAGTAGTTTTATGAAGAAATAGAGTTTATCTAGAATATTTTAAAAGTTAAAAATTTTACATAATAAGGCCTAACCATATAGCAGAATCATTGGTTTACAATGCAATGAATCTACAAAGTTGTTCATGAAGGGGTGTACTATGAAGCAGATCATGAAGGAGGTTCCTAGAAGTAATTTATAAAGTACTATATTACATATTTTAAATCAATTTTCATATCACATAGGGTGGTTTGGGAAGAAAAATATAAAGTGAATAGTAAACTGTGTAACACTTTCACGCCTGGCAGTTTTTTTGGGTCCAGTTTTTTACACATCTATATCTGGTGGGTTTTCTAAAGAATGAGGAGAACATTGGATCACAATATTCATGATTTCATGATAAAATATACTCATTAAATTTATGATGATGAGGAATCAACCTTCATGTTGATAAACTGAGGTAGACACCATCCAACACAATGAGTTAGGAGGAGTTAAAAGAGGTGATATGAGGGAGGCATTGGCTATACTAGAATTATCAATAAAGGTATTGTTCCCAACATGAAGTGACCATGACAAAAAAATTATAATCCATAATATATAGTGATGTTTAGTGGATTTTGGTATGATTTAAACATCATTGGCATATGCTCCTTCTAATATCTCTTAGTGTTGAACCAAGTAAAATTGTTTTTTTTTCATTTTGTTTCTACATTTGTGTCTTTGGTGAATGCACATTCTATTAGGCAGGTTTAATGAGTTCATACTAATATGGGGACAAGATCCTTTAAATAAAAATAAAAATTTAACACTGTAATTTATCCCTCCCCTATTAGGTCATCCTAAGATACATAAATTACATTATCATGCCATAGAGTTCATAGATAAATGCACATTAATGATGGTTGAAATAAGGAGACGTTTTTGAGTTAAAATAGTTACCTATGTAAAGGTAACTAGAATACCTACATAGAGGTAAAAAAATAATTAATGACCTATATAAAGGTAAATATAATACCAGTATAATGGATACTCTATGTTCCTGACCAATGTAAAGGAAACATTGAATTATAATGAGATATGTAAAGATACCTATCATCTGTGTAAAGGTATCCTCCTAGTTTCTAATAGCTGTTTAAAAGTAACACTAAATTTCTAGAGATATATAGAGGTAAAAGTGTGCTACATAAAGGTTATCTTGACTTGTATAAAGGTAATCCCATGATTTAAACTCGCTATATAAATGTTATCTAGACATATTTAAGGGTTAATTTTATGACTTTAATGAAGATCATGTGACTTTAAGAGGCACCATATGACATTTGGGAGCATATGAATTTGATATTATGTCTTTAATCATATGACTTTATTTTTATAACTTTGAAGAGAGTTTATTTGTAATACTTATAAATTCCTATAACAATGATTATGATAATTATTAAGATAATATTTAAAATTGAAATATAATTGATAGTAAACAATTATTCTAGAAGAAAAATAGGGATTGTGATACTACATTATTTTTGTAAAATATTTGTGAGGAGATTTCACTTCAATAGAAATATTAATCCGTTAGAAATATTTATATTTTATATATAAGTGCGGATCAATTCAAAACTCAGGTTTGAATGTAGTTTTAAATTCATATGAATATCACTATTGTTTTTATTAAAATATATTTATTCCAAAATAAAGAACCATTCCTTCATGAGAGAAGTGTTTATATATGATATTTATAAAAAATTAATTGTTTGAATATCTTAGTTTTTAAGATAACTTATACAAGTTGAAATACAGAAGTGAGAGTCATGGATTTGATTATGCTACATATTTTATAAATTTGAATGTGAGAGGAAGAATAAGAGGAGCTTTTAACTAGTGAAACCAGAAGGAAACCAATATAAATCAGAGAAGAATATAAGAGTTTCCAATACCACTTCCTAACTTTCTATCATAAAAAGTATAAAGAGATTAATAATAAAAGACTGATGTTGTGGTTTCTATCTAAACTTTTCATCAAGAATCCTGAAGATTAAGATTCATTGTGATTAAATATCATAGTGATTATAAGTAAATAAAAAGTCTATCCTTAATGTGTGGTTGTTGATCATTCTTTGGTGGTTAAATACATGTTAATTGGTCCATGGAGGAACATTGAAGAACTTGTAGTACTAGTTTAAATAATGCCATCATCCAGTATGAGGCTAAAGAACTATAGTGAGGTAGTTACTGCCACATGAATTAAGGACGAAAAATTCCTATATCTTTCATAACAGTTGTGTTATATAGTATATGAAAACTCTCAAAAATAAATAAAGAACATTTCTATCATTCTGTTTTAACCAATATCTCATATTCTAGTGATTACTTCAGGTCTCATAACTAAATACAAACCTATCAAGGATTTGGATTTCATGTTGACACCAAAACTATTGAATATATATGTGTTGATATTATTTTCTGTTATATAATATATATTATGGTAAAGGTTGATATTTCCTCACTATATCCATTTTTCTAAACCAAAATAGAGGTTTGATTATAAGAGGGAATAATATAAAGGAAAGAAAAACTTGGAAAAACTTGGGAACACTAATTCACCCCTCTTAGTGTCCCTAAATAAACAATAATAAATTAATGTGATATCTGAGCATAGGTATTGCTCTAATTTGATCAATTTGTTTCCTAGTTTTATTTACAAGATTTATTTGAAGTGAGGATTTGATTTTTTTGAAGTGATTTTGATGGAAAATTCAGATTCCATTCCTATTAAAACCAGACAATAGGTTTCAGTTAAAACCTTAAAGAATAAGAAGAATAATTTAGAAAAGAGATTGAGAAATTTTTCAACAAAATAAAAGAAGGATCAATCACCATTTGAAGTTGATCATGGTGAAAACTACTCATCTCTTAAATCAATTGACAATGATCCTTTTATAGAACCAAGTTTGAGTTTTGGATAATATAAAGAGGATAAATCTATCAATTTTTTTGAAGAATTCCAATCTCAATTTGAAAGTTATGTGAAAAATATTATTTTTAAATTGGTCACATATATAATTGGGTTTTTCAAATGGTATTTTTAATGATAATTCACAATTATAAAAAGAATATTGAGAAATGAAAGATGCATTAAGTATAAAATTTAAAATATGAAATTCTCTCATTGACCTAGTCTAATCCAAGAAAGAATATGTGGTGATTTTTCATAAGATTATTTATATAATTGAATAAATTTTGTTAAAGATTTTTTGTGATAAATAAGTAAAAAAAATATTTCTTGAAGAAGTAATTCATGAATTAATAGAGTTGCACAACACCTCAACAAATGTCAAAGATTTCCAACTGGGGGTTAAATAATGAAAAAAATATCTTGACAATTCTTTACAAGAATCAAGAAATATATAAGGTGATTACATTAAATAACTAAATAGGGATGGGGAATTAAAGTCAAGATCAGTCTAGGATGAAAAATATTTTTTCAACATGACGTTTCTTGAGATTGGAGTAAAATATAGAGATCTAGAAACCACACATATTGGAATTTCCCAAACTATTGAGAAAAGGGATACTTCTACCAAGTTTTTATTAGGATTTATGACTATATGGTGACTCAATTCAGTGGAAACAATATTTTAAATTCATATCCTCATCAAAATTCATCAATATATTTGAAAAATTTACCAAATAAATCAAAGTCTAATGATTATACTAAATCTATTTTTTAAATTGTGCATGTTACAAAGAAAAATCTATTAAAAAATGGGTGATGAAAAATGATGAGAAAAATACCACCCTATCAAAGTTAGATAGAATAATTTATAAAAGTGATGGTTCACCAAGGTAATCCCAACTAGTTTATGAGAATATCTAAAATTAAAAACTATATAGATATGAAAATTCTAGAAAACATTATATAAAAAGAAGGAAACCACAATTTATTGGTCATCGCTAGTATTTTAAAATGTATTTTCATAAATATTTATATTTTTAGAAAAATCTATTAATTGTTTATGTTCATATAAGTTTACAATTTAGGGGGATCATACCTAATGTAATAAAAAAACATGCTTTAAAAATGTATAATCCATAGAAAAGGTGTGATCTATTTATCAAAAAAATATTTAATTACTAGAAAAGATTATATGATTTTATCAATATATATGGACACTATTATGATATGTGTTGGTATGTTCTAAAAGAACACTAATAATGTTCTATCAAACAAATAAGACCACAAAATTAGAAGGAAGGAGTGAAATCTTCCTTAAGGAAACATTAAAATAATGAAGTTAAAAAAATTATTCCCAAGAAGGTTTCAAAGAATATTATTGAGTTATCCTCGGGTAAAAACCCAATTATTCTAAGATAATTGTCACAAAAAAGAAAGAAAGTTTTGTTTCTATTTTTTTAAAATAGGGCACACCATGGATTCATGAAAACAAGCCATGAGTGTTTTTTATAAATGAAATCATTTAAGACATAAATATAAAATTAGTGGAAGTAAAATATAAAAGTGTCAATAATATTGTTTTGGTGGAAATAAACCATAAGAAGTTAGGTGGTGATTCCAAATAGGTTCTTTCAATTTCAAAATATTTTTTTGAAAATTTTCCAATTGATTTGGAAAAGAGTAGAAGATTTGAAATAGAATAAGAAAGTTTTAGTGTTAAAGTAAAGGAAGAAATTCCATATAAATAATCAAAACATCCTGAGAGGTTGTCAAAAAATGACAACCCAAGAGTTTTAGAAGAGCTGTGTAGGAGGTATCATAAGTCTAGAAATACTACCATAAATTTCTTAATAATATTTCTATCTCAAGAAAAGATGATGTGGAAGATGACACAAGGAGATACATATTCCTTAATGGCTTATAAAAAGAGGAACATCCTACAAAAATAAGTTAAATTGGGGAATAATTCAATGATACCAAATAATAAAACCTAAAAAACATGAATTATAGAATTAATATTACATTTATACATAAAGTAAAAAATTCTAATGTAATCTTTTTGAGAATAAATTCTCAACCTAGTTTCTTATATTAATGAGAAAGAAGACCCACCTGATTCCCTTTATCTTTATTTTTTATTAGTGTGATTTCATTGTATGGAATTAAATTTTTTCCTTGAAAGGTATGTGATCTATAATTTTTTTATAATAATATATATATGAATAAATTGAATCATTATTATTGATTGAATTAAAGATTTAATATTTAATTTGTGTGCACACTCAACATGAGAAATATTGACCTCTATATAATAGATAAATCTAACTTGATAACGGTGATGTGGAGTATCCATTTTAGGGGAATAAAAGTAAATGTGGTGTTGAGAAAGTACCAAAGTTCTTAATTAAAATACAAATTATATTTCTAGAAAATTCTTGATGTAATTGAAAAGGAAATTAGGTTGGAGAATTATTATAACAACTGGTCTCAGTCATAAGTTCCAACCTATAAATTTTTTGAACAAACTTTAATGTATATGAGGGTTAATACCTTGATGGTGTTATATAATATAAGAGTCTAAGTATATTAATTTCTAGAATCTATTATCTATTCATATAACTGTTAAAATTAAAGGATGAGTTATTATGATTACATTTCTACCCCGAATTTAATTGAATTAATATGTTCTAATAGGAAAATGTTGGGAATGGGAAAGAAGTGCGAAAGGGTGAAAAAAAATGTATGTACTTGAATTTTATTGATGGGTTTGTTTAATTTATTTTAGAAATAATAATTCTTGATAAATATGATTTTCTATCCCCCAAAGTAAATAATTTAGGGAGGTATCACATGCTTTAAATTTAATAGAAAAATTTGAACACCTTTATTACTCACTCTTGTTTTCTACATTGTGTTAGGAAATATATACTTTGAGTTTTTTAAAATTAGAATCATAAATAAGTAAAAATTTTATGTAAATTCTAATTTCAATTGATTTAAGATAAATTAAAAATCATAAGTGGGAAGAGAAGTTGTTTGAAGAACAAGTGAGTTCCTAACCCTATAAACACATTTTTATTTGTTATCAATAAGGTGGAGATGCAAATAATAACATAAAAACATATTTAATTAGAGTTATTTGAGGGTATTGAAAATAAAAACAAAGGGGTCGATTGAAGAGACTAGGTTTAATGATTTTATTTGTTTCGAATAAGGATTGGTTTTTTGATGGATAAGAATGTGAGTGTGGAAGTTTGGGAGAAATATATTGAGTGATTTACCCTTTATATGATTTTCAAATTCTATCTATTGTTGGAATAATTAAATATTTCTTCATGGATTTAGTCAAAAAGGTTTAGAAGGGGGTTTTTGGAAGGAAAGACAGTGGTACTGAGAAGAAGGTTGTCACATGCTCCATCCATTTAGGTCTTTAATTTCCCATTGGAAGGATCGATTGGTTTCTGAATAAGGGGAGTTACTCGTGATGCATTAGTGATAGTGATTTTGTTTACTTTACAATCATAATTGAGTATATTTCTATATATGTTCTTGATTTGGGAGGTAATATATCTCATGAAAACAAGAATATCAGTATCATCTCGATAAATCTTCTCCTAACAATTAGAAATGATGAGAATCTTGGAAACCTTATTGTGGGGGTGAAAATTACTCATGGATGTGTCTTTCCGAACATCAATCTAGTGATATTTTCCATGAAAAATAATGATGTAGTGGATGAGGTGAAATATCTCAATAAATTCATGAAATATCTTAATAAACCCAAAAATCCCATAAAGGCTTGGAATTTATTCCTATTTTTTTCACATACTAGATGTAAAAGTTATTTATCTTTGATTAAGTGTTGATAAAATTGAAATATTGAGTGATTAAAAGGTTTAAATAAAGAAGACTTGATGGGAAATAAATTTATAAAATGATATTGGAAAATGAGTTCCTTTCATATATTTTCAAGAATATAAAATTTTATGTGTGAATTTATAGATGAAGTGAGAGATTAAAACAAAAAGATTTACTTAAAGTTTAAAGTACAATTTAAGGTTATATGTGTTCAACATTATGTGTTAGAAAAGTAATTATAAGGATGGATAAAAAAATTGTCCATCTCTTTGTCTAGCTCAACTATACAAGCCTCTTGGCCACTAGTAGAAGCCGAATAATATTAAAGATAGGAGCCAGCTGAGAGAGAAATGGGAAGAGCATAACACTGCATGAGTCGGCATAAGTGTTAAGGGGAGAAGGTTACTTAACCTACATCACGTAGGGTGGCATGAAGAACCATTGGATATAACCATCTCTAATGGACTTCAATGAGATCTAGATGCAGTAGACATGGTTATAAAGAAGTGGCATACCTCTGGAAGATTTTTTGTGGGACTTGCCTCACATAGGAACTATTCATTCATATAAAATATATGGACATGTGGAAAATTGAATAAAAAAATTTCATTCATCCAATATTTAACATCCATACACATATTGAAAACGTAAATTAAAGGTTCTGGTAGATTCTTCCAAATTTGAAAACATGAATGATCACATTATCATGCCAAAAATTTCATGGATCAATGCTCATTAAATATGGTTGAAACCAAGTGATGTTTTTGGGTTGAAATAGTTACCTTTATAAAGATAATTGGAATACCTATTTAAAGGTAACACTATAATTTATGACCCAGGTAAAGGTAACTAGAATACCTGTCTAAAGTTTAGTCAAAGTTCCTAACCCTTATAAAGGTACCATTGAATTACAATGATCTATATAATGGTACTTTTCAGACATGTAAAGGAAATATTATGGTTTCTAATTATTGTAAAAAGGTAACACTGAATTATAGGATATTTATAATGGTAATATTAAGATACATAAAGGTCATACTGACTTGTGTAATAGTAATCCCATAGTTATATTTCTATATAAAGGTTATCTAGACCTACCAAAGGGCACATTGTATGAATTTCATGACGATTTCATAACTTCTGGAGGAACTGTAATACTTTGAGGAGAATATGAATTTGTTCATATGACTTTGATCATATGGTTTTCTTTATATTACTTTTAATAGATTATATTATTAATACTTCTAAAGTCTTATGATACTGATTATGATGATTATTAATTCAGGATTTCAAATTGAAATATCAAATTAATTTCATTAAGATTATATTAGAAAAGTGAGGATTTTGATATTTCATTATTTGTGGAAGATATTTTTGAAGATATTTAATTGTAATATAAATATTAATCCATGAGAAATCTATATTTTTTAAATTCTATTTTTGATCAATTCAATAAGTATATATTTTGAAGGGAGTTTCATTATTTTATGTCACATGAATATGGAAACCCTGAGTCTTTAGGAAAACATAGACGAATTTCTAAAATTTAGGTTTAAATGAGGTTTTAAATTCCTAGGAATATCACTATAGCTTTTATTAGAGTTTCCTTATTCCCAAATAAGGATAAATTCATTCATGAGAGCAGTGTTTATATATAATATGGGGAAAAAGAAAAATTCTTAGTTCAACTATGTCATCGTTCATGATACTATCTATAATTAAAATAACAAGAGAGACATAGTATAAAATTTGATTATTTTTTATATTCTATGAAGATAAAAGTGAGAGGAAGAATAAGAGGAACCTATGACTAGTACAACCAAGAGGAATGTAATAACAATGAAATACGAAAACGGGAGAGTCCAAATATGATTCATGCCTTATAGGTGTCGAAGAATAAGAATGATATTGAGAAGAAGAGATAAATTATATGGTTGTTGTCTAAATTTTTCATTGAGTCATGTGATGATTGAGAACCACTATGATTAAATATCATAGTGAGTTCGAGTGAAAAAAGGACCAACCTGTATGTGTGGTTACTCATTATTCTTTTTTAGTTGAAGATCTGTTCATTAGTTTATGTAGAAACACTATAGAACTCTTGGTAATCTTATAAATAACACCAACATCTATTAGTAATCTAAATAAATACGGGGAGGTTGTTCTTGACACAATACTCAAGGAAGAACACTTCCCTTATCATGGAAAGTACTTGTGCAATATAGTTTTTCCTATCTCTAAGCATTCAATGAAGAACACTACCCATATTATATTATAATAACCATCCTATATTCTAGTTATTACTCTAGATATTAAAACTATAATCAAACCTAGAATGGATTAGGATCTCACAATGAGGTAAAACCTTGTAAATATCTATGTATTGTTTTTACCTATTCTGTATTACATACTAGAGTGAGGGTTAAAAGCACCTCAGTAGATCCATTTATCTTAATTGGTATAGTTTTTCAAGTTTATGAAGAGATAATATAATGGAAAGATAAAATCAATGAAATTTGTCCACACTAATTCACTCCCCCTCTTAGTGTCCCAACATGACTATGTGGTACTTCAATATACTATCAAGTTTGTAACCTATAAACACATCATAATCTTTGTTGAATATTATAGCAGCCCATTTTTTTCATTAAGAACTTTAAAATATTTCTATCAAGTTGTAACATAGTCAGAGGAGAAGGATAAAATAGCAATTTATTAGTTCTTGGAATGGAATTTGAACACACTGTTTGATTAGAGATGTGATGTTTTCCATTGGTCAATGATTTGGTAATTTTTAGATAGGGTTGGTTCTCTTAAATATTTTAGGTGTCAGTGGAATATTATTATTTATTTAATATAATGATTAATTTTAAATGATTTTTTATTAAATAAAAAATATAGCATTGAGATATTTTTTTCTGTTAATGACGTGGATATATTATAGGATATTATAGAACTAGTTTTTTTTAAATATGGTTGAATCAAAAAGTTTGTGGAATTAAAATTGATTTAAAAAGGTGTATTTAATGGGTAGTTAAATGAGATATTTATAGAAGAGAGAGGAGAGGCTTGATGGTACCATTTATGAGGGTAACTATGGAATGGAATTATATAGAGGAAATTAGATGGTTTATTATTTGTTTTTTACTTTTCCCATAAAATATTTCCCATATTATCTCTATTAATCAATTATCTTCATTCTATTAAGTAGGATGTATTCCTTAGAATTGGTATGTTTTAGTGTGGCGGATTATTAAAATAAAATAGAATGAAGATTTGTATTTTATGACCACTATGTGGTTATCATCGAAGGATCAAATTATAAAATTCATTATTGAATTAAGGAAAAAAATTATATAATTTCACCTCCTTCTTAGATTCTCTATTGCATTTAAATTATATTGTGATTAATGGTTGATGGAATAAACATAATGATAAATTATATGTTTATACAATTGTTATATATGATTATAAAAACTAGATAAGTGATTTATTTCTTCAATAATAGTTTATGATTTATGTGATAATTATTTTTATGTTATTTATGTTACATATTATTGTTGGTATTAGTTTTTTTTAAAATTATGTGATATTTGGTAAAGTCCCAAAATTTAAATTTAGAGCCTTGGTTAGTGAAAATATGTGAAAACCCTTTGGAGGTGAGTTGGGTGAAAATAATGAACTTTGGAAAGGGCTATACCAATTCAACATAGATACCATTCAATTCTCTAGAATAGGGTATTTAAGTGAGTGTGGGGGATAAGGTAAAAGTAGAATAGGGTATGTGAATCTTTTAAATTGGGTTATTCCATATTTAGAAGATGAAATACATTGGGTATTAAGTCACAGGGTGTGGTGTGGACTTATACACGATCCGCAGAACTTTAACATAGGAGTTGTGAAAAATATTTCTTAGGGACATGTACCTTTTCCTCTTCATATAATTTTCTCAAAGATTAGGTGTGATACTTATGTAATAGCTTAAAGGATGTGTATATGTAGTTATGATGATTGGATATAACCCTATATGGATACTAGAATGTAATCATTAGTGGTTCTTGGAGGTAAAATTATTAATGGTTGGAGAAGTAGAAATGGAAAACTATGTGTATCCCATAAGAACATACTATTTTAGGTGAAGTAGATTCCATGTAATTTTCATTTTCAAGTGCTTTTTATTTTTCCTAAGTGTAGAAATTAGACAATAAAAGAGTTTATTGTATGAATTTTGTATATATAATGCGATTATATGATTCTATTTATCATTTGAAGTTATTTACGAGGAATTTTGGGTAGTTTTAATATCATATATTTATAGAGGTAACACTAGGGTTTGACGATGTGTTTGGAGAAGACATGGGGTTGGTACTCTCCAAAAACAATAATTACTTCTAGGAGTGGGTTTCCCACATATATTATAGATTTATTACTCCCTTGAGTGTTGTGGCATAGTCCTCTATTCCATTCATGGGGATCATTACTCCCCCATATGTCAGGGTGTGGGTCCTCAATCCATGGAGTCAATATTCCCTCATGTTTTAGGGTGTGGGTACTCTATAGGGGTTGGTACTCCCCCAATCAATATACCTCTACCTCAATGATGTGTAGGCCCTGACTACGAATTCAATGAGGTTATGGGGAAGTTATGTGGACTAAGTAGTTTGGATGTTATGAGTCTTATTATGGGTATCTCAGTTTTCCTATAGTGTACTATCTTTTTGGATTTATTCCATAGAATTGGGGCTACACTACTAAATTGTCTATGACAATTATTAAATCATATCTTGGTCCTTCATGTAATTTTCCCTCTATACTAGGTTTAAATATGACTTGTTGGTTATATTCTTCATTTTATTTTTGGGGTGTCTTACTGGGTATGTTTATACTAACCTGTGTGTGGGTGTTTCTCATGAATGTTCTATGATCTATGCATATAAAATATAGATTGGTGGTCATTATGAAAGATAAAGAGTTGGTGGAGATAAAGATTAGGAGTTCTTAACGAGGATGGTCACTGATGATATTCATGATGGAAGCTAGTATAAAATAGATTTTTATTTTTAAGTTTATATTGATTTTTATTGACTATATAATATTTGGGTTTTTGTGTTTTCCTTTATTCATGAAGTTTCATTTGTTATATAATCAAAATTATTGAATTTTTTTTCATGCATGTTACTTAGCCATTGGTTATTATATCCAGCTTTCATTAGATATGTTATTCATAGATAAATGTGTCTATGTGAAATTTTATTAGGTTAAGGCCTTCTATTTATGTGATATGACTTGTTGAAATAAGTCACCAGCCCTTGGCTTGTTGGAAATGGATTGGGGTGGAAAACTCAAAAAAAAAATAAAGGCCCATACCGGTATATTGAGTATGTTAGAGTGGAATCAGATTTTGTTTTTTATTAGAAACAGATTTTGGAGATAAAGGGTCATTTTATATTTAGTTTGAGAAATTAGGGAAAAGGTTTCAAGGGGTATCAAGTTTATTTTTTATACCAAAGAACCCAAAATTGGTGAGGAATATTGGAATATCCTTATACCAAGACCCTGATAATCTATTAATAAACTGGGAAATCTATGAAATAAATAATATAAACATGAATCACATAACATTTAAGTTGTGGTTTATCCATATCCTTCTTGAGTTATCTCACCTAAATACTCTTTAATTACCATGGGTTCATCTTATTGAATTTATGATAACTCCCCATAGACATCCTTCTAGAATTATGAGGTGGGATTATAAAAAATATAGTAATAGTTATTATGGATCCCAATACTGACCTATTGAGAGATAAGGATTCGATTTAGAGACCCAATTGGGAGGTATCTCTTCCAGGAGTGAAAATGAAAGATCCTTTAATTATTAAAACTGGAGTAATTTTTTACCCACTATGCAGGGGTATGATCCTCCACCTACCGAGCAGTGGAAGATCTCAAATGAGTAATATGGGAGGAACCATAGGCTTAGAATTCCAAATGGTATTTTTATAAGAGGAACACCTTGATTTAAAGGGGATCATAATCGAACAACCACTAAATACTGGATGAAGGAGGTGACTATGGTGTTCTTCTTTGTTTAGTTTCATTTTAATCAAATGGCAGTGATGGTGTCCATTTCTTTTCATAGTGTTGGGAGATGTTTGTGGAATTTGAATATATAGATTCATGGTGATACTAATTTTATATTTTTATAATTCAAGTTTTTATTTAAGGTGGAGTACTAATTAGTGATGTTGACGATGTTTTGATTTCAAAAGTTATTGGATCTTTAATAAGGTAACATGATTATATATGAGTAGGTGCCTAGGTTTATAGGTCTCACATGATACTCCATTGATATGGTGTGTGGTGGATTTATATGATCTTGGAAGTTATAGAATAGAATCTATATAGATATTCAAGTTGGGTTTATTCCTTTATGAGCCCCCACCAAAAATAGAGTTCTTAATATATCCCTCGAGTTTGAAAGGTTCATGTAAGAGACAAAAATAGGGGCCTGGTAAGGATATGGTTTACCTAAGGTAGAATCATTGTTAGTAGCTAGTTGAGAATAGTAATTTGGATCACACCAATATAGACACTCATATATGTGATCCTAGCATGTGGGATATATGATAGGAGAGTCACATTGAGGATCCAACCAGTAGGGACATAGATTTTTTTATGTTGACATTGGTCAAGGCTACATGGAATGATATTTTTCAACTAAACATGTAGTCTAGGGAGTACAAAATAAAAAAAAATAACAAAAATTCATGCTATAGGTAGCATTAAGATTAAGCCCCCCCATAGTGTCCAGGGAGGTCCCTTAGGAGGCAGTTTTTTCATAGGATATAGTGTCATAATAAGAGGTGAAATATGTGTTTGATTATTGAATCCACATCCACTACTACCACCTATATATTTAACCTTCTATATATGGGTGTTTATGAATAGGGATACATATAGAATCATGCTATGTAGGGTTTAGATCAATAATATCTCAACATGGTTTGAGGTGTCATTTTTTTCTTTTATATTAGAACTCATAATTTACAACATTAGAACAATATATTATTTAATTTATTAATTGTTAGACCAATATATATATTCTAGCTGATCCACTACCCTAAAATATGTGTCTAGAGATTCCTACCAGAGTTTATCACACACTCAACCATATTTTCTGGAGGTACGAGCATGTGATTAGTGGAGAGTGGTTCTCATCTCACCTCATCATGATAATATTAAATACCTAAAATATTATTCTTGATATGAAATTTGTATTTTTTGTATATTATTATATATATTACTATCCTTAGAGAGTATCATGACATCAAGATTATGGATGGAGGTTATATTTCTTAGGTGATTTGATCATTTAGTTAGAATGAGTATGGCTTACTTACATGTGGTTTAAATCAATCACCCACCAATTATAGAGTAGCATGCCATCAAGATGATGGATGGATGTTCAATTTATTAGGTGAGTTGATCATTTAGTCAGAATGAGTATGGACTTATTACAAGTGGTTTAAATCAATCACCCAAAAATTTATGGATCTGTATTTATATGTAATAGAAGTCTTAGAGGATCATATTTCTGATATAGTTGAGGAGTATATGGAAACTTTTTGGAGGATATTTTGGGATATATCCTATGTATATTGATCAATTTTTGTACCGATTTTTACCTAGGGATTCACTAATATCTTATGCAGTATAATGGACAGCCTTGGATAAGAATTGAGAGCTGAAGGTATAGTTAGTGGACCTTTAGGCTGAAGGTTTCATCATATATATTGTGACCATTTGGGAATCTACCGTTCTGTTTTCCAAGATGGTAGATGGAAGCCTGAATATTTTTATTGAATATCACCACCTTAATCCTGTGAAAATCAAGAAAAAATACCTTATACCAAGGATAAAAGTCCTCTTTGAAAATATAAAGGGTTTGAATTGGTTCTCAAATATTGAACTCCATCCTAATATCACTAAATTTTGGTTTATGATGAGGACATTCTCAAGATGTTATTTAAGTGTCTTGATGGTCATTATGATTTTTTGGTATTTCCATTTAGAATGATAAACAAAAAAACTATATTCAAAAGGCTCATGAACCATGATCTCAAACCATTTTTGGACCGGTTTATGCAGTCTTTATCTATAAAATCCACATCTATTCTCGGTTGGAGGATGAGAATGCTGGTAATTTGAGGATTATGTTATAAAAACTCTGAGAGAACCATTTGTATGGTTAAATATAAAAGTGAAAATGCTAGATTTGGTAAATATATTTTATTTAAAACATCCTCTTAGAGGGTGGAGAATTAGTCAACCCCATAAATATTGAAGATGTGATCACTTGGGATCCACCCAAGAATGTGTTCAAGGTGTGAAAATTTCTTGTGTTTTTATTTTATTATCAAATATATTTGTGTTATTCTCTAGGATTGAAAAACCTATGACTACCTTTATAGAAAAGGGGTATCATTTCATATAGTCCAATCATTTTCTAAAAATATTTTGAGGAGTTGAATCAAATATTGAACAATGATCCAATATTGAATTTATTGGATGGAGTTGTGTTTGTGGTGTTTTTCACAACCTATGGAACTGAACTTGATTGTGTACTAATGTAAAGGCTGAACATGATTAATTATGAATATTGGTATCCAAGTCCACATGAGTAAAACTATGTAATCCATGAATTTTATCTCACAATAGTAGTGTTCTCCTTGAAGACCTATAGTCATTATCTTCTTAGTGAGTGATTCATTGTCTAAATAGATCATGAGTATTAGGTAGAATTTCTTCTAGTGATATTTAAACCTAAGGAAAAATAAATGGATTGTGTTCCTATTGTATTATGAATTTGATAAAGTTTATACTCCTAGTAATGTTAGTGTATTGGTTGATTCTCTTAGTAGAAAATCCTATGATTAGTTGGTATAAGAGGTGTCTCAAAAGCTATCCATGATATTGTTTGTTCTAGTTAAAGAGAGTGATATTATATTATTTTGATAAATAGTAGAAGCCCCATACTTATCCACTTATTTAGGGAGGCCCAACTTAGAGACATCTATTTCAATTTCTTTAAAAAAAATATATTCATAGTTAATGACCCTAATAGATTCCTTAAAGGTGGAGAGCATATAATTCTTTTTGGGGGTAGACCATAATACATGTTAAGTTGTGTGAAGAGATGTATGATAGAGTTTCAATACCCACTTAGTGGTAGATATATGCATTATGTATATTTACTAGGGTCTCATGTAATAGTATTGGTGATAATAAATGAAGTGGAGTGATATAAAGTTTATGTCATGATGCCTCACTGATAAACAGGTGAAGGAAAATCACAGGGTTCTGGATGGTTTGAGCCGATATCTCAATGTTTCACTATGAAAGTATGATGGGATATAAATGGAATTAATTACAATACATCCATGTTAAAAAAAAATCACAATTCTATTTGGGTGATCATTGATTGATTAGCCAAGTTAGGCCACTTTCTCTCTATATTAGAGAAACGTTTTGTGGAGAGTATGAGATGATTTTACATGGATGAGATCATATTATATAATAGATTATCCTAAAAAATAATTTTTGGATAAGATTCACAATTCAAATCCTAATTATGGAGTGTCTTATTAGAAGCATTTGGGACTTAGTTGTGGTTTTATATAAAATTCTATCCCCAGAAAAATAGCCAAATGGAGAGGAAGATTTAGGTGCCCAAGGACATGTTGAGAGCCAATGTGCTTGATTTAGATATGAGTTAGGATATTAACCTACTATTAATAGAGAATATGTTAAAAATAGCTACCAATCGACTATCGATAAGACAGATTTTAAATCCCTATATTGGTGACCCTGTAGGTATCCCCTTCACTATATAGAGATCAGTGACTTATCATTTATGGAGACTGAGCTAGTGAATTTGACAATAAAAATGGTATAAGTTATCTTAGAGAATATGAGAACAATTAGATCCATAACAAGTCCTCTAAAAACTAAAAAGGGAGGATTTTAGAGTTCAATGAGGGTGACCATGTTTTCTTAAAGGTATCACCATGATGTGGTTTTTAGGAGGTTTGATCAGGGGAGCATGATCTCTTCAAGGTTCATCAAACCTTTTTATATACTACACAAGGTAATAAAGGTTTATTATCACCTAGAGTTACCTTCATAATTGAATTGGATTCATAATGCATTCCACATATCATAGTTAATGTGGCACGTGCTTGAAATATTACACGTTATTGGCTTAGGCAATCGGGTTGTTGAGGAAGACACCACATTTGCAGATTACCTTATGGAGATCAAGGTTCAATCAGAGAAGACTCTTTAAGGGTGAATGATACCAGTGGTTCATGTCTTGGGGAAAAATATGAATCTTCTGGTGTACTCATGGTAATGTGAGAATCTGATGTGAGCTCAGTACCCTCACCTATTTGAGTAAGTTTTTCTTTTTTGGGATAGAAATCCTTAAAGGTAGGGTGGATTTAGTAACCCATATTTTTTCATTAATTCCATTAATTTTTTTATTAAAATTTAACCAATTGGTTGTGTGGTAATAGGATAAAGGTAAAATGATAATTTTTAGCTCTCAGAATATTATTTTGAATATGATATTGGATTCCAGATGTGATTCTTACCCTTGGGTAGTGATTGGATATATTTTTTGAAGAGGGTTAGTTTTTCCAAATATGTCAGGTGTTAGTGGGATATTATTATTTATATAATTTATTAGTTCATTTTTAATGAATTATTTTTATTAAATAAATAATTTTTCATTGATATATATATATATATATATATATATATATATATGTGGTGGGGATGACATGGATATATTAGAGGATATTACAGATTTAATTTTTTTTCAATATGGTAAAATTATCAAGTTATAGGGATTAAATGGGTTTTTTAAATATGGATTTAATGAGGAATTATATAGTATAATTATATAAGAGAGATGTGAGTATTGATGGGGGAAATTATGGCATGGAATTATGAGAAGGAAGTTAGACGGTTGATTATTGGGTTTTTTACTTCACCCACTATAACATTTACATTATTATCTCCAATATCCCATTCTCTTAATTTATTCAACTAGGAGAGCGTATTTTGCATTGGCATGTTGTGGTGGGATGGAAAATTAAAATAAAAGAGGAAAAAGAGCTAGATTAAATAAGTAGTTCATGGAGATTGTCAAAGTATCGAATGATAGAATTTGTTATGGAGTAAAGGTATGAGATTTTAGACTTTTAAAACCTTCATGGATTCCATATAGAATAAAAATTATTTTATTATTCATGTATGATGTAATTAAACAATAATAAGAAGTAATCATAATTCATAAGGATAAAGGTTTCAATAGTTGAATATTTAAAATTATTTCATTTGTATTTTTCTAGAAAAAAAATTGGAATATATCCTATAAATTAAATAATGATAAATTATTTGTTTTTTTAAATTTTAGATAAAATTATAAACCTTAGATAATTTATTTATTTCTTTAATGGTGGTTTATGATTCATGTGCTAATTATTGATATGTTTTTTATATTGGAGATTGTTTTTTAGTATAGGATTTTTTAGATTATTATGTGATAATTGTTAATTATCCCAATTTGAAATTTATATAATGGATTAGAGAAAATCCATATAAGATACTTTTGATATGAGAGGTGAAATTATTGAACTTTTGAATGTTCTGGGCCAATTTTCAATGGGTCTTGTGCCATTAACAAAAACAGGGTGTTAAAGTGATGGTGATGGCTAAGAGGTGAAGCAATAGGGAGTTATATAGGCTATGAAAATTTGTCATGAAACCATTCCATATTTATGGAAATTGTGAATTTAATTTAGTAAGTTAGATGATGTGGTATTTAATTCTACATGGTTCATGCAACTTTAGCATGAGAGTCATGCCAAATCTTGTAAGGGGGTTTTTACCCTCCTATATTCCTGTAGTTTTCCCTCAACTTATGTTTGAAATTTTTATATTAATTTAGAAGTAAAAACACATGTAATGTTAAGAAAAATTATTTTAATTTCTTTTTTATATTCATTACTTTTATTTTTATATAGTTATATTCATTTTGAGAATATTAAGTAATTTTTCAGTCAGAAGGAAAAGGATTTATTTCTAACTAAATTAGGTTTTCATGCATTTTATGGTTTTATTTAAAAGATTTATTTCCAAATTATAGAATTTTAATTTAAATAAATAAAATTTATTTTATTAATTCAACATGTAAAAATTATCTTATGTTGAATTTTTTATATTTTTTTGAAAAGTTTGATTTTTCAATGAATAGTGAAAATAATGTTTTTATTGAAAATGACCTTTCCTTTTCAAGTATTTACAAATTCATATTATATATTTTTTTTGTTTTAAAATTTAATTAGTTAATTAATATTATAAATAATATCATGAAATTTATTTAAATCAATATTATTCTTTAACTTGGCATAAAAACATTTTTATGCTTAAAAAAACATTTTTGTGAAAAATTGTTTTAGTCATGATTTGTGGGTTTAATTTTAAATTAAATTCTGTAACTTCTATGAATTGAATTTGATAAAATGGATCCCATATTTTTAATTAATATTTTAAAATTTTATAAATAATTATATTTTATTTTTGGTCATTATGAATAGTAACCATAATCAATATTTGTCACCTTGGTAAGTGTAAATCGGGCGATTAAGGTTAAAAATAATATGATAAGGACTAAAAAAACCCTAAAACTTGATTTTAATATATTTTTGGAGTGTTTTTATACCATAATCATTTAGTATTTGAAGTTATCTAAATTTTGTGTCATTTTTCTTTGAAAATGACTTATAAATTATTTTAAGTAAAGAAAAATAAAATATGTCACTCTTAATTTTAAATTTATATTTTATGTTCCCATAAGGATAAAAATATGTTTTGAATTAATATTAATGGTCATTTTTATGATGAAATTTAATTTTTAATTTTTAGTGATGAAATAATTCACTTAAATGTGTACGCAACACCAATATAGTGCTTATGCAAACAAAATAAAATTAAAGTAGATGAATTTAAAAAATATAAAAAGTAATATATTTTTTAATTAATTATGGTTTCAAATGAATTTTATAGTTAATAATAATTTATAATTTATTTTTAATTTTATTATATTCTAATTACATTGTTTTTATGTTGTTTTTAAAGTCAAATTATGTGAATAGTTCTTGAGATGACATTAATAGTATTTTTATGTTAAATTTATTTTATTAAATTATTTAAAAATAAAAAAAATATTTTAAAAGGAAAATTAGGGTGAGAAATGGTCTTAAATTTCATACCTTGTATATATATGATTAAATTTATAACTTATAAGTAAATTTACAACCCTTTTATATAGAAAAAGTTGTTACTACGGTTAAGGTAAAAAACAGTTAACATAAGGGTTAATTTAAAATATAAGTTTCAAAATGATATATAAACATATAAAAAATTTGATTATATGATTATATTAATACCATATAATCATTATCATCAAATAAATTTCATTTTTGATCTATTTTATATGATTTAGACTCAAATCATATTATAATATTTCATGAATTTCTAAAAGTACCCTCTCCTCACTTATGAAAGGACACCCCTATCCTCTCTTCCTCACATATTTTGAGCACTCTACTTCAGTCAATACTAAACCATATACCTTTTTTATAATCCCTCCCAATTTCATAAAGGTCTTAGTTTTGGTCTAACACCGACCTTATAGGGCTCAAGGTGTAAATAAAAGGAGGTTTTCAGAAGAAGAGGTATAACTTTTAACTAAATGTTTTAGCTTTATCTCTTATTATACCTCCTTAAAATATTATATAGGATACAAAGAGTAAATAATTACACTAAAATTGGGGGGGGGAGGGGTTAATTTCTATTTATAAAATAAAATTACTAATTCTCATATCCCCCTTATGTAGGTAAATCAGACGAACTTTCGGTTCGTATTATACTTTCTTAGATAATAAAAGTTTATAATAAATTAAAAATTCAATAAGTAATGATGAATGAAATAAATAAAATCATATAAAAAGTTATAAAAAATATTATAAATAAAATAATAATGACTTAAAAATTATTTATAAAATATTTCTACACTTTAACCTTAAGTGTAATGAAAGTCACAAACCCTGAATTTCAGTATTAATTATTTGTACCTCACTATAAGGTCTATATTTCTTATAATAATAAAGAACTCAATATAATGACCAAACACAACTATGTCCTTCTATCCCTAGAAGCCCTTGATCAGTAGAATCTGACACACCTTTTTCTTTCTATCCTTGAAATCCCTCAATCAGAAAGATCTAACAGACAATTTTAGACACATAAATTAATAAGGCATTTATAAAATATCCTCTCATAGATGCCTTAATAAAAAGTATCTGAAAAAGAATATAGTGAAGAAAACTCAACGCAGCAATATATTACAAACACTTCAAAAGAAATCTAGATAGTATTGGTTGAGATTTTTTCCTCCTTGAATGTTGCTTCTATTTATAGGAAAGTTCCCAATAATAATATCTGCGAATCTAAGAAGGGGTTCCAATAGCCTAAGACAAACTCATTATTTACTTGGAAGGATTATGCTCAACATGTTCATCCAATGCTCATAAATTTCTAAACAATTATAGTATATTTGCATTATATCTTGTTAGAAATTAATTTTTTATTCAGTAAAATAAAATTTATCCATCCAATGAATTTAAAAAATATTTGTCCCATAGTCTTGATATAATTTATCCTGTAGACAACATTATAATTTTGGATTTTAGAATTTATTAAATCTTTTTTTGATTAAACAAGTAATCTTCCATTCGATGTTCCAAAACCTGTACATTCGATTGTGGAAAATAATTTAGTCTACAAAATTATATTTCTCCATAAATAAGAATAGTTTTTATGAATAAACATTCTTAGAACTAGGGAAGAATACAATTTTGTAAAAAATATAAACCTTACAGATATAAATTGTGATTTTTAAAATAAGGTTAGAAAGTCTCGAAATAAGTTTTTTTACAAAAATAATTCTTCAACCATGATGAAATAATAAATTAATAATATTAAATAGACTAAAATGTTATTATGTTAATAACATAACCTATATCCATCCCCTCTTCTATCAAATGAGAAATGAAATCATTATTCATGTGTATGAGGAACTACCACCTCGTGAACCAATATAATTTATTTTTCATAAAATTATATTATGGATGGTTATAATGATGTATTAAATGTATATATATGATATTAATGGAATAATTATCATTATTTAAAGACAATATATCATCAATTTTATTACCTTTCCATGAATTGTTGAATTATAACATTGTTCGTGCATATGAGTGGATTACCACTTCCACGAATCGATGTGATTTGTTTTTCAACACCGCATCACATGGTTACTATATATAAATTATTTAAAGAGATAATATTATATTTATTAAATAACAATAATTATTAAAATATAAAATAATGCTTACCATATTTCTTTTATGTTCATTGAAAAATGGAAATCTTATTAATGAGTATATATGACCTACCGTCTCCATGATTGTAACGTAATTAGTTTTTCATAAACATATTTAATGGTTGGTTTTAAAAGTATAACTAATTTATAAAAATTATAATTATGTTATTATTATATTAGATATTATGGAACAATTACCTTTTTGACTATAATTAACATACCAAAATCATTTTGAAATTATGAACAATACATCCTCGAAAAACTCAAAGTGGACTTAACCGATTAAGTAATTATATAATATACTAAAATAAAATAAATAAATGGTTTAATGATAAGTGATTAATCTATTAATTTTTTTAGGAAATAAAATAACTGATATAATCTTATTATATATGTGTTAAAGGACATAA
Organism: Viscum album; assembly: GCA_963277665.1. NCBI lineage: Eukaryota > Viridiplantae > Streptophyta > Magnoliopsida > Santalales > Viscaceae > Viscum > Viscum album. The sequence continues at coordinate 1,037,622,262 of OY728126.1, forward strand.
ACAACGTGTTTGGACTTGAGGTAAGGGATTTCGTAACAATTTCCCTTCACTGAGACATGTTTTAGTGTTATACACCTAATTTATTTTATTTTGGGTAAATAATAATATTTTACATGTTATATTTTGAATAATTTATAATTAATTATATTTTATGTTAAATTACATGTCAATTAATCCATGGAATTTTGATTCGGAAGTTAGTAAATTAATAAGGGATTTAATCTTAATTTAACTTCATTGAGGAATGTTTTAATATTATACACCTATTTTCATTTATATGGTGTATATAATATTCATTTAAATGTTATATCATTAATCCTGCATACTTTATAGTATTTTATCTTTCAATTCAAATTATTTTATCCATGGGGATTTGACTTAAAAGTTACCAATTGGTTAGAGATTTTATAAATTAATTTCTTTTCATTGGGTTATCTTAATTCTTTATTGAATATATTAAGAAAATTTTATGTGTTTAATTACCTTTGATTGTTTTTCATTGTATGATCACTTGTTTTATTTGGAATTAAAATTTTTACACATAATAAATTCATTGACTAATCCTCATTTTAATATTTTGATATTTGTAAGGGGTTTCTTAACTCAATTTTATTTTATTGGGTCATATCACTTATTTATTGATTATATTATGTCAAGATTATGCGTGAAATGATTTTTTTGATTTTTTTGTATTTAAACTTAATTTTTGTGTGTTTTTATTTGTTACACATAATTGTTCCATTAATTAATTCTAAATTCAATGATATGATCTTTGTAAGGGGTTATCATCTCAAATCATTTTTTTCAGGACATATGGTATACTATAAACCTATATTATTTTATGAGGTGTATACAATGACCCTTCACATAGTATATCATGGTTATTATCATATATTTTTTATTTAATGTTTCATTTTAATTCATTTCTTTCACAAGGATTAAGATTCAAAATTTACCAAAATGGTATGAATTTTTATGATACAATATCATCTTATTTTAGGATTGTTTATGTTCAAAGTTCCTTTAGGAGAGATCATATGATCATATTTTCTGAAATCATATATTTTTTCTTCTCCTTTGGTAATGAAAATGGTTTAAATGTTTAGTTTACATTTCCCCCCTTACTGATTAAAGAAACATCATGAATTTTTTCTATATGTGGTACTGATCTTGTATATTCCTTTAGATGTAGAATATTTCTATTTTATATCCATGTTTTTAAAATGTCTTCAAGAATGTTATTTTTTAAACATAAATTATTTACTAAAATTATTTTACATGGTCATTGAATTTATTTTAAAATTTTTTAAAAGGAAATTTATTAACATTTTCCATGTGGGTTACTTTTGACTCTCTTCAAAAAATCTTGAAAAAAATGTTTATTTTATTAATATTCATGACATGCATAGATTTTCCCACAGCCATAACTGTTATTTACTTTTAAGCTTCCTTTATAAGTTTCCAAGTCATATTTTTAAATATTTGTTTCCTAATATACTGTTTTTTTATTTTTTAAAATTGATTTTTACATTGGAAGGGGTATTGTCTTCAAGAATTTTTTTAATGATATTTTAATGGTATTTCTATTCAACAATGACAAAAATTATAGATTTTACTTATTATTATTTGGGGATATGTTGTAATGATTCTATATTTATTCTTTCTCTATATGAATTATTATTTATTTAAAGTGATTATCATGGAACATATTTCTTTTACATGGTTAAATCAAGATATGAAAGATCTATAGTTATTTTTATGTTGAAAAATGAAAATTTTCATGTGTTATAATTATATTATAGTTCTTGGACTTCTTTTATAATTATGGATGATCTGGATATAGGTCATGATGATGGGTGAGCCTGATATGTATCTAAAATTATATATGTAAATGTATGGAGTTAAATAGTTATAGGTTTCTACTAAGATATTATTGAAATTTATAGGTAGGTTATTCCATTTGTAAGAGTGATATTAAAATGATTTTCCAAGTTACCATCATGTTTCCTTTATACTTGAATCAAGTTATAATGGATCCTTTACTTAAGGATTATCTTCATGTGGCTCATTATTGTTTAATTTTATGACTCATGGATCATGTTAAATCTTTATCCCACATATCATGTTTTATGATCCACGTTTTTATGGGTATTAATCATCCTATTTTATATTCATGCACTTTGATTATGTCATCATACCCTTATGCTCATCTTCTACACACTGATAAAATTTAATAGTTAATGTTAGTGTTTATTCTTACTGAGAATTTAATCTCACCCTTCCTATGTTTCCTTTTCCCCAGGTTGGGAAGAAAGGTTTTAAGTATGTTATACTTAAAATGTTTACAATATGTGAAGAACTTAGTTAGAGATGATGTAGATTTTTAAATTATTTGTGTATGTATCTAAGTTTCATGTAAGAGTTTGTTTTAATTATATTAAAATATAAACCTAAAAGTCCATTGGGTATATAAGTGATCAAATATTTCAGTTTTATGTTATATATTTTTAAGGGTTAGAATTGAGTCATGTTTATTAGTATCAAATCCTTAAAAGTAAATATTATGTTTTAGCACCAGATTTTGGAGTGTGGCTTTGATTCTATTATAGTAGGTATTGGAGGAGGTTTTAGATAAATTTGGATATTATGACATTTTCATGCATGGTTAACTTAAGAGTCATGTATAATATCATGGGTTTATAAGTTTAATATTGATCATATGTTCAAATGAATTGACACCCCCTTTGAGCTTTTAAGTGGTTATATTTTAAATTAATTTATCATATTTTTGGGAGATGTTTTATTGGGTTGAGGTATATGTAACCCTTATGTTTAATGTGAATAATTATTTTGGAATAATAATATTATATTTTTTAGAAATACTTTAAAGTTAAAACCTTATTTAATGTTGAGGTTATTAAGGTTACTTGGGATATAGGGTTATTTATTTATGGAATGATCTAAGATAATCCTTTGGTGATATTGTATAAACTTTGAGGTTAAATGTATTATTTATTCATATGAAGGTTTATAAATTTTTGATTCTATTTTAACTTATTTTAACCATTTTAGTTTGGGTTAATAACTAAAGTTCGGGGGAATAATTTGTTATCTTTTTGTGAATTTTGCGATTCGTTAAAAGTCGATTTTAATGATTCAGTCATGAAAGATTCATCTTTAATACTCATAATTTGGAGAAAAAGGTAACACTATTGTAAAAATTTATTAAAGGTTTAAATTATATTTTTCAAGTCAGTATATTTCCTTATGTTCATAGCCTATAAAGTAAAATAATTTCTCAAATCTTGGAAAAGGATCATGAAACATTTTTTTTATCTTATTACCTTCATTTCTGAAGAATCAATGGTCTTTTTTTAAACCTCATTGATTTATGGTTTTTTGATCATTAAAATTCTAATGATCATTCAATTTCTTATGATCAATTTTATCTATCACTCTTCACAATTATTTGGATGTTATGTTTTCCCTCTATGTCCATATTTTCACTTCCCACTTCTCCTATTTGAAAACCTAGTCAGGTATTATTCTAGAGGAAATTCGTATTTCCATTCACCTATTTTCAAAAGGAAGTTTTATGAGACATTTTTAAAATTTTGGTTTAAAAAAAAATATTTTTTAATATTAAATATGTTTTCCTTTTTTGTTCTTATGTTTTATCTAACACTCCTTAGAATTGATTTTGAAAATGTTACCAACACTTTCCATCAGGCATAAGAAAAATTATGAGGAAAAAATTTTCAAAATGGGGGAAGAAATTATCAACCAATATAATTTTAATATAAGTTATTTTCATGTATTATTAATATTCATTAATTAGGTAATCCATTATAATATTATTATGTAATTTTTTAGTTAAAAGGAAACGACTTTATTTCTAACCAAATTGGGTTTTCAGGGATTATATGGTTTTATTTAAAAGGTTGATTTAAAAAATATATAATTTTATTTTTTAAAAAATTAACTTCATTTTTTAATTCAATATGTACAAATTATCTTTGGATGAATTTTTAATAATTTTTTAAAAAGTTTTATTATTCAATGTATAGTGAAAAATACCGATTTTTATTAAAAACTCTATTTTTTTCAAATATTTACAAAGTCAAATTATATTTTGTATTTGTTTAAATATTTAATTATTTAATTATAATTAAAAATAATCCAATAATTTTTATGTGAATCAACATTATACTTGAATTTGGAATAACAAAATTTCTATACTTAAAAAGATATTTTTCTAAAAAATCAATTTCATCGCATTTTATGAGTTTAATTTTAAATTAAATTATTCCAATTTTTTTAATTGAATTTAAAAAAAATAATTAAATATTTAGAATAAATATGTTCAAATTTTTTAAATAATCCATTTTTATTTTTAATCATTAAGAATAATAACCAAAATAAATATTTTCCACCTCAGTAGGTATAAATCGAGTAATTAAGGTTAAAAATAATATAATAAGGATTAAAAATTACCATAAAACTTTATATTAATATATTTCATGAGTGGGGTTTGAATATAATCATACAATATTCTATGTTATGGAAATTTTGTTCCATTTTTCTCTGAAAATTACTTATATATTATTTTAAGAAAAGAAAAGTAAAAAATGTCACTCTATTGATTTTAAATTTTAATTATACGTTAACATAGAGATAAATTTAAGTTTTGAGTGAATTTTAAAGAAAATTTTGAGAATAATATTTTTTTTATTATGATAATATATTTTTAATTTTTAGTGATGAAATAATTTCATTAAATGCATACAGAACACGTATATAGTGATTGTGCAAGGAGTAGAAAATTAAATTAAATGATTTTAAAAACATAAAAAGTAATATTTTTTGGATTAATTATGATGTCTAATGAATTTTATAGTCAATAATAATATTTTATTTATGATTAAATTTATTACATTTTAATTTCATTTTGGTAATGTTGTTCTCAAAGGAAAATTAGATGAATAGTTCTTAAAATGGAATTAATAGTATTTTATGTTAAATTTATTTTATTAAATTATTTAAAATACTAATTTTTTTAAAAAGGACGAGTAAGATGATAAATTTTCATAAATTTAATATATTTTCCATTTATGAGCTAATTTTTAACTAATAATTAAACTTATATCCCTTTTATATTGAAAACACTATTACCGCGATTAAGGTTAAAAAAAGATAACCAAAGGGTTAATCAAAATGATAAAGTTAAAAATGATATATAAAGCTATAAAAGTTTTATTTTATGATTATATTAATAATATTTAATTATTATATTTTAATCCATTTCATTTTGGAACCATTTTACTTGAATTAGATGCAGGTTTTAGGCGTAGTTGAAGCGCCATTGGTGGGTGTTGAATTAAAATTTATTTTAATTTAGAGTTGTCCGGAACCCCAAGAGAAGATATTTCATGTTAAATTTATAATTAATTTATTTAAATCTCGAATAAATGATTACCTCATATTAGGATCCTTTTTTATGATTTTTTATCTTCCAAAAATACTTTTAGATTATGTTTGTTGCACTGTAAGGATTTAAGTGTAGAATCCCTCTAGTGGTGATCTAAATGTGCTCGTTTGATCTCCAAGAAACGCCAATTCATTTTTTGGTTCTAGTGAAGTGATTCAAATTTCTTATGGTGTTTATATTTATCACTCCAAGATCTTTAGGTATTGAAGGAGTTCTACTCATTACTGAGAATAAGAGTGGAGGAATTCAAGAGAGAGATAGAGAAGTTTGTTGTGAGCAATGATTCTCCATCATCAATTTTTGATTAATCACATAAACTATAGATAAACATCTATTTATAGAGCTATAGTTTAGGTTTAAAAAATATTTAATTGCATTCTATCCCTTATATAATATTATAAGATTTAATAAACCCATTCCATATAATAATAATAATAATAATAATAATAATAATATATTATGGCATGTGATAACTCACGTAATGATAAATATTATTTTACCAGCTTTTAAATTAATATTTATCACTGAATGTGATCTTGGTCCACTTGAACTCTTAATAATTTATTTAATACTTGAATAAATATTTTATTCACTTAAATAAATATTTTATTCACTTAAATAAGTATTTTATTCACAAACCAATGAATAAATACTTATTAAATAGTCAATAAAATAAATAAATATATTTTATTCACAATTTGGTGAGTAAATATTTATTCCATGGTATTGAGAATAATATTTATTCCATTAATAAAATTCAAATATAATTTAATCAAGATTAATGGAAAAACTTTGTGTGTGAGCCTCCATAATTCTTTCTCATTGACATTAGGAAGGTATGCCAAAAGTCAAATATTACTATCTAACAATGGATCCAGTCACCCAAGAGAAATAACTTAATGTTACAATGATGAAAAACACATACGAATTCTCATTGTGTAATATAATCCTTTTGTCTCAATATATCATCAAGAAGGTTGTACATCCATGTCATATACCTATGTGATTGATACATCTTTATTTGACTATATAAAATAAACACAACATTACACCATGGACATGGGATTTAATGTGATGGTTCTACTCCAATAAAAGTGTTGAGACACCAACTCCTATAATGACGAAGGAAAAAATCCTTCCTCAACTTATCCATCAATAACAAGTCACTTGTGATGCACCCAATATATCCAAATTCTCGATGAACTATTATCATCATGATTTACTAAATAAATCTAATCAGATGAGTCATAACATGAATTAATAATAATCATAATGTCTAAGGACCATTACACGCATTCATAGATAGTAATATCCGATGACACCAAAATATTAGGAATTTCTACTAGCGAGACTGTTCACATAATATTCTATATTAAATATTACCAAGTGAGAACTTCATGAGAAGAATCCTCATCCGTTTACATGTAATCACACATAAAAATCTATATGATATGTTCCCTATCATATTACATTATCTGATTGTAGAACTATATTTAAGAGATATCATCATTACATCCTAGGGTTCTTAGCATAGAAGGGAACTCTTTTGACCTTATCAATGCAACAAATACTCCTAGATATTATGAAATCAATGTTATGTAGAAGAATAATCAATATCCGATAATATATTTATATTAATATTCACTTATTTTAATATATATGTAATTTTAAGTAAAAAATTAATTGGTTCTAGGGAACCAACTCTAAAAAACTCCCACTTACACTAAAGCCAACTATTAATGACTGGTTAGTTCTCACATGTTTAAACAAGCTTATAATGAGTGTGGATATAGATAATTGGCCCATCATGTTTCTATGAACATGTTTGAAAAAATAAACATGTATTTTTGTAAAATCTATTTACTACAACTTTAAAATATTGATAAAATCCCTCAAGTAGTAATATAACCAATTATCTTCTTATTCTTCCTATGTAAAAGTCTTGACAACCTAACTAAATCCATAGTTAAATATTGTCATGATAACGATAAAACACTTTCTTTTTGTATAAATCAAATTCAGAATTGGATATTGCTAAACCACTCCTTAAGCTACATCAGAATTCACAACCTACTCATATATTTTAGATATATCTACCACTATCTGTAATTAGTTTTTCTTACATATAGACTTATCATTTTTTATGATACTAGATCAAATTCAACTAAATAGAGAAAAGAATTCAATTCAATTGATCACTATTACTACTTCTCCAAACACTAATAACTCATCTATTTCTAATTTCCAAAGTACTCTCAGATAGTTCTAAATACAAGTCAATGTAGTTATGTTTTATTGGTTTTATATTCATATAATATGCATTATGCATTAGTAATATCAAATTTCAGTACATGTCATAGAACCTGAGATAAATTCCTTACACTTAATCTTGTGAAATTATATTATTCTCAATAATATCTTCTTATGAACATATGTGTTATTCTAGAAGGATTATATTCTAACAAAAATTCAGTCTTGAATTGCTACAACTTGTATTTTTCAATACATAATTAATATATGTACTATAAATAAATTGAGAAAACACATGGATCTATCTTATAGATCTTATTTTATGGAATATGGTTGCTAGTTTTAATTATACTTAAATAAATTTCATTTCTTATTCTTAATAAAATGGTATGAAAAAAAATTTATTTTCCATATGTTATCAATATATCTATCTTGAAAATGAATTGTGATCCCACTGACTATATTGAGACACATGTCACTCATTCGTTTCCAAATGAATATTATATGATCACTATGCATTATTTATTCATAAATGAATTTATGTAATCTATATATCTTATTGGAATTTATTTATGCAACTGAACCTTTTAAGTTATGCCGAGTAGATATATACCATTGGGTCTCCTTTTGGTCGCATCATATAGACATCTACCATAAGGTTTCCTCTAAGTGAGGTTTCCTTGAAAATCAATTTTCCTATATGATGAAATTAAAAAAATTCTTTGAAAAAGTATAATTCAAGAATGATTTTATTCAAAATGACTGGTGTATAGGTTTTATCATAGACAAGACCTTTCCAAAATCTAGCATGCTTCATTGGTACCATGTTGTACCATCCATGTGTAGTTTCTCTTTAATACTCACCAATAATACCAAGTCTTAAAAACTTTTTGAATACAGAGTCCCTGAATCTTGATACATATAGGGAATTAATTGAGTATATATATATATATATATATATAATTTTCAACCTTATCATATTACCATTTACTACTTCATTGTAGGAATATTTATTCAGAAATAGTAATACATGTATCACCCAATGTGGTGTACCTAAACCATCTATTGGGTTATAAATTCCTTTGAAATATATGTCTCTGGAAATACTCCCCCCACTAAGCCATGTGGAGTCCAGTATTCCTATTCTAACTCATGTGCATCCAAAGAATTAACTTTTAGAAGTTATGTCTGCTCCCAATATGTTTAAAGAGATATGATTCCTTTTTGGAAATCTAGTTGATCTTGAATAGATGTTAATATCCCCAGTGACTATTGGATCATTAACATAGATTCACCTTAGCATTTTAATGTTAATTTTTAGTTATGTCTAAATTTTAACAAATGTTGATAAAAAAACTTTTGGTGGTGTCATAACAGATTTATTTCATATCTCAATTGATTTTATATCCATTAGACAATATAGTTGGCATATTGTTAGTCATTTCAATTATATTTTCAAAAAAAGTCTTGGAAGGAATGAAAGAATATTTTCAATATATATATATATATATAAATAGTAATTTATCTTAATTTTACTACCATCACGATATTATTGTATATAAAGAAATGTGAGTTAGGTGAAACATCTTAACCCAATATCCACTTAACCCATACCTTGAGAAGGTAGGTCACATGGCCTCAAGTGCACCTCCACGTACACCAACGACTGTCGATTAGTAGCAAGGGTGTAAAGGTGGTATAGTGAGGAGAATATGCCCTCATATTAGAGTGGAAAAGTGGATGCAAAAGTAAAAATAAAATAGCGGAATCATAATATAAACATACGCTATTTGACTGGACCAGTAACCTGCCATAGCGAAAGAACATATAATAAATATAACAATAATAATTTAAGGAAGCATAAATAACTGAGCGACTGAAATATTATAACAAAATCCAAAAAGGATTAGTCAGATACAAGATCTCATGGCATGTTGATGTACAAAAAGTGGAACATGGTACTAGCATATACAACACGCAATAAAAAACTATAGAAAGAAAAAATACTACTCCACTATAATATCGAGCACATGCTTGGTCCTCTTATTCCATGCTCCAACTACAAGATAATAATATCAAATATCTGTAACAAGGCTCTTGACCTAATCCATACTTACAAACAAGTAAAATACTATGGTACCAAAGGCGAAAAGAGTAGGGTATGTGATAAAATCCCAATAGTCCACCACCAAGGGTTTCTCAAAGTAATCCAAGAAGTGTACATAGAAATAATAGTGTGTCGGTATATGGAATAATAAAAAATGTTGAATAAATAAGTACTAGCCTACTCAGGTTTCTGAAGGACACCTGATGGATCCACCAACTTTACCCATATCTAGAATGAGTGTCTGATCAGTAACTATATATATATAGTAATAATATATATAATATAGTTATATACTATATCCACCCATATAGACTAAGTATGTGTAGACATAAGTATACATATACTTGTAATACCAGGTTCTAGAAAGACCGGGGCATAACCAAATAAACAATAACTAGTCTAAATGAAACTATAAGCTCAAGAAAAAGGGTAAATACCATACATATCATGATGAGTGAGAGACATCATGCTCATAACTCGAGATGGTGGGTGTGTTTTCATGTCAAAACCCAAATAAATAGATGTGGTGTGTCATGACCACCATCCAAATAGTGTGAACGATGTGAGATTCTATACTCAAGACTCAATATAAGGGAGAGTGAAAATCCATGCCCAAACAGTCCATTAACCATCGTACCATGACCAATATCAATATAATAATCATAATAATATTATCCATGAGGCATTACCTCTCATTCATTATACTCATCAAGCCCAAATATAACCAATGGAATCACAATTCAATTAAAGCATTAAACAAAAAATCATAATGATTATCATGGCCTTTCCACCCTTTATAATTAATTTTAATTAAACTATTTATTTTTTAGTCAATCAAACCATCATTAAGACATCAATTCAATATAATCAATCCATTTAATTAATCAAACATGGTAACTCAATTTCATGGTTCAATAGAGCACTCAGGAGGTGCCATTATTAATTAGGAAATCACCTACAAGGGAAATTCAATTTATAAGTAAAGACTAGCACTTAGGAGGTGATTTGGTTCAATATAAATTTATATAATAGATGGAAATTCCAATTACAATCGAATTCGAACACTTAGAAGGAATTCTAGAAATTTAAGCAATTAATTATAAAGTGTAATTTCAAGCTGAAACATCGAAGGGGTGTCCATAAATGAGGTCGACATCCTTTAATTACTTAACAATGATCATAAGGAGTATAATTTGGTGCTTATAAGAATTTATAATCAAATAAATAATTTATAGGAAACACACGGAATAGGTTGGTGTGTGGAACAACGATGCGGCTATGAAAATAACTCTCTTTTAAAGTAAAGTAATGAGACCACATACCTTAGGGATGTTGATGACTACTCTACCAATAGAGGATTCAGATTCTAAATATATTAGAAGAATAATGAATAATTAATCAACACCTTCTAGCTATCCAATGCTTATGATAGATATTGATTCGGAGTCTGGATCAGAGGGATATCAAAATACCTTGGTTGAGGGAGAAAAGTGATCATGAGAGAATAATGGGATTCTATCCACTAGAATAAAGTGGAGGGAAATAAAAATAAGTTTTAAAGATTAATTTATGGAAAATTTTAATTTCTCTATCAAAATAGGGGGCTCATGGTTCATCTCATAATTTCAAAATGACTCCCTGGTGGGCTATTATGCCAGATGTATTAAGTTTGAGTTACAGGGGAAGTGGAATAAAACCCCGAATGGAGGGGAACAATACCTTCCATATAGAAATTGGAGAGGTGTCTGGCCTCCTCTTAGAAAGTTGAGGTGTCCAGTTGAAGTGTGGCTTAGGGCATACACAGTATCACTAAAATCCATCTATGCTTCTATTAAATGGGAAATAAAACCATCGTTAGTGTGTACTTCAGACTACCGCCTCATGAATTGATGTAATTAGTTTTCTATAAAAAACTCTTTAGGTTGGTTATAATTATGGATTTAATGTATATATTTGATATTTATGACCTAATTATCATTCTATAAATATAATTATCTTCTATTTTATTATCTTTACATCCACTGAAAAATGATAACGTCGTTCATGCATACTTGTGAATTACCACCTGCACGAAGCGATGCGATTTGTTTTTCGTAACTGAATCACATGAATGGTATATATAAAGTATTTAAAGATATAATATGATATTTAGGATATAATAATAATTAATTTAATATAAAATAATACATACCCTATTTATTTCTTGTTTATTTTAAAATAGAAACATTACTCATGCGTACATACGAACTACCATCTCCATGATTGTAACATAATTAATTTTTCATAACCATATATTATGGTTAGTTTTAAATTTATAATTAATTTATAAAAATGATAATTATATCATAGTTATTATTATGGATAATATGGAATAATTACATTTTAACCATGGTCAACATACCAAAGTCGTTTTGAAATTATGATCCAAACATCCTCAAAACTCCTAAAGTGGGATTAACCGATTATATAATAAAATATAAAAATAAAATAAATGAAATAAATTATATAATGAAAATTAATTAAACCTATAAACTTTTATAAAGAAATAAAATAATTTATATATTTTTATTTTACAAGTGTCAAAGTACATACATATACAATCTGGACTTGAGGTAAGATATTTCATCTGAGTTTCCCTTCATTGAATCATATTTTAATATTATACACCTAATTTCTTTTATATGGTGTTTATAATAAAATTTTACATGTTATATAATGAATCATTTAAAATCCATGGTATTTTATGTTACACTCTTTATTAATTATACCAAGGGATTTTGATTCGGTACTAAATCCAGTAATGGATTTCATCTCAATTTCACTTTATTGTGACATGTTTTAATATTATACACTTTCTTTCCTTTATATGGTGCATATAATACCATTTTAAATTTTATGTCATGAATCCTATAGAGTTCATGGTATTTTAAGATTTAATTAAAATTATTTCATTCAAGTGGATTTGAATTGAAAGTTACCAAGTGGTAAGTTATTTCATAACTCAATTTCATTTCTTTGGGTTATATTATAGCTTCATTGACTATATTATGAAATTATTATGTATGTAATAACCTATAATTATTTTATATTTTTTTTAAAATTATTTTATGTGGATTTACATTTGTTACTCATAATAACTTCATTGATTAATCCTCATTTAAATATTATGATCTTTATAAGGGGTTTCTTAACTCAATTTTCTTTCATTGGGTTATATCACTTCTTCAATGATTAAATGATTTAAGGATTATATTGGAATTAAACTTTGTTTGATTTATGTTTTATTTCTAATTTTTTATGGATATAATTTTTTTACACACAATCAATCCATTAATTAATTCTCAATTCAATGATATGATCTTTACAAGTATTTATCATCTCAAATTATCATGTTTGGGAACTTTATTTTGTTATGGAACTATATTATTTTTTGAGGTGTATATAATGAACCTTGACATGTTATATCATACATATTTTTAAATTCATGTTATTAAATGTTTCATTTGAATTCATTTCTTTTGTGGGATTAAGGTTAAAAAGTTACCAAAATGGTAAGGATTTTTATGATATGATCACACCTTATTTTGAGATTTTATATATTCAAAGTTCCTTTATGAGGGATCTTATACAATTATTTTCTTAAACCAAATATATTTTATTATACTTTAGTTATAAATTTATATTAAATTTTTAGTTTCTATTTCATCCCTCATTGATTAAATAATCATCAAGAAAGTTGTTTCTAATTGATACTGATTATATATCTTCTTTTTTATCATAAATATTTTCATCCATATCTAAGTTTTTTAAAATATTTTGAAGAATGTTTTTTATAAACATAATTGATTTCCTAAAGTTATTTTACATGTTATTTTACATCCATTTAAATGGTGTTAAATGTAAATTTCTTAAATTTTTTCGCATGGGCCACTTTTGACTCTCTTCAAAAAATTATGAAAAGAATGTTTGTTTTTAGCATTCCTTAAATGAATGGATTTTAATTCCATAATAAATGTTATTTTCATTGAATATTCCTTTATATGTTTCTAATTTATATTTTCAATGAATACGTTTTCCCAGTATATTGTATATTTTTAGTTTTTTAAATTTATTTTCAAAGAGAAAAGGGTATTTTCATAGAGAATGTATCTAATGATATTTTAATGATATTTATCTTCATTAATGAAAAAACCTTTATTTTACTTATTCTTAATTGTGGATATATTGTAATTATTCCATATTTATTCATTATTAAGAAGTATTGTGATTTTTTCAAAGTGATTATCATGGAACCCATTTCTTTTCCAAATGTAAATCATGATATAAAAGAACAATGATCAATGTTATGTTGGAAAATTAAATCTTTCAGGTTTCATGGTTATGTTATGGTTATTATAATTTTTTTATGATGAAGGGTGAGCCCAATATAGATCATGATGAAGGGTGAGCTTGATACAACTCTCTAATGCATTGAATAAAGGGATGGATTTAACAAATTATTGGTTTATCTTAATGGATTATTGGAATTTACCAGCCAAGTTATTCATTCTGTTAGAGTGATATGAAAATGTTTTTATAAGTTATCAACATGTTTTCTTTATTCTTGAATCATGTTCTAATGGATCCTTTACTTATGGATTATTTTCATGTAGATCATGATTGTTGACTTATATGACACATGTCTTATATTAAGTATTTATTCCATGTCTCATGTTTTATGATCCTCATTTTGATAGGCATAAATTATCTTATGTTTTGTTCATGTGATTTTATTTTTTCATCTTACCATTATTCTCATATTATGTTCACTGATGGAATTCAATTGTTATTACTTATGTTTATCCATACTGGTAATTTTAGATCACCCTTCTTATGTTTCCTTTTCCCTAGCTTGTGAATAAATATTCTAAGTATTTTATTCATAATAAGGTTACTATATTTGAAGAACATAGTTACAGATGTTTTATATTTTTATAAATGAGTTGTTTATGTATCTAAGTTGTGATGTAAGAGTTTTTCCAAATTTTTAAAACTCTAAACCTAAAATTCCCTTGGGTATGTAAGTGATCTAATATTTCCATTTTATGTAATATGTTTTAAGGGTTAAAATTAGGTCATGTTTATTATTATCAAAGAAATAAATATAAATTTTATGTTTAGAACCATATTTGGGAGTGTGGGTTTGGCGATGTTATATTAGAGAATGTTTTCATGTGGTTGTGATAATAGGATTTGAATCCAGATATATAGTAGTATGTAGTCATTAGAGGTGATTGGCGATAAAATTTTGAATGTTTGAGGAATCATAAATGGAACACAATGTATAACCAATTATCATATACTGTGTTAGAAGAAGTAAAAACCATGTACTTTTCTGTATTGAGTGTATTTTATATCTTCCTATGCGAGTATTAGAATTAGACATGGAAATATATTATTTGGTACATTATTCTTATTAGAATGAATTCATGTGATTCTATTATTTATTTTAGGTTTTTATGATGTGTTATGTTTAATTTGAGTATATTATCTCTATAGAGGCAATGAGAGGGTTTTGGAAAGGAGTTAGTAGTATAGATGAGATTTTTAATACCTTAAAAACACACTTAATTTAGGGTATAGGTCAACAAAACGTATTATAGAGTTAGTAATCCCTCATATATTTGATTGTAGTCCTCAATTTCAATCACGGGGTTTGGTACAACCTAATGTGGATGTGCACAGGTCCCCTATATAATAGACTAATTTTAAGTTATATAGAGTATATCAGGGCATAAGTACTCTATATATAGAGTTTATACTCCTCTATGTGTTGGGGTGAGGGTCCTACATAGGGGTTGATACTCCCTTGATTGATGCACCTTTTTCTCAATTATTTATGGTTCCACAACTATGAATTTAGATAGGTGATGTGGAAGTTATGAGAATTGATTTTTTTAAGTGTTATGGGTTTTATGACATTATAGGTATCTCAGGTTTTCAATGGTGTATGATTACTATAGATTTAGGTTATAAAATTGGTACTTCACTACATTATTAGATGTATTAATACTTTAAGTAATTTTTGTTCCTTTATTTCATTTTCCCTCTATCTTAGGTTTAGATTTGAATTTTCATTTCAATCATTTCTTATGTTTTTAGGGTGACTTACTAGGTATGTTTATACACACCCATACATGGGTGTTTTACTCACACATGTTGTGTTCAATGAAGATGAAAAAAAATTTGGTGGTGATTACCAAGGACATAGAGTTGGAGTAAGAAATTAGCAGTTCTTAGTAGTGTTGGTCACTGATGGTGTTCATGTTTGGAGATGGTGTAACATAAAGTTTTCTATTTCTAGTAGATCTAAGTTAATAATGACCATGGGATACATAGGATTTAGTTTTTTTCTTTATTTAAAGAGTTTAATTTGTTATATTATTATGGGTATTAGAAATTTTCACATTCATGTTTCTCTAATATTGGTTATTATATTAATATTGTCATTGGATATGTTATTTTCAAATACATTTGGTTTTGTTTAAGTTTATTAGTTTACATCCTCCAATGTAACGGCCCGAGATTTTGAATCCTTTAAATTAATACTATCTTCAATAGCCCATGCAACACCAAACTAACTCAATACCCAAGTAAAACGAACTATGGAATATTAAAATTACATGAATAATGTAATCATTACTAAATAAAAAGATAAAAATTAATAAAAATTAATAAAAAATATTATTTGATTAGTATTTTAAATATAATTCCATTCAAAGAACCATTTTAAATAAAGGGGTATAATATATTACTTTAATAAATTAAATTGACAAAATTTAAAATTTTATTATAATATGTGATATATATATAAATATTTTAAATTATCATTTCAATATTAAACTATTTTATAAATGTATATGAAATAAGATTAAATACATATGAAGTTTAAGATGTCATTTTTCAATAAAAACATTTATTATTTATATTTTATATTTTTATTTAAATAACTAAATATATAAATTAATGATTTAAATTAAAAAAAAATAAATTCATTTTTTAATTTAGTATATCAAAACTAGTTTAGGGTTAATTTTTAATATTTTTTTAAAAAATTGGTTTTTATGTGAATAGTGAAAAAATAAAATTTTTACAAATAACATGACTTGTGACATTATTAGTATAAATTTTGGAATTAGAAACTCTTGAAATAATTTTATGAGACCAAATATGTATATTATAAGTGAATTTATAATTTTAAAAATCTTTTTTTGTAAGACCCTAAAATTTTAAAAGAAGAACATTATATTCGATGATGTATATGACATGGAACATCGAGATTAAATGACCCAAGAAATATTATTATTTAAATATGACCTTTATAACCTAGCCATTAAATTTGATGGTATGAATATTATTGGCAGATTTATGAAATATATATAAATTTCCTACTCTATAAAAATGTATTTATAAATTATTAGAATATAATCGCCCAAATTTTAGTAAAGTCATTTTATTCTTCAAAAACACATTTTCTTCAAAAACGACCTTTATTTATTTTTGTGAGAAAATATTATAATTAATTTTTGAATGTTTTAGAAAATATATTTGATAAAAATAAGTTAATTGTTTAAATCATAATATGAAAACTATATTTGGGTGAATTCTTAATAAATATTGAAAATACTACTTTTTATAGAAGTGTTTTTAAATGCATAACAACTTTCCATTTTAATTAATTAAAATACTCCTGAATAATGAATAATTTAGATAAAATGTATAGATTATATATATAAATATATTATATTAAATCCATATAATTATGATCACTAGTCATATATTTAATATAAGATCATCTTATACATGAAAAAATGCATTATTTGAAAAACCATTTTTCGACACATTTTTCATATTTACTTTTCAATTAAATTGTGAAACTTATTTGAATTGAATTTGATAAAATAAATTTTATATTTTAAATCATAATAAAAAATATTACGATTTATGTTCAAATTATTTTTTGATCACAATGAATAGTAAAAATAGTAAAAATTTGTTCCTATGGTTATGGGTAAAACAGGTTTACCAGGGGTTATAATAAATAGATAAGGGTTATAATGACCTTATAAATTGTATAATTTATATTATATAGAAATATTTTTGTCATATAATTTCTTTAAATTTCTTATTTTGTATTTATAAGTCCATAGTTATTACCTTTATAATAATTTAAATAAAGAAAAGGAAAAATGTCACTCTTTTCTTTTAAAATCCTCTTATGTGTTAAAAAAGGGATAAAATAAAGTTATGCTCAGTTATAAATATTAATTTACAGGATAAATAAATTTTCATTGTCATGGTAATTTATTTATAATTTTTATTGATGTAATAATTATCCTAAATTCTAAAGCACTGCCAATATAGTAATTATTTAATTTAAATGAAAATAAAATAAATGATTTTAAAAATACAAAACTTAATATAATTTGAATAAATTTCTGTGTTACGATTTTTTTCAGATAATTATAACATTTTATGTATTTTTTAAAGGTATATATTCTAATTCCATACTTGTTTTGATGTTTTTAAATTCAAATTAATGAATAGTTTCAAAATTAACATTAATGATATTTTATAATAAATAATGTTTCATTAAATGAATAAAAATTCTAAAAGTATTATATTTAGCCAATTAAATGTTATATGGTTTATAATATCAACCATGTTTCAATTATTAGCTATTTTTTATTTTATAAGAACTTTCTTGACCCCTAAAGAGTAAAAAACTTTAATATCATGGTAATTGTCAAAAAGGGTAAAAGTGGGTTAAAACAAAAATATAAGGGTAAGAAAATAATATAAAATTGTATTTTTTTATTTTATGATATTATTTTGACCCATAATCATTTATCTTAAAAATATACCATTTGGATCCATTTTTTCATGATAAATAATTTATATTAATTTAATACTTTAAGAAATTCTAAAAGTGGACCACCCCTCACTTATAAAAGGGAACCTCCTTACCTATTTTCCTAACAGTTAATGAGCCTTTTTTCATCCAAGACTCAAAAAAATACATTCTTTATATACCTACCCATGTCCCAGAGGCCTTTTTTATCATAAAACCAACATAGCGAAGCTGTTGGTGTAAACCTTAACGGGTTACCGAAAGAAGAGGTACAATTCTTAATCAAACATTTTTATTTTATTTATTTTTCCTCCTTAAAATATTATTCAAACATTATGATATAATAAAAAAATTATCTCTTATATACTGATATGTTTTTATGTTAATTTAATACCCCATAGCTATCTCTTATTTTATCAAATGAGAAACAAAACCATCATTTGTTTGTACGATGAACTACGACCTTACAAACTGATGTAATTCATTTTTCATCCCCACTGATCATGGGTTATTTTAATTATGTCTAATATATATATATATATTATATTAATTCAATATTTTCTTTATATAAATATAATATATCATATAATTTCATATATTTCCCTTTATCTAAATATAATAATGTTGTTTAGGCGTACATGTGGATTATCACCTCCATAGAGTGATGTGATTAATTTTTTGTAACAACATAACATGAAGGCTATATATAAGTTTATTTAAATAAATAATAGGATATTTATGTTATAATTAACACTATTAAAAGGTAAAATAATACTTATGTTCTTGCCATAATGATCATTGAAAAATGGAAATGTAACTCATGTGTACATATGGATTATAATCTCTACGATTGTAAAGTAGTTCATTTTTCATAACCATAATTCATGGTTTATTTAAAAAGTATAATTTATGTATAAAAATTATAATTATTTAATTATTATTATTCTGGATATGATGGGACAATTATCTCTTTTACCATAATCAAACTACCAAATTCATTCTGGACATATGAAATTAATACCATCAAAATGTTTAACATGAACATAATTGATTAAGTAGTTAAATAAAAAATAATATTGAATAAAATAAAATGAAAAATAAAATTGATTTTTTTCTTAAGAAAGTAAATAATTAACATAGGTTTATTATCAAGAAAGATAAAAAATGTACATGATGAGTTTGATATGAAGTATAAGATTTCATCTCAATTTTCCTTCATTGAGGCATATTTTAATGTTATATAAGTAATTTATTTTATGTAGTGTATATACATATAATTTCACATTTTAAATCATTAATAATTCATAATTAATTATATTTTAAGATTTGTTTCAATTTCTTTCATCCAATGGGATTTAACTTTAAGGTTACCAAGTGGTAAATGTTTTATATCTCAATTTTCATTCACTGGGTTATATCACTTCTTCATTGATTATATTATATCAATATTATGCATAAAATGGTTTTTTATGTAATATTTCCACTTGTTTTGAATGGATTTAAATTTGTTACACATAATCAATTCATTAATTAATCATCACTTCAATGTTATGATCATTATAAGAGTTTTTTTGTGTCAAATTTTTTTCTTTGGGACATATGTTATGTTTTACACCTGTATTATTTTATGAGGAGTATATAATACACTATTTGATAATTTATATCATTAATATATTTATATTAATGTTATTTAGCATTCATTTGTAGTTATTTATTTCACAAGGGTTGTGATTTGAAAGTTAATAAAGCAGTAAGGGTATATTTCACAATCACACCATTATTTGAGATTGTTTATGTTTAAGACTCCACTGGGGGAACTATATGAAATTTATATCTTAAAAAAATACATTTCATTATCCTATGTTTATTTTTGAAAATCATAATTTTAGTTTAATTATCCTCATTTATGTACGCAAAATATTAGATTTTTTTAAAGAAAAATAGATTTTATTTCCTCTTTAGTTAGAAATATTTTCTTTCATGCCCAGGTTTTCTATTTTTTTCAATAATATTTTTAATATTCTCCAATTATTTTTTAAAGAAAATTTACCCATGTTTTACATTTTAAAAATTGTTAAGAAAAATATTTCAGTCTCTTTCCAAACGAGGTACTTTTGGCTTTTCTTATAAAAATTTGAAATGAATCTTTGATCTAACATACTCAACATAAACAAAATTTCCTTCCATCATGACCAACTAATGATTATATGCTTCCTTTAAAATTTTATAAGGTTATTTTTAGGAAAAATATTTTCCCTGATATTCTATAAATTTTAATTTTTTAAAAGTTATTTTCAAATAGAAAATGGTATTTACATCAAGAATGATTTTAATAATATTTTTATAATATTTTCATTCATAAATGACCAAAACCCATTATTTTAATTATTATTCAATAGGGATATGTTGTAATGATAACATACTTATTCTATATATGGATGGTTCATAATCAATTTGATTAGGGTAAATTTAACATTTCATATGATGGTTTTAGTATATGAATGTTTATATTGATTTTTTATTGATTTTTTATTCCCCCCTTTAAAATCATGAATGCATTAAACATATTAAGTGATGGTAGAAGCCTGATATAGCCCCCAAATTCATCAGTATGTCTCATGAGATAAACTAGTTTGAGTATTTGGCAAAGGTCTTTCCCATTTATGTAATATGTCTTGGTATGTGGATTTGATAGTCTGTTTATGATATCCAACATTATGCATTCCATCATTATCAGATTAATTATTGATTTCCATGTTATTATTTGAATAGTTTTGATATCTATGTATAATTTTCAAGCTTATGTGATTAGTTATAAGACATTATTTGATCATAATTTATTCCTTCCATATTATTCTTCATGCTCAAGTTTTGATTAAATAACATGTGTTTTTAGTTATTTACCTTGCTATATTGATTATGAATTATTTAATCACAATAGTTTCCACTGTACGTAACCTTTATAGAGAATTCTATCTCACCCATTATTCTCTTTAATTTCCCTAGGATATGAAAAAGTAATCTTTGAACAAGTTTAAGGATTAAGAATATTTACTTTTACGGTATTTTATTTTTTAATGTTTTTAAATATAATGTGAGATTCAAGTATATATATAGTTTACAGAGACTAAACAACTATTTGGTCCTTTAGGATGAAATCTCTTGTATGTAGTTCCAATATAATAGAGTAACCACCAACTCTGGGATACTAGGTTTAGTGTTTTTATAACTGGTATCAGTAGAAGTTTATTAGAAACCTTGGGAACTATATTTAATAAAACATAGAGTAGGGAACATGACCCCATGATTGAATCAGTAGATGGTCACCAAATACACTAAGTTTATGATATATGTGAGGTTAATTTAATATCTTTATTTACCACCATGGTTTAATAAGACTAAGGTTCATTTCAATTTTTATGTAATAGATACCCCTTTTGAGGTTTTATGTGACGAGAGTTTAACATTATTTAGGATATTTTGGGAGACATTTATTTGAATACAACCCTTTTGTTTAGTATATGTTTTAGTGAGAAGGTTATTTGGGAAATAATGAATTTTTTGGAAATAAGTTTAAATTTATTGATAAACATTAGGGTTTATATGATCATTAATATTAAGTTGATAATAATCAATTAAGATTTTTTTATTTTTTAAAAAACATTCATATATAATTTTTTTTGGAAAAAAAGTGTTTTGATGAAAAATGTTATTTTTGAGGACGTTCATCATATTTTTTGGGAATTTTATATGAATTATATTAACATATTTTTAGGATAAGAACAACCCACATGCCGGGAAACAACCTATCACATACTACTAGGCCACAGGTCTTGAACCCATAACTGAAGAGAGAAAAGGCTGCAATGCCTATTACTGGTATACATGATATACTAAATAATATTATTTTTTTACTTAAATAGTTTTATAGATAAATATTAATTTCATTTTTGGAAACATATTATAGTATCATATCTTGTTGATTTTTAGGTGATTAATGATATTTTGGGTGATGTTTTATTAGTTTTAGGAATAGATAAACATTAGGTTTAAAATAAGGGATTATTTTGGAAGAATGTTATTTCATTTTTAGTGGTGTATGCTGAATGGTTTGAGAAAACATTTCAGGTTAAAACATTCTTTATTATTAAGGTTATTTATGTTATTTTAGATATTGGACTATTTATTTAAGTAATTATCCATGTTAAAATTTTGGTTTTACTATTGAATTTTGGGGATTAATGTATGAAGGTTTATTCATTTTTGATATTATCTTACATTGTGATAAACATTTTTGTTTTATTAAAGATATAAGGAATAGGTTATTATTATTTTATGCATGAAATTATCTATTATAAGTTAACATTAGTGCTCCTGGAACAAAAAAATAATCTTGGATATTCATTTTTTCGAGTAATAAATGAAGTATAAATTGATCGAAGCACAACCAAATGATGACTTTTTTTTATGAAATAAAAATATATTAGATATATATATTTTATGGTGTTCTCTATCTTGATAGTGAAATAATAGATATTTTTTTGAAAATGATCTTGAAATAAAATTTATACATTTAACTTTATTTTGGATGAATCAATGGTCTTTTCACCCATTAAAGATTTATGGATTTTTGTTCATTAACTTTCTCTTGATCATTCAATTTATTTTGATAAATAATCACTATCACTCTCCCTAATTTTTTGGGAATTATAATTTTATCATATGTCTATATTTTCACACTAATTTTTTCATTCCTATAAACCTAGTTATGTTTTATTCTAAATGACTATCATACTTTCCTTTCTCTCTTATTAAGAGAAAGTTTTATTAACCCTTTCACGATGATAGTTTTTAGTAAAGGTATTTTCAATTATCAATCCATTAATTTCTATGTGCATTTTCAAATAATGAGGACACAATTTATTAATGGTAGGGAGAATGTGACACCTTTATATTTTAAATTAATAACATTATGTTCAATGGAATTTATGATGTGCAACAACAAGATTAAACGACCTGTGAAATATTATTATTCAAATATGGACTTTATAACCTAACTGTAAAATTTGTGGGTATGAATAGGATTACCATATTTATAAAATATATATAAAGTTCATAATAAATATAAATTTATTGATAAATACATAGTATATAAGCATTAAAATTTTAGTAAATTAATTTTATTCTTTAATACACTTTTCCCTAAAAAATATTTTATTTCTTTTTGAGAGAAAATATTATAATTAATTTATTGAAATTTTAGAAAATGTATTTAATAAAAATAATTTCAATTTTGAAATAATCACATGAAAATCCACATAGTGTGGATTTTTTTGACTTTTCATAATTTATTTTTATTTTTTAATAAATAGGGAAAATATTATATTTTATTGGAAACTGTTTCTTAATGCATAATGAATTTCCATTTTAATTAATTAAAATAATATTTAATAATGAATACTTTAAATGAAATTTATGGATTATATATCTAAATATATGAATTTAAATCCATATAATGATTATCACTAGTCATATAGTTAATGTAATATCATCTTATACTTGAAAAATAAATTCATTGAAAGACTATTTTCAACACATTTTTAGGCTTTATTTTTAAATTAAATTCTACCAATTATGTGATTTAATTTGATAAAATTTATTTCATATTTTGGGTCATCATAATTAATATTAGGTAAAAATTTTAACTTAATTTTTGGTCATAATGATTTGAAAGAACCATAAATTTTTTTTACCATAGTTATGAGTAAAATAGGGTTTTCATGGGTTAAACTAAAGAGATATGGGGTATAATGTCCTATAAACATGTATAATTTCTATTTTCTAGCCATATTTCAACTCTATCTCATATAATATATCTAAATTTTTTATTATGGATCCATATGTTTATGGTTATGACCTTTTTAATAATTGTTATAGAGAAAAGGACAATTGCCACTCTCTTACTTTTAAAAACCTCTTATGTGTTAACATAGTGGTAAAAAGGAGGTATATTCGGTTATAAATATTCATTTGAAGTATAAATAATTTTTTTACCATGTTAATTCATTTTTATTTTTTAGTTATGAAATAAGTATGTTAAATACATACGCAACGCCGATGTGGTAATTATTCAATTAAAAGGAAAACAAAATAAATGATTTTAGAAATATTAAAAGTAATATATTTTGAATAAGTTTTTATGTTACATAAGTTGTTTAAATAATTATAACATTTTAGGAAAGTGTGAAAGGTATATATTCTAATTCCATCATTGTATTAATGTTTTTAAAGTAAAATTAAATGAATAATATTTGAATTGACATTAATGATATTCTATAATAAATAACGATTTATTAAATGATTTAAATTTCATAAAAAATTATATTCATCCAAATATATGGGTATGATCCATAATATCAACCCTATTCCATTTATGCTCCATTTTTTTCTTTATAGGGACTTTTTTGACACCTAAATAGTAAAAAAAAATCAATACAAAGTAATTGTAAAAAAGGGTTAGTGCCCTACTACAACTTGGACTTTTATCAGTGCTAAAAACTAACATTAACAGTGCTAGAAAAGAACTATTAATGTTGACATAGATAGGGGGGGGGGGGGGTCCCCTTTATTAATTCTCCAAAAAGCGCTGATAAATGTGGCCTTTATCGGCGCTAAAAAAAGCGCTGATAAAGGGGGTCCTTTATCAGCGCTTTTTTAGCACCGATAATGGGGGGAATTTATCAGCGCTATCTTGAGCATTGATAATGGGGACCTTTATGAGCACTCTTTTAGCATTGTTAAAGGAATCCTTTATCAGCGCTCAAAAAAGTGCTGATAAAGGAACCTGCCCCTGCACCTGCACAACCATCACCTGCACTCCTGCACACATGCACAAAATAACACCTGCACACGAACCAAGAACCGAAAGATGACACAACGCACACAATATTTTGACAAACAATTCTATATACATTTACTTAACATCATGAATACAAAAAAACACACTACTATATAAATTTCCAACAATGTTTTACATGGTTAAAATCACAATTATCCAACAACAATTATAAACATTAATGTTTCATCCTATGATATCTGGGATCCCCTATAAATTTTTTTTGTCCATGGTATTTGTTGATGAACAAAGAATCTAAACTCAAGGAAAAAATCCACCTATATAAGAAAACAAATATTATGTGAGTAATACAATAATGATATAAATTAAAACATTAATATGAAAGAATACATTAATATGTAAATGATAAACTCAAATGTTTTCATTCTGATAACAATGAAAGGGAATAATGTAAAATCCAAATGTTTTTGGATGATTTATCTCATTTAATAAATACTGATTCTTTATCTAATGAAAAGATTTACCTGTCACACTATGCGTCAGATTGAGGTGCAGTTGATTCGTACATGTCACAAATGACTCATGGATCATTTTACTAAAGTATCAAAACAATCCGAACGCATTTTCTCGGTTTTCCGAATGTCACTTGTGTTGTTTTCTAAATTTAATGTCAATTTAAAACTGATATCATACACTTTTAGCCACATCGGTCACACCATGCATCGGATTGAGGTGCGGTTGATTCGTATATGTCAAAAATGACTCATGAATCATTTTACTAAAGTATCAAAACAATCCGAATGCGTTTCCTTAGTTTTCCATATGTCACTTCTGTTGTTTTCTAAAGTTAATGTCAATTTGAAACTGATATCAGACACTTTTAGCCATACTAGTTACACCGTGCGTCGGACTGAGGTGCAGTTGATTCGTACACGTCAAAAATGACTCATAGATCATTGTACTAAAGTATCAATACAATCCAAACACGTTTACTCAGTTTTCTGTATGTCACTTGTGTTGTTTTCTAAAGTTAATGTAAATTTGAAACTGATATTAGACACTTTTAGCCGTACCGATCACACCGTGCATCGGATTGAGGTGCGGTTGATTCTTACACATCAAAAATGACTCATGGATTGTTTTACTAAAGTATCAAAACAATCCGAATGCATTTTCTCAGTTTTCCGTATGTCACTTGTGTTGTTTTCTAAAGTTAATGTCAATTTCAAAATGATATCAGACACTTTTAGCTATACCGGTCACACTGTGTGTCAGATTGAGGTGTGGTTCATTCGTACACATCAAAAATGACTCATGGATCATTTACCTAAAGTATAAAAACAATCCAAATACGTTTTCTCGGTTTTCCATATGTCACTTGTGTTGTTTTCTAAAGTTAATGTCAATTTGAAACTGATATTAGACACTTTTAGACATACCAGTCACACCGTGCATCGGATTGAAGTACGCTTGGTTCGTACATGTCAAAAAATGACTCATGGATCGTTTTCCTAAAGTATAAAAACAACCCGAACGCGTTTGATTGGTTTGTCGTTTGTCACTTGTGTTGTTTTCTAAAGTTAATATCAATTTGAAACTGATATAAGAAACTTTTATCCATACCGGTCACCCCATGCATCAGATTGAGGTGTGGTTGATTCTTAAACGTCAAAAATGACTCATGTATCATTGTACTAAAGTATCAAAATAATCCGAATGCGTTTACTCGGTTTTCCGTATGTCACTAATGCTGTTTTCTAAAGATAATGTCAATTTGAAACTGATATCAGACAATTTTAGACATACCGATCACACCATGTGTCGGATTGAGGTGCGGTTGATTCGTAGACATCACAAATGACTCATGGATCATTTTACTAAAGTATCGAAACAATCCGAATGTTTTTTCTCAGTTTTCCATATGTAACTTGTGTTGTTTTCTAAAGTTAATACCAATTTGAAAATGATATCAGACATATTTATCCATACCAGTCACACCATGCGTCGGATTGAGGTGAGGTTGATTCGTACATGTTAAAAATGACTCATATATAATTTTACTAAAGTATCAAAACAATCCGAACATGTTTTCTTGGTTTTCCGTATGTAACTTGTGTTGTTTTCTAAAGTTAATGTCAATTTCAAACTGATATCAAACACTTTTAGCCATACCGATCACACTGTGCGTCAGATTGAGGTTCAGTTGATTCTTTCACGTCACAAATGACTCATGGATCATTTTACTAAAGTATCAAAACAATCCTAATTAGTTTTCTTGGTTTTCCATATGTCACTTGTGTTGTTTTCTAAAGTTAATGTCAATTTGAAACTGATATCAGACACTTTTAGCCATACCGGTCACACTGTGTGTCAGATTGAGGTGTGGTTGATTCGTACACGTCAAAAATGACTCATGTATCATTTTACTAAAGTATCAAAACAATAATAATGAATTTTCTCTGTTTTCCATATGTCACATGTGTTGTTTTCTAAAGTTAATGTCAATTTGAAACTGATATCAGACACTTTTTGCCATACTGGTCACAAAGTGAGTCAGATTAAGGTGCGGTTGATTCATAGACGTCAAAAATGACCCATGGATCATTTTCCTAAATTATCAAAACAATCAAAACGCGTTTTCTTAGTATTCCGTATGTCACTTGTGTAGTTTTCTAAAGTTAATGTCAATTTCAAACTAATATCATACACTTTTAGATATACCGATCACATCCTGTGTCGGATTGAGGTGTAGTTGATTTGTACACGTCACAAATGACACATGGATCGTTTTCCTAAAGTATCAAAACAATCCGAATGTGTTTTCTCGGTATTACATATGTCACTTGTGTTGTTTTCTAAAGTTAATGTCAATTTCAAACTGATATTAGACACTTTTAGCCATACCGGTCACACCGTGCGTCGGATTGAGGTGAGATTGATTCGTACACATCACAAATGACTCATGGATTGTTTTTCTAAAGTAGAAACACAATCCGAACATGTTTTATCGGTATTCCGTATATTAGTAGTTCATAAGAGTCTCTCATTAAGTTATTCTTTACTAGAAATTGAAATCATTTCTAAAACCATTATTCATAATCTAAGGATATGAAACATAAGAAAGGGTGATCATAGATTTTCAATAAGTGTAAATAGTAGAGATATCAATGATCATATAAAGATAATATAAGTAGTAGGAATTCATCTTCATTGTCCTATTTATTTACATTCTTCCATCAGGTACGCTGCCCATTCGTTTCTAAACACATCTATATCATCTTGTGAATATGTGTTTTTGCGACAGTCATAGTAGTACTGAAAAAATATAAATACACAAATGATTAATAATTATTTTAAAAGAACTAGTAATTATTTTCAAAAATACCTCTTTAAGGATGCTAGTTTGTTCATGAAATATGATCACTTTCACAAATTTACAAACATAATAACCGTAGTCCTTTCCGTTTGTTTATTTCAGACACTGCAGAAACATAGAGAATAATAAGTAATCTGTTTTGATATGTATTTGGATAGTTCAATATAATTATATATACCCTTATACTTCTCTATTTGTTGATCTCGTGAGCCTTTTCGTCCTTAGGCCCTGGATTCATTCCAACCTTTAGATGATATTCATACAGCACCCTATTATAATAGAATCCCCATTAAATGATAATATAACTTATACAACTAGATATTTAGTTCTAAAATTTTGGATCTAGTGTATTACAAATTGAAAATCTCTATCATGTGTGGTCATTTTGTTGGATATCCATGCAGTGAATCCAGAAAATAAATCTTTGGAGTATCCAAATTGACTGCAATGAGAATCCAATGCTGCCTAAAAACACAAAAAGGAATAAGTAATGATAGAAATGAAAATATAATTGATATGACTAAAATGTAGAGTTTTACCCCCACAACGCTGGTATTAAAAATATCCTGTCAGTCATAATTTTTCATTGAAATGTTTTGAGCAGGTTTGACATTAATTCAGCCTGAAAATCAGAATCTATTTCTTTTTGTTGTGTAGACATGGTGTGAGGACTAACGAGTCCAAATTTGTGTTCATGGGAAAATCCCTTCAATTGTTTTTTCATATATATGCCTGTGAAAAATATGAAATTTATTTAGCCATAATTATCATATTATATTAGCTTCTGTAAAATCAAATCATGAAAACATACCTCATGTATACATTTATAACTGAGGTGCCTAGCTAGTCATATGTGATTATTTCAGCTACAATATCATCACTAATGAATTCTAATGTTTCCTCTCCATACATATATTTTTCACAAACAATTGTGTGATTATTGCCACCTTTCATTTTCATATCCACATGAGATTGCAATGATATTAAATGTGGATATAGAACGGTCGGGGTGAAGGTGCTCTCAGTAGATCATTTTGATTGATTGGTTGATCCTTTTGAGCGCTCTTTCATTTTAACTCATTCCTTTTGTCCTTATGTAATAACATTCACCAGTTCAACCCTTTTCTAATTAAATTTTAAAGGTTCTGCTTGAAAAATGAATTGGAAATTAATACCTCCTGGTCGACATGTTTTTTTACAAGATTCAACGGCCATGCACCGAATGTTCCAACATCTTTTTCCACCGTATGAATGTCATCATCGTCATTTGGCATAGGTAGCTCAGTGATCCTCTCATGATCTACGTTAATCGACACTTTTACAAGACCGTTTGGAAGTGGTATAAGGTGTAGCGCGTCATTCTGCATATTGAACACCATAGCCCTCACTACAAGGCGATGGGTGGGAGTTGATAGATATAAATCACAGTCATTTTCACCCTGTAGAATATCATTACAAAGAAAGGTATCAGTGTCTATGTGATTAACATTTTATAGAAACAAATATTAGAACATTGATTACCTCTATTAAGTCAGGTCTTTGAGGGGAATGGCTTGCCTCAAAGATGGTGGGGGGTGGGGTGGGATCTTCTCGCACAGGTTGTTCTTGAGTTGTTTCTTCTCTTCGCCTCTCCCCCATCAAAGTTGCTAATAACTCTCCCTGAATTTGGAATTTTTATTCAAGGGTAGATAATCTATCTCTCATCATTTTCATTTCTTTAGTTTGTTCATCCTCTTGTTTTTTTTCTGAAAATATATTCGTGGTGTCACCCCAAAACCTGCACCTCTGATGCGGCCATACTATTCTGGCTGTTTCAAGGCCGCTGAAAGTATGTACTTATCCGGTGCGAGTGTTGTTGATTACTGTGACTATGTTAAATAGAAAATATGGGAAAATAAGTAATCATCATTATGTAATAGTGATTAAAATCAAAACAAATTTATATTATGTCATACTTACACATGTTTCCCACACTTTTTGTGTGTTTTCATCTACCAGTTTTCCCTCTTTATTAACATGAGACTCCTTCCATAGAACATGGCGTGGGATGGAGGTGTCTTGGGATTTTGATTCATCAATCTTTATATAAACAAAGAAACATGGTTAAAGTGTTTTTTTATGTCACATAAAAGTATTACAGTACTTTGAAAATATATACCAATTGTTTTTCAATTGAAGCATACCCCAACCTTACTTTACGGTAGGGGTACGCTAGTTTTGCTGCCCGTTCTTTATTTTCAGCACTCAGTTGCTATTTCATAAATAAAAAACTGTCAATAAATGTGATGAATACAAGAAACATTAAACAAAGTGTTACCAAACACAATGTACCTGAAAAGTATGCTCTGCACGATAGTTGCAAAACGCATCCCACGCTCCTTGGGATATCAAGTGTGCATAAAGAGGAGGTGGGTGCAGCTTGATTTTCCCTTCAGCATATTTCAGATGACATTTCGTTAAAATGGTGAAAAAGCCTCTATGAACCCTTCCTTCTAGTCTTAATACATATTATTTATGCGAGACATCTACTATAAATGCACTCTGCAAGAGATGATGAAGAGTTAGTCAATATTTCAGTATTTTATTTTATTTTATTTTAATAAATTAAATAAATGATATCATAATGTTACCTTAATCTCTTCCCACATTAATGTTTTTATCCCACTGACAACATGGGGCCACAACTCTACATCAATCAGTACATGTTACCGAGTGATGATTCTATTGTAGCTACTAAACATGGCTTTGTTGGGGTTTACATGCTGGCCTCACTTATTCCATCCCACCTCATATTTGATGCCTTTTGCTTTTTCCTTAAGGATTTTGGCTAAAAATGTCAAACTACGGGTCAAATATTTTTTTGTGCCGCCGAGGTGTCATTACCTACCATTTCCTCGGTTTCTGAATCATCATTATGTTCCTACGAAGTGCTAGCATCGACACTAGGACAAGCAACAAAAGGTTGGGAAACCTATTGTACCTCAGTAGTGGGACCAGCAACAACAAGCATAGAAACCTGTTGTACCTCAGCAGTGGGACCAGCTGCAACAGGTTGAGAAACCTGTTGTGTATTGGGATTGGGTGCATCAGCAGGTGTATAAGTCATTATCTGTAGAAGTGGTTTAAAATTTAATCTAGATCACATAAAAGTGGAAAAACATAGATAATAACATAATGTAATACAATCTATATTACAATAAAAAAATAAATGGATTATTAAACTCTCTTTTTTTAAAGGCTGAAGGGATTTGACCCCTCTATCGACTATCTATACCCCTTCATTGTGGTCTCCTCTGACATACAAAACGTCATCTACATTGGGACCACTACAAAATGATTGCGAAGTCCCAATGAAAGGGCCATACTTCGTTGAATTTTCATCTGAACCTTCAGTTGTTTTGGTTGATAACAGAACAATTGACCAATTTCGGTTTGTGGGATCTGGAACATAAAATACTTGCACTGCATGTGATGCCATTATAAACGGTTCGTCTTTCTCCCCTTCCTTACTGAAATTAACTTTCACGAATCCCAATTCATATATTTTAACATCACTCCTATTATCAACCCACATGCATTGAAAAATCAGAACTTGGAATTCTGTATAATCCAACTCTCATATTTGTTTGATGATACCAAAGTACGACATATTTGCATAAATTGGATTTCTGTCCTTAGCACCAGAAACATGCATCACTCTAGCCACAAGTGTAACCCCACTATTCTGCATGGTACTTTCTTCATAATGTTCATTAGTATAAAATGTATAACCATTAACTACATAAGCATTGTAAGATAATACATACACACTTGGTCCTCCGGCTAGCCATCGAAGTCGTTCCAAAATTGACCCTAAATTTTCATCTGACTTCTTAAAAATATGGTCCCAAAACCATCCTATAAACTATCTATTATGTGTATCTGATATCCATTTTTATCCCTAGATGGATTCAAATGCATAAGAATTTATTTTTGGGTTTCTACATATGGGTCAACATCAAAACTATTATGCAAAACATAAAGGTGGGCCTGATCCCATTCTGTAATATTGATTGTGACAACCGGTCTTCCAAAAATTCCTTCACCCTCAAGCCACCCAGTGTGACGAGATTTTGGTAGGCCAATTATTTCCACACCAGATAGGTATTCGGTATAGAATTAAATGGCTTCTTTAACAATATATCACTCCGCAATACAACCCTCTGGCCGACTTGGATTTTTGACATACCCATTCAAAATCATCATATACCATTCAATGAGGTACATCCATCTGTAATGTACAGGACCACATAGTTGAATCTATCTCACTAATTGGACCATAAAATGAACCATCATATCAAAAAATGAAGGCGGGAAGAACATTTATAATTCACATAATATGACGGAAATTTCTCCAAGTCTATAACTTTTTTGCATATAGCTTTGAAGACGAAACACAGTTTTGTTTATGTATGGTGGAAATTCTTGGGAAAAATGCAATTAACACAATAGGAATGAGATCTTTCATCAAAACATGGCAGTCATGTGATTTCATACATTTTAACTTAAAGTCTCTCATTGACATGAGGTTATTGATATTTGAAGAATACCCCTCTGGAACCTTTACGTCATTCAAGAAGTTTCAAAACTGATATCTCTCCTGCCTGGAAAGAGTGTAAGCAGTAGGAGGAAGAAATGTTTGTTTTTCACCCTTCACTGGTGCCAACTCTTCTCGTATTTCCATCACAACCTTGTCCAACCTAGCCTTAATTCCATATTTTGTTTTTCTAGGTATATTTATCAACGTACCGATGACACTATCAAATAAATTTTTTTTATACATGCATAACATCAAGAAAATGTCTGACATACAGACAATTCCAGTATTGTAATTCAAAAAAAAACTGATATATTTTTCTAACCGATTTTCGTAAGGTTTTTCAAAGCCAGTTTACCAAAATTAGTGTCCACATTTTTAACTTTCTCAAAAAATTGATCACCTATTAGTGGAGACGGTGCTGTACGTTCTTCTGAACATCCATCAAATGATGTTATCCTAGATCGGTACTTATGTCGTCGGGGTAGAAATCTGTGATGTCCTAAAAACACGGTTTTTGATGAATGTTTCAACCTAATTGATTGTGTACCTTATTTGTAAAAGGGACACCCTTGAGTTCCTTTAATGCTACATCCTGACAACTTTCCATAATCAGGGAAGTCATTTATCGTCCCGTACAATATGGCTCTCAAAGTGAAATCTTTCTTTTTGTAAGCATCATACGATGTAACACCTGAATCCCACAATAATTTCAAATCTTCGATCAATGGAGCTAAATAAACATAAATATCATTACCAGGTTATTTTTGTCCTGATATAAGCATGGATAACATGATGTATTTTCGTTTCATGCATAACCACAGTGGTAAGTTATAATTTACCAACATAACCGACCATGTACTGTGACTATTGCTTTGAAAACCAAAAGGATTCACTCCATCTGTAGATAACTCAAGATGAATGTTTCTCGACTCATTTCCAAATTCAGGATACTCATGATCAATTCTCTTCCACTTAGGAGAGTCTGTCGGGCGACGTAGTATCCCATCTTTAATTCTTGTATATGCATGCCATGTCAATTGTCCTACAGTCTCTTCACTTCCATATAGGCGCCTAAACCTTAGAATTATTGGAAAGTACCATAAAACTTTAGTAGGACTGGATTTATCTTTCTTGTATTGAGAACCACCACACTTTGGGAGTTATTTAAGTGATTTATGGTCCTTGAGAAACAATATACAATCATTCGGGTAGGTGTGTATTCTTTTATAGATCATACCCATCAAGCATAACATTCATTTGGCATTGTATGTTCGGCTCAGGAGCTTATTATCTTCTAGGAGCATGTCATTCAGGAGAGCAAGTAGTTCCATAAAACTGGCGTCACTCAACCCATTTTCTACTTTCAAATTATACAGCTTCAGTACAGATGATAGTGCTGTATATTTAGTGCAACCAGTATACAATAACGTCTTTTCACAACTTTTTAACTTCTCAAACAATTTTGGGAAATCACGTAGTTCATCTTCGATAGTCCTTATTATTTCCTCAATATAATCATCATCATCATTCACATATGTAATCACATCCTCCATACGATCATCTTCCTTGTTCATTCTTGTAATCATATCAGATGATCTATAAAACACAATGTTATCCCAGCCACTACCTACATTTGTTGTTTCCCCGTGTTTATTCCAACATGTATAACTTTGATCTATTCCGTGACATATCAAGTGTTCTTCCAACTCTTCTCAACTAATTTGTTTTTAATAGCAATAGCGTAAACACAGACAAAGGATTTGAGAAGGGTCACATGCATGATCTTTTGCAAACTTGAGAAACTCTTTCACGCCTTCTTCATACTCTTTTGTCAACTGATTGGAATTCATCCATTATTTATTTATATTCATCCTATTTGAAGTCCAAAGGATGGGTATATAGGTTATAGGAGAAGGAATATGAGTATAATTTAGATAAAAAACAAGATACTTCAAAAATGGTGTGGTTCATGCTCATTAAGAGCAAATCTTTGGTGGTTCTTGGGATTCATCCATTCTCTTCCTCTCTTCAATTCCCCCTGATGAGGGGTTGTTCTTGGGAGTTTTTTATAGTGCGTTAGTGAGTTATTCCCTCATACTTCTTCCATTACTATTATCCTTTATTTCACTATGATTTGGGATGATTCTAACTAGGATTTGTGTGATAATTTCACTATATCATATTCAAATCAATTCAGATGATGTAGATTTTGTTTGTATTTCCTAGAGGCTATCCTCGTATGATGAACGCACCATGTTTTGTGTGGTTTAGGTGGTGTTGTGTTTCCTAGTGATTTTTAAAAGATTATTCCTAATTATATTAAGGTGAATAATTAATTATAAGTTTCTATAATTAATTATTTAGAAATTTTTCATTGAGATTGGGTCTCAATCATTGGTACAAGATTAGATACTGCATGTATAGTCTTGGTTGAGGATGAGTTGATCTTGGTGAGGGGGTTACTCCATTTTTTGAGGTATTTGGACCCTATAATACAAAACCATGTTCCAATTTATGCATGATTGTGCATTCATGCATGAGTATATGTGTTCCAGTGAAAGGGATAAATATCAAGATCAAACTAGGTAAATAAATAGGGTGTTTTTGATCCACCAAGAGATAGAGTGAGGGTTCTATTGAATGTTTGTGATTTTGTGATAATCTAGAGATTATGTCTCCCTGTAGGTGAGGTTTCTAGTTCTGTTTATGAGAGTATTGGGTTTGGTATGAGATTTGTATAGCCTATTTAGGTTTTCTAAGGCTATTTGAGTAGGTATCAGAGTCTTAGGCCTAAAGAAGATGGATAATATAGTTTTATATCTCACATATTATGGGGAACACCCTATTAAGGATATATAAGAGTCATGGTGTGTGTGATGAGTAAGATATTCCATATAGGGATTGGTGAAGTGTGACAAAGAGGATTTCCTCTTTATAATTGGATTAAGAGATCTCCAAGGGTAGATATGATATGGTACCTAAGTTAGGTTCATGGTAATAGTCTGGATGACTTAGAATAGGGTATCCAAGGCTCTTAGTGTGAGTTTCTTAGGATGGTCATTATTTAGTTTTAATGAGTTTTAATGAGTTTTAATGTGGGAATTAGAAGATGATATAGACTAGACTATTGAGGCCTAGATCAAGTATAACATGTGGGTTGTGACATTACCATGTAGAGATGAGTGTGTGTTGGTATCAATGAGTAGAGATGGGTTAGGTTTGTAGAACCCAGTATATTCCCTTATAGGCAGAATTATAATGTTGATAGGTTGGGAATAATTTTCTTGTATAACCAAGATGGTTTTAAGGAGATTATTATGCAAGGATAAATGGATGGTGACTTTTATCATTTATGGTCAGACCGACTAAGAGATTGGGACTTTATATGACTTTTACCTAGTTGAAGTATGATCATCCATGGGGCCCACTTATTGATGATGTGGTTTTGCTAGTATGAGAGGTTGGCTCTCTAGATACCCTCCTTAGATTACTATTTATATGTTTTGTGTCATGAGACAAGATGGATGGCCTTTATTTAAGTGATAAGGTGTTGGTAGGACCCTACTTTGAGTGAGAAGGCATTGGTCAAAGGGGATTGGTGTGTGAATTCCATGTGATCCACCTATTGATGGTGAATTTTGACTTGTGATAGAGGTTAGATATTGTGATTCCCTCCTTAGATCATTTTTTGTATGATAATATGATGTGAGATATATAAATGGGGATCACTTAGTATTGGTTTGGAGTAGTTTTGTGAGAGGTTGTCTATAGATATTCCCTCCTCAAATTGTTTTTTATGTGATGTGATGGTGAGACACAATGTAAGTGAGAGGGGAGAATCTAATATGTTGTGGAATTAGAGGATATGTGAATCACAACCAATGTGAGAGGTTGGTGGAACTGTTATGTTATAAGAAAGGATGTGATATTTAAATTGGTATATGACCCAACCCAGAGAGAGTGGGTAGTGGGCATGAATTGGTAGAAACCCTATTAAGGTTCGTTTTTTTCGAACCCAAGGAGAATAGTGTACAATATAGTGTACAATATAGAACATACTAAACATATGTCTCATCCCGTTGGAATGCCTCACCTGATGACATGAATTCACCAACATGGACGGTTGAAACCCTACCTGGCCTAACTATGGGGTAGTATCCAAAATCAGAAAAAGATCCATACTAAGGGCCACTAGACGGAGTGAAATCCTAATCTAGTGTAACAATTTTTCACAAAAAATACTCTCTCTATTCAGGTTTCTATCACAAGGATATAGTGGAGAGAGATAATCAAGATCAAACAAGTAACGAACTATATATACATGTGTCACACACACATGAATCACACACAATAATCACGCCAAATCATAATTAATCTCAATATTGATAATAAATGAAAACATAATCAATTCATTAAAATTCAATTTTACTAACCTTAATGAGGAGGAACCAATGGCGGAGGAGGAGGAGGCATTGACAACGGAGGCAGCACAGAGGCAGCGCGGAGGCAGCGCGAAGGCAGCGCGGAGGCAGCGCAGAGGCAGTGGAGGCAGCGGAGTAGGCGGAGGAGGAGGAGGAGGAGGAGGAGGAGGCAGAGGTGGTGGAGGAGGAGGAGGCCATGGTGGAGGAGGAGGAGGAGTATGAGCCATGACAGAGGAGGAGGAGGAGGAGCCACGGTGGTGTAGGAGGAGGAGGAGCCATGGCAAAAGGAGTAGGAGGAAGAGAAGTATGCGTTGGCATAGGATAATGAGGCGGCGACCGCGATGGAGGAGGATGAGAAGGAGGCAGCGACGAAGGCGCATGGTAGGGCTTCCGTGAGAGCTTGACAGGGTGTGGGGAGGAGGATCCGCGGAAAGAGGAGGAGGAGGAGAAGTAGGCACCGGAGGAGGAGAATAAGGTAGCGACCGTGGCATAGGAGGAGGAGAAGGAGGTAGCAGTGGAGAGGTGGCAGCGACAGAGGCGTAGGGTAGGGCTTCCGCGAGAGCTTGACAGGGTGCGGGGAGGAGGAGGAGGACCCGATGGAATTTATAAATCCGGTGGGGACCTTTATTAGCACTAGTAAAAAGCCCTGATAAAGGGGGTATTTATCAGCGCTAAAATGAAAAGCACTGATAAATACCCCCTTTATCAGAGATTTTTTAGTGCCGATAAAGGTAGGACTTTATGAACACTTTTTTAGCACTGATAAAAGGTGTCTTTATCAGCGCTTTTCATTTTAGCGCTGATAAAAACCCACTTTATGAGCGCTTTTGTATCGCTGATAAATTCATACTTTATCAGTGCTAATAAAAGTGATGATAAATGTATAAATTTAATAATTTCTTTATATTATTATATATTTATTTAAAATGATATTTATGATAAATATATATATATTTATTAATAATTATAACTCTAAATAAATATATCTTTATTTTTACTGATAAAATTATAAGAAATATAATTATTATATTTATAATCATATAAATATATAAAATAAATATATTAATTATATATATTTAAAAGATTATAAATATATTAAATATATATAGTTAATTATAATTATAATTACAAATGTATTTGAAAGGTATATTTATATATATATATATCATTGAAAATATAATAAAATATATATTTATTTTTGAAATATAATGTAATTTTAATTATAAGTGTACATTTTTTATAACACATATATTATATGGGTAACATAATGAATTATAAATCAATAACACATCAATGTGATATGTAATTATAATCTATAAATTAACATTATTCATGCACATATAT
This sequence comes from Viscum album, assembly GCA_963277665.1. NCBI lineage: Eukaryota > Viridiplantae > Streptophyta > Magnoliopsida > Santalales > Viscaceae > Viscum > Viscum album. The sequence continues at coordinate 1,037,661,573 of OY728126.1, forward strand.
GATCACATAACATATACGGATGATATATTCATTGACCCTAATTCATTGGAAAACACACATATATTCAATAATTTTAATTATACATATATATTAAAAAGTACTATATATTTATAAATAAAACAAATACGTTAAATATAAACAAATATAACAAATATATATATTAAATATAATTAATTAATAAATCTAATAAATATAATGAATTAATAAATCTAATAAATCTTATAAATCTAATAAATATATATTATTAATCTTACAATTATTTAATTATATATATATATATATATATATTTATAACATGTTTTTTATTTAATGTATACAATAAACATTATTTTTGAATATAAATATAATAATTTCATATGAAGTAAAGCGTTGATAAATGAAATCTTTATCAGTGCTAAGAAAAGCGCTGATAAATGTATCATTTATTAGCACTAAAAAAAGCACTGATAAAGGGTACATTTATCAGTGCTTGTTTTAGTGTTGATAATTTCCTACCCCTTTATCAGCACTTTTCCATTAGCGCTGATAAAGACAGGCGCCTGCCTTGCCCAGTTTTGTGGTAGTGGTGGGTTAAAACAAAAGGATAAGGGTAAAAACTAATCTAAACTTGTCAAAATTTTATTGAATGATATAATTTCAATGCATACCATTAATATATTTTAAATATATAATTTGGATGCATTTTTACATGTTAAATAATTTATATTAATGTAATACTTTATGAAATTCCAAAAGTGACCCTCCCCTCACTTATAAGAAAGAACCTACTCTACTAATTTATTCACACTTAAAGTGATATTTTTTGGAAATTACTTGAACAAATACATTAATCAAATCCATCCCCATGTCCTAGAGTCCAATTTTTTATTATAAAGACAACCTAGTGAATATTTTGATGTAAAACTTAAGATTTTATCCGAAGAAGTGGTATAATTCTTAATCAATCATTTTTGTTATCTTTATTCTTACACCTATTTAAAATATTATTCAACCATGATGATATAATAAAATAATTATATCATATATACTGATTTGTTTTATGTTAATATAATACCCTATATTAATATTATATTCCATCAAATTGGAAACAAAACCGTCGTTTGTGTGTATGGCGAACTACCGCCTCACAAACTGAGGCAATTTTTTTTCCATCAACACTACTCACTACTATTTTTAATGATAGATAATATATATATATATGATATATTTGACATATTTGTCATTATTTAATGATAAAATATCATTTAATTTCTTACCTTTCATTTCATTTAAAAATGATAACATTGTTCGTGAATACGAATGGATTACCACCTCCACACATCGATGTGATTCCTTTTTTTATAACCACATCACATGACTACTATATACAAGTGAATTTAAAATAATAATATTATATTTATGTTATAATTATAATTCTAGAGAGTAAAAATAATACTTATGTTCTTTCCATAATGATTGTTGAAATATAGAAATGTTACTCATATGTATGTACAACTTACGGTCTCGATGATTGTAACATAGTTTATTTTTCATACCCATACTTCATAGTTGGTTAAAAAAGAATAATTTATTTATAAAAATTATAATTATTTTTTTATTATTATTTTAGATATTATAGAACAATGGCCACATTTTACCATAATCAAACTATCAAAGTCATTTTTGGATATATGAACTGAATACCATTAAAATGTCTTACATGAAATTAATGGATTAAGTAATTAAATATAAGATGGTATTGAATAAAATAAAATGAATAATAAACATGAATATTTTTATTAAGAAAGTATATAATTATAAAATTTTTATTATTTAGGAAGTTAAAGAATGTAGGTGATGAGTCCGACCTAAGGTAAGGGATTTCATCTCAATTTCCCCTCATCGAGGCATATTTTAATTTTATACACATATTTTTTTACATGGTATATATACTGACCATTTTACATGTTATATCATGATTTCTTCATACTTCATAAAATTTTAAGTTTCAATACAATTTATTTTATCCAAAGGTATTTGACTTGAATTTTACCAAGTGGTAAGTGCTTTATAACTCAATTTTCATTCATTGGGTTATATCACTTCTTTATTGATTATATTATTTAAATATTATGTATAAAATTGATTTTGTTTGATTTAGGTTTTATTTACAATATTTGTGTGTGGATTTACATTTGTTACAAATAATCAATTTATTGATTAATTCTCACTTCAATGTTATGGTCATTGTTAGGGTTATTTATCTCAAATTGTCATCTTTGGGACATATTTTATGGTATACACCTTCTTTATTTTATAAGGTGTATCTAATAATACATGCCTTTGATAACTTATATCATGAATATATTTATATTCATGGTATTTTATTTTCATTTGATTTTATTTTCTTCACGGGGGTTATGATTTGAAAGTTACCAAAGTGGAGAGAGTTTATTTCACAATCTCATTATTGTTCAAGATTGTTTATGTTTAAGTCTCCATAGAGGGAATTATATGATATTTATTTATTAAACAAAAAATATTTCCTTCTCCTCTAGTTAATTTTTAAAATTGTAAGTTTTCACTTTATTTTTTTCTTTTATATACAAAAAATTTCAAAAAATTATTTTTTGAAAATAGACTTTATTTCCTATTTAGTCAAAAAAATTCTTCCTTGTATATGTTTTCTAAAAGTGTTTTCAATATTGTTCTTAATATTATCCAATTATTTATTAAATAAAATTTACCCATTTTTTAATTTTAAAAAATGATTTAAAAAGAATCTTCCTATCATTTTTCAAATGAGTTATTTTTAACTTTTCTTACAAAATTGTTGAAGGAATGTTTTCTTTAACATACAGAGCATGAACAGAATTTATGACCTTTATGATAACCCAATGCTTTAATGCTTGCTTTACAAGTTTACAAGGTTTTTTTCAAATAAATTTTTCCAACTGTTTTTTAATTTTTATTTTTAAATGTTATTTCCAAATTGAAAAAGGTATTTTCCTTAAGAATGTTTTCAATGATCTTTTTATATTATTTCCATTCATAAATGTAAATAACCTTTTATGTTACATATTATCCACTAGAGATATATTCTAATGATGCCATCCTTATTCTTTCTCTATATGGTTAATGATCAGTTTGATTGGAGGAAATATTAACATTTCATATGATAGTTTTCCAATACATATGTTTATATTGAATATGTGTTGATTTTTTATTCAACACTTTCATATGTTGAATGAATTAGACTTAGTAAGCGATGGGAGGGGCCCAGTATAGCCTTTTGATGAATTAGTAGGTCTCATAAGATAATATAGTTTGATTATTTGGACAAGGCCTTACCCATTTATATAATATTTCTTATAATGAGGCCTTGATTGTATGTTTATGATGTCAGAGAATATGTATTCCATTATTATGAGATTAGTTATTTATGACCATGTAATTATTTGAATAGTTATAATATCCAATGATAAGTTTCAAGATCACATGATTAGTTATATGGAATTATTTTATCATCATTTATTACTTCTATATTATTCTTTGTGCTCAAGTTATTGATTAAGTGACATAAATTTTAGGTTATTTATCTTACCATATTAATTATGAATTATTTAATCATGATAACTTCTACTATATGTATCCCTTAAAGAATTTGGGCTCACCTCATATTTTTTCCTTTATTTAGGGAATGAATAAGGAATCCTTGAATAAGTTAATGTATTCATAATATTTACTTTCACTAGGCTGTATTTTTATTTTGATTTCAAATGTAATGTGAGATTCAGGTATATACATTGTTTACCAGGATTACTAAATTATTTAGTCCTTTGGGATGAGATCAATTGTATCCTGTTTTAATTTAATAAAGTAAACCCCATAAATGTGTTACTAGGGTTGGGGTATTTAATATTTTCATTTACAAACCCATATTTTTCATTTTATAACTTACGTTGTATTTTTCAAAAAAAATGTTTTTAATACATTATTTATTTATTATTTTAAAATTAAAATCTATCACTTTAAAAAATGTAATCTTATGAAATGGATTTAAAAATTTTAATCAGTAGGTATAAATTATTTAAAAAGGATAATTTTATTTTTGGGTATAAAGGATAAATTACCTAGGTAAAAATTAGTTACCATGGTGAAAACCGAAATGGTAAATAGGAGTAACTTAAGAGGTAAATAGAATAATATGTTAAATTAATGACTTTAATTAAGTGGTTAATGTGTGTATTAAACTTATATATATATCCCTATATATAATTTCTCAATTTTTAAGACACTTTCTTTAAAACTAACTTCCCATTATTGATAAGTTTTGGGTATTTACAAAAATACCATCCCTCTTCACTTATAAAAAGGGAACTCCTATCCTCCCTTCCCCTCACACTAAAACCCACTTATTTCATCCTAATATATTTAAAAAAACATAAAAAATATTTATATACACCTTAAATAAGTTATTTTATTCTCAAAAGACCATCCCCCAAAGGCTTAACCCTTTTCACAAAGAAGATAATCCAAGAAGTGAGGTATAAGTTCCCAACCTCTCTTTCACATTTCTATTTATTTTTGGGAACTACTTCTAATTAAAATTTCAATAAAAAATCTTAAAATGATAACATGATTATATTTATTATACAGATATGTATTATAAAGATATTACAATAATTGATCACCTTTCCCTTTTCAAGTAATAAAAAAAACGCGAATCTTGCGTACACGCAAACTTCCAGCTCCATGAAGTAACACGTTCATTATCCATCACTACATAATGTGGATGGTTATAATAATTTTTTTAAAGAATAAATATTATATCCATGATATGAATAAGGTTATGGTAATTCAAATTTAATAACATATTAATTATATGAATGGTAAAAAACCATTATAAAATTAATCATCTTAAATAAGAAATCTAAGAAAGAAAAATAAATTATTCATACTATATAATCATTTCACACCCATAAAATACTCTCATAATTATTTATAATTTTTATATATAACACTAACTAACAATAAATAGTATCATTATGCTACTTTTGTAATTATATTTCAACTATACAATCTCACAATCACCCATTAATCATGGAATGTTCTTGTTTAGGTCAGTTTAATAACTTAATTGAACAATGTTATGAATTTATATCCTGGATGACCATGAGAAATTAATCTATTTTATAATAAAATATAAAAATATGTATAATTATTTATTTTTTGTTATGGAAATGTTATATCAATATTTAACTCATTAATTAATAAGACTCCCTTTGTTGGTTATGAATCACTGAAATATGCTAGTTGTCGATTTAATCATTAAAGATAAATAATAAAATACTCATAAAAGGAAGTGAAAAATTTATAAATTATTCTAATTAACCATTTATAGTATCTTTAATGATATTTTAATGTTTAAATATATAAGAAGAATGAATACCTATTCCACTCCTACAAAACTAGTTCAAAATGATCAATATTACTCGAACTAGATATTGAAAATAGGAAAAAACTAACTAACTAACTATATATATATGTATATAATAATTATAAAATTGGATTATAAAAGGTTATATTTATGAATAAGTTTATTTGGTATTTATTTTAAAAAACTAATTTAATTTTTTATGACTTTTTGTGAAAATGCAGAATAAATCAGGACCAAGGTACGAGTTTTCATCTGAAGTTATTCTCTTTGATTTTTTTTTATATTATGCACCTAAATTATTTTATACGGTGTATATAATGCCTAATTGAGATATTATATCTTGAATTAAATTTTATTCATGTAAATTTATGTTTAATTTAAATATCACTATTTCAATATGTTTAGAATTAAATGCTTATCAAGTTATAATGTTTTCTTTGTCTCATTTTCCACTCCATGGGACATGTTTAATAATTTGCATCAGAATTTATTTTATATGGTGTATTCACAAACCAATTTCTTTCACATAAGAAAATATTTTCCATTTTAGGTATTTCTTACCTGAATATTAATTTCAAGATCTCATTTATCCTAAATTTATACTATTTTATATGGTATTTCCTTTATTTATTTAGAAAAACCACTTATCATCATTAGTAGCCACGTTTTTGAAAAAATGTTTTCATAAATAAAAGTATAACATTGGTAAGAATTACCCCCATTATTACCAAGTAATCTTTTCTCCCATGTACATAATTTCTTTCTCACAAATGTTATCCTCTCTTCTTGGGAAAGATAATATGGATTATTTTCTTTGATTCTCATAACTCTCTTTACCACTATTAAAAATGAAAATTTAATTCTATTTTTACATTGTGGGTTATTAAACAATAGTATTTCAAAATATTTGAAATTATTTTCTATTCTTTAAAAATAAAATGATTTATCTTTCACACCAAATTTATTTTGATAATATCAATGTATTTTAAAAGATATATTATTGAAGTTTCTTTTTCGAATTTAAAAGTTTTCAGTGTTTTCAATTAACCCTTTCTTAAAATAGATTTTTATTTTGACCCATAACTTTTTCTTTTTATGATCATGATAATTTTTTTCCAATGACTCTTTATGTTTTTCATTTTTTTGAAAATATAATTCGTTAAATATATCATTTTATATCAAACTTTTCCTATATGTTTTCATGTTTTATAAAAGAAATTATTATTTTATTAGTTTTATAAAAGATTTATTTTAAAATAATTTAAAATGATCAAGGAAATTTAATATTTTAAAAGTATTTTTAAAAAAAAAGTGTTTTCATTTAATTCATTTTTCTTTGACATATATTATACTTGATAAATGATGTTTTTCAAATGTAACCGTCCCAATTATTTCTCTAGATATAATATATTATTTCCTTATATTTTGGAGAAATGATTCATATCTCAATTTATTTTTCCTAATAATTTTCAGTATATAATAATAATTTTTCTTCAAATGCCTTTCCTTTATGAATACCTTAATTTTTATTCTTTTGAGTGAAGGGTGTTCACCAAGATTCCATACAATGATTTATTAGGGAAATTATTATCTATTCAATATTCCATAAATATATATCATGCAAAAACTATATGTTATATTACCTTTATTGAATTGTATATAACTAGAAGGTAACTTATTTTCATTGGATACTTATTTATTTTCCAAAACTATATCATGTTATGATAACTGATGGATTTATTAAAATTTTCTTTATGTGATTCCATTTGAAAAGGATATGAAACCCATTTTCTTTATATGGGTTCTTTATTATATGAGTATGATTTATTTTATATGAAATACAAGTTTATGGTTAATCATTAAGTGATGGGTGAGCCATACATAACCCTCTAATGAATTGGTTAATGCTTTATACCCCATGAGATAATGGTGAAATGAGTAGTGATGTTTTATCCAAAATGGGAAATAGGTAGTGAAGCCTGATTTTTCTAGAGAAACAGGTAAGTGAAGCCTGGTATTCCAATGGAAACATGTGAGTCAAGAATGATCCACTAAGGGAAAGTTGTTTTGATACTTGATCCTCTATGTTAGGATTTCTATTCTTTTAGATGTGTCAAATTCTAAAGTATTCCCTATATCTGCGATATTTGTAATTTTTAGGATGTATTATTATGTTATGACATGATTTATGATGTAAGATTTGTTCAATATAACTTTCATATATATCCGGATTATATATCTATGGTCATCTTATTCTCATTTAAAATCCATGATTACTATCACTTATGTTTAACCTTACTGAGTATCTGAGCTCACCCATTTATTATGTTTCTATTTCTATATGTTATGAAGATAAGAAAAATATGAAATTTATAGAATAGAATATTACATGTAAAATTTATAGGATATGTTTAAGTATTATTATGGATTAAACAGTTGTTTATATAGTGGTAAAAATGTCCCTTAATTTAAAAAAGACACAATTTTTTAAGTTAATGTTTGTAATAATTATTTAAAACTCTAAAACTAAAAGTTATTGGGAATGTATTGTAATGAAGTATTTTATTTATATCTTGTAAATTGATATTCACATATATATGATTCTATAGTTGTTATTAGAGCATGTTTTAGATAACTCCACAGATTAGGATTTTATTAGTAATGGATAATTTAGGAGTTATAAATGAAATCAAAAACTAGATACGTTAAGGTTTATTATAATTTAAAAGGTATAGATAAAACATTAGTTTAGTTGAGGTAATATTTGATATTTTTATAATTAAGATAAGAGGAATTTAGTGAAAAAATTTGGAATAAGTATAAGGGTTAAATGGAAGTGTAGGATGACATCCCAAAGTTTTGGTAAAGTAGATATTGTATAGTTCTCATATCAATTACATACCTATCTTGATACTAGAAAGTGGATGTGGCTGTGGCATAGATTCACCTAGGGGTAATCACCACAAAAAACAATGGTTGAGCATTGATGAAATTTTCACTCTAATGCATGATGAGTGGGAATAAGACTACACTCTTAGATAGACACTCCCAAGGGATATGATTTGGTCAATAACATTCACTTTATTAACCTTTATGACATATTCATTTTCTAATTAATTTAATAGATTAGGTTAAGAAGTATGATAGAACACATTCTTAATGTAACCTAGGTAAAAACAAAATAGTTATATGATGAACTAAGTGTGGAATAATTATGATGAAAGTATCATATGTTGAAATGTATATGTCATTGGAGATGGAATATTGGGATTGAGATTTCATATTAACATCATCATTAATATGTTTTTATTGGATATTATCAAAATCATTTCGGGTTTTAGTATTTTTTTAAAATAGAATAATGATAATGAAGTTAAAAGAGGTCCATATCTAGAAACCACTATGCATTATAATTGAATATGAAAGAATATTTAACTGGTTGAGAATATTTTTATATTACTTATATAATGGAAAATATGAGTTTTCTAATTATACCTAAGGTGGTGAGGATGATATCTTAATTGAAATTAAATTTTGATACTCTTATATATTTTAATTAATGATTGATATTTATTGATGATATTATGGTATATTCTAAATGTTATGTCGATTATGTGAAACATATAATTACTTTTTTTAAATATTTCTACTTTAATGGTTTGGAAATATATTTTAAATGGTATCAATAACCTCGAAATTTGATTTTAATTCAAGGTTCTATTTTGGGGATAAGTATTAAAGAACACATGATTACGTTATGGGAAAATATTAGGTTTAATATATGATTATGGTTAAGGTAATAAAGAGTTGATTGATTTTGAAAAGTTGAGTTAGACAGTATTTATATAGTTGGAATTGATTATTTATTTAATGAAAGAGTGATCCATCATATTTTTGGTGAAGTTTGTCTCATTGTTTGGATCATGATTTATATATAGTCTAGTGTGTGACTTTATGAACCATTTGTTGAAGATAAGAGTTATTTTTTTGAGTAATATATTATTTTTATGTGGTTTAATGTCTTAGATATTCAAATGGTTTTAGGGAAAGAATATTATGGAGAATATATTATTTGGGTATATACAGACAGGGGTACATGATTATATGAATGATTAAGATTGTTTTTGGAAAGATATAAAATATGGTATAGCCTTGGAGAGTAATATAGATTTCATATTAGAAGGTACATTTGAGATGATTTATATTTTAGGAATAACCTCACATATTTTCACCCGTAATTAATAATTAAAACTATGAGGACACAATTTATTTAAAGGGGAATAATTTAATTACCTAAGATTTTTGATCCTTTAAATTAAGTCTATCTTTAATATATTATATCCCACACAACATCAAAATAATGAAGTTCCCAAATAAAAAAACCATAATATTTTAAAATTAAATGAATATTATAGTCATTAGTAGATAAAAATATAATAATCAATTAAAATAATTATATATTATTATTTTATTAATATTTTCAACATGATTTCTTTCGAATAACCATTTTTTAAAAAGAGGGTATATTATATTACCTTAATAAATTAAATTGATTAAATTTAAAATTTTATTATAATAATAAATATTCATATTATTTAAAAATATTATTTAAATATTCATATATTTTGAAATTTATAAGAAATAAGACTAAAGGTAGTTGAAGTTTAAGAAGTTATTTTCAATAAAAATAGTTTTATTTTTGATTTTAAATTTTTATTTAAATAAAAAATCATATAAAATTTAAAATTTTAATTTGATAAAATTTACTTAATTTTTTAAATTAGAATTTGAAAATTATTCAAGAGTTATTTTTTTGGATTTTTCTAAAAAGATTAATTATTTTGTAAATAGGGAAAAATACTGTTTTTTAAATATGACATGAATTTTATGACATTATTAGTGTAAAAGTATGAATTGGAAATTCATAAAACCTATTTATAAGAGAAAATATTTATTTTATAAGTGAATTTATAATTTAAAAAATTTTGGTTTTAATTTACAAACCCTTTTTTGACATTTTATAACTTAAGGTATATTTAAAAAAAATTATTTTTAATACATCTACATTTATTATTTTAAAATTATATTTTATGACTTATATAAATTTAATCTTATTAAATAGATTTAAAAATTTAAATCATTCGGTCCAAATTATAAAAAAATTACTATTTTATTTTTTATGAATAAAGGATAATTTACCTTGTTAAAAACAAGTTAATGCGATGAAAACCAAGATATTAAAAATGAGAAACCAAAGTGGTATGGAACTTAACATGTTACAGAATTGGTCTTAATTATGTTTTGGAGGTATGTATTTACCTTATATATTATCCTCTATATCATATCTCAAAATTTTACCCACTTTCCATGAATGCTACCTTCCATTATTTTTTTGGGTATTAACAAAAATGATAGCCTTGTTCACTTATAAAAGGGGAACTCATCTCCTCAACTACCCTCACAAAACATCTGGATTAGTTTAGAAAAAAAATTTACTAACACAATCCTAAAAATTATGAGACATCTTAAATAGTTTCTTTGATCTCAAAATACCATCCCTCGAAGGCTTAACCCCTTACCAAAGGAGATGATCCAAGAATTGAGGTATAAGCTCCCAAAATCTCTTTCTCATTTATATTTATTGTTCAATCCTTATTCAGACCCCACTTCACCATATTAAAATGATAAATTTATTATCCTCATTATTATAATATGTTATTACAATGGTGGTACAAAAATTAAACACCTTCACCTTTTCCATTAAAAAATGAATATGTGAATCACACATATGTGTAGACTACCGCCTCCACAAATCAATGTGTTTGTTTTACTTTGTTAACTAAAATGGATGGTTATAATAACATTTTTAAAGGTTAAACATGATTATTATGACATTAATAAGGTATTTTTGATGCAAATTGAATATCCTATTAGTGATATTAATGATAAACAATCATTATAAAATTAACTATCTTAAACAAGAGAACTAAGATGGAAAAACAATTTATTCATACAATAAATTGTTTTGTATCCAAAAATTATTCTACCAATTCTATATAATTCTGATATATCACAATAATTAACACTAAATAAGTTCATAATGATATTTCAACTATACCATCTCATAATCTCTCATTAATCATGGTATGTTCATGTTTGGGTTGGTTTAACCACCTACTTGAACAATGATATGTATTTATATCATGGATTACTATAGAAACATAATAAATTATATAATATAATATAAATAAGTAAATAATTATTTTTTTGGAAAGTTTATATAAATATTTGAATCATTAATTAAGAATACACCCTTCGTTGGTTAAGAATCATCAAAATATACTTGCTGTCAATTTCATATTCAATGATAAAGTATGAGACACTCATGAAATGAAGTTAAAACTTGATAAATAATTATAATTCACCACATAAAGTAACTTTAATGATATGTAAATGATTAAATTTTGATGAATAATGAATATCGACACCCCTATTACAAAACTACTTCGAAATAAATTATTTACACCAAATATTGAAATTAGGTAATATATGTACATGTATGTGTGGAATGATTATAAATGACTTGTATAAATGGTTATATCTATTAATAGGGTTCTTATGTATGTATTTAATAAAATTAATTTAACTATTCATGATGTTTTTTGTAAGTGAAGAATAAATCAGTACAAAGTTAAGGGTTTTCATATGAAATTCCTCTCTTTGAGACATTTTTCATATTATGATCATAATTTATTTTATATGGTGTATATGATAAATTATTAAGATTTTATATGATTAAATACATTTAATTAATGGAAATTAAATTTAGATTTTAATTCTCCCTTCCAATAGGTTTTTATTTAAATCCCTCTCAAGTTGTATGGTTTTCTTTGTATCATTTTTAACTCTACAAGAAATGTTTGATATTGTGTTCCATAATTTTATTTATAAAGAGTATTCTCTACACAAATACTTTTAAATATTTAAATATCTTCATTTTATAAGATTTTAATTTCTATTTTATGATCTTTCTCTCAATTTCCTTTGATTTTTAAATTATCAATTTTGTAAGAGTTTTATCAACTCAATTTCAAATTCACCGAGTCATAGTATTTCTTAATTGAATTGACATTTCATGTTTTAATTGATCCAACCATTCCCCTGTATTAAATGTTTTTCTATTTCTTTCTCAGGTGAAATTATTTCTTAGTATCAATAAACACTTTTTTGATATATATTTTTCCAATATATAAGTGTAACATTGTTAATAATAATTCCTATCCCTTTAAATGAATCTCTTTACACATGTCTATAATTTAATTTCTGCCAATGTTATACTACCATATTTAGAAGGATAATACATCATAACCCCATTTACCATTTTTCAAAATGAAAATATAATAATCTTTTTATGATGTGGGTTTTCGAACATAAGTATTTCAAAATATTTTTAATTTTTTTCCATCCTTTCAAAATCAAATGTTTTATCTTCCACCCAATTTTATTTTATAATATCCATGTCTTTTCAAAGATCCATTTTTGAGGGGGTTTTCTTAGAAGTAAATGCTTTCAATTCAAACTTCTTGAAAATAAATTTTGAATGTGGCCTATAACTTTATCTTTTTATGATTATATTAATAATGTTTTCCAAATAATCTTTTTTTTATTCTATAAGAACACATCATTTCACTGACTATGTCATTTTATATAGAAATTTTACTCTATATTTTTTTTGTTTTTTAAAATAAATTATTTTTCTTTTACTTTTATAAAATATATCTTTTAAAATAATTTCAAAAGATCAATGAATTTTTATATTTGAAAAGTGGGTTTTCTAAAAAAGTGTTTTCATCTAAGTTACAGTCCTTTATCATATATTATGATTTATTGTGCATTTGTTTTTCAAATAAAAAATAAATATTATTTATTTAGATGGATTATTTAATGTCCTTCCATTTTAGAGAAATTATTCATCACTGCCTTTGTCTTGCCTAATAATTTTCTATGTAAAACCGTAATTTATCATCCAATGCATTTCCTCTATTAGTACCCTATTTATGATTATTTTGACTGAAGGGTGTTCACAAATATTCTATACATAAATTTATTAGGGAAATTATTATCTTAATCATTTAACCTTTATCTATATGGTTTAAATATCATATACTCTATTACCTTGATTGAGTGGTATTTACCTAGAATATCCCTATATATCTTTAGATACCTATTTATTTTCCATAGGTATATCATGTTATGATAATTGATGGAAATATGAATGTTTTAATTTTGTGATTACATTTAAAAATGATATTAAACCCATTTTCTTTCCATGGGTTCTTTAGGATATGAGTATGATATATTTTATGTGGTACACATGTGTATGGTTAATCATTATGTGATGGGTGAACCCTATATACCCAACCAATACATTGGGTAAAGTTTTACATCTCATGATATGATGTAATGAGTAGCGATGTTCTATACTTTTTTGGGTATAACTTTATAATGTATCTTGATTATACCTATAGACTCATATTATGCTCATTTTTGATTTTTGATTGTTATGACTTATGTTTACACTTATTGAACATCTGATTACACACATTTCATATGATTTCATTTCCCCTAGTTATGAAGATAAAAAAGTATGAAATTTCTAAAAGATTATTTTATGTGGAGAATTAGTGTGAGATGTTGAATAATTGTTATGGGTTTTACAGTTTACTTTATTGTATACAAAATGTCCCTTAGTTGGAAAAAAGACATGAGTTTTGTTAGTTAATGTTTTTTCTTCATTATCTAAAACTATAAAGATAAAAAGTATTGGGAATGTATCATAATAAATTATTTTCTTTCAGTCATGTAAATTTATAGCCACATCTATGGGATGCTATATCCAATGTGTGTGATATGCCTTCCTGATTTTAGTTACCAGCCTTTAACTTATTAGCGACAAGCTTGAATTGGCACACTTATTCAAACTACAAGCCTAGATGAGATCCCGATATTCTAGGTCATTCCAAATATAACTAAATCTTATGTCATACCTAGAAATAACTCATTATATGAATGGAATAAAAATTATAAGAATATATTTAACACTTTAAACTATATCATAAATTCATTCATAATATAAATTTTTTTATTGAAGAATAAAATAATATTAATAATTACAGATTAATTAGAAAATTAATAAATTTATACAAGAGATAAACATATGTGAACATTTTTTAAATAAATTATCATAAAAAATTTATAATTATATATGCATTATGGACATTTAATAAATAAATAAACATCAATATTTCATATTAATTTTAATATTAACTCTTTCATATAAACATTTTACATGGTATTCAAGATGAACTCCTTCACATTTCAAATATATTATATTAATTAAATAATATTTTATCTTTATTATAAATGTTTCATATTTTATATAGACATTACATATAAACTAAATATAACATATTTTACATTATTTAATCATTAATTAAATAATAAAACTCATTTTCCATGTTTTAAACAAAATTTTCAAATAATTCATCTTAATATGAATATTTGATATTATTATTTATAGTAATTTAATAATAAATATAAACTATTTTATTTTGAGTCTAAATTTATAATTTATAGACATAATAAATTAATAAACCATGTAAATTCAATTTAAACCTAGATCACATTAATGATTTTCTTGGTATATTCTAATAACACATTCGAATTTAGCATGTTCCATATGGTCCCACTCTGGTGATGATTTTAAATAATTTTAAGAAAAATATTTTCTTTATAAAACATAATAACACATCATAGTTTACTATAAAACACATCATTATTCTTCTCAAGCAAAAAAATATTTCCAAAAAAACTATGAAATTATTTATTAAGTAAATCCATTTCATTTAAAACTTTAAAAAGTTTTTTTTTGAAAAAATGAAATTCTTTTTATAATCTATGTCATAATTTTCTTATATAAATCTCATTCCCATAAAAACTATTATTGTTTTTTATATAAAATCTTGACATAGAATCATATTTTATGTTTAATTGTTTTTAAAATAACATTTTACTCCCATTTATTTTAATATATGAGATAATTTTATATTTTTCAACCTAAACCATGATGTGTTTCATAAAACCTATCATGATTTGATTAATTTTCAGAAAAAATGAGCATTTTTCATAAAAAAATCACGGATCTTGGAAATTTATTTTTCCAATTTTTTCATTTATTTGAACATAAATACAAATGTAATAGAAGTCACTCTACCACCACTATAGGGTTTTAGTTTAGAGAAACATTTTTCAAACATATTGTAAACAAACTACTAAATCATATTTTCTTCCGAATCCATCTTTCAATCTAAATTGAATTAGCATAAATGTGAAAAATAACTTTTCTCTAGTGAGACTAATCTATCTATTCCCTTATACATCATCTTGGTAGAAATACTTAATAAAAATTAAATGAATATTTCTTTCTAGAGTATCCATGGGGTTATGTGAATTACCCAATTCATGGGAATGAATCTCTATTTCTCATGGTATGGTAGAACCTTAGTTTAATAGAAAGAGAGAATATGTATTTCAGTTTTTTATTTTCCCACAATACTTTTGAAAAATCATTTTTATAGAATCTATACAAGGATTTAATCAGTTTATATAGCTACCAAGGACACTCTATTGACTTCTAAAAAATAGAAAACCATTTGGACATAATTTAAATGATTCCTAATTTTTTAAGATGCTAATTTTTTTTGTAACATGTGATTAAACTTCTCATTTTTTTATTGGTTAAAAAAATAATATGTATATTTAAAACCCCATTAAGGGAATAAAATGATTTTATTACTTAACATGACAACTAACTAATATTTATTATGATATAACACACGTGCTGTCATTCATATAACCACAACCTAGTGACCTTCACTATAATGTAGTCTACCTTATCAAAAATCATGATGTGGTTAATAAAACTAAATCATAGTTTTAACTTTAGTTTATATTTCTATCAATATAAATATAAAAACCTAATTTGGGGAGTTTTTATCTAATATTAGGTTTATGAAGGTCATCTAGGACATTACATTCAATGTTATTATAAGAATTCCATGGTTGTATCTATATGAATCCATTCTATCTTCATATCACTAGTGTATAAAATAAGATAACTATAATAATGATATATATTTTCATGGTAATAAATCCTCTTTAAGTTCCTGTGAAACATGATACCTCTATGAAAGGTAATAAAAAAAGGTAAGAAATCTCAAATAAGGAAAACATCATAGGTGGTAGGCTCAAATGGATTATAATCCATCCCTAGTAACCCATGTAATAATTTAAAGGAAATATTTCTATTCCATATTCATCACATCGATGTAAGAAATCCATACATGGGAAGTAGTCTCATCCTTTTAACTAATAGAAAAGACAAATTAATCAATTTATTATTATATGATGTATAACTGGATAGATTTTTTAAACAATCCTTATCCATGGTAAAGGAGAAACCTCACATCATAGAACCTATGCTCATTGAACCCTTTCTAGTGGGTACCTATTAGAATGTGGGATTGAATGGAACTTAATATAAGAAGATAAGGAATTTTGACATAATGAGAGGATTTCATGAGTGAAGGACACCAGGTTTAGGAACTTTCACTACTATCCACATGGTCACAATAGATCCTCAATACTACCCATCTATCCTAAAAAAACATATCCATAATGAAAATGGGGATAACCCCATAGAAAATTTTAGGTATTAGAAGGTTTAGAAACCATTTTCCTCCCAAACCATGATGAAGAGAAGCTTAATGTTGACCCACCCACATTTGAAGAAGGTATATTAAATAATATTTATGATTATAGGAAAGTGAATCTGGGAACTAAAGAAAAATTATAAGATATAATAATTAGCTTATAAAATACTCCTAAAGAAAAATATTAGTATATCATATTCTATATTAAACACCAGGATTTCTTCACACAAAATTACTACAAAATGTTTGGACCATATCCTTGAGTAGTATCTGATCACATTGGATGACCACCTACTGAGAAGGGTATAAATGTATTTTAGTTCCATGATGGAGGATTAAGTGTAAAATCTAATCATACCCCACTTAATTTGATAGGTAAAATACCATTTAGTAGATGAATACCATTATATTTATTAAGAAGAAAATGGGAAAACCATAGTATGTATCACCTTTTAGGACATAAAACATCACTTTCCAAAAGAAAATTTTCCTATATTGATCATATAACTTCTGATCAACATGAAGAATGGATTTTAACACCTCTTCAATATGGACTAATACTTGAGATATAATGAAATTTAAGGGCCTTTAATGAATCAAAGGGATTATTTATATACTTTCTAACATCTTTTTTGAAAATCACAATCCACTTATTTAAAAGTTTATGAATTTATAACATTTATACTTAACAATTTCTTAAAAATATTTTTATAAGAAGGATGTTTTACCAGATTGATAATATCCTTTTCAATAGATGGAATTTTTTTAAAGTTTTCTAGATGAATGATATCAAGTAGAAATTCCTTACTAGACTGATATGTAATTTGTACATCAGATGGATGTGTACAAAGTTCAATGGATAGATGATTATAAATTCTAGATGAAAATCTATAATAAAGTGCCATCAAACAAAGTTATACAAAGTCTATCAGATATAATTTATCAGATGGAGGTATACATTCTTTCTGGATTAACTTTTATAAAACCTTATATATCGAATAACTTCATATATTTCACCAAAAAAAGAATTTATATACTACTAGATGATAAATTTATACACTTTAGTGGTGCATATCAAGAAAACTATTAGACTAATATAATGTAGTAAACATTCTAGGTTAAGATGATGTTCATCTGATGCTGTTGAAACAAATCCCGTGAAATGAAAATATTTTAGCTGGGAGATAATCTATAAATAGATCCATATGATCAAAGAGAATATGCATTTTCATCATCAACTATATAAAGTTTCTATGAATATTTTATAATAGATAGATACTTGAGATTGTTTCCTTGTAACTTTTATATGCTCTTTTTCTTAAGTCATCTATTGTGATACTCACTTTTGTAAATTACTTAAGAATTATTGTTGTTGTAATTGGCATGTCCAATCTATTTGATCGAGGTATTACCTTATGAAAGAAGATAAAGGTTTTTATAATATTCCGATCAAGGGTTCCTAGGGCTAGGGAAACTATGTCTGTTCTAAAATTTTTATCATGTAATTTTTTGGTTAATAAATATAGAACTTTATGGTAAGGTTAATACCATGGATACCTTGAGTTTGGTTAATACTTACTTAATAACTAAGGATAAAGTGTGTATTTTATTATAAATTATTATATAATTTTTTTAACTTAATTTGCATACGTTTTTTTATACTTGTTTTTTCAAGTTTCTAAATTCTTCTATTAATGTTTTAAGAAAGTATTTTATAGTTTGTTATAAATACCCTCTTACTATAATTATAAATTTTTCAGTATGAAGCTTCATATGAAAATCCTTATTAAATAGGTTAAGGAAAATTATAAGTTTTATTTTATAAAATAAAATTCACCCCCTCTTGTAGTAAAACACATACTATTTTGATTGTATATTTAGTATTAGAGGATATTTCTATTATTATGAATTGTTAAACTAACATGTTTTATAGAAAAGTGTATAATTATTTTTAAGATGGTATGTTTTTTCATTGGGACATTGGGGAATCTAAATTCAGGAAGGCCACCTATCTTTTATGGTTATAATAATGAGTACTGGAGAGATCAACTGAAGTCTTTGGTCATAAATAATGGAGTTAAAAATATTATTATATTAACTGGAATCTATCAAATTATTTACAAGGAAATTACTACCTTTACAAAAAACAAGAAACCTAATTATAAACTTAATTATCAATTCAGAAATAAATTTCCTTATTTAATGACTTGAAATATATACAATCAAATTTTGTTTTTTGAAACTGAAAACAATATATGGAAGAAACTTGAGGTCACACACTTTGGAACTACTAAAGTATTAGAAATAAGAAGAGGTAGGCTTAAAGAATATTATAGAGCCTTTGATTTCTTACATGGAGTATATGTTTCATATATGAATCAATGATTTATGAATATTGTTAATAGCCTATTATATCTTGGTGACAAAGACTTAATTTATGAGTAGAAATTTGAGAAAATAATTGATATTATTCCTATGAGTGGGAATCTAATAGAACTATTCTTTATGATACAAAATTATTGACTAAGTTATGTTTAGATGATCTTATTGGTATTTTGATGAAGTAAAAGTGTATATTTAAGAGGGATATTGGGAAAGACAAAAATAACAATGGGTTTGCTTCTTCCTCTACATAAACAGTAGTTAATAAAGTAAGATCAGATAAAAAAGTTACTTAATATTCTAAAAAGAAGAAAGTGAAGACTGAGATTGAAAGTATTTAATCTAAAGAAAGTGATAATAAACTTGGTAATCTTTCCAAAAGGATGAATAAGATAGTTTGAAAAAATTATTTTCATTAAAAGTATAAGATGAATCCAAAATAATGAACTGATAAGAAAGATACTTTATAGATGATCAGTTATGAATGTAAAAAACTAGTTCATATCAGACTGGATTATCCTAGACTAAATAAGAAAGATAATAAAGAAAAAAATTCAAGTAATTTCTATAAAAAAAATTAAATAAATGTTTGAATGTTTCTAACATTTGGAGTGTAAATAGTGGAGAAAATTATTCCGAAAATTGTTTTAATAATAACAGTTTGACTAGAAAATCATAGATTTTAATGAAAATATTCTGAAGAATAGTCAATGTTAGATGAATAAGGTATCTTATGAATCTATAACTAATTTAAATTTCAATAAATATTATCCATATTATGATGATAAATGTTCAACTTATTCAAAAGAAGAAAAAGATATTGTATTGGATGATGATGATACTTTACCTAGACCTGAAGATGTTTCTATATATTCTACCTTTGTTGAAAATAATAATAATAATGTTCCTAAAAACATTAAAAAGATATAGCAGATATTTCCAAATAAAATTCAATAATTTCAAAACATTCTATTGAAATTTCATATCTTACTAAAGAATTAGAAAATAATTCTAGTTTGACCTCATCTAAGGAAGATGAAAATGTAGTTGTAAAAATAAAATCAAAAATATTTATTCTAAAAAAATTAATATCCAATTTTTCTTCTAGGAAATTAAATTTTGATAACATGTACAAATAGATGAGACCCTATAGAAATATATCTAGTATTATTTTTTATAATACGAAACCTTGTTTTCAAAAATAATTTCTTTATTACTAAAATTACTCATTTCTATTCAAAATTTCAGAGAGGTGAACACTGGTATAAATTTTTTTCTTTAAATAAGGTAAAATCCTTTAGCTTTCATAAATCTTATATTTCCAAATAATTAATAGCTGTAAAACACAAAATATTTAGACAAATGTGGATTCATAATGTTTTATTTGTTGATAACTCTAGACCTAATAAATTTGGGTACTAAAATATTAACTTTTCTATTTAAGTAAAATAACCAATATACCAACAAAACAAACATATGGTATATGGATAGTGAATTTTCCAGACATATGATCGCAAATAAGTAATTTTTTAAGAATATTATCAATATTAAAGGTGGAAATGTCACTTTTGGTGATAATTATCAAAGAAAAATATGTGTTATAGGTTATATTATTTTTATTGGTAAAGATTTTATTTACAATGATTAATTTATTTTAATAATTAATCATAACCACATTGACATTATTCAAGTATCTGATAAAGGTTATTTTATGAATTTCAAGAATGATAAATGTACTATTCAAATTTCAAATGGTAAATTTATTCTTTCTGCTAATAGGAATGAGAATGTATACACATTAAAATTAGAAAACCCTATAAGCCAATATCTACCCTACCTTAGTGTAATGGATGATTAATTTTGGTTATAGAATTGAAGGTTATGAAACCATAATGTTATAAATTTAATTAAACATTCTATTAAAGGACTATTTTGATATTTACCAGAGCTAAGGTTTAATACTTATAATGTTTTTAATCCTTGTCTATTTAGAAATAAATATAATTTAACCTTTAAATCTATTAATTAAGTTTCAAATTTTGATACTTTATAGTTAGTGCACATGGATTTATTTTTTCCAATACAAACTAGAAGTATTGGTGGAAAATACAATGTACATTTCTTTACTGATGACTACAATAGATATATGTGGGTATATTTTATAGAAAAAATCCGAAATCCTTTTTCTGTTTTAAAAATTGGGCATCCCATGTTAAAAATAAGAAAATTTGACCATTGGTAACTATTTATAGTGACCATGATAAAGGATTTATAAATTATGATTTTGAAACTTTTTTTAGTAACAAGAGGTATTATACATAACTTCTATGCTCCTAGAAAACCTCAAAAAATGGTGTAGTTTAATGAAGAAATAAATTTATTTAGGAAATTACAAAATTCATGTTGAGTGAACACTAAATTGTTAAAGATTTTTGGGATAAAGTAGTTAGTACTTCCATTTATACTATAAATTAGGTTTTACTTAGAAATTTTATTAATAAAACTACTTATGAGTTGTGGATAGGAAGAAATAAAAAGTGTTATTACTTAAATATTTTTAGATGTAAAGTATTCATATTCAATACTAAAGATAATTTATATAAATTTTCTTTGAAATATAATGAAGGATTTATTCTAGGATACTCTGCAACTAGTTAGTCCTATCAGGATTTTAATCAAAATACAAGCACTATTAAGTAAATAGTATATATAAAATTTGATTAAACTAATCCTTTTGTTTCTAAAAAACCTCGAACCAAATCTTTAGATGTCATTTCTAAACCGGTTTTCAACCCTTGTTGGGAAATTATTTACATGAGAGAACAACTAATTTTTTTTTTCTGAAGTTATAATTCTTGAATAAATTCAACCTTTTATTGAAGAACATCATATTAAAAATCCAAGAAATCATAAAATCATTTATAATCATCCCATGAATATTATCGTTTGTGATGTATATTAATAGATCAAAACTAGATGTTTCTTAAGAAATGAATGTGAACATTTTACATTTTTATCACAATTTAAACCAAAGAATCCTAACGAGGCTTTAGATGATAATGTTTGGGTAAATTAAATATGTAATGAACTCAATGAATTTAAGAGGAATAATGTTTGGAATTTATTTGAACATCCTAAATATTTATATGTAATAGGTGTAAAATTATTTTTCTATAAAAAACACGATGAAAATAGAATAATTGTTAGAAATAAGGTAAGAATTATTATAAAGAGTTATATTCAAAAATAAGGAATATACTATAAAGAATTTTTTTCTAATATAGAGATACTAGAAGATATTTGTATTCCTCTATCCTATAATGCGTTCTTAAATTTACTCTTTTTCAAATGGATGTGAATTTTTCCTTTTCTTAACCGATATGTTCAGAAGGAAGTTTATATAGAACAACCACCTAGTTTTGAAAAAAATCTCCAAATAATATTTTTATAATTACTAAGGCCCTCTATAAACTTAAACAATCACCAAGATCCTAGTATGATAGAATTACAATATTTTTATTAAAATAAAATTTTATTAATGGAGCTACAGATTCAACACATTTTGTTAAAAAATGTTTTTAAAGAAACTTTCATTATTCGAATTTATGTTAATGAAATCATATTTAGCTAAACTCAAAATTTAATTTTAGATTATTTTGTGGATCATATTAAATATGAGTTTGAAATTAGTATGATGGGAGAACTTACATTTTTATTAGGTTTTCAAATTACTTAAAAACCAAAAGAAACTTTTATATCTCAATAAAAATATATAAAATATATACTTAAAAAATTTGGACATCACAATACTAAAATTATTAGTACTCCTATATGAACCTAAAAAACATTAGATCTTGATTAATCTCTAAAATAATTTAATTAAAATATTTTTAGGGGAATTATTGGTAGTTTAATATTCATTATAGCTAGTTAGAAATATTTTATGTTTTCAATATTCTTATGTGTTATATTTCCAGATGATCCAAAGGAGTCCCATATTAAAGATGTAAAATAAATCTTTCTTGAACTTAAATGAACTATGGATCTTGGATTATTTTATTCTTTTGGAAATGATTTTTATTTAAAAGGTTTTTCATATGTAGACTCTGGTGTATTTAAAATTGATATAAAATGTACATATTGAATATTTCATTTATTAAGAGAGGTTATAATATCTTGATCTTGCATGAAAAAACATTCAATAGCAGTTTCCACAGCTAAAACTGAATATGTAGTAGCTGCAAGTTATTGTACTTTGGTGTTGTTGATGCAACACATAATCATAGATCTTGGCCTGAGTTTTAGTTTAACTTATATTATTTTTGATTAAAAGATGCCATATTTCTTAGTAAAAACCCAAAACATCACTCACAAGCTAAGAACTTAGATAGTATACACCATTTCCATTAATATCACACACAAAAGGAGATATCATTTATAATTCATCAGAATGTAAGAACAACATGATAATATTTTTTAGAAACCCCTAAATTCCCATAGATTTTAATATATTAAAAAGAAGCATGGAATAGTAAAAAATGATCATTTATGTACTTCTTGATTATATATCTCCTTATAAAAATTAACTCTTTGAAATAGGGGGAGAAAATTTTTCTAGGTTTTTAAAATTTTTATTTGTTTTAATTTTTTAAAAAATTTATAAATAATCGTTTTTCATTAAAATATTTTGAATAAATATTTTCATTAAAAAATTTTGGGACAAAGTTTTTCTTTAAATTTTTTAAAAAAAGTATTTCATTAAAAAAATTTCAAATAAAGGTTTCCTAAAATAATTTTCAGAAAATGTTTTTCCTTAAAAAAAATTTTGGTGACGTTTTTCCTTAAAAAATTTTATGACAAAGTTATTACTTAAAAATTTTTATCAGAAAAAAATTCCATTTAAATATTTTTGGGAAATTTTTTCATTAAAAATGTTTTTCCTTAAAATTTTCCAAACAAAGTTTTTCTTAAAAAAAATTCAAACACATTTTTAAGTGACTTCTTAATGTTTAATGGGACTAAGCTCTATTTTAAAGTTAAAAGAACAAACTCTTTTTTTTATATTTTTTAGGAAAATAAAAAGTTAATATTATTAGAAAAACTTTCATAAGTATGTTTATAAGTTTTATCCAAGAGGTAAATTTATAATCTTTTGTTGTAAAATCTTTTATCTATTAATTATATTATTTATATACTATTTAATAAATTTTAATTTATATTTTTTATATTTTTTATTTTCATCTGAAAAAAAGTTTTTTTTGATAGAAATCATAGTAAAATTTACAATATTTCAGTTTTTTGTATTTTGTTTATCATTTGAAGAATATTATAAACTGGTGATCTATTTTGAGGAGTTGAATCTAAGTCATTGGATTTGAAAATGTTGAACCAAATCACTCATTAGGTTAATATAAAAGAGAATGGGGTCCCCAATCCCTCTTAATCGCTTTATTTTTATGGATAACTCTTTCCATCCAATGTTTCCTCCATCTGTTTATTTCTGATTCATCCATTTAAAAAAAATTATGGTCATTAGAAATGGATTATTTAAGTGATTTTGATTTTATAATTGCTACAAAAAAGGTTTATTGAGAGATAATAGTATGATAAATATGTTTCATTATTGAAGATAGTAATAATATTTCAAGGTTGTGAAAATTTTACTATCTCTAAAGATGACTTTGATTTTCAGTACCCTAAAATAGTTAGAGTTTTATAAATCTGATGAGTCTAGTGAAACCGAAGGACTGATTTTTTTTTTCCTTTCATATTTTTAGAAATTCATAAAAATTGAGCATCAATTTAATTTATAAACTTTCATAAATTCGTATGGTCATTGAAGAAAATCTAGTAAATCATAAATTTCTCAATAATATTATATGTTTTGAGAAAATTTATACTGAAACTTATTTATTTTAATGATATAAAAAAGTAAGGAATGTTTCTCATTTATCTATAAATGAATATGTAAGGTCTTAGTATATTTAGTCCAACCCATTTCATGTTTCCAAAACCCATGGTTCTCGGAAGAGGCCTAGAATAGATCTGGTGGTGTTCAGCTCCTCAAATCTAGAAACATGAAGAGTTTAATGTCGTGAAGGTGTAGTTCATGACTTAGGGTGAGATCTTGAATCACATCCAGTCCAATTGATTATGTGGATCTATCGGCTATGTGAAATCAATTATGTGGATGGATCAATTATATAGTGGAATGGTTACATGGAGCCTTGTATACATGGTTGAATTTGACTATGTGAGTGGTCAGATAAAAAATTGTCTATATTGATGGTTTAACTACATGGGGAGATCAACTACATGAACCAGCTATGTCTTCAGATTGGATATGTAAATTGTCTACATGGCTAGATCAGCTATGTGAATTGAATGCATGGTTGAATCATCTATCTGAGTCGACAATGAGAATTTTGGTACATGGGGAATTCAGCTACGTAGATAATTTATCTATATAGGGAATTAAGTTACATAGAAAATTCGGCTCTGTGATGATTTTAGCTACATGGAGAATTAAACTACATGGGAAAATTACTATGTGGGGATTTTGGCTATATGGTGCTTCTAGATATGATAAATCGCCTATATGGAGATTTCTGCCAATTTCATGAAAATACCTATATAGAGATTTTGGTGGCATGAATCTAGGGTATTTAAAAAAATTTCATCATAGGTAATTATATATTTGGTTTTTAGTGATGATTTAGGCTATAAATGAATCCTTGAATATGCAGTTTAATGAGATATAGAATATTTAAAATGAAATCTTTTGTGATCTAGAAAATCCAAATATCCTGCATCCATTGAATCTGAAATAGGGGTATTTCCATTAATTACTTCCTAGTTATTTTCTATCAAGACTTTACATTCAAGAACCCTTCCTTTAGAATCATGGAACCCTACTTTTTATGGCTTGAGTTCTCCAATGACAATCCCATGTTGCGCGCACCCCCATTTTTTGGTATAACAATTCGCAGAGAGATTATTTCTTCCATTTAAGGGATTCATTGCTTCTATTATTTTATTTATGTGAATTTTTAAATTGAGCATGTTTTTGAACTTTGGATTGAAATATAATTAACAACATATTTATTAAACCAAAATAATAATAAATTGGATAGTGATTGCATGTTGACGTGCTTTATACCATGATAGTGGTTTTCCTATCGATTTTCTAAATAGTGTCATATTTATGATATTCTTGTTATTACATATTTTTATTCCATAGATCATTATATAGTTTTGGGTAGAAATTGGGAAAGAACACAAAACCGAAATTAAATGACAATTAATTTTATTAAGAATAATTATAGAAGAGGCATGGAGAGATGGAGACCCACTACATGCCGCCGCAACGATACCCGACGCGAAGCCTCAACCCTAACCCAAACGTGAGCTGATCTTTTGCAGATGTGGTTGTTGGTAAAACCGGGGAATCTTCTCATGTGGATGCGCTTTCTGGAGCTCAGGTTAAATCGGAACTATTTCAACATAGAGGTCAACATGTGATTTCCTTTACTGAAGATGAGGTAAAACTTTTATCCTCTGATCTATGACTTGTTCTTGTTGGTAAATTCCTAAATCGTCGGCCTTCTTTGAAGTTTCTTTGAACATATATGGAAGCAATTGGTTTTACGGGTTTTAATTTGGGTCTCCTTAATTCATCGCATATTGTATTATGCTTGAGCTATGATGAGGATTACTACCAACTTCGGGTGAAGTGGTCCAGGTCTTTCAGGGGGTGTTGCATGAAAATTTTAAAATGGGTGCCTGAATTTGACCGATACGCGGAATCGCCAATAGTCCATATCTGGGTTAAGTTCCCTGATCTACCATTACACCTGTTTAAGAAAAAGGCTCTTTTTCCTACTGCAAGCCTTATTGGCACTCCTTTGAAGCTCGATTCAGTAACAAAATTTTTGTCCTGACCTTCTTTTTCTAGAATTTTTATTGAAATAGATGTTTCCCAGCATTTGACGAATCAAATCTGGATACAAAGTGGAAATTTTGATTTTTCTCAGGAGGTTTTTTATGAACGATTGCCTGATTAATGTCAGAACAGTTTTAGGCTTGGTCACTCCTTGAACAATTGTGGAAAGGACTCCATGCAACCTAAACTTTGGAAAAATGTTTTGATTGAAAAAAGAAAACAAACCCAAAAGGACAAAGCTGTCCCTTCAGACCTCTCTAAAAATGGTTTAGATCCTATCTCAAATGTTTATTCTAATAATAGACATGTTGAGTAAAATCAAATATATGATTTTGTAAATGCTGTACTGGATGCCACTGCATCTAAATATTCCTGCAAAGATGATATAGATAGCATCAAACAAGTTGATGCTTTGCAGACAGCTAATGAAGAGGCTTATGTTCCACCTATCCTGGTTAAACAACCTACTACTGTAACTATTAATATGCCCCATAGTACTAAACCTTCTCTTGTGGATATTCCAAGAGAGAAAAGCATGTAGATTCTCAGGAGGACGTTGCTAATGAGGAATGCGATAGATCTGAAAATAGTGACATTTCTAAGGAAGATGAAGATAAATCTACATATATGGAGGAAGAGTATTTGAGAACTAGAGCGAGAAAAGGAAAAAATCCAATAGTAGATGCTGATGGATTTATCACCCCTAATCCAAAAAAAACAAGGAAACATCGTGATTACTCCCAATTGGAAAGAACTATAGTCACAAGATCATTGGATAATTCAAGAAGGGAAGTTTATACTCCGGAAACATCTCAACAATTAGAGGGAAAACAACCTGAGGAAGGAGTAGAAAATCAGAATGTGCATGATTCTGAAGACACTGATTCTTCAGAGAAAATTATAGATGAAATATTATATAAATCCTTTAGAGAAGGGGAGATTTCAAGGGACACCTATTTAGCTATCAAACAAGACATTTTTAATGAGAGGATTCAGAAGGAGTTTCAAAAAACTCCTTAATTCCTATTGGATGGTGTGCTGCTTCCTTTTTGCATGATTTCTCTACTTACATTCTAGTTATCAGTCTTTCTTGTTGTGATTTGTTGCTGATTTCGCAAAGAGGCTTGCTCATGCTCGTTTCCTGGTTTAAGTGTTACTTTCGCACTGCTTTGATCTTTTTAAAATGCTGGTCTGAAACTGATATTAGTTGCTGGAGTTTTTATTTTCTGATTCTTCATGATACTGGGGCAGTTTTTCTAGATTTTTTCTGCTTTCTCTTGCTGCTATATATCTATTTTTTTGCCTATTTGATGGAGATTTGCCGCCCGTTTGAGTTCATATTCTGATTTTTTGCCCATTAGATGGAGTTTTGCCTATTATATGGATCTTTTCTGCATGTTTTTTCCTTTTAGATGGAGCCTTGCTGCCTGTTTGAGTTCAGATTCTGAGCTTTGGCATGATGATACTCTTTGGCTGCTTGGATTGATCTGCTTCTCTACCACAACATGCTGCCTTTATCTCTGCTCCCTCTCTGCTTTTGCTGATCTAGAACCTCTGTGTTTGTACGCACCTGGAAGCTGCTGGCTGAATCTTCAGTGTTAATTTCCTAGAGCCCTCCGATGTTGTATACCAGGTTCTTTAAAGATGTAATCTTGTTTAGTTGTTTTCTTGTTTTTAGATGGTGTAAAGTCATTGCACCTCGAGACCTCATTGTAAACTTTTCATTTAATAAATTCCTTCCGGTATGGATTGGGAAACCAATCCATGTCACCTTCTCAAAAAAAAATAGAAGAGGCATGTTTGAATCTTGTGTTCGTTGTAATTTTATGATGATCAAATTGATGCAATGTACATATTAATTAAATGTGAACTTCCATGTGTTAATGGAATTGATAAATAATGTGAAGCATGTTTATGCTTGTTGATGATAAATAAAAGGCATGTTAAATGAGAATGGTGCTTATGATAGTTTTGTGAAACTAGTTTAAATACTAGAGAGCATGTTTAATATTTTGATAGATTTTTATAGCTTGATTCCATATGTTTCCCATAGTTGGAACACGTGTTTAATGAATTGATTAATTCAAGATGGAATAAAAACTGATTGTGTGGTAAAGATAGTTTCTTGAACATGCATTTTCATATTTTCTTAAGAAGGTTGAGTTCCTTGATATTGGATCCATGATATATCATTTATGTTTGAAGGCATGATGCCTTATTTTAGGGAATATATTTCCTTGGTGGATTTTTTTGGTTCCTATTACTTTTATGATGTTTTATAGATGTGACTTCACTATGTGATGTGACATGAGGTTGGGATTGATGATGTGATATGTGGGCAGGGAGGCCTGGAATATGTTGCAACATTTGATGCTTGTGATAGAGAGATGCATTAAGATATGAATGTGGGTGTTGAGGATGACATCATGGGTGATGAAATGGGTTGAATCTAGGCTTACCCGTTGATGTGATTATGGGAGATGGAATGCTCACTTATTAATCTGTTTAATGGTCAAGGCTATGTTTCTTTTTTGATTCATATTTCTTTCCTAACTACTTGAGGTAGCTATATGTGCTTGGTTTCATGTTTCCTCTTGGTGATAACTTAAGATGGTTTTCCTAGAGTACCTAGATTATAGAAAGTATTAATTTTTAAATAAATTCTTAACCCATGGGGTTGGTAACAACGAAATGAATATTCTACCAAGATTTTAATCTTAAGAAACCATAGACTCCGTTTGGATTATGACTGGAGGGCATGAACTTGGCTTGATGGTTAATAATGTAATTGAATTAATGTTTTTAATTAATGTCTAATGAATCAATTAAAGTACATTGTATTTTTTAATGAAAATAATGAATTAATCTAGCTCTTTAAATGATTTTGTGCTTATAGGATATCTAGTCTTTACAGTGGCAGTGAGGATTCTTAGCGACATTAGATGCAGTTGAGTTTAATACTAGGTTATTCCCATAGTGTGGTTGTGAGCTATATTGTATCATGTATATTCTATTATTTCATATTTTACACCACCCATGTCGGTTAGGACAACCGACACCCAGTGGAATCTGGGAGAATGTTTTCCTCAATACCATAGTGGGAGGATAGATGGCTGATTACCCCATCTTCCCCCGCTCTCTTCTCTTTATAGTTACTTGTACTAGTACGCACATCATTCGGTTTACCCATATATGTGTGTAGAGGGATGTTATGGATTTTTGTTACTTCACACGAATGTATTATTGTATATTGTATCGAAAATATTATTATAGTCATGACATGTATATGTTGTGATGTCTTGAGGCACTTAATCGGTTTATAAGATATAATGGATTGAGGTATAATACCTAATGTATGATACATGTCATATAGGATGTGGTGGATCCCAAAAATAAATTTATTTCTATATAAAATTATTTGAATGGGATAATGTGATGATGTGATATATGAGGTTCATTTTGTGATGCCTTGCTCAGGATTCTTTGGGATGTCATATTTTGGAGAGAGATGGATTAGGATGTGCGATGTTGGGGAAGAGTGGAAAACTAGTGGGGAAGTAGAAGTGTGATACCCTTGATGTTTATTTACTATATTATATGCTTTCTTGTATGCGATAATTGGTGAGAGTTAGTCATGGGTAGGCTGGGAACTCAATATACCTGTTTAGGGGATGAGTTAGATTCAATATTGTACACTATGATTTAGGATGATTTATTTATTTTTTTCATGGGTGTCTCTAGGGAGGATCCTACTGAGTATAATTTTATTCTCACCCTATGTATATATAAACCTTTTCTCTTATCATTCAGAGTTTTTTTGAGATATGATATAATATTACTCGCTTGTGGTTTTTAGGAGCTGTTTGGGATTCGTGGTCATTTCCATCTTTACCTTTTTGGTACTTATAGTTATCATTTTAGTTTTTATTGTACTATATAAAAATTCATGTTTTAACTTGGTATTTATTTATATTTATGTATTATTAGGTGTTTATTTGTTTATCAATATCATATATCTCTTATGTATGTTCATTCAGAGGGTAATGCCTTCCATATGTATGCTCATTATAACCTCGATGCTAGTTGCTGGCCCAAGGCCTACTGGATGTGGGAATTGATAAGTCACTATCTCTCTCTCCTCATTATGGTATCTTTTTGGGGAGGGGGTCATGAAAAGGTGGTATCAAAGGTTTAGGTTGAGGAATAAGACGAGGTTTAGAGTTTGGCACAGATTATATTACATGGGTTGGTAGGGAAATTGTGCCAGTTAAGTTTACTAAGCAATGAAAACATGAGAGAAAAACAGTGACATGGGTATTTAGGTCCCCCTATGTTTTATTAACATACCTTTATGTTTAATAAGACTATTAAATGAAGTGACACTGGTTACAGGGTAGAGACCTTGGACAATATCATTCATCATTATTTTTTGTACCAATGTTTGAAATGGGTAGATCATGGAATAGGTTAAAACCTTAAAAATATATTAATTAATTAATTAGTGTTAAGTATTCCATATTCTAGGTTTATGATCTATAATAGTTTTTTATTTTTACATGCATGGATCCAGGTCTACATCCTCATTTGGGTCACACTAAAGATGTTCAGCAGGATGTACCAACAGATCATCACATAGTGGAGGTCGATGATGACAATACTTGGAGGAGGACACTATGAGAGTTTCAAAACCAGATTATAGAGAAGGATGAGTTATCATTTCAGATTTAGCCATAGAATACCGGTTGGAGGAGGTTGAGATATCTTTTAGTTTGATAAATTCCTAGAGGGAGCATTGAGTTTCGTTTTATGTGATGATGCTGCGTGGAGTATTGAGGAAGTGGTGGTTATTGTTCTTTAGGGATAGTGAGGAGTTGATAGTCTTGTGGGAGAAGTCATGAGACCACTTTCAAGTAGATTTTCTTTCTTTAACCACAAAGGCATCCACTTTCCAAGAGCTTCCTACCATTTGATTAGGAATTTCTAGCCTATGAGAGTTTGAGATCCATTTCCAGACCCTTCTACGATATGATTCAAACCCATTTATAGATGATGCAGCTAAATAAATGCATTTTTAGGTGGCTTTGCATCCAAAGATCTAATTCAAGGTCACCCTAATTATGCTTAAGACACATCTTGAGGTTCTTGTGACAGTAGAGGTCATTGAGAGGATTCTAGCCAGAATCAAATCATTATGCGAGGGGAGTCTTCCAGATTCCTCATAAATCATAACTATGGTACGGGGTTCCCAGTTTCTTGGTCAGAAGAGCTTTTGGTCAGTAGGGGGTATGTATCATCCCTCGTCATCTTGTTTCTCTGGGGGCGTTGACTCTCAAAACCATTACAAGGGATACGATACATGTTTTTATTATGGAGGCCTTGGTCATTGGTGATGAGAGTTACCAACATTTCTAAGAAATCAGTAAACACTATGTGTTCCACTTCAGGTTCATCCATTGAGGCAGTTTCAGCCGAGGTAGTAACACCAGGGTGCTCTAGTTTGGGATCAGTAGAGAGGAGATATGGAATTAATAGTATAGCATTAAGAAACTAATCATCCTCATATAGAATATTGTGACCATGTATGTGGTCATCAGTAGGGTCTTAAAGGATATGGATCTGGTTAGAATCAGCTTCATGATTTAGCATTTCCCGAACCAAAAAATCTAGAATTCATTTGAGGTACCATTTTCTTGTTTTCTACATGGGTTCATGATTTGTTTGATTCTGTAGATACATAATACTTTATATCACTTACTCCCATTCATGCTTTGGGACTTGAGGTAGAGAGGCTTCTAGTGACCTTGGAATTTACTATACCAGTTAGAGGTCAATCTTAATTGTATGAAGTATGTAGACATTGTGAGGTAGTTTTAGGGAAACACCACTCTTAGGGAGATTTCATATGTTTAAAGATATAACCAAAAAAATCATCCTCATCATGGATTAGATGTATTCAGTTTAGACTATCAATGATTTATTTTGGAGGTAGGTTGTGTTTTATAACACTGATGGAGATCCAATGGTGTTTTTTTGGAAATAGAGACCCTCAGATGGGTCAAAGGTTTGTTCTTCCCTTATCACATTTTACATCCGAGTTGATGCTGAGCTAATTGGAGATCTAGTAGTTAGTGTTTCCTCAAGTTGTAGAAGAGCTGATGAATTTACAGAGGAGGTTATAGAATTACCCCCTTGATAGGAGATTGAGTTTTGGATCAAACTACATCAAGTCATGTATCCAATCTAGATTCATTAATATAGGATTACACCTTTGGATTTACGAGATATGCAATTAAATCTTGATGATTTATTGCAGTGAGGTTTTTTTAGATGAGTGTGTCACCTTGGGGTGCACTAGTTTTTTTGTAAATAATTATGACGGTATTTTATGGATTTTTATCGATTATCATTGCTTGAACCAAGTGACATAGAAGAACCACTATCTTTTTCTATAGATTGATGATTTATTTGATCAGCTGAAGGGAGTAGGTTGGTTCTCAAATATTGATTTGTGGTTAGGATATCATCAGATTTGAGTGAAAGATGGGGATATTTTAAAGACTAGTTTCCATTGTTTTCATGGGAATTTCAAGTTCATTGTGATGTCGTTCGATGTGATTAATGCTGAAAAAATATTAATAGGGTTAATGAACATTGTGTTCTAAGAGTTATTTGAAAATTTCATAGTGGTTTTTATCAACGAAATACTTTTTTAATCTATGTCTGAAGTGAATCATATAGAGAATATGAATTCCATTTAGTGATTTCTTCATCATGAGCATTTTTTCAGGAAGTTTTTGAAGTGTGAGTTCTGGGATCATGAAGTCCATTCCTTGGGGAATGTGTTATCTTAATAGGGAATAACTATGGATCCTCCGAGGATATATGCATTTGTTTTTTGGGGAACCCCCAGGAAAGTGATAGAGATATGGAGTTTCCTTTGTCTTTAAAGATATTAAAGGAGGTTCTTAGCCTATTTCTCACAGGTTATAACTCCTTTGATAACCTTGACCCAAAAGGAACAATAATTATTGGGGACCAAAAATTTCCATGAATCTTTTGAGTACTTAAAAGAGAATTTTTTTATCACTCCAGTCTATTTTTTTCTAATAGAGGGAGTTCATTTTTAGGTTTTTTGTGATGCTTCATGTCTTGGGTTGGGATATGTTTTTATGAAACAGATATTGATTATTTTCTCAGGTCTCAATATTTGCATCCCCATGATCATAAATATGCCACCCATGATCTTTAATTGGTGGAAGTTGTGTTTTCTTTGAATTTGTGGCAACATTACCTCACTAGTGAGTGTTTTTTGGTTTTTACTAGATATAAGAGCATGAGGTATGTATTAAACTTGTGTGACTTGAACTTGTTTCAGTTCCAGTTGATGAAATTCTTATAGTATTATGGACTCTAGATTTCATACATGCTAGGAAGAATTTTTTTTAGATAATGCACTGAGTAGGAATTCACGTAGTGATGTCATGTGTTAATATAGAGATTCCTAGAGTGCGATGAAAAAACTCTCAGTGATGTATCTATATATGGAAGAGGATGGAGGTAAAGGTTGTCTTTTCAATTTTATAGTGATGTTTTCTTTGGTGAATAAGGTGGATCATTCCTAGTTGGGGTATTATGTGGTGGAGGTATGGAGAGATCAATTTTTTTTAGATTCCTTAATGGTTCCTCTAAGGATGAACAACATTGTGTATTGTTCTAGGGAAGGATTTTCATTTGTTAGATTATGTATGAGTTGGTTCTCTATGTGTCCCATAACTAACCTTTTTTAGTACATCCTAATGTAAAAATGATGTAATGAGCCTTGAGAAGAAAATTTTTGGGGCCAAAGTTGAAGCATGCAGTTCAAGAGTTTGTTTCTTGATGTTTGGTCTAAAAGAAGGTGAATGTTGAACACCATGTTCTTGGTGGTTTTATCCATCCATTAGAAGTTCCCCAGGGTAATTTGGAGGAAATTTTTATGGACTTCATTATCATTTTACCTTAAGATCATGGATTTTATGATTCTATATACATTATAGTGGACCATTTTATGAAATAAAACCACTTTATAGCGATTAGGGATTCAATATCAGTGGATGTTTTATTGAGGAAATATTTGGAGGGGTAGTGCGACTCTACAAAGTCTTTAGGCATATCATCTCTGATCAAGATCCTTATTTTACCTCCAAGGTATGAAGAGGTATCAAACAAGTTTTTGGTTCTTAGTTATTTTTTAGAACTAGTTTTCATCTGTAGACAGATAGTCAGATAGAGTAGATCATCAAAATCCTTGAATAAATGACACACTCTTATGTCCTGGATTTTGGAGGTTCATGGATGGGGAAAATTCCCTTGTTTGAGTTTTGTAACAATAATTATTTCCACTCCACCATTAGTATGGAACCATTTTAAGCTTTGTTTGGTCGACCTTTTCGTTCACCATTATGATGGACTTGGCTCAGATAAGTAGTAATTCTCAGGCTGAAATTAGTACAAAATATGAAAAAGATGGTTCAAGTAATTATTGAGAGAATGAAGGCAGCATAGGATTGTTATAAATCCTATGTGAATCATAGTAGGAGAAATTTGGAGTTCAGAGTTGGATCATGTGTTCCTGAAGGTGGATCCGCATCATGGGTAGGTATTTTTTGGTTGTGAGATTAAGATTTCTCTACTGTTTGTTTGGTTTTTCAAGGTGTTGTCACGTGTTGGAGTTTTTGTGTATCAAATAGAACTTCCCCCACACCTGATATGGATACATGTTGTTTTTCACATGTCAAAACTATGTTGATATCTTCATGATGACTCTCATGTCATCGATTGGGAAAATTTCAATGTTGATGATGATGTGACATTCGAGGAGAAAATTATGGAGGTCCAGGACTACCAGGAGAAGGTGTTTCATGGGTGTGTTATTCCTTTTATTTTCATATTATGGTAGAATGATAGTGTGGAAGAGAGTACCTGAGAATTTGAGTTATAGATTCACACTTAGTACCTTAAGGTATTTAATGTTTATCTCTTCTCATATAACATTGTTCTCTTATAGATATTGACCTTTTTGTATTATGATATGATTTCCTCTTATTTACTATTGCGGATTTACTCTCATTTTAGAGGTATCTCACTTGAGAAAATGTATAAGATATGGTTATTATTGTTTTTTGGTTTTGTGATTTTTTTCTTTGATGAGGTGTTTGATCTCCTATGATGGTGAGATCTTTGAGTGGTATCTCAAGGGTGGCTGTTCAGAAAAAACCCTTTCATTTTATCTTCTGATTTTGTTTTGGATTCTTGAGGATGAAAATTGTTTGAGAGATATATAATGTAAGGGCCCAAATCCATGTATTCTGACACTTTTCATATTCCCAAAGCCTGTGGTTCTTAGAGGAGGAAAAGAGTAGGTATATATGTGTATGGATATTAAAAGATGTATATAGGAAGAGTTTCACATCATGAAGGTGTGCTTCACAGCTGAGGGTGATAACCTGACTCACAACCAGTTGAATTAGCTATATGGAGGCATTATATATGTGAAATTGGTTATGTTAATGGATCAACCACATGATTAGAATAGTTACATGGATCCTTGGCTACATGATTGAATTCAGTGGTGTGATTGGTAAGATATGTAAATCTGATACATGGATGGATCAACTACATGGGGAGATTGGAAACATTTATCAACTACGTGGTAGGTCTAACTATATAAATTGGACATGTGGTTGGATATTATATGTGAATTTTCTACATTGTTGAATCAACTACATGGACCAACTATGATAATTCGGCTATGTGGGGAGTTTAGCTATGTCGGTTATTTGGATACATAGAGAATTTAGCAACGTAGGTAATTTGGTTACGGGAGGATTTCATCTATGTGGAGAATTTGTCTACATTGGAAAGGAGCTACATGGTTATTTTGGATATGTGGTGCTTCTAGTCATGTGAAATTTCCTTTATGGATATTTCCACTAGTTTCATGAAAATGGCTCTGTGGACCTTTTGGAAGTGCAAATCAAGGGTCTTTAAAGGTCCTTCATCAAAGATAATTATATCTATGATTTTCAGTGATGACCAAGGTTGTAAACATATCCTTGCACGTGGTGTTTAATGTGATCCTTAAGATTTGAAATTAAATATTTTATGGTTTGGAAAATACGACCGTCTTTTATCTATCCACTAAAAAATAGAGGTCTTTCCCTTTGTTCCTTATGAGCTATTTTTCCAGAGATTGGAAATTTTATAACACTTCCCTTGGAATCATTGAACCCTTCTACCAGTGGCTTGAGTTCTCCAATGACAATCCCATCTTACGTGCACCGTTTCTTTTGGTACAACAAGTCATGTGAAGATTATTTCTTCTAGGTAAGTATTTTATTGTTTATTTTATTTTATTTACATGAAATTTTAAATTGAGAATGATTTATAACTTTTTAAGGAAATGTATTTAACCTAATAATTATTTATTTGGATTTATAATGAATTTCATAGCGATTTCATGTTGATGTGATTTATACAGTGATATTGGTTCACCTCTCAATTTTCTAGATAGTGTGATATTTATCCTATGATTGTTAGCATGCCTTGTTATGTTATGGATTTTCATGTTATTATGGATATAAAATAGTAAATAACATAAAGTCATAATTAATTGATAATTAATTGTCTTAATAATAATTAATGAAAAGTCGTGTTTGAATATGGTGTTTGTTTTGATTTAATGATGATCAAATTTATACAATGCACATGTATAATTAAATGTTATATTGTATATGTTAATGGAATTGATAAATAAGGTGAATAATTTTTAATCTTGTTTATGAAAAATAAAAGGCATGTTAAATGAGAATGGTTCTTCTCATAGTATTATGAAACTAGTTTAAATTCTAGAGAGCATGATTAATATTTTGAGAGTTTGTTATAGCTTGATGCCTTAGGTTTCCCATAGTTGTAACCTATTATTAATGAATCAATTAATTCAAGATGGAAGAAGAACCTATTTTATGATAAAGATAGTTGTTAGGGCATGAGTTTTCCATTTTATTAAAAAGGATGAGTGCCTTATGCTTGGAGTCTTCAGAGTTCATTTATTTATGGAGGCCAGATGCCTTGTTTTATGGCCCATATTTCCCTGTTGGCTATGATTGTTTAGTTCATGTTGATTTTTTATGTTCTCCATACGTGAGCTTCTCTATTAAATGTGATATGATCTTAGGATGGATGATGTGATATGTGGGTAGGTAGTCCTAGATGATGTGGAAAAAGTTGATGCGAGTGATGGAGAGATGAATCGAGAAGAGAATTTGTGTGTTGGGGATGACACCAGATGTGATGGAATGGGTTGAATCTGTGCTTATACATTGATGTGATGTTGGGAGTTGGGATGCTCTCTTATGAATCTGTTTAATGGATGATATCCGAGTTTCTTATTTTATCCACATTCCTTTTCCCAATTTTGAGGCGACTGGGTCTATTCGGTTGACTATTTCCTCTTGGTGGTAGTTTAGGATGGTTTTCATAGAGTACCTATATTCTAGAAAGTATTAAATTTTAAATAAATTCTTAACCCACGGGGTTGGTAATAATGTAATTCAAATTCTAGAAATATTTTAATCTTGATAAATCATGGACTGAATTTGGATTATTCCTAAAGGGAATGGAATTGGATTGATGGTTAATAATTTAAGTTGTTTAATGTTTTTAATTAATGGATAATGAATGAATTAATGTATAATGAAAATAATGAATTTAATGTACCTATTTAAATGTTTGTATGCTTATAGGATATCTGGTCTTAGCAGTGGAAGCTACAAGTATGAATGAATTTAGCTATAATTGAGTCTAAAACTAGGTTATTCCCATAGTATTGTTGTGGGATATATTATATCTGATATATTCTGTGATTTAATACGCTACCCCACCCATGTTGGTTAGGGAAACTGACACCAAGTGAACTATGGTAGGGTTTTTTCTCCAACATCTTGGTGGGAGGATGAATTACTGACTATCCCCTCTAGCCCTGCTCTCTTCTCTCTGTAGTTACTTATGTTTTTATGCATGCTGGTTAGTTTACCCATATATGTGTGTAAAGGGATGTGATAGATTTTGGTTATTTCAAACACATGTATTACCATATATAGTTTCCAAAGGTTTATTATAGGTATGAAGTGTATATAATGTGATGGATAGAGGTACTTACTCGGTGTATGTGCTGTAATAGATTAAGGTATAATAACTGATTCATGATACATGTCATACAACCTATGGTGGATCCTGAAAACTACTTGGTTACTATATACAGATATGTGGATGGGATTATGTGATGATGTGATGCATGAGGTGCATATTGTTACCCCTTTCCTAGGTGTCTCCCGTATGGATTATGTTTGTAGATAGATAGCTCGGTAC
Source organism: Viscum album (assembly GCA_963277665.1). Lineage (NCBI taxonomy): Eukaryota > Viridiplantae > Streptophyta > Magnoliopsida > Santalales > Viscaceae > Viscum > Viscum album. The sequence goes on from OY728126.1 coordinate 1,037,701,495, forward strand.
ATACAATGTTAGGGAAGAGTGGAAAACTAGTGGGGAAGCAGAAGTGGGGCACCCTTGATGTTTCATTACTATATTAAATGATATCTTGAATGCTATAGATGGTGAGAGTTATCCCTTGTGAGCCTAGGAACTTAGTATACATGTTTAGGTGATGAGTTAATTTACCTATTTTTAACTATGATTTAGCATACTTTTTTTATCTTTTTCATGAGAGGCTGTGAGTCCTATCATTATGAGTATAATATCACCCTAAGTATATACAAACTATTTTTAGGTCATCTATAGTAGGTTATATATAAGCCTAGAAATTAATAGATCATGATTTTCAGGAGCTGTCTGGGCTCCGTGGTCACTTCCAACTTTACCTTTTTTGTACTTTTAGTTTTCATTTTAATTGTTATAATACTATATTAAATTGCATGTTTTCACTTGGGGTATCTTTATATATATGTATGAGTAGGTTTTTATTGGTGTATATGTCTTATCTCTCTCTTATGTATGTTCTCTTAGAGATTAATTCATCACATATGTATTCTTATTATAACCTCAGTGCCAGTCTCCATCCTGGGGCCTACTGGAGGTGGGACTTAGGAAGTCACTTTCTCTATCCACCCTCTTTTCAGTATCTTTTTGGGGAGGAGGTTTTAAAACCATTAATAATATATTTATGGATCCAAAATTTATTAACTCCAAGGAAATGGGATATAAATTCTATAAATGATCAATATATTTTTCTTTTGTATTTCTTATGAAATATAAGGAAGTTTAACCTTGTGAATTTCATGTTCAATTTCATAGAAGCTATTTAAGTTAGGTTACTGAAATTAAAAATCCTTTTATATCCATGTTTTATCGATAATGTTTTGGTAAATTTTATTAAAGTTATAAATATCAAGAATGATGAAACTCTATTAAGATAAATAACATCTTATATTGGTGAAGAAACTATCAAAAAATGATGCTTGTCTTTGTTCCCTACTCAAAAGATTTTATTGATAAAAAATACAAAGATGATTACATTATTACAACTGAAAAACATAATTAAAAAGATTTAGAGAAGAGTAATGTTGGTTATGTTTCCACATAAATTCCACGGAATAAGGAAATGACAATTTTTGATGAATCTTTTCATGATTTTCTTAATAATAAAGGAGAAAAGAAAAATGATAATCCATCGTTAGGATTGGATAAAAAAATCTTTATCTTTTAAGGTGAAAACTTATAAGAAACTCAGGGAAGTGGAAAATAATAAGAGACAACAACAAATGAACAAAAAGAAAATATTTCCAGGTATTTATTTAAATGAATTTAAAAAATTCAATAAAAAAATTTAATTTTCACCATATAAGTTCCTCAATCCATTCCTTAGAATTTTCATTAGTTTGTTCCTACTTAGACCATTATTCAACCAACAAAATTTTCCACATAACCTTCATCCATTCAACAGAAAAAAGGCAAATAAGTCGTTTTAAAAAAAACTAAATTTGAAAATATTCAATATGAAGTTATTTTTTTTGAAAATCAATGAATGGTCAACTGAGAAAGATTGATTATATTTCTTAATAGTATAATAAAGATATATATATATATATATATTGAAGAAATTTATACTAAAACCTTGATTTCCCTATCATCATAATATTAGAAAGATATAGATATTACTATTCTAGATAATAAAGAAAATTTTGAAGAAGAAGATCAATATTCTCAAACAAAATATTTGGATAAATATGAGTGCTATAGAGAAGTTGATGTTATGTAGATTTAAAAATATCAATTTTTTGAAATAATAGAAGATACTCAACTCTATAGAGCTACTCCTTTGTCCTTTTTAGATGTTTTTTTCAGACTTTACCCATTATGGTCTAAGAAAAATTATAAAATGAATGGAGATGAAGAATAACTACTTCCATGAAGTTACAAATTTACTTGATGTAACTATGAAAATATTTATGGATATACAAGAAAGGTGAAATTACATTAATGGAAAGGTTGATTTTTTTGAAAAATCAAGTTTTTTAAAGTAGATTGAATAAATTATTAATCAAAATGATATATAATTCAATGAATTCCTAGGTAAAAAATAGTCTAGATAAGAAATTTATAGAATTTTATTAAATGGATCAGGAACATAGAAGGATATATTATGTTTTACGATGAACAAATTGATGGGATAAGAAACAAAAAAAATTTGGTTCCATGTTTGCAAGAAATTTAAGTTCAAAGGCTTGTGGAAATTCAAGGGAAATTTATAATTTTAAGTCTCTTGTAATTATGCAAGATTAATTTCTTTCAATAAAATAGATGATATTTTAAAATAGGGAAATATCATTCAATATTCAGAAGAAGAAGTTACAAAGTTATGGATGATTTAAAGAATATTGGAGTAATAGACGAAGAAGTTACAATAATGAATGTTGTTATTGCTAATTTAGAAAAGTACCAGGAAGATATAAAATATATGAAGGCGATTTTTAATAAAGTTTCTAAGAAGGATTATTTTTTTAACTCTTTAATGTTTATAATATTTAAAATAAAACATTTTTTGATGTTTTTTTCTAAATGGATTCTCTTCCTTAAATTTTTTGGATAGATTTTTTCTAATATATTTAGTTGAATTAATTTTAATGCTGTTTGGATGAATATATTTCTTATATATTTGTTTAAATGTTTTTATAAATTGTTTTATGTTTAAATTTTCCCAAAAATTTTAGGTACACTTTATACCTCCTAAAACCTTTTATAAAATCAAAAAGGGATATAAATTATCTAAATTTTTAAGAGAAAGGTTTGTGGAGAAAGAATATTAAGTTTAGTAGAAAGGAAAATTTTGTATAAAGTGGAAGAATTAAAGAAATTTATATCTTTTTAAGGAAAAATAGGAGATTATGTATGATAGAGGGAGTAAGATTATTTAAAGTTTTAAACATTAGTTTTTTCATTAAAAGTTATGTTTTAAACTTTTAAAAAAGGGGAATATTATTTATTTCCAATAATTTTTTTTATAATTCATAACCTTACTTTTAAAAATCACAATCCACTTCTTTAAATTTTTATACATTTATATATTTTATACTTATAAAGTTCTTAAGAATGTGTTTATAGTAAATTTGTTTTATTTAGAAGATTATATCATTTTCAATATATAGGTCATTATTAAAGTTTTCTAGATAGAGGATATCAGATGGAACTTCATTATAAGAATGACATGTAATTTTTACATTGGATGGATGAACAGAAAGTTCACTTGAAAGAGGATTATAAATTCTATAAGAAAAAGTATAATGAAGTCCCACTAGATAACATTCTATAAATTCTACCAGACAGACATTATTGTATAGAGGCATGCATGCTTTCCATACAAACTTTTATCAAACCTAATGGATGGAATAACTTCATATATTTCACCAGATGAATAATTTCTATCCTACTTGATATAACCTTTATACATTTCAGTGGTGTATATAAATATGAATATATAATAAATAATATGTACCAAACTTTCCATGTTAAGATGAAGTTCATCCGATGATGTTGCAATTTATCTCGAGAAATGTGAAATATGACCATTGAGAAATATTCTATAAATAGAGCCACATGATCAAGGAAAATATTATTATTTATAATCAACTATATAACTATTCAATAAATATTTTATAATATAATTTTTACTTGAGATAATGTCCTTATAACTTTTATAGTCTTTTTCTCAAGGAATCCATTGTGATATTTAATTTTTAAAATAGATTCAGAAGTTTTTTTTTGTAATTTCTCTTTCTAATATGCGTGATCAAGGACTTATAATATGAAGGAAGACATAGGTTATCCAAATATTATGATCAAGGGTTCCTAGGGATAATAAAATGGAGTTTATTATGATCTTTGTATCAAGGTATTTCTTGGTTAAGAAAGATAAAAATTTATAGAAAGGTTAATACTATGGAAAACTTGTGTATATTTTAGACTTCCTTAAAACTTAAGGACAAAGTTTTTATATTCTTATAAAATTTTCTATATGTTTTTCTTACTTAATTTTTATAAGTTTTTTATACTTATTTTTACCATATTATAAATTCTGGTGTGCATGTTTTAAGAAAGTTTTATACATTTTCTTATAATCAATTTCTTAGTCTGATTAAAAATATTTCAGTATGAAAATGTTTCTGAAAAAATTTCTTAAATAGGTTAATGAAAATTGTAAGTTTTATTTTATAAACTGTAATTCACCCCTATCTTGTAGTAATACACATACACTTTTGATCCTATAGAGGATTCCTCTACCTTATAAGAACCTAATACAATATACTTCTATCTAGAGATTCCATTTAGATTAAAGAATGATGGATATATACTATATCTAATAATACTGTCTTTCCAGATGCCATGTGTCACCTTCACAATCCTCCACATCATTTTTTCAATACGTGTCCCTTCCCCAACACTCCACGTCTCCTAAACCACTTACCTTCTCCCTCTAATATCACGATTACGATCCTGCAACCACACGACCTCCTGTATTCCCTCCAAAACTAGGGTTTCGATGCAGCTTCTCCTCCTGAAAAAATCCTCACCAACATCCTCACCTAGGTTTCACGATGTGTCTTTCTCCATCTACAATCTACCGTCGCCCTCACGAATCTACTCAACTCCACCTTGGGTTCATGCTCACGATTCTTGTCATCTCCGCCAACGGTTCCTACGCCTTCAATTTTATCTTCAATGTAGACCAGGTAATCCTCTTATTTCTACTACTGCTCTCTGTCGATCCAATCCATAACCCCCTCTCGAGTTCCATTTCATTCTCATATAGTGCTCAGTTATTATATTGTTCCTTCAAAACACCTTCGGCTTGCTATTTCTGTAGCTTGTATCTACGGAAACCCTATATTTACTATGGATTCACCTCAACACACCATAAAAGAGTACTCATGAATCTACTCCTCTCCTCCTTGGCTTCATGCTTGGGATCCCTATCATCTCGTCCAACGATTCTCATGCCTAAGATTTTCACTTCAAATTAGACCAGGTAATCCTTCTCATTATACCACCAGTCTCTATCAGTCCAATCCCTTGCCCACCACCTGGTGAGTTCCATTTACTTCTCTTATTTCTACTGCTGCTCTCTATCAATCCAATCCATACCTCCCTCTCGAGTTCCATTTCCTTCTTATATGGTGTTCTGTTATTATATTATCCCTTCAAAACACTTTCAGCTTGCGAGTTCTATATCTTGTATCTATGAAAACCCTACATTTACAGTGGATTCACCTCGACACACTATAAAAGAGTACTCATGAATCTACTCCTCTCCTCCTTGGGTTCATGCGCGTAATCCCTGTCATCTCCTCCAATGGTTCTCATGCCTAATATTTTCACTTCAAAGTAGACCAGGTAATCCTCATTTTTCTACCATCGGTCTCTATCAGTCCAATCCCTTGCCCCCCTGGCGAGTTCCATTTCCTTTCATATGGTTTTTGGTTATTGTCTTGTACCTTCAAAACAACTTTGGCTTGAAATTTATAGAGTCTATGTCTTCGGGGAAACCCTGCATTTATAGTGGATTCACCTCGACGCACCGTAAAACCGCCTTAGTCTTGCGATTTCAGTTCCCTATAGCTATGGTAACCCATAAACAAATCATTTTTCTGTATGATTTTGTTCCACATTAACAACTCAATACCTTTGTATTTTAATCCATGTAATTTTTTAGATTCAAAAGCCTAACCCTTACTAATTTGAAAGTATGAATGTAAACTTCGAGGGTCTCAAAGCTTTCCAGTGTTCATTTTATTGTATTTTTTAGATGTAGTTGAATACATTTTTAAGAACTGGGAAGTTAAGACACTGAATTGGTATATTTCCATCACACGAATTGTAAAAATATGATATCCTATAGTCAACAAAAAAACTATGTACCATATGAAATTTTTTCTGTGACTGAAACTACTGAAAGTAGGTTTTTATTGCTTTCCCTCATGTCTTACATGTCCTTCAGAAACTATAAATTCATAAGTCACAATTTAGAAAAAATAACCTGTATGAGCATGTAATTAATATAAGAAATCATGGTAAACTACTGTAGTCTTCGATATTATTTCCAAATGTATTTTTTTCTCTGGTCAAATAGTCTGAGCATGCAAAAACATTCTGCAGCAATGGAGCATGTTAATTAAAAAAGTACAGTGTTAGAAATACAGTGACAATTCATTTGACCATTCCAATGCCCAGAAGCATAAAATCTATGATGGAAAACTAAGATTCAGAGCTAAAAATGTATTAGAGGTAACAATTTTTATACAGAATTTATTCCTTTTTTACTTTTGGTTTTTTTGGGTATGTGACTATGTGGTCATGGAAATGTTTTAAGCTCTTGTATAATTAGAGCTTTGATTTTTTTAGTGTCATGACTGAGTGACATTATTACTAACTATTATGTAGGTATGTGATTCTAGGTATCCTTTCTTTCTTAATGGTATGTCTCATTGATTTGAATCTCTTGGGACCCATTTGACTATGAAAATTATCTTCTGGTTTCTATTTTCATAGGTTATGTTTAAGTGAACCTTGTATTTTCACAATTCATTTTATTTATTTATTTGTGATGTATTATCCATTCATAATTTGACTGGATCCACACTTATTTATTGTATTTTTTAGATGCAGTTGAATACATTTTTAAGAACTAGGATGTTGAGACACTGAATTGGTATATTTCCATCACTGGACTTTTAAAAATATAAAATCCTATAGTCAAAAAAAAAACTATGTACCATATGAACTTTTTTTTATGAATGAAACTACTGAAAGTAGGTTTTTATTACATTACCTCATGTCTTACATGTCCTACAAAAACTATAACTTCATAAGTAACAATTTAGCTAAAATAACATGTATGAGCATGTAATTAATATAAGAAATCATGGTAAACTATTGAAGTCTTCTATATTATTTTCCCATGTATTCTTTTCTCTGGTTAAATAGTCTGAGAGTGCAAAAACATTCTTCTACAATGGAGCATGTTGATTAAAAAAGTACAGTGTTAGAAATACAGTGATAGTTCATTTGACCATTCCAATGCCCTGAAGCATGACGTCTATTATGGAAAACTAAGATTCGAAACTAAAAATGTATTAGAGGTAACGATTTTTATACAGAATTGATTTATTTTTTTCCTTGAGTGATTTTTTTGGGTATGTGACTATGTGGTCATGGAAATGTTTTAAGCACATGTTTGATTAGATCTTTGAATTTTTTTGGTGTCATGACTGAGTGACATTATTTTTAACAGCTATGCAGGTATGGGATTCTAGGTATCATTTCCTTCGTAAAGGGTTGTATCATTGATTTGAATCTCTTGAGACCCATTTGAATATGAAAATTATCTTATGGTTTCTATTTTCATAGGTTATGTTTACGTGAACCTTGTATTTTCACAATTCCTTTTTTTATTTATTTGTGATGGATCATCCATTCAGAATTTGAATAGATCCACACTTATTTATTGTATTTTTTAGATGCAGTTAAATACATTTTTAAGAACTAGGAAGTTGAGACATTTAATTTGTATATTTCCATCACCTAACTTTTAAAAATATGAGATCTTATAGTAAACAAAAAAACTATGTACCATATGAACTTTTTTCTGTGACTGAAACTACTAAAAGTAGGTTTTTATTTCATTCCCTCATGTCTTGCTTTTCCAACAGAATCTATTACCTCATAAGTCACAATTTAGCTAAAATAACTTGTATGATCATGTAATTAATATAATAAGTCATTGTAAACTATTTAATTCTTCCATATTATTTCCCCATGTATTTGTTTCTCTGGTTCAATAGTCTGAGCATGAAAAAACATTCTGCTGCAATGAAGAATGTTAATTAAAAAAGTACAGTGTTAGAAATATAGTGAAAATACATTTGACCATTCCAATGACCTAAATAATGACGTCTATGATGGAAAACTATTATTTGAAGCTAAAAATGTATTAGAGGAAACATTTTTTATACAGAATTGATTTCTTTTTCCTTTTGGTTTTTTTTGGGTATGTGACTATGTGGTCATGGAAATGTTTTAAGCTCATGTATGATTAGAGCTTTGAATTTTTTTGGTGTCATGACTGAGTGACATTATTGCTAACTACTATGAAGGTATGGGATTATAGGTATCATTTCTTTCCGAAAGTTATGTCTCATTGATTTTAATCTCTTGGGAATGTGACTATGTGGTCATGAAAGTGTTTTAAACTCTAATTTCTAATATCTCAGCAATTGAAAACAAAACACTGCTCACCCAAGCAAGCATTTATTTTTAGTTCATGTATGTAGTATTTTTATAGGATACATGTGTGTTTTCATGCACACAAACACATATATATTTCTTGTCAATTGTATATTCTGCACCAAATAAATCCTTATTTATTTTGATTTTTGTTTCGTTGTTTATTGCAGGAAAAATATTGGCTTAGGAATAAAAAAAATATTCACCCAAATTACTCAAGGAACAATTTTTCTCGAAGGTAACATGTTGGAAAGTTAATTTCATTCATTTTACCGTACTACAACATGTATGTTTAATGGATTATATTGATTTGAAATTGGTTGAACCTTCTTACCCCTGAATAAATACACACTATATTTTTTACTATTTTTCTTTTAATATGCCGTAGATTTTTTCTCTATGGTACTCAATTTTGTATTGGATAACATTATCACTTTATATTCTCATTTTATGTGAAACATACTTCAAGAAATTAAATTATGGAACTGGGTAAGCTTTGGTTTCAAGTTAATTTGTTTTTTTATAGATGATTCTTAAATTCATTTGTAGATTAGATAAACTATGAAGGGAATGCATTTTTTAAAGAAAGGATGATGTTTTATCAAGAAATTTCCTAGAAAACTATGATGTTTTATTATGCAGTACAATATGAATCTTTATAATATGCTTTGAATACATGAACTAGATACTATCCAAATAGGTAAGTCCATCCACCCACTCTCTGTAAAAGGTTCCAAGGTTTTAAGGGAAATTTTTTGATTTGATCCTAAGAACATTGACCAACTAGATGGATTCACTTTCAGTCTATAGTTTGTCTCAGGCATAGTTAAATGAAAAAATAGTTCTTCTTCAAAAGCAATAAACTTCCCAACAAATTGATATAAAAAAAACCTAATGAAGAATCTATTGTTTGTGAAAATTCCTCCATAACCTGTAGGTCTAGGAGCCTCTAAGGTACCACCATCAATGTTATATTTGATATATGAGGCACCCATCGAACTAGAAGTCTTGGGTTTCCATGGTACACGACTAACTCCTACAGTTTTGCAGATAATAAGGTCCTCCAATTAATTTTTTATGCACCCTAACATCATTGTGGAATCTGTTTGGAAAACCTCATGATTTCAATAATGTTATATTTTAGGGGAAAAATTTTACCATCAAACCTCAAGTAGTTTCTTTGTTTCCAAATAAGATTAGTGTAAGAAAAAATAGTTTGAACAAAATAGGTATTTAACTTTATTTATCATGTACAAGTTGATAACATTTTTCATCAAGGAATTCATGTCAGAATTTGTATGTATCATGCAATAATACATAGCTTGAATTTGAGTTCAGATTGGCCAGGATGGTTATAGGGGAAGAGAAAGTGAAGTTAGTCCTAAGAAATTTGAAGGCATAAAAAGATGGAAGATGCAAGTGGTAAGCATCCCAATAGAAGTGGGCCTGAAATCAATTTGAAAAATAACATTACTGTTGGTGCGGAGAAGGAAAATTCTATTGCAAAAATCAATGTTTTGGTGAGTACCACCCAATTCGACTTCTGAATTATTAGCCTTTACTTCATATAATTTTATTTCAGTCAATGTGTTGTTTATATCCTCATGATTGTGTAGAATTCAATTTTCAAGAGACCACTAAATATGATGGAATTAGAGAATAATGAGGATAACATTATTGAGACACAACCCAAACTACTGACAACCAAGAGACTAAATTTAAGGTGATATTCAGTATTGGTGGGATACAATTATACGGTCTTTATACATATTTTTTTGAATTCCTCTATTTTTTATAGTGATGTTTGAAGGGAAATTTTTTTCCAAGAGATACATGTTTGAAACTGGTTAATTATACCAAACTACTATTTCATAGTGATACTTTCCACTTGACTGTTATTATTCCACCACCTGATTTATAATTTTTTGTATATAGATTATAAATAGATGTAAACATACTGAGGTATTTCATTTCTTTCGGCCCATACCAATTCAATATGAATGGCATTTTTTCTTACCAATCTGTTTAACATTTCGATACTATTTTCTCTCTTGAATAACTCAAAGCTAAAGGATCCAAAGGGTTAAAATAGGGTATGAAAATTTTAGTTCACCATTCCATTGTTCAAGATTTTAATTTTTGGAATAAAATAGTGTTCAGTATGATGATAAAATATGTTTTCATACTTCTCATTCATTTTAGTACTGATTTAATGAATTTATTATGCTAATGAAGGAAAAAAAAATTTTGTTACTGTCTATTTAGTGGTGTCAAAATGAGTGCTCTAATCAATATAATATAAATAATCATTTAATATCTTATTGCATAATGTTCTCCCTAAGATGAAAATAGCATCACAGTCCATGTATGGCCATCTTCTCTCAATTATTTTGCAATCAGTAGTAAAGGATAAATATTCTTTCCTTTATAATTCTATGCTTCTATAATTTACATGAAAAAACATTTACTTATATTTTTCAAATTGTATATTTCCAATTCCCTATGTTTTAATTTTCATTAGTTTTACTCAAGCGTGATATTTGAATGTTATCCTATAATATACATATTTGTGGGTTGGCTTAACAAGATATTTAGATAAACATACATGAGCTTAGTTAACGCCTCTTGGATTAATTACTGTTTTCATCCCCTGGAATTTAATCATATAAATTCTCTATTTATACTCGTCTTATTTATCAAAGATATTAATAACAATATAGTGATATGTCTATAGACTACTTCACATGCACATAAAACCAACAACCCATTGATCTTGACTATTTGTGAGGAAGGTAGACATTAAGATGAAGTAGAAATGACCCTGCTCTATAATTCTATAGTGTGATGGAGTTTGTATTATTTTTTAATCAACTTCCATTCCTTCATTGATGAAACTCATATTTTCATTTCAATTTTCTTGACAATTTTTTCAGGTGTAAACATGAAACCTCCTACATAACTGCCTTAATGAGGTCCTGTAGAGGTGATGTGAAATAAAATGGAATAGGTATATAGTGGGAATTATCAGATAATGATGCGGATCCAAGGTCACATCCCAATCACTTAATATTTATTGTTTTATTAAAAACCTTATATATTTTGTACCTACAAAATGTACCTGTTTGAAGTTTTTCATGCTGAAGATATCTTGGAAAAAATGTCTTCTATTATATGAGTGTATAACTTCATGTTCTTGAAAATATTCTACAAATTTATATATTAAAAATTATGTAGCAATTATTTACTTTCTTCCATTCGGTATTTAATTCAATCATTTTCTCATTTTTCATTTTTATAACTAAAATAATTGTCTTATCTTTAATTTATTTGCCTTGTATTATTTCAATGCATGCTCTATGGTTTTTGTGATTGAAGTTGAAAATGAAATAAAATTTACATCTGCGAAATGTACAGTTTTATATGATTTTAATCTATCCTATTTCTTTTTCAAAAATTTAAATGGTCTATCCATATTCTAGGCACTCATATTCCATTATCTTGAAGTGAAGCACAGTTCATGCAGGAAATTATAATAGAATGTATTACTACTAGACATCTGCACTTATAGGTACCTAGGTATTAAAATTTCTACAGAATGAATGAACCTATTGCTGGCTTGGAAATGCGCTCTCATTGTTATGAATTTCCTTAGTGTGAAGATCTTGGGATTTTAAGAAGCATTGATGAATAAAAGGAGCTACTTTATGTGATAACGCCCATCCTATGTGCTACTCGAAAGAAGGTTAGTCTTTTTCTTAAGGGTTTCATTCAAATTCTGTCATGTTTGTTATAGGATTCTGGATACGCCTCACCTTATATTTCTGCAGATTCCCTCTCATTTCAAAATGTTGTGATGCTCTTTAACTCCACTAGGAGCGGATTTTATAATTATGGGTTTGTTTATAAATTTATAAATGAAATGGTGCTGTGTTATGATTGGTGATATAGATGGTGATGTTTTTGCTAATATTATTTAGTAGGTACAATGTTTGGATTCTTTGAATATGGATTTTGGAGACAAATTATGATATCCATAGGGTGGTTCAAAATGGTGATTTCAAATGGTGGATATAAATGGAGTTTTTTATATTGTATATTTCAGATGTTCATCAACTGGAGTGTGTTGTATTTTCCGTTCCTTCATTTCATCTTGCAGGTATTTATTTAAATGATATGAATTTTCAATGTTTTCCGCTTATAATCATCATCATTCTAATGTGGACATTATTGTGATGTTTTGGCATGATGTTTTGAGATTTATATTGAACTTTAGGTATGGTAAATGAATGATATGGAGAGATAAGTACCTATAGTTTTAGTACAATTTAAATGAAAAAATAAGTACATTTTGAAAGTTCATTACTTTCATGACCTTTGTAACATTATAAAAAATAAGGAATTATGTTATCTTATATAAGAAGATGTTATTATGGAAGAATACAAATAAGATATAAGTAAAATAGCTATAAATGTGTAGTTTAATTAATGTTATGTAACACATTGACTGATGTTATTTACCCTCACATTTTATCTTACATTTATCATACTTGAAATGTTATCATGTAACATTAAACAACATTTTTTCATGAAATATGGATACAAGTAAAACACTTATAAACCAAAAACACATTTAAATATTTACATAAATCCAGTTATAGTCAATATATGAGAATCCCATAAATCCTTGATATATATATAAATATAAATATGTTTAATGACATAAATTTTATAGTAGGTTTTGATAAGTTGCGATATCATATTGACCAAATTTACTCAAAATGTTTTACATATATACTTGTCTTTCTAAATAAAATGTACCACATTATACAAATATTATTTTTCAAAATTTGAAAATTCATATACTTTTACTCTCTTATTTGTTTGTCAACTATTTTAATGGTGTCTTCATATTCTATGAACTCTTATTTTATTATCATACACCATTTCTTTCTAATTTAATTTTTTTCAACATTAATTTTTTTTTCTCAAATTTTATAAATATTAATCTCTTATTAAAATAAAAACTAGTAATCGAATGCGCCGTGAAATAGCAGGGGAAAGTACTAGTTTTTATTAATAGGAGATGCACTATATCATTAATACCCTATTAAGAAACACTATGGAGTGTTATGTGGATGCCTTGGTAGTTAATTCATAATAATTAACTAACCACTTCATGTATCTCAAGATGGGTTTTTATAAACTATTGTTGTACAATTAGAAGACGAACACTATGGAGTGTGAGTTGGTGTCACTTTAGATAAATTTCTTGGTTTCATGTTCTATTATAAATATATAAACACCGACACCAATAATAATAAATATATCCTCAACATACCCCCTCTGTGAAACCTATGATAGCTTAGGTGACTCCAAGGACACCTTTTCTTTATAAGGTGATCCATTAGGAACTTTAGTGGAAAGTATATACCTTCGAAAATTTTGGTAAACAAGGGTGTTCCCTACCAGTGGGAGGAGAATTTCTAGTGTTTGTTTTTAAATCTCAAGTAGTGCCTTTAATAACCTTAAGTCTTGATTTCAACCATGGAAAGAAATACACTAATCCTATATGTCATCTCCTTAGAGTGATTCCATAATGCCTTCCATTCCCATAAGAATAACAAGGGTAGGGAAATATTTTTTGTATAATCTTAATCAAACCATGTTGCATCGTGTAGATAAATACACCCCAATTTAAAATAATATTCTTACCCTATTTTTTTATAATAGAAAATCCATATACTTATTTATATAATCATAAGGTTTATTTAATCTCTAAAATAAATCCATATAAACAAAAAATCAATAACCTATTATGTTTTGTGTTGTTCGTGAGGTGGGTTTTTATTTCTTAGAAATTCGATATGTATTTCAAGTCTCATAAGGAAACAAAATGAAAAAAACTAACAAACTTTTTACAGGCACACCCAAATCCAAAGGAAATTTAACTTGACATATATATTCCCCATGATAATTTTTTCTCTATCAATGAGGCCTCCCAAATGTGGGATATATATTTTTTTAGTGCATCCTAAAGTCTAACCAAGAATAGAATATTGGACCTTAAATTCAATAAGGTTTGTCTAGGAGTTATCTTAATATCCCCTTCAAGGATTATATTTCAATATTATTTCCTTATTTTAGAGGGTTTTATTAAAAATGAGGTAGAATATTAGACTCTCATTACAAGTTTGGTGTTGGACCTATAAATTTTGATCACTCGACTAAATATCAAAGAATACTCAAAATATGTAATAAATTTTTTATAGAGTTTTCTATCAATAAGAAGTAAATAATAAACCTTCCTAAACATATTTTGGAGTTGATGATGTATTATAATAGAATCAGTTCTTACATACATTCTATGGATATACAATACCTAAGAAGGTGAACTAACCAACTTGTATATTTCATCTACTAACTCATATTATGATGAAATAATAATTGTTGTAGTAAATTGATGGGTGAAAACTCTTTTCATTAATATGGATTTATAATAAGAATATTAGATTGATAACAACCTTTCTCAGGTAGATTCCTCACCACTATAAGATGAACATATAACCAAATATTTTTCTCAAATAGTTAACTTCCTAAAAAAATAAAAATTTTCCATAGGTTTGGGATGAAAGGGAGTAGATATTTATATAGAAAACTAATTTTTTTTCTTTATGATGGCCCAAGTGATAAGAAAATTCTATACAATAATGGATTCGATAAGGTCCTCATCAGATGTAATGAAAGATGAAAGTCACTTGAATTTATGAATGAATTTCTTATTTGTACATGAGATGTCCATCAAACAAGAACTATGTTTTCCCAAAGAAATCAACAAGATTTGGTACTTCTAGATTTATATTGTGAATAAATTATTGAAATTCACAATAATGTATCATGTGGGTCTTGCCCAAAAAAATCATTAATTAAAAGGGGGGGTGAATTTACCTTTTAAAATATTTTTATAGATTATTACTAGGGTTAGATATTAATGTAGTAGGAACAAAACATAAAAAACTTAATAGAATTTTTATAGTAGTTTAGATAAATTGATTGTACATACACTCTTCAATTATCTCAAACAAAGAGGTAAATGAAACCCAAGAATAGAGTCTTAGAATTTTAAAGGAGAGTCACAACCTTTTATAATTCCTTTTAACCCCTGGAGGCACAACCCTACTAGATTCATTTTATGGTGGTGAAGAAACCAATCTTTCCTTTATCTAAACTAAGGAAGAACTAAAATCCCTTTTACTTCTAATGGTTATATTAGAACATGAACATTTTTGGGGTGGTATAAACCAACCCTAAGGCTATGTTTTTGTATGAAAAAATAATAAAAAACAAATCTTACACATAGAGAAAATAGAAATAATTTAGTAT
Source organism: Viscum album (assembly GCA_963277665.1). NCBI lineage: Eukaryota > Viridiplantae > Streptophyta > Magnoliopsida > Santalales > Viscaceae > Viscum > Viscum album. The sequence goes on from OY728126.1 coordinate 1,037,717,155, forward strand.
AATAGAAAGTAGATCAATGATGAAGTGTAGTATTGCTATGGAAATAGTTCTATCTTCTATAGATAAGGATTAGAATGATGCATCTTGGTAAAAGGTGGTTTAGTGATAATAAAAAAAGTGTAGCATTATATAGTAAGAGTATTAAAAAAAATCCTTCCTTGATCATCTACATTGGTTCTGTAAAACTCTATATGTAGGGTTTCATCATGAACATCAGTATTTTAAAATAAGTAAACTCTTGTATAACCATTGTAGTTTTATCTTTTTCCATATAGACACACTTTTTCTCTTAGTGATAATTAAATACTTTAGATTTTAAAAAATATTTGATAATATATAAAACTTGAAAACAATGGTACAAAATTTATTTATTGAAAATTTAATATATTAGTTAATATTCCATAATAAATGATATTAAATCTCTTGGAATAACACCATAAAACATGTGATACCAACTCTTTATATTTCAAGCATTTAAAATTTGAAATTTGTTGTTTTCAAAGAATGTAGTGTGAATATCTATCCAACATGATGATGATTTTAATACTTCCAAATATATTTATCAAGAATCAAAATACCTAATAAGTTTTTATGAAATAATTAAATTAATGAAAATAATAAACAAAAAAATTAGTAAATAAAAATATAAAAAATATATATAAAAATAATATTTCATGTTTTTGAAAATAAATTTGTTTGTGCATAAGAACCATTTTTAACTTCGATGAAAGATTGTTTTTTTGTATAGAAATAATATCTATGTAAAAATGAGTTTTATGTGATTTTTAAAAATCATATTACCATAAACCATTGATTTTTTATGTGCAAACATCATCTAACCATAAAAATTACTTTTGTACGCTTTGTAAACATTATCTAATCATAAAAACAACTTTTGTGTGATAAATAACCATTATCTTAACCAATGTAACCGTCATCATAAGATGTGTAGACCTCATACTAAGTTGAGTAACAATAATTCTAACCTATGTAACCATTTTTATAACCTAGATAACCATAATTATGACCTACATAATGGTAAAATTTTTATAATTATCATTGTGTAAACGTAATGAGTTTACACATAATATAACAATAAATATAAATATAAAAAATGTTGAATAATGTAATGAAACCTCTCTCTAATGATACCCTTACTAGGATAGAAATGAAGGGAGAGAGATGATGACCCCTTGATTCCTGCCTCCAATGGGCCCATGGTTTTCAATAAGCATTGATGGTATAAATATATCACATATGGGTGGAATTAACCTTCATAATAAAGTAGGATTAGGAGAAAGGATAAACATACACTAAGAAAATCCAACATATAATATAAAATTAAACTGAAAAACATCCCACACTGCAGGCATAATGTATACAAATACAAATAAAATTCTCTGAATAAAAATACCAAAAGAAAATTCCTATGATAGAAACACAACAAAAATTTCAATCCAAACTAGTAATGTCCATACTAGTCCCCTAAGTCCTCATAGAAATTTAAAAAATAGTTTATATATATAGGGTAAGAATACAAGCATACTTCTTAGGATCATACCAAATGTATCAAGTGCACATTTGAAAAGATAATGCTAATAAACCAGTAAATAAAAAAGCAAAACCAACAAGCACCTAAATAAGTCAACTAACCAAACCCAACATCACCATGTCTTTCTCACCAAATCACTCATCAAATATAGAAACATAATAATTGTGAATAAAAAAAAGTCACCCCACTGCCACTTCCCTATTTATTTTCCACTCTCATAACCAACATTGGACATTTGTTGCTATCATATTTCTTGTACACATCACATAACATACCAGTAATATCTGATGTGGGTCGAGACACATCCCTACCCACCCCAGCCTCACAAGGTCAAGCATATAGTGCTATTATCATATACCATCACACCACATATCACCTAAGGATACCTGGTCCATTATGTTACATCTCATTACATAACCAGAGAAATAATGTAACATTAATGTGAAAGGAATCAACCTTGTTCCCTCCTCCTACCACGTGTGACCCCTATTAAGTATCACATCATATCACATCCCACCTAGAGAAACATAGTCCATTATATCGCATCTCATCTAACCCAAAGACACTTGGGTCATCATATCATATCTCATATCACCTAAAGGAACCTAGGTAATCACATCACATCTCACCTGAAGATACCTGTGCCAACATAGCTAAAGAATCAGGAAGAAAGGGTAGATAGCCATTTGTATCACCACCATCCTAAAAGTTGTGGAAATCACTCTAAACCCTAAACTACTGAGAGTTGGTATGGTTATCCAACTCGAGTGTATAATTTATAGAAGAAACATAAAATACATGATATATAAATAGAACATAATACCCAACCTATGGGTTGAAAATAACTGCACTACCATACACCATAACACCACCACTGACCCACACATCAACCATCACAACTGCTACCACCAGAATATGAAATACACCACATAATGACCAACCAAATCCACACATTACGACTTTGAATTACATGTTTCACCACTTACCATATTTAATGGGTTTTCAGAAACTACCATTACTAAGCCTTTTTTTTCACATTTTACACATCCCATTTTCATTAATTTATCAACCCATTCGTTTATTCATTTTATTCAGTATCAAAATTTGTTCTATTGATAATAGGAAAACTGAGAAACCATACCACACCACAACTATCCCAACTCACATCAACCTTCACTGCAACACCACATCAACTATCACTACCACACCATGTCAACCACAACATCTCACCACAAAAATCACATGTCTCAACCACCACACACCACAACCATCATTCAAATAATCATCATTCACCACAACAATATAAATTACCACATCACATCCATGCTAACCAACCACCACATCACAACCCCACACATCACACAGCCTATACAATCACCTCTATCATTACACAATAGCCCAATCCATGTTGTGCAACACAACAAGAACAAAACACATACAACAACAACACATCCCAGATTCCACAATTTATTCAAGGGATTTTATTACATTATTTTTTTATTTTTTATGGGTATTATCACACAAAAAATACTTCCATAGGAAAAAAATTTATTATTCGTATATACATTTTTACACATTTATTTAGGGTGATATTAAAAAACAATACAAAAAGGGTCATCATGACATCACATCTATGACACATATAAGTATCCCATTAGCCATTATTTTCAGTAATATTAACATCAAGAATAAATTCAATAACAAAAATATCAAAGCAGCTAAAACATGTGATTCCTCCCCAATTTCATCAATTTTAATTATGAAAATTAGTCATTATTATTATGAAGACCCTTTCCATCCACCCAAAAAAGCATGAAATCCCCACGCATAACATGCATAAAGGTAGAGAACAAGGATACCCTTCTTCAAATAAGAATTTCGATCCCATTGCACACCACATATTAAAGAATAAATATCCTAAAAACCACTACTCTTGAAGGAAAACTTGGATCAATCTAAACCACACTAAGGGATTATAAAAAATATAGCCCAAAACACACCTCAAACTGAAACAACAATTTCATAGCAAATCCCCAAGATAAGAATGATAAGAAATATGGGTATAAGGGTTAATAAATCACCTCAGGTCATCAAAGTTCAACCACTAGAACCCAAGGATCAATATAGGTATAAAGGGGATGGAAGAACTCCAAAAAATGACTATGGTTTTCCTAAAACTAACAGGGAATAAGAGACAAATGAAGGGTTTTGGCTGAACAAAATATTTTTAAACATGCTATATCTTTCCCCATTCATAGTGTGAATTACATATTAATGTTATGATTTCCATGAGGTATATAGATTATAAGTCATAAAACCATTACAAAGAATTAATCTCACATATTTCACACTTTCACCAAAATTTATGTCCCCTCAGCTAGAATTTAAATCACATCATGAATTCACCTTTCATTTTGTGAACTCGTTGCATGAATTATTCCACCACCACATACAATACGTGAATCATAGATCATAAAAAACCCAAAACACAAACTCACACCATCAATTACTCTTTCATGATCTGAATTTCCCACTACTGTACAAATACAACTCCAACCACTATAGAACTTTCTCAAGAATCCTCCAAAACACTCCCAAAACACAATCTAAATAAGTAATAGTGTTGGAAGGTTCAAATCACTACATTAGATTCCTCTAAAAAATTATCATCATTAAGAATTAAAACCACAACCAAAAGAAGAAGAGGACCTGAAAAATCACCCTGTAAGATATTTCTCAGGGATCTCATTACTCCTCTAACTACACCACCATCCAAACACACTAAAAAAAATTCCCATAATCACTTTTCACAACCACATCACCATATCTTTCTAGGAACAACACAAAACCATCCAGTAATGACAAAAATAACCATATTTTTAAAATACAATATACATAATCATCATAACATACATACTTACCAGGCCAACAACCTCTGAAACTAACACATAACACTATCCCAAGAACAAAAATTAGGGAATTATATCCTCTATATCAATATTTTATCTATTTTATTAAACAATAACTCTTCTAAATAGTTTTAAATGTATCAAAGTATAATGAATATTGATTAATAATTAGGTCCTCCCTACTTCACATGCTAGACTCATTATCACACATCACATTATCAAGGAAACAACACATATCATAAAAAAAGGGATCCTAACATCACATCATCAAAAAAAACAATGAAAGGTAAAACTCAAAAAAACTTTGGGTAATGGGAAAAAATATTCATATACTTATCTTAAGTAATCTTCTCTAGGAAATGATTCCTCCACAACAAAAAAACTAGGAGATGGTTTTTCAATGAAACACATTCTATCAATGATCCTAGATCTCTACTAACTTCTCAATGAATGTCACATAATCCTTGATATCCAACTCTCTCTAGACAATAACATGGGATTCATTATGAATTTACTGATGAAGCTATGACATGTGGAAGATTTAATGGATCTTTGTTTATACAAGGTAGAAACACTAACTGATGCACTACCTTAACAACATTCCTCAACACCCCAAAGGGCCCAAAACGCTTGGGAGAAAGCTTACTCCCCTAACAAACCTCCAATTTCTCCCATTAAGGGGAGACTCTCAAGAGCACATGGTCTCTAACCTATAACTCTTAGGCCCCCCACCTATGATCAATAGAGGAATTTTAACAGTCCTATACCAACCTTATCCTCTCTATGACCAACTAGATCTTCTCAGTCATGCTCTAAACCGCATCAGGATGTAGAAATGCTGACTCCCCAACCTGTGTCCAACATAATAGAGAATTAAATGGCCTCCCATACAATACCTCAAACCTAGATAAGCTAATAGATGAGTGATAACCATTATTATAGGAGAACTAAACCAAAGGTAGGTTCATTACCCATGATATAACAAAGTACAAGATGAAAGATCAAAAACAAAATCCTTCCTTTGGATGGTATGATTTGTCTTATCATATGTCTAAAGGTGGAAAGAAGTACTAAGGTAGAACTAGGATCCAAAATCATGATACAATCCCATCTAGAACCATGAAGTAAAATGAGAATCCTGATCATTGATGATGGTCCCTGGTACCTCATGAATCCTAAATTCATTGTCCACATCTATCCTTTCCAATACATCCATATCACTCAACTCACAGATCACTAGAAAATTAGACGAGTTATTCAGTCTATCCACTATTATCCAAAGTGGATCACAAACACCCTGAGCCCAAGGTAACCTGGTGATGAAATCTGTCGATATGTTTTCCTCTTTCCACTTAGAAATATATAAGGATTGTAAAAAAACCTATAAGAACATGATATTATTCTTTAACCTGTTGAAAACCCAAACACCTCATCACAAACTCTACCACTGACCATTTTATCCCCAACAAAAAAACTGTCTCCTCAGGCCATGAAACATGTTGGCCACACTAGGATGCACTACTAAAGGCATGTTGTAAAAATCATAGATAACTCTCTCATGCATAACCCATGGAACAAAAAACCTCCCCTGAAACAACACATGATTTCAAACATCCTCAAACCATCCCTCCAGAGCATCACTATGACCAATGCAGTCACACATCACCTCCACCTATGAGTCTACCCACAAAGACTCCTCCAAAAAATACATCAAGGTTGACTCCAATATCATCTGATAAAGATAACCATGACCACTACTCTCTCCCAAATCAAGACACATCACTATAAGATCCTATATCCCATTCCAATCATTAGAAAACTCCCAAAACACATCAACGTAAGACCTCAGACACAACACATTGATAAAAAAATTCACCTTTCCTGGTGTGTAAGAAATATTAAAATCATAATAATAAAGAGAATCTATCAACCTCTACTAGATTAAATCAAATTAAAATTAATAAAATACATATTCCAGTATCCTATGGTTTTTGAAAATGATAAAATATTCACCGATAAAGAAACTTCACCAAAACTATGACACGAAGACAACTGTTTCCAACTCTAGATCTTTGGTGGAATTGTTATTCTCAAGGGGATATAACTACCTAGACCTATAATAGATCACCATTATATTTTGTATCAACACACATACCAAACCCAGGTAGGATGTGTCACAATGAACAATGAATAACATACCCTACTTAAACAACTGAAGCATTGGAGTACTGACCAAATTCTTCTTTAGGTTACCGAACACTGATCAATCCACACAAAGGTTTGGTACTTCCTATTCAAATCCATAAAAAATGCCATAACTTGAGAGAAATATAGAACAAAACTATGATAATATATTGTTATACCAATGAAACTTTTAACCTATTCCACATTATTGGGTGATACTCAAGAAATAACTGTGTCGAACTTGGATGGGTCCATGAACACACCCTTCTGAGACACTACATGTCCAAAGAAAACATGCCTCTCACATCCATATATTTCACTTGGAAAAATTTCCACAGAGATGATGGTGTCTAAGGACCTGAAAAATAGCTCTGAGATTATTGGCATGTGCCTCCCCTGAATTTGATTAAACCAAGATATTTATGATGAACATAATAAAAAACTGGTTTAGGAACTCACAAAATATGGGGTTCATGAGATCCATAAACAAGGAAAATGTTTTTGTGACACTGAATGACATGAAAACGAACTTAAAGCCCCCATACATACACATGAAGGAAGTATTTGAGATATCCTCAACTTTTACCCTCATATGTTTATATCCAAACTACATATTGATCTTAGAAAACAAACTAGTTCCCATAAAATAATCGAATAGATCACCAATCCTCAGAAGGGGTAACAGTTCTGGACATTCACTTGATTCAACCTCAAGTAGTCAATACACGAACTCAAACCACTATCCACCTTATTGAAGAAAAAAACTAAAACCCCCCAAAGAGACAAAGTGGGATCTATGAAACCATTTATGTAATATTATTAACATGTAGGATCAACTCACATAACTCTATAGGCTCCTTTCAATAGGGATCCATCGAAATCAAATACGCATCTGACTATCAATCTATCCCAAACTTGACATCACTTCATGGGGGTAGTGTCGTAACCTCATTCGGGAAAACATCCAAGAAATCTTATATAATGTTGGGAATATATTCTTCCTGAGATCACACTAAAAAATTCACCAACATAGAAAAATGAGGCTCTACTTGTTTTCCACCCATTCGATAACCTCACTCACTAATGAACACTACTTAATGGCCCTCCACATCCTAAAAAACTTTCTTATGGAAATAGTCAATGATTACACATATGGAATATAAATAATCCATGACAATGATAAAACTATATGGATGTATCTACAACATGTAGAAATATCCCACTAATGGGAACTGCCCCATCACCAATCTACATCTCCAGCACACTCCAGACAAAGAATCAAAACCACCAACTGACATAGATAACACTAATGGAACACGAGAAATATCCACATATAATCCCAAGTAATGGATAAAAGTAGGAGTAAAAAAAGAGTGTGAAGATCTAGAATAAAATAAGTCACACAGAATATTAGATAATAAACTAATCTCACCTTGAATAACCCTCAAATATTTTTGGTCTATACTGTAGAAACTCTCTCAGTGTAAATAGTTGTTGCTGCTGAAAAGGATTCTGAACGCCCACTTATTACTGACCTCCCTAATTAGTCAGACACTAATCATATCTGTTACCAAGTCCTCCTATAGAAATAGAAAGAAAAAAATAAGGTCTTAGATAAGTTCTTTGAAGCCACTTTCCCTAGAAGAATGAGAAAAGATCTCATGTGGTAAATTCCCCACTGTTCAGAACACTGACTAACTAAACAAATGTTGTCCAATTCCTAAAGACCTAGTCCTCAAGACACCATTTTAGCCCCTCACTTTAGGATCAACTCTTATAGAAAGCATCCAATCAATAAAATATGATTTATTTTGTAACTCTAGGTATGTATGAACATAAATGAAAGGGATTTGTACATGATCACTGGATATAAGACCTCCTCTAGACACCGCACTATGGACTCCTCATTTAGAAAAAATATGGGGAAAAATTAAAGTGGTCCTTGAAACTTATCCCAAGATCCCTCAAACTTAGACTCCCCTAATAAAGAGAGAGAAACTCCTAGTGCTTCACTTCCTTTATTGTTGATGACATAAATTATGAATGGGACTCCTTCTAGATGTTTGGACACAACACATCCGCTTTATTTTAGTCACCAAGATAAAGCCTCCACCGCTAATGAACTACTCCTCATAACTAACTAGCTACCAATGAGAACCAAAAATACACCTAATCTTAAATCAAATTGAATGTGAAATCAAGATCCCCCAACCAGCGCTCCATCTCCACATATGAGACATACCCCTAATACCTTACCTAACTATACTTCTAGAAGACCTAAAAATCAATTTACCAAACCATATCATCCTATATCAGATCAAATCTTCAATTATCAACCAGAACTTCCTACTGAAATTAATTATATGATTTACCCATAGACAATGACTAGGATAAATTTTTGAAAATCAAGGAATAATCGTGATCCATGTATCATAAAATTTATTCATAGTTTTATTTAATCAATTCATTTTAATTTCTCACAATCACCAAATTCAGACATGAACATAATAAATCATGATTCATGTACCCCTATTAAGTATATACCCTACAAATAGGTTCAAATCAATTGGTTTTACAATAATCTTAGAGTCCATGCACTAGATCATGGGGGACCTAAAATCACATGTCGTAGCTGATCTCCCTAGCCTATTTCACACACCAAGATAAACTAGTATTATTTCCTAACCAACCCATTAAAACCACACAGCTCCCAACTCCATATGCCATCCTATCTCTCAACTAAAACATCTCATACCACTCTATCATGACCCCTCCCTCTAATGATACCACTCTTAGTTTTGAAATGAAGGGAGAGAGATGAAGACTCCTGAGTCCCATCTTAAGTAGGCCCCTAGTTGGTGACAATATCTTATGGTTTAAAAATCTCACATGTGGTAGGAATTAGCCTCTATAATAAAACATGATTGGGTGAAAGGATAAATAACCACTGAGAAAATACAGTCTATAATATAAAATAAAACCTAAAACTATCTAATAATGAATGTATAATTCCAATATATATAAACAAAATTATTTATTTAAAATACCAAGAGATAATTTCTATGGTGGAAACTCAACAGTAACTCTAACCAAAGAGAGTAATGTCCAACCCAATACTTGTAGTACCCATGGAAACCTAAAAAATAGTTTTTTTATATGTATGATGAGCATACAAGTATACTTAGTAGGATCATACACAAGGTCTAAAGTGAACTTGTGAAAAGAGAATGCTAATGCGCCAATGATTAAATAGTAGAACCAAAAAGAACCTAAATATATCAACTATCCAAACCTAGACTCATAATTGCTAACTCATCAAATCACATGTCCAATATATTAACATAATAATCATGAATAAAACAAAGGTTCCCCATCATTGGTTCTCCACTAATTTCATACTCTCATTCCCCAATGTCAAATGTCATATGCTCCAATCCCTTTCGCACATATCATATCACAAATTATCCATATTAGATGTGGGTCAGGATGCATCCATAATTACCTCACCCTATCAAGGTATATCATCTAGTGATAATTTTAGGTACCATCACACCACATCTATCATGAAGACACTTGGTCCATCACATCACTTCTAATCACATATCTGGAGTAGTAGGGTATCTTGAACATGAAAAACATCAACCTCATGACCTTATCCTACCACACATGACCCCTACCATATATTATATCGTATCAAATCCCTCCCGAAGAAACTAACGCCACCACATCAAAAATCATCTCTCCAAAATACTCATGGTCTATTACATTACATCACATCTTACCCAAATCCACCTGGTCTATCAAATCACATTTTTACTGAATACACCAAGGAAAACACAGTTGATGGAATTGCGGGTAAGAGGGGGTAGCCATCTATTCATATCACCACCATCCTTGATATTTTGGAAACACCCAGAACCCAAAAGCTATGAGCATTGGTAATTTTATTCAACTCGATAGGGGAACATATATAATAAACATGAAATAAATGATATACATATAGCACACAATAACCAACCTATTAGTTCTTAATAATTGTACTAGCATGCACCACACCACCCCCAATACACCAAATGTCAACTGTCACAACCGCCACAACCACTATATTAAACACACCACATTACTAACACACAAACCCACACATTACCACTTTAAATTACATGGTTCACAACTTACCATATTTAAAGAGTTTCCACAAAATCCCTTTACTAAGATATTTATTTCACATTAAGACAACTCATTCTAATTAATTTATCAACCCATTCATTTATTAATCTCATTCAGTATCACAACTTAATCCATTTATAACTAGGAAACTACAAAAACCCACCACACCATAAATGGAGAAACTTACATCAACCATCACTGCAACACACTTTCAACCATTATTGACACACCACATTAACCAATCCATATCACTACAATAACCACACATATCAACCGTCACACACTATAATCATAAACTTCACAATAATTAAACACCAAAAACCACACAATTGCCCACATCAAATCCATGCCAACCAACCACTACATCCCAACCTCACTCATCACATAGCCCAGCTGGTCACCACCATCACCACACAACAACCCAAGCCATATAGGGAAATGTAAGATGCATGAGCAGACACAACAACTATACATCCCAAATTCTACAATTTATTTATGAGATTTTGTCACATCACTTGTTTATTTAGAAAGGGTATGGTCACAAAAACCATATTTCCATGTGGAACCAATTTATTAGCCATATATATGTTCTTTAACCTTTTATTTAGGTTTTAATCAAACAACAACCAAAAAAAGGTCTTCACGACATCAAAACTACAACATATATAAGGCTTCCAACAAATTTTATTTCCAACAAGAGTAATATAAGGAATAAATGCATAAAAACAATGTCAAAGTAGCTAAAACATGGGATTTCTCCATATTCACATCAATTTCAGTAATTCCAATTAATTATAATTATTATGACAACACTTTATATCCACCCAAATGGAAACAAAACCATGAAATCCCTACACATAGAATACATATATGGAGAGAACAAGGTTCCCCTACCTCAAAGAATCTTTTTTATATCGTTTTGAACCATAGGGAAAAAAGGAAAAAACCTAGAAACCATAACTACAAAATAAAAAACTTGATCAACCTAAAATACAACAAGGGATCATCAAAAATATATCCAAATACATAAGTCAAAATGAAACAACAATGTCACAACAAACCCTAAGATAATAATGAGGGAAAACAAGGGGATAAGGGAGAATAAATCGATTTAGATCACCAAAGATCAACCACTAGAGCCCAAGGATCAAAGTAGGGAGAATGGGTATAGAAGACCTCCAAAAATTGTTGAGGGTTTTTCCAAAATCATGAGAGAACAAGAGATGAATGAAGGGTTACAAATGAACAAGATATTTATAAACAGGTTATATCTCACCCCATTCATGACATGAATTTTTCATTCATGTCATGAATTCCTTGGGGTCCTTGGATTACAAAACATGAAACCATTACAAGGTTTGAATCTTCTATATTTAAAACTTTCTCCAAAATTCATATCGCCTTTGATAGAATTTGCTTGAATCCATGAACCCGTTTCAGATACTAATCCACCACCACATACAATCACTACTGAAAAAAACGGCCTATACCCACGGTTCCAAACCGTAGGTATAGCCCCCAAAACCATGGGTATAGCTTATACCCACGGTTTTGGGAACCGTGGGCTGGAACGGCATCGGTATAGGTCCCCAGCCTGTACCCACGGTTTTCCAAAACCGTGGGTATAGGTTTCCTGCCACCGTGTCACCGAAACATATCCAATTTACATGGTGTCAACGGCTTTTACCCAGAGTTTCAAAACCGTGGGTATAGGTCCTAAAATAATGCAGCCGCCGAGTTTCGATCTCGCAACCTCTTCGCTGCAAACACCATGTCTAACCACTACCCTAACATCACCTATATATATATATATAGTTAAATATAGTTATAAAAACCGTGGGTATAGAGGGAAGAACTGTGGGTATAGGGTTCCCGCCGAAACAAATTTCCTTCCCGCGGAAAAAAAATTCCCGCGCACACAAAAGTGACCTATACCCACGGTTTTTCATAACCGTGGGTATATGTATTTTAGCCCAGACCTATCCCCATGGTTTTCCCCAAAACCGTTGGGATAGGTACCCCTATACCCACAGTTTTGGGAAATTGTGGGTATATGTCACTTTTCAGGACCTATCACCACGGTTTTGGAAAACCATGGGGATAAACCCCCCCTATACCCACAATTTTGGAAAACCGTGGGGATATGTACATTTTCCAGTAGTGAATACATGAATCGCCATCTATAAAATCCAGAAAACCCCAACTCACATTGTGAATTAGTATTTCAAACCATAAATTTCCCACTACTGCACAACTCTAACTCCAACCTCCATATAACCTGCTCAAGACTCCTCCAAAACACTCCCAATAGCCAAACTGAAAAAGAAATGGACTTGGAAGGAAAATAAATTAAAAATAAATTAAAATAAATTAAATAATAGGTGTAAAATATTTCAAAATTGTTCTTTTATTTAAAAAATTTCAATATTTACCAAGACAATACTTAAAAATACCATGATAAATTAAAATTACATAGTTCATTATCAAATAATTAAGACATTTAAAATTATCATGTTATAGGGAATAAGAAATAATTTATTATAATTTTCAAAAAGATAAAGTGGATCAAGGATCCCTAAAAAATCTACCACTTTATTATAATGAAAAAATATGGAATTAAATACCAAAAAAATTTCTACCTTTTTTGAATTAATTAAAAAGATTAACTTTCAATAAAAAATTGTCCCCTTATGGGTGAATACCTAAATATGTGACATTGACATGGAACAACTAAATCTTCTAAAATTAACTTAAAAATTATACTTTTAGTCTAAATTAGATTTAAAGATAATTAAACTGAACTAAAATTACATAGAAATGAATAGAAAAGTGATATAAATTTTTTCTAATGTCAAAAATTTCAAAATATGTGTCACGGATACTTTATAAAAAAAACAATTTATGAAAATATTAAACTATAAAAAGAAATTTAAAGTAGGTTATGAATATAAAATTCATGAATTCCCAAGTTGGGGAGTAGTTCTAAGTTGTACATCTTTGCATAGGACAACTTGCAGACCATCCCGGCTAAGGTGGAGTGCTGATATCATGACATATGCTGGGGAGGAGTAGTTCCAAGTTTTCTTGTCTGGGTGATTCCCTATAATACCTATAGGTCATGTAATTGTCTCTAAGACTTAGGTCCTTGTAAGGGTTCCACCTCACCCCTTGAAAGGTGTATTATCAAAATAATAAAAAATAAAGGCCTTCGGGCCATTCAGACAATTCAAAATCCCCCTAAACACATTCCATGTACAAAATAATTTGACTACAATTATGCCAGTCTCAATTTTATTTTCTCAAATTTATCTAAATATAAAGGCTTTGTAAAAATATTAGATAGTTGAAATTATTTAGAAATATATTATGAAATAATATTTTATTTTTGAATATAATCTCTAAGAAAGTGAATTTTAACATAAATATGATTTGTCCAAGAATTTTTTAAGGGAATTTTATAAATTGAAATAGTAGTGGTATTATCCTAATAAAATTGAGATATTTTAGAACCTAAATCCAAAATCAATTAAAGTTTACTTAATCCATAATTATTTTTAGCACCAAAATATAATAGAAATATATTCACTTTTAGTACTATATAATGAAACTAAATTTCATTTCTTTGAACTAAAAGATACCAAACTCTTACTAAGTAAATGAAAGATGACTGATATGATTTTTATATCTATATTTCATCCAAAATAATCATATTTAGGGTACCTAATAAAAAAATTAATAGGGTAAAATAAACCAAGATTGAAGGACCCATTAACATATCGTATAATCCTTTTAATTGTCATCAAATGAATTTATTTAAGATTAGCTTGAAACCTAATGCACTTGAAAAATGAAAACATCAAATAAGGATGTAAGGGACCAAACTTAAACATTACATATTCTAGTGATTTTAAAATAGAACTAACTTTCTTAAAATTATAATGATCTTTTTGATTTATAGTTTTAGAGAATTAGGACAAGATCTTACCAAGTAAACCCATACATTAAAATTGGGAAATTATACTTAGTATAAATTAATCAAATGAATCAATTATGTAGATCAAATGAAAATAAACGTAAAAATGATGAAATAAAACATAATATAATCAAAATTTATTTCACACATAATCTGAACATGATATAATCAATGAAGTAGAAGTTTAAACCAAAGAATAGAAATTAAGTTAAGAATTCCCTTACCTTAAGTCCAAATAATCATGTACTTTATTTATCTTCGTGAATAAAAAAATTTGGTTAATTATTTAATTTATTAAGAATAATTTTCATATTAATTATTACTTTTTATCATTTAGTACCATGTTAATTACTCAATCATTTAAATATACATTGGATGTTTTGGTGATATTCAGTACTTATGTTTAGAATGACTTTGGAAATTTGGAAATGGTAAAAAAGTCATAATTCCATAATATACATAATAATAATCATGAAATAATTATCAATTTTATACATCAATTATACTATTAAATATATCCATTAAATATGGTTATGAAAAGGTAACTACATTATAATCGTGGAGATAGTAGGTCGTATGTACGCATGAGTAAAGTTTCTATTTTTCAACGATCATTATTGAAAGAAGGTAAGTATTATTTTATCCTTCCATAATTATAATAATATCATAAATATTATTTTCTTTCTTTAAATATACTTATATATATCATTCCTGTGGTGTGGTGATGAAAAATGAATAACATCGCTTCATAGAGGTGGTAGCCTATACATACACACGAATGAAACTATCATTTTTCTATGCATGGAAAGGTAAGAATTTAAGTGGTATATTATATTTAAAGAATGATAAATATGTCATGAATATCATATATAAACATTAATTCCATCATTATAACTAGTTTTGAGAGACAGTGATGGAAAACGTATTACATCAGTTCATGAGGTGGTAGTCCACCGTACACACGAACAATGAATTATTTTCCCATTCGATGGAAGTGGAGATGGATATAGGATATTAAAATGACATAATAACATATAATTATATTTAGGATATTTTATTTATTATTTTTTAATGGTTTAAAAAGCGTTTAGATATGTATAATAACAAACAAAATAGAAATGATATATTAAAAATGATACCTCTACTTCAGAGAATCTCTTTTTTCTTAACACCTTAAGGCCATTAAGGGTGGTATTATGCCTAAAATAAGACATTTATAATGTGTATAAGTATTATAGTAATATATTTGGGAATTTATTGGTGGAAACATTATTTTTAAGCGTAAAGAAAAGATAATAAGAGATGAATTTTAATAAGATAAGGGATGTGCAGTCTTGGTATTTCTCAAAATATTAATATAATATAAATTAAATTTTAATTAAAAATGGATAAAAAGTTATTAATTTAGAATATAAGATGATGATAGATTTTAATACCATAATAAAATATAAATTAGATAAGTTTTAACTAAATTTATACACTTAACTTTTAGTTTGAACCCTTATTTAATCCCTTTAACTATAACCCTCACATCATGGATATTTTCACTTTGAGGGTTAATATAGTTATTATAAAATGTGAAAAAACAAATAAATGGACCATGGTTAATATTTTAAACTTTATTATCATAAATTGTAAGAATTTATGTTTTTAGGGATTTTATATCATTCAATAAAATATTATTTACTATAAAATATCAATAATGTTAATTTTTTGAAATATTCATTACTTTGACTTTAATAATTTCAAGATAATACTTATAATTCAGAAAAACTATTTTATTTTTTCCCAAAAATTTCAAGGTAATATTTAAAATTATTTTATCACATTATTTATCTCAAAATATATTTATTTTAATATTTATAATTTCATTTATTTTATTTTTTCTACTAATTGAATAATTACCGCATCAATGTTGTGAAAGTTTTTATAGTGTTTATTTATTTACTAAAAATAAAAAATAAATTACAATGATTTAGATAAATATTTTGTATTTTACAATACTACTTATAGTCAAACATATCTCGTAGATAACCCTATATTAAATTTTTTATATTTATTAAAAATATGAGTGTGATATCTATGAATTTTCTTTTAATAAAATATTATAAATGTCATACATACGTAATTATTAAGAAAATGACATATATTTGAACTTAGAATGATTATGTATGAAAATTAATCATCCAATAAAATTGGGGAAACTTTAAGGGTTAGTTTATAGTCCCTTATCAAATTATTTTTACCCATAATTACTCTATTTACCCTTTACATTAGTAACAAAAATTACAAAGGTTTTTATTAATATTGAAAAAAATAAAAGGGAAGTATTTAATAAATTTATAACCACTGATTAAAAATATTTAATCAATTTTTAGAAATTTAAAACAAATTATTTTTAGAATATAATTTAAAATTAAACTGGGAAAATGCAATAAAAAAAAACAGTTTTTTTGGAAAATATACCCCTTTTAAAAATAAAATGTTTTTATACTAAATTCAAGTATAAAATAAATTTTAAAAACCAAAATTGAATTATTTTAAAAAAATTACCTAATTAAAATTTAAAACTAATCTAAAAAATAATTGGAACTTGTAAATTATTTAAAATATAATACATGTTTTAGTAAAAATCATCATTTTTTCACTATTCCTTGAAAAATAAATATTTTACCAAAATTATAGAAGATTTATTTAAATATATTTTTTACATTATTAATTAAAACATCATATATATTTTGTGAAATAAAATTTCTAGAACTTTTAGAAATTATAATATTCACTCATAAAAATAAAAAAACACATTTTTTAATAAAATATATATTTGGAGAATAAAATGAATTTACTAAAAATAGTGTGATATTTTATAATAACTTAACAATAAATTAATATTTAGTTATAACTTTATATTTATTTCATAAATTAGTTAGTCCAATTTATACCAGTTATTTTAATGCCTAAGTTATAATAGTTACATTTAAATAATAATGTTTAATTGTTTTTTAAGCTCGATATGGTGTATCTTGTACACTATCAAAAATTATGTTTCCTTTTAAAATATCAAGATATTACACATGCCTTTAAGAATTAAAATATAATAAACCACTTATTATACCTCTAAAAGTTTTAATATCAACAAATTTTCTTAATTCTTACTTATCAATTTTACATGAAGTACTCATCAGTCCATTTGAACCTTTTCATGAATCTAAGTGAAATATTTTAACAAATTCTTTAGAATAACTGTATTTATTAATGAATATACCATCACTTATTTGAAATATTTGATATACAAGGAAGAATTATAATTCTCCCATCATACTCTGATAAAATTCAGAAGTAATTAATTTTAAAAATTCCTTACAAAGTTATTTTCACGTGAATAACCAAATATAATATCATCCATATAGATTTTAACACCCAAAATATCATTTAAATTATTATTATTAATCAAATTAGGATCAACCTTTTCTTTCTCAGATCCATTTTTGTTAAAAAAAAATTAACCTCTCATACAAAGATCAAGGATCTTTTTTTTAATACATTCAAAGCCTTAGAAAAATTTAAAACATGATTTGGGGGATTTTAGTTTTCAAATATGGGTGGTTTTTTTACATATAAATCTTTAGAAATATTACAATTTAGAAAATCACTTTAAACATCATTTTTAAATTATTTAAATCCATGAAAACTTTTATGTACTAATTGTATTTTAATATGTTTTAATCTTGTAATGAGTGTAAAATATTCTTCAAAATTAGTATATTCTTTTTGAGAATATGCTTGAGCAACTAATCAATCCTTGATTTTAATGGGTTGACTATAATCATCTAGATTATTTATAAATATCCATTTAGCTCAAATAATATGAGAATCGTTATGTGGAATAACTAAAGTCCATAAAATATTTATAGTAAATGGATTTAACTCTTCTTGCATAAACAAGATCCAATTTGAGTCATTTAAAGCCTAAAAAATAGTGAGGAACAAAATCATAAATATAAGGATGATAAGAACAAAAATTAATTATGTATCTCATAGTTTGAATATTCGATTCAACATCTCCAATGATATTTTCCATTGGATGATATTTACAAGTTTTATAATTATTAGTTTTAGTTTGATAAGGTAGGTGTTCATTCCCCCTCAATATGTGAATTATATTCACTATGTTCATCTTCTCTAAAATTTAAGTCTCTAAAATCCTCAAAAATCTGATCCAAATCATTATTATATAGTTTTAATGAAATTTTATCAGATTTTATATAGAAAGTTTCTTAGATAACTAATGTTCTATTATTATAGACCCTATATGAATTATTATATTTGAACATCCTAAAAAAAATACTTTCATCAGATTTTTTATAAAATTTATCCAAGACATCCTTACAATTAAAAAAGTAAAAATCTACATCCATAGACTATAAAATATGTAATTTTAGGTTTTATTCCATTCCGAAGTTCCCAAGGAGTTTTTTTCAATATAGTTATTAAAATAATTATATTTAATATTTAATAATTATAAATTATAGCTTTAGATAAAAACAATTTAGGTAAATTATATTCATTTATCTTTGTTCTATAAATTTCTGGACGTGTTCTATTTTTCCTATAAATAATACCATTTTTGTGGTTTCCTCAGTGCTGAGAAATTATTAAAATTAATATTTTCATAAAAAAACTGTTAAATTTATATATTTAATTATTCTTAACCTATATCAGTTATAATAGATATAATTAAGTCCCCCTTTACTTTTTGAACCAATTTTTAATAAATAATTAACTTAGAAAAATATTTCGATTTATGAGATGAGAAATAAAACCATGTAAATCTTATGAAATCATCTATAAAAACTAAAAAATATTTTGTTACACCTAAAATAGATGGTTTATCCTTCCAAAAATATCTAAATGAATAAGCTAAAGAGGCCCTACATTGCTTACTTCCTTGATAGGTTTGAAATAAATTTTTAATTTTGACCTTTAAAATAAGAATCACAAACATACGACCTATCATCTTTAAGATCAGGTAGTTAAAATATAGTTTATTTCTTAAGAAGATTTTATAGTAACCTAAAATAAACATGAACTAATTTTCTATGCCATAAAATTTCATCAAATTTTATATCAATAAAATATTTAAAATATTTATCATTTAATTCATAAAAATTAATGGTGTAAATGTTGTCGTTCTTATTTATATTGAATATGATAGATTTGTTTTTAAATAAAAAAACATATCATTTTGAAATTAAAAAAACATCCCATTATCACATAGACGTGGAATGGTTATTAAATTATTCTTTAAACATTGAATAAATAACACTTTTAAAATAATGATAGAATTTGAAATTCTAACTTCTACAGTGCCTTTTACCATTCTCTTCAAGTTATATCCCAAATTTACATCACCATCATCAAATTTATCAAAATAAAAGAAGTTTGATATATCACTATTCATATTTTTGATCATCCACTATCCATATACCATATATCATTTTTAATGCTTCCATAATGTGTTTCCTAAACAAATAGATTTATGAATGTTTTATTACCAATAAAAATTTGGGTCCAATTGGGTTAGTAAAAGAGTTATTTGGGACCCAAATTGATTTCAAACACTTATTTATATGTAATTTAAAGGATAATTATTTATAAATAAAAGCTTTAGTATTTCCATGAGATTTTTGAAATCTCAAGGAACATTCATTTTTATAATGACCCTTCATTTAAAATTTAAAACATGTATAATTTGATGAACTTCCATTTCAAATATTAGCAATGATTTTTTAAATCTTAGGTTAAATATTATATAATCCAAGAATAGTTTTATTTTTTTTCTTTTTATAAAAAATCAGTATTTTATCATACTTTTCTCTTCTATGAAAGAATTTGGACTGATCAACTTCTAAATATTTAACTTCCCTTTTTTAGCTTACCATTATATTCTAGATTACTATGAAAATCATATTATATAGACACATTTTTCTTATACATAAATTTAGTGTTTATTTTATTTCCTTAAGTTTTTAAATTTTATTGTATATTTATTTCAGTTCAATGCGACTTGTATTTAAGTCTATTTGAGTATGTTCCAAAACATATTTTAAATCCTTAATGTTTACATCATTACAATATAAAGAATAAATTTTTTATAATTTTATTTTAAATAATATCATCCTTTTAATTCAATTTAATATTTTTATATGTTCTATAAATCCTTTCAATTTAATGTTTAAGTCTTTGAATATCTCTATAAAGTTAATCTCCAATTGTTTTTTCATGTTCAAATTCAGAAGAATAATAATAATCAAAATTACATAATTCTTTCACTAAATCCATGAGGTAAAGATTAAAATCATCATCATCATAATTGGATTCACCAATCATATATGAGTCTGAGGTGTAACTCTAACTAGTCACTATTTCTTTCTCTTCATTATTTTATCACTTACTTTTACTTTTAACCTTATTTAATATTAGTAATTTTTTTGTTTTATGTGCCATTTATTTGTAAATTAATATAAAATAATATTAGAGACATCATTACACATTTAAATGACTTAACTAAATATTGTATTTTTCTTTATATGAAAATCCTTTATTAATCGTTGAGGGAAACCTTTCTTCTTTAGATTTGTTCCCTTTGAAACATAAGAAACATAACATCCTTCACTGCTATATAGCTTAGTTTCAGAAGAGTCTGTAGTAACATTTTATTTAAAGGTAATAAATTTATTTTTTGAAATCTTCACTTCATCAATATTTTTATTTTATAACTCATATTGTAATAAATATTTATTAACATCATCAAAATTATATTCCTTATTTTATTTTTACTTTCATCAATTTAAACTTTCAAAGCTTTCATTTTGTTAGGTAAACCTATTATAACTCTTTCAACTAAAACAAAATTATCTATAGTTTCTCATAATTTAATCATTACATTTATAATACTAATAAATCATTGGAATATTTTATTAACCGTTTCTTCATCAACCATCATAAAAACATAATATTTAGACCTTGAAATACCAAGATTTGTTCTCATTAGATTAAATGACCCCAAATTATTAACTTGTAAAATTATCTATATTTCATAAACTATTTTACATACAGATACATGAATAATTTTTTTTAATAATTTCATGGTATAAAATGTTCATTAACTTATAGTTATAATATATTGGCTCACATAATTACCAGTTAATGTATCGGGATTAGCTTCAGGCACTTTATATGGCTTGATTGTTTTAGTCTACCAATCAATTCTTGGATGTTTAAGGTAAGTTTTTCTTAATGACTACCAAAATCCTTAATTTATTCAATCAAGTAATAGTGGTATACGAGGAATCTAATAATCATTTTTCCCATTACATATATCAAAGAAATATATTTTCCCCTTGATGGTTATGTAAGGAATTAACTATATATATATATAGACACACATACCAAAACTAGCGGCCAAACTTTGACACTAGTTTATAGATCCTAATGGGGATGGAGAAATATGTAACGGGGGTGGGTTGAATTGACCTTTTAAAATATTTTTTTAAGATTATTATTATAATTAAATATTAATGAATTGAAAATATAAGATAAATAACACAATATAATTTTTATTGTAGTTCAAATTAATAGATCCTACGTGTACTATTCACTTCTTAAAAATGAATAGAGAAATGAAACCCACTAAATATAATCTGTGACTTTTGAAAGGGATTCACTACCCTTTAAAATTACTTTTTAACCCCTAGAGGTAGAATCTAGGACTTGGTTTGTTACCCCTAGAGGCACAACCTAACCAGACTCCAATTAAGGCGGGGGAAGAAACTAGCCCTACCATTATCCAAACTAGTGAACAACTAAAATCCAGTTGTGTTTTATTAGTTATCTTAGATTTAACATGTAATTTTTGTTTAGGGTGGAATATATTGACACTAAAGTCTTTATTTTTTTATGTAAAATCATAAATAAATGATCACACAGAGAGAAAAATTAAAA
This sequence comes from Viscum album, assembly GCA_963277665.1. NCBI lineage: Eukaryota > Viridiplantae > Streptophyta > Magnoliopsida > Santalales > Viscaceae > Viscum > Viscum album. The sequence continues at coordinate 1,037,739,944 of OY728126.1, forward strand.
ATAATTTAGTATAATAGAAGCTAAATCAACGATGAAGTGAAAGAGTGTCGAGGAATCAGTTTTCTCTTTAGTGGAAAATATATAGAATGATGTAGCTTAACTGAAGGTGATACAATGATGATCATAAAAGAGTGTAGCATAGTAAAATTAGAGAATTTTTGAAAATATCCCTTGTAGTACTAAATTTTCCTATATAGCCACTATTTTCTCTCTCAAAGATAAAGAACTAATTTAGATTTTAGAGAATATTTGATAATATGTAAAACATGAAAATAGTTATACAATATATCTTGACATGATATTTAATCAAGAACTTATTATCCCACATTAAGTGATATTAATGTTCTTGGAATACCACCACAAAACATGTAAGATAGACATTTCATATTTCAAAAGTTTCAAATTTAAAGCTAATGATTTTACAAGAATACCACATGAATATATATCTCACATGATGATGATTTATATACTCACAAATATATTTTTCTAGAATCTAAACACATAATAAGTATTAAAAAATAATTAAATCAATGAAAATAATATAAAAACATGCAACAAATCAAAATATAAAATAATATATAAAATGGAGCTCATTTCATGTTTTTGAAAAATAAACTATTTGTGTTTAAGCATCATTTATAACATCTACATAGACATGATTTTTTCATAGACATAAATTATTCCTAAACATGAATTTCTTGTTTTACATAAACATCATCTAAACACAATCCATGAATATTTTATACCATGTAAACATAATATAACCATAAAAATAACTTTTTTGTGTAATGTAAACATAATATAACCATAAATATAACTTTTTTGAATTATATAAGCATCATACTAACCCGCGTAACCATTTTATTAAGCCTCATAATCATTTTCACAACCTACATAACCATTAATATAACCTACACAACCATTATTCCATAATTCAAAAAGGAAACATATTTAAAATTAGTATTATATAAAGGATATGAGTTTACAAAAATATAATAGTAAATAATAACATGAATTAATAATGAATTAATTAAAACCAATAAATAAATAAATAAATAAATATTTCAACATTTTTTTTATTTTAAAAATGTAATATTTAACAATATTAGGATTAAATATACTATGAGAATTTATATTTTCTCAGTTTATTATCAAATTATTAAGACTTATAAAATACTCATATTAGAGAGAATAATAAATAAAGTTACCTAATTTTTCAAAATTGAAAGTGGATCTAAGATACACTAACATAAGTTTTATGTTTGTTAAGTACACAAAAACATTAGTCATCTACCATTATAGTTTCTACACACTACAAATTTCTCCTTTCCACTTTCCATATAGGGAATAAATAACATGTGTCTACACCCATTGATGACTATTCACCAGTATAAGTACATCATCACTACCAAAAAAGTTTTCTCAAAGTGGGATAAAGTTAAACCCTAATTTAGGTTAGAATTGCATTCATAATCATATTTATAAAGTCCAATATCATTAGTAAATTTTGAGTTCCTTATACTTTTCTAATGGATAATGGAAAAAAACTACTGTGTACATGATTCCAAAAAGTTTAATTCAAAATACAATATCTAATACAAGAATTATTCTCTATATCATGAGACTATGATTGGATATATAGAGGCCTTTAACAATAATCTATCAAATATCTTTCAAAATATTATGGAAAGGGACAAGAATACTTCGAATGAAAATCTATTTAATACTTCATGGAGCCATCACACATCTATACACACTAATACACCTTTCATCATGTTTCTTAAATTAGTACATTATCCTCCCAGTTTGAATCTATATCTTATTTATGAATTAATATATAGACTAAATCATCTAGATAAGGTTGGGAATTGACCAAAATCATTGGTGTAAGTGGTTCCTGAATGTCCGGAGGCACAACCAATATTTCTTTGGATTTTTTAGAAGAATGTGACACTAAATAAGACTCTATAATAGTTTAATCACAAGCATGATATTATGGTTCTACCAAAAATAATAATAATAATAAATTATGGGCATAAATATATATCTAATTATAAAAATATTTTTTTTGATACTTACTATAACTCATAAAGACATTGTTATCTTCAATCAATATTTCCACATTAACAATCTCATATGAAAAAATACCATATATACAATCATTCTTGAATCCAACATTGGGATATAGGTCAAAAATCATGCTATAACCATGGAAATGGTTAGTGAGAGACAAATGGTAAATAGATGTATAACTATGTATCCAAGAATCTGGTGAAAGTTTTATTCCATTCAAGTTTGAGAGATAAATTATATTATAGGTATATTTCCTCAAACATTACATCTTTGATATATAACCTAGTTAGAAATTAATTTTCTATATCCAATATCATTTTATAATAAATACATGAAAATTTAATCTTATAGATTAATAGTAAAATGGTATAATTGATCGGTAGTAGAAATAAATATAACAATTTAAAATTAGATAATGAGATGTTCAATAGGCTCTATGGAATGATCTTCTAAAGGGAAGGAACCTGAGGATTGGAATGATGAACTTGGTTGTACTTAACATTATCAATAATTTATTGAATCTTTTTTATAACAACATAAACATGTGTAAAGAGTGTTTCTTGAGATTCCATTTATATTGAGAAATTACATAAAAAGTTGTTCAAAGTTTATTAAAAAGAGAATCAAAGCATGTTAGAAGGCCTACAAGTTTAAACACAAGGAAATAAAAAATAAAAAATATTTAATAGTGAAAAAATTATTCGGTAAGAAACTCAATAATATTCTTATTAATTAATGAATTAATTAAGTAGTAATTCTCCCAAAACATAGAAGACTAATATTTCCAGGAAGGTCAAAACTTAGTGAAAAGAGAAACCGATGTATTTTAGATTTACTAAGGTGAATTATTAAATCATTTAGTCATGATACTTCTATTTATAGGGAGAAAAGTTACCATTGAACTAACACCATAGTAAAAATTTTCAATAACACACTGGATTCCTTCATTTTACCAAAATATTTAATAAATTTATTCCATATAAGATCCAATTATTTAAGGAGAATTTATTGTTACAAAAAGTGTTCAACCTAATTTTATAATACCTTAGAATTTTTTTTGGAGAAGTTCAATACTAAAAAAATGGGGTAGCTAGTTTGAGGCTTAGTATGTCCTAGGGTGGTGGATTAGTGTTCATCTTTGTTGAGTCTCATCATTCACCCAGGTTGAGGACTACTAAATGAAATTACCCGACATACAAATAGACCATTAAACATTATATTTTTATTGGAGATGAATTAAGAGAGTCAAATTTATGTGAACCAATATCTTAGGCTCAGATAATATCCACTTCATTAATCCTTAAAATTGTATATGAAATCTTCTAGGTGATTTATGAATCAAAAAATAAGAGAGAATAATGAAATGGATGAGTAAGAGTTATTCAAAAGTTTTATTAATAATAAATTCACAAACAATAACATTTTCAAGATCTAAAATTCTTACCTTGGTGAAGAAAACCCTTTGAGGATAATTTCATAAAGGAATTAGTGAAGGGAATCCTCTCCATGCCATGTTAAACATGAAGAGAAATCACCAAGGTCCTTGATACCTTCAAAAAGTACTCAATATTTACATGGTTACCTAACTTGGTGAAATAAACCCAATTAACTAATATGGCTACCTTGACCTTAATGGTATGTCATCGCTAATATTTTGGTCATCAGGAGGTCGATTCACCAAAACCTTTACCTTCATACCCCTAATTTCTTTTATTAAACACTATTTTTTTCTAAAAAAGACCCCCAAACTTAATGGTCTAATCAATCTAAGTTATAGTGTGTAAAAATATTTATTATTGAGGGTAATATACCCTCACTAATATTTAAATAGGCCTAAAACTCTATGCTTCTTATAAAATAGCCACACTCATTCCTGAATGTCATCAAATTCATTGACATACCCTAAACTCTAGGTTTATTATGTGTTTTCCCCAATCATATTATGCAAAGTCCTCATATTATTGGAATCAAATTAAATTATCCAACTTAAACTTCAACACACTTTTGGTATGCTTCTATGTATGACCCAATTATATATATTTTTTCATTCCTCATCTAACCTATATCTATTTGTTCCATGTTTCTTAGATCATTATTCTTCTTGGAATACCACTGTTGGAATAATCCCCATAACTTCACCTAGTTCATATATGGGTTACTAAATGAATGTTAATTTTTTTCATGTCCTATATCACCCAAATGGGTTTATATGTTTTGTGAATTTTGAAACAATATGGTTTTCTTATGCACACTTCTCAATCTTTACCCATGAAAATTTTCCTCAGAGATGTGGAAAATCATTTTATTTTATATAAAATCATAATAGAACATTTATTTTGGGTAAGTAATGTATATGGTTACTATATAATTACCTTAAAATACAAGACATAATGTTTAATCTCACATGACCATAAACTGTATGTAGTAGTCCTTGTAGTTTGACCTTAAACTATAGAGTATCAATCCTTTCCATATGAACTTAAACTGTATTGTGAAGCTTCCTTGAGTTTTTGTTTTTAATTTTATGACCTAGACTATTACATGGATTTAAATTATAATAATTATTATCAAGGATGTGTTTTATACCCTTATCAAATGGATTTAAACTTCATGTTATTTCTTATTACTCAAAATAAAATTGCCAACCTCATTTTTCAAATACAACAATCATGCTTTGTTGTGACCCTGCAATATGTGAGCTTTGAATATCATAATTAGTATACTTATGAATGATTTTTTGGGTTTAATTCCAAAAATGTTTTAACTCATTATTTTCTTTAAAACACTTTCACCTTATGTTACTATATTAAACTCTAATATAACCTTTCATCTTCTTAGATAACACTAAACTCTATTGCAACTCTTTCACCCTAACAGATGGAATAAAACTACAATATAAACTCTATTCTTTAAATATTATATTAACCTCAAAAATAAATTTTCATCTTTATTAATTACATTAAACCCTATAATAACCTTTTATCTTCCTAGAACACACTAAACTTAAATATACCATTAAGACTTCATAAAATGGATGAAACTATAGAATAAACCTTTCATGTATTTTTGTTTGGAATTTAAATTTTCATATAATTGTCATGAAATTATACTAGTATTTTAATAGATTCATCAATTTAATGATCTTTTAATCTTTATTTAAACTGATGGGTAAACTTATCACCATCATTGACAATATAAAATTCTATCATAACCCTCATGATTTTCTATCCAACTTTGTAACCTTTCAAGAGTTATCAGATAGAATTAAACTTCAAAGTGAATTTCTACATCAATTTAAAATAGTGTGACCACTCTTTATTTACGAAACAAGCATAAAATACCCTTCTCCCTGAGCATTAAATTATTTAATTTTTACTATTCTCTCAAATACTAGAAAATTAGTATGTCCCTTTTATTATAGGTCTTCACCATACTGGGGTGGAAGAATATATAATTTACTATATTTCTATTGGAAATAATTTCAAAAATATTTATTAAACCAATAGAAGAGTTCTAAAATAGGAAATAACAACTATATTAGATGAGTTGAATTCATATCCTTTTTATTTTTACCTGTATATCCCAAAACACCATGATTTTCACAGCAAAAAGATGGAATCTAAGGTGGGGGATAAAAATATCATAAATAAATATATTAGAAAGTTTGGATTGAAATAATAGGAAAAAGAATGTATGTTATTCATTTATATTTTATTAACTTAAAATTAATGGTTATATATCATATAAAAGGGTTTTAGTTCTCTACTATGACAAAGAGTTAACTAATTATTGGGAATTACTATGTCTAAACATGTGAGAAAATGATATTCTCCACCCAAGATAGCCATTATTGATGCAATGAGTCAAATAAAACAAGGATTAAAATCAATAAAGTAATTTGATAGGTTATATTGATGTCATGTTGGATGTGTTCATATATGGAATGTGATTCCACTATTAATGGTGGTACCAAATACACTTTTATATTTCTTGTATTTATGATTTAATTGATAAAGATTTAGAAAAATAAATTTTCTAAATCCTTAACATGTTTCCTAAAAAAATAGTCGCAGTTCATGCTAATATTTTAAACCATGAAATTATCCAAATAATATATTTTTCATTTTATAAATATTTATTAAATCATGATGTGGTTTAAGAAAAATTTGTTAGGGAAAATAAAATTTAATAATAGAACATTTTAAATACTCATTTTCACATCATTATATAATAAAAAATGTTATGTTTTAAATTGATATTGGATTTTTATATTGAAAACCATGAATTTATTGTACAAAACCAAATCATGATTCAAAAGTATGAATTTTTATAACTCTACCAAGAATGGATTCTATAAAGAAAAAATGTCACTATTTTTTTATAAATTATTGTTATATGATAATAATAATTTCATAGTTAATAAATAAACAAAAAATTATTGTATGTTTTATTAAGAAAAATTATTTTCCATAAATTCTCAAAAACCATCAATGACATGAATCCTATAGGCCCATGCCAAATCTAAAAACTGATTTAAACCTTACTAATATTATTTTTATGGATGTGATATAAGTTTATGGTGAATTAATTTGGTTTACTAGTTTATATATTATAATATAAGGCTAAATATAAGAGTTTTTATTTTTTATTAAACGATCATAAATTAAAATATGTGCTTTTTTAAATAAAATTCCATATTAAAAAAAATCATTAAAACCAAACTAAAATAGTTTTTTTGATTTTATAAAAAGGTTAAATAAAAATATAAAATATGATATTAAAATAATATAAATAATTTACATTGTTAATATGAAGTGTTCATTTATCAAGGAATATAAAGGGTATATATTTCTTAAAGAATCATATATTTTAATATGAAGGAGTTAATAAAAATCCATTTAAATGACTAAATATAAAATATTAATATACTTATATAAATATAATGTGTTTAGATCTATATTTTATGTAATATTAATAAAATAATTTCCAAATTATAATGTGTTTATAATTTTTTATTTATGAAATGTTCATAAGTGCATATCTCACGTCTAAATTTATGAAATACTTATTTATTTAGCTATTTTCTACTTGTTTATTATTCATAAATAAAATTTATATTATAAATATATGTATTATTTATTTTAAATTATTTGAATTTAATTTTTTAAATTCTATATCATGCATATAAAGATTAACATTCTCAATACAACATAATGTTTTGTTTCATTCAAAAAAGGAGTGTGAGTTTTTTTGGGTTATAAACTCAATAATAAAAATTGTCTATAATTTATAAATATTAGATGTTAGGATCATATTTGAATTATAAAATCTCATAAGTATTGATATATGGATCTTTGAATTTAAGTTAAACTTCTCACTGAATTTGGATCTTAGGCTATGTTCTAGAAAAGTAGAGGTTTTCTACCAATTTCAAAAAACTTTCTACCAGGTGGATTTCTATTTCACATGATTCTAAATTTTTATGTGAAAGGGTTTCATGTATCTTATGCATGACATGAATTGGATATGTTTCAAAATTATTAGCATTTATGTTTTGGTAAGTTATGAAAATAAATATTCATATAAATTATGAAATCCCACATTTTTAATTTCAAATATATTTTAATATAAAATTATTTTTTAGATATAAATAGTGAAATTTTGGAATATTTTTAAAGTTTATAATTGATGTGTGGTTAGGTTCATGATCCCATGACTGTGTATATTGACTGTACAATGTAAAGTGTTGAGTAAGTGGTTGATGTGTTGTCTCATGTAAGGTCTAGAGACCATGTAAGACCATTATGAGTTTATGAATATTGAACTAGAGCTTTATTTTCTCTGTCCAGACTTCCTAAGACTCTCTATAATCAATTTATATATTTCTGTAAAGATATTATTGGACATTTTATATGGTTATGTAATTTATGAATTATATTCTAAATATTTTAGTTTAATATATCATAAAATATATGTATATAATATGCGACCCATATTTTTATTGGATTGTCTTTTACATTATTATTATTATTAAGTAATTGATATTGAAATGCATTGATGATGGAATTATCATTTCCGATGATATATTAATTATAAAGAAGTGTTTCTTGAATTGACTTTAGTTTTTATTTTTTTCTTATTAATGGTTTTGACATAAAGAGGAGAATTTATCTTTCTCTACCTCATTTGACTGAGACCACATATGAGAGAGTGGATCATTATCTTCTACCTTCTCTTTCACATTCCCTAGTGATCTTTCACTGCCCTTTTTATCTCATATTATATATCCACTTCTTTCTTGACACCCTTATCCAACCATGGAAGGTTTATTTTTTAATTAGGGTTCCTTATAAATTGGAACTTTTTATGTTTTTAGGGAAATAACTCTTTTATATCCTTGATCTATAGTTTTTTTGAATGATTTATGGTTGCATCAATTTTTGATTTTTGATTCTATAATTTTCCATTTCTTTGAAAAATCCAAGGGTTCTTGAGTATTTAAAAACATTTTCTTAGTAATAAAATTATTTTACAAAATATCTATGATGGTTTTAGGAAATCATTTTAGTGTTTAGTGTTAATTATATAGGAAAAAATTTGGAGTTTTTTGTAGAATATATATATTTTCCGAATTTGTGTATTCTTGCATTCTATATGTTTGATAAAATTTCAAGTATGTTTTTACAACAAAATAAATTAGTTTTATTCCAATAGAATGATTTATTTTTAATTATAATAGGGAATAATCATAATTTTATAAACTTTTTTAAAGAGAAATTATTTTTTAGCTATTGGATAATTTTTTTTAAATTTTCTTAAACTCAAAAAATATTGCCATTATTATAGTTTATGTTATTTTTGAAATCCTTATTAATGAATAATTTTTATGGATGTGTCATGGGGTTATTTATATGATGAGTTTATAGGTGTAATATGAGAGTTTTTATATATTTTATATTTATTAATTTGATATATAGACATGAAAAAATGCACGAGAAAACTTAGGTAACTAAGTAGGGATTCAGGGGATTAATGATATAAATGTTATGATCAATATATTTCTAGAATATTATAGTTATGGTCACCATTTTATTAGTGTTTTTTTTCAAATGATTCTATATAGAAAACGTCATGGTCTATACTATTAGGATTGCATTAGAAGCTGGATGATGGATCTACCAAAGCTAGGTCCCAGATTGTATCATTGGGGCCCTAGGTGGTAGTCCAATAGTTCATAGGACGATGATATCTTAATTTTATTTTGATAACTATTTTAAATTTATTTGGATTATATTTCTTCTAAACCATTATCATTTATAAAGGTGAAAAGGTAAAAATATATGATTTTTTAAAACCATTGAGTTGTTTTTATTTTAAATATTATATTGTAAAGCCTTTATTTGTTTTATTTACATACCCTTATATTATAAAATAACATTATTAATGTATATATAATAAATATTATTGTTTATTCATAAAAATAAAATGTATAGAATCCTAATATGTATCCTATAAGGCTTTGTGCTCACTCTCTACATGTACAAATTTGGTGTGCATATAGATCATATTTATTGTCTGAAATTACTGGTGCAGAGCTATTTTCCTATTTTATAAGAATTTTACCATGATCTTAGGTTTGAAGATATGAAGGCATAGTAATTAATAGTTATTGTGAATTACATTTGGATAGTAGTGTATTAAGTTTCTTATATATTTTTTTCACACTTATTATCTATATAGAATCTATCTCTATATTTTCATTTAAATGTTGTATATTATATGATTGAATGATGGTTTCAATAGTTGACTCATGTTTTTTTTCATTAATTAATTATTATTACAAAGGGTAAAAGATTCTAATTTTTCACATTGACATCCTTAACAATTTTTATAGCCAATGGTGATTGGGAATGCGCCATAGGTTTATGGAATACTATTTTGGGTATGATGGCTCGTATTTAGGATGGTATGTTATATAAAGTGTTATATTTATAAATATTATAAGCACATTTTTTTTGAAGGTAGATGATAAAAAACTAAATTTTTAGAGTCATGCATACATTTTGGGAATAAATGAGATAAGATGGTGAGAACCAATATAAAATAATAAGTGATAGATTTCATAAAAAGTGATCATTTTTAAGACCTCATTCATCTATATGGGCAGGTCATTCCAAAGATATGTGTCCATGGATTTTCTTGTTTAATACAAGTAGAATAATAGCGAATCTAATAGGATTAGGTGTATGTATTTGATGTGAGATTTGGGTTACACCTAGTTGGGTGACCTTATGAATATTATGTTACTAGATGAATGAATTTGAAATAATTTATATCATCAATCTAGGAAAGGGGTTATACACTCAACTATCCAAGAGTAATATATGATATTATTGACATGATTGTCTACCTAAATATATATTCATTAAGAGAAATTACAAAATGACTCAAAATTTAGTGAAATTTTAATCTTGAACCACTAAAAAATATAATGAAAAATATAAAATGTTTCAACATTTTAGTTTTAGAATATTTAAAAAATTAATTTTTTAAATACATGTAAAAAAAGACACTCATTTTATATTTTTTTTTATTTTAGATAATAATGGAACACCATAAAACTTTTATTTTATATAATTCTATGAGAATTAGAAACATAATTGAAGATTTTTTTTGTAATCGTATAATAACTCTTATCATAACTCGAATCACCAGGGCCCAACTGACCAACGAAAAGAAAGGTGTGTCAACCCTAAGCCTACCTCTAATAGGCTTGGGGATAGTAAAAAATTCTAGGATGGAATAACTGAAATGGAAAGCCTTTTAAAAATCTACCTATATGCACACACTCAACTATCTCCATGAAAAGGTGTAACAGAATAATAAAATACTGTAACGACTAGAGTATAACTATGCATGAAATAACCTTTAGGTAATATATCAGAGTATGACCATATAAAACTAAAGAATGAAAAGGGTAAAATACACACCCAACCATAAAATATTTCCCAACCTTAAAACAACTGGAAAACACAAAAACTAAGATATCATGACTCCTTATTTCTAATTCCAACTACCATACATAGTCTATTTACCAAAGTATCACTAAGATCCATTAATGTCTCTACTAATTTGGTTATTGTCTCTATAAGACACAACACCTGTAGTAAAATCCCATATAGGAGTGAGTATATACATGCCTAGTAGGATTCACCAGAAACTAAAAAGGGATCAATAAAGAGATACTATAGAATTCATATCAACCTATAACAATATGGGAAAAATCCCAAGATATATGCTTATAAAGAAACACAAATGAGATAGGGGATATCCATCTCAACAGCCCATCTCAGGATGATGAGTCTTCCTATAGCTCCAAAGGTCCATCTATGATGCTCAACATATTGTGTGTCTGTTTGAGAAAGACTTATAGAGGAACAAAACCTTACCACTAATCCAAATATTAAGGGTGATAATCTCAAATGGAGGACCTATTCCATTGTATGATAAGGGTTCCACTTAGAGATTTGAGGATCCATTCCCTGGTGCATCAGAGGGGATCCACTCAGTAAGTATAGGACTCGTTCCCTAGTGCGAGGGGGGGGGGGGGGGGTTCCCCTCAATAGGCAGAGGATGCACACCCTAGTGCATCAATGGGTGACACGTGGAAGGTAGAAGACCTATTCCGTAGTGCATCTAGGGGGTTCCATTCTGTGGGTAGAGGACCCATACCCTAGTGCATCAGGAGGGTGACACTCTATAGGTAGAGGAACCAATTACATATTCCTTAGTGGGATTACACTCGATAGGTAGAGGACCCAAACCCTAGTGTTTTAGGAAGGTACCACTCAACTAGGTAGAGAGTACGGGGGATACACACCCAAGTACATCAGGGGGGTTTCCATCCCCGATATCTTTTTATGATCCTGCTTAATCACTTATATCGGTGAAGCATCATCTGAAGAAGTGTCACACTTTTAAATCTTAACATCATATTTTTAAATTAACTATGAAGGATACCATCAAATTCTATGTGGAAAACTTCCAGGATTGGCTACTCATAGGACAACATCTAAGTTCCAAATAAGAATATACAACAGGTAGATATCTTTGGGAAAAGTACATGGTGTGTATTAGGGGTCATACGACATGTGACCTCGCCTCTCTGACTGGTCATATTATCCCTTAGATAGAGTTTAAAAATATATTTTATGTTACAGAGTGTGTATTGATGGTATATGATGTGTCTTAGAAAAATGGGCATTTCCTGTGACCTTCTAGCCTGTTCCCGTGTATATTGGCCTATGCTCATGTACATGGCTGTGTTTGGGTTGTCTTTACTAGTTTGAGTACATGGTTATTCCCATGTACTCTGGTCATTCTTGTGTTCTAGGATGTGTCCATGACCATGTACTCTTTAAGTACATGGATAGCTTCCAACATAGTGGAACACATCATTTGGTAGGGTCCACACAACATGTTCTATTTATCTCCACTCAAAACCCTAGCCGTTGTAGCCATGGGACTACATGGAACATTTTCTTTAAAGTAAACATTATATAGTTAGGTTTTTCATAGAAACCCAATAATTCTCTACATGATTTTTACATGCTTCCACTGCTATCGTTTTCTCTGTGATTCATGCCGAGGGTCTCAGATCTTTGGTCATCCATGGATGATTCGTCATCGATGGATGAATTCTAGACACTCGAACAATGAATATCCCATACCATCATTCCATTCCAATACCATGGATAAAAGATGAAAAATCCATCCTTTGATCCATGTCTTTATCACCCAAAAAACCTAAATCATCGCGATCCATCTATAAATCACAAAATTGACAATTTTTCATAAAATAACTATGAATTAAGGGGTTTTATTGCACTAAAACCCACCACAAAAATGTCAAACTGAGACCATGTGGGATAATAGTAAAGAACACCAAGAACCGTGATTAGAGATGCACATTATCAAGGTATAACCATTGTTGGCCAAGAAATTCTATGCCAATGATCACAAAATCAGGGTATCCAAGGATGATAGAAAATGAAAAAATGGATATAATTAGAAAAATAATTTCAAAAGGAAGTAGTGATTATGAAAAATCAATAAATCATAGATCAAAGTGAATCAAATATTAAATACATGCTAGAAAAATTGATTAGTGTGGGAATCCAACAAATAACATGCCCTACCTCAATTTAGGATCAGTAATTGGTGAAGAATGAATTCACCATAGATTAAGATATATTTCATTTTATGCTTGCCTCTTAATTCACCTTAATTTGATTAACATTATTTCTTTGATCCAGATCCTCTAATAAATAACTATACTCATCTTATCAAATCCTATCAGGGTTATTTGGATAACCCTAATGATTTGAAATAAAATTTTATTTAAAGAGAGAATTAGGTTATGTGTATTAAATGAATGATATAATTAATTAAATTAATTAATCCACTTAACGTACACTCCAAAGAATCCCTCAATCAAACTTTTAGTGTGAAAAAACTTTAGGTCACTCCTATGGTACATCCCATATTCTGAAATCAACTGTCATCCTAGATTTTTCATCTAAGGTCCCGAACAATTGGAAATTCGAAAACACTAAAAATATATGTGCTATTAATTTTAGGGCTTTGAGACACCCAAAATACTGTGATAACTATATGGATAATTCTAAATATATACATAGAAATATTCAAATGACCAATCCATCAAAACTAGAGTCATTACAATTCTTATGTAAGAAGAAAAGTTTTTTGGTGTTATAGTAACCCCTTATAAATTTGTTAACTAGTGAAGCTATTTAATAGGTGGATCTAGAAGCATACTTAAAGAATAATTAGGATTTATTTGATTTATATACTAAAATTATTATCTTTATAAAAACTAAGTTAAAAAAAATTTCAAAATAAAAACATTAAAAATTATTGACAACCTAAATAGGACCTATCAATAAAAGGGAATAAATGAGTTATATAAGGCTTTAAAAGATTTTTTTTGATAAAAAAGGATCAAAGGAACACCAACATCCACTAATTTTATCAATTAGTTTGGTTATTATAATTATTTAATGAGGATATTCTCTCATTTAATTCTAGATCTAGATATAAAATTCATTCTTCAGTCATTTCATAAAAGTTTTAATAATTTATTATGAACTACAATATGAATAATTTTAATAAAATTTTACCTGTTCTCTTAAATATGACAAGGATAGTTGATTTGGATTTGGGAGGTTCACACACTAGTTTTATGATGATAGTACATAAGGGTAAAATTATAATTAGAAGAATAAGAAAACTATCGGTGGGTTTAATTGTTTTCTTGGATTTTTGAAACCTAAAATAGGAAAATGTAGCATCCTTTCATGGATTCTAATAAATGGATCCCTAAGGCGGTGGGCCATAAGACCTCATGAACACTTCCTTGAATGCTAGAGGATGACAACAATTAGCAAGGGAATAGGGTGTGTCTGTGGGGAGACTATGCCCTCATAGATCAGAGTATGAATAATGGTAAATGATAGATAATAAATGGAATAAGAATAAAAAAGAATAGATAGTAGGTGAAATAAATTATAATAAAAATGAACTATGCAAGGTAACTAATGAAATGGAAGAAATTAAACAACAGTAAGAGATATAATAATGATTCTGATCATGATGATATAAAAAAAGTGAGTATACAGGGGATTAGGGGATATAGGAATATAATACATGTGAAAATAATATATAAAAAAGGTAAAACTAATAATATAAGAATATCAATCACATGATCAGTCCTCTGCCCCTATTCACTATCCTAAATTAGAAAATAAATCAAGCATTTGAAGCCTCACGCTTCCCTTTATCTATACCTATGATCATAACATCTATTTGGGTGCCAAGGGCAGCCCAAGTACGGTGTAATATATGATCTTAGCAGGATGCCACCCTCAGTGTCTAGGCCATTACATTTAATGAAATAACTAAATACCAGTGTTCCATGATAATAAATGAAGACCAATAAATAAATAACCAAATAATGATCTCAGTTTGGGTTCCTAATTAGACACTCGTCCAAAACCACCTACTTCAACCTAAGCCAGATGTCTGAAAAGAGGTACCTATTCAAGTCATAATATGTATTCAATGGCTATTTTAAATAAATAAACTAAGGCAGGATGACCCCAATCATGTGATTTTCCTTGGTGGTCAAATTTCAATGTCATCATTTAAACATGCTCTAATATAAATAATAAGAAACAAATATAGCACAATAAATCAATCCATAAAATCCAAGGGTCAAGACTTGGTCCCATACAAGGCAATCTATAAATAATCCCAATGGTTTTTAGAGGTGTCTTTGCTTTTGCCAATTATATCAAGTCCATCCAAGGTGACCCATAACAACATCCCCTGTATCACTCAAGGAATGAAGTCTATGAGTCCATACCAAGTATATCACATAGGGGACTAGGTATCACCCGAGGCATGGAATAACCATATTTCCAATGAGTCTGTTCTCATTTTATCCCCTTGGGAACATTTTTCACTCTCAAGTATATATATAAAACCACCTGTAGAGCCCGTACCTAAAAATACAAAGTTTCACTCCCAACACATCAAGTAAAGTTCATCAGAACATGGAGACTCTATCTATGGCGTCCCTAAATTGGGACCCATGTTCTCTCATGGACCATAGTAAGTGAGAATAGCATCAAAGGAACATCTCCCAGAGCATTTCAAATACAATTCACATGTCGTCAATTCAACATTCCGATACCACATTCTCACCAAGCCAACAAAACTATACAATTAAATCAAACAACTATGGAACCATTATATGGAAAAGGCACAGGGAATCAAATGCGAGTAAAACTTGAGAATAAGTAATAAGAAACAAGGAATGGAATATATTTAATCACATCTCACCAATAATAATTTCATTATTAATTGCTAAACATTCTATCCATGCTACCCAAAGTAAATCAAACCACTATGATAATAAGAACAAGTCATAAAAGTGGAACAATGTACAATCAACATGGAATAAACCCTAGATAGATGAAAAGATACATAATGCATCAGATAAGTAATATGTATATATCATAAGCAAAGAGGCTACAAGAATTTACACAGAACAATAAGAATAAAATATGACAAAAATCATAAGCATAAAGCATTAAATCAACTTGCATAAGTAATGATCATGAGAAATGGTATATGAAAATAAGCACCAAGCTAATAAAGGAAACTTGATGCCTACCAATTTACCAAAATTCAATTATAGATTAAATTCATTTGACTAAGGAATAACTCAAATGGTGTCTAACAACTCAAATCATGGGAGAAATAGGCCACAAAGGTAGGCACACCCAAAGGGGTGGAAAACAACAAAGAGAACGACCCATGGATGTTTTTTTTCCATATGGTAAGGCCACATATAACATGAGGATTCCATAAAATTAATTTATTAAATAATTTTAGGCATCACTAAAATGATCTAGAACGCAACATAATGACACGTGATTTAAATTGCAATGAAACGAATGGGAAAGGCCTAAAAGACCTACCTCAATGTAGTATCACTCCACTCATCCATTTTTTGAGGATTTAGAAGAACTAAAATGGTAGAAATTTAAAGATTCAAGAAATTATCTTAAAATAGGTCAAAATCTATTGCATGTTAATAGCACAGTGGATGGAAGAGGAATCTTGAAAAATATTCAAGGGGAAGGAAGTGATCACCTGTATCTTTCTTTTGCTTCCGATGAAATATAATTCAGTGGTTGATTAATGGAGGTAGAAAAAACCCTATGAATAGGGGAGGAGGAGCTCCACGCGTGAATGGTGAGTAATACAACACTAGAGAATAAATGTGGAAAGGAAAGAAAAATGTTAAATTAATTTAAGAGGATAAAAATGTGAATTTCACCGGCAAATGAGGGTGCACAATTTGGCCACAAGGTTTACTAAACTATGCACCAACCATGAATCAGTTACTTCTTGAAATGGGAAAATTTACAAGGTTTGGTTAACGATTTATCTAACTATGCACAAACTGTGAGAAATCGCATTTCACCTAAAATCCTGTAGCACCACACAACCATTCATTTGGGGTCTCATGGTTTTAGATAAACTGTGCACCCACCCTACACTCCACTATCATCAACAACACGGTTTAGGGAAACCATGAGATCTGGGATCCAAATTTTCTTCAAATCATGAGACCTCATCTTTTCTTCCCATTTCAGGGATCTAGGCTCCAAATGAGCCTCAAATGCACCTCAGACCTTCATGAACCATTTAGGAATAAGGAATTGAAACCAAATATATATTTTCAGTACCTTTTAGAAGATTTTGGATGTTAAAACCCCCCTCCTTAAGACAAATGATCCCCAAATTTCCCTTTCAAGGGTGGTACAACATCATCTAAGAATAATTTTGGCCATTGCGCACATACATCAGCCTCCCACTCCCAGGTCTCATCTCTTATGCATCTATGCTTCCATAGAACATAGACCAAAGTAATTGACCTACCTATGAGAACATTCATGTTATGATCAATAGTACGTATCAGATGATCCTTAAAGTATGAATCTGCCTCTAGGTCAATATCTTTGGGGTAAAAAGAATGAGATGGGGCGACATAATAATGTCAAAGATGAGTTACATAGAAGACATCATTAATGAAACGATACTCATGAGGTAATAACAATTTATTTTCTATCGGCCCAAATATCTACACTCAATTGAAGGCCCCAACATAATGAGTTTTATCTTTCCTTGACTCTTAATTCATCTATGATCTAATATAGGTGGTACACGAAGAAATACCTAATGTACCACATTGAAATCTAGAGGCCTATGGTATTGATCAATATAAGACTTCTGAAAATATTGAGCTATATACATATACTTTTGAATATTATAGACTTGCTCTAGAGTCTCATGAACAAGAAGAGAAATTAGTAGAGCTACCTCACCTATCTCAAGCCAGCATAGAGGTAAATAGCATGGTCTAATAAAGAGGGCATCATATGGTTTCATGTAAATATTTGCCTAATTTTTTTGCTGTAGGAAAAATCAACTAGAGGAATATGATTTTATGATAAACCTCCGAAATCAATAATGTAGGCTCTAAAAATATACTCTAACACCCATATCTTCTACTTAGACTGCCCTTATGTATGATGGTGATATGCTTTAATCAAGAGCACCGATGAACCCAGTGACTTTTTCAATCATTTCCAAAACCATGAAGTGAACTAAACATATCTATTAGAAATGAAATAATTGGGAAAACCATGAAGTTTCACTATCACTTGGATATATATCTTTCCTAACTCATCAATAGATAAGGTTTCCCATATCGGCAGAAAGTGAATGACCTTGGTTAGCCTATCAATGAGCACCCATACCACATTACTGCCTCAAGTGGATCTCATCATGCCTGTCACAAAATCCATGGTGACATAATTCCTTTTCCAATAAGTAATGAATAGAGGTTATAGAATTTCAGCAAGATGTTGGTCCTCTTCCTTAACCTTTTGATAGGTTGAGCATGACTGATGAAACCTGCTATCTTCCACTTTTTAAATGGACACAAAAATTGAAGACAGATATCTTAGTAAATCTTGGTAAGACCAGGATAAACTTACCAAATAGAGGCATGTGATTCCCTTATAATCTCTTCTCGTATATCCATCGACACCCATAAATGACCATGGAAGAGTAGACTTTCACTACCATCAACAGACCAACTTAAAAGTGGGTTCTCTCCTATGATTCTCTCCATCAAACCGAAGCCTTCAGAATGTAAAATTTTCTTTATTTGTACCTGCTCTAGAAGAGAGGATGTCACTACTATAACTACTAAGATTGGTTTTCCATGCTGTTCCTGAACCACCCAGTGCATCTAAGAAAGAAATCTATCAACTGTCACTCACTGTTGGCCTCCTTGACGACTTGCGTCTAAGACTTATGACTCAATCCATCAGCTATAAAATTTCCCTTCTCAAGTGTGTAAGCTACCCAATGTCGAACAATTTTTGGTAGTCCACCCATCTGTGCTACCTCAGATTCAATTCCTACTGAGTAGAGATATATTTGAGACCTTTATGGTCCGTATAAAAAACAAATCGCTCACCCAAAAAGTATTGTATCTAAGATCATAGATCATGAACCATGACTGCTACCTTGTGGTCATGTATAGGATATTCCTCTCATGATTCATCAACTGGCACAACCCATATGCCAACACTTGATAACCCTATATTGGAACAGTACTAAACCAATCACTAACACATCATATTAGATAATATAGCTCCTAACTATCTTTGGAAGAATTAGGGTTCGAGTTGAAGTGAGTCTCCCATTTAACTCTTGAAAATCTATTTTAAAGGCTTTAGAACATACAAGAAAAACACCCTTCTTAGTTAGGGCCAAAATAGGTGCTTCTAAGAGGGAGAGGCCTTGTATGAATCACTAGTAATAGATAGATATCCCCAAGAAGTTTCATATGTCCAACACATTATTGGTATTATCTTAGGAAACCATGGTTCTCACCTTATCTATTTCAATTGATACACCTATCTATGATATGATATGACCTAATAAGTGAGCCTTAATAATCCAAAAGTGGTGTTTTCTAAGATTTTCATATAGATGGAAGTCTCTTAGTGTACTCAACATGATCTAAATATGATTGGAATAGTCATGTCTAGTGTGATAACAAAATAAGATTTCATCTATGAATACCACCACAAAGGAATCAATATACATCTGTGAAACTCGATTCATTAAATCCATAATGACAGCTAACAAGTTTTTCAGACCTAAAGACATAACCAAATACTTGTATAATCCATACCTACTCCAGAAAACTGTATATGGTATGTCTTATGGTCTCACACACACCCGATGGTATATTTAAATCAAATTGATCTTAGAGAAAATAGTTTCTCCTCATAGATGGTTTAATAGGTCATTGATATGAGGTAGTGGATATTTATTCTTCACCATAAGCTAGTTCATTCAGTGGTAATCAATGAAAAATATGAGTGTAACATCTACCTTCTTGGAGAGAAGGAATGGTGAACCCCATGGCTATGTGATGGGTTAGATAAGATCTTCAAGATTATTTTTAGTTTATGGATCACAATAGGTTCTATCCTATATGGATGAAGGGAAACTAGTGCCGCACTTGGCACTAGATCTATGATGAACTCAAATTCTCTCTCAGGTGGTAAGATGAAGAAATCATCCTGGAATACATCCTTGAAATGATCCACTACTAGAAACAATTATACTAATTGCACACCCCGATCGCTCATATAGATAATTTACAACCGTTTTTTCACAACTCCAAGCCCAGAACACTTGGGTCCTGCTTGACTTTCATGAATATCCCATTCACCCATGTGTATATAGGTTTTTTCTTTGAGTGATTTTAAGGGCACTCGATGGAAATATCAATCCACTTGTCCATGATAAGGAAAAATCCAATCCATACAGAGAATGAAGTTGAAGCCAGTCATCTCAAGATTGAAGAAAATTTGGAAGAAATGGAACCCAGCTATTTCAAGTAGGCACTATAGACACTGAAATATACCCCTTATTTTGACCCCTAATGGTTTTTCGAGAAACATGATGGCACAAAAGTACTCAATTGAAAAACCATTAATTTCTACAACCACAATGGATATGAAACAATGAGATGAACCTGTATCAAAAGGGGGGAATAAATTAGAGGTAACCAAGATAGTAACTCTAACTGTAGATGGCCCTAGAAGCTACTCCTCATGTGGTAGCTGCACTATATAAAATATGGCCCGAACAACAACCCTGAGATGCTGCTTGACTAGCCTGAGTAGATCCACTCTGCTGTCACTAATGATTTGGGGCCTGACAATCTCAACCAAAACCACTACCACCTCAGCTATATTGGCAGGTAGAAGTCGAACTCCCAGCCTAATGTGGAGTCGTAGACCCTATAACTGATAGAGGTGCTGGTACGAATTCCTTATCAATGGATGCTAGCGAAAAATACCAACAGAAGCACCAATGGTGTCACTTTCTACCACAAGATCAACACTCAATTGGGTTCCTCATGTATTAAGGATTCTTATGGCCTGACCTTCCACACTGGTGACACACTATAGAGCTATCAGTGTGTGTCACCTAGCTGGATCTACCCCCCACGCGCACCCTCAAACCAGTGCTTCCTACTGCAATATGAACTGTTGTCATCTCTCAAAACTAAACCACCCTAGTTCACATTTCCAGCTTCCATATTATTTGGTTTCATAATAAGGTCCTGGTTCAATATTTCTTTGATAGTAGTCAACTAGAAGACACTCACCTATGGGTGGAAAATATACCCAAGACCGTACTCAAATCACCACATAGTCGTCAACTCGTCACTGGTTAGGGATGGAGCGAAACATTGAATATCTATGAAGTGAGAATAATATTCTAGCATAGTCATAACACCCTTTTAAAGATTCATAAACTCCCTCGTAAGATTATCCCCTAGATTCAATGGAAATAAGTTGTCATAGAATGTAATATCCCAAGTAAATAAAGAATAATAAATTTTCATATTTATTAGTATTTTTGAATTAAATATTAATTTTATTTTAATGGGGTTTCTATGTTCGATGGCGTACCCGATACACAACAATGAGTTTCTTTGAAATCTTACATTGCACACAAGGCTGAGTCATACTAAAATAATAATAATATAATATTATTATTTTAAATAGTAGTTAACACCTAGCCGTTGTAATGGTGGGAATGAACATAAATAACTACAATACGATTATACATGTTTGTTAAATGTTTTTACATTTATATAATAAAATTTAGAGGCTTAAAATGTGAATTAATCTAATTTTAAGCATAAATACTCTAATATTCTTTAAAAGTTTGATTTACCGTCTTTTAATGGAGGAACCTATTTAAATATTGTTTTGGTCACTTTAATATGTTATATTTTAAAAAATAAAATTCTTTTTTAGAATTGGGACATCAAAATTTACTTTGGGTAAATTTTTGGTATTTTTCTGATAAAATTTATTTTTTAATGTATAGTGAAAAATACTATATTTTTAATTGAAAACTTCCTTTTAATATAAATTATTTATATGGTTAGATTATCTTTTTAATTAGTTTTAAAGTATAATTAGATTATATTTTTACCATTAAATCCAATTTTGATCATTTAATTTCAATTTAAAATTGGACATAAACAAGTTCCAATCTTTTGATAGTTATTATTTCCTAAAAACACGCTTTCTATTTTTGACAACAGGAATTAATTTCAAATTAATTAATGCAAATTTTCTGAATTGAATTTGTTAAAATAGACATAATTTTTGAATTCGGAATATCAAAAATAACTTAGGCTTATTTTTTGGTATTTTTATGAAAAGCTTTAATTTTTTAATGAATAGTGAAATCACTGAGTAGTAGTTAAAAAGCTGACATTTTCATTTAAATAAAATTTTACCACTTCTGTGAATTTAATTTCAAAAATTCTATGTACATGTTTGATATTATTTATTAAAATTTGGTTCAATAAGATGAAAATATTTTTTTTTGTGAATATTAACTTTTGACTTTTATTTACCACAGTTAAAGGTAAATAGGGTAATTCAAGGTAAAAACAATATTATAATAATATAAAATTACCTTAACACTAGCCCTAACTTTATTTTATTTTTAATGGCTGACCAAGAAAATCCTTGGGTGTGAATTTTTGTCCTTTGAAATCCACTTGGGTAAGATAATGATATTAATAACCTTTTATTTAAAGTAAAAATAAAAATATCATAAACATGTATTATTTTGATAAAACAATTTTAATGTGGGGTTATATAATTGATATATTTGACTATAAATATTCATTATAAATATAAAAATATTTCCTCCATTATTGTATTTGTTTTATAATTTTTAGTCATCAAATAAATTAAATTATTTATGACACAATAATGATGTAGTGTTTACCTCATTAATAAATGATTTAAATAAATAAGATTATAAAGATTAAAATAATATCCAAAACCTATTCAATTCTTATTGGATGATTTTATTTTGACCATGATTCATC
Organism: Viscum album; assembly: GCA_963277665.1. Lineage (NCBI taxonomy): Eukaryota > Viridiplantae > Streptophyta > Magnoliopsida > Santalales > Viscaceae > Viscum > Viscum album. The sequence goes on from OY728126.1 coordinate 1,037,763,123, forward strand.
TTATCTTGGACTTTAATAAGTTGTTCACATTTAAAAAGAAAAAATAATTATATAATAAAATAATGTTTTCACACTTTCCTAAAGAGCCCCCCTCCCCCTTATAAAAAGCCCTCACCTCTAACCCATTAATCACACTTCTAAAGGCCCTTGGATCGTCCAAAATCTTCCCAAATAATCTGTCAATATCTCTCTCTTACTTCTAGAATCCTTACTTTAGGCATAAGGCATTTCAACAAACTCTTTTGGTTCAAACCAAAGGGAGTTACCCAATTTAAAGGTAACATCTTCTCTAAAGTTCTTTTGTTTTATTTTACTTCTCCAAACCTCTAAAATATTTTTATTACTTTATTTTATAACAAAAATAGTATCCAAAATATACTAGGCTGTTTTTATGATAAGTATTCAAACTACACTTACACACACCTATATCAAATGGGAAAAAACATAATGTTTCCGTGGACGGCAAACTAACGCGTCACGAAATGATGATTGTTCAATCTTCTCATACCACCTCTTATGGTGCCCATTTTGATGGAACTATATTTATATATGATATATATTATATTTATATTGTTTCTATGGTTCTGTATTTTTCATTTATAGAATACCTTTATGGATTCCATAGTAGGTAAATACGATAACCTCATTTAAGGAAGTGCGGACTACCGCCCACTGAAAGTGATATGACTCGTTCATGCCATACATGGAACGTATAAAGGATGGAGTTACTGAGATTATATATATGATATTATACAAGAATTATAATATACCTATGTATGAGTATTTTTTCATTCCATTAAATATGAAATAGAAATGAAAGTAGCGTTCATGCATACCTACGACTTACCGTCTCCATGAATAGTTAATTTCATTTATTACCTCAAAATGTTATGTACTATTATAAATAAATTTATATACTAGATATATATGATATATATGATATATAAATCCCGAATATCATTCTGGATATAATGAAATTTTGACCACAAGAACAACTTGTAATTATAAGAAGTCCATTTTTGACTCAAGTACCAAATATTGAGAAAACGACCATTATTAACATAAATGGTTAAATAATGTTTATAACATGGTAAAAAGTTATTTAAAAGGAATGATAAACTTGAAAAAGGTTCTTAAACAAGTATAAATTAACTTTAGTTTTTTATTCGTGAGATTAAAGAACGAACGGGTCAAGTCGGACATGAGTTAATAGACTTTGTCCCAATCTACTTTCATGGAGGCATATTTTGTTTTATACAAGACTTTATTTTATATGTTGTATAAACACTTTTTGAATTTTATTTCATTCAAAAGGAATCTTTTTCTATGAGGAATTTTACTAAATAACAAAAAAGAATGTTTCTTTTAACATAAGCGGTGACAATGACCTTTTCCGCCTCCCCGAGTATTATTTGATATTTTGGATTCCTTAACAATCCGTAATGTTTTTAAAAGGAAAATAAATACCATATACTCTATTATGTATTTTGGTATTGAAAATGGTTTTGATAATGGATTTGTTATGTCAATATTTTTAAATGATATATTGTGATTGAAATGTGGAAATGTTATCTTTCATTTATATTTGTTTTATGTTTTATGAATATGTTATGGTTCTTGAGAATTATTACGGATATGGGAGGTTCCATGATAAACCTAGGGAGGGTGAGCCTGAGATATCTCTTCAATGCATTAGATAACATGACAGAGGTAAATGTGAATGTTTTTCCTAAGAGATTTATGGAATATACTGTGATGGGTATTCGAAAAGTAACTCCCTATGTAGCTATGAAAGCTACAACGTAAGTATGTTATAGAGGCCACAAGTTATCTTTATGATTTGTGTTTACTATATAAATTTTGTGATTTCATGAGGCATGTTAAAGAGATTATGTTATGTATGTATTGATGAACTAATGTTTTATTTCTTTGCTTTATAACCCTTACTAATCTTTTTATACTCATCCCATGTTTTGAAATGCTTTTCCTAGGACTTAAAGATGAATAGGGTCAAGGATAGGATCAAGGAAAAGTCATGCTATCTAAAACATGGGACTAGACATGACTCTTTTTTTCAAGAGTTTTTATTTTTTGAAAAAATGGAAACTGAGTAGAAGTTTCTACCTTGTAATATTTAAGATCCAATGTAATAGTTATGGAATCATACTATAAAACTGTAAACCTGAAAAGATCCTCAATTTGAATTATTCATTTAATTCATGATTATGTAATGTTTAATACCAAGTCCTTATTGTTGGTATCAGAGGCCGGTTTAGATAACTTTGGAAGTTATGATATTGTTAAATTAATGTCCATAAATTAATTTATGGTAATATTGAAGTGATATAGCATTTACAGATTACCATGTTGCTTCAACTAAGATATTTATGTGTTCATAATGGTTTTCTGCAGAGAAAAAAGAGCAACTATGATGAGACGACATCAGGAGGAAGACAACCTTCCAAATTAGAAACCTAAGATGGTCAGAATCAGAACTGAATAGTTTTTCTAGTAGAGCATTTCATGAGGCAACATCCCCCATATTTCAGAGGATCATCTGACCCTATTCTAGCCTAAAGATGGATGAAAGCACTGAAAACGATTTTTGATGTCATGGGGTGTTCAGAACAACAAAAGGTTAGTCTCACTATTTACCATTTTGAAGGTGAAGCTGATCAGTGGTGGTCAATGGTGAAAAATGTCAGGGATAGTGAGGAGATTGATGATCTTGATTTGGATGAATTAAAAGGTATGTTTCTTGAGAAATATTTTTCTAAGTTTCTTCATCTTAGAATGGAAAAACTATTCTTGGAATTGAGGCCAGAGGATGACTCAGTGGCTGCTTATGAAGAAAAATTCACTCAACTGGCAAGGTATTCTCCAAATTTTAAATGAGATCTTGATAGTAAAATCAACCATTTTTACGTAGGATTAAATAAAAATTATCGAAGGTATTTAGCTTCTCATGAGATCAAATGTTATGATAAAATTGTTCGATGTGCGAATAAGGTAGAAATAGATTTTGACGATGATAAGTTCTTCATTGACAAACAACAGAATAAGAGGTTGAGGTGGTAGATGAAAGGAAAAAACTCTTCAAAAACGTATGATGGTAAGAAACCAAAGTTTACAGTTTGTGAAAATTGTGGTATGAAGTTTACTAGAGAATGTCTTTTGAATTCTGGTAAGTGCTATTGATGTGGTAAAATGGGACATAAAGCTTATAATTGCACTGAAAAAGATTAGGGTAATGGTAAGAAAAAATTTGATTTACAATCAGTAAAATGTTTTAAGTGCAATGAAATGGGTAATTATCCAAATGAGTATCCAGTTAAGAACTCAACTGAGGAAAAACAATGAAACTACAAACAGAAAGGAGTGGTGAAGTCATTTGAATCTACTTCAGCAGATTTTGGTCCATCAAATTAAGCAGTATTAGGTACACTATTTTTTTGTTCATATTATGCCAATGTGTTGTTTGATTTGAGATCGGGGTACAATTAGTTTATAGTAAAGGAACCAGACATTCTGAAGACTGCATTTCGTACTAGATATGGGAATTATGAATTTTTAGTTATGCCTTTTGGGTTAACCAATGCACCTGCTATATTCATGGATCTTATTAATAGAAATTTCTGCGAGTTCTTGGATAAGTTTGTGGTTGTGTTCATTGATGATATTTTGGTTTATTCTAAAAGTAAAGAGGAGCATGAAAGTAATTTAAGGGTTGTCTTGAAAACCTTACAAGAGAAGAAATTTTATGGTAAATTCAGAAAGTTTGAGTTTTGGTTACAACAAATTTCTTTCCTTGGTCCCATTATTTCAAAAACTGTCATAAATGTTGATCCTGCTAAAAAAAAAGTTGTTGAAGAATGTCCAAGGCCCACAAATATAACTGAGTCCTTAGTTTTCTTGGTTTGGAAGATTATTACAAGTGGTTTGTTGAAAATGTTTCATGGTTATCTAGTCCAATGACTAAGTTAACTCGAGAATGTGTTAAGTTCATCTGGACAAAAGAATGTGATGATTGCTTTCAGGAATTGAAAAGAATGTTGGTGAATTCTCCTGTTTTGGAACTATCTTCTAGAAATGGTGAGTTTGTTATCTACAATGATTCTTCATTAAAAGGAATTGGTTGTGTCCTTATACAGAATGATCAAGTAATTGATTATGCTATACGTCAGTTGAAACCTCATGAGTTAAATTACCCTACACTTGATTTGGAATTAGCTTCTGTTGTTTTTCGATTTAAAAATTTGGAGGCATCATTTTTATGGAGTAACATGCAAAATATATACTAACCAATTTTTTTAAGTATATATTAACTTAGAATGTATTGAATATGAGACAGAGGAGATGGTTGGAATTAATCAAGGATTTTGATTGCACGATCTTTTACCATCTGGGAAAAGCAAATAAAGTGGCTGATGCTTTGAGTCAAAAAAGTAATGCTTCATTAACCATGCTACATTTATAACGAGATCATTTGGTTTTTGATTTGATGAACATTGGAATAAAAGTTGTTGGTGTAGGAAATTCCTATATTTTGTTTGGGTGTCAGTGAGATCATCTCTATTAGATAGAATTAAGCAAGCGTAGAAGGAAGACAGTGAGTTGCAGAAAAAGGTAGAGTTGGTTCAGAAGTGTAATTTGCCTGATATTTAACATTGATAATGATTGTATTTTGAGATTTGGGAAGAGATTATGCATGCCTTGGGATTCATAGTTGAAGAATGATTTGTTATGTGAAGCTCACAGTTCTCCATTTTCAGTTCATCCTGGAAGTACTAAGATGTACAAAGATCTTTAGAAGTATTACTAGTGGGATGGAATGAAAAGAGTTATTGATGACTTTACTTTGAGGTTTTTGACTTATCAGCAGGTTAAATAAGAGCGGCAGTTACCGAAATGGATGCTTCAATATTTACCAGTTCCAGAATTAAAATGTGAAAATATATCAATGGAATTTTTTGTGGGATTACCAAAGACGTCTCAAGGTAATAATGAAATATGGGTTATTGTTGATCAGTTGACTAAATATGCTCATTTCCTTCCTATTCGAGATACTTTGTATCTAGATCAACTTTCTCAGTTGCATATTAAAGAGATAGACAGGTTTCATGGTGCTCCCCTCTCTATTGTATCTGATCGTGATCCTAGGTTTACTACTATCTTTTGGAAAGGCCTTCAGAAGTCATTGGGTACTGAATTAAATTTTAGTACAGCTTTTCATCCTCAATCAGATGGGCAGTCAGAATGAACAATTCAGACCTTAGAGGATATGCTACATGCTTGTTCACTGGATTACCAGGGAAGTTGGGACCAACATCCTTCTTTGATTGAATTTTCATATAATAACAGTTTTTATTCTAGTATATATATGGATCCAATTGAGATATTATATGGGAAGTGCCGTCGAACTCCATATTTTTGGGATGATGTAGGTGAAAGGAAGTTGATGGGACCAACATTGGTTGAAGAGATGACAGAAAAAGTTCAGTTGATCCAGAAGAACATAAGAACAACTCATAGTATGAAGAAAAGTTATGCAGATAACCGGAGGAAGGATCTTTCTTTTGAGGTAGGTGATCATGTCTTTCTCAAAGCTTTCCCATGGAAGAGTGTGATGCGTTTTTGTAAGAAGGGAAAGTTGAGTCTGAGGTTCAATGGACCTTATGAAATCCTGGAGAAAGTTATATCAGTTGCGTATAGAGTGGATTTACCTCCAACTTTATCCCAAGTACACAATGTTTTTCATGTTACAATGTTGAGAAAGTATATGCCAGATCCATCTCATATTTTGAGCCTAGAGATAGTTCAGTTGGAAGAGAATCTCTCTTATAAGGAACAACAAGTCCAGATTCTTGACCGAAGAGAGTAAGTATTGCGGAATAAGGTAATTCACCAGGTAAAGGTTTTGTGAAAAAACCATATAGTTTAAGAGGCAATGTGGGAATCTAAAAATGCTACGAGGGATAGATACCCCCATTTATTTGATAAGTGAATAAAAATTGTAAGGACGCAATTTCCAAAAGGGGGGAAGGATGTAACATTCCAAGGAAATAAAGAATAATACATTGTTATAATTATTAATATTTGTGAATTAAATATTAATTTTACATTAAAGGGGTTTCTATGTTTGTTGGCATACCCGATACACAACAACATGTTTCTTTGAAATCTTATGTTGCACACAAGGCCGAGTCATACTAAAATAATAATAATATAATATTATTATTTTAAATGGTAGTAAATGCCTATCCGTTGTAATGGCCAAAATGAACAGAACTAACTACAATATGATTATACATGTTTGTTAAATGTTTTTACATTTATCCAATAAATGTTTGAGGCTTAAAATGTGAATTAATCTAATTTTAAGCATAAATACTCTAATATTCTTTAAAAGGTTGATTTACTGCCTTTTAATGGAGAACCCGCTTTAAATATAGTTTTGGTCACTTTTATATGTTCTATTTGATAAAATAAAATTCTTCTTTAGAATCGGGACATCAAAATTTACTTTGGGTAAATTTTTGGTATTTTTCTGATAAAATTCATTTTTTAATGAATAGTGAAAAATATAGTATTTTAATTCAAAACCGCCTTTTAATATAATTTATTTATATGGTTATATTATATTTTTAATTGGTTCTAAAGTGTAAATAGTTTATATTTATACCATCTAATCCAATATTTGTCATTGGAAGTAATTTCACTTTGAAATTGGTTATAAACAAGTGTCAATCTTTAGATAGTTATTATTTCTTAAAAACAGGCTTTTTTGTTTTGACAACGGGAATTAATTTTAAATTAATTAATGTAAATTTTATGTATTTAATTTGAGAAAATATATATCATTTCTGAATTCAAAATATTAAATATATCTTAGGCTTATTTTTTGTATTTTTTTGAAAACATCAATTTTTGATGAATAGTGAAAACACAAAGTAGTAGTTAAAAAGCCAACTTTTTCATTTAAATGAAAATTTACCACTTATGTGAATTTAATTTTTAAAATACTATGTACATCGTTGTTATTAGTAAGTAAAATTTTGTTCAATAATATGAAAATATATTTTTTTGGTGAATTGTCACTTTTGACTTTTATTTACCGCGGTTAAAGGTAAATAGGGTAATTCAAGGTAAAAAAATATTATAATAATATAAAATTACCTTATCACTTTTACGAACCTTATTGGATGAGTAATGACCAACCAATAAAATCCTTGGGTGAGACTTTTGGCCTTTTAAAGCCACATGGCTAAGATAATGATATTAATAACGTTTTATTTAAAGTAAAAATAAAAATATCATAAACATGTATTGTTTTGCTAAAAAATTTAATATGGGGTTATATAATTGATATTTTGACTATAAATATTCATTATAAATATAAATAAATTTCCTAAATTATGGTATTTGTTTTATTCTTTTAGAAATCAAATAAATTAAATTATCTATGACACAACAATGATGCAATGTTTACCTCATTAATAAATGATTTAAATAAATAAGAATATAAAGATTAAAATAATATCCAATACCAATCCAATTTTTTTTTGAATTATTTTATTTATACCATGAGTCATCTTATCATTGGCTTTAAAAAGTTTTGGACATTTAGAAATCGAAAATCATTATATAATAATATAAGGTTTTTACACTTTTCTAAAGAGCCCCTCCTCCCCCTTATAAAAATCCCTTGACTATAACCCGTTACTCACACCTATAAATCCCCTTGGATCATCTGAAATATACCCAAATAATCTCTCAAGATCCATCTATTCCTCCTAGAAGCCTTACCTTAGGCAGAAGGATCTTTAAGAAACCCTTTTGGTTCAAACCTTTGTGAGTTACCCAATTTAAAGGCAACGTCTTCTCTTAAGTTCTTTTGATTAATTTTACTTCTCCAACCCCCTAAACTCTTTTTATTCCTTTATTTTATAAAAACACCAGTATCCTCAATATACTAGTTTGTTTTTATGATAATTATTCGAATTACACTTACACACACCTCCATCTAATGGGTAAAGAACATATTGTTTCTGTGGATGACAAACTAACGCCTCACAAAATGTTGATTGTTCAATATTCCCCCTCCACCTCTTATGGTGGCCATTATGATGAAACTGTATTTATATATGATATATATTATATTTATATTGTTTATATGCTTCTGTATTTCTCATTTATAGAATACCTTTATGGATTCCATAGTAGGTAAATACGATAATCTCATTTGATGAAGTGCGGACTACCACCCCCCCAATGTGATATGACTCATTCATTCCATAAATGGAACATATAAAAGATAGAGTTACTGAGATTATATATATGATATTATATTGGAATTATAATATACCTATGTATCATTATGTTTTCATTCCATTAAATATGAAATAGAAATGAAAGTAGTGTTCATGCATACATACGACTTACCGTCTCCATGAACGGTGCATTTCATTTATTACCTCCAAATGTTATGTACTATTATAAATACATGTATATAATAGATATATATGATATATATGATATCTAAATATTGAATATAATTTTTTATATAGTAAACTTTTGACCACATGAACAACTTATAATGATAAGAAGTCCATTTTTGACTCAAGTACCGAATATCGAAAAAATGACCATTATTAACTTAAATGATTACATAATGTTTATAACATGGTAATAAGTGATTTAAAAGGAATGATAAACTAGAAAAACGTTTTTAATAAATCATAAATTAACTTGAGTTTATTATTTATGAGATTAAAGAATGAACGGGTCAAGTCAGACATGATGTAAGGGACTTCGTCTCAATCTCCTTTCATTGAAGAATATTTTGTTTTATACACGACTTTATTTTATACAATGTATAAACATCTTCGACATTTCATTTCATTCAAATGGAATCTATTTCTATGAGGCATTTTACAAAATGACAAAAAGAATGTTTCTTTTAACCTAAGCGGTGACAAAGACCTTTTCCGCCACCGCGTGTATTATTTGATCTTTTGGATTCCTTAACAAGCCGTAATATTTTTAAAAGAAAAATAAATACCATATACTATGTTACCTATTTTGGTATTAAAAATGGTTTTGATAATGGATTTTTTATGTAAATATATTTAAATGATATATTGTGATTAAAATATGGAAATGTTATCTTTCCTTTATATTTGTTGTATGTGTTATGAATATGTTATGGTCCTTGGGAATTGTTATGTACATGGGTGGTTATTTGATAAACCTAGGGTGAGTGAGCCTGAAATAGCTCCTTAATGCATTGAGTAACATGACAGAGGTAAACGTGAATGTTTCTCCTAAGAGATTTAGGGAATATACTATGATGGGTATTTAAAATGTAACTCCATACGTAGCTGTGAAAGTTACAATGTAAGTATGTTATAGATGCCACAAGTTACCTTTATGATTTGTGTTTACTATGTAAATATTATGATTTATTAAGGTAAGTTAAAGAGCTTATGTTGTGTATGTATTGATGAACTAATGTTTTCTTTCTTTTCTTTATAACCCTGACTGAGCTTTTTATGCTCATCCCAAGTTTTGAAATGTTTTTCATAGGAATTAAAGATGAATAGGTTCAGTATGGGATCAGGGAAAAGTCATGTTGTCTAAAACATGGGAATAGAAATGACTCTTTTTTTCAAGATCTTTGATTTTATGAAAAAAATGGAAACCGAGTAGAAGTGTATAACTTATAATTTCTTAGATTTAATGTAATAGTTATGATATAATTCTCTAAAACTATAAACTTGAAAGGATCCTCAATGTAAATTATTTATTTAATTCAACATTATGTAAGGTTTAAGGTCGGGTCCTTATATAGAATGCCTTTTGGAAGTCTTCCAAAACCATACGAACAACACAAACTTATTAGTTAGGTCTGTAATCGGTGATTTTAAGAGGGAGAGACCTTGGATGAATCATTATTAATAGATAGATATACCCAAGAAGTTGCGTATGTAAAACACATTCTTTGGATTATCCTAGGAAACCATGGTTCTCACTTTATCTAGTTTAATAGATTCACCTACCTCTGATATGATATGATCTAAGAAGTGAACATTACCGATCCAAAAGTGGTGTTTTCTATGTTTTGCATATAGCTAGAGGTATCTCAGTGTACTTAGAATGATATCAAGATGATTGTCATGAGCAAGTCTAGTGTGATAATAAACTAAGATTTCATCTATGAATACCACCATAAAGGAATCAAGATACATGTGTGAAACATGATTCATTAAATACATAAAGACTGCTAATGCATTTTTGATAATGAATGTTATAACCAATTACTTGTATATTATTCACCCACCCCAGAACACTGTATATGGTATGTGTGATGGTCTCACAAACACCCGATGGTAGACTAAAATCAAATTGATCTTAGAGAAAATAGTTGCTCCTCATAGATGGTCGAAGAGGTCATTGATATGAGGTAGTGGATATTGATTATTCACCGTAATCTAGTTAAATTAGTGTTAATCAATGAAAAATATGAGTGTACTATCTACCCTCTTGGACAAAAGTACCGGTGAACCCCATGGCGATGTGATGAGTTAGATAAGATCTTGAAGATTCTTTTCAGTTCATGGGGCTTTGTAGGTTCCATCCCATATAGAGGAATTGAAACTAATGCCACACCTGGTACTAGATCTATGTTGAACTCAAATTCTCTCTCAAGAGGTAAGATGAAGAAATAATCATGGAAAACGCCCCTAAAATGATCTACTACAGAAGTAATTATACTAATTTCACCCCCTGATCACTCATATAGAGACTTTCCAACTAATTTTTTACTCTTCCTATCCCAAAACGATTGGTTCCAACTTGACTTTCCTGAATATCCCATTCACCCTTGTGTATATACATGTTTTTCTTGAGTGATATGAAGGACTCTCATCAGAAATATCAATCCACTTATGCATGATAAAGAAAAATCCAGTCCATACAGAGAATGAAATTGAATCCTATCATCTCAAAGATGAAGAAACTCTAGAAGAAATGAAACCCACCTATTTCAAGGAGGAACTTCTGACACTAAAATATACCCTTTATTTTGACCCCTAATGGAGTGTTGAGAGACATGACGCCACAAAAGTACACAATTTAAAATCCATGAATTTCCACAACCATAATATATATGAAACAATGGGATGAAACTATATAAAAAATGGGGAAAAATAAATTAGAGGTAACCAAGATAGTACCTATAACTATAGATGGCCCAAGAATATGCTCCTTGGGCACTAATTTCACTATATAAACATGGCCCGAACAACAACCCTGAGATGCTACCTGACTAGCCTGAGCAGATCCACTCTTCTGTCACTAAAGATCTAGGGCCTGACAACCTCAAAAAAAACAAGTACCACATCCTCCATATTGTCCTATAGAAGTATAAATCATAAACTAATGTGGTTTCATAGACCTTGTAACTGATAGAGTTGATGGTACGAATTCCCTTATAATGGATGATAGAGGAAAAGACTAGCAGAAGCACTAAAGGTTTCCCATTATACCGCAAGCTCGACACTTAATTGGCTTCCTTGTGTACTGGGGATTCTTATGGCCTGACCTTCCACACCGGTGACAAACTATAGAGCCATAAGTGTGTGCCACATAGATGGATATACCCCCATGTACACCCTCAAATCAGTGCTTCTTACTTCCAGATGAACCATTGCCCTATCTCAGATTTGAACCACCCTAGTTCACATTGCCAACTTCTCTAATATTTTGTTTCATAATAAGGTCATGGTTTACTATTTCTGTGATAGTATTCAACTGAAAGACATTCACCTATGAGTGGAAAACATACCCATGCCCATACTCAACTCACATCACATTCATCAACTTGTCACTGCTTAGAGATGGAGTGAAACATTGGAGCTCTATGAAGTGAGAATAATATTCTAGCACAGTCATAGTGCCCTGTTAAAGATTCATAAACTCCTTGGTATGATTCTCCCTTTGATTCAATGGAAATTAGTGGTCATAGAATGCCTTTTGGAAGTCTTCCCAAACCATACCTCGATGTTTCTCTACCTGAGAGATGACATCCCACCAATTCTTGGTGGAATCATGTAACATATAGGTACCGAGCTTGAATCTCTACCCTAGAGGTGTCTCCAGATGGTCAAATATAGACACCATGGCCTCTATCCATGACTCGATAGCTTGAGGTATAACATCCCCAAATAAGTAGGAGGATGCTGCTGATGAAAATATAAAGTCAACTTTTCCATAGTCAGGGAAGGATATGGAGAACCTTGAACTGAATAAAAGAACCATAGGAAAATGTCCTATAACTGAGAATCGGTGCCCAATAAAAGATCATTAAGAGGTACCTTAAGTGGAATGATAGGAGGTATCATGGGTGGCTTAGGTCCCACCCCCTCTGGATTGTTCTCATCGCCACTCTCTATAATGTACAACATGAGGAAATCACGGTTTTATATCTATACTATTTCCAAAAACACTCCTCAGATTGGATTTATAATAGTGAAAAAATAGATAAGGGAGGCAATAAGAAAAGGGAATGTACAAGGCCTCTCTGAGACACAACATAACCCTTATCCTTCTCTTAGATCCAGGTCTCGTTAAGAAAGAAAATTTCATAAAAGGACCAATGATACATGACCTACATTCCATTTCTAAGGTTAGTTCCTGGTCAATGTCTCACATTCTCATATAAGGTTTCCATTTTATTTCAAAGGTGGTGTTCATTTTAATTTTTTATGTAATTAATTCCCTATTAATTTGTTTGAATTTGGAGGATCACCATTCCAATTTATAAGGGCCCATACACCTTATAAATTGAAGTTGGGCATCCACTTAATACAAACCATAACATGTTTACATAATTAAAATTGACACATTTCCATAAACAAAAATTGAACAATGAAAGGTTCAACAGAACAAGGCACAACAACAATCATATAAAAAACAAGAAATTCATGGTGAAAATAAAAAATGACTTGGCATAATGAATTGTATAGTAGTCCCATTTTTCCAATAATTAAGCATAAACTGATAAAATTCTCTCAATTCATTAGGCTAAGGTAATAGAAATCATCATTTAAATAATACCAATACCAATCACATCACAATGCATGTGCACCTCCCAATAGTGAAGTTGTATTTAATATAAATGGTGTAATCAATAACTGTAATTTCCCATCCCAAGAAATTTAGGCTTCCCTAGTACATGGGTTAGCTACATCCAAGCATAGGGTAAATTATAAATTCGTTTATCCTAGTTTTATTTCTAACCTAAAAATTAAGAAAAAAGGAAAAAGGCCTCTGATACCACCTTTTAGAATCCAATCCCAGATGCCACTTAACAGTGACCCGAGGTAGTGGGCCACAAGGCCTCAATCATGCCTCCCCAAATGCCAGAGTCTACTGAATAGTAGTGAAACAATAAGTTGTGTTTGTGGGGAGACTATCCCCTCATAGATTTAAATATAAATGATGTTAAATGATAGAAAATAAAAGGAATAATCATAAATAATAATAGACAACATCCGAAATAGAATAATAATAATAATACTAAACCATGAAAGGGAACTAATCAACTATTGGAAACTGAACAACTGTAATAGATACAATGATGATGATGATCATGATGCTATAAAAAAAGTGAGTACATGGGGGATCATGGGATACAATCATATATTACATGTTGTAAAAATATAAAAAAGGTAATTTTTTTGTTGAAGTATCCAAGCATAGGCTCAGTCCTTTTCCACTAGCCTCCATCCTAAATCATCAAATTAATAAATCATCTAAAGATGTATGCTTCCCTTTATCCATACCTATGATCATAAAATATTCTTGGGTGCCAAGGGTGGAACCTGAAGGGTGTGAGATACTATCTCAGTAAGCCACAAACCATGGTGTCTAGGATATTCAATTTCATCCAATAACTAATTGATAGTGTACCATAATAATAAATATAGAGAAATAAATAAATAAATAAATAAATATCTCGGTCTGGGTTGCTAAATGGACAATCAACCAATACCACCTACTTTGGACTAAGATGGATATCTAAAAAGGGGTGTCTGTTTAAGTCATAATATGTTTGTAAGGGCCATTACAAAAAAAGGCAAGATGACCCCAAGATTGTGCAGGGGATTTGTGGTTAGATTATCATGTCATTATTTAAACATTCTCTAATATAAATAAGAATCAATACATATCACACAAGAAATAAATATTTCAAATCCAAGGGTGGATTCCCGATCCCATGGAAGTAAATTTAAAAAAAATCCCAAGGGTCACTACTGGTGCCTCCTATCTATCGAATGTCATTGAGTCTATCCATAGCAGCCCATAACAAAGTCCCTTGTATCACTAAAGGCATGATGACTTTGATTTTGTACTAAGTATCTCACATAGGGGACAAAGTATTACCCAAGGCATGGAGTATCTATCTTTCCAATGGCTCTGTCCTCATTTTATCCAATAAGAAACCGGTGTCACTCATGAGTATGTATATAAAACCACCCATAGAGACCATACCTGGAAATCCAATGTATCGCTACCAGCACATCAAGTAGAGTCCATTCGAACATGGAGAGTCTATCCATGGCATCAAAATATCAAGACCCATGTTCTCTCCCATCCCATAGTAGGTGATCATAACAACCAAGGTACATCTCATAGATCATAATATATACAATTCACATGTCATCAATTAAACATATTGATACCACATGCTCACCAATACAACCGAACTATACAATTAAAGACCAAAACTATGGCACCGTTATATAGAAAAGGAACAAGGAATAAAACGTGAGTAAAACTTGAGCATGAGGAATAAGAAACAAGGAGAAACTTATATTTAATCACATTTCATGAATAATAATTTCTATCTTAAATTCTAAAGAATCTAGCCACGCTACCCAAAGTAAATCAAACCTCTATGAAAATAAGAACAAGGTATAAAAGTGGAAAAATGGACAAGAAACATACCATAAACTATATCAGAAGGAAAAGATACATAATTCACCAGGAAATATATATACATATATCATATGAAAAGAGGGTATAAGTATTCAACCATGTAAATATTCATAAATAATGACGTGAAATGAAAGAATGCAACATAAAATCAAATTGATAAGTAATAAGTATGAGAAACAATGTATGAGAATAAGCACTAATCTAAGAGGGGATACACAAGGCCTATCAATTTACCAAAATTCAGTTATAGATTAAATTCATTTGACTATGGAGTAACTCAAAAGGTGGCTAGAAACTCAAAGAATGAGAGAAATAGGCCACAGAGGTAAGAACACCCAAATGGGAGGAAAATAACAAGAAGAATGACCCAAAATGGTTTTCTCCATATGGTAAGGTCACGTAAGACATGAGGATTCCATAAAATTAATTTATTAAAAAAATTGAGGCATAATTGGAAGGATCTATTGCACGTCACAAATACACAAGATTTAAAACAAGACAAAACAAATGGGAAAGATCTAGACCACCTACCACGATGTAGTAGTGCTCCACTCATCCGTTGTAGAGGCTTGAAATGATCTATAATATGAGAAAACAAAGTATTCATCTAACTCCCTTAAAATAGGGAAAAATATGTGCACATAAATAGAAAAAAAATATAGAAGAGAAACCTTGAAAAATATGTAATGGGAAGGAAGATCTCACCTCAAGATTTATATTTCTTCTGATGATGGATGATTCAATGAATGATTAAAGGAGATAGCACACACCCAGTGAGAAGGGGAGGAGGAGATCGATGCATGAAGGGGGAGGAATAAACCAATGGAGAATAAAGGTGGAAAGGAAATAAATAGGTTAAATTCATTTAAGAGGGGGAAAATGGGAATTTCACCCTCAAAACAAGGGTGCACAGTTTGGCTTCAAAGATGGCCAAACTGTATGCCAACCATGCACCTATTACTTCTTTAAAGGGTCACTTTGAATGGTTAGGTGCATAGTTTATCTAATAGTTCACAAAATATGTGAAATAACACTACCCCAAAATCCTGTATCACCACACAACCATGAACCTAGGGTTACATGATTTCAGACAAACAATGTGGCCCATACACTCTATTGTATTGAACTGCACAGTTTAGGTAAACCATGTGGGATGGGTTTTAGGGTTTCTCCTAACCATGTGACCCAATATTTTCTTCCCATTTCAGAGTTTCAGGCTCTGAACGAGCCCCAGATGTACCCAACACCTCCTTGAACCATTTAGGCATCGGTTTAAGGGATGTTTTAAAGAATTTAAATAAAACATAAATGGTTTGTGCCTTTGAGAAAATCCAGGATGTTACAACAATAATGAGAGAGGATAATATTTCCATTAATTAAAGTATGGATATTATTGATATAATTTCCCAAAATATATGAAGGGGTGTAAAAATATTATATAGATTCTTTATTAGGTATTAATTTTATATAAATAAATTCATTTAATTTGAAGGATAAATGTTTCCAACTATAATTTAAACAATCATTGTGAATATGTACTGAAGTTAAAAATTAATAATTATTTTCTATTAGAATATTTAAGTTTTCAATCTGATAAAGTGGAAATAGTTTCCTCTAGGGACAAAAAAATGAAAAGGGTTACCTGAATCTTGGCATATTTTGAAGTAATAAACTTTTATATGTATTTTAATCTCATTTTCTCTTATGTGATAAGAGAATTTCATTTATAAACAATTTCTAATATAAATAAAATAGTTGATGTTTTTATACACGGTTTTTAATTTCATTTATTATAAAACAAAATTAAAAAATAATGGATAAATAATGTTTATTATGATTTAAGTATCTTAACTATATTATATGAAAAATATAAGGGAAAGAGTTCTTGCCACCCAACCATGACACCTTTTAAAAAATATTTATTTTACATTTAAGGATATTTCTATAGGATATATATGTTTCTATTTTAGGTATAGTAATGAATTAAATATTAAAAAATATAAAATAAGTTCTATATTTTTTATAAAAAATATTTTGTGTTTTAGAAATTTATTTGGGGAAAATATTATTTCTTAGGGGTTCGTGGGAGTATGTATAAATCTATGGATGTTAAAAATGAAACTAATAAATGATTAAATTATCATAATTAAAATTTAAATTCTCTTTATGTACTAAAGGTGTTTAAAATATATTATAAATGAATGATCATTATGTAAAGAGTTAAATTTAATTTTTTACTAAATGACATCAAGGAAAAATTTGAATTTAAATGATATAATATGGTTATAAAATAAATATCAAAATATTTATAAGTATCTAAAAAATAAAAAAATCATTAAAATTATAATATTATATATTATAAAGAAAATATGTTAGAATATAATGTTCAATTATAGAACATAAGGATTATAAATCCTAAATCTCACCATTATTAAAATTATTTTTCTTCATATAAGTTATCTAACAAGTAGAGTTCAATGGTAATAATGTATTAGATGAATATATTATGATATATCTATTGTTAAATAGTTATGTAATAAAATATTACATAAAGATGTAATGATTTTAACCAAACTAATAAAATGAAATAAACATAACAACTTTTAGGCCTTTTAGTATTACATTCAATTAATATTTTCACTTATACATGGTTTATTTATATTCTTATAGAAGTTTATGAATATATAAAATGTATCATGTTATACAAAATGAAATTTTAATTTATCATACATTCACATGGGATACATATTTCATAGAATAGAATGACAATTAAACCATAAAATTATGATTTTAAGTTATCCATAATCAATGGGTGTTTTAAATATTTATTAGTTGTGACAACATGTGTGGATTAGCATGAGTTGGGTCTAAAATAGAGATACTGGGTTTTTCTCATGATTTAAAAAACAAGTTTTGTGTTATGAATGAATCACTACATATACTACTTTAAATTCTTGACATTATGTCATTAAAATACTAGGTTTTAATTTTCATATTAATCCCTATTACATGATATTAAAAAGAAATATCATA
Organism: Viscum album; assembly: GCA_963277665.1. Lineage (NCBI taxonomy): Eukaryota > Viridiplantae > Streptophyta > Magnoliopsida > Santalales > Viscaceae > Viscum > Viscum album. The sequence goes on from OY728126.1 coordinate 1,037,781,156, forward strand.
TTTTAACCTTATTACTTTGATACGTTACTTATACTGATCCTGAGGTTGATCTAATCAAGGGGTGTTTGGATATGTTTTTAATCATGTGATTGGTTTTTATAAATCAATATAGGATTTTCCTCTTGTATAAAAGGTATGATATTTGAGTCCAGAATTAAAAATGATCAATGAAGTATATGCCCAGACCTAAATAAGTGACATGTGATGTGATAATATATTTTGGTGAGTGACACAAGATGTAATATGTTTCATGTGTAAATTAAATGAGATATGTTCATCCATATTATTTAGTATTTACTCAAAGAATCAATAATATATTAATGGACTATGAATTATATAAATATTTTATGTCTTGTGACAACTCAATGTATTAGAAAAAGAAATTGTATAATTATTCATGATGTATGTAATACCTTTGGTGGATACATGTATAAATATACATTTATTATATAGATATTAAGCCAAACCAATTTATAGATTATGTGTCATTGATGATTTTTTAGGGGCTACTCCTTGCTTACATTTATAGATTAGAGATTTTATAATTAGTATCAACACTATAATATCCCTTGGGGTCAAAAATAGTGGTTGTGTGAATAGGGATAAATTTTTATAGAAAGTGTTTGTACAAAATTTTGAGAGAATACTTTCATCTTATGTAAAATTAGTTTTGAAGGATAATAAAATGGAGTTTTGGATATAGTTTATTAAGTTTTCATATATGATATGATATATGATGAGAATTTATTAAATCTTTGAGTATTTATTGTAAATGTGAGATTGATAAAAATATGAACTAAAGTAAAACCATGACATAATGATGATCACCACATCATTGTTTTCATTGAAGAAATCCTTATTGTGGTGAAGGTCACTGTGTTATGGTTTTTTATGGTAGTGCATGATTTATGAGATAATACATGACTAAGATTGTTTTTCCGTATAAGATATAATGATTATTTTATCATTGTTAAGTATTAATATTTGGGATTTTAAAATATTCATACAAATTATTTTAACATTAAAAAATTAATGTAAGGATGAACCAAATGTTATAAGGATTTATATCTTTATTAATATTTATAGAATGTTTGAGTTATAAAATAACATTTATGAATGTTTGGAAACATTGGAGTGTCATATCCTAGTGTTTCATTTATATGAATACATCTATATTATTCGACCATATTTCATTTGGGGATTTTATTAGGTCAATGTGGGCAAATTTTGTTTGTTTTGGGAGGTTTTTGGACATATTAATGGTTGGAATATGGTTAGGAAAAAACGTTTGGTTCTTCTTAGGGTACTGTACACATTGTGTTTGAGTATAAGAGTAGGGCACATAGTTAAGTACATGGTTAGTCTCAACCTTATGGATTCCTCATTAAACTATGTTTCATGGGATAGAGGGATTATACACAATTAGAACAAGATTTGTAAAAATGTGTGGCCAAACTATGCGACTTCTCCAGTATCCCAGAAAGGGGCACACACTTGGTGCATGGTTTCCAAATCATGCATCTAAACCATGTGACATGAATTAATTAATCATATTTTTTATTTGAAGACCCTAAAATCATCTAATTTTTCTAATTCATCTTATGGTTGAATAGATTCTTGAGGGTTATGGCTCTAAAATCTCTAGGTATAGATTATACCACTGCTAGGTTTCTTTTATCTTTCTCATGGCATTGATTCCTCCATTTGAATTCATTGTTTGAGGTTTTGTGGAAGTTATATTTCTACAGATCATTTTTTACTAATATAGAGGATGTTTCATCCAATAATATCTATTTAAAAACCTCTCCCATCTCATTTCAGCATGGTACATACCTCATTGTCTTCATATTTCTCCAATTTCTTATGACCTTATCGACTACCCTCTTTCCTGGATCTAGTTTCTAATCTGGGAGTCTTTTTGTTAATTAGTGTTTGTGTAGGGGTATATCATTCATGGATCTTTAAAATTGGGACAATCAGAAGCATGGTATCCATATAGGTTCTTTCTTAGGTGGCGTTGTTTTAAGATTATGTGGAGTACAATCATGAGAGGCATACTATGGTGAGATCGTTGGCAATGGTGGGGGTCTCTCATGGATGTCATTGTGTGGGATGGATTTACTGGTGTGCTTTTATCTAGTGACCAAGAGATTTTTCTAGACAAGATATTGATGTCAGAGGTCTTCTATCTGGTGACTGGGCGGATGACATCATTATTTGGTGGTGTATTCAGGCATGACACTATAGGACTCCATAATGTTCCTTGAGATTGTTCGTTTGACTAGGGTGTAAACGTCTTTATGTGATTTGGATTTTTTATTATTTCATTTAGATGGAGGTGTAGTTTTTTGAAAGTACTAGTAGATGGGGGGCCTCAAAATATGGATGGGTGTGCTAACACACTTCATCTATCCATATATCCTATTTAGAAGTATGAGTACCCTGATTTTATTTTTCACAGTGTCTTTGGAATGGTTTTTTCATTGCATCAAGGTGATAGTGTGGTGATTTCCTCACATTCATTATTGGGTGGGAATCTCGCCAGAGGGGTAGGTGTGCTGGAGCTTATCCTCTAGTCCTCCATCTACATGTTAGTTTGTGTGACAGGGGTTATTTTCAACATTGTGTTAGACCATAACTATGCAACTTCTTGGTTGGGGGGGGGGGTTGACACATCTTCATCATATGATCACATTATTTCATTATCTATCTGGGGGGAGAATTTTTCTATTGTTCATATTGATGTTTTCTTCCCATTGAACAATTATGATCTTTTATAAACCTTAAATCATTTTTCTTTAATGAAATTTTTCCTATTTTATTGAAATGGGTTACCTATTTTCCCATTTTCAAAATATGTTGTTTTGGTTTTTTATTCAATAAAGCCGGTTTAACATTAAAAATGTTAAAAATAATAATAGGTTCTTGATCAAAGATACTCTTCTAAGAGAGTTCATATATTATTTTCCTCTCGATGATCATTTTCACTGGATATTTTGGCATTGAATCTAGTTTTTCAAATGTATGTGCTAGTTCTTTATCATTATTCATCTTTTATCTAGAACCACTCTTCCTTTTTTGAATAGAACCATAGATTGGGGTAGATTATGATAGATATAAGGTCATTTATATTATCTATTTGGGTTTCTTGTATATTCATCTTGGATTTGGGTTTTTTATTAATATCTTCATTGATTGTTGCAAATTCTTTGGGAATCATTATGGTAAGTGATTTGTCTCTCTCACATTTAGATAGATTTGATGAATTAAAGTTTTTTATTTGATAATTCATGGATTAAGGTATTCATTTTCAACTTGAACCCTTATTTCTCCTTGAATTGGAGATTCTATGAGAGTGTTGGAATTCCTAGTGTTTCAAGGAATGTGGTTTCGTCATTCAGCTTTATTCTACAATACATTTCTTTTTTATCATTAAATTTGGTTTCTAAAATGGATGGAAAGTATGATTTATGAATTTTTCTTGTAAATAGTTTTGAAATGGTCATAAAAAGGAATGATCAATGTTTTTATGAAATGTGTGGTTTTGGTAAAATTTATGAAAATGGATTCATCCCTTGGCGTTGTTAAAAAAACGGTTTTAAATCATGTTTTCATGGTTTTAAGGATAAATTTTCCTTTAAATGATTATATTATGGTAAACTCATAAGTGACTGACGATGAGGTAGGGATCCATCCTTGATGTTTAATTCTTTCTACCTAGGAATATTATTCTATGGTAATGTGTGAACTAGGTTTCCTAAGTTGTGTAAAGGATCCACTCTCAGTTGTGGACTCTTACCCCAGGCCTATTCAACTTGGATAATGTGTACATGAGTTGGACTACTGATCAAAATAATGTTATGTAGATCCTACCAAACATGGAATCAAAATGACTAAATGTCTTATTTTATCTACTGAAAATCCTTGAATAGTATATTCATTAGGCTTAAGGAAATTCATTGAAAACATGGTTTTTGGTATGCTTTATAAATTATAAAAAGGCATGATTTATCCTTGTTTAGTACCAAACTATGGAGAATTATATCTTATTCATTGTTTTTATTTACTTAATAAGAATTGGTTTATTTAATAAAGTTTTATTTTGAAACATTTGGTGGGATCCTACTGGGCTCGTTTTCTCAGACCCTACATACTCCTTTAGGTATATGTAGATATTTTTTATTTGATGCGGGTAAGGGAAAGAAACTATAGGATGGTGGTGGTTTTGTTCATGTGTAGGTTGTGGGGGTTTATAAGTGACTTCACATCAAATTGATTTAGTTTTTTCTACTATCTTGTACTTTTTTTCTTTCGGGATTTTAGAAACCTATTTTTTCTTAATATTTTCTTTTTTCTATTGGGTAATTTTGTTAGAATACTATAATTTCCCTTATAAATGTTATCAAATTATTTATTGTGAAAAAATAATTCCGAAATGTAATTATTGATGCCTAGATACTTATCCCCATTCCATGGGGATTGGTAGCACCCTTAGAGCCATGTTGTGGATTGGTTTGGCTTTCATACAGTTGAAAAATATTGGTGGGATCTTGACCACGTGTTTCCTTAGAGGATTATAGAATTTTTCAGTCCTTAAAAATATGTGAATTTTTTATATATGAATAGTGATTTAATCACATAAACTCCTTAAAAAGTAATCCCCATTTGTTTTTTTCCTTAAATTAAAGTTTTAAAATGTCGTTTGAAAGAGATAAATACTACCGATAATTATTCTTAGTGATTCAATCAACCTATTGATACCATTAAAGGTGGGAACCCATTGATTTCCTATGATAGATGTACACCAACATTGTATAAAAGTGATTAATTTGTTTGAATTATATAAACAAGATGTAGAATGTATGTACTTCATTTATGTTTTATTAAATTCAAATTAATGGATATATATTACGGAAAATGTATTTCAGTAGTATTTTATGATATTTTTATAGAGGTGTTTTCCCTAATAAAACCCAAAAAATATCTATGATGCAACATTATGGTTATTTTAAAAGGTATAGAAGATTGTTATTAAAGGTGAGTGAATAACTTATATGTATTGAAATAATCTTTGAGAAAGTGATAAAAATTTGAGTTTTTTATATCCTAATAGTAATTAAAATGAATAGTTAAAACAATTATATTTTTCAAAGGGGAATATCTAATAATGATTTGGTTATTTTATTACACTGTATTAATGGTATGTTTATAATTATTCAATATGCATATAATAATAAAAATTTAAAGTGGGTTATTTTCAAGTTAATAATTATATAGGACCAAAAAACAATATTATTGATATATTGATGACTCATGATATAAATTATAAGAAGCTATAGTTATCTCATGATATTTATATTGAAAATGTGATTTGAAAATTTAATTTGATCAAATATAAAATATAAATTACTCATCTTGATCCTAATTTTAAATATATTATTCGAAAATATTAATATACTGATTAAAATAAAGAATAAATATAATATAATTCATATAAATCATTGTTATATTATTTATTTGTTTGATGTTTTCTACCAAGACTAATATGACTCAAGTAGCTAGTACTATAAATTACATCCTATCAAATGTATTTATAGAACATTAAATACACCCATATAATAATTTTTACTTTTTTATGGTATATCTAATGTTAGTGTTGTTTTAATATTGAGAAACCAATTCTATAAAGGTTTTATTATTCTAATATAAAAATAAATATTTATTCTATAAAGTTTACTTATAGTAATTTTTTTTCTTCATAGGGTGTTTATTTTTATAGAAATAAATATTACATTGATTTCTTGTATAATTTAAATCCAAGGGAAATTTTGTTATAGCCATTGAAGCTTACAAATAATTATTTTGGTTCAAATATTTCATCCATGAACTTTGTTTTGATTAAAAAATTTATGTTTTTTTTGTTATAATAATAATGTTATATATATCTAAAATAATATTAAATTTCATGGTATATTGAAACATATTGATGATCAATATCACTAGATATGAAAATTTTTAGGTTTTAATTGTTTAAAACAATTAGAATATTCACACAAATAAAAATAATTCATATATTCAAACCAATATTCTATTAAAATGTTTTTTTTGGATTCTAGATGGATTCATAGTTTGTAAAATTTATCTAAACAATTAAAAGACAAAGAATTATTTTATTTATTAATTATATAAATTTCAAGGAAGGATATGTTTCTTTAAATATTAATATATTTTATTTAAGATATATGGGGGTATGTATTCTGAATCTCAGAAAATTATTTCTAATTAAGGGTAGTTCAATTTTTTATATCATTAAATATTTAAGGATGATATGGTCTTATAACTTTATAAAAGAAGAGAAAACCATTCTATAAAAATATATCATGAATAACTATTGATCAATGATTTAGTTTTTTGAGAACCAATTGAAAATATATCAGAAAACCAAAATGCTCACCTATTGTCATGAAAGGAGAAGTTGTGGATAGATTTTGATTTCTTTGATCATTATTCATTTATCATTTAAACTTGATAAATTTTCATTATGATGTTAATAAAATATTGTTCTTTAAATGTATACAATGTGATCTCTTCTTTTGTTATAGTATTTTAAAATATATAAAGAAAATCATATTTTAATTTTTTCCTTGTGTTTCCATTTTATTATATTGACAGTATCTCATTTTGAGATCCTTTTCTTAGGATTCAATACCATTGTAATCAATTTATTTTTTTGGATTTTTTTCATGGTCCCATGATTTTTAACTCTCATTTTTTATAAGGTTTTATGGGCTAAAAATATCATGTATCCCTATAAATTTATTTTATGAATAATTATTTTATATAATTAAGAATTTTAATATATTAATTTTTATTCAAGTAAGAATGGTTCATTATTCCACATCAATGTAATGTTTTCTATCACCACCTTTTGGGGAAAATTATTCCTTAACAGTATGTAATTTTTAACCCACATTATTTAGGGGTTTTCCATATTGAAAATTTATACCTTTAATATAATATTTTATTCTTCAATTATTATATTAGGAAAATTATTTATTTCACGATCCATATATAAATGATGATATGATAACCATAGTGATGGTATCTAATATGATAACAATGGTATCTAATAAATGTGGTACATAAATTATGTTAGATTAATCCCAAATAACCAAGATCAATATTTAGAGGATCAGTTGGATAAAATATAATTATATAAATTAAAATAATAACTACTTGTAATATATATATATATATATTTTAGGAAGACAGTTTAAATTTTTTATTCTAAGTTGTTAAATATGATCTTGTATAGTGACATAAATAAGGTAATGATAATAGATTGTTGAGAATAAATTACCAAAATTAGATCTGAAATATAAAATTACATTCCACGAATATCTTGATAATGTTAAGGGGAATCACATTTATAATCCCATGTATATAAGGTTATTATCAATGGTAATGAAATATTCTATCATGATGATTTTAGAGAATAAGAATCTTGGTTTTTAAGTTACCCAAATATCAATACAAAACAACTATAAATGTATTAGTAAATAATATTTTTTGATTCATTTGATCCCTAATTAATACAGAGTGGATATAAATCATTGCGTATTAGGAATTGGGTTTAATATTTTTATTTTAAATTGATAAATACAAAATTTTAAAATTAAAGACATTATTTTCCAGGGGTTTGGTATAACAGATTTAGAATATATAAATAATATTTTATATATGATAATCTATTGAGAGGATAAAAAAATAAAATGTTTTATTTTTATAACAAAATACTTTTTGTAAATCATTATATCACATCAACATTTAAGACTGCTTGTAAAGTTTTACCTCTTTTTATATTTTAAACTAATAGTATTGAAATTAATTAAGTAGTCAATACATAAAAAATGTAAAACATAATATCTATTATGTTTATTGCTAAAATATAAATAAGAAAAGTTTTAAGAGTGGTCAGTCATCACATGATAGATCCGTTTTGAAATTACTAAATTATAAATGATAGATTGGAAAAATAAATTTTAAGATATTATTGATATGCAATCACGAATTCAAGTAAAATATTTTTAGATTCTTGTCCAAAGATGAAACTAAAAATGAATCATGGATCAATAGTGTAAATTTATTATAAAATAATAAATGTATCATTATTTTATTCGGTAATTTTTTTATGTCGCATATAATAATTAACATAGTTTAATTTTTAATGGAAAGTAATAAATTATTTGATTTTTTCAATGAGTTATTTATAAAACTTATATGGTGAAGTTTGAAATGAAACGGGTGGTTTATATTAATATAACATTGATTATGAAATATAAAAGTTCATCAATGGGGAGTCTTGAGTGTGTAATTTTATATCCTGAGGGATTATTAAAACACCCAACATGAGTGTTTTAATCTCTTGTATAAGTGTTTATGGGTTGTATTATTCTATTATTTAGAAAGTAATTATTAGAAATTTACTATATATATTTTTTATAGAGTGTTTTTAACCTAAATTATTTATAATATAATTATTCTTTCACTATATACAATTTCACCTATCAATATTAGAGGATTTTCTGTGTTATATATTAAAGTCTTTAATTTAATATTTTCCATTTTGTTTTTATTTTTTGAGATTTTATTTTTTAGTGATACCCATATAAATGATATAGAACCACGATGATTAAATTTTACATTAAAATTGATGGGATAACTATAATTTTTTAATTCTATTAATATTAATTTAAAGTCAAATAAAATTTTAATTTGAAACTAAATGGTTTCAATCCTGATATTGGATGAAAAATAGTAAAAAATTAAAATTTATAGTTAAATAAATGGATTTAATAATGTTCAATATGAAATATAATTATGTATTGGTTTCTTATATATGTAGAGAAATGTTTATTACAACCTATGAAATTTAATTTTTGAAAAAAATTTCCTTCTTAGAGAAATTGATGTGTCATGAATAGAGATAATAATAAATCCTAACAAAAATATTATAAGATGTTCATTTCATGTTTAGTAAACCCATCCCCATATCATAAATCATGAGACACTACCCTTCATGTTTTATTTTTTCATTACTAAAATGGGTGAATTTTGATGATTATTGGAATGATATAGGGGATTTTTAAATCAAATTGAAACTGAGTTACTATTCAAAGGATGAAAATTCAACCATTTCAAATAGGACAAACCTATATTAATTCTATAAATCAATTAATTCATTTATAAACACATATATATCCTTAATTGATTTAAATAATTGGTAATAAAATATGACCATATATTTGAGAAGCTAAAAATTTATCAGTTTAAAAAGGAAACTCAAAATTTTTCTTTTGTGGGATAATATTAGGTATTTATTGATTTTGGATAACAAATTTAATTATTTTTAACATGATCATATAATTTTCACCATTTTATTTTTTTCATTGTTGAAAAAAATATTTCTTTATGTCAATATTTATTTCTAGTGGGACTTTTATTGTATAATTTTATAGCAAGAAATTTACATATTCAATTTTATACTAAAAATATACATTAAAAATTTTATATTGAAAATTTTACAATAAAAATTTTACATATTTTTTTTACATTGAAGATAAAACATTAAAAAAATCCCTTAAATTATTATGTTGAAATATTAATGGATTAATGATATATTTATGCATCATGATATAGTATAATGAATGATAATCATTTTTCAGGTAATATCATACTAGAAGTAAGGGTGATGTAATAATATGTATTGGATCAATTATTAATACACAATTTATAGTGTGGTAAATGGTCTGAAAATGAATTAAAAATATCATAATAGATATAAAATAAAAATAAAACAATTACCACATAATCTCTAAATGGGTATAGAAAATAGGGTTATTTAAATGTGTAAAAACATGATTCAATGGCCAAAAATCCTTTTTTTAAGACCTATATAGGTTTTATCCCTCATATGAAATTAATTTTTTTCCTTATAGGTTATATGCACGTACTATATTTTTAAGGATCATAATTAGTCATTTAATAACTACAAATCTATATATATGATAAATTTCAAATGAAATATAATATATTTAAAGAATTAAATTTGGGTGTAAATTCATCATTGGGTATCGGATAAAAAAAATTTGTTTATTGAATTTTTTTTCAATAGGATGAGATATTGTATGGTATACCTATGTGGACTGATTGAATTTATTATGGTCTGAATGTAAAAAATATATTACCTTAGGGATGTAGGAATTTTTTCAGTTGAAATGGAAACACAATAAAAAAATCTATCCTTTTTCTAATATTTACAGTTTTATAGGTTTAAAAATATTATTAATAGTTTTTTGGTATGTTACAAAAATTGATACGAATTTTGATTAATTTAGAGACATTTTGGTGTTTAATAAAAAATTCATAATTAGTAAAGAGTAAAAGTATTTATGTATTTTTTTTATATTTAATCAACATCAAGTGATGATCATTTTTGGTAATTATATTTTAAAACTAAAAAGATTATTTGGTTGGTTGTTTTGGAAATTCCTATAGTTGTAACATATGAAAATCATACTTACTTAATTTGTTGAATAATAAGTAACCATGGTAAAATATATTTAAAAAATGATGATAGAAACTTATCATGGTAATTGTACTTGATATTTAACATAAAATGATATAGAAAACTCAAGGGATTAAATTAAATTTGGTTCATGTTTTCTTAATAGGTTTCAAGGATATATGTTTTTAAAGAATGATATAAATAATTTTAGGTGGAGTGGGAAATTGTAATGACTGAATATAAAGATGATAAATTATCATAATTAGATAATATATATACATTTAGGGAAAAATTTTAATATTTTTTATATGTTATATCTTAATGTTGGGGAAATATATCAAATAATTAATTTAAAGATTAAGAAAAATATTAATGGATTATGTGAATATTAGTTTGAATGTTTTATATTTTCATGTAGTTTGAAAATGTGTCATAAATTTTTTATATTTGTAAAAAATTGATAAAATTGATAGTAGATAAAAATATCCCAAATTTTTCTATACCATCCATTTATGATAAATGTTATCAAACGGTGCATTTTAAATATATATGAGTTATTTCATTCTGAGAATCAATTAGTGGAGGGATAGTTTTTCTAATCATTTATCAAAAATTATATTATATTCTAAATTTTCATTAGGATTAAGTGAGGTTGTAATGTGGTTTGATTCATTTTTTACTAAAAAACCAAACCACAATTTCTGATTTATTATTTAAATATAGAAAATGAACCATTAAATTTTTATTTGGATTAGATGAGAAAAAATATAAACTAGTAATTTTTAGTTTAGTTCTATTCATATTATAGACAAAACTATAATTTATACTAACATCATATATTTATATCCATGATATTTTATAGTGATTGATTAATAATTTGAATAGAATTTATACACAATCATCAAAAACAATTACATGATATCATCCTTGACATAAAAAACTGTAGTAGAGAGTTAGGGTTAGGGAATGGATATTTGGGTTGGGCCGATAGATTTTTTTAAAAGTAGTTGCAGTTTTTATTAACACATGAATAGAACCACAATCAATAAGGTTCTATTCAATACACAAAAAAAACCAAACTATATAAGAAAACAAACTGTTTTAATTTTTCTTGGCTTGATTTGTGGTTTTGTTTGGTTTAGTTGATTTTTAACCACCCTTAATAAGGATCAATTTTTTTAAAGTTGGGTGTCATGTAATATATGATTTATTTGCTGATATTATTTAATGTTTTTATGGAATTTGAGTTGGCTGGGTATTTACTTTTTTATGTGAAAAATATTTTTTGATAGACTCAATATGATATTTACCCCCAACATCTATATTTTAAAGAGGTGTAAAATATGGCAGTTTCTATTCAAATATTTGATGATGGTGTTTCTTTTCTATAAGGATATAATAAGTTTTTCATAATTTTTTTTATTAAAGATGAAATTTAATGAAACTTAAGTCAGTAGATCTGTCTTATTATATAAAATAAGCATTTGACACAATTTTTTAAAATATGAGAATTTTTTTAAGGATATAGGTATGATAAAAACACCTATATAAAAAAGGGAATGGTATTGATGTATAATGTATCACTGTAAAACCTATTATTTCAAAACAAAACAACCTCACAAGGTAGTTTATTTAATGCATTTTTTTATAAAAAATGTGTCTGAAGGTATATCAGGTAATTAAAAAATGTATAAGTAATATTATATTATAAAGATAAAAACATTTTAGTGGTAACTAGACATATCAAAACATCAATTACATTGTTTAATGTTTTATGTAATAATTTTATTTCATGAAGAGAGTTTAAAAATAATCCAGAAGTGATAGTGATGTTTCATACGTATAGTAAGATACTAATAAAAAATTAATTACATTTTGATTAAAGATATAACTTTAAATTTTGTTTGTAATTTTACAATATTATGATATAATATAGAAAAAAACATCAAATAGTTTTGAATTAAAACTATGTAAGTTAGTGGTGTATTGGATATTATGGCACAACATAAAGGTTATAACATAAAATCTATATTTAAATGTATTACAAAAAAAATATTTTGATTTATTGTGATTAATAAATTTAATTGTATTTTATATTATAAAATTAAAAAAATTTGTGTTATTTTATTACTTGTTTAAATTCTTATTAATTTTCAATTTATGGAAATATCACTAATTTTTCTTCAAATAAAAGTTTTATTTACTGAATTTTTTAACAATATTAAAATGTGCCAGTTTATGAGTTTTGGTTCCTTGAGAACATAACATTTATGGGATAACACTACTTTAGAAAATTTAAGGTAACCATTAATTTATCCTATATTTTTAAAAACTTCCAAGATAAAAATATACATAAAAAATAAAAAATATTCCCATTTAATTGTTAAGTCATCAAGAATATTTCAATTCTATAGAAACTTTGTTCTTTCTAATTTGAAATTTATATTTTAATGTAAATTTTCCTCGGAAAATCTTAATCTAGTTGATTGATTTAGCATAATTTTTTTAATATTCATTATATAAGGATATACTATTATTATATAATAGAAAATGTTAACAAAAATACTTATCTGTTTATCTGAGGGGATAACACAATATGTGGGGGGGTGAATCATGTTTCCAATTAAAATTTCTATTAAAAATTATTTAAACTAAATCCCCCAATTTATTAAAACAACCCAGTTAATTAAAAGAGTTGAAGTATATAATTTTATCATTAAAAAATCTATGAAAAAGGTCAATCACAACTCAGTTAAAAAATGTTTAAAAAACTCTTTAGCTTTTGGAAACAAATTACTTGTTTCAAGAACTGGGTGTAAAACACTTAGTAAAGCTAACTATCAAAGTAATTATTTGAAATATTATTTTGAAAATTAAAAAATTATTGTTTAAAAAAGAGTAAATAAAACAATAAGAAACATCCTAGAAAAAATAAAAGAGGCTCAACCTCAAGACAAGACCTAGTCCTCTCAGCTTGAAAATCACCAACTACCAAGCAGTTTGTTAAACAAAATAAACTGATCCACAACTCTGATTGGGTTTTCATAAAACAAATATGCATAACAAGTCTAGGATATACACTTCCACTTCCACAATTATACATGGGATAAAAAATTAAAATAATTAAAGAATGCGTTTCTATTAGTCATCAATAAAATATAAGATCCTATGATAAATAATAAATAGAGTGTCATGAAAACAACTCAAAATTTATGCAAAAATCGAGATAGAGAAGAGGGAGAAATTTTAGTATAGTGAAGGTTTAATATATTTTGTTTTTATAATGATTATTTTAATCTCTATGTTTTTCTTTAGATTATATACCGAGATGTGAAGATGTGATGATGTACCCTATTGTTACAATGAAGTTCTGATCAAAATAGAGTATTGTGTGTTTTTAACGTTCATAAAAGTTCCATTGTCAGTTCTTGTGTCCATGCTTCCTTTCTCTAACTCCAGTTGACTTAAAAAAATACTATATCCAAAAAGAGCCATTAAAAACTCATCATTGAGAATCCTCATCCTCAGTATGACATGTGGGATAATTAAATTATTCTGAAAAATATTTAATTCCATGAAGAAAATGGTTGGAATAATATTTTTAATAATATAATAATCAATTTTGGTATGGTCATGTTAAATAGTTCCAAGTCAGCTTCCATGTTAGATTTAACACTTTCTGGTAATTAGGATCAAATTTATTGGAAAATATGTATGGTTGATCACTTGAATTTACACTTGATCACGGACTTTATTAAATTATGAATTATTATCATAGTTTCATGAATAAGCCCTACGGTCTCTTCATTACTTGTTTAGATGTCCAAATTTCTCATATAGTTTTTTCTTTAACTTTCGTATTGGAATCTTAAAAAGGTTATATATCATCATGTGGTCAATGAAATAAATTGAAATATTTTTACATACATGCGGTCAATTCCATTTGGCTATGAGGTTAAAAGGTTTCTCATACAGTCGATTTAACTTTTCATGCAGTTTATCCTTGTGTTTTTGATAAATCAACCATGATTAATCTAATATTCATGTGGTTGATCCATGAACTAGTGAAAATCTTGTTTGTTGTGGTCTGTTGAGATATAACATTTAGTCAATCGGTTTGTCTTGCAGTTACTTGAGTCCTTTGTGATTCCCACTCTGGTCAATGCACCTACCATGTGGTTATTCTAATACTTTTTAAAATTCAAATTATCCGTAGTTATTCATAAAGTCGATGGAGTCTTCATGTGGTTAAATTTATGACTAAGATTCACATTCGATTCAAGACTTAGAAAAATTTTAGTGTGATCCTATGAAATATTTATCTTTTATAAAACATAGAAATTATTAGAAATAACATGAACACGATTTGTGATTATTGAAATAAGAAATTGTTGGAATAAGCCAAAAATATCCCCTTTTTGATGATCTCAAATCATGAAATTGATAACCATACACAAATTAATAATAAAACAACATAAATATTACAATTTTATTAGGATTCAATTATGTATTCTATATTATTCATGCTAAAATTATTCCCCATTTTTATATTATCAATAATCGATAAAAATAAAAGGTGATAAGGGGTGAAAATAAAAAGAAAAGGAAAATACAATACTGAAAATAAATAAATAATAATAAAGTGTTATTTAATTAATGTGAAAAAGTCCAAAAAATTCCCTATTAGAATAATTAATCAAAATCAGAATCCTTTGTATATGTAAGGGTTGAAGGAACAAAGTGGGATTTTACTTCTCCATCAAAAGGAGGTGAAGGTGCAGGCCGAGAAATTGTAGTATCTCCTTGAATGGTAATAGTCTTTGCAAAAAATCTTATTTGGGAGAAATCCCATGAAATATTGCGACTAAATGGTCTTGTTAGAGGTGAAATAGTTGATGTAGAGGTTAGAGCTAAGGAAGTTGTAGATTTTAAGGCTGAAGATACTCTATAATCTTGAGTATGAGATAGAAATATGCTAGGCATATTTAAAGTATAAGGATCCAAAATATGGGAATTATAAATGAACATACAATGCTATAAAATCCAGGTAATATCCATTATATCCTTGGATCCATGTTCCATAATTTTATGGAATTCATCCTTTTCTAATATAAACTGGTTGAGAAAAGGAGTTATGTCTATAGTCTAAGGAGGTATTTTTAGGTATCTTTACACTGAATGAAACTAAGTCTTGAGATCTTCCTTGGTGTAAATTCATCTGAGATAGTACATGATAACACCCTTGATTACACCCTTTTATTTTAGAGCATTAACTAATTCAGCTCTAACTATATCGTACAACGTTTTTCCATGTGTAGAAACATAAATTTTCATATTATTAAGGATTTAATTAACATTTTTAATGATATTATGAATTTAGTCATGGATTAATATTCTAATAAGATCTTCATTAACAGAGAATGAGGTAGGATGATTTAAGGCTAAGGTAGAGGGTCTAAAATTATTGGTAATTATTGATAGTTTCCTTCTATATAAGCTAGCCAACATATTTATTAAATCATCATTTAGGGATCCAACATAACCTCTAAAATCATCCTTTTGGGTTCTAAAACATGATATTTCATGTTTCATATGATCAAGTATAAGAAAAATTATTGGATGGATATACAAAACTACACTCTCAATAGTGTAGGTAATATATTCTAGTCGATCATAGTTATTTTAAAAAATAATTATAAGAAAAAAATCCTCTAAAATATCTAGAAGATCATCATTAAATTATATTATGTACGAATAAGTGATCCCTATTGGTGAAGAACATGGTAAAACTTGCAGAGATGGACCAGATTGAGTTTGAGTATGAGAATATTTTAAAGGATCCTGAACAACTTGAAAAGTGGAGTAAGATCTAGAGTCACTGAACATAATTTGTTAAGGTATTTTGTAAGGTTATCTATTAGGAAAGAAAATACGGGGGGGGGGGGGGGGTCGTCAACTTCCCTAATGGAAGTATATGATTCTTTATTTTAATCTTCCATAACCTCTAATTCTTTTTTCATAAAAGATCCATAAACTAGTTCTTTTTATATAATATTTTATGATATATGTGTTTTAGAGGATGATGTAGGAAAGAGTCTCAATGGATCATATGATGGATCATCATTCTCAAAAATAAAGAATAAACCATTGGTACAATAGGATCTATTTATTTTTTAACACACTGAAATAGAATCACCTTATAGAATATATAGATTTAAATCATCATTAAAATCATCCTTGTCACTATATTATTTATCATCATCATGGGAATGAGAAGATAAATCCATTTCATATAAATGATTATCTTGATATGAGTCATCACTTAGAGGAGAGGAGTCAATTATTGGAGTTATTTTAATCTTAAGCATTGGTGGGATGTCACTAATTTGACCAGATCCTTTATTAATCTATGAATCTACGGGGATGGGTTCAAACAATAATGATATTGGAGTTATACCCACCTTAGGAGTTACTACTCCTTCCTTGAAGGAAAAAAATATAACTAGAACTTCCAATTACCTTGTTGATTCTTGAGCTAGAGATACTCTTTCTCTTACAGATTCTGCCTCAACTGGAAACTCAGATTCTTTTGGAACCTCCTGATCTAGAGAGAAGACCATGATCCCATAATAATATAGTATTTCTTCTTCAACTACATCATCCATATCTTGGGACCCTTGTTTATCAGAAGAATAGTTTGCCTCAGAAATTTTATCCAGATCCTAGCATGGATCAGTGATATATCTCAATTTAGTAGGGTACTCTTATAGATTGAAATTTTCATATAACTTTTCTTCCTAAACTATCCACACACCCTTATAAGGATTAAAAAAATACCTTTATATGTTTTATATAGTCTAATTTAAAAAGATGACACTCAAATAACATGACATATCTACTCCCTTAAGAATTAATATTTTCTATTCTAGCATAACAGAAATAAACATGGGGTATGGAAGTGTGTTGAATCATGAAGAAGATTTACTCAGATATTTCATATGACTTATTAAGAAACTAGGTAGACTGTTCTGGATACCATGAACCAATAATTGATCATAAAGAGATCTTAATACATGATTTTATTGAAATATCCTTTTGAGGGTAGATGTAGTACTGTATGAACCTTAATAACAACCCACAATATTCGCATAGCTCATTTTCATTTTTTCTTCAATAGTTTTAGTGAACCATTCATTATTATATAATATTCCATATATTTAATTGGGGATGGTTCATATGATACAATCTTTAATAATATTTATTTTCACTTAGTTGTGGAACTCTTAAATAGTCAGCCCAGATGCATGATGAGAACTCACAGTCATGACTATCTATAATAGTACGAATCACATATTATTTATATCTAACTTTAAAAACCATTTATACCTAAAAATACGTTACTTACTGAGGATACAAGGGATGATTCTCATCCAGAAACCAACTCATCCATCCTTGATTTAGTATAACTCTCCATAATAACAAACTACTAGTCCAAAACCATTCAACATTGATTTCTTTTTCTAGAAAAACTTCACAATAAAGGAAACAAGGTTTCAAAATATTTCAAGGTATACTCACACATTCCTTTTCTTTTTTGTGAGCAATAAATGATCTGGAAAATTATTCTCAAACAATATATTCATCTTGAAAACTCACAGAGAGATTCATGGATTCAGAAGGCTAGGGTGCCGGTAAAGGAAGTATTGAAGGAGGGTTTGGTTTTTGATATAAATGACTGAGTCTATTAAGATTATAATTTGGTATATTTTAGTAATTTAAGGTTTTTTTTAGAAAATTAACATGTTGGGAAATAAAAATATACATTTTTTACATATTTATAAACCCATATGTTTTTTTAAAAAAGTGATAAAACAATAAATGATATAATATCTTTTATGAATATATATATTTATAAAAATATAAAAAAGAATATCAAATATATAAAATAAAATATTTTAAAAATAATTAATTATATATAAATCAATTCTAATAAAACTTAACCCCTCATAACTCATTGAATTTATAAAAATTTTAGCAAGATGATATTCTATGCCAATGAATTCAAGAGAGATATATCCTTTTTGAAAATGATATTCCAAAGAGTGATGTTGTATATTGTTATGATTTTCCCAAGAATTAGATGCATGTTTTTTATAAATGTTAATAACACTTGTGTTTCATAATTTATAGGTACATGTCTAAATTGATATCCATAATCTAGTGAAGTGTGTTTCATCCAAAAAATATGAGAAAACCAACCACCAATAACTATATATTCATCTTTAATAGTGAAAAAAGTAATAAAATTAAATTCAATATTACTCTATCAAACTACATACTTTCCCAACAATTAAAATATTTCACAAGTGATTTTTCAGTCTAACAGATGACCACAAAATTCAGCATTATAATAAATAAATAGATGAAAAGTATGTCCTTTAGAATAAAACAAACATAAATTTTTAGTATTTTTGAGTTATTTTAAAATTATTTTGATACCATTAAAATGTAATTCTTTTATGTTTTCTTGGAAATATGCACATAAGCACACACTAAACATAATATCATCTTGGATCATTGTTATTTAATGTAGACTCTAAATCATACTTCTATAACGAGTTTACTAGTTTTATCAAGGTCTAGTTTTATGTGGTAATCGATATAGTATCTCCTCCTTATATGTTATATAAACAAAAAAATTTTAAAATATCTTTAATGTAATCGATTTGGTATAAAATAATTCTCTGTTTATTTTGAGATATTTGAAAATCATTAAATAATTTTAATTCACCCATCAAACAAATTTAAATTTTTTTATAAGATTTTAAAATTTAGTATGGAAATAATTTCTTTATGAATAGAAAATAACAACATCAATATAAATTTGAACTATAAAAAAATATTTGGAAATTATTTTAATATTTATTTTGGATAAACTATACCTTTTGAATAACCTTTAGAAAGCAAAAATGTGTTGAGACTATCATACCAAGCTCCAGTAGCTTTTTTTAAACCATAAAAATATTTTGTTATTTTAAAAACATGATTTCTAAAATAAGGTTTTTGAAATAAAATGGGTTGTTGAAAAAAAAATATCCACAATAATATATCAATTTATAATGGAAATAGTGACATCTATTTGATATAATTTTAAATTTAGACACACTAAAAAAGAAAGAAGTATTCTAATAGATTAAAGTCTTGATACTGGTGTAAAGGTTTCATTATATTCAATACCTTCTTCTTGACTATACACTTATGAAACCATTATGTCTTTATTTCAAATTATTGTGAAATGAACATCAACCTTTTTCCTAAACACCCACTTAGATCCATTGGTCATGGAGTCTTTAGGTCGTTCATTAATTTCTCAACTTTGTTTCTTTAAAATCAATTCAACTCATCTTGAATAGATATTACAAAAAATTCATAATATATTACTTATGTGTTGTTTTTTGGTTCAATTTATGACAATAAATCTTGATGTTCAACCTTGTTTCTAAAGATAAGAAGTAGTATAAGTACCTCTATCTAGACCTCCAAATATATTATCTAAAAAATGGTCTCTATGAATTATAATGGGTCTAGAGATTGAAGTAATTGGTACTTTACATTTTCTTTAGGTTCAAGTTAAAATAGTTCCTCTCTACTAGATGATATTTCTATATTAGGTTTTACAGAACCATCACTAGACTTGGTTGAGGTATTGATATTCAATTTCAAAAGATCATCCTTAATGTTTTCTAAATATATATTAGGATCATGTGGATATGTTTCATCAAATTTTACATGTATATATTCTTCTTCAATTTTGGTTCTTTTATTTAATAACCTATAAGATTAAATGTACATTGAATAATCAAGGAATATTCATTCAACACTTTTGTATAAAAACTTATCTAAATTATCCTTTGTATTGAGAATAAATACTTTTTTTCGAAAAACTCAAAATTAATTAACCTTTGGTTTTATTCCATTCCAAAACTCATATCTCTACATATTTAAAACTATTCTAATAAGAACCCTATTAATAATATAGAAATTCGTATAGATAGCCTCTTCCAAAAAATAAACAGTTAGATCATACTCATCGAGAATTATCTGGACAATTTCTTGAAGTGTAATATTTCTTCTTTCTATAACACAATTTTTTTTGGGGGGGGGGGGTCTTAAGAGAAGAAAATGTTTGATTGTATCCATATTATGGGGGAAAATTAAAAGTCTGAATTTTAAAAATCACGAAAATGATCACTTCCTAAGGTCTTAATAGTAAGTCCTCTATGATTATATATATATTTTTCATATTTTGGAAATTTGGAACCAGTTTCACTTTTGTGATCTAAAAAGAATACACATGTTTAACTATAATATTAATATAAATTAATATAGGCATAATTATTTAAATTTAATATAAAAACTATAAAATCTATAAATAAATATTTGTGAACCGACTCTAGGGGTTGATAATTTGAAACTTATTTCTCTGGTTTAAAATAGATCTTATGTTTTTCCTTTTTGATAAGTGTTACATATATTTTATTTAGGGAATTATAGTTTAGGAAGACCATTAACTAAACATTTACTTGTTAGATTTATTAGATAGTGAAGTTTTTAGTGATATCATCTCCTATTTCATAGCCATGATTCTTTTTGAAAGGTACTTAAGAAAAAAATATTTTGAGAAAATTAATAATCTAAATCAACTTTATAAACATTATCATTATGTAAAAATTTAAAAATCAAAACATTATTAGAATCATAAAATTTTCAACCATTATTTTCACATATAACATGGAAACCATCGTCACATAATTATGAGATGATACGAATATTATAATTTAAATCATCAACAAATAAAAAATTATAAATTAAAACAATAATAGAGTTACTAATTTGACTAAGTCCTATTATTTTTCATTTGTAATTATCACTAAAAAGGGATATGTCCACCATTCACCATGATAAGGATTTAAAATATTGAATATTCCCTAGTCATGTGTTTGGAATATCCATTATCCAGATACCAAAATTTCTTACTGGTACTCTTCAAGCATGTATTCTACACACATTTGAATAATATGTTATTTTTATCCACATTTTCTTGAGTCTAAAAATGTAAGTAATAAAATATTTTGGAATCCAAATATTTTAATGGGTTTAAAATAAAAATAATTATGATTTTTATAAATAAAAACTTTATTAGGTCCCTATGAATGTGAACTATTTATATAATGGTAATAACTTGAGCTAGGAATAAATTTATTCTTATAAATTCTCCACTGACCAGGTTGGTATCCAATCCCATTTGTGTATTTGGGTGTGGATAATTTACCAAAAATCTTAGTCAAGGTTTTTATTCATTTCGAAACCTCTTAAGATAATTTTTCATGTTTCTAATTTAACATTTTATGTTTATTTTTTTTCTTTTAATAAATTATAAATCTTATATTATTCTACATCAAGATAAAATTTAATATGAATAGATATAGATTTTTGTTTCATTAAATTTTAATACTTATCTTTTAATTCATTTAATGTTTTTAATAGTATATTGTAGTATTATAATATGTATTAATTATTAATATCCTCATCATTTTAATTTTCAATGATATTTTAAATATTAATAGGATATATAGAAATAATATTTTGTACCTCAGATGTGTTCGTCATAAAACCTATGTTTTCTCTATCAACATTGAATTGTTATCAAGATTTAGAATCACCTGAACTATTCTTAGTGTTGATCCAAGTATCATTCATAGATTTATTATATATTTTCTTCCTTTTTACACATACCTTTTCTTAAAATTTAATTTTGGTCATTTTTATTTTATACTCCCTTTTCTCTTGCATTCATAACATGTCACTTTACCTGATTTATTTTTCCTTTTCCAGTTTTTTCTTCTATCATAATTTAGTCCATAGTTTTATTGTGTTAATAATTCCTTATTTATATATAACTTTTTAAATCTTCTAGATATATGATACATATTCTCATTACTATATGAGGGTGATTCAACCCCACTTGAACTATATTCTTGGATTTTCACCTTCATTTTTGAATTATATGTCTTGAAGACAACTGATTTTATATTTAGTTCATCATTTTATTTGTTCACTTTCAATTCTTCTTCATACATCATGATTTTTATAATAACATCCTTCCTTAATAGTTTACTTATATCATATGGTTATCTAAGGGAAATAGAGGTTCCTCTCCACTAATCTAGTAAGCATCACAGGAATATCAAAAATTGATATTTATTTTAAATTTAATTTACATGTTCATTAATCATGTTAAAAATTTCATTGAAACTTAGATACATCTAATAAATGAATTCATTAGGTTTCATCTTAAAAGTTTCATATTTAATGTTATAGGTATTCAATCATATCTTTTTAAAATGTGATGTCCTTTCATGAGAAACAAAAATTCTTTCCCAAATTTCTTAAGCAGTAGAACAAATAAAAAATCTATTAAAATCATATTCTCCTAATGAAAATATAAGAATTTATAGATTTATAATTATAATCATAATAAACCTTATCAACATCACTCTAATCAACTCTAATAACTTTTTTTTATATTTTCCCTCTATTATAATCCAAATATCAAATCACACTATCTCAATATGTATTTTTATTTTAATCTTCCACTGATCATAATTAATTGAATTAAAATAAAGAGACATGTTAGTGTTAGTACCCTCAAACCTACTATTATACATAAAGATATAAATTTACAAATTATATTTTTTTTATCTTTTGGGTAAAACTAGATTGCATTTAAAATGTAACATAATAAGAAATAAAATTCCTCCAATAAAAAATATTGGATAGAGTGGATAAATAAATAAGGGAGTGGGGGTGGGTGAATTGAGTTTACTATTAATTTTTTTGGTAATAATGATTTAAAACCAAATATCCCAATTTATGAAAATAGCCCAGTAACTAAGACTATAGAAGTATATTATTTAATCTTTCAAAAAGTTCTCAAAAGTTCAATCAAAACTCTGTTAACAGAAGTTTAAAAAACTCATTATATTTTGAAACAATTTTACTTGTATCAAAAACCATATATCAAACACTTATTAAAGATATCTATATATTTAATATATTTCAATATAGGTTTGTAAACTAAAAAAGGCTTATTTAAAAAAAAAACAAATACAATGAGGAATAAATAAAAAAGGTTCAGTCTGAAGCTGAGACCTATTCTTCTTTACTTAGAAATCACCCACTTCCAAGAATTTCATTAATAAAATAAAATAATCTATAACCTGGATAAGGTTTTACATAAAATAAATGCACACATATAGTCCAAGCTATACACATCGTCTTCCATTGTTCTATAGGGAATAAAAAATGTAAAGTAATGAAAGAAAGAGTGTCTAACACTCTTCGATACAATATAGAATTCTATGTTAAATAATAAACATAATATTACAAATAAATCTCAAAATATAAGATAAAATAGATATAGAAAGGGAAAATAACATCAGTGCATTTAATATTAATGATTTGTCATTTTGAAAATGCTTCTTCTTGTCTCAATGCTCATCTTTGGATTAGGCATCGATGTGTGTAGATTCCTCTAAGTTCTACGATGTTACAATGGAGTTATGATTGAAATTGAGTATTTTGAATTTTTAATGTTCATAAAATACATTTTGTATGGTCTTGTGTCCAATATTCTTTTATTTGAATTCATTAGTTTTTTAAAAGGATACTTTTTATAAAAAGATCCGTTGAAAACACATAATTGGAAATCCTTGTACTCAGCATGAAATATGGTCTAATTAAATACTTCTGACTAGTATTTCATTCTAAATAAAAATCTATTTCCATATTATACATAATAATGTAATTCTCAATTTAGATACACTCTGTTTAAAGAGTTCCATGTCATCTACCATGATAGATTCAACACTTTATGATAATTCAGACAAGAATTCTAAAAAAAGTTGTACGGTCGATCACTTGAACTTATGATTGGTCATATATTTTATGAAATATTAACTTCATCTCATGGTCACATAAAAAAGGCATTAAATCGCCTCATTACTTTTCCAAAAGTATAACTTTATAATATAGTTTCTTTCCTTAAATATATGGTTGATTGGAATATTAAGGTATATTTGATGTGGTTGTATGGTTGATAAAATACTTTTCAATATTTTGACAGATGCAAAAACACTTCCATTTGGATGTGTAGTTTCAATGTTCATTTTGTGGTTGATCGAACTTATCATGTGGTTGATCTGAGATTTTTCATTAAAAGTTCCATGTTTGATCTAACAAACATGCAGTCCATCCATGTCTTTGTGAAAATATTGATCCCTATGGTCTCCTGAGATACAATGTGCAGTCACATGTTTTATCTTGTGATCCCCAACATGGTGTATGCACCTACCATATGGTCACTTTAATACCTTTTGAAATATATCTATTATATAGTTATTTATTTGGTCAATGGACTCTCCATGCAGTCGGTTTTTGGTTAAGCTTTATGGTTGTTTTGAGAATTAAAAAAATTTAGTGTGATCTAAAGAAATATTTATATTTCATGAAACATAGAATTCATAATAAATAAAATAAAAATATTTTTTATCATTGAAATAAGGAACTGATGGACTAAGACAATAATATATATATATATATATATCCATCAGTTTAACTATGTATTCTCTTGTAAAACAATATACCTTATGCTTAAATATATAGTAAATATCACTATTAATGAAACTACTCCAAAATTTAAAACATATAAAAACACTAATATCATCAATATATTCCCAGTTAATGGATGAAAATTATTCATAATTGATTTTTATACTTTTATAGAAAGTATAAGACTATAAGTACATAGTCTAAACTATCGTCTCTTTATTATGAGGTCTCCTCATCCTTAAAACCAACACTTTATAGTATTAATAAAAAATTTATATAAACGTGAAATGGAATAAAATTATCTATATTCTACCTAAATTTTTGGGAATCTAATTAATTTTTGAACAACACATTTATTAACCAAATATAAAACTAATTTTGTTGGTTAAAAATGGAGAGGACTTACCGGGTTTTTTATATTTATGATTTGGTAGTCCTAACTAACCATACCAAATCTTGGATAGAGGTAATGAAATTACAAAAAACTATATTCTTCTTCATCAGACATTATCAATGTACTATGGAAGTTTTCAAAATTTACTAGATAATACTTATTGGATTAAGACATTCTCTTTAATAAATTTATTATAGATCAATATATACTTTAAAATAATATTTTAAATTAAATTATTCATTTCATAATAATATACATCATGTATAATGAAATACCCGATAATTATTAACATAAAATTTCATATAAATAGTTACAAACCACAAAAAGTAAGTTAATGAATAGAAGTTTGTATCAAAAGATCCCAATCAACTTCCCTATATGACACTTATTTTTGATATTTTTTTAGAAATCAATGCCCAGTTTCAAAATATGAAATATATAATTATTTATAATAAATATTAATCACAAAATATAATTAATAATATTTTCTCTAATAGATACTCAAAATTTTACCATCACCCCCTTTTATGAAATATCATATATATTATAAGGATACTTTGAATGTGTCTAATTAGGGTACTCCCAAATTATAAAACTATAATTTTAAATGTTCATGTGAGAAATTAAGTTATATAACATATTAAATGAAAAAAATTTATATCATATTAACACTCATGTTCCTTCTCCATAATTTGATAAATGAAATAAATCATTTCTTATTAAACCTTGGGTATGACATCACTCATTTTAAAATTGGTAAATAAATACTAGATTGTTTCCTAAGAGTTTTTTCACCATTGGTGGTGTAAATGGTGAATACATACTAAACTATGTTTTATCTACTACACACTATAGTTTTTTTCTGGATGTTTGAAATATTAAACTTAATACGGGTATTGATTCTTGACATCATCATAATATACATCTCATATATTAACATTGAACAAAGTTTCAAAATTTCCTTGTCAATTTCTATAATTTATGATGATGTAATAAGAGAAGTAAAATTTCTTTCCTCACTCCTCACTTCACCAAAATCTTGGATCTATTTATACCCATTCAATTCAAATTTCACATTTTATGCCCTTATATGATGATGAAACTGTATCAAGTATTCTATTTTATTTCTCATCATCCAAAAAAATTATTATATATAAACATTAATCTTATTTATAATACATGATATCATAATTATCATCCTATAACTTTAATTAATTATAAAATTTTAAAAGTTAACCCTTATAATTGATAATAACTCTTTTAACCAAGTTTTATTTTTATTTAGTTTCTTTATATTTTTTTCCTTAATATATAATTTTATTTTTTGAACCATTTATTTTTTAGGTTACTAAACCATATCTATAATATTAGCGAATATCCATTTCCCTTCAACACTACCTTTAATAAATATATTTAATTCTCCAATGGGGTTGAATAGAAACTATTTTAAAACCATAGAAAACAATTTACAATAGAATATTTTCATTTTTGTAAGGTCTCAAATAATATGATTCCTTTCCTTTGTGTGTTTTATGTGTTATAGGTACCATTAGGAGGCTCAAGGTGGATTTGGGAGTTAGGCTATAAAATCTCAGTTTTACAGATGATTCTATGATATAGAGTCTTAGAATACTCTATAAGGATTGGTTACTGTGGTGTGGAAATCCCAGTTGTGGAATAGGTTCTCTAGAGTATGGATTCAGAGGTAATTCCATTTTTGGAATATCTACGACATAGAGTCGGGCTAAAGCATAGTCCACTTTAGTGATCTAGCATGGAGAGGCCTACCATTGCATAGCGGTTCAAGGGGTGTTCTACTAATTTGAAATAGCTATTCCATAGAGGTAGGCTGGGAAGTAGCCTACCCTATTGGAGAATGGGTTATATGACATGGTGTTATGGACTTTGATGTAGACCCTTCTCAGGTTTATAGGATCATCAATCTGTAGGGTGCTATGTTCATCAGACATGGGTTTGACCAGGTAGGTTGTGGTGTTGTCCCTTGTACTATACTATAGTCCTTCCTATTTTAGAGGGTTATGTGACATGGTCAAGGTAAATGCACCATGGTGTTTTGTTTTGAAGAATGCCTATAAATACCAAAACCCACTCTGAACCCACTTTTCTCCCACTCTCTCTCTCTCAATCCCTAAGTGTTCAAGAGATCTTTTTAAAAGAATTTTAAGGCCCTTTCAATACTATTCGATCCTTGGATTTCTGTGTCCATTTTGTGGTTATCTGAGGTGAGTTTTTACTATTTTATTTCTATTTATTCTCTATTTGGATACATTTTATACTATTATTTATTTCCATGTTATGACAATTGATATGCATCATTCTAATAGAGTTTCTTTGGATTTTTATGTCATGGTTGTTGAGCGACATTCTTGGAGGGACATATCTTTCTTGCAGAAGAGGTGATCATAGGTCTACTTTGTGGTTTTATTCTCATTTGAGAAATTTTGATGTCTTGAGGTAGGGGATTCTTTCTTTACCTTTTATATTACATTCAAAATTAAAGTTATTATACTTTATCTTATTTGGGTGGAAGTGGAATTAAACCTAATAAAGAATAATCAAGATAATGAAATCACAGTTTATGGTTATATCAATCACATGCATTCCTTCACCATGATAATGGGTTGCCTTTTTTTTACTATAAAGTGTGCTATCTATATTATTCTATTTAGCAGGTTTGGTATTCTGTGGTTAAAATGTGTTAAATTTGATGAAATTAGTGAATGTTTAAAAGAAATTTATTTTTTTCTAGCTAAAGAACTTTAAGAGGAATGTTTAATGAATCATAAGATTCTTGTAATTTTATGGTGACTAAATTGATGCTAAATGCATGTTTAAATATTTTTTTATTCCACTTAATAATATAGTTTTCTAATGAACATGAATTTATGTGTGTTTTGTTGATAATAATAAAAATTTATGTTAATGAGACTTTATTCTATAATTTTTATTGAGACCAGATGTTATGTTTGAATCGTTATTTTTAAAATTTATTGATTTTAATAGCAGATGCATTAGGTTACCTGTAGTTGTAACTTATGATAATTGAAACATTTAATTCAAGATGTAATAAAATTTCTTGTTTGATAAACATAAAGGTTGGGAGCCAAGTGAGCCCATTTTATTGTTAAGGATTAATTCCTTGTGTTTAGGGCCAAGTGAGCCCATTTTCAAGTAAAGTCTAGCTACCCATTTTTTAGAGCCAAGATTTCCCTATTTACTTTGTTGTTATTTACTTATTTCTATGTTACTCTAGACATTATCCTTTCAATGTGATGTGACCTGACCATGATATAACTATTGGTTTGAAGAGATATAAGTTGGGAGGCCCAAGTTTGTGATAGAAATTGACACCTGTAATAGTGATATGCATAATGGTGTTGTGGATGGCACCGAGATTGAAAGAAAAAGATGAATTTGGGTGCACCCATTATTTGTCTCAAATATAGTTGGTTTCTTTTTAATATAATTTTTAAAGGTTGGATAGTCTGGTTACTTATTTAACTACATTTTCCACACTTCTTGAAGTAGTTAGAAGTTCTTGTTTACGCATGTATTTTATGGTATATTAGGATATTACCTAGAGTATATAGAATCATATAATGGTAAAACAATATTTATTATTTTAACCCAAGGGGTAAGTTCTTGTTGGAATGGAAAAAGTGTCAGTCTTGTAAAACCATGGACTCAGTGGGATTGTTCTAGGAGGGTATGAAATTCACTCTGAGGATTAATGAAAAGTAAACTGGAGTAATGTTAATTAATGTCTAATGAATTAATTAAACACTTAACAGCGGTAGTTGAGTGTTTTAGAGACAATAACTACTTTTGATCCTGAAACTAGGATAATTCCTATAGTATAGTTGTGATATATAATATATCCTTTATGATTTATTATTCCATTTGCTACACCACCCATATCAGTTTGGTGACAGACACCCAGTGTAATCTATAAGGGTTTTCCCCAATATCTATGTTTTAATAGAATATATTCCTAACCACTCCCTCCAACCATGATCTCTTCTCCTGGTAGTATTATGTGCCAGTGTACATGGTGTTCAGTTTCCCCATATATGTGTGTAGAGGGATATAATGGATTTTGGACATTTCAGACACATGTATCTCCAAATATAGTATCCTAAGAGATATTATAGGTATTAGGTGTATGTGTTGTGATGTATTGAGGTACATTTTTTGATCTATGAGATTAATGACTTGAGTTATAATACCCGATGTATGATACATGACATACATTCAAAGGTGGATCCCATAAACTACTCTATTATTATATGAAGATGTGGCATGGGATGATGAGATGATTTGATTCAAGATATTCATGTTATGATACTTTATCCTAGGTGTATTCAGGTTGGATTCTTTTACAGAGAGATGTATCAAGATGTATGGCATGGGGGCAGAGCGGAAAACTAGTGGGAGAAGTGGTAGAAGGGTACCCATATTTTATTATTGTAATATGATCTATTGTAAGTGAAACTTGGTGAGATATAGCCATAGTGAGGTTGGTAACATAATATACCTATTTAGGTGATGATTTAGTTTAACTTTTTATTCAATTGGATTTAGTATGCTTTCTTTATCTTTTCCATGAGAGGATTTGGGGAGGATCCTATTTAACACAAATTTTATGATCACCATACAAATATAACAACTATTTTCAGGATAGAAATAGGAG
Source organism: Viscum album (assembly GCA_963277665.1). NCBI lineage: Eukaryota > Viridiplantae > Streptophyta > Magnoliopsida > Santalales > Viscaceae > Viscum > Viscum album. Next base: position 1,037,811,498 of record OY728126.1, read on the forward strand.
GTTTGAGATTGGGATGAATATTACTAGCTTGTGGTTTTTTGGGATCTGTTTGGGATTTATCGTCGTTACTGAGTTTATCTTTTGGTACATACAGTTCCTTTTCAATTGTACCGGTTTTTCATGACATTACATACATTTAAATGGGATATTACATTAATTTCTATGAGCATGAGTTGGTTGGTGAAATTTTCTTCTTTTTAATTCCTCATTTTATTTTTAGAGGGTAACACCTCTTATTTTTATCTATGTTATAACATTGATTATTTTTCACCAGCCCACTGCCTTTTGGTGGCAGGCTTCTGGTGGCCACTATCTCCCTTCTCTCATTTCCATCCTAGGAGGGGTACCTTTGGGGGGGAGGGGGTCATGAAAGATTGGTATCAAAATTTTAGGTTGAGAGATATGATAAATTTAGGAGTTAGGAATAGGTGAGACTACATGGGTTGGTAGGGAAACAATATCAGGTAAGTTTATTAAGAAAAGTTAATAAGAGAGAATGGATGAGTCATGGGTATTTAGGACACCCTATTATATGATGCACGTAACTTTATGTATACATAGCCTACTAAAAAAATTGATACCATTTATAGGGTAGAGAACTAGGAAAGGATCATGTATCATTCTTCTTTGCACATATCCTTGAAATGGGTATACCTTGAGATAGGTTAAACCTAAAATAAAAATAATTCAAATAGTTAATTAATCATAAATATTCCATATTTTAGGTTTAGGAGTCTCAAACTATTTTTTATTTTGTAGGTATTGGTCTAGGTCCTCATCCCCATTGGGTTCACCTTGAAGATGTTCAACAAGTCATTCCATCAGATCACCATAAAGTATAGGAAAATAATGATAAAATATGGAGGAGGACACTCTAAGTGTTTTAGTGAAAGATACTATAGAAGTATGAAATATTATTTTCAGACTTCATGGTAGAAGACTAGTTGGATAAGGTTGAGATATATTTAAGTACAATCCATGCTTGAAGGGAGAACCAGGTTTCATTTTCCATGATGATGATCTATGGAGTAGTGAGGTAGTGTTGGATCTTGTTCCTTGGGGATTGTGAGGACTCACAAGTCTCATGGAAGAAGCTCAAGGGATTATTCTGAGCATAGTTTATTTCTTCGGATGTATGGGCAACCAGTTACTAGGAACTACTTACCATTCAACCGAGGAGTTCCATCATGAGGGAGTTCGTGATCTATTTCTGTAACCTTCTTTGATATGATTCAGACAAATTACAGGATGAGAAGGTTGAGAAATTGTTTTTGAGGAGGATTTACATCAAGATCTATCACCAGGTCGAACAATTTATGTTACAGATGTATCTTGAGGTACGGGTGGGGGAATAAGTTGTTGAGAGCATGCTGTCAAGAATAAGGTTGTCACAATTGGGGATTTATTAATATTCCCCATGAATCAGAGATGTGTTCTAGGGTTTCTTGTTTCCTAGATAGAAGATCTTTCATACATCCAGGGGTAAGTACTAGCCCTCATCATCCCGTTTCTATAGGGGTGGTGTCTCTCCTAAATTTCCCAAAGGATCATATTTATTTTTTCTTATGGTGGATGAGGTTATCAGTGGGAGGAGTGCCTAAATGTTTTGATTAGGAATCTTGTAACATGTATTCCACTTTAGGTTACTTCATCGAGGAAGGTTATGATAAGATAGAAGCAACAAGATGTTCCTGCTTAAGATTAACATAGAGGAGATGAATTACGTAGATGAAAACATTGAGACGATCCTAATACACTAAGGGAAGAGTTTATACATGAAGGTTACCATAATATGGGTCAAAAAGGCCATTAATTAGGTCTTGGATAGATTCTTTCTCTAGCATTGCTAGCACTGAGCGAGCCAAATGTCTTTTGAGGTACCATTTTCTTGTTTTCTACTTGGGTGCATGATTTTTTTATTTAGGAGATACACCGTCATGTATATCTCCTTTCATAGTCTATGATTTAGGATTAATGGTAAGATAATTTCAGTTCCCTTGGAATTGAATACACCAGTTGGAGGCCTATCTTATCTGTATGAAGTATGGAAAGACTATAAGCTAGTAATAGGGAAGCATTGATCTTTGGTAGACATCGTATGTTTATGGATGCAAACACGCGAAATCATTATTAGTATAGACTTGTTTTATTTGGTGTAGGTTTTTGTGGATTTATTTAAGATTTAGGTTTTATTATATGATGATAATAGAGAGACTTCCATGTTTGATGGTAATAGAGAACCTCAGATAGTTCATAGGGGTGTTCCAACCTTATCTTTATTGATGACCTAGCTGATGTTGAGTTCCTTGGAGGTTCAACCATTAGTTTTCTTAGGGTATTTGAAGAGTACCCTAGTGTTTTTAGGGGGTTGTAAAATTACCCCCTTTTCAAGAGATTGAGTTTGGGAAAGAGATACATATAGGTACTTATTTGGTCTCAATGTCCCTGAATGAGATGGTGCCTTATGTGTTTCATGATCTATGTATACTAATTGATGATATATTACAGTGATATTTTTTCATCAAAGTATCACCTTGGGGTGCAGTAATTTTGTTCATGAAGAAGGTCTATATTATTTTTTGTCTTTGTATCAATTATTATCACTTGAAACCAGTGAAAGTGTAGCATCGCCATCATCTTATGTGGATTGATGATTTATTGAATTAGTTTAAAGGAGCTAGTTGGTTCTCAAAGATCAATCTATGGTTAAGATATAAAAAGATGCTGGTGAAGTATGTGGATATTTAGAAATATAGTTTTTAATTCTATCATAAGCATTATGAGTTCATTGTGATTCCGTTCAGTGTAATAAACACTCCAATTATGTTCATGAGTTTGATGAGAGTAGTGTTTAAAGAGTTTCTAGATCGGTTCTCAACATTTTCATCAATGAAATCCTTTTGTAATTCGTATCTAATTAGGATCATGTAGAGTATATGTGGGTAGTTTTGGGTTTTCTTCATCCTCAGAAACTATTTAGAAAGTTATCAAAGTGTGATGTCTGGGCTCCTAAAGTTAGTTTCTTAGGGATTTTTTCCCAACAAGGATAAGTTATACATCCTTTGAAGACTGAGACAATAGTTTCTTGGGAAGGTCCCAAGACATTAAAATAGGTGTATAGTTTCATTAGTATTCTAGGATATTATAGGAAGTTTTTAGAAAATTTCTATTTGGTTGTGACCCCACTCATAGATTTGACCAAAAAGGATTAGGCATTCATGTGGACTGACCAGTGTTAGGATTATTTTGAGTCCATGAATGAGAAGTTGGTCAGTACCCCATTTCATTATTTTACAAGATAGTGAGTTCATTTTGAGGTCTTAAAAAATGCTTCAAATCTTTATTTTGGATATTTTCAGATAAAATAGAGATCATTTTTTTCTTATGGGTCTTGAAAGTTATGTTTGCATGAATATAACTATTAGATCCATGATATCGAGTTGGATGTAGTTATGTTTTCTTTAAATTTTTGTTGAAATTAACTCATCAGTGAGTGTTTTATGGTTTTTACTGATCATAAGAGGATGGGGTATGTATTCTTCGAACATGTATTGATCTTGCGGTAGTGGCAGTTTATGGTATTATTATATGATTACAAATTCAAGATTTTTTATACAACATGAAGGGGAAATGTTGTGGCTAATTAACTGAGTAAGAAGTCATGTAGTGATGTTGTGCGTCAATATGGAGATTCCTAGAGTATAATGGAATATCTTTTAATGATTTATCTTAATATGGTAGAGGTTGGTGGAATGAGTTGTATTTTTCTTATGATGGTGCAGTTATATTTGTTGTAGCAGGTGGAGTAATCTCATATGAGGTATTATAAGGAGGAGGTATGGAGAGGCTGAGTTGTCTTTGGTGATTCCCTTAATGGTTGGTCTGAGGATGAATAACACTATGTGTTATTCTAGGGTAGGATGTTCATTCCTTTGGTGATGTGTGAGATGGTTCTCTATGAGTTCCATAGCTCACCCTTATTAGTACATCCTAGCATGATGAATGTATACCAAGATCTGAGAGGGAATTTCTAGTGGCCTCATTTAAATAATGTAGTTACAGATATTGTTTCCTAATGTTTAGTCTATCAAAATGTGAAGTCCAAGCTCTATGTTACTAATGGTTTGTTCTAGAAATTATACATTCCTTAGTGGAAGTGGGAGGACATCTAGATAGTAATTTTTATCGGTTTACCTTGAAATCAGGGTTGCTTCCTTGATATATGGGTGATATTGGACTATTTGATAAAATCTATCTACATTATTGGGATTAAAGAGTCAATCTTAGTGGAGAGTTTTTCAAGACAATATCCATAGGAGGTGGTGAGACTCCACCAATTCCCAAGAATGATCATCTTAGACTGTGATCCTTGTTTTAAATCTAGGGTGTGGATAGGTATCTAATATTCTTTTGGCTATTGGTTATTCCTTAACACTACATTTCTTATACAAATTGACATTTAGATAGAGTGGGACATCGAAAATCTTGAATACTTGTTTCTTTATTGCTTACTATATTTTGGAAGTTTATGGATGAGGAACGTACCCTTGGATGAATTTACTTACAAAAATAGTTATCACTCCACCATTTTCATGACATCATTTGAATATTTGTACAACCAAAATTTTTGTTCTCCATTTTTCTAGAATGGGGCCATAGTGTCAGCAATTATCAGGATGAAACTATATTAGAACATTATAGAGGTGGTTTAGGAGATTCACAAGAGGATGAAGTCATTTTAGGATCATCATAAATCATAGGGGGATCCCACTGAAGTTTTATATTTGAGACCATGTGTTCCTAAAGGTTACTTATATTTATGGGAAACACATGTTTGGTCATGTAAGTAAGCTTTATCCCAAATTTTCTAGGCCTTTCATGGTATTGGACCACGTTGGATACTTGGTGTATTAAAAATTACTTACCTTGTAGATGAGCTAGATGTGTAATATATTCCATGTGATTTAGCTCTGTCATCATATTCGTGTATATTCCACATAATTTATTGGGGTGAGATCGATGTTGATGATGATACAAACTTTGGGGAGTGTCTTGCGGAGAACCATGACTTCCAGGAGAAGGTGTTGCATAGGCATGACATTCCCTTGGATCATGTCTTGTAGTGAAATAATGTTGTGGAGTAGGGAACCTGGGAATATGAGTCCCTTATACACACCCAGTACCCCGATCTATTTTTTGAATAGATCTTCACTTGTAGTGATGCTCATTTTATATATGTTGACCTTTTTTGGTTTATAATATGGTTTTATATTCTTGTTGTTTTGTTTCTAACCTTGCTCTTTTTGAGACATATCTCTCTCAAGATAGTGTTTAGGGGTGTGTTGATTCTGTTTCATGGGTTTTCAATTTTTTTCCTCTATGTGAGGTAGTTGAGCTCTTTTGTTGGTGAGATTCTTAAGAAGTATCTTATAGGGTGGTTGTTTGGATGAATCATTTTTTATTTCCCTCTCTCTAGGTTTGGTTTTATATTCTTGAGGGTGAGAATAGTTTTAAAGGTATCTAATATAAGGTCATAGATCCTAGTAGCCCTTTATTTTGTGTGTCTAAGGCATTGTAGGTTTCTAGAAGTGGATTGGGGGTGTAGAAGGGGAGTTTGGATATAAAATATGAACTTAACATAAAATTCAATGATGTGGAGCCTTGAATTACACCATAATGGGTGTTTTATATGTCTTAGAGATACCATATACATAGTAGGGTCCCAGGAGGAAAGATTTTATAGCTATTACTATTTATGGAATAGCTAAAATGTTGAGTAGGGCTAGAACATAGGATATTTGAGCACTACGGAATGGAGAAGTGTGTTGTGACATAGGGGTTTTATGAGAGTTAGACCAGTTTTAGGGTAGATATGTAGTTTGGGTAAGTTGTGGTGTATCCTCCCTTATTTAATAATGAGTTCTGGATCGTTGTAGTATTGAATGTGATGTAGTTCCTCCTTGGGTTTATAGGATATGAAGTGTGTAAGGAATCATGTTCCTAAAATGAATTTTTGACCAGGAAGGATATGGTATGGTCTCTTGCACTACGCCATTTTCTATACTATTTTATAGGATATCAGGTGTATTCAAGGGTGATTCACTATGGTGTTGTGTTTTTCAGATTGCCTATAAATACACAAACCCCCTCTGAACCCACTTTCCTCCCAACCCTCTCTCTATGGAACCCTTAGCCCCAAAGGGATATCTTCTAAGGTCTTTAAAGCCCATTTAATTTAGATTAGATCCTTGACTACTCATGTTGGATCCATGGTGAACTTAGGTGAGTTATTCCTCTTTTATTATTATGTATTCTCCATTCTATATTGTTTTATCTTGTTCTGTATTTATATGTTATGGAGTCTGATATCTACTATTATAATGGATTTTTTTTGGATTTTTATTGGTGTAGTTGGGATTTAGAGTTCTTGGAGGGACATAGATTTCTTTGAAAGAGAGATGATTATAGATCTACATTGTGGTTCTTTTCTTATTTGAAGAAAATTGATATCTTGATGTAGGGTGTTTTTGCATCTCATTTTTTATTATATACAATCAAAAAGTTACATACTTTATCTTATTTGGTTTAAAATGAAATTAATAATAATAATTAATTACCCATATAAATAAATAATGATTTATTTTTATAGAAATCACATATATTCATTCACTATGATAATAAATTTCTTATTGATTTACAAAATAGTGCGCTATCTATATTATGTTGTTTAGCATGTTTGGTATGATTTTGTTAACATGTGTTAATTTGATGAAATTGGTAAAGAATGTAAAGATGGTAAATTTATCAGCTAATTAAAGAACTTAAAGTGGAATGTTTAATGAATCTTTATATTCTTCTAATTTGATGCTAATCAAATTGATACTAAAGGCATGTTTAGTTGTTTTGTTCTTCCATTTGATAATTGAATTGACTAAAGAACATGAAGTTGGAAGTTATTATTTTTGATAATAATAAAATTTCATGTTAATGAGATGTCATTCCATAAATTTTAGTGAAACTAGAATCGATGATTGAAATCATTTCTTAAAGAATTTATAGATTTTAATAGTTAGTCTCTTATGTTACCCATAGTTTTTATATGTGATAATTGAATCAGTAAATTCAAGATGGAATAAAATAGGTTGTTTGATATAGATAATTATTTGGGATTCAGCGAGCCTATTTCCTTATAAAGGATTAATTCCTTTAGTTTAGGGCTAAATAAGATCGTTTACATGTAAAAGAAAACTGCCTTGTTTTTTAGGACTATTTTTCCTTATTGAATTTATATTTTTCTTCCTTTTTTGTTTCTTTGGAAATGATCCTTTTTATGAGATGTGATGTAAGATTAGGATGGCTATTGGTTTGATGAAATATGCCTGGGATACCCAAGTTTTTGGAAGAAATTAATTCATGTGATGGAGAGAATCATGGTGATAAGTATAATGGTGTCAGGGATGACATTGTGATTGATAGAATATGTTAAGATGGGATTTACTAATATTGTACTTAACTTTAGACACTTTATTGTTAATAAATCTATTTAAAGGCCTCATGTCCAGGTTTTTTGTTTATCTATATTCCTTTCCCCACTACTTGATGTAGTTGGATGTTGTTGGGTTTTAATCTCTTTTATAGTATCTTAGGATGTTTCACAGAGTACCTATAATTATGGAATGGTTAAATAATAATTAACATTTTAACCCATGGGGTTGTTTATTGTTGGAATGAAAAAGATGTTAATCTTGAGAAATTATGTAATTGGTTTGATTATTCCTAGAAGGAATGTAATTCACTATGATGATTAATGAAAAGTAATTTGAAGTAATTTTCATCAATGGACAATTAATTAATTAAAATAACTTTAAATTTTAAAATGGAAATAAGTAATTTAATTTATGTCTTCTTAAATGATTATGTGATTATAGGATATATATATTTTAGTGTTGGTAGTCAAGTGTTCAAGTGATGATAATTTTAATTGAGCCTGATACTATGTTAATTCCCATAGTGTAGTTATTATCTATATTATATTATGAAATTTTTAGGATTTCATATGATACCCCACCCAATTCAGTAGGTTAAATGGAACCCAATGGAATTTGGGAGGGTGTTTTCCCCAGCATTTAGGTTGACGACGAATGAATAGATGACTACCCCATTTATCTTTGCTATCTTATCCTAGTAGTATCATGTGTTGTCAGACATAATGGTGAGCTTCTGCATGTATTTTTATAGTGGGATATAATGGACTGTGTTCATTTCAAAAACATGTATATTCTGATATAGTATCATTAGGATTATTATAGGTACGACATGTATGGGTTGTGGTGGATTGAGGTACAATACTCGGTGTATGGACTATGGTGACTTGACGTACAATAACTAATGTATGATACACAACATACAGGCTGTGGTGGATCCTAGAAACTACTCAGTTACTATATAGATATGTGGCATGGGATGATGAGATGACGTGATGTGTGAAATCCATGTTATGATACTGTATCCCAGGTGTTTTGGGGATGGCTTCTTTTAGAGAGAGATGGATCAAGACATAAAATATTGGGGTAGATTAGAAAACATGTGGGGAAGTAGTAGTGGGGTACCCATGTTTTATTACTATATTATGATATCTTATTTGTGATACTTTGTGAGAGATATACATAGGGAGGCTAGGAAAATAATATAAACATCTATGGGATGAGTTATTTTCAATTTTTTTCCTGGATATTTAATATAATTTATTTATCTTTTGCATGAGAGGCTCCAAAGAGGATCCTATTGAGTATACCTATTATGAACACCCTACATATATAAAATATTTATTTTTTAGTTATTTAGGAGAAGGTTGGAGATCACGATAGATATTACTAAATCATGGTTTTTTGGGAACCGTATGGGATTCGTGGTCACTAATAAGTTTAGGTTTGGGTACTTTTAGTTCCTTTTCAATTGTAATAGTTTTGTATGACATTACATGCATGTACATGAGATCTTTCTTTTAACTTTATAAGCAGGTATTGGTTCGTGTACTTTTCTCATCTCTAATTATTCATGTTAGATTTATAGGGTAATTCCACCTTTTTGTATATATGTGACACCCTAGGTGCTTATCATTAACCCATGACCTATTGGATGTGGGATTCAAGTTGTTATTATCTCCCTTATCTCATTGCTAGCCTAATAGGGGTACCTAAAGTGGGGAGGGGTCATGAAAATTGTTAAATACATGAATGAGTTTATAATTGTGATAATTTAAAAATTCTTACACATGTAACTTCATAGACTCAACAAGTATTTATGACATAATAGTAATGTTTAATTTATTGAATTCTATTTGGTAAAATTTTGGTGTTTTAACTGATTTTTCTTCTATCATTTGAGAGAATGGGACGTTGGAACATCTTATAAAGAATCTTATTATCATGTTTAGAAATATCTTATAGATTTATGAGTATTTGTGTAATAATTTCTCAATCCATTTATTTGTAAATTAGTTAATAACATCACTTAACACTTTATCAGGTTTATTACCTTTTATTATATGAATGATTTATATTTATAATATATGGATTATTTATGAAATAAAATCTTGCTTTTCTTTTTTTAGAAGAAACATTATGATCACCACATGGGGGGGATGGTTTATATGGATTTTAATGTCATAAAAGATGGAAATATATAGTTTAAAGTGATATAGGAAGTCATTATATGGTTTAAATCTATAAATAAGTTTCCATATAGTGTAAATTTATATATAGGATACTCAATATTTTTAATCTATATGGGTTGATGATTTTTAGTTTAGATTAAAATGGACAAAAATATGTAGTTTAATTGTTTATATGATAGTCATAGAGTAATAAATAGTTTAAATATATAAGGGAAGGTGTCAATGAGGTAATAAAAAATTTAAATCATTAATTGATATTGATAAATATTTCTCTATATTATAAATCCATAAAGGGGTTTATTATATAATTTAAATCCATATAAAAGTAACTCTATAATCTTGATCCATATAGAAAGAAACTCTATATTTTAAATCCATATAGGAAGGTACATTTTATTTTAGAATCATATGGAAGATTTTATTTTATTTAATGTTATACTGGATGGAAATAGGGTGTCTATATAGTTTAAATAAACACATGAAGGCAATAGGCTTACTCTGGAGTTTAAATACTTCAAGAATGATGATATGGTTTGATGTAGAATGTAAAACTATCCAAGAAGGTGATAAATTTTACTATGATGTATAAATACACCTAATAAAGTGATGATGTAATCCTTTGGAGATTACCAAGAAAAGTTGAAACCCTTTGGGGAGAATCACAAAAGTGAGAGGGTGTTATTTGGGGACTAGATAATGATGTTGTGGAAGAGAGTAGAGTAAATAGTTATTGAGAATGAAGGGATTAGAATGATTTTTTGATTACACCACAAATTGGATTCCTGTATATCCGTATTAAAAATAAAAAAACCCATATAGTTTAATGGTGTATATGTACAAGTTAAATCCAAGTATTAAGGTTGTAACACATATTTCAAATATAGATTCATTCCATTTAATTCTATATAATAATGGGATACCAACCATGCATGTAAGTGGGTACCATTGTTTAAGTCTTTGTAATAAAGGTATAATACCATTATGGGTATGTGGGACATGCAATTTAAATCATTGTAAAAAAGGCATAACACCTGTGTGTAAAGGAGGGGCCTAAAAAAATAAAATCCATACAAGAATGGAATAATAGTATGACATGTAAGTGGGACCTGTCGGTTAAATACATGAAAGAAGGAAAAATGATCCAATTTAATTCCTAATATATATGAAAATATGAGACTTTTACTATTTCAATGAATTTATCAAGGTAATTACTCATTCAATTGAAAAAGATCATTTAATTTTAAAAACAATGAAGATTTGTGTAAAACCCACATGTGAAAGTGGAACCTCTAGTTAAAATCTATTCAAGAAGCGTGTAATACACACAAACACACACACACACATAAGTGATCCATATTCTTTAAATCTATGAAATATGGGCATACCATGATGTTTTACCTCTTATAGAAAGGGTTATTTTGGATTTGAAAAGATTAAAATCATGTAATGAGGGTATGACTCCCATATTTAAAAAATGTGACTTATAGTTTAAAGAGATGCATTAAGGGTGTATGTACCATGTGTGAGTGTGGTACATGTAGTGTAAAACAACATAATAAGGTTTTAAAATTCAATTTATCATCCTATAAAAATGGTGATATGATTATAGTACAATTTAAATCCATATAGAGAAGGCATGAAATGAATCCTTTAAAAGAGATCCTTACAGTTTTATGCCATTGATAGATGGAATACTACACATTTTAATGTTTTATGGAATGAATAATAGGACTTATAGTTTTACATTAATTAATAAGGATGGTAAGCTGTGAATTTTATTTTATATTATATTAACAACATTCCATGTAATTTATACTTTTTATGGAAAATAAATTCCATTAAATTTAATTTTTTTCGTCAAATAACCCTATCAAAAGAACATATTAGGCCTTTTGTGCCAATATTGGTATTGTAAAAAGATACCCTTAGAGTGTTAGAAATTTTATGAGGTAAAACATTTGGGATTGGGGGAAGGTTTTTAGAGGAATTATGTAAGGTGGCATAAGTGGGACTTACTATGTTGTGCATGGGTTGTGGAGGCACATAGGGAATAGAGTCACTTGGGTAAATATGTATTATGGTCATCAGAACCTTTGTAATAATACACCATTGGAATTTGGGTAACATATATATAATAAAGGAAAAATTTCACATAGTGGAATGGTAACACCCCAAGTTTTTTTAAAAATAAATTTAAATTCATGAAACTTTGTTTGAATTTGATATTTATAAATAGCCTTTAAACATTATTTTTCCACTTCTATGTTTTGAATTTCAAAAAATAGGCATCTACAATTGTGATCAGTAAGTTATCTGGAGTTTGATAGGACCAACTTGTTTTTTTCTTGAATAGTAACATACCATTATGAATAGTAATATGAATATTAATATGAAACTAATGAATAATAAATTGTATTATTTTTTTAAGGAATTAAGATAATTATTACTTGATTAATTTTTCAAGGTGTTGAAAAATGATTTATAGATTTAATTTTTTTTTGAATAAATTATGATTTAATTTAACAATTAAATTAATAATATTTAAAAAATTATTTTCAAAAAATTGAGTTCATTTTTGAAATCTAAACATCGAAAAATGGTTAGGTTGATGTTTTCTTTATTTTTCTGAAATTTTTGAATTTATGATGACTAGTTAAATACGGTAAAATACCGTATATTCAAATTATCAGTTAAATACACTATTTATGACATCATAAGTGATGTAAGACCACTTGGTTCGAACTCGCATGCCATTATTAGTATTTTAGGTCACATGAACTAAGACAATTCATTGTCTTGATCAAAAATATTATAATAATGATTAAAATATTTAAAAATGCATCCTCTCCTCCACTATAAATACCACCCTCATCCCCCTCTTCCTCCCACACTTCTCAAGTGATGTAATCCCACTTGTTTTGAACTCGTATGCAATTATTTTTATTTGATTGACTAGGAAGATATTGATATTTTTTATTCTTTATTCAATACATACATTTATTGATAACACATATTGTTTAAAAATTAAATTGATCATTTAATATACTAGGAATTCATTGGACATGTAGGGATGGGTGGGGCCCCAAATTATATATCTCCTCAATGCATCGACATGTCTATAAGAAAAACTAGTTGGATATCCCTTTTAAATGTGTTTTTTGGTTTACACCTACCATTGTTTAAATTGTTCGGACACAAGACCTTGGTGGTAAATATATAATGATGTCTAAGATCATGAATTCCAAAATGTTTCATTTTCTTCATTTAAAATTCATTTATTATCATCCATGTGTTTTCTATGCTTATGTTAGCCATGGACACTCATTGAACTCAAGTGTTGATTAAATGGAATGTTTTTCATTTATTTAACTTTCCATACTGATTATAACTTATTTACTTATAATATCTTCATTTCACTAAACCCTTACTAAAAATTTTAGACCATAATTTTTTTGTTTTTTCCCCAGGATATGAAGACAAAATCCTTGAATGAATTTTAAGGATGCCAAAAATTTTATTTTGTTATGTTTTTTATTTTAATTCTAACATAAAATGATAATTATGTATGTATTTGGTTCTTTAAGACTACCAAATTGATCAATTATTTGATATGAGATCCCTTGTATCTTATGATAATTTAATACAGTATACACCAACTCCGGGTTACTATAGTTTGGGTTTCTACTATTGGTATTAGAAAAAATATTAGTAGAAACCTTTATAAGTAGATTTTAAATGAACATAACTAACATGAGAATTATTATAATCACTTACAGTATTTGATAACATTTACAATTAAAGTCATTTTTATTTTTTGCTTCATTATTCATGATGATTATGAGGTAAATAAGTGTGAACCATTATTTATTAATGGTTCTTAATAGATAAAATTGAATAATCAATCATAGTCAATGTAGGAATTTCCTTACTAAGAAATACAATAAAACTAGTGTTTGAGCAGAGTAGATTATGGATATTTTAGGGCATCTGAACTATTTTATGGATAATAACCATTAACATATGTTTAAACATAATGTTACGTGACTTGGTACACCTATATTTAATCAATTGATTCCACATAATCCTCTATATTTTAGCATAACTACTAATCAATTTTTAGTTGAGAAATGGATTAAATCTCTTGAAAAGATATTTCTAGCCATGGGATGAAATGAAAGGGGAAAGGTTCTAACATAAGTTTATTATCATAGAGTTGATACTGATCAATAGTGGTCTTTGATCCAAAATACTAGTGAGGAATAATAAATATAACATATAGAACTGAGTTATTTTTATATAATGATATTTGATAAATATTTTCCCGATGAGAAACATACTAAAATGAAGAGAAAGTTCCTCATCATAATGAAAAAGGAATAAGAAATTATCACATAGTATAAGGATAAATTTTCAATACTATCTAGGTATGTTATGAATTACATATTTAAACTAGGGATAAATATTGGATATTTGTTATAAGGCCTTAATCTAAACCTCTTTAGCATACTGATTTCTCAAACTTTTTAATCGCATGATGAAATATTATTATATTCCATCAAAATAGAGAATGAATTTTATAGAACCTATATTTACATGGTAAATCAAGTGAATAAGTGGTCGTCTAAGCACCAAGAAAAAGGTAAATCATCAACTAAGAAAAATTGAATGAAGGAATTATTATCATGTGAAAAATGTGGAAAGAAATATTATATAAGATGATTGAGGGGCATGATGGGTTTGTTTCAAGTGAAAAGATAAGGGTCACATGGCTAATAAAAGAAAAGGGATGAAAGAAAACAATGATGTGCAGTGATTCAACCATTTTTAAATGAGGCATTATTCACACCAATGTAGCAAGCATCAAGGGAACCTACCATAGAATAGGCCATGGGGAGACGATCATGATTATGAGATACCTATAACTGAGGTTTATGTTCTTAAAGATGTGGTGGGAGGTAAATTAATCATAACTTAAAATTTATCCAATGATTTATTTGATTCTAGATTATCACACTCATTTATATATTCCATATTTTCCTTGAAAATTATATATATTTCAATAGAACCTTAAGAAAGAAGTTGTTAGTCAATACTCCAAATGGAAATCTCACTATAATAAAGATTTTTCAGTCCGTTCTCATTATGAAACATAAAAATTCCCTATTTGTATACTTTATTATTATACCTATTGTTTATTTTGATATAATCCTTATTATTTTAGGAGTACAATATTCTTAGTGTGATCTTGACAATTCCCTAGGGATCGATGGATGAGATCCCACCCCCACCTCATCGGAGGGGGATGGGGGTTCTCCCTTTCCGTCGTCCTCAAATATTGCATATGATCCTTCCTACTATTCTCAAATCTAGGATTTGTTTTGTTATTTCTAGAGATCCCATTTATCCCAAAAGTCTCATATCTCTATGGAGGATCACCTCAAATTTCAATATCACCATTGGAGTTCAATAGAACTTCATATCTATTCAAACTGACCATGGTGGATCAATTCCAACAACACCATCCTTTGGTTGATGGTTTTTATTGATTTTTTTTGGAGCCTGGGGTTTACAGAAAATCTTGGTGGTAGGGATTCCAGACATAAGTAATATTATGATTAGTTTTTCATCAATGAATGATCTAATTACTGTATGGTTTAATTATCTTCTAAAATGTAATAACTTTTTCTTATATCTACTCTGGTGTACCCTTGATTTTCATATGAAGAGAGACACTTCAATTTAAAATATCTAGGTAAGTTTTTCTAAACTCCTAATACACTTCCAAAACCCCTCTATTTTTTTGTATTCTTTTGAATGTGATATGGAATTACTTATGCTTCAACAATAGAATGGAAGTAATATTTCATCCTGTCTATCTCTATATTTTCATGGAGGTTGATGTTTCTAAGATTCCGGTCAAATGGGTGTGGATAACAGTTGGAGATGAATTTTAGTGGAAACAAGCTATAGTCTTTGAGTTTTGAATAAATTACTACACATATTATGGTTGTCTAAGACATATGGATTCAGTCTATCATAGTGGGTGTCAAAATAAGAAGGTGCAGGATATGAAGGAGAGGGAGTCTGAAACCCACGATGGCCTTGAAGTGGTTCAATTGAGCCTTTACGAGAGGAAACACCTAGAAGGAAAACTGAAAAAGGAAACTAAAATGAACACATAGCCTAAGGTGGTGTCTATTTATGATAAATTGAGGAGCTACTTGTTCAATA
Source organism: Viscum album (assembly GCA_963277665.1). Classification (NCBI taxonomy): domain Eukaryota; kingdom Viridiplantae; phylum Streptophyta; class Magnoliopsida; order Santalales; family Viscaceae; genus Viscum; species Viscum album. The sequence goes on from OY728126.1 coordinate 1,037,827,405, forward strand.
TTACTCCTAGGAAGGCTTAGGTTTGGCTAGGATCATAGGGGGTGCATGTAGGTGATTTATCGCTCCCAATTAATAAAGGATTGAACTTTCCTTAGTATGAATAGGTGGTGAGAGAAGAGTCAGGTACACAAGGGTATTTAGATGAGTAGGAGTTAAATCTGAATGTAGTGAATAGGTATAATTCTATAGGTATATTGAACACAATTCAAATTATCAACATTTATGAAGGGTTAGATATCAGGGGTAAAAAATAAGTACATATCAGTTCAAAACAGGTCAATGGGGCGAAGACAAATGAGGATAAAGGAACCAATGGGGAAGAAATATATGTTGATAGTGTTAGATTCTTATTAAGGGATAGTGCATAGGGAAGACTCAAGAGGAAAATTCCGCTCTCTAGTAGGAAGAAATTTCAGAAGGGTAGCCGAGATTCTAAGATCTGAACAAGGGGAAAACCCAAATGGAGGAAGGATTACTACCATTTTCTCAAACCAATGGATACTAGGTTGTAAAATAAGAACAAACTCAAGTCAAGAGAAGGTGATCTAGAAGACCTAAGAAATACCTATGAGATAATATTACCTCTAGAGAAGTAATGGCTGAGGAGGTCATACTAATTTAGGGCCCCTTAGAGAATTTTGATAGGATAGTTGAAAGATTACCTCTCATGGACACCAATTATTATTAGTTCTCGCTGTTTAAAAAGAAATAACACATTTTTATTAGAGTCTTCAATGAGAGGAAATTAAATTTTGAGAAGTTTATCCAAACATGAAAAAAATGGTGTACTACTTTGAAGATCTTATCAAATATGATCCGAAATTAAAGGATAGTACTATGCACTATAAATTATATTGCGAAAAAGTTTCAAGAAAACATAAACATTATTCTAATGGCTTTGTGATATCTTATGGGGTTTTATGCTTTGTGTTTTTTTTGTATGGGGATATTTTTTCTTGGTATGTGGTCTATTTTGGCATTTGATATCTTTTGTGAGGATTCTAATTTTACCCTTTAAATTGATTTTTCTAAAATAAAAATATTGAATTGGATAGGATATAATCTTTGGTATAGATTAGATTTCAAAATATAATGAAAAACATTATTTCAAAGAGAATAAAATTATGATTTATGATGAGGAAATAAAATTACTTATCATTAGAGGGGATACTTAATCATCTGAGTCATCTTTGAATCCACTGGTTGTAGGTCTTAAAAATGATATTATTGGGGAATAATAGAAGAAACAATATATATATGGAAAATAAAATATTCACATTGAGGATGTATATATTTTATAGGAATAAATTGATGTATTTCCTAATGAATTACAAAGAAATGCACTATAACATGAAGATGAGTTTTCCATTTATTTAAGCCTAGATGCGATACCTATATCGAGGACTCACTATAGAATAGTGTTAGATGGTATGTGTGAGTATGATATAATCTATAATACCAAATGTAGGATCGAATACATAAGGATGATATTCTCAAATACAAGAGGGGGGGGGGGGTGAATTGTATACTTTAAAAAATCCTTAAGGAAATTTTGTATAACCAAAATTCACAACACCTATAAGTTCTAATAACTTGCTTTATTTTGGAAAAGTGATTCTAGAAATGAAACTTAACAAAATTTTACAACAACTAAGATTATACATTAAAGCATATAAAATCTAACTAAGTCAGAGTACAAGTGTAAGGAAGTATAAGATAGTTATACTTTCCTCAACAATACAAATGCAGTGGAAAACTTGTAACAAAGAAAGTAACAAGTAGTAAGTCCTTTAACTCAAATAGAAGGGTACCCAACAACCTTGGATAAAGGTCCCTTGATTTATACCTTATAGAAATTTTGTTTTACCCACACCAGGGTAAGCCCTCGATATGAAGATCGGAGTCTATCTTATTATCCCCTCAAGACCTCAACTTTAAGGTATTTGGAACCTATGTCTTCCTCAGCAAGGAAGCCCTCAACTTGAAGGTAGTTGGAACCCTTGTCTTCCTATCCCTGGAATCCCTCCAATGTACTCAGAAACATTCGAAGTCGCACGAAGAAAATCTGAACGAGAAGTTCAGTACGCACAAAGCAATGAAAGTCTCTCTCTATAAATCACTTCAACAGATTGTGGTCTCTAGAGTCATAGAATTGTGTTGAGATATTTTCTAATGAGCTGCTATTTATAGGCACAGATTCAACGGTTGGCTACCTCCTCCAACGGTTATATTTTTCTTTGAATTTCTGAAAGACCTGTACATGTGTCACTCAAACAACAGTTAGTGAGTAACTGAATGAACAAAATCGTTTTATAACTAAACAAGTGTAAGAAAAATATGGTTACATAACTAAAGTCCAATATTTAGAATGTAAGCAAGTGAAAGTTAAGAGTCTAGACAAAAATGAATTAGCAGTTGAACTTCATAAATGTTCGTATCCAGAATTCGGAGTTGAACATCATAAATGTTTGTATCCAGAATTCAAAGTTGAACTTAATGAGGGTTCGTAACCAGAATTTGGAGTCTTAAATAGAATGATTCATATCTAAGTATTATATGATTCCAAGGATTTATATATAACACCGAATTTTATACTTAGACAAGATAAAGAACTAAGTAAACATGGTATGTATAAATTTCCTTGGGGAAGAAAATTTTCCTTAGAGATGTAAAATAAGGGTAAAAATAGATTTTCCTTGAGATAAGGTGTTTATGATTTTCAAAACAAGAAGAATGATAAAGTCATAAGGAAAGTCTTAATGACTTAACAATATCCAACTTGAATGAAGGAATATAAAAGTCATAAGGAAAACCTTATTTACTCAAGAAATAGCAGTGGTGAAATTAGTGGAGTTGAAGAAAAAACTATAAGATTTGTGTGAAAAGGGATTTATATTCCCTTGTGTTTCCCCTTGGGGTGCCCTAATTCATTTCATTAAGAAGAAATATTAATTTATAAATATGTCCATTGATTATAGATAAATCAATCTGATTACCTTAAATAAAAAGCATCTTATATCTTGTATTGATGAATTTTATGATCAAATTTATAGATATCAATACTTTCCAAATATTGACCTTTATTATGGGTATCATAAATTGTAATTAAATAATGAAGATATTAAAAAGAAAACATTTCATATGAGGTATTTAAATTATGTGTTTATAGTAATTCCATTTGGATTGTCAAATTTATCCTCTATTTTTATAGATCTAATGAAAAAAGTATTAAAAGAAAATATTGATTTTTTGTGGTTTTTATTGATGATGTCTTGGTGTACTTTTAGAGATATAAGGAAAATAAAAATCACTTGAGTATTATCCTTGAGACTCTTAGAGAGAATTATTTATATGAGAAAATTATTAAGTGTGAATTATAGCTTCATGAATTTTATTTTCTTAGATATGTTGTCTCGAAGGATGGAATCTTATTTGATCTTACAAATAAAATGGTAGTCAAAGAATGACCTATAAAAACAAACATAACCAAGGAACGTAATTTCATTGGACTTACTGGTTAGTATTAGTGATTTGTTCAATTTTTTTTGATTGGATAACCCATTAACCATGTTTACATGTAAATGGGTTATGTTTAAATAGACAAAGGAATGCGAAGAAGTTTTTGAAGAATTGAATATGATATTGTTGAATGCTTCTATTTTTACTCTACCATCTAGAAATGATGGATTTTTGATATATAGTGATACATCAAAGAGGGTACTTGGTTGTTTCTTTATGAAAATGGATAAAGTTATTGTCTATACATCAAGGCAATTGAAGACTCTTTAATATAACTATATAACTCATGATCTTATGCTAGAAGCTTTAATATTTTCTTTGAAGATATGGCGACATTATCTATATATTCTATGATGTGAGATATATATTGACTATAAGATCCAAAAATAAACATTTTCCTAGAAATATCTCAATATGAGGAAAATGTGATAGATTGAGAAACTAATTTATTATGATTACTCAATACAATACCACCCATGTAATGAAAATAAGCTATCTAATTCATTCAGAAAGAAAGATCAAGGATTCTTGGCCAAAATGAGTATTGAAAAGGATCACATGTTCATAAATTTAGAAAATATGGATATAGGAATAATTAAATGGAAATATAAATCCTTTTAAAATTATTTCCAAACTATATTTATTATAAAACATAAAAATCTCTCAACCTAATGATGATAATTTTCAAACAAAAATTAAATCCATGAATAATAGGAAATTCTAATAGATATTGTATGAATATGACATTATGAAATTTGGAAAGAGGCTATGTCTTCCATTTATACATGAGCTAAAAATGGAATTATTTGATGATGCTCATAGCTCAAATTTCTCTATAAAACCTAGTCTCATAAAAATATATAAAGATTTGAAGGATAATTTGTTGTGGGATAATATGAAGTAGAAAATTACTAATTAAGTATCAAGATGTTTGGTTTATCAAGGGATAAATACAGGGAGAAAACATCATAGGATATTAATGAAACCTCTAAATATTCCTATATGGAAATGGGATGAAATGACTATGGAATTTTTCTTTGTATTACCAAATAAAGATAGAAAGAATGATGTAATATGTGTTATAGTTGATCAGCGAAAGAAATATTAACATTTCCTCACTACAAGTGAACATTTACTTCTTCAGTACCTTGAATGACTCTATAATAATGATTTTATAAAACTTCATGGTGAAATTATTTCAATTTTTTTGATCATGATCCTTGATTTAAATTGAAATTCATGATATGCCTTCAGAGGGCTAGGAATATTGAGTTTCATTTGATCACTGGCTATCACCATCAAACTGATGGTAAATTTTAAAGGACTATTCAAACATTATAAGACATGTTTTGGTCTTCATCACATGAATTTCAAGGTATATGGGATCAGTATTTACCTTTTGTGTAATTTTATTATAATAATATCTTTATTTAAATTATTTAAATAGTGCCAAATGAAATATTATATAGAAAGATATGTCATACTCAAACTTTTTGTAATGAAGTTGATCAAATAAATTTCATGGGACTAGAATTTGTTTATGAGAACATGGTGAATGTAAAGACTATTCAAACCCATATTAAATAAGGTCAATGTATACAAAAGAGATATGATGATAACCAAAGTAATCATTTGGAATTTCAGGTGAGAGATCGTGGTTTCTTGAAAGTATCTCCATGGAAGGATATTATAAGGTCTAGTAATAAAGTAAATATTATCCCCAAGTATATTAGGCATTATTAAATTATAGAATGAATTAGGGGTGACTTACTATTTGGAAATTCCACTGAACCTCTCTAAAGTATATAATGCATTCCATGTCTCATTATTAAGAATGTACATGCCAAATTCAATTCATGTTCTCACCATTGAGGAAATAGAATTGGAACATGACTTATATAAGTCCCCATCCTTAAACATTACTTAATCTTGAGTTATTACAAGATTACACCTTGAGGATCTTTTCAGGTTTAGAGTTTTAGAGAATTAGATCATAAAACATGAATTACATTCCACATTTAAACAAAGTGGTTACATAAAAGATAGTATTCATTTTTCCCATCAATGGAATCATATTTAAAATAAAACATGGATTCTTTCTTGACACTTCCTTGACACTATCATCATATCATGTACCTTTCCCTTTACCTGTGAAAAACATTTCAAAAACTTGGGATGAGCATAAAAAGCTCAGTAAGGGATATAAAAATATGGAAAGGAAACATGGGTATATATATACATAATAATGAAATCATACTTTACCCATAAAACATAGTCATTTTAACATACCTCATAAAATCATGAATAAATCATAGAAATCATAAGACATAAAGGTAACTTGAGGAATTCATAACATTCTTACGTAGGGAGTAACTCTCTTGGTTACGTTTGGAATACCCATCACAGTATATTCCCTAAATATCTTCGGAGAAACCTTAAAGTTTCACTCCTTAGCATTACCCAATGCATTAGAGAGCTATATCAGGCTCACCCGCCCATAGTTTATCACGGAACCACCCGTCTTCATAATAATGCCCAAGAACCTCAACATAATCGTATCACATAAAACATACATAAAGGAAACATAACATTTCCACATTTCAATCACAAGATATCAATAAAACACATTGATATAATAAAAACATTATGAAAACCATTTTCAATACCAAAATAAAAGAAAAGTAAAACAGGGTATTTATTTTTCTTTAAAAAAACGGTTTGGCTTGTAGAGGAAGCCGAAACTCAAATAATTGTCACGGTGGTGGAGAAGTCATTGTCGCCACATACGTACGATAAAAACATTCCCTTTTTTCATTTAGTAAATGCTTCGTATAAAAACGAATCCTTTTGAATAAAAGTAAAAGTCAAAGGGGTTTATACACCGTATAAAAGAAGGTTGTGTATAAAACAAAATATGCCTCAATGAAAGGAGATTGAGACGAAGTCCCATACCTCAGGTCCGACTTGACTCAGTCGTTCTTTAATCTCCTGAATAATAAACTTCAGTTAATTTATACTTGTTTAAGAACTTTTTTCAAGTTCATTATTCCTTTTATATCACTTATTTACATGTCAGGAACACTATGTAATTATTTAAGTTAATAACGGTCGTTTTAACGATCATTGGTACTTGAGTCAAAAATAAACCCTTTATAATTACAAGTTGTTCATGTATCCATTATATCCAGAATGGTATTCATGATGTAGATATAATATATATCATATATATCCAGTACATGCATGCATTTATAATATTACATAACATTTAGAGGTAAGAAATGAAATGCACCGTTCATGGAGACGGTAAGCCGTACGTACGCATGAACGCTGCTTCCATTTCTATTTCGTATTTTATGAAATGGAATAATAATGATATAAATTTATATTATAATTCCAGTGTAATATCATATATAATATCATAACTCCATCCTTTATACGTCCTACATATGGTATTAATGAATCAAATCACTTTGAGGGGGCGGTAGTCCGCACTTCCTTAAATGAAGATATCGCGTTTACCCATAATGGAAACCATAAAGAAATGCCCAAAATGAGAAATACAGAAGATTAAGGAAAACATAAACATATTATATATCATATCTAAATATAGTGTCATATTAATGGACACCTTTGAAGGTGTTAAAAGAATGTTGAACAATCATCGTTTTGGGAGGCAGAAATTCGCCATCCACAGAAACAATATGTTCTTTAACCATTAGATGTAGGTGTGTGTAAGTGTATCTAGAATACTTATTATAAAAACATCCTATTATATGGAAGATACTGGTTTTGTTACAAAAGAAATGAATAAAAAGAGTTTAGGGGTTTGGAGAATCAAAATAAAACAAAAGAACACAAGTGAAGACATTACCTTAAAATCGGGTAACTCCCTTTGGTTTGAGCTCAAAGGCTTCCTTGGGAAGACTTCTGCCCAAAGTGAGGCTTCAAGTAGTAATAGAGGGAATTTTAAAGAAAAAATGGGCCGGGGTTGGCCGAGCCAAAGGCTTTGGAAGTGTGGGTAAGGAGGTAGAGGTGGGGGCCTTTTATAAGAGGAGAGGAGGGGAACTCTTGGAAATTAAAGAAATGTTACTTTATTTTAAAATGAGTTTCGGATTCAAAAGGTCCCACATTGATATAATTAGAGGGTAAGGTGATAAGGTTTCGAAATACACCCATCCAATAGGTTTTGGACATGTGTAGGTCATAGATTTTACATTATCTTTTCATTTTTTTTAAATCCTTTATTAATGAGGTATTCACTGCATCATCATGATGTCATAAATAATTTAATTTATTTAATTTATAAAAATTATAAAAAAATATCATGATGTAGGAAATATTTTTATATTTCAATTGAATATTTATAGTCAAAAATATGACTTGTATAACCCCATTTAATAATTGTTTTTGCAAAACAACTCATGTTTGTGTCATTTTAATTTTAACATTAAATAAAAAGATATTAATGTCATTTTCCTACCAAAGTGGCTCCATGGGGTCCCCAAGTTGACCCATGGATTCTCTTGGTCGTCCATGACACATCCAATAAGTGTAGGACAAGTGTCTAGGTATTTTCATTTTATTATAACATTATTTTTACCTTAAATTGAACTAATTACCTCTAATCGCGATTAAAAACTTAAAAGTTACTATTCAACAAAAAATTATTTTAATCCCATTGAACCAAATTTTAATTTATAATTACAACCATGTATGTCGGATTTTTGAAATTCAAAACACAGAAGTGGCAAAGTTTCATTTAAACGAAAAATCAGTTTCTTTAACTACCACTTAGTGGTTTCACTATTCATCAAAAATTGAAGTTTCTCAGAAAAATACCAAAACTTCACCCTAAGCTATATTTGATATTCTGAATTAAAAAATGATGTCTATTTTACAAAATTCAAATCATATAAGTTACATTAATTAATTTAATAATTAATTCCCGCTGTCATGATAAATAGCGTGTTTTTATGAAACAATAAGTATCAAAAGATTGACAGCAGTTTAAGTCCAATTTCAAAGTGAAATTTATTCCAATGACCACCATTGGATTAAATGGTAAAAATATATTATAATTTCACTTCAAAACCAATTCAAAATATAATCTAATAATATAAATAAATTAGATTAAAAATAGGTTTTGAATTAAAATACAACATTTTTCACTATTCAGTAAAAAAATGAACTTTATCGGAAAAATACCAAAAAATCACACAAAGTAAATTTTGATGTCCCAATCATAAAAAATAAGTTTATTTTGACAAACATAGCTTATAAAATTGTCAAAAGATAGATTTAGAAATGGTTTTCCATCAAAAGGCAGTAAAACAATCTTTTAAAAAATATTAGTGTATTCCATGCTTAAGATTTGATTTATTCTCATTTTAAGCCTCTAAAACACTATCTAATTCACTAATAGACATAGATAAAAATATATATTATTCATTACTTACTTGGGATGTTATATCCTTCCCCCCTTTAGAAAATTGCGTCACTGTAATTTATTTACTTATCGAATAAATGGGGGTACTTATCCCTCATTGCATTTTCAGATTCTCATGTTGCCTCTTCCATCATGTGGTTTTTCCACAAAACCTTTACCTGATTAATCACCTTATTCTGTAACACTTGCTCCCTGTGGTCAAGAATTTGGACCGGTTGTTCCTCATAAGATAGGTTCTCTTCTAGCTGAACTACCTCTGGACTCAAAACATGAGATGGATCTGGCATATACTTTCTCAACATCGAAACATGAAAAACATTGTGTACCTGAGATAAACTCAGAGGTGAAGCCACCCGGTATGCAACTGATCCAACTCTCTCCAGAATTTCATATGGTCCAATGAACCTTGGACTCAGATTTCCTTTCTTAACAAATCACATCACACTTTTCCATGGTGAGACTTTGAAAAAAACATGACCACCTACCTCAAAAGATATATCCTTCCTCCTGTTGTCTACATAACTCATCTCCCTGCTCTGAGCTGTTCTCATGTGTTTCTGTATCAGCTGAACTTTTTCTGCCAACTCTTCTACCAATTATGGTCCCATCAGCTTTCTTTCACCCACTTCATCCCAAAAAGTTGGAGTTCAACACTGCTTCCCATATAACGCCTCAAAAGGTTCCATCTATATACTGGAATGAAAACTGTTATTATATGAAAATTAAACCAAAGAAAGATGTTGGTCCCAACTTCCCTGATAATCCATAGAGCAAGAACGTAGCATATCCTCCAATGTCTGAATTGTTCGTTCTGACTGCCCATCTGATTGAGGATGAAAAGCTGTACTAAAATTTAATTCAGTACCCAACGACTTTTGAAGGCCTTTCCAAAAGTTATAAGTGAACCTGGGATCACAATCAGATACAATGGAGAGGGGAACTCCATGTAACCTGACTATCTCTTTAAGATACAAACGAGAAATTTGATCTAGGGAAAAAGTATCTCGTATAGCAAGGAAATGAGCAGATTTAGTCAAGCGATCAACAATAACCCAGATTGCATTATTACCTCGAGGGGTCTTCGGAAATCCCACAACGAAGTCCATGGATATATTCTCCCATTTCCACTCTGGCACTGGTAAAGGTTGAAGCATCCCTTTCGGTAACTGTCGCTCTGCTTTAACCTGTTGACATGTCAAACACTTCACAGTAAAATCAGCAATATCTCTTTTCATTCTATCCCACCAGTTATACTCCCGCAGATCTCTGTACATATTAGTACTGCCAGGATCAACTGAAAATGGAGAACTATGAGCTTCACATAACAACTCTCTCTTCAATTGTGAATCATAAGTCACACACAATCTCTTCCAAAATCTCAAAATGCAATCATTATCAATGTTGAATTCAGGCAACTTACCTTTCTGAACCATCTCTACCTTTTTCTGCAACTCACTGTCTTGCTTCTGTGCTTGCTTGATTCTATCTGATAGAGAACATTTCACTGATACCTGAAACAAAACAGAAGAACATCCTGCACCAACAACTTCTATTCCAAATTTCATCAAATACTTAACCAAAGGATCACATTCCAAACGCAACATTGCTAATGAAGCATTACTTTTTTGACTCAAAGCATCAGCCACTTTATTTTCTTTTCCCGGATGGTAATGAATTGTACAATCATAATCCTTGATTAATTTTAGCCATCTCCTCTGTCTCATTTTCAATTATTTCTGAGTGAATATATACTTTAAACTTTTGTGATCGGTATATATTTCAAACTTTACTCCATACAAATGATGCCTCCAAATTTTTAAAGCGAAAACAACAGCAGCTAATTCCAAATCATGTGTAGGGTAATTTACCTCATGAGTTTTCAACTATCGTGAAGCATAAGCAATTAACTGATCATTCTGCACTAGGACACAACCAAGTCCTTTCAATGAAGCAGCACTGTAGATAACAAACTCCCCATTCCTGGAAGGTAGTGCCAAAACTGGAGCATTCACCAATCTTCTTTTCAATTCCTGAAAACAATCATCACATTATTTTGTCCCGATAAACTTAACACCCTTAAAAGTTATCTTAGTCATTGGACTAGATAACTGTGAAAACTTTCTAACAAAACTTCGGTAATAGCCTACCAATCCAAGGAAACTACGAATCTTTGTTACATTTGTGGGTCTTGGACATTTTTCAACAACCATTGTTTTTGCAGGATCAACGGTTATCCCATCTTTAGAAACAATGTGACCAAGGAAAGAAATTTTTTGTAACCAAAACTCACACTTGATGAATTTCCCATACAATTTCTTTTCTTTTAGGGTTTGAAAAATAACCCATAAATGTCTTTCATGCTCCTCTTTACTTTTAGAAAACACCAAAATATCATCAATGAAAGCCACCACAAACTTATCCAAGAACTCATGGAAAATTCTATTCATTAAGTCCATGAATACAGCCGGTGCATTGGTTAGCCCAAAAGGAATTACTAAAAATTCATAATGGCCATATCTTGTACGAAACACAGTCTTTGGAACATCTGCTTCCTTTACCTTCAGCTAATGGTACCCCGATCTCAGGTCAGTCTTTGAAAAAAACTGATCTCCCTGGAGCTGATCAAACAAATCATCGATATGAGGCAAATGATATTTGTTCTTAACAGTGATGTTATTCAAGGCTCTATAATCAATGCAAAGTCTCATAGAACCATCTTTCTTTTTAAAAAATAAAATAGAAGCACCCCATGGTGATGTTCTAGGTCGAATGAAACCTTTCTCTAATAAATCTTGCAATTTCTCCTTCAACTCTAAAAGTTTAATTTGAGCCATTCGATAAGGGGGTTTTGAAATTGGCTTAGCATCAGGAACTAAGTCAACAGTAAATTCAACTTCCCGATCTGGTATTATTCCAGGAAACTCATCAGGAAAAACATCAGGATACTCATTTACCACTGGCACATCATTAATCTGAACAGTTCCCTTGTTTTCAAAAATATGTGCAAGGTAACATTCATTTCCATCTTTTACAAGTTTCTCAGCCTCTTGATAAGTTATCAACAGTAAGGGTTCATTCTTGTACACAAACTGAAATTCATTCTAAAAATAAACTTCTTTAGGTCTATAGTCAATCTTAGCATGGTAAATTGAGATCCAATCCATACCCAGGATAACATCAAACTCTACTAGAGGTAGAACAATAAGGTTTGCAAGTAGGTTCTTTCCACAGATAAGGATAGAAAGATTCTTATAAATTATTTTTGCCTCAACATTTCCCCCAGGTGTTTTTAACACAAGTTCAGGAGTCATTTCTTGAGATGGTATTCCCATTTTACTAGAAAAGGTTTCATAGATGAAAGAATGTGTGGACCCCAAATCAAACAACACACTGGCATAATCTTAAAAAATAAACAAAGTACCTGATACAACTTCATTTGATGGCCCGAAATCTGCTGAAGTAGTTGAAAAGGATTTCACCACCCCTTTCTGCTTGTAGTCTAACTGCTTCCCATCACTCAAGCTCTTTGTCGGACTCTCGTTTTCATAGTGACCCATCTCATTGCACTTAAAACATTTCACTAACTGTAAATCAAATTTGGACTTACCATCACCTTGATCTTTTTCAGTGAAATCACGAGCCTTCTGTCCCATCTTACCACATCGGTAGCACTTTCCAGAATTCAGAAGACATTCCCCAGCATGCCTTTTACCACATTTATCACAAACTGGAAACTTAGTTTTCTTACCATCAGACTTTTTTGAAGAATTATTTCCTTTCTCCTGCCACCTCGGTCTCTTCTTCTGTTGGTTGTTATAGAACACTTGATCATCGACAAACTCCATTTACACCTTCTCAGCACATCAAACAAGCTTTTCATAACTTTTAAACTCACAAGAAGCTAATGCCCTTCGATATTTTGGTTTTAATCCTGAGTAAAAACGATTGATTTTACTATCAAGGTCTCGGATAAAATTTGGAGCATACCTTGCCAAACGAGTGAACCTCTCTTCATAGGCAGCCACTGAGTCTTCCTCTTGCCTCAATTCCAAGAATTGTTTTTCCATCCTAAGTCGAACAGCCTTAGGAAAATACTTCTCAAGAAACATACCTTTGAATTCATCCCAGTCGAGAGCATCAATCTCATCAGCGTCCCTGATATTTTTAACCATCAACCACCACTGATCTGCTTCACCCTCCAAATGGTAAATAGCAAGACTAACCTTTTGATTGTCTGAACACCCCATGACAACGAAAATCTTCTCCAGTACTTTAATCCACCCTTTAGCTAGCACATGGTCAGATGATCCTCTGAATAATGGGGGATGTTGCCTCATGAAATGTTCCACCACTGACATGTTCCTCTGCGATTGATCTGGCTGATCTTGTGCATGGATACCACCACCATTTATCGCTTGAGTCAACTGCACCATTACTGCAAAAAACTATTCAGTTCCAATTCCGACAATCTTAGGATGCTGATTTGGAAGGTTATTTCCTTCTGTATGCCTTCCTAGCACTGCTTCCCTGTTTCCTCTGCAGAAAACCATTCTGAAAAAACATGTCTTAGATGAAGCAACATGGTAATCTTCAAATGCTATATCATTTCAAAAAAAATATTTTTGGATAATCATTTAATATAATTCTAACTCCTAAAGTTATCTAAACCGACATTTGATACCAACTATAAGGCCCCAGCCTTAAACATTACTTAATCTTGATTTATTACAAGATTACACCTTGAGGATCTTTTCAGGTTTAGAGTTTTAGAGAATTAGATCATAAAACATGCATTACATTCCACTTTTAAACAAAGTGGTTACATAAAAGATAGTATTCATTTTTCCCATCAATGGAATCATATTTAAAATAAAACATGGATTATTTCTTGACACTTCCTTGACACTATCATCATATCATGTACCTTTCCCTTGAACTGTGAAAATCATTTCAAAAACTTGGGATGAGCATAAAAAGCTCAGTAAGGGATATAAAAATATGGAAATGAAACATGGGTACATATATACATAAGAATGAAATCATACTTTACCCATAAAACATAATCACGTTAACATGCCTCATAAAATCATGAATAAATCATAGAAATCATAAGACATAAAGGTAACTTGAGGAATTCATAACATTCTTACATAGGGAGTAACCCTCTTGGTTACATTTGGAATACCCATCACAGTATATTCCCTAAATCTCTTCGGAGAAACCTTAACGTTTCACTCCATCACATTACCCAATGCATTGGAGAGATATATCAGTCTCACCCGCCCTTGGTTTATCATGGAACCACCCGTCTTCATAATAATGCCCAAGAACCTCAACATAATCGTATCACATAAAACATACATAAAGGAAACATAACATTTCTACATTTCAATCACAAGATATCAATAAACCACATTGATATAATAAAAACATTATGAAAACCATTTTCAATACCAAAATAAAAGAAAAGTAAAATAGGGTATTTATTTTTCTTTTAAAAAAACGGTATGGCTTGTAGAGGAAGCCGAAACTCAAATAATGGTCACGACGGCGGAGAAGTCATTGTCGCCGCATACGTACGGCAAAAACATTCCCTTTTTTCATTTAGTAAATGCTTCATATAAAAATATTCCTTTTGAATAAACATAAAAGTCAAAGGGGTTTATACACCGTATAAAAGAAGGTTGTGTATAAAACAAAATATGCCTCAATGAAAGGAGATTGAGACAAAGTCCCATACCTCGGGTCCGACTTGACTCAGTCATTCTTTAATCTCCTGAATAATAAACTTCAGTTAATTTCTACTTGTTTAAGAACCTTTTTCGAGTTCATTATTCCTTTTATATCACTTATTTCCATGTCATGAACACTATGTAATTATTTAAGTTAATAACAGTCGTTTTAACGATCATTGGTACTTGAGTAAAAAACAAACCCTTTATAATTACAAGTTGTTCATGTATCCATTATATCCAGAATTGTATTCATGATGTAGATATAATATATATCATATATATCCAGTACATTCATACATTTAAAATATTACATAACATTTAGAGGTAAGAAATGAAATGCACCGTTCATGGAGACGGTAAGCCGTACGTACGCATGAACACTGCTTCCATTTCTATTTCGTATTTTATGAAATGGAATTATAATTATATAAAGGTATATTATAATTACAGTGTAATATCATATATAATATCATAACTCCACCCTTTATACGTCCCACATATGGTATTAACGAATCAAATCACTTTGAGGGGGCGGTAGTCTGCACTTCCTTAAATGAAGATATCGCGTTTACCCATAATGGAAACCATAATGGTATGCCCAAAATGAGAAATAAATAAGCTTAAGGAAAACAAAAACATATTATATATCATATATAAATATAGTTTCATCTTAATGGCCACCTTTGAAGGTGTTAAAAGAATGTTGAACAATCATTATTTCGGGAGGCAGAAATTCGCCATCCACAGAAATAGTATGTTCTTTAACCATTAGATGTAGGTGTGTGTAAGTGTAGCTCGAATAATTATTATAAAAACATGCTTGTATATGGAATATACTGGTGTTGTTACAAAAGAAATTAATAAAAAGAGTTTAGGGGGTTGGAGAAGCAAAATAAAACAAAAGAACACAAGTGAAGACATTACCCTAAAATCGGATAACTCCCTTTGGTTTGAACTCAAAGGCTTACTTGGGAAAACTTTGGACCAAAGTGAGGCTTCAAGGAGTAAGATAGGGAAGTTGAGAGACAAAATGGGAAGGGGTTGTCCGAGCCAAAGGCTTTGGAAGTGTGGGTAAGGAGGTAGAGGTGGGTGCCTTTTATAAGAGGAGAGGAGGGGCACTCTTGGAAATTAAAGAAATGTTACTTTATTTTGAAATGAGTCTCGGATTCAAAAGGTCCCACATTGATATAATTCTAGGGTAAGGTGGTAAGGGTTCGAAATACACCTATCCAATAGGTTTTTGACATGTTTAGGTCATAGATTTTACATTATCTTTTCATTTTATTTAAATCCTTTATTAATGAGGTATTCGCTTCATCATCATGATGTCATAAATAAATTAATTTATTTAATGTCTAAAAATTATAAAAAAAATATCACGATGTAGGATATATTTTTATCTTTCTAATTAATATTTATAGTCAAAAATCGGACTTGTATAACCCCATTTAAAAATTGTTTTTGTAAAACAACTCATGTTTGTGTCATTTTAATTTTAACATTAAATAAAAAGATATTAATGTCATTTTCCAACCAAAGTGGCTCCATGGGGTCCCCAAGTTGACCCATGGATTCTCTTGGTCGGCCATGACACATACAATAAAGGTAGGACATGTGTATAGGTATTTTCATTTTATTATAACATTATTTTTACCTTAAATTGCACTAATTACCTCTAATCGCGATTAAAAACTTAAAAGTTACTATTCACCAAAAAATTATTTTAATCCCATTGAACCACATTTTACTTCTTAATGACAACCATGTATGTCGGATTTTTGAAATTCAAAACACAGAAGTGGCAAAGTTTCATTTAAACGAAAAATCAGTTTCTTTAACTACCACTTAGTGGTTTCACTATTCATCAAAAATTGAAGTTTTTCAGAAAAATACTAAAACTTCACCCTAAGCTATATTTGATATTTTGAATTCAAAAATGATGTCTATTTTAAAAAATTAAAATCATATAAGTTAAATTAATTAATTTAATAATTAATTCCCACTATCATGACAAATAGCGTGTTTTTATGAAATAATAAGTATCAAAATATTGACACCAATTTAAGTCCAATTTCAAAGTGAAATTGATTCCAATGACCACCATTGGATTAAATGGTAAAAATATATTCTAATTTCACTTCAAAACCAATTCATAAGATTATCTAATCATATAAATAAATTAGATTAAAAAGAGGTTTTGAATTAAAATACAACATTTTTTACTATTCATTAAAAAATGAACTTTATCGGAAAAATACCAAAAATTCACACAAAGTAAATTTTGATGTCCCAATCATAAAGAATAAGTTTATTTTGAAAAACATAGCTTATAAAATTTTCAAAAGATAGATTTAAAAATGGTTTTCCATCAAAAGGCAGTAAAACAATCTTTTAAAAAATATTAGTGTATTTCATGCTTAAGATTGGATTTATTCTCATTTTAAGCCTCTAAAACACTCTCTAATTCACTAATAGACATAGATAAAAATATCTATTATTCATTAATTACTTGGGATGTTACAACTTATCTTACTGTAAATATCCCATCCATATTCTAGACACTATGGAACAAGTGTTTTGGAATTAATTTACTCAACGGGAAAAGATATTTTAGAGAATTTATATGATAAAAGAGGTGAAATGGGAACCTGAAGAAATTATTATTAATAAATACCAAAAAAATTTACATGAGCAGACATTATTAAAATTTTAAGGATGATTTTTTTTGAAGTAGGGATGAATGTAACATCCAAGCTTCAATTATATTAATATTTCTTTTTTAAAGAAACAATAATACAACACACGTAGTTTTATTCAATAATGTGATAAAAACCAAAATTAAAAAAATTAGAAATTGAATTTTTGATATAATCATTCATTAAAAACCTAGGGTAATTTTTTTTATTTTTTTTCAAATGATTAATTTTTCAGTGAATAGTGAAAAATATTTATTTTTCAAAGAATTTCATTTATTTTCATTAAATAAAGTAATTTAAAAGTCTTATTTAAGGTCCCATTATATTTTGGATTTTTTATTAAATTAAAATATTATCATTTTAATAATCTAATTTGAATCAAAAATTTCAATGAATTTGATATAAGAAAATTTTTATGCTTATAAATGCATTTTTTTAAAACCTGTTTTTCATTTATTCTTACAAATTTTTATTAAAATTAATTTATGTCACTTCTAGAAAATTAATCTTGGAAAATTTATACCATATTTTTAATCAATAGGTTCAAATTTGGTAAATATACCCCCTTATTTTTAGATATTATTAATAGTAACTGTGGTAAAATTTATCTCATCAGTAAATGGTAAATTGGGTAATTAAGGTTAATAAAATGTGATTACGAATTAAAAATAAACCCAACTCTTGATTTTAATTTATTTTGTGGGAGTAATTCATACATATAACTACTATATTCTACTATATGGTATTTTAGTTCCATTTGACATTGGTAATGACATTTATATTATTTTATGAAAAGAAAATTTCATAATGTCACTCTATTTTAATTTTATTTATTTGTTAAAATATGAATAATAATTTTTTATGAAGTAATATGAAAGATTATTTTAAGAATAATTAATTCAATTTTTTATTATAATTTATATTTAATTTTTAGTGGTTGTATAATTATCTTAAATATTTATGCAATGCTCCCACAATATTTGTTTAATTAATAAAAAATAAAATAAATATATTTAAAAATATGAAAACTTAAAAAATTTGGGTGAATTATCATGTTCCACAATTTTATGGATAATTATAAAATATTAGGTATATTTAAATGTTTTAGTTTCAAATTAATTTTCCATAACTATTTTTCAATGTAAAATTAAATGAATAGTTCCCAAAATGACATTAATGATATTTTATAACGAATAATATTTAATTAAATTATTTAAAATTATAAAAATTATGATATCTTACCAAGTTAATTATATATTTCTTAATATATCATCCATGTTCCATTTATGAGTTTAATTTCCTTTTATGGTAACATTATTTACCCTTAAGATTTATAAAACATCTATATTTTTGTAATTATAAAAAGTGTTTATAGAGGGGGGGGGTGTTAAAACTAAGAGATAAGGGTGAAAACATAAACAAAACTTTCCAATTTTTATTATATGAGATTATTTATAATATTAATCATATTTTCTTCAAATTATAAAAAATTAGATCCATTTTCCCATGAAAATTAATTTACATTAACTTAATATTTTATGTAATTCCTTTAGTGCACCTCCAATCACTTATAAAAGGACTCCTCTTATCTATTTTCTTTACACAAAATTAAGAATCCTATCTCTAAAAAACCCTATACATTTCTCTTTTAAACATATTTATTTATGTTCTTTATGTTTTTTTAGTTCCAAAAGACCAAAGCATGGTCTCTTAAGAGCACATATTAAGGAAGTTTACCAAAGAATATGTAATCTTCTTTACGAACTCTTTCAATTTTTATTATTCCTATTATAATTATAAATATATTTTAGAAATTATAAAATAATGTATCAAGTACAATAAATATTTTATATTTTTTTATTATTATATGAAAAATATTTTCCAACTCTTTTCTATCATATAGAAAACAAAAACATTACATGTGTATATGTACAACTTACCACCTACATGAAGCAATGTAATCTGTTTATCATTTTCTCCTTACATGGATTATAATAAGGATATATTTAATGAATATATATGATATTAATATAACTATAAACATTATGGTGTTTATTGAACCATATTAAAAGTACAAGGGCTATAACTTCCATGAAAAATCAGGTTTGAGAAAATTAAGTAGTTAACACATAAAACAATGATAATACTTAAATATTGTTAATGAATGAGTGATAAGATATTATAATATAATCATATAAGATATTATAAATATTAATAGGATTCTAGTATAAATTAATAACATGTTTAAACCCATTATATAGTAGAATAAACCACGTTTAACTAAGGGGAAACATGATGTAATGGATTTCATCTCAATTTTTTACATTATTGAAACATATTTGGATTTATGAACCTATTTAACTTTATATGGTGCATATAATTCCACTTTTGTAGAGATCCTATCCCCAATATCCCAGAGTTAGAGCCTTAAATTTTTTATATTGTTATGATTACAAGGAATTCACACCCCGAAGTACCTAATAGTTTAGTAGTTTTGGAAATCCAGATATAAATGTAAGATTTACATTAAAATTTTAAAGTAAAATACAATATAGTAATTCCATTGGAAATATACACATCCCTTAGATTATCCCTGTAAGTCCTTCATAATAATATTCATATTCACGTCCTAGGGAAAAATAAAACATAGGAATGTGGTGAGCTCTAATGCTCAGTAAGTGTAAGTAATACAATAAAAGTTATCATAAATATAAGCATTAGGCTTAGGGAATAGCTAAAAACACATTCCTTTTAAAATAATATTGAGCATAATATATAAGGAATGAAGTGCAAGTAAATAAAGTCATATAACTGATCATAATAAAATGGACCTTAATCATTTATATTATACTAGTATAATTTCATATGTTTTATCAATTACTAATATTATAATTAGGGAATGAAAAAGGCTGAAATCCAAAACATATCGTTAATGTCTCAACCAAGATGTCTGAAAATGCTAATGTAATGCCTCGGCCAAAACACAATTATTTTTTTTATCATGAGACCTACTAAATCATAAAGGGTCTATATTGGACCCCACACTTCAATTTATAATTACAATCAATTCATCATATTAATAAAGATAAATATAAAGAACATGAACATATGTAATGTAAATTACATTCCCCAATCAGTAATTATAATCTCTAACCAATCTGATTTGTATGGTGAATGGTATCAATATATAACATCCACAATCAAATGGGTTATAAATCATTTAATAACATATGGTAGATGAAAATATCAATAATTAATAAAATTCAATAGAGGTTTTGAAATAGATGAAATTTATCTAATAAAATCATCGAGGAATTCTTGAGAGAAATACCCCTTTTACTTTATAAAGAAGAGTTCTTCTGGAAAAATCATTTTTATTTGTCATAATTATTTGTATAAAACCATTAATGAACAAATATAGTATTTCACGACAAAATTAGCGATTTTAGAAAAATAATGGTGTCTTAAAACATATTATGGTTGCTAATTGAAAATGGGTAAGAAATTGAGACGTTCCCTTCTAATCGGGCTTGTATATCAATAATAATAGAAAAGGTAACCTTGAAAAAACTTGTATATATTATAAAATAAAGATAAAATGATATTGAAATATTATTTTGGAATGTATACACATAATATTGAATAATTATATAAAAATAATAAAGAATTACATTGGTGTTGGGAGGAAGGAAACATAACCCGAATGAAAATAGAGGTTCGGGTAGAAAAACCTTACAAAGATTGTATCATTAGAGCGAGGATAAATCAATGAAATAATTATGTGTGAAAAATATAAATACAGACAATATAATTGGATATAAATTATAAAATATTTAGAGGTCAATCACACATATTTTTTGGAAAACATAACCAACGACATAGATTTTTATATCAATGAATGGAAATTGAGTTAAGATATCCCTTACCTTGGGTTCGACTTCCCTAAAATTTGTCCAAAAATATTGTATAATGGTTTTAATTGTGTTATTATTTTATTATATAACTAAAATTATGTTTATAATTCCTTATATAATATTCTTATAACATTTCTACTCATTTATTAAAAATATTATGCTATTTCCATTATATCGGGTGGGTTCTTTTCATTGTGTCCAAGGTTAGTTTGTAATGGTCTTCCAAGACAAAAGAATTAATAATACAGAATTGATAACATATATATTTACTTTATTTTAATCAATTACATATGAATTAAAACTTCGCATTATTGTGATAAAGTGAAACGAAAACTCATCATCCACAAAGGTAGTGAATTGACACACCACAGACAACGTTTTCAGTATTTAATAATAGAAGAACAAAATAAGAGATTTTATGATTCATATACCATCAAAACAAAATTCTAGTATATATATGATACTGGAGTTTTCATTAATCTTTGTATAGGAGGTTAAGATATGGTAGAATTGAAAAATAATTAAAAGAGATGAAAAATGAGTCTTACCTCTTGAAAAATCCACCTTGAGAACCTCCTCAGGGATCTTGGAAGGGGTATTTTTATGATGACATGAACACTATAATGTGGAAATGTATTAGGAGAAAGGAATTTGGTAGAGTATATTCAAGAAATAAGGCTCAAGGTGATGAATATTTGTGAAGGAAGGATCCTCCTTTTATAAGTGACGTGAGGGGTAACTTACGGTTTACTCAAATTATTAAAATGTAATAAATCTATTATAGGGTTTAAGAGTTACAAAAAATACTAAAAAAATAAATTGAATTACATAGATGATGGAATATTATCATTTTTTACTTGTTCAATAATGTTTTTTAATAATTTAATAAAATATTTTATTCAAGAAAAATAATTTTCGACAAAATAGAAACTATTCATAACTATGAATTTAAACACATCAAATCCCGGTTTCAAAGTAGAATATTTTTTTATTATATCATAGACACATAATAATAATATATGGAAAACATTAATAATCTTAACAACCTAAAAGTACTTTTATTTTGTTATTTTCAATATCATTAATTTGATTTGTTCATCAATTATATTAATACTGAATCATCTTTTTGAAATCCATTATGATATTTATATGTTGTATAAAAATTAAAAACTAAGTTTTATAAGAAATATATATTTTTTTATCTTTAGAAATTATATTATTTTTCGAATAAAACTTCTATAAGGACTCATATTAAAATATTATACATATTAAAAACTATAATGTGACAACTTGACTTGCTTTTGAAAAAAATATTATAAAGGCTTTAAAGTGATTCAGGTGGGAAAAAAATGTCCCAAATTAGAATCCAAAAGATATTTTGGTCGACACATGCTTATATAGAATGATTTAATATAAATTGTGGTCATTTAATAATTCCTATAATTTTAATTAAAAGCATTTTATTTATTTTTCTTATGCTTGCACAAGCACTGCATCAATGTTGCATTAATGTTATTTATTTCATATATAAAAATTAAAAATAAATTAATTTTATAAATATAATTTCATTAGGTTCAAAATAATGTTCTATATTTATTCATTTTGTCTATTCACTCATATACATGTCCATAAAACTTCTTAAAATTTTTATTTTGTCTTTTCTTTCCCTATGCAAGCATTTCACAAACATTTGGATAAGGTTTATATTATATAACTATAAAATTATAATTTAATATATAATAACATCAATAATAAATAATAATGAATAAAAATTCATGAAAATAATTTTTATCACTGAATTATTATTTATAAAGAACCAAATTTTACATTACCAATGCTGCGCAGACACTTTGTCAACACTGAAAATAATATTTTTTGTATACTTATCATGAAATAAATTACATCATAAATGTTGTAAATTATTTCTATAATATATTACTATTATAAACTAATAATTTTTTTATTAAATAAATTTAATAAATTTTGTATCATAATTATGTCTTCAAGATGTCATAAAAAAATACCATATATTTTTACTATTCACGAGATATTAAACTTTTTCTTAAAATTATAAAAAATTTATCCAAACCATTTTTAGATGTTTAGAATTTAAATATGAACTTTATTTTATAAAAATATTTTTCAAAATATGATAAATTTAAATTTTAATTAAAGTAATCATTTACTCAAAAAATACCAATTTTAAAATTATAAACAATTTTATGAAACTTTGGAAATTTAACGAAGGTCTCATAAAATTATCATATAATAATTATATAAAAAAATATTAACTTATGATTATATTTTATGAAAATATATTTTCTTTTGAATCATTATATTAATTATAAAATATTAAATATACATTTATGTTTTATAAAAAAACTAATACTTAATTAATAAATTTTAAAACATTTATTTACTTATACTATGATATAATTATTCTATAATTTCATTTATATGATTCCTAAATTTTATTTATACTTTCTTGGGTGAGGTTACTAATAATTTGGCTGATTTACTATTCATAAGGGTCATATTACTATTCATAAGGGTAACATTAGTATTCAAAAGTGTCAAGTAACCATTCACCAAAACAATTAAGCGGATCCTACCAGACTCTAAATATCTTACTGATTGTAACCGTGTATGTCATTTTTTTGAAATTCAATTCATATAAGTGGAAAAATCAAGTTTAATGTCTTTGTTATAACTATCTTTTTTAAATAATTATAATATAAAAGTTTTGTTTCGTAGAGACTCAGTGATGTCTACATTACATTCTATATTAAATTTATTTGTAAATCCTTGGGGTGTTACACCTTTTATGTTTTTAAAATAAATATATATTTACTATTTATGATTAAATTTTCAATTCAAATTACTTTTACTAGTGGTTATAATATAAAAGATACTCAAGTGGTAATTTGTTTTGTAATTCCATTTTTTTGGGACTACACTTTTTTTAATCGAAGGAATCATATGATATATCCTTCATAAAATTTATATATTTTTCTATACTCTGAATATTTTTTGTGTTTCCATATTTTATTCCAATATTTCCCATATTTTTATCTTGTATCAGTAAAATAAGAAATTAAATGAAAATCTGATCTTCTCTCTCTTTTTGATTGGGTAAATTTCTCTCCCATGTCCGTATTTTTCAAAAAAAAAATTACAAAAGTAATTTTTATTTTCTCAATGGAACTTTTATTTCATCCTTAAATTTTTAAAATGTTTTAAAGAAATTATTATATATTTTTTTGAACGGTCATTTTAAACATTATTTACAAAAAATAAAAAAGTAATTGTTTCTAACGTATACGAAATTAATGGATTTTCCCATAGCCATAATTATTTTATTCTATTATATTATTAAATAAGTTTTAATTTTTTTTAAATAAAAATTTTTATTGACTTTTTTATTATTTTTTTTCAATTTTATTTATTTTTCTAAAGGAAATAATTTTATTATAAAACCTATATTTCAAATGAATTGATGGTTGTATTTTATCTCTTAATAATTTTGTGGTTTTTAATATTATATTAAAACATTAACTTTCTTGTGACCATTTGACATTATATCCCTCCTAATTATATAATTTTTTTTGTCATAGATATGATGATTTATTAAACCACATACCATTTCTATATTTGGTGTATTACTTTGAAAGTCATTTTATTGACTGGTAAAATGTTCATATTTAATATCCTTTATTCAATATAGTCATTTACTAATAAGTCATATTATTTATTAATCAAATTGATCATTTAATATATGAGAAAATAATTGGACATAAAATTATGGGTGGGTCCTGGGATTATATAACCCATTGATGCATTGAAATGTCTCTTGTGACAAACCATTTGGCTAACCTTATTAAATGGGTTTCTAGTGTACACATAACATATTTTAAACTATATTAGAGTAATGAATTGGTGGTAAATATATCATGATGTCTGGGATCATGACATCAAACATGATGCATTTCCATAATTGAGAATTCAATTATTATTATACATGTGTTTTCTATGTTTTCATTACCCATGGATACTCACTTAAGTCTAATTGAGCATTTGAGTTCATACTTATTTTGTTTTGTTTCCCCAGTATATAAAGAGGAAATATTTTAATGAGTTTCATGGTTGAAAAACATTTTATTTTTTTATTTTTTTATTTTAATTCTAATATATAATTAAAATCATGTATATATCTGGTTCTTCAGGACTACTAAACTAATCTTTCATTCAGGACGAGATCACTTATATCTTATGATAATGTAACAAAGTAGACATCGACTCGAGGTTATTGGAGTTGGGGTTGTCACATATTTTTCTAGATAAAGGTATCTTACAATCATTGAGCATACATCTAAAGCATAACTATATCATGTTTCAAATTATTACCTTTAAGAGAATTGATAAACTTGAAGATCCTATCCTTCCCCTTTAGATACTCTTCAACTTATAAAGGCCTAACAACTCCCCTAAATATAGAAGGATTATATTCTTTAAAAACTAAAACCACATTTGTGATCACTTCAACCTATTGAGGCGGTCTTCCTTCAATTTTCAAGATCACATTAAGATGACTCTTAATGAAGTTATTTTCCACTACAGTCTCAGGCTTCCCCAACAAGGTGACATACCCATCTTCCCCTTCTATATTCTCCTCCCCAGAATACTATATTAATCATATTTTACATGAGTTTTATCAAATATATTCTTATTTTCCATAATTCAATAAAAATAAATACATATTTTTGAAATATAAAACAAAATCCATGACATTAAGAACATCATACATCACTTTCTATACATAATCACACTATAATTATACATATTAAAATAATCACATTTCAACACCAAGTCGTTCCTCAAGTTTATTTTAATTAATCAATGGTTAGTAATATATTTTTGAAAATATCAGTTAGTTTAATAAAAATTCAATAATTTAACTAAAATTTAAAACAGTATTCAACAAAAAAGGCATGAATAGAAAAATATATCATGATCTGAAGTCCCAACATAATGTATGAATATCCCTATATCCACCCAAAATAGAGTGATCATAATAACCAAAAAATTTTTCCATAAATTTCAAAAATATAATCCATTATTCCCATATAACTTTGACCTATATTACGGTTGTGATAACCATACACACACATAGATCTTATATATCATATCCTAACTCTTCATCTCTAATTTACCAAATTTCTTAAACATGAAGTCCTAAAAAAACAGAAACCATATTTTACATCCCTCCCTGAAAAGACCTTGTCGCTTAGGTAAAATTTCACATGGCTTCAAGTGCACTCCATAATCACCAGAGGTTAGTGAATAGCACAAAGGTCATAAGGAAATCTCTTATTTAACACATGATATTCAATTATAGTGGGTAAAATTTTCTTTCTAAAGGAAAAATAACATAATACACATAACTTTGTTCAAGAATATGATTACAACCTAAATTCTATGATTTTATAAATTTAATATGAAAAAATTATTATCATAATTGAATAAATCAGGTAAAAATTATCTTAGTATAAGTTTTTTATATTTTTACAAAATAGTTGATGTTTTGTGAATGGTGAAAAATAAAATTTTTAATAAACTACCACTTTTATGACATTATAATGATGTAAGAATAACATGATATTTTTTTTATTTTTTTATTGACCTAATATATATTAAATAATTAATATAATTTATATAAAAATAACATTTTTAACATAGAAATAAAATTATAAAGTTTTTGATATCTATGTAATGATTTTCTTTAGATAAAAATTATTTTAATTTATTTTAGATTAATCAATTCATTACAAGGTACATTTTGGATTCGGTTCATGAATTAAAATAAGTATCCTTTTATTTAAAATAATACAAATAATCATATTTTAATAAAAATGAAACTTCATTTTTCTATAAAATCATTTTTATGCTTAAAACAAACATTTTTCTAAAGGTGGTTTTTATTACATTTTGTGAAAATATTTTAATATTAGTTTCTAAAAATTATAGTATTTTAAAATTTTAAAATTTATTCCATATTTAGAATAATAATAATTAATATTACGTAACAAGTTCATCTTAATTTCTATCCTTAATTAATAGTAACTAGGGTAAATATTTATCACCCCAGTTTAGGGTAAATGGGCTAAAAGGGTTAGAAATAAAGGGATGAGGCTTCATCATAACACAAAAAACATTATTTAACCTCACTGGTTGTATTTATATAGAATTTATCATTTATATATTTTAATATATGATAATTTAGAGCCACTTCCATAATAAAATTACATTATTGTTATAATCTTTTTGGAATTCCATGTGTGTACCTCCCCTCGCCTATAAGAGGGAACCTCTTCTTCTCATTTATTCACATAAATTAAGTTCCCTAACTAAACAAATACGATCCCAAAACCACCCTAGATTCTTTAAAATAATTATTTATCTATGATTTTTACCCTAATACCATCCTAATAAGGAAAATGTTTTAAGCCAATGGAGGTCTCTCAAAAAAGAGGTAGCCGTCTTACCTGACCCTTTCAAATTTTATTTATTCTTATAATACCCCTATATCTATTTTATCCATACTAAAATATTTATTAGAATGTGAAAAATATTTTTAGATTTTATAATTATTATGAGACAACAATTTTGCACCTTCATTTTATCCTAATGAAAATAAAAACATCACTCATGGGTACATATGACCTACCTTCTCCATGTAGTAGTGTAATTCATTTTCATCATTGTCTTAATTGGATAGTTATAAATATGTAATTAATGAAATATATATGATATTTAAGAAATAAATATTATTCTATTAGTATAATATATCATCTTCCATCTTATTCTTCCATTAAATGGAAAATGATAACGTCACTCATGTGTTTGTGTGGACTACCACCTCAATGAAGTGATACAATTCATTATTCTATTACAACAATCCATTGATAATTCTAAAATTGAATATATTGAATAAAAATATTATTCATTAAATTATTATCATTATAGATATGAATAAAGTATTTCATGATACCATTAACAACATACATTATACTAAAGTAATTTTCGATAAATTGGATGAACAACCTTAAAGTGGTCAATGTAAGCAAGAACTATTCAATAAATTGATTGAAAATAATTATAAAAAGAGCCAGTTTTTTTTAATATAAAGGAAAAATGTTATTAATAAAGTATTTAATAAATTCTAATTCAATATATATTAGGTTCAAACATGAATTACTAAGAAGATACCTAAGGTAAGGGTAATTTCATCTCATTCCCACTTCAATGAGACATGTTTTACATTATAAAATTAATTTATTTTACATGGTGTATATAATAAATTAATTAAAACATTATATCATGAATTCATATTTATTCATGTTATTGATTTTTTTTAATTCAATTTTCCTCTTTAAGAGGTTTTTATATAAAAGTTATCAAATTAATAATGGATTTTTATTATGATATCATTTTATTTTGGGAATTATTATTCTTATATTCCCATTTAGAAAATTATATGATCCAAATAATTTAAACCCCATAAATTTCCTAATCAACTGGTTATTTTGTGGTTTACTTTTTTATTTTCTATTTCTTCACTTATTTGATCAAGAATCAATAAGTATGTTACTTGTAAGGGGATTTCTTTTAAAAATATTGTTTGATGTTTTTCTTACAACTCTTTTTATTCTATGTCCATATTTTATTTAAAATGAAATATTTGTTTATTATTTTATAAATATTTATTAAATCTATTTTCATCCGTGTTTTAATTTTTATAAGAAGGTTTAAGAGGAATATTCTTATCATTTTCTAAACAAAGTCCTTTTTTCCAAATGTGTGAAAAAAATATCTGTTTTAACACACACTGCACAAATAACTTTTTCTACCATCATGACTACTTCTTTTATTTGAATACTATTTTAAAAATTTACATTTTTTGTTTTTAAATAAAATATTTTCCTCAATATTTTTAAATTTTTTTATTAAAAATTATATCAACATAAATTTGTTTTATTTTATTTAAGGAATTATTTTTTTGAAAAGTAATGTTTTACTCTGTTATTACATGAAGTTAATAGGAAATTATTTTTAATTAATTGCGTCTATTTTCCTTTATAAATTATTTTTTACTAAAGAAATAAATTTATGATGAATCAATGACCATATATCATCCTTTAATGGTAAATAATTTTAATTTATTTTGAGATCATTCAGTTTCTTGTGATTATATTCGCTATTATCATCCATTATTAATTAGACATTGTTTTTCTACTTCAAGTCCATATTTTTAATATCATGGATAAATTTAGAATCATTTCTATTAATTTTATGATGTTTCAACTATATTTTATTTATATACACAGTGTTAGTTGAAGGAATCTTATTATGTATGTTATTTTTGTTTACTGGGAAAATATTGAAGTTCATTATTATTGATTCAATATAGATAATTGTTGACTTATAAAGAATTTTAATAATTAATTTCATCAATCATTAAAAAATTAAGAATGAATATGATGTTCAAATAATAGGTGGGGCTTAGTGATAGATATCCCCTCGATGCATCAATAAGTCTCATAATGAAAAACAACAAGTATGCCATATTAGATGGGTATTTTGTTTGAAACTACCCATTTATTATGAATGATTTATTGGTTTAGTAGTATTTATATTAACAATCACGATAATTGGGAATTATGCTTGATAGAATGTTAAAATTTTTCCATATTTATGCATATCCTTTATTAAAAATTTAATTTTCATTATCCATGTGATTGCCATATTGATATTCTCTTGGGATGTTCATTTAACTAAATTTTCTGATTGAATTGAATGTTTTTTTATTATCCACTCCACCATATGGATTATTCCTTATTTACTTATGATTGATTTTTACAAAATAACTCTTACTAAGCATCAAAAATCACCCTTTTTTCCTTACACATGATATGAATACAGTTATTATGAATGATTTTAAGGATTCAAATTTTTTTATTATGTTATGATTTTATATTTTCAATGTAATATGGGAATTAGAAAAGTATACAGTTTTCAAATAATTCTAAACTAATCGATCCTGAATGGTTAAATCCATTATATCTTATACCAATGTAAAAAATTAATCACTAACTATAGATTACATGAGTCATGGTGTTATAGTTTGTGTCATATAAAGTTTAGTACGAACCATGGGAACTAAATTATAAATGAACATGGCTAACATGATACTTATGATAATATCACAGGGTATTTGAGAAATGCTAACATTTTAGGGTTTTTTATTTTATGGTTAAATATTCATGATGATTATGAGATAACGTTGTATGTAACATTGTTTAGAAAAGGATCCTAGTAGAAGAAAGGTAATTTAAACCTATAGTTTGTCAAGGGGTTTCTTTGAGGAGAAATCTAATATATCCATTGTTGGAACTGATTAGATCATGGCCTTATTATGGTATTTGACTCAGATTTTGATGAATAACCTTTCACATATAGAGCAATATATTATTCCTCAACACAATTCAGCTATGCCTGATTACTTTGTCTAAAAAAAGTATCTATATTTTGACGGAACTGCATATCCATTAATATATAAAAATGGTATAATACCCTATAAAAGACATTTCATAACTTGGAAAGTCATGAAATAGAGAAATTTATTCAGGCATTCTATTATCTAAAGGGAGATACTGATAAATTATATTTATTGATCCATAACAATAAATAGGTCAATAAAAAAGAAAATATGGAATGGATTACATTTAAGGTGATATTATTTAAGAAATAATTTCCTCTAGAATAGTGTAACAACCTAAGATTTTAATATATAAATACCTTTAAGCAAGTTAACGTATTCAATAGCTTATTCCACATGCAAAATCAAACTAAAAAAACCACTATATATTTAGACCATTAAAACCTAACTATTTTATTAGTGGAAATGAATATAAGTAACCACTTTGGTAAATATTTTTAAAATGAAAATAAAGGATATTATTAATATAAATGAAATTCAATTGGTATATATAAAATGACTAATACTATCATTTTATTCAAAGAAACATATTTTTCTAAATATTTCCCTTCTATGGGATGTGAATTTATATTTCAAGAAAATTATGAGTAATGATGATAAAATATATTTTATTTGAATAATTGGGTAATAATAATTTAATTAGTAAATAATAGGAAATATAGTGAGTTATTAATATTCTAAAATGGCTATTTTCATAGATTCATTTATTTTATCTAACCTTTTTATTTAAAAGTTAAATTTATAAAATTCATAATTTACTTTTTAAAAAATGAAATTTATTTTTGGAGTCATCATAGTATTATTTTCTTAATAGAAATTTTTTGGATTTCATTAAAAGGAATTATTTTCTTACCTAAATAGTAAAAAAATACTATTTTTATAAATAACATGACTTTTATGACATTATTATTATATAAGTATGAATTAGAAATTAATGAAACATTTACATAAGAAAAAATAATTATTTATATGTAAATTTATAACTTTATAAATGTGTTGGTTTTTCTTTAAAAACCCATATTTAAAATTTTAGAATATAAGTAATATTTTCTCAAAAATTGTATTCAATACTTATAAATTTTTATAATAAAATAAATTTATATCACTTTTTTAAATAGAATAAAATGAAATATATTTAATGTTTTTAACAATTATTTCCAAATTATATAATAATGATATTTTTTTAGGCGTAAAAGATAAATCACTTAGGTCAAAACTAGATTCTATTATGAAAACCAAAATGGTAAAAATGTGTAATCCAAGAGTTAAGGGGGGAAATGTTTTAAAAATGTTTTTAATGAGGTGTTTGAGGTTTGGATAGTCCTTATCTCTTCTAACAAAAATTATTTATAAATTTTTTATCCTATTTCCTTAAGAGTTGCTTCCCATTATTGAATTTTTTTTTTGAGTAATTACAAAAATGACATCAATTTTTAGTTATAAAAGGGTCACTCCAATCCTCAAATCATATCACAAAAAAACCAAAAAATTCATCTAAAAATCAGTCCAAACCTATCCTAAACACTTATAAACACCTTTATGAGTTTTTAGTCTTCTCAAAAAGGCAATCCATTAAAGTTTTGACCCCTTCGCAAATGAGATAATAAAAGTAGTGAGGTATAGATTTATAACCACTCAACCCTATTTTCAATTTCATTATCAGATTTCTGACTGCCTAAAATTTCATTTTACCATATTAAAATGATTATACAAGTATCAGTATTATAGTTTTATGCTATTATTTTGGTGGTACAATCATTAACTACCCTCCCCTTTTCTATTAATAAAAACGAATACATGACAATGTGTTTTTTCTTAACCACCTTATAAGTATGATATTAATATTGAATAAAATATATAATTATGATATTTATGAAATATTTTAGACTATGAAATGATCAACCATTTTAATCATTTTCCTCATTCTATGGAAAACATAATCATTATTTATTCGTATGTGTATACCATTGCCTCTATAGAACAATGTATTCTATTTTTTATTACCTCCTTTAATGGATGGATTTATGGATGTTTTTTAAGGATAAATATGATTTATGATATCATTAAGGTTCTTATATGGAATATTAGAGAAATTATTAAATATATGATAAATAAATGATCATTGTTAATTTAATAATTTGAAGTGAGAATACTAAGAAGAAAAAGATATCTTCTTCCCTTTAAAAAAGAGAATTTCCAAGTTTAGCCTTTTCGAACCCTCCACACTAAAAAACCCAAATCCTCATGAAAGGAAAACTCTTATAAGGGACCATCTAGTAGGGATATGATGACAACTAAGATGATAGAGTGTCCCCGAGGTTTATGACCTGATTGGTGATGGTTTGACATACTAATCCATCAACAGAGTTGGTTCGTGCCACACACCCACCCGGTCGGGGACTGAGTGACCAAGAAACACAGGTGGATCCCAGGAGAGAGGCTTTCACAAAAATTAAACTCCCAATATTCAAACCCTAACCTCAAAAATAATTATCAATTTAGGTCACTCACCTTTACCACCACACCACCACCAAAGTGGCAAGAAAAAATTTCTTCTTTCTAAGCAAACAATTTATTTAATAAATATTCTCATTATAATTATTTAAAATTATGATATATCACACTAATAATAACCAATTAATATCATTATGGTTCTTTTATAATGATATTAAAACGAAATGACATTATAATGACCCAATAATCATGGTAGGTTCATGTTTGGATTGGTTTAACCACATACTTCAATAATACAATGAATTTATATCATGGATGACTATGAGAACTTATTTAATAATTTAATATGATATAACTATGTAAATTATTTTCTATTTTTTATTACATTTAGGTTATATAACTATTATTTCAATTAATTAAGAAACCACCATTAATTCATTAGAAAATACTGAAACATGCTTATCACTGATTTTAACCTCATGGACCGTAACCTAAAATACCTTGAAATGATAATATAGATTTAAAAAATATCTTGGAAAATATATCCCAATAACTTATATTATATAATAATTATGTAATTTGGGAAAATAAAATATACCCACACCACTTATATAAAACTATTTCAAATTGATAATGATTACTTACACATAGTGTTGAAAATAAGAAATTTAAAACTTTATAACACACACACACACATATAGAATGATTATAAATTAAGAGAATAAATGGTTTTAGTTATTAATAATGTTAAAGGGTATTAATTTAATGAAATTAATTTAATTATTCATGAAATTTATTTCAAATTAAGAATGATTCCGGACCATGGTAAGGGTTTTCAACTCAAATTCAACTCTTTGAGACAGTTTGGTATTATGCACATAATTTAATTTATGTGGTTTATATACTTCCTGTTTGAGATATCAAATAATGAATTATGTTTTAATCATGGTATATAAATTTCAATTATATTCTCTGTCTTTATGCGGTCTCAATTCCGATTCATTAAGACATATTACATGTTATATACCATGTTTACCTTTAAATGGTTCATTAAATACCACTAGATTTATATTTATCATATATTTTTTATTCATGGGAAATACTAATAAAGACAATTTCCTTTTAATT
Source organism: Viscum album (assembly GCA_963277665.1). Taxonomy (NCBI): domain Eukaryota; kingdom Viridiplantae; phylum Streptophyta; class Magnoliopsida; order Santalales; family Viscaceae; genus Viscum; species Viscum album. Next base: position 1,037,861,853 of record OY728126.1, read on the forward strand.
AAATGAATTTTAATCAATTTTTACCCTAGGTGTAAGGCTTCTGGATAACTCAATTTTCATTCATTTAGGTATGATCCTTTATCTTGTACTTATTTAATATAAGTTTGGTACAAAATATCATTTGATTATATTATTTGTAATTTTATTTATTGTTATTTATAACACATAAAACCTTATTTGTAAATATTTCATACTTGAAGGAGTATGTTTCCCATAAGTGATATTGATAAATCATGTATCCTTTATTTGAGATATATTATTGCACAATGTACTTATTTCTTTCATGCTTGGGTTCTTCCTCAATAATATTTTATCATATAGAAATTTTCATACCAATATGAGGAAAGTAGATATTTTTATATAAATTAATTCTTTTTTATTCCTCTTATAATATTATTTTTTGTAAAAAATCATTTTTAAAATAATAAAAAGGGATTTTCATTTCACTTTCCATTATTTTGTCTTACTCTCCTCATTTCTCCAAGGTAAAATTCATTTATTTTCAAGGATTATTTATTATATATTATTTTTAAAATTAAATGTTTTAAAAAGTCTCATGCCACCATTTCAAAGTTTACCTTTTATAGTGGCATGTAAATTTTTATTTTTCATCAAAGGTAAAAATGTTTTCTAAAATCCCTTTTAAGTTTTTTTCTTCTATTTACATTTATAATTTTCAAAAGGTTTTACCATAATCGTGTTTATTTTTTATGATTTATCATTTTATATATATTTAATAATTTGAGTGATTGGACTCATGGAATCAAAAAATTATATTCTTGATCCCTTCTTTTATGATACTGTTCAAAGTATTTATTTTTAAGAGGGTGTTTTTCATTATTGTAAACACACTTATATATTTTCTTTGTTGCAATAAAGGTATTATTATTTTTGAACCATCCAACTTCTTCCTCAAGATGGATTATTATCTTGTTATTATAACTTTAACTTAGCTTTATAACTATACTCCATATGTTTTTAGTTTGAGGGATGAATATATTGAATGTTATACCATTTATTGATTAATAAACTATTGAAAATACCTTTATTTCTTTATTTTGATATGGATTTTTATTTATTAATGAGGCATGTGTACTCTGTATTGTTTAGCTATCAATATTTTTTCTTCTAATGGGTTATGATAATGTTATTCATTTTATCGAAAAGGTTAAAAATATTTATGTTCCACATATTATTAATCCAATATAGTTTATTGTTGTTAAATTAACTATGTATTATTTAACCACCCACTTCCTTTATTTGAATGAGTTATGATAATTAAATCCCATTTATTTACATGTAGAAAAGTATATACATTATTTATGAATATTTAATGCTATCATAGTTTGATTATGTATTGAAATTACATTTTTTTCATTATATGGATAAAAATGTTTTTATTCTGTCAGTGGTTCCTTAGAAAATAGTAGGAAATGTCTTAGTGAAACTTAGAGTGAATTAATTAGAATTAAACAAGTGACGAGTGGGTCATAACATTATATAACTCCTCAATGCATCGAATTGTCTCGTGAGAAAAAATATCTTGGGTTTTGGTGTATACCTCTTCCCATATCAGTATATTGTCCTTGAAATTGATAACACATTTTTGATGTCCGAAAATATGAATTACATCGGTATATGATCAATAACTATTATTATTCATATTTTAATTTATTTTCATTTATATAGAATACACTCAGTGTTTGTTGATTATGAAATTATTCTAATTATTTATTTCTGAAATATTATGTATACCATGCCTATGTTTTTTGAATCTTTAGTTATATATTTTACTTACAGAGTACATTTGAGATCAACCATTATTAAGTTTTAAATTCCCTTAGTTATGAATAGAAGTAGTACACATGATATTCCTAAATATATAGCCTATTTAGATAGTATTTTGATATTTTGAAGACTTATTATGAATTAAGTAGTTTCTTATATAGTGAAAAAATGTCTAATAATTGAGAATGAACATTGGATCCAATAATTTATGTTTTGTCCTAATTATCTAAATTTATAATCCAAAACTATCTTTGGAATGTATGAAATGAAATATTTTCTTTAATTCATTCAATTATGGGATAGTTATGTCAGGGAATTTTTAGTTGGTATTGAAGCTAGTATGTAAAGTATGTGTTTACATAACTAGATTTGGGAGTGTGGGTATGAGGTAACCCAATTGGTATCATAGTAGGGTTTAGAGATATTTGGATATTATAATGTCTTATGAAGATAATTTAAGGGTTGAATATTCAAGTTAAATAACAATTCCAAATGTATAAATAATAATTTTGTATTGTGTATGACCTAATTTTTAGGTAATAATGAAAATTTCATGTAGTTTTTAAAATAAGTTAACTTTAGTGAAAACCCTAGGGATAAATTTATGTGAGGATTGTAAGTATAGGATAACATCTCGAAGTTTTTAGTAATATATATATTGTATGGTTATCTTAGAAATAATATAACTGTATAGATACAAGAATTGGATGAATGCACTAACACAGATATACTTAGGGGCAATAACTCGAAAAGTTTATATTAGGTACTAACTTGATCCTTACATGGTTCATCACAAAGAGGCTCAACTACACACATAGTTTAAACCTCATGGGGATATGATGTATTTAATTAAAATTATCATTAGAAACCATTATTAGGTATTTGAATATGTATAGGTCAGATAACCTAATAGGAAAGTGACTAAAGATAAAAACAATTGAAACATAATGATTTATAAGATAAGGTTAAAATTAATTGATATGTTCTTTCATGGATAAAATCTAAGTTGGATTTTGAGAGAATATTTTTCATTGATTTTTGGGTTTAGAATACTTTAAGAAAATTTATGGTAATTTGAGATCTCTATTTTTAGGATTAGGATAAGAATCCTGAGAGGACCCAAATCAAAGTAATATAGGTTAAACCAAAAATGAATATATGTTAAACTGAGAGTGATGTATGTCATGTCAAGTCTAATACAAGTTTATTTGTAAGAACTATTGGATAACATTATAATTTTATAATGAAATACATTTTGAGGTTAAATATTCAAATGTTTATTTATAAAAATTTTCTTTTAAAAAATTTCAATTAAGTTATCTATTTTGGTTTTAATAATGATTAAATCTCAAAGAATCCAAGTTAACAATAGATTCCATGAAAAAATAATAAATTTTATTAAAGATAAACCTAATAAGATAAGATATAGAGTGAGAAACATTGTGATTATGTCAAAAAAACTATCAAAAAATATTATTAACAACATGGAGATAGCCTAAGTACCAATGACACCAAAGAAGAGAAAGAGTATCAAGAAAGATTTGGTGACAAAGATGATGAAGGAAAGAATATTCAATTTCATAAATGTAAAAAATATGGGAAGAATCATGAGTGATGTTTACTTAATGGGATGGGTAATTTATATAAATATTGAGATAAAGGTCATATGATTCACAACTATAAGGTAAAAAGATTATCTATGAAAATCCATTGCTTGAATTGCAAGGTAGTTGGGTAGTATGCAACCTAATGGACTAATCAAATGGACAAAAAGGTAATTTTTTTCCAAAAAAACATAGATCATAGAAAATAATACGAAACTACTACTAATGTAGCTGATAGTGAGTTCTCACTTTGGATTTTCTAGTGTCGTATGTCATGTTATATTTCCACTACTACTGGATGTTGTGTCATAAATAAAAACCCATAGTGGTATGATTATAATAGAAATCATTTTCAAGGTTTTTGGGAAGTTATTTCTTCTGGATTTGGATATTTATATCATAGTATAATTCTATGTGAAATAAGGAATGGGTTAGTGTAACACCCCAGGTAAATAAAGAGTATGAAATTTTCACATTTATCCATATTTTTGAATAAAATATTAATATGACTTTAAAGGGGACGCTATGCCCGATGGCATACCCAACATGCAACAACGAGTTTCTTGGGAATCTTACGTTGCACTCTAATAATAAAATAATATTTTTTTAAATAGTAGTTAACGCCTAACCGTTGTAATGGCGGGAATGAACAGAACTAACTACAAAATTATTATATATGATTTTCAAATATTTTTAATTTTTACAATAAATGTTAGAGGATTAAAAATGCAATTGAATCCAATTTTAAGCGTAAATATTCTAATATTCTTTAAAAGGTCGATTAACTGCCCTTTGATGGAGAACCTCTTTTAAATACACTTTTTTGACAATTTTATGTGTTATATTTGGCAAAATAAAATTCTTCTTTAGAATCGGGACATCAAAATTTACTTTGTGTAATTTTTTGGTATTTTTCCGAAAAAGTTCAATTTTTAATGAATAGTGAAAAATGTTGTATTTTAATTCAAAACCTCTTTTAATATAATTTATTTATATTATTAGATTATCTTTTGAATTGGTTTTAAAGTGAAATTAAAATATATTTTTACCATTTAATCCAATAGTGGTCATTGGAATTAATTTCACTTTGAAATCAGACTTAAACTAGTGTCAATCTTTTGATACATTTTGTTTCATAAAAACACGCTATTTGTTTTGACAACATGAATTATTTATGAAATTAATTAATGAAAATTATATGTTTTGAATTTTGTAAAATAGACATCATTTTTGAATTCGGAATATCAAATATATCTTAGGGTGAACTTTTGGTAATTTTCTAAAAAACTCAAATTTTTGATGAATAGTGAAACCACTAAGTGGTACTTATAAAAACTGATTTTTCCGTTTAAATGAAATTTTTCCATCTTTTTATTTTGAATTTCAAAAATCCAACATATATGGTTGTCATTAATAAGTAAAATGTGGTTCAATGGGATTAAAATAATTTTTTGGTGAATAGTAACTTATTAAGTTTTTAATCGCGATTAGAGGTAATTAGTGTAGTTTAAGGTAAGAATAATGTTTTAATAAAATGAAATGACCTAGAAACATGTACTACCCTCATTTTATGTGTCATGTCAGACCAATACAATCCATGGGTCAACTTGGGGACCCCATGGAGCAACTTTGGTTGGAAAATGACATAAATATCTTTTTATTTAATGTTAAAGTAAAAATGACACAAACATGAGATGTTTTACTAAAACAATTTTTACATGGGGTTATACAAGTCAGATGTTTTACTATAAATAATCAATGGAAAAATAAAAAAATTTCCTACATCATATTATTTTTTTTATAATTTTTAGACATTAATTAAATTAAATTATCTATGACATCATGATGATGCAGTGATGACCTCATTATTTAACGATTTAAATAAAATGGAAAGATAATGTAAAATATAAGACCTAAACATGTACAAAACCTATTGGATGGGTGGATTTCGAACCCTTATCACCTTATACCCGAAACACATCAATGTGAGACCATTAAAATCCGAAACGCATTTGAAAATAAAGTTACATTTTATACCTTTCCAAGAGTGCCCCTCCTCTCCTCTTATAAAAGGACCCCACCTATAACTCCTTACCCATACTTCCAAAGACTTTGGCTCGGCCAACCCCTGCCCATTTTGTTTCTCCACATCTCTCTCTAACTCCTTGAATCCTCACTTTGGGTATAATTCTTCCCAAGGAAGCCTTTGAGCTCAAACCAAAGGGAGTTACCCGATTTTAAGGTAATGTCTTCACTTGTGTCCTTTTGTTTTATTTTGCTTCTCCAACCCCCTAAACTCTTTTTATTCATTTCTTTTGTAACAAATCCAGTATCTTAAATATACTAGGATGTTTTTAAAATACGTATTCGAGCATCACTTACACACACCTTCGTCTAATGGTTAAATAACATACTATTTCTGTGGTTGGCGATTTTTTGCCTCACGAAACGATGATTGTTCAATATTATTTTAACACCTTTAAAGGTGGCCATTATGATGTCACTGTATTTTATATATGATATATATGGTATTTTATGTTTACTATATGATTCTTTATTTTATATTTAAACCATACCTTTATTCTTTTCATGTTGTGTAAATTCGATAAATTTATATGAGGAAGTGCGGACTACCGCCCCCTCAAGTGATGTGACTCGTACATGAAACACATGGAATGTATAAAGAATGAAATTAATTACCATATGAGACCTATATTACATATATATTATACTGTAATTATAATATATATATATATATATCATTTATTTTAAATTCCATTAATATGAAAAAGAAAAAAATGAAAATAGCGCTCATGCGTACGTACGGCCTACCGTCTCCATGAACGGTGCTTTTCATTTTTTGTCTCCAAATGATATGGAATAGTATAAAATGAATATGTAATGGATATATATGATATTTTAATCATTAATACTATTCTGGAAATTATTTACTTATAACTACACGGACAATCATTTTTCAAACAAGTTCATTTTTGACTCATGTACCAAACGTCGGCAAAAACGTCTGATATGAACTAACATTATTAAAAAATTATTATAACATTATAATATGTGATATGAACTGAATAATAATATTTAAAGGAGGTCCTTAGGCAATTATAAATTGACCAAAGTTTATTATTCAGGAATATAAAGAAACGAACAAGACAAGTTGGACTTGAGGTAAGGGATCCTACTCCCCTCTTTCTTTTTAAGTACACTCTTTTATGTCATTCCTTTTAAAGCTCATATTTCTTGTTATTGGGATGTTATTTTATATTACTCTTACTGTAATTTTTATGTTCATATTATGAGAGACCCTATTCTCTCTCATCAATCCATTTTGGAAGTTTTGAGTGGCGCCGTTAGGCTGCCGAATTTTCGTAAGAGATCTAACCTCTCTCTTTATTTTTAAGTACTCTCCTTTATGTCACTTATTTTAAGCTCCTATTGGTTATGATGGGGGATGCTATTTTATATTCCTCTTGCTGTAAATTTTATTTTAATATGATTAGAGACCCTATTTGATCTCATCAATCCATTTTTGGAAGTTTTAAGTGGCGCCGTTAGGCTGCCGAGTTTTCGTAAGGGATTTTTCATCTCAATTTTATTCCCGTGAGATTTATGCTACATTTGTCACAATTTCCTTTGAGTGGTGTATGTACTGACCATTATTTTACTCATTGTGTAATATACTTTCATTTATGATTATTTACATCAATGTTTTATTGTCCTTCTTTCATGGGGCGTATGTTTCGAAAGATACCCATGTAGGTAAGGGAACCTTTCACCCTGCTCTTTTTAAAAAGACTTCTTTTATTATGTCTTTTAATTCACATAACATTATGTTGGGATATGTTCTTCTATATCCTTAGTGAGTTAAATTTTATTACCAAGTTATGAGATACCATTTTTATCTCTCATCAACTCATTTTCTGAATTTTGTAGTGACGCTGTTAGGCTGTCAAATTTTTGCAAGGGAACTTCTTATCCCAATTTTGATTATTTGGGATAAGCTTGTACTACTTGAATATGTCGTTCTATGAATATGTGTGAATAACCTCTGATTTTTTTACACTTAATATCTACTTATATTTGGTGTATTAGTTTGTCACACATAATTATGTAATTGATTTATCCTTAATCCAAGGATACAGTCTTTGTATGGGGCTTCGTCTCAATCTCCTTTCAATGAGGCATATTTTGTTTTATACACAACCTTCTTTTATATGGTGTATAAACCCCTTTGACTTTTACGTTTATCCGAAAGGAATCTTTTTTTATAAAAAATGTTTTACTAAACGACAAAAGGGAATTTTTTTGTCGTACATATGTGGCGACAACGACTTCTCCGCCGCTGTGACCATTATTTGAGTTTCGGCTTCCTCTACAAGACATACCTTTTTTAAAGGAAAAAATAAATACCATGTTTTACTTTTCCTTTATTTTTGTATTAAAAATGGTCTTCATAATGTCTTTATATCAATGTGTTGTATTGATATCTTGTGATTGAAAAGTGGAAATGTTATGTTTCCTTTATGCATGTTTTATGTGATACGATTATGTTATGGTTCTTGGGAATTATTATGAAGACGGGTGGTTCTATGATAAACTAAGGGCGGGTGAGCCCGATATAGCTCTCCAATGCATTGGGTAATGCGAATGAGTGAAACGTTAAGGTTTCTCTGAAGAGATTTAGGGAATATATTGTGGTGGGTAATCCAAACGTAACCAAGAGGGTTACTACCTACGTAAGAATGTTATGAATGCCTCAAGTTACCTTTTATGTCTTATGATTTCTATGATTTATTCATGATTTTATAATGTATGTTAAAGTGCTTAGGTTTTATGGGTAAAGTATGATTTCATTCTTATGTATACATGTACTCATGTTTCCTTTCCATATTTTTATATCCCTTTTTATGCTCATCCCAAGTTTTTGAAATGTTTTTCACAGGTCAAGGGAAGGGTACATGAAATGATGATAGTGTCAAGGAAGTGTCAAGAAAGAATACATGTTTTATTTTAAATATGTTTCCGTTGATGGGAAAAATGAATACTATATTTTATGTAACCACTTTGTTTAAATGTGGGTTGTAATGAAAGTTTTATGATCTAATTCTCTAAAACTCTAAACTTGAAAAGATCCTCAATGTGTAATATTGTAATAACTCAAGATTAAGTAAGGTTTAAGGCTGGGGCCTTATAGTTGGTATCAGAGGTCGGTTTAGATAACTTTAGAGGTTAGGGTATTCTTTAAGCATAAGTGACATTACCATAATGGTTAGGATTTCATAAAGAGTCATAGTTTTTAGATAAATTGAATGAGTAAGTATATCTTCCTCATTAGTACATGATGGTTTTGTTGATATACTCACACTGAAATTTCTGTTTTTAGTGAATGGATGGATCTAGCAGGCACCAAAGTGACAATAGGTTTGAAGGAAATTGTGGTGGTTCTCTGATTAAGAGACTGGATGAAATGGGGGATTCAAGGAGGAAACTCATGGTTGTTCTAAACCAACTATCAAGGAGTCATGATCAACCACTTGAACCTTGGTATGTTCTGTAATGCATCATGTACAAGATGACCAATCGACGTGGAAGTTCAGGTAATAATTATAAAGGTAACCATTAGGGTTTATATGATCCTTACTTTTGAGGTAATTATGGGTTATTATATGTTATGATGGAAAATGAAAGGCATGAGATAAACATGAGGTTAAAATATGTTATGATCATTTTTGAAGATTTTATCTCGTTTTGGGGAATGTTTTATGAATTATATAGTTTTGGAAAAAGGACAACATGCAGACCATGTGACAACTCGTCGCGTCGGACAAAGCTGTGAGAATCGAACCCACAATCGAAGTGTGACTGGTATTTATCGCCTACCACTAGACTACGTGAATTCCCTGGTTAGTTTGACAAATTCTTTTTATTTAGATGATTTTTGGAATCAAGAGTATGTTTATTTTGGGTTATCTATGGAAATGATTAACCTATCATCGAGGATATGTGATTAGGTTAATTACATTTCAATATGAGAATTTAAGAGAAACTGATGTTATTTGGAGATAAAAGTTAATTTGTACCTTGGAAGACTTTGTGATTAAATCCTTCAAATATTTGGGTTTCAATCTTAGTTTGGTTTACTTTGAATAATTTTATGGACAAATTGTTTATCAAATGGTCCTCGTTGAACTTTGGGTTTTGTTGGACAAATTTTGGAGATTAAGAATAGATTTTCTTTTTATAAAGGGTTATCCTTTTATGGAATATCTGACCTTGTACTAACCTTTTTGGTTTTGGTTTTGGTTAAAGTATAAAGATATGGGAAGTATATAGTTCTCTTTTGTGGATTAGGTGATTCTCTGGAAGATTGATTATAGTACTCTTAATGTGAACAAGTCTTCCTAAATACTTGTCTTTTGGAGAAAATATGAGTTTGTGTAAGGAATCTAATAAAAGTTGAAAGTCAACATGATAAGTGATTATGTTTCCTTATGAATAAATTCCTCAATAAAAAGTAACTTAAAACAAAAATGTTGTCTATTAAATTTTCCTACTGGGGAATCAAATACCGTTTAACCCATCACAAGTTTGTGATTTTCTTATGGTTAACTTTCTCCTAGACATGTTTACTATCACTCTCCATCAGAACATGACCCTTTGTTTTTTCCCTCCATGTCCATATTTTCATACTTGGAATCCTAGTATGGGATAACTCGGGTGACCTCTATACTTCTGTTTCTTTTTTTTAAAGTGATGGTTTTACCGACTCTTGTTCCGATGTGGGACTTTCAAGGATGGTTCCAAGACCAATTTTAAAATTGAGAGGATGCAATTCCCAAAAGGGGGGAAGGATGTAACACCCCAGGTAAATAAAGAGTTTGAAATTTTCACATTTATCCATATTTGTGAATAAAATATTAATATGACTTTAAAGGGGACGCTATGCCCGATGGCGTACCCAACACGCAACAACGAGTTTCTTGGGAATCTTACGTTGCACTCTAATAATAAAATAATATTATTTTAAATAGTAGTTAACGCCTAGCCATTGTAGTGGCAGGAATGATCATAACTAACTACAAAATGATTATATATGTTTGTCAAATATTTTTACTTTTTACAATAAATGTTAGAGGATTAAAAATGCAAATGAATCTAATTTTAAGCGTAAACATTCTAATATTCTTTAAAAGGTAAATTAACCGCCTTTTAATGGCGAACCTCTTTTAAATCCAATTTTTGACAATTTTATGTGTTATATTTGACAAAATAAAATTCTTCTTTAGAATCGGGACATCAAAATTTACTTTGTGTAAATTTTTGATATTTTTCCGAAAAAGTTCAATTTTTAATGAATAGTGAAAAATGTTGTATTTTAATTCAAAACCTCTTTTAATATAATTTATTTATATGATTAGATTATCTTCTAAATTGGTTTTAAAGTGAAATTAAAATATATTTTTACCATTTAATCCAATAGTGGTCGTTGGAATTAATTTCACTTTGAAATCGGACTTAAACTAGTGTCAATCTTTGGATACATTTTGTTTCATAAAAACACGCTATTTGTTTTGACAGCAGGAATAAATTATTAAATTAATTAATGAAACTTATATGTTTTGAATTTTGTAAAATAGACATCATTTTTGAATTCGGAATATCAAATATAGGTTAGGGTGAACTTTTGGTAATTTTCTGAAAAACTTCAATTTTTGATGAATAGTGAAACCACTAAGTGGTACTTATAAAAACTGATTTTTCCGTTTAAATGAAATTTTTCCATCTTTGTGTTTTGAATTTCAAAAATCCGACATACATGGTTGTCATTAAGAAGTAAAATGTGGTTCAATGGGATTAAAATAATTTTTTGGTGAATAGTAACTTATTAAGTTTTTAATCGCGATTAGAGGTAATTAGTGTAGTTTAAGGTAAGAATAATGTTTTAATAAAATGAAATGACCTATAAACATGTCCTACCCTCATTGGATGTGTCATGGACGACCAAGAAAATCCATGGGTCAACTTGGGGACCCCATGGAGCCACTTTGGTTGGAAAATGACATAAATATCTTTTTATTTAATGTTAAAGTAAAAAATGAAACAAACATGAGATGTTTTACTAAAAAAAATTTGCATGGGGTTATACAAGTCACATATTTTACTATAAATAATCAATGTAAAGATAAAAATATTTCCTACATCATAGTATTTTTTTTATAATTTTTAGACATTAACTAAATTAAATTATCTATGACATCATGATGATGCAGTGATGACCTCATTATTTAACGATTTAAATAAAATGGAAAGATAATGTAAAATATAAGACCTACACATTTCCAAAACCTATTTTATGGGTTGATTTCGAACCCTTATCACATTATACCCAAAACACATCAATGTGGGACCATTAAAATCCGAAACGCATTTGAAAATAAAGTTACATTTTATACCTTTCCAAGAGTGCCCCTCCTCTCCTCTTATAAAAGGCCCCCACCTATAACTCCTTACCCACACTTCCAAATACTTTGTCTCGGCCAACCCCTGCCCATTTTGTCTCTCCACATACCTCTCTAACTCCTTTAAGCCTCACTTTGGGCAGAATTCTTCCCAAAGAAGCCTTTGAGCTCAAACCAAAGGGAGTTACCCAATTTTAAGGTAACGTCTTCACTTGTGTCCTTTTGATTTATTTTGCTTCTCCAACCCCCTAAACTATTTTTATTCATTTCTTTTGTAACAACTACAGTATCTTCAATATACTAGGATGTTGGTATTAAATAATTATTCGAGCTACACTTATACACACCTTCTTCTAATGGTTAAAGAACATACTGTTTCTGTGGTTGGCGATTTTCTGCCTCACGAAATGATGATTGTTCAATATTCTTTTAACACCTTTAAAGGTGGCCATTATGATGTAACTGTATTCTATATATGATATATATGGTATTTATGTTTACTATATGATTCTGTATTTTATATTTAAACCATACCTTTATTCTTTTAATGTTGTGTAAATGCGATAATTTCATATGAGGAAGTGCTGACTACCGCCCCCTCAAGTGATGTGACTCGTACATGCAATACATGGAATGTATAAAGAATGAAATTAATGAACATATGAGACCTATATAACATATATATTATACTGTAATTATAATATATATATATATCATTTATTTTTAATTCCATTTATATGAAAAAGAAAAAAAATGAAAGTAGCGTTCATGCGTACGTACGGCCTACCGTCTCCATGAACGGTGATTTTCGTTTTTTATCTCCAAATGATATGGAATAGTATAAAATGAATATGTACTGGATATATATAATATTTTAATCATTACTACTATTCTGGAAATTATTTACTTATAACTACATGGACAATCATTTTTCAAACAAGTTCATTTTTGACTCATGTACCAAATATCGGCAAAAACGTCTGATATGAATTAACATTATTAAACAATTATTATAAAATTATAATATGTGATATGAACCAAATAATAATCTTTAAAGGAGGTACTTAGGAAATTATAAATTTACCAAAGTTTATTATTCAGGAATATAAACAAACGAACAAGACAAGTTGGACTTGAGGTAAGGGATCCTACTCCCCTCTTTCTTTTTAAGTACACTCTTTTATGTCATTTCTTTTAAAGATCATATTTCTTGTTTTGGGATGTTATTTTATATTAATCTTACTGTAATTTTTATGTTCATATGATTAGATACCCTATTCTCTCTCATCAATCCATTTTGGAAGTTTTGAGTGGCGCCATTAGGCTGCCGAATTTTCGTAAGATATCTAACCTCTCTCTTTCTTTTTAAGTACTCTCCTTTATGTCACTTCTTTTAAGATCCTATTTGTTATTATGGGGGATGTTCTTTTATATTCCTCTTTCTGTAAATTTTATGTTAATATGATGAGAGACCCTATTTTATCTCATCAATCCATTTTTGGAAGTTTTAAGTGACGCCGTTAGGCTGCCGAGTTTTCATAAGGGATTTTTCGTCTCACTTTTATTCCCATGAGATTTATGCTACATTTGCAACAATTTACTTTGAGTGGTGTATGTACTGACCATTATTTTACTCATTGTGTAATATACTTTCATTTATGACTATTTACATCAATGTTGTATTGTCTTTCTTTCACGGGGCGTATGTTTCGAAAGATACCCTTGTCGGTAAGGGAACCTTTCACCCTCCTATTTTTAAAAAGACTTATTTTGTTATGTCTTTTAATTCACATAACATTATGTTGGTATATGTTCTTATATATCCTTAGTGATTTAAATTTTATGACCAAGTGATGAGATACCCTTTTTATCTCTCATCAACTCATTTTCTGAATTTTGTAGTGACGCCGTTAGGCTGTCAAATTTTTGCAAGGGAACTTCTTATCCTAATATTGATTATTTGGGATAAGCTTGTACTCCTTGAATATGTCGTTCTATGAATATGTGTTAATAATCTCTGATTGTTTTACACTTAATATCCACTTATATTTGGTGTATTAGTTTGTCACACATAATTATGTAATTGATTTATCCTTAATCCAAGGATACCGTCTTTGTATGGGACTTCGTCTCAATCTCCTTTCATTGAGGTATATTTTGTTTTATACACAACCTTCTTTTATACGGTGTATAAACCCCTTTGACTTTTACATTTATCCAAAAGGAATCTTTTTTTATAAAAAACGTTTTACTAAATGACAAAAGGGAATTTTTTTGTCGTATGTATGCGGTGACAACGACTTCTCCGCTGCCGTGACCATTATTTGAGTTTCGGCTTCCTCTACAAGCCATACCTTTTTTTAAAAGAAAAAATAAATACCATGTCTTACTTTTCCTTTTTTTTTGGTATTAAAAATGGTTTTCATAATGTTTTTATATCAATGTGTTGTATTGATATCTTGTGATTGTAAAGTGGAAATGTTATGTTTCCTTTATGCATGTTTTATGTGATACGATTATGTTATGGTTCTTGGGCATTATTATGAAGACAGGTGGTCCCGTGCTAAACTAAGGGCGGGTGAGCCCGATATAGCTCTCCAATGCATTGGGTAATGCAAAGGAGTGAAACGTTAAGGTTTCTCCGAAGATATTTAGGGAATATACTGTGGTGGGTATTCCAAATGTAACCAAGAGGGTTACTCCCTACGTAAGAATGTTATGAATGCCTCAAGTTACCTTTTATTTCTTATGATTTCTATGATTTATTCATGATTTTATGAGGTATGTTAAGGTACTTATTTTTTATGGGTAAAGTATGATTTCATTCTTATGTATACATGTACTCATGTTTCCTTTCCATATTTTTATATCCCTTACTGAGCTTTTTATGCTCATCCCAAGTTTTTGAATTGTTTTTCACAGGTCAAGGGAAGGGTACATGATATGATGATAGTGTCAAGGTAGTGTCAAGAAAGAATCCACGTTTTATTTTAAATATGTTTCCGTTGATGGGAAAAATGAATACTATCTTTTATGTAACCACTTTGTTTAAATGTGGGATGTAATGCAAGTTTTATGATCTAATTATCTAAAACTCTAAACCTGAAAAGATCCTCATTGTGTAATCTTGTAATAACTCAAGATTAAGTAAGGTTTAAAGCTGGGGCCTTATAGTTGGTATCAGAGGTCGGTTTACATAACTTTAGAGGTTAGGGTATTCTTTAAGCATAAGTTACATTACCATAATGGTTAGGATTTCAGAAAGAGTCATAGTTTTTATATAAAGTGAATGTGTAAGTATATCTTCCTCATTAGTACATGATGGTTTTGTTGATATACTCACATTGACATTTCTGTTTTTAGTGAATGGATGGATCTAGTAGGCACCAAAGTGACAATAGGTTTAAAGGAAACTGTGGTGGTTCTCTGATTAAGAGACTGGATGAAATGGGGGATTCAATGAGGAAACTCGTGGTTGTTCTAAACCAACTGTCAAGGAGTCATGATCAACCACTTGAACCTTGGTATGTTCTGTAATGCATCATGTACAAGATGACCAATCGATGTGGAAGTTCAGGTAATAATTTTAAAGGTAACCATTAGGGTTTATATGATCCTTACTTTTGAGGTAATTATGGGTTATTATATGTTATGATGGAAAATGAAAGGCATGAGATAAACATGAGGTTAAAATATGTTATGATCATTTTTGAAGATTTTATCTCGTTTTGGGGAATGTTTTAATAATTATATAGTTTTGGAAAAAGGACAACACGCAGACCGTGTGACAACCCGTCGCGTCGGACAAAGCTGTGGGAATCGAACCCACAACCAAAGTGCGACTGGTATTTATCGCCTACCACTGGACTATGTTAAGTCCCTGGTTAGTTTGACTAATTCTTTTTAGTTAGATGATTTTTGGAATCAAGAGTAAGTTTATTTTGGGTTATCTATGGAAATGATTAACCTATCATCGAGGATATGTGATTAGGTTAATTACTTTTCAATATGAGAATTTAAGAGCTACTGATGTTATTTGGAGATAAAAGTTAATTTGTACCGTGGAAGACTTTGTGATTAAATCCTTCAAATATTTGGGTTTCAATCTTAGTTTGGTTTACTTTGAAGAATTTTATGGAAAAATTGTTTATCAAATGGTCCTCATTGAACTTTGGGTTTTTTTGGACAAATTTTGGAGATTAAGAATAGATTTTCTTTTTATAAAGGGTTATCCTTTTCTGGATTATCTGACCTTGTAATAACCTTTTTGGTTTTGGTTTTGGTTAAAGTCTAAATATATGGGAAGTATATAGTTCTCTTTTGTGGATTAGGTGATTCTCTGGAAGATTGATTATAGTACTCTTAATGTGAACAAGTCTTCCTAAATACTCGTCTTTTGGAGAAAATATGAGTTTGTGTAAGGAATCTAATAAAAGTTGAAAGTCAACATGATAAGTGATTATGTTTCCTTATTAATAAATTCCTCAATAAAAAGTAACTTAAAACAAAAATGTTGTCTATTAACTTTTCCTACTGGTGAATCGAATACCATTTAACCCATCATAAGTTTGTGATTTTCTTATGGTTAACTTTCTCCTAGACAAGTTTACTATCACTCTCCATCAGAACATAAACCTTTGTTTTTTTCCTCCATGTCCATATTTTCATACTTGGAATCCTAGTATGGGTTAACTCGGGTGACCTCTATACTTCTCTTTCTTTATTTTAAAGTGATTGTTTTACCGACTCTTGTTCCGATGTGGGACTTTCAAAGATGTTTCCAAGCCCAATTTTAAAATTGCGAGGATGCAATTCCCAAAAGGGGGGAAGGATGTAACACCCCAGGTAACTAAAGAGTATGAAATTTTCACATTTATCCATATTTGTGAATAAAATATTAATATGACTTTAAAGGGGACGCTATGCCCGATGGCATACCCAACACGCAACAGCGAGTTTCTTGGGAATCTTACGTTGCACTCTAATAATAAAATAATATTATTTTCAATAGTAGTTAACGCCTAGCCGTTGTAATGGAGGGAATGAACAGAACTAACTACAAAATGATTATATTTGTTTGTCAAATATTTTTACTTTTTACAATAAATGTTAGAGGATTAAAAATGCAAATGAATCCAATTTTAAGCATAAACATTCTAATATTCTTTAAAAGGTCGATTAACCGCCTTTTGATGGAGAACCTCTTTTAAATCCACCTTTTGACAATTTTATGTGTTATATTTGACAAAATAAAATTCTTCTTTAGAATCGGGACATCAAAATTTACTTTGTGTAAATTTTTGGTATTTTTTCGAAAAAGTTCAATTTTTAATGAATAGTGAAAAATGTTGTATTTTAATTCAAAACCTCTTTTAATATAATTTATTTATATGATTAGATTATCTTTTTAATTGGTTTTAAATTGAAATTAAAATATATTTTTACCATTTAATCCAATAGTGGTCATTGGAATTAATTTCACTTTGAAATCGGACTTAAACTAGTGTCAATCTTTTGATACATTTTGTTTCATAAAAACACGCTATTTGTTTTGACAGCGGGAATTAATTATTAAATTAATTAATGAAACTTATATGTTTTGAATTTTGTAAAATAGACATCATTTTTGAATTCGGAATATCAAATATTGCTTAGGGTGAACTTTTGGTTATTTTCTGAAAAACTTCAATTTTTGATGAATAGTGAAACCACTAAGTGGTACTTATAAAAACTGATTTTTCTGTTTAAATAAAATTTTTCCATCTTTGTGTTTTGAATTTCAAAAATACGACATACATGGTTGTAATTAAGAAGTAAAATGTGGTTCAATGGGATTAAAATAATTTTTTTGGTGAATAGTAACTTATTAAGTTTTTAATCGCGATTAGAGGTAATTAGTGTAGTTTAAGGTAAGAATAATGTTTTAATAAAATTAAATGACCTAGACACATGTCCTACCCTAATTGGATGTGTCATGGACGAACAAGACAATCCATGGGTCAACTTGGGGACCCCATGGAGCCACTTTGGTTGGAAAATGACATAAATATCTTTTTATTTAATGTTAAAGTAAAAATGACACAAACATGAGATGTTTTACTAAAACAATTTTTACATGGGGTTATACAATTCAGATTTTTGACTATAAATAATAAATGTAAAGATAAAAAGACTTAATACATCATAGTATTTTTTTTATAATTTTTATACATTAAATAAATTAAATTATTTATGACATCATGATGATGCAGTGATGACCTCATTATTTAACGATTTAAATAAAATGGAAAGATAATGTAATATATAAGACCTACACATGTCCAAAACCTATTGTATGGGTGGATTTGGAACCCTTATCACCTTATACACGAAACACATCAATGTGGGACCATTAAAATCTGAAACTCATTTGAAAATAAAGTTACATTTTATACCTTTCCAAGAGTGCCCCTCCTCTCCTCTTATAAAAGGCCCCCACCTATAACTCCTTACCCACACTTCCAAAGCCTTTGTCTCGGACAAACCCTGCCCATTTTGTCTCTCCACATCCCTCTATAACTCCTTGAAGCCTCACTTTGGGCAGAAGTCTTCCCAAGGAAGCCTTTGAGCTCAAACCAAAGGGAGTTACCCGATTTTAAGGTAATGTCTTCACTTGTGTCCTTTTGTTTTATTTTTCTTCTCCAACCCCATAAAATCTTTTTATTAATTTCTTTTGTAAAAAATCAAGTATATTAAATATACTAGGATGTTTTTATAAGAAGGATTTGAGCTACACTTACACACACCTTCGTCTAATGGTTAAAGAACATAATGTTTATGTGGTTGGCGATTTTCTGCCTCACGAAACGATGATTGTTCAATATTCTTTTAACACCTTTAAAGGTGGCCATTATGATGTCACTGTATTTTATATATGATATATATGGTATTTATGTTTACTATATGCTTCTTTATTTTATATTTAAACCACACCTTTAATCTTTTCATGTTGTTTAAATGCGATAACTTCATATGAGGAAGTGCGGACTACCGCCCCCTCAAGTGATGTGACTCATACATGCAATACATGGAATGTATAAAGAATGAAATTAATGAACATATGAGACCTATATAACATATATATTATACTGGAATTATAATATATATATATATATATCATTTATTTTTAATTCCATTTATATGAAAAAGGAAAAAAATGAAAGTAGCGTTCATGCGTACGTACGACCTACCATCTCCATGAACGGTGCTTTTCGTTTTTTATCTCCAAATGATATGTAATACTATAAAATGAATATTTACTGGATATATATGATATTTTAATCATTAATACTATTCTGTAAATTATTTACTTATAACTACAAGGACAATCATTTTTCAAACAAGTTCATTTTTGACTCATGTACCAAAAATCGGCAAAAACGTCTGATATGAACTAACATTATTAAACAATTATTATAACATTATAATATTTGATATGAAATGAATAATAATCTTTAAAGGAGGTCCTTAGGCAATTATAAATTGACCAAAGTTTATTATTCAGGAATATAAATAAACGAACAAGACAAGTTGGACTTGAGGTACGTGATCCTACTCCCCTCTTTCTTTTTAAGTACACTCTTTTATGTCATTCCTTTTAAATCTCATCTTTCTTGTTATTGGGAAGTTCCTTTATATTACTCTTACTGTAATTTTTATGTTCATATGATGAGAGACCCTATTATCTCTCATAAATCCATTTTGGATGTTTTGAGTGACGCCGTTAGGCTGCCGAATTTTCGTAAGAGATCTAACCTCTCTCTTTCTTTTTTAAGTACTCTCCTTTAGGTCACTTCTTTTAAGCCTCTCTTTGTTATGACGGGGGATGTTATTTTATATTCCTATTGTTGTAAATTTTATTGTAATATGATGAGAGACCCTATTTGATCTCATCAATCCATTTTTGGAAGTTTTAAGTGTTGCCGTTAGGCTGCCGAGTTTTCGTAAGGGATTTTTCATCTCACTTTTATTCCCGTGAGATTTATGATAAATTTGCCACAATTTTCTTTTGAGTGGTGTATATACTGACCATTATTTTACTCATTGTGTAATATACATTCATTTATGAGTATTTACATCAATGTTGTATTGTTCTTCTTTCACGGGGCGTATGTTTCGAAAGATACCCATGTCAGTAAGGGAACCTTTCACCATCCTCTTCTTAAAAAGACTTCTTTTGTCATGTCTTTTAATTCACATAACATTATGTTGGGATATGTTCTTATATATCCTTAGTGATTTAAATTTTATTACCAAGTGATGATATACCCTTTTTATCTCTCATCAACTCATTTTCTGAATTTTGTAGTGACGTCGTTAGGCTGTCAAATTTTTGCAAGGGAACTTCTTATCCCAATTTTGATTATTTGGGATAAGCTTTTACTCCTTGAATATGTCGTTCTATGAATATGTGTGAATATCCTCTGATTTTTTTACACTTAATATCCACTTATATTTGGTGTATTAGTTTGTCACACATAATTATGTAATTGATTTATTCTTAATCCAAGGATACCGTCTTTGTATGGGACTTCGTCTCAATCTCCTTTCATTGAGGCATATTTTGTTTTATACAAAACCTTATTTTATACGGTGTATAAACCCTTTTGAATTTAACATTTATCTGAAAGGAATCTTCTTTTTATAAAAAACGTTTTACTAAACGACAAAATGGAATTTTTTTTGTCGTACGTATGTGGCGACAACGACTTCTCCGCCGCCGGGACCATTATTTGAGTTTCGGCTTCCTCTGCAAGCCATACCTTTTTTTAAAAGAAAAAATAAATACCATGTTTTAATTTTAATTTATTTTGGTATTAAAAATGGTTTTCATAATGTTTTTATATCAATGTGTTGTATTGATATCTTGTGATTGAAAAGTGGAAATGTTATGTTTCCTTTATGCATGTTTTATGTGATATGATTATGTTATGGTTCATGGGAATTATTATGAAGACGGGTGGTTCCGTGATAAACTAAGGGCGTGTGAGCCCGATATAGCTCTCTAATGCATTGGGTAACACGAAGGAGTGAAACGTTAAGGTTTCTCTGAAGAGATTTAGGGAATATACTGTGGTGGGTATTCCAAACGTAACCAAGAGGGTTACTCCCTGCGTAAGAATGTTATGAATGCCTCAAGTTACCTTTTATGTCTTATGATTTCTATGATTTATTCATGATTTTATGAGGTATGTTAAATTGCTTATTTTTTATGGGTAAAGTATGATTTCATTCTTATGTATACATGTACTCATGTTTCCTTTCCATATTTTTATATCCCTTACTAAGCTTTTTATGCTCATCCAAAGTTTTTGAAATGTTTTTCACAGGTCAAGGGAAGGGTACATGATATGATGATAGTGTCAAGGAAGTGTTAAGAAAGAATCCATGTTTTATTTTAAATATGTTTTCATTGATGGGAAAAATGAATACTATATTTTATATAACCACTTTGTTTAAATGTGGGATGTAATGCAAGTTTTGTGATCTAATTCTCTAAAACTCTAAACCTGAAAAGATCCTCAATGTGTAATCTTGTAATAACTCAAGATTAAGTAAGGTTTAAGGCTGGGGCCTTATAGTTGGTATCAGAGGTCGATTTAGATAACTTTAGAGGTTAGGGTATTCTTTGAGCATAAGTGACATTACCATAATGGTTAGGATTTCAGAAAGAGTCATAGTTTTTAGATAAAGTGAATGAGTAAGTATATCTTACTCATTATTACATGATGGTTTTGTTGATATACTCACACTGACATTTCTGTTTTTAGTGAATGGATGGATCTAGCAGGCACCAAAGTGACAATAGGTTTGAAGGAAACTGTGGTGGTTCTCTGATTAAGAGACTGGATGAAATGGAGGATTCAATGAAAAAACTCTTGGTTGTTCTAAACCAAATATCAAGGATTCATGATCAACCACTTGAACCTTGGTATGTTCTGTAATGCATCATGTACAAGATGACCAATCGATGTGGAAGTTCAGGTAATAATTATAAAGGTAACCATTAAGGTTTATATGATCCTTACTTTTGAGGTAATTATGGGTTATTATATGTTATGATGGAAAATGAAAGGCATGAGATAAACATGAGGTTAAAATATGTTATGATCATTTTTGAGGATTTTATCTCATTTTGGGGAAAGTTTTAAGAATTATATAGTTTTGGAAAAAGGACAACACACAGACCGTGTGACAACCCGTCGCGTCGGACAAAGCTGCGGGAATCGAACCCACAACCAAAGTGCGATTGGTATTTATCGCCTACCACTGGACTACGTGAATTCCCTGGTTAGTTTGACCAATTCTTTTTAGTTATATGATTTTTGGAACCAAGTGTAAGTTTATTTTGGGTTATCTATGGAAATGATTAACCTATCATCGAGGATATGTGATTAGGTTAATTACTTTTCAATATGATAATTTAAGTGCAACTGATGTTATTTGGAGATAGAAGTTAATTTGTACCTTGGTAGACTTTGTGATTAAATCCTTCAAATATTTGGGTTTCAATCTTATTTTGATTTACATTGAATAATTTTATGGACAAATTGTTTATCAAATGGTCCTCGTTGAACTTTGGGTTTTGTTGGACAAATTTTGTTGATTAAGAATAGATTTTCTTTTTATAAAGGGTTATCCTTTTCTGGATTATCTGACCTTGTACTAACCTATTTTGTTTTGGTTTTGGTTAAAGTCTAAAGATATGGGAAGTATATAGTTCTCTTTTGTGGATTAGGTGATTCTCTGGAAGATTGATTATAGTACTCTTAATGTGAACAAGTCTTCCTAAATACTCGTCTTTTGGAGAAAATATGAGTTTGTGTAAGGAATCTAATAAAAGTTGAAAGTCAAAAAGATAAGTGATTATGTTTCGTTATGAATAAATTCCTCAATAAAAAGTAACTTAAAACAAAAATGTTGTCTATTAACTTTTCCTACCGGGGAATCGAATACCATTTAACCCATCACAAGTTTGTGATTTTCTTATGGTTGACTTTCTCCTAGACATGTTTACTATCACTCTCCATCAGAACATGACCCTTTGTTTTTTTCCTCCATGTCCATATTTTCATACTTGGAATCCTAGTATGGGTTAACTCGGGTGACCTCTGTACTTCTCTTTCTTTATTTTAAAGTGATTGTTTTACCGACTCTTGTTCCGATGTGGGACTTTCAAGGATGTTTCCAAGCCCAATTTTAAAATTACGAGGACGAAATTCCCAAAAGGGGGGAAGGATGTAACACCCTAGGTAAATAAAGAGTATGAAATTTTCACATTTATCCATATTTGTGAATAAAATATTAATATGACTTTAAAGGGGACGTTATGCCCGATGGCGTACCCAACATGCAACAACGAGTTTCTTGGGAATCTTACGTTGCACTCTAATAATAAAATAATATTATTTTAAATAGTAGTTAATTCCTAGCCGTTGTAATGGATTGAATGAAAATAACTAACTACAAAATGATTATATATGTTTGTCAAATATTTTTACTTTTTACAATAAATGTTAGAGGATTAAAAATGCAAATGAATCCAATTTTAAGCGTAAACATTCTAATATTCTTTAAAAGGTCGATTAACCGCCTTCTGATGGAGAACCTCTTTTAAATCCACTTTTTGACAATATTATGTGTTATATTTGACAAAATAAAATTCTTCTTTTGAATTTGGACATCAAAATTTACTTTGTGTAAATTTTTGGTATTTTTCCGAAAAAGTTCAATTTTTAATTAATAGTGAAAAATGTTGTATTTTAATTCAAAACCTCTTTTAATATAATTTATTTATATGATTTTATTTTCTTTTGAATTGGTTTTAAAGTGAAATTAAAATATATTTTTACCATTTAATCCAAGAGTGGTCGTTGGAATTAATTTCACTTTGAAATCAGACTTAAACTAGTGTCAATCTTTTGATACATTTTGTTTCATAAAAACATGCTATTTGTTTTGACAGCAGGAATTAATTATTAAATTAATTAATGAAACTTATATGTTTTGAATTTTGTAAAATAGACATCATTTTTGAATTCGGAATATCAATTATAGCTTAGGGTGAACTTTTTGTAATTTTCTAAAAAACTTCAATTTTTGATGAATAGTAAAACCACTAAGTGGTACTTATAAAAACTGATTTTTCCGTTTAAATGAAATTTTGCCATCTTTGTGTTTTGAATTTCAAAAATCTGACATACATGGTTGTCATTAAGAAGTAAAATGTGGTTTAATGGGATTAAAATAATTTTTTGGTAAATAGTAACTTATTAAGTTTTTAATCGCGATTAGAGGTAATTAGTGTTGTTTAAGGTAAGAATAATGTTTTAATAAAATGAAATGACCTAGACACATGTCCTACCCTCATTTTATTTGTCATGGAAGACCAAGAAAATCCATGGGTCAACTTGGGGACCCCATGGAGCCACTTTTATTGGAAAATGACATAAATATCTTTTTATTTAATGTTAAAGTAAAAATGACACAAACATGAGATGTTTTACTAAAACAATTTTTACATGGGGTTATACAAGTAACATTTTTGACTATAAATAATCAATGGAAAGATAAAAAGATTTACTACATAATAGTATTTTTTTTTAATTTTTTGACATTAAATAAATTAAATCATTTATGACATCATGATGATGTAGTGATGACCTCATTATTTAACGATTTAAATAAAATAGAAAGATAATGTAAAATCTAAGACCTACACATGTCCAAAACCTATTGGATGGGTGGATTTATAACCCTTATCACCTTATACCCGAAAAAAATCAATGTGGGACCATTAATATCCGAAAATCATTTGAAAATAAAGTTACATTTTATACCTTTCCAAGAGTGCCCCTCCTCTCCACTTATAAAAGGCCCCCACCTATAACTCCTTACCCACACTTCCTAATCCTTTGGATCGGCCAACCCCTGCCCATTTTGTCTCTCCACATCCCTCTATAACTCCTTGAAGCCTCAATTTTGGAATAATTCTTCCCATGGAAGCCTTTGAGCTCAAACCAAAGGGAGTTACCCGATTTTAAGGTAATGTCTTCACTTGTGTCCTTTTGTTTTATTTTGCTTCTCCAACCCCCTAAAATCTTTTTATTCATTTCTTTTGTAACAAATCCATTATATTAAATATACTAGGATATTTTTATAAGAAGTATTCGATCTAAACTTACACACACCTTTGTCTAATGGTTAAAGAAAATACTATTTCTGTGGTTGACGATTTTCTACCTCACGAAACGATGATTGTTCAATATTATTTTAACACCTTTAAAGGTGGCCATTATGATGTCACTATATTTTATATATGATATATATGGTATTTATTTTTACTATATGCTTCTGTATTTTATATTTAAACCATACCTTTATTCTTTTTATGTTGTGTAAATGTGATAATTTCATATGAGGAAGTGCGGACTACCGCCCCCTCAAGTGATGTGACTCGTACATGCAATACATGGAATGTATAAAAAATGGAATTAATGAACATATGAGACCTATATAATATATATATTATACTGGAATTATATTATATATATATATATCATTTATTTTTAATTCCATTAATATGAAAAAGAAAAAAAATGAAAGTAGCGTTCATGCGTACGTACGGCCTACCGTCTCCATGAACGGTGCTTTTAGTTTTTTATATCAAAATGATATGGAATAGTATAAAATGAATATTTACTGGATATATATGATATTTTAATCATTAATACTATTCTGTAAATTATTTACTTATAACTACATGGACATTCATTTTTCAAACAAGTTCATTTTTGACTCATGTACCAAACATCGACAAAAACGTCTGATATGAACTAACATTATTAAACAATTATTATAACATTATAATATGTGATATGAACTGAATAATAATCTTTAAAGGATGTCCTTAGGCAATTATAAATTGACCAATGTTTATTATTTAGGAATATAAAGAAACGAACAAGACAAGTTGGACTTGAGGTAAGGGATCCTACTCCCCTCTTTCTTTTTAAGTACACTCTTTTATGTCATTCCTTTTAAAGCTCATATTTGTTGTTATTGGGATGCTCTTTTATATTACTCTTACTGTAATTTTTATGTTCATATTATGAGAGACCCTATTCTCTCTCATCAATCCATTTTGGATGTTTTGAGTGGCGCCGTTAGGTTTCCAAATTTTCGTAAGAGATATAACCTCTCTCTTTCTTTTTAAGTACTCTCCTTTAGGTCACTTATTTTAAGCTCCTCTTTGTTATGTTGGGGGATGTTATTTTATATTCCTCTTTCTGTAAATTTTATTGTAATATGATGAGAGACCCTATTTGATCTCATCAATCCATTTTTGGAAGTTTTAAGTGGCGCCGTTAGGCTGCCGAGTTTTCGTAAGGGATTTTTCATCCCACTTGTATTCCCGTGAGATTTATGCTACATTTGCCACAATTTACTTTGAGTGGTGTATGTACTGACCATTATTTTACTCATTTTTTAATATACTTTCATTTATGAGTATTTACATCAATTTTTTATTTTCCTTCTTTCATGGGGCGTATGTTTCGAAAGATACCCATGTCGGTAAGGGAACCTTTCACCCTCCTCTTTTTAAAAAGACTTCTTTTGTTATGTCATTTAATTCACATAACATTATGTTGGGATATGTTCTTTTATATCCTTATTGATTTAAATTTTATGACCAAGTGATGAGATAACCTTTTTATCTCTCATCAACTCATTTTCTAAATTTTGTAGTGACACCGTTAGGCTGTCAAATTTTTGCAAGGGAACTTCTTATCCCAATTTTGATTCTCTGGGATAAGCTTGTACTCCTTGAATATGTCATTCTATGAATATGTGTGAATAACCTCTGATTTTTTTACACTTAATATCCACTTATATTTGGTGTATTAGTTTGTCACACATAATTATGTAATTAATTTATCCTTAATCCAAGGATACCGTCTTTGTATGGGACTTCATCTCAATCTCCTTTCATTGAGGCATATTTTGTTTTATACACAACCTTCTTTTATACAGTGTATAAACCCCTTTGACTTTTACTTTTATCCGAAAGGAATCTTGTTTTTATAAAAAACGTTTTACTAAATGACAAAAGGGAATTGTTTTGTCGTATGTATGCGGCGACAACGACTTCTCTGCTGCCGTGACCATTATTTGAGTTTCGGCTTCCTCTACAAGACATACCTTTTTTTAAAAGAAAAAATAAATACCATGTTTTACTTTTCCTTTATTTTGGTATTAAAAATGGTTTTCATAATGTTTTTATATCAATGTGTTGTATTGATATCCTGTGATTGAAAAGTGGAAATGTTATGTTTCCTTTATGCATGTTTTATGTGATAGGATTATGTTATGGTTCTTGGGAATTATTATGAAGACAGGTAGTTCCGTGATAAACTAAGGGCGGGTGAGCCCGATATATCTCTCCAATGCATTGGGTAACGCGAAGGAGTGAAACGTTAAGGTTTCTCCGAAGAGATTTAGGAAATATACTATGGTGGGTATTCCAAATGTAACCAAGAGGGTTACTCCCTACGTAAGATTGTTATGAATGCCTCAAGTTACCTTTTATGTCTTTTGATTTCTATGATCTATTCATGATTTTATGAGGTATGTTAAAGTGATTATATTTTATGGGTAAAGTATGATTTCATTCTTATGTATATATGTACTCATGTTTCCTTTCCATATTTTTATATCCCTTACTGAGCTTTTTATGCTCATCCCAAGTTTTTGAAATGTTTTTCACAGGTCAAGGGAAGGGTACATGATATGTTGATAGTGTCAAGGAAGTTTCAAGAAAGAATCCATGTTTTATTTTAAATATGTTTCCGCTGATGGAAAAAATGAATACTATCTTTTATGTAACCACTTTGTTTAAATGTGGGATGTAATGCATGTTTTATGATCTAATTCTCTAAAACTCTAAACCTAAAAAGATCCTCAATGTGTAATCTTGTAATCACTCAAGATTAAGTAAGGTTTAAGGCTGGGGCCTTATAGTTAGATATCTTTATAACGTTATTATAATAATTTTTAATATAGATAATTTCAATTTTACAAACTAAAATAACCCATGATCATATATAAGTGTATAATTAATTATGCATTACCAATAGAAATTAATATGATATTATGATTCAAATTGTGAGGATGAAATTTTTTTGGGTGGGGATATGACACCTTGAAATTTTAATATATTAATACCTTTAAATTAGTAAATGTGCTCAATAGTTTGCTCCACACACAACATCTATCCAAAATGAAATCAAGATATGATTAGACTCTTAAAACCTAGATATTTAATTATGAGGAATAAATAAGAGTAACCAATTTATGAAATAATTTATAAATAAATTAAAATAAACATTAAATATAAATGAAATTTAATTATTATAGCTTAAATGAATAATATTGTCATTTTATACTTAGAAAAATATTTTTCTAAATATTGCATTTCAATGAAATATGAATTTATATTTCAATAATGTTTTGATTAATAATGAAAAAATATATTTGATATGGATAATTGGTTAAAAATAATTTAATTATTAAATAATAGAAAATATGAATGGGAATGATAAATATTTTAAAAAATCTATTTCCCTATTAAAACAATTCCTTATATATCACCTTTTAATTTAAAAGATAGATTTCTAAAAAGTATTAATTGAATATTAAAAAAATTAAATTAAATTTATATTCATCATACTAATATTTTATTAAGAACAATTTTTTTTATTTTTTAAAAAAGAATGAGTTTTATGTGAAAAGTAAAAAATACAATTTTTACAAATAATGTGACATTTATGAAATTATTAATATATAGGTATAAAATTTAAACTCAAGAAATTTTTTTGAAGACCAAATATGTGTTTTATATTTTAATTTATAATTTTAGAAATTTTATTTTAAAATTAAAAACTTATATTTTATATTTGAGAACATAAGTATTATTTTCTCAAAGTTGTTTTTAGTACCTTATATAGTTTTATTTAAAAATTATTATTTTGTCACTTTAATAAATTGAATAAAATAAAATTTATTTAAAATATGGAATCATTTGGTACAAATTATATAATAAAGAAAATGTTTAGGAGGACAAAGGATAAATTACCTAGGTAAAAACTAGTTACCACGGGGAATACTAAAAGGGTAAAAATGTGTAACTTAAGAGGTAAAGGGAACTATATGTTAAAAAAAATGATTTAATTGATTGGTTGAGGTTTACACTAACCTTATATCTTTTAATATAAATTATTTCTAAATTTTGGAGCCACATTAATTGATAGTGACTTCTCATTATTTAAAAATTTTATGTATTTACAAAAATGACATCCATTTTCACTAATAAAAGAGAAAATCATATCCTTACATCCCCTCACACAAAAACCACCTAATATCTTCCCAAAATATTTCCAAACCACTCCTCAAAACTAATATCGACGTTATGGAGGTTTTTTTCTCTTCTCAAAGGACTTTCACTCAAATATTTAACCCTCATAACAAAGGAGATAATCCAAGTTGCAAGGTATAGATTTCTTACTGATCAAACCTATTTTCTATTTATTTATAATAATTTATTCTTCTAAGATTTTTATTTGAAAATTTAAAAATGATAACATCAATGTAATTATTATATTGGAATATCATTATAATGATGTAATAATAATTAACCATCATTCCCTTTTCTATTATGAAAAAAGAATATGTGAATCATTAGTTGTGTGGACTACCGCCTCCATGATGTAATGTGTTTGATTTAACTTAACCACCTTAAAAGGATGATCCTACCATATAATATAGTATACAATAATTATATTTATAATAAATTTTATACTATGAAATTATAAACTATATTACTCCTTTTCTTTGTTCTATGGATAATAAAATCATCATTCATTTGTATGTGTGGACTATTTCATGAGTTGAACAATGCTTTCTATTTTTCTTTAACAAATTTCATGGATGATTATAAAGATGATATTAAATTATAAATATAATTTTTATGATATAATCAAGGTTTTATTTGAAAAAAATGATGAGTGGTTAATGATAAGATCAACAAACAACCATCATTAATTAAATCTTTTTAAATGACCATACTAAGAGAAAAATTGTCTCTTCTTTGAAAGTAATAACATTATATAAATTATAAAAAAATTATAATTATTTAAAATTATTATATAAAATTATAAGAATAAAATAAGATCATTATTTTTATTTTATAATGATATTACAACTAAACTACCACATAATTACCCATTAATCATGGAAGGTTCAAGTTTCGGTCAGTTTAAACCCCTACTTGAACAATAATATGAATTTATATCATGGATGAATTTGAGAACTTATTTACTAGTATAATATAATATTAATATGTAAGTAATTTATTTTATGGTTCTGGTAAGGCTACATGAATTTTACTCATTAATAAATAAATCACTATTCATTCATTAATAAACACCAGAACATACTCATTATCAATTTCAACATTATAGATTGTAACCTAAAATATCTTTAAATTAGATTATATGTTTAAAATATATCTTTTATCATCTATAATAATAAATTATCTATTATAATAATGATTAAATTTTTTAAAATGAAATATACCACACCGCTTATACGAAACTAGTTCAAAGAGATAAATTTTACTTATACCCAGTTTTAAAAATTGGTAAAACAATATAATATATATGAATAGAATTATTATAAACAAGCATTATAAATGATATAGTTATGAATATGGTTCTTTTTTATGTATTTAATTAACTTAATTTAATTATTCATGACATTTGGTTCAATTTTAGAATGAATCGGAACTAAGGTAAGGGTTTTCATCTCGAATTCCTCTATTTATGACATGTTTGGAATTATGCATATAATTTAATTTAAGTGGTGTATATAATAACTATTTGAGATATAATATAATGAATTTTATTTTAATCATGGTATTATAATTTTAATTATAAGTCCTCTCTTTTAAGGGGGTTTTATTAAAATATGACTCCAACTAGAAGGGTTTTCTTTGTCTCAATTATGTTTCATTAATACATGTTACATGTTATGCATCATGTTTTCCTTTGAATGATGTATTAACTAACCATGAATGTAACTTTATCATATATTTTTTTTATTCATGGGAAATAATTTTCCAAATCATATCCTTTGTACCTAATGGATTTTATTTAATTTTTACCCCATTTTTAATGATTTTTGGTAACCCAATTTTCACTAATTGTGTTATGATCATCTCTCTTGTGATTATTTCATATAAGTTGGATAAATTATAACATTTTATTATATTATGTGTTATTTTATTTTTATGTAATTCTACCACATAAAAACCCATTTTGAATTATTCTTTACTTCACAGAGTATGTTATACGTAATGGATATTGATAAATCTAGTCTCCATTCCTGGATTATATTTTTTCATAATGAAATTATTTCATCCATTTATGGGTTATTTCATAGTAATATTTTATTTTATGGAAATTTCTCTAACTATATGGGAAAATATTACATTTTTATCAAAATAAATGGTTTTTAATCCAACTGAAATTTGATTTTTAAGTAAAATATTTTTGAAAATAATAAAAGGATTTTCCTTTCACTTTAAAATGTTTTTTCTTACTCTATTATTTTTTAAAAGAAAAAATTTATGTATTTTAAAGGATCCATTATTAGATTTTCTTTTTAATGTTAATGGTTTTCCAAATATTCATGTCTCCTTTTCAAAATTTACCTTTGAAAGAAACATGTCAATTTATATATTACATCAATGCTATAATTTTTTTCTAAAAAAGTTTTATGCTTTTTATTCTATTTCAATTATCATTATCAAAAGAAAATGCACTAATGGGGTGTTTTTTTCATTATTTATCCCCATATATTTATATATAAAATAATTTGAGTTATTGAACACATAATATCAATTAATTCAATTATTGATCCCTTCTTTTTTGATACTATTTGAAACGTTCTTTTTTATGACGGTGTTTTTTTATTTATGTCAACACCCATCTATGAATTATTTTTCATCCACCCACTTCCTATGAATATATTATGATCATTTTATTCTAGAATGTAATTAACCTTATATGAATACTTTATCTATTTTTATTTTGGGGTATGATTATATAGAAACATATTATATTTATTGATTGAGGAACTATTTAAAGTATATATTTTTTTATTACAATATAAATGTTTATTGAATACTTTGGAAGGTTGACTATATATTATTTAACCATCCATCATATTCATTTAGATGGGTTGTGATTATTTTATCATTTTTATTAACACGATGAAAAATATTGGTATTTAATATAGTGTTATTCTGATACAAATGATTATATAAAAATTTAATATGTATTTTTTGACTATAAAAATACTTTCTCTAGAAGGGGTATGATCATGTTATCCCATTTATTAACATGGGGAAATATTTTTACATTCTAGATGATTATTTAATTATAAAACTATTTTATTATGAATTATTATTCTATATATTTCATTATATGCATAATAATGTTTTTATTAAGCTAGAGGTTCCTTTGAGAATGGTATGACATTCTTTATTGACTATTATGGTTAATGAATTAGACATAATCAAGTGATTTGTGGGGCCAAAATTTATATAGACCCTCAATTTATCAATATTTCTAATGAGATAAAATAGCGTAAGTTTTTGTGTGTACCTCTCCCAATATTAGTATAGTGTCTTAGCACATGGACTTGGAAAACACATTTTTGATATCCAAAATTATACATTATGTTAGTATAAGATTAGTAATTATTGTTATCCATGTTATCATTTATTATCAATTACATAGTATTCTTTCAGTTTCAATTTATTATGGAATTACTCTGACTATTTATTCTTTCCATATTATGTATACCATGATTATTTTTTGAAAGATTTAGTTATATGTTTCCCTTAATGACCATTTTAGATCAACCCCTATTATTTTTTAATTTCCCTAGGTTATAAATAAATTCATTACACATGAAATGCCTAATTTTATAGATTGATTAGATAATTTTTTTATGATGTTCATGACTTATTATATATTAAGTAGATTCTTATATAATGGAAAATCCAATAATTGAGAAAGAAATTGGGGTTTATTAGTTTATGTTTTGTCCCAATTATCTAAAACATTATTATTAAAAGGTCTTCCAAATGTATATAATGAAATATTTTATTTAATTCATGTAATTATGGGATATTTATGTTTGATAATTTACAGTTGTTACTGAATCTATTATGTAAATTATGTGTTTATGGAGCAATATTTGGGAGTGTGGGTTCGGGGTTTCAGAAACCAAAAGATGAAATGGAAAGAAAGTTCCTCAATTTGTTGTAGAATAAAAAAAAGTGTTTTAGAGTATGATTCTAACTTTACATGATTATCAAGAAATACTATAGAATACATGAGAACCAAAATAAAATAATAACTATTTATTTGAAGGACTTTGGGTGAGTCTCTAAAGGGCCCTGGTTTCTCAAACATTTTCATCTTGTGATGATAAATTATTAATTGTTGTCAAGAAAAAGAATAATTTTTATAGGTATTAAATCTTCAAGGTAAATCAATAAAGGAAAAGTTCAGTTGAGAACAAATAAAATCGAAATGTGCCAAATAAGAAAAAAGGGAAGTAAGGATGTAAAATATGTGATAATTATGGAATAAAATACCCTAATACTTTCTTAATGGGAATATTAGTTCTTATCAAGTGCATAAAAATGGTCCATAAGTCTCTTAAATGGAAGGGAAAGAAATAAACCAATTCTACCCAGTGCTTCAGTTTTAATTATTTGGATAAGTATTCCAACTAATGGCCCAAGAATCCAGAGAGCCTCTTCCAGAAGTGGCTAAAGGGAGAAGGTCAAGTTTATGTGATTACTAAAGTATAGGTTGATGTTTTTTAAATATATGGTAGAAGGTACCTTTATAATAATCTCAAATTTATATAATGATTTCTTTTATTTTTGGTATTATTAATCTTTTATATCTTCTATGTTTTATATAAAAATTAAATATTTATTTAGCACCTTGGGAAGAGAGTTATAAATCACTACTCTTAGTGGAAATGTTATTACAACAAGGATTTTTTAGTCATTTTAGATTATCATAAATAGACATAACCTATCTTAAAACTTGATTATTATACCTATATTTGAATTTTATATAATCCATGGTGTAGGTTGTATTTCAAATTATTATATAAAAAATTATTTCCAAGGGAAAGAAATTATGATTCCTGATTGTGATGTTGAATCCATTATCTTTATAGGGGATATTACATTATTTGAATTGTGTCTATATCCACCTTAAATATCTCTTTTTAACGAAAATATTAGATAAGAAGAGAGTACTCATCCTATGAATTTTAAAGGAATCCATAACATAAAGTATGTACCTATTATGAATCAATAAATTAATGTATTTCCTCATGAAATACCTGGAAATACACCTAACTGTAAATTTTAGTTTTCTATTAATATCATCCCTGATGAAAAACCTTTATCTAATAATTCCTAAAGGATGAAAATAGTGGAATTAGTGTAACTGAGGAAAAAACAGTTGGATTTGAGTGATAAGGGATTTTAACTCCATAGTGTTTCACCATGGGGAGACCTTATTCTTTTTATGAAGAAAATAGATGGGTCTATGAGGTTTTTCAATGATTATATGAAAATAAATTACATTACTATAAATAAAAAGTATCCTATTCATTGAACTGATGACTTTTTTTATCAACTATAATGAAATAAATAATTTTCAATGATTGATCTTCTTTATTGGTATCATTAACTACTTGTAAAAATGATGATGTTCCTAAGACCAAATTTCATATGAGGTATAGACAATATGAATTTATATTAACTCCCTTTGTATTGACCAATGAACCCCCTATTTTTTTGGATATTCTGAATAGATTATGTAGTATTATATTGATAATTTCATTTTTGTATTTATTTATGACATCTTAATATACTATAAAATATATGATGAGCACTAGAGACATCTTATAATCATTATTATGACTCTTAGAAAAAAAGAGTTATAAGGAAAACATAGAAAATGAGAATTCTGGATTCAAGAAGTTTATTTTGTTGGACATATTGTTTTGATGGATGGAATATCATTTGATTCTTCAAAGGAAATGGTAGTGATGGAATGGCTAATGCCAATGAATTTAACTAAGGTACCTAGTTTCCTTGAATTTGTAGGCTAGTTTGGAATATTTTCTCTAAATTTTTATTAATTGGATAACACATCAACCAATTTTTCATGTAAATGGGTCAGGTTCATATAGTTATAAGAATATAAATAATGTTTCAAAAAGTTAAAGAGAATATTTTTCAATGCACAGAAATTGACTTTAAAATACACAAGGGATGGATTTGGGATATAAAGTGTTGAATCAAAGAAGTAAAATTCAGGTATCCTTATATAGAGTGATAATATTTTTTCTTAGGTGCCAAGATAGTTGAAATTCATGAATAAAATTATCCAACCAATGATCTTAAGTTAAAATTGATAATTTTTTCATTAAAGATAAGGAGTAATTTCCTACATAGTAAAAAATGTAAAATATATATATATCAAAAAATTTGTAAGTACATATTCTCATAGAAATATATCAACATGAGGAAATTGTGAAGGAGAAAAATACTCAAGGATTATGATTTCTCAAGACACTACCACCATGGGAAAGAAAATGAGGTAGTTGATGTGTTGAGTAAGAAAGATCATAGATTTTTTGCTAAAATGGGGTTTGAAAATATACTATATTCAAAGATTTAATCAAATTGGATATTTGAATAATTAAGGAAGTGGAAATAACACATATATTCCAAATTATTTTAAAACCATCACTGTTGGGGAAAATAGAAAGTTCACAGCTTGATGATAAATTTTTTTAAAATAAAATCAAATCTATGAATGATGAGAAGTTGGTATAACTAAACTATGAAGATGATATATTGAAAATTTAAAAGATTATATGTGTTCCATCCATGTCTAAGGTAAAATGAGAATTATTAGATGAAAATTATAGATAAAAATGTTCTATACATTTTGTAGTGCCAAAATGTATCAACATTTGAAGGAAACTTTTTGGTGGGATAATATAAAATGGTATATTGTAGAATATATATCAATATGACTAGTTTTTCAATAGGTAAAGGATGAGAGACATCATCCAAATAGATTCATAAAACATATATCTATTCCTATGTAGAAATTAGAAGATATTACTATGGACTTTGTCACTAGATTTCCAAATACTTTGAGAAGGAATGATTCCATATTGGTTATTGTTGATCAACATATAATGTACACACATTTCCTCTCTATAAGGGAAGATATTACCCTTGAACACATCATGAATATTTATATTAATGAAGTGGGTAGACTTCATGGTGAACCTATTTTGATTATATCTGATCGTGAATGAGGGTTTATATTGAAATTATGGACATGATTATAGATGGATATCAATACTAAACTACCTTTAATAACTTATAATCATCCTCAGAGAGACATATATTCTAAAAGGACTATTCAAACATTAGGATATATGTTGAGTTCAATCTCACTTGACTTTCAAGGTATGTGGGATTAATATTTAAATTTTCTAGAACTTACATATAATAATATATTCTATTAGAGCATTCAAATAAAACCATATAAAGTATCATATAGGAAAATATTTCATAAAAAAACTTTTTTTGGATAAATTTATTCATAGGGTGTTTTTATGACTAGAATTTATTGAGGATACAATGGTGAATGTAAGAACTATTTAGAGTCATATCAAGGTATCTCAATGAAGGAAAAATATTTATAAGGATAACTGAAGGCAGGATTTAAAGTTTCAATTTGGGGATCATGTTTTCTTGAATGTATCTATGTGGAAG
Organism: Viscum album; assembly: GCA_963277665.1. NCBI lineage: Eukaryota > Viridiplantae > Streptophyta > Magnoliopsida > Santalales > Viscaceae > Viscum > Viscum album. The sequence goes on from OY728126.1 coordinate 1,037,898,713, forward strand.
GGTGTTATATTTTTTCGTAAGAAGGTTAAAATATGTCCTAGGTACATCAGGATTTAGAAATTTTGGAAATAATTGGAGTTGTAGTTTACCATTTGGAAATTCAACTTAGCCTCTCTAAATTTCATGATGTATTCTATATATCCTCATTGAGAAAGTACTTTCTGGACCCAAAACAAGTTCTCACCTCCATGGAAATAAAATTTAAACCTAATTTATCTTACTATAAAGTTCATATCCATATTCTTGAGATTCTGAACAAGTTTTGTGGAACCAAATGACTCGATTGTGGAAGGTACTTTAGGGAAATCCTAAAATTCAAGAGAAAACATGGGAACCCAAAGATGTTATGATGAAGAACTACTAAAATTTGTTCACAAGGAGTTAATCAATAAATTTATAGGGTGAAAGTTTTGAAATAGTGATGAATTTTATACTCAATATTATTTTATAGTAAGTAAAGTTTTCCTTCTAAATAAGTAATAACATAATTCAAAATTCTTTATTCAGTAATGTGATTAAAACCTAAATTATAAAATTTCAAAAATTATATTTAAATAAATAAACTTCATCTTTGAATTCATCTTGTCTAAACTAGCTTAGGATTAATCATTTGTTTGTTTTAGAAATTGTTGATTTTAGGTGAATATTGAAAATGCCATTTTTAGAAAAATATCATTTGTATTTTGTTATAATGATAAAATAAAAACATTAAATTTTATTAAAAAAATTATATAATAAATATGTATTAAATAATTAGTACAATTCATATTAAAATATATTTTTGATGAATAAATATATGCTAACATTTTAGGAATCTAAGTAATATTTTTGTGCAAATAAAAACTATGATTAGTTCTTTTATTTTAATAAAGTATTTATGAGGTAAATTTTGGTTTGGTTTTATTTTATTGGAATATAAATTACATTTTATTTAAAATAGTACAATTAATTTCATTGGATCCAACATTATAGTTTATTTTTTAGGAAATCATTTTTTATGCTTAAAACAATCATTTTTCTAAAAATTATTTTCATTGTGTTTTGAAAAATTATATTAAAAGTAATTTTGTCATCAATTAGAGTTGAATAATGTAAAATTAATTCAATATTTGAAATAAAAATAATGAATATTAGGTAATAAGGTCAAATTAGTTTATATTCGTAATTCGTAGTTACCATGGTAAATATTTATCACCTAGTTGAAGGGTAAAACAGGTTAAAAGGGTTAAAAATAAACGAATTGGTCTTCAATATTACACATAACACTTAAATAAACCTCATTTAATGGTTTCATATAGATATTTACTTTGTAAAATTATAATATATGATAATTTGTGCCATTGAAACAAGAAAATTACTTTATATTATTAAAATATTCTGTATAATTCCATGTGTCTTCATTCCCTCGGTTATAAAAGGGAACATCTTCTCCTACATTATTAAAAAAAATGAACCTTATAACTCATACAATACCTACCAAATAACCAAAATATATTCACTAAATTTCTTCTAGATCTTCCAGTCCTACCGTCGGACCATCCTAAGAATGATTAAGGTGAAATCCGAAGGAGGTCTCTCAAAGAAGGGGTAATATGTTATAACTATCTAGTTTATTTCTTCTTATTCCACCTATAAATATATTGTATCTGACCTAAAATAACTAATCTAGTGTCACTTATTTTATAATATGTTATTATTATTATTATGGTATCACCATTTTCCACCTCCTTTCCATCCTATGGAAAAAAAAGAAAACATCGCTCAGGCGTATGTATGCCTTACCGTCTCCACATAGCGTCGTAATTCATTTTTCATCACCATTTTATTTTGATAGTTATAAATATGTATTTAATGAAATATATAATATATTCATTACATAATTATGATTCTTTAAATATAATATAACATCTAAATTCTTACCCTTCTATCCGTTGGAAAATGATAACATCACTCGTGTGTATCTGTGGACTACCACCTGCACAAAGTGATGCAATTTGTTATTCTGTTACCAAAATTCACAGATTTTTTTTAAATTGAATATAATGAATAAAATTTATATTAATCGAATTATTAAAATTCTTGATATATTTTTACCTTTTGAAGATACCTTTGACCACAAACAATATACCGAAGTAATTTGGGAGAAATTGACTGAACAACTATAAAGTTGCCGCGTAAGAAAGAAGTATTAAATGAATATATTTATAATCATCATAATGGGATATTATAAAATTTAATATATATAAAATATTATCTTATTAAATTATTTAATAATTTTAAATTCATTTTATAGGTGTTCTAGACATGTATGAATAAGTAGAGACCCAAGGTAAGGGTAATTTCATCACATTTCCACATTGATGAGATACGTTTTACATTATACACCTAATTTATTTTACATGATGTATATAATAGACACATTGAAAATTTATATCATTAATTTATATTCATTCATTGCATTAAATATTTTTTATACATATTTTCTCTTTAAGGGTTTTTTATTCAAAAGCTATCAAAGTAATAATGCATTTCTCTTACAATCTCATTTTATTTAGGGAATTTTTATGTTCATATTTATGTTTTTAAAATTATATGATAATAATATTTTAAACACAACATATTTTTTTATTCTCTATTTATGTTGTAGTTTACATGTTTATATTTCACTTAATTACATATTTTATCATGAATTAACTAGTAAGTTAAATTTAAGGGATTTTCTTTTATAAATTTAGTTTTAAAAATTTCCTTTCAACACTTTTATTCCATGTCATTAATTTCTATTAAATTATTTCAATTTTTTTTAATATTATAAAAAGAGTAATTAGATTCATTTTTAACCATGTTTGACTTTCTAAAAATTGGTTTTAGAAAAATATTCTTGTTTTTTTCGAATGGGTTTGTTTTTACTGAAGATGTCAATAAAATCTTTATTTTAATATACACCGCAAAAATGAGTTTTACCATCATCATGAATAATCTTTGATTTGAATATTAATTTAGATATTTATATTATTATTTTTCAATAAACCAATTTTATCAATATTTTGGGAATTTTAATTTTAATTTACATCAGAATAAAAGGGTATTATTTTCTTAAAGGAATGAAAATTTTTAAATGTTATTTACAGCTTCAAGCTTACAAGAAGTTATTTTTAATTGAATACTTTTGTTTAATTTTCTAAAGCCATGGTTTTATAAAAAAAATCATTTATAATGAATTTATGGTATTATATCATATTTTATTGGAAATTAATTATACCTTATTTTGATATCATTCGCTTTCTGGTGATATTGTTCTTGATCACTCACTATTATTCATTAGAATTTTTTTATTTTATATACATATTTTTAATATCATTAATGATTCCAGAATCATTTATATTAATTTTATGATGTTTCTACCGTATAAAATCTGAATATGTGATATTATTTGATGTAATATTTTTAGTTATGTTATTTCATTTACTGGGGAAATATTAATATTTAAAATTCCTTATTCATTAATGATAATTATTGACCTATAAGGAACTTTGATAATGTATTTCATTGATCATTAGAAATATGAGGAATACATAAGATGTGAAAGAGATGAGTGGGGCCTAGTAATATATAGCTCCTTGATTCATTGATTGGTCTCTTGATATATTAACATAGATCTACCATATTACATGGGTATTTGGTTTACACTTATCCCTTTTTTAAGATTTATTTCTTTGTTGAGATTCATTGAAGGTACGATTCATGATAAAATTCTCAAGGCCTTGATGGAAAATTTATGAATTCCCAAATTTATGCATTTCCATTATTAAGAATTCAATTTACATTATCTATGTGATTTTTGTTTTGATATTTTACAGGGATTTTCATTTAGCTTAGGTTATTGATTGAATTCCACATGTTTTGATTACCCTCTCTACTATATTGAATATTCCTTATTTACTCATGATAGTTTCCACTTTATATAACCCTTACTAATAATCTCAACTCTCCCTTTATTTTTTTCCTTTCCCCAACATATGAATAATGATATTATGAATGATTCCAAGGATGAAAGAATGTTTTTATGTTATGTTTTTATATTTATAATTTAATACGGGAATCAAGTATATATATACTTTTCTAATAAAACTAAACTGAACGATCATTTTTGGTGTGATCCCTTGTATCTTGTACTAATGTATTAAATAAAACACAAGATCTAGGTTAATAAAGTTACGGTGTTACATATTAGTGGTTTATTTACCCTCTAATTTTCCATCACAATAAAATTCTAAAAAATATACATAAAAACATAATAATTTGTGGGAACCAATCTAATCATCCTCAATATGAAATAAAAATATCATAAAAATTTCTACATTTCTCATATATCCAAACATTAATCAAAATTAAAATATAAGTACAAGAGTAAAAATAAATATAATAAAATTGAAATTATAACAATGTGCATAAATACATCTACCCAACTCCATATGTGTAACACCCTGAGATTTTGAAATATTATTTCCTATAAATAAACATTATATCAACATATTTTTTCGTATGAAACTTTGAATTAAAGCAAGTCATGAAATATAAGATTTATATTATTAATAAATTCTAGGAATAATAAAACCTCTATAAATTGACAATATTGTACTCAATTATAAATTCATACAAAATAATATTAAGAACACTTAAATTTTGAAAAGGGTTTTTCCCATAAAATCATTATTTAATTTTATATTATATTTTCATCAATAAGATAAATTTATAAATTTTAGAATTTTAATTTTTTAAAATGAAAATCACTTTTTAATTCCGCATAAAAAATTATCCTGTGTTTTTTTTCTTAAAATTTTCTAAAATAAATGATTTTTATGTGAATAGTAAAAACTAAAGTTATTACTAAAACTATAGAATAAATGACCATATCAAGAATAATGTATAAATTAAAAAATTATTAAAAAACATTATATAAAATTTATTTAAGAATTAAGATAATTCATTTAAAAAGAAAACGTTAAATTTAGAACACCTATAATTAACATTTTAAGAACTTAAGGAATATTTTATAAAAAAATAGTCTTTTGTATTTTATTTTAATTAAATATTATTTTGGAAAAATTAAATTTTATCTCGATTTTAAAGGAAATGATTTAATTTTTAAATAATAAACCAATTATTTTCATAAAAATGAACAACATTGATAATTGTATCAATACAAAAATTTTAAGGTTTAAAACACATTTGTCTTAAAAACTATTATTGTGTACTTTGTGCATTAATTATAAAATTATATTTTATCAAATATAAATATTTCATTTGATAAAATTATTTTCAGATATGGAATTATAATTTTTAAATTATTCAACAAGTCCAATATTATTTTTTTTTAATAAAATTAATTACCGTGGTTAAAAATTAGTTATCATAGTAAAAGTTAATTATGGTAAAAGTTAAAAAAAACAAAGGGGAAAAGCCTAAAATATCTCAAGATTTCTTAAAAAAATATTTTTGATAAGATTATATAACTTAAATTTAAAAAAAAATCAATTATTTACCACCATTTAATCCTTTTTCTATGGAATAGTGTTATACCATTATTGAAAATTAAGAAGTTTTTAAAAGAATGACACATTTCTTCTATTATAAAAGTTGATCACTTGGACTAATTATTTCTATAAATATACCTTATAAATTATTTTTTAAAATATTTCATATTTATCCATATATTATCATATCTCATGTTGTTAATCCTCTTTTCTCAATTAGTTATCATAAGGCCTTTATTTCCAAGGATATTTCAAATGAAAATATGAAGTTCTCAATGAAAGTACTAATTTTTCCCAAAAAATTATTTCTTTTATATGTTTCATTTTGAAATATATTTTTCACAATATTATGTTATGATTTTATTATTTATTTTATACTGATTTTTTTATATTTTGGGAATTAATATTGGTCACCTTTTTCTTTTTCCCTTAAGAAAAAAAAATAACAACATTCATGCATATGTGCGGACTACTGCCTCCATGGAGTTTCATGTTTCATTTTCCTTATCCACCTTACATGGATGGTTATAATCGATAATTTAATGTACAAATATTATATTTAGTGAATTATTATTATTATTTTAAGACAAATATTGAATATTATCAAGAATATAAGCAACAAATGACTGTTTTTAACTAAACCATCTAAAATGACCTTACTAACCAGAAGAACAATTTATTAATACAATATTATAGTTTCATATCCATTAAAAATTCTTATAATTAAATTAATTTATAATAAATAAATTTAATAAACCCTTAAAATATATAATTATTCCTATGTAATAATGATATTATAACTAAATCACTTAATAATCATCCATTAATTATTGTATGTTAATGTTTGGGCTGTCTTAACCACCTACTTGAACAAGGAAATAAAATAATATCATGGATGAATGTGAGAACATAATTATTGAAAATATATGATATAGATAAGTAAATAATGATTTTAGTTTTTTTATTTAATGGTAACATTAATAGAAAACTCATTTTTTAAGAAACCAATATCTGAAAATGATAATCTTTTAGAGAATAATGAAGAACAACATCACTAATAGATTTTTTTTATTAAAAACAATAAAGACTACTCTCACCCAATATTGAAAATAAAAAAATAACTCATATAAATATAATGAATAATTATAAACTAAGTTTATAAAATGTTATAAATTTTACAAAGGTTTTGAAAAAGGTGATTGAGATAGTTTTTTACACGATACTTGCGAACTTTTGTGGATTTTAGGAATTAAGGTATTGGGTTATTTGTCTTAAATTTAATTTATTGAGTCATATTACATATTTTTTGTGATAATTTATTTTATATGTTTTGATTAATATCTAGTGCATGTATTTTAACATATTAATTTAATTAATAGTGATTTAAGAGGCATATCTTTTTCTTTCTTTAAATGTATTTAAATTAAAAAGATATCAATGTTGTTAGGGAAATTTCATTTCAATTTTTCTTTATTGATATATGATGTGTAATCACCACTTGTTTCCTTTTTACTAATGTACATATATTTTCCATTGATTTATTTTTATCATAATTTTTCATTTAATATAAGGGATGTAAAAAACCATCTTTAGATCACTTTTCAGGGGTTTTCTAAACACCTGTCACTAAAGGCGTGATTTATTTTGATAACTCAAATCTTTTTTATTTGTGTTATAATTACACTTATTGAATGTATTTATTAAATTTATAGTTTCTTCAACATAAGGAATTTATTTCAAGTTAATTTCTATTCATATTTACAGTGAATGAATTATTAATTAAAATATTTCACCTTGATTAATTTCAGCCTAAAAAGTATGTAATTATTGAGAATAATTCATATCGTCTTTATTGATGGTTTCCCATCCTTTACCATATTTCCCTTTCCGTCCAATATTACCCTTTATATTTGGAAACCAAATTACATATCATCTCATATGACCTTCATTTTCCCCTCCACCCGTTTAAAAAATTATTCTTTGTTACTCATTTTATAATGTGGTTTTTCTGTAAAGGTATCTTATAATATTAAAAAGGGTTTCTATCATTTAAAAATAAAATTTTTTCTCATCTAATCAAAATTTCTTCTAAAACCCATTATATTCTTTTCAAGTATTTTTTATTTAAGTCCCTTTTTAAAATAAAATGTTTTCGAATGTTTTGGATATTCCCTTTTAAAAATTAATTTACAATGTGACCCATAGCTTTATATTTTAGGAGTATGGTAAACAGGATTTCTAAAATCTCTTTTTAGGTTTATCTCACTATTTGAAAAAATTTATTTAATTTTTTTTTCATTTTTTAAATTGATTTTCCAAATTATTTAAAATATTGATAATTTTTAAAACAAAACAAAATATTATAATATTTTTTTGAGAGTAAAAATTTGATTTATAAAAACATTCTTGAATTTAAAAGTGATTTTGAAGGATTTTATTTTAAGAAATAATTATTCATGTGTTTTTAAGAATTATCAAAAAAAATTTTATAAATAATAATTCTACTATAAATGTGGATTTATAAATTTTTTTGGTGTTTAAAATATTGTTTTAATGTGATTTATCAAAATAAATGTACTTAATTTCAAATAAAACATTTTAAAAGAATTATTGAATCCTATAAAAAAGTGGTATTTCCTCTAATTTCTCAATTTATTTAACCAATGATCTTAAAAAGGAATTTTTTATCCTTTTCAATGTCCTTAATTATCCTTATATTATAGGGGGTATATTTTTAATACAATATCTAACTTCTTTTTTCTGGATGTCTTATGTAATGTTTTCCATGAAACTCATGTCCTTTTAATGAGTTAATTAAGTGATTTCTAAAGTATGAATGTTTTCATATCCAAATGGATAAAATATTTATAGATAATTATTATTATAATGGATGGGGTCCTATATTTTCGTCCAACACATTGTTTATTGATTTAAATCCCTTGATATAATTTTGGGGATCAAGTATTGATGCTCTATCCACTATATAGTTTGAGAAGTGATGCCTACTCAACTATGTTTTGTGAATCATTAAGTGATGCATGCGAAAATATGTTATACGCATCAAGTAGTGATTTCTACTCTACTATGGTAATCAGGTAGGATATCTTATTCCACTATGTTACAGGAAACATGTAGTGATTCCTACTCTACTATTTTATGATTTTTATACCTATATTAGGGTTGTTGTTTACTGATATAATTTATTTATATGACATTATATATATTTATGCCTTTTATTATTCTTCATATCTCATGTTAATTGTCTCATATTTTAGCACTATTATTACTTGGTATATGTTTACTATTCTTATATTACAATTCTTTCAATCATTACCTATGGAAAAATATTATTATTTCATATTTTTTTAATAATATATTTCTCCCTTACCCATGTGTTCTCTCAGGATTATGATTTTACCCTTGATGACATGTTGACAGGGTTTCACTTACTGGGTATTTGATCTCACCCTTTCTTTAATTTTATTTTCCCTAGAAAATTAGTTATAGTCATATGTTTAAAAGGAAGTTTTAAATAGAGATGCTTTTTCGAATATTTTATAGATATAAAAAATTAATATTATAATATTGGAACAAACTTCATTTTTGGATGATAAAGTCAATAGAGCTAATCCGTAAAGACAATAAACCTTATATTGTTGGGTATTTATGATTTTTTTAGATATAATGTTTAACATGTGATAATTTTGTTAAATAAATATAGGTTCATCTAACTTTGTATCAGAGACTATGTTTTAAGAAAGTGTTTTTAAATTAGAACCATAATTTAGGGTTTGAGGTACATTATTGGATATTAGAGAATGGGTTAGTTATTTTTTTACATGAGTTTAGTTATATTTTGTTATTAAGATTAAAGAACATTAGTAAAACCATACAGATAAGTCTAAATATTGGTTAATATCCTAAAATTTTGTAAAGGTTTTGTGTATGTTGTATTTATAGAAAAATCATCCCTATATAGATGATAGAAAGTGGATGTGGTTGTGGAATAGATATAGATAGTAGTAGTCACCCTAAAAAAGGATGGTTGGGTATCAACTCAATATTCACTTGGTACATGATGAGTTAGCCTAAGTCTACACACTTGGATAGACACGCTTGTGGAATATACTTTGGTTGATAATATTCTCTTTATGAACCATTTTAAATGATTTGAGAACATATTCATGGTATTAATAGAGAATATAATAGATAAATGACTAAACAAGACATAGGTTAAATTAAAGAAATGATAGATTGATCTTATTATATCATAGTTTAATGGAAAAAATCATATGTTACAATGAAGTTGTCATTGGAGAAGACATATTTCTTTTGAACTGTCATATCTATATGATCATTTACTGTGATTTCATTTGATATTATCATAAACATTTTGGATTATGTATTTGGTTGGAAAGGAGATCATAAAAATTAATATGTGATAGTTATATCCTTAGAAACTCTTGTAACCAACTATGGAAGCATATTTGGTACAAATTATTGAGATAAAGTAAAAATCTTAATACATGTCCATTATGAGGGAAATGATCAGCCTTATAATATCTAATATTATGAGGGTGATTTCCTTTTAAGAAAATATTTCTTGAGTTTCCTATAGATCCCTTATATTATTTCATTATAAAGTGAAAATTTAAATTATGAGGTTGCAATTTATTTAGGGGGATGTGACACCTCAATATTTTTATCGATTGTTTGTCTCACATACAACACTAAAAAAATGAGAAATGAAATATTAGATGAATATTATTTAGAAAATTAAATAATAATTAAAACACTAGTAAATAATATATTTTAATGAAGTAGAAATTCATAAAAAATAGGATAAATACCACTTAATGTTTAAAAACAACATTTTTAAATAAAAGGTGTTTTTATTTGTATATTATATTATCATTTAAAAGTTAAGTTTATAAATTTTAGAATTTTTAATTTTTTAAAATGAGATTATTTTTTGAATTACAATATAAAAATTAGCCTAAGCTTGTTTTTTATATATTTCTAAAAGAATTTATTTTTAGGTGTATTGTGAAAACTAACGTATTTAATAAAACTGTAGAAATTATGACTATATCAAAAGAAAGTATAAATTTAAAACTAATTAAAAAAATGATTGTAGAAAATTTATTTATGGAGTAATATTATTCATTTAAAAATACTATGTTAAATTTATAAAACCTGTGATTAACAGTTTAAGGACTTAAGTAACATTTTTTTTAAAAAAACTCTTTTTTTCTTTTTTCAATTGAATATTATTTTGATAAAAATTGGTTTTAGATTTATTTTAAAGATATAGAATTTATTTTTTTATAATATTCCAATTATTTACATAAAAATAAATAAAAATTGAAAATTTTATCCAATACATAAATTTTATTCTTAATATCACACTTTTCATAACAATTATTTTTACCCACTTTTTATATTAATTATAAAATTATATTTTCTCACACATAAATATATTATTTGATAAAAAATTTTAGATATGTATTTATAATAATATTATTAGGTAATAAGATGAATATTAGTTTTTCATTCAAATTAATTATGGAGGTTAAAAATTCATTACCATAGTTAATTTTAATTGTGTAAAATTTAAAAAAATAAGGGGAAATGCCTAAAATCACATATGTTGTATCTAAAATATATGGTTCAGAGGAGTCTAGAAATTAAATTATCACACATTCCAATATTTATCTTCTTTTGAGCCTTTTACCTTGGAATAATGTTATTCCATTATTGAAAACTAAGAAGTATTTAAAAAAATCCATTTTTATCCACCTATAAAAGGGAATCACTTTCCCCAGTTTTTACTACACCCATACCTTAGAATTACATCCTAAAATCTTCTATCTTACTTATAATAGAATTATATATCACTTTCATAATCTTATAGTCTCAATTAGTAAGCCTATGGCCTCTATTTATATAGATATTATAAAGAGAAAAATAAATTTCTCAATGTAAGTACTAATTTTACATAATGTTGTTTGTTTTATACCATTCATTTTGAAATATATTTTTCATAGTGGGTTTCCCAATATTTTTTGGTTGAATTTTTTATTCATTAATTCAATATGTGTTTATAGAATTATATACTTTGAGATGATTGAGAGAAGAGTTATTTCTAAGTTTAGAGGAACATTACAAGTTAAGTAATGCTTTACTAGTATTCGATGTACAAAACATCATAAATAATTTTATGATACTAGATAATGATGTATAAAGGAAATAATTTATTAAATTTGATGGATACTAGAATGATGTTATCAAAAATATCTATATAAACTTTGGGGATACAGATATACAGAGACTGATTTTTAAAGTAATTTGAATTTTATGTCTAATGATCAAATGATGAAAAGATATACAAGAAAGAAAATTTTGAAGTGTACTTGATGAAGGATAGGTTTTTAATGTTATCATATGGAGTAAATCCATGAAAACCATGATGTTGTGAAACCTATGAAGCTATATCAGAAGGATAAACATGAAGTTGTTCTAGATAGAGAATAATTACGAAATTCTAACTGATGATAAGGTATATGGGTTTGTACCAGACACAAAACCTCAATTTAATTAGACATATAATTGAAACTATATTAGATGGATAGATAAAAATGTTGTCACATGAAGGTTCAATATATGATCAGACCAGAGAAATTCTAAGGAAGTTGTACCTAATAAAGATTGGACAAACTTATCAAACAAAGAAATGCTTATCCCCTTAGATAGAGGGTTACTAAAAAAATAAGAGTAAAAAAAGTTTTAGGGGATGTAGAATAGATCTATGATTCCATTAGATAGAGGAATCTAATGGTGTACTAGAAATATTCCATCAAATAGAGGAGTTATTATGTAGGCATATTAGAAATATTTGTTTTAATTTTTGTACATTAAATGTACATTTGAGGAGATTTAAAAATATTTGGAAAATTCAATAACCCTAAGAAAATACTGAAATTTTACTTCACTATACATAAATCAAACTCAGATTTAATTAAGGTTTAATATATTCATAACACTATGATTTGAGGAAATTTTAATGTAAATTTTTGACACTAAAGTTTTAGAGATATTGAAGGTGGTTAAACGAAGTTTCACTTGAGAGGGAAATTTTAACTATAGCCCATGATTCTTCCTTTATTTGTGAAGTAAATATTCATATATAAAGGGATTCATTATTATTCATAATTACCTATTCTTATGGGAAAAAGTGAGAGGATTTGTAGAAGCTTTTGAGAGATCACATAATGAGTTGCAAACTAAGATCCTACTTGTTTGAAGAAGAATAGAATAAGTTGGAAGATATCATGAAATAAACCCACTAGAAAGAGTGTATTATATGGAAGAATAAATAGATGAAGGAGAAGCATAGGACCAAGGTGATTTAAATTTTGGAGCATCAGAATGTGGTTCACAAGGTGAAGTGAATCAGATAAAGCACAACAGACCAAAGAGTGCTGAGTGGAGGTGCATCAGACATAAAACACCAAATTGAGGATAATCATACACGACATAACAGATGAATTATTACTAGAAAGAAAGACTCATATGAGTATTGAGAACATCTAAGTATTTATAATACCAGAAGGTACTTTTTAGGCTAAAAGACACTTTAGAGAGCTATTTAATATCCGGAAATAGTTATGAATATGTAAAGGTGATCCAACTTTCTTATGAAGTAAGAACGTATAAAGAATAAAATAATTATATAGTGGATAAAAAAATAAGTAATAATTTATTGTATTTGGGGTTTATAACAAGTTTCTACGGAAATTTATGGCTATAGTGTATAACCAATAAAGAAAAAATATGATACAAGAAATATAGTTGGGGGTATAACCAACTATGGTAGAAGAGTTGATTACTAGGGTGTTGAAAAAAGGTTAGTTGAAGGAATGATTACTGGGGGTAGAACAAATTTATGCATGTGACTTTGCAACCATATAAATTTTAGTAATGAATACATGCTTGGGAATATAAGAAACATGGAAAGGAGTAGGTATTTATACTGAATAATTCAAATACTATGTGACAGATTCTATCATATCCTTACTAAACATGAGGTGAGTTTGAAAAATTATATTGAGTGGAATAAGAACCCTTCTAATTTAAAGAGGTCGAATTACAACTGAAAAAAATCAAAAAAGTAACCATTTATTCACCCCCCTCTTAGTGGTTGACCGATCTAGGGAACTACAAGTTGTATTAGAGGGTAAGGTCACCTCTTAAAATCATAAGATTTATTTTCATCTTTTATGAATTGTATATTTCAGGAATAATTTTATTTTCCTAAGATGAAGAAGAATAAAAATACTCATGTGGTTAAAAATATATATCTTTCTTCCATGAATTATAAAAATATAAATAAAATATAGATAATGAATTTGAAAAGTAATCCAAAATAAAATAGAGAAAAAAAATAATTAAAGGTAATCTGAGTTGTATAAGTATAAACTATTATTTTTATTGTGATTCTTTTAATGAAACTTGTTTAAGAAATTTTTATAATGTATCCCTTAGTGATCTTTATTTAAAGATCATGAAGCACATAGAGAAAGTTCCAAAATAAGTAGCGACTTTTTGTTAAAACATTAAAGGGTATCCATGATAAGAAATTACTATAGGAAGAGGAGTCTAATGAAATGGAAAATGATTTAGCTAAAAAGCTAAACGCATGAAATAGTCTCACAAAAAATTTTATGAGGAAATGATGAAATAATATGTCTTTTCAAAGAATGATATGTTAAATCTACTAAATATTTTAAAAATAATGTTTGTGATAAAGATTAATTTGATATTTTTTTAGAAAATTTCCATGTACTTAAAAAAGGAATAAAGTATCTTTTATTTTAAAATATTCTCATTAGAAGTTAGGGAAAAAAGAATAATAGATATTGAAAATTGCATGAAAGAATCTATAAAAGTATATGAAGAACAAATAAACAAGATGAAGGAGGATTGAGGAGATATGATGATTTTTTAGAATGGTAAAAACACCCTAAATATGAATTTTCTTGAGATGAAAGTGTGATAAAAGAATTAAGAATCAACATAAGATGATCCATCCCAAATATTTGAGAATAAATATTTAGGAACTCGGATTTAATTTAATAACCATGGCTCTAGGGAGATCATAATAGTAGTAAGAAGAAATTGAGATCAACCTTTCATGAGGTGGTAACATCCTCCAAAAAGAAGGTACCATGGACCCTATAAACTATCATTTGTACTAATGTTTCTTCATTTTCGAAAACATGACTTAAGAAAAATTCTAGGAAATTTTGGATTGTAAAAAATAATGATATACCCAAAACATAAAAATGGGTGAGAAAATATATATGAATATTTATTCCCAATATGTTTTAAAGAGGGTGGAAGCTCCACTAAAAAAATCAAGGTATACAACCTATGAAATATGAATAGAATATATATAAAAGGTAGATAAAAATACTTACAAGATATTGTTTATTTTTATAGAAGTTTGGGAATAAATTATTATAATAATAAAATAACATGTCAATTCATGAAAATATTAGATGGCTACAAGTACATGCGGTAAGCATGATGAAATGATTAAAATAATAAAATTTTTAATCCAAAAACATCCAAGAATCTAAATAAATAAAGAAATATAATAATTAATCGAAGAATGAAGATGATTATTGACATGTGTGAAAGGTATAATAAGACATGATATAAGGCCTACAATTGACTAACATGGCCTCCTAGATAGGTGGATCTATTTAAAAATGAAAATATTTCACATGAAGATTCATGTTATCTAATAGATAAAGTGAAAAAATGGAGTTTATTATAAAAGAAAATAAGAATGTAATAAGATAAATTCACCCAAAGAAACATTTCATAAAAAGTATATAAGTAAAAAACTTTTTAATATTATTGATGGGAAATGATGTTCTGAAGTTAGAAGGATAAAAATATCAGGATGATGAAAATATACCAAAATAATTGTTATATTCATTGAACACTAATGTTTCTCTTTATTCCCATTATTCCATTTTATATAATCTTACATGCATGTAATTGAAGGAGAAGAAGTAAATGAGATGGATGAGCATTTTAATAGATTTTATAGATTGAAATTATTTCCATCATGGAATATTATGATCACTATGATGAGGGATTTTTTTTGATACCCACCATACAATCATCAATAATTTTAGGGTTGGAGAAATACCTGAATTGTAGGCATTATTTTCTCTGCAATGAAAAAAGGAGTACCATGGATAAGAAAAATTAATTGTCTAAAGTGTGAAAATATTGTAACATTTAATAATACCTGCAGTCATATGTCCCTAGATGCATCATGTTAAGGGTTATGCACTTCATGTGATATTTTAACCGATCACATGAAAGTTGTCCAATGAGCCCTCCTGATCTAATAAAGGCTTTTAGATGAGCCTTAATGGTCACACAAATCCCCACAGACAAGTTCTTATGATCATGTGAAATGTCAATCAATTTATTCTTGAAAATATAATAAGGCTATAAAGTGAAAAAAATATGAAAATGATAGGATCATTAAGTGAAGGGAGTTACAATAATTTTTTATATGAAAGGGTTATGCGCTTCCTGTGATCAGTTTAGTAATCACGTGAAGTCCCTTCGAAATGTTGGCTTGACCACATGAAGGACCCATTATGAGTTGTCCTAAACACACAAAAGTCCCTTTAAATTCAACATAATCTCATGAAGATCTGTAAAAATATTGGAATGATATTATGAAGTCTATTTGACAGGTCAACTCAATCATGTGAAGACTATTAGATGTACATATCTTATTATGTGAAATATATATTGGAATCATGGATTTATAATTTAAAATCCCTTTTAAAATACATGGTATTAATAAATCATGTATTGAATAAGTAATTATGTGGTCACTATTTATCACGTGACACAAAAATGATGTCATTGATGACACATGGGGGGAGCATGCGAAGCACATGATACATTTTGAGAACGCTCCCCCTAGTGACTCAAATAGGTGTACGAGAGTTAGGAATCACAGAAAGTGGATTATATTTAAGACAATAATTTCTATAAATTCCCTTATTGTTATATAAATAAAGACACACATGTATGCGAGAGATAACTTATCGGTTTGAAGGCTCACGTGATCTCAATATTCTTCCATACGATAAAGTCTGGTGTGTGACTTTACGGTGTACGTGATTTATGTTTTCACTTTTTGTGATAATATCATTAATCATATGAAGGTTATCTCACATAACTGAAATATCATGTAAAGATAATTTTTCAAGTTATCTTGATCACATGATTCCTTAGTAGGAAAATACCTAAAAAATATTGGGATTCTTACGTGAAGTAGGAAAAAAATGCTGGAAGCTTCATGAGAAGAAATATGCATTATTTTTCAAGAGAAGTACTTACACACTTCATGTGATTAGTTCCTATATAATGTGATGAAACTCTATACATTTCATCGCATATCACATGACACACCCTAAACATGTCATTCAGATTCAAGAAAATATTATAGGCCTTTCATCTTTGATCACGCGACATATGTTTTATTAAATCAAAATTAAGGTATTGATCAAAAAAAAATATGAAACCAAGTGGATATATATTTGATAATTGGATGTAAATATATGAAATAAACCATTAAAATTGGATAATTGAAAGTTTTAGGCTTATCTTGAGACCATATCTAATGGTTTTAACCCTATTTTACCCATTTTACCATTACCAAGGAAGAAAATAATTACTAAGATTACTAGTTATAAAAAAACAAAATGGTCCCTATTTAACAAATTTATACCTACTTATTGAAAATATTGAATCTAATTTTCATGATTCAATTTTTATAAGTTTCATAAATAAATTTAGGATTAAAACTCTAAAGGCAATAAAAAATGGGTTTCGAGAAATTTTTTTAAGTATAAAAATGTTACATACTAAATTGAACCATAAAAATTATTCCACTAAATTTAATTGAATTATTCAGAATATTATATAAATAATATCACCTTGAATAAATTAAAAAAAATAACTTTTCAAGTAATTGAAATAAAAATATAGTTTTAAGTGAAAACCAGTATTTTTCACTATTCACTAGAAAATCAAACTTTTTAGAAAACTCTAAAAATTTCACTCTAAGTTAATCTTAATATATTGATTTAAAAAATAATTTTAATATTATAAAAGGAAATTTATAAAATCTCAAAAATGTAATTATAATTCCAATAATCGAAATGAAAAATAAAACCATTTTTTAAGAAAAAGTATTTTTGAAGTATAAAATGATTTTATTGAAAATTAGGTTACTATTTTTTATAAATACATTATATAAAACCATTGTAAATATTTTTATAATGTGGTTTATCGTATTCATGCCCTCTAATTCAATGGTGAGTTTATAATGGTCATATTTAAGAAATAATATTTCATAGTTCATTTAAGGTCAGTGTTGTGTGTTATGTACCCTATCGAACATATGTTCTTTTAAAATATTTGGGAATTACAAAAAGGGTTTAAAGTTTTAATTTATGATTTTTTTTTCTTTTTTTTAGAAAGGAATTCTAAAACAAAGGCTCAGTTAAATGAAATTTCAAGTGTATGTTTTAGAGGAAAAAAATTTATCAGTTATACTTGGAATTTTATTTAGATAATGCCATGTAAAACCCAATACAATTCATCCCATGATTTAATTTTAACCATTTTCTACACAAAAAATGTCCATAGATGATGATAATTTAAATAATATTTTAATTATAAGTTATAAAGGTAAAAACTTTTTATTTTCTAATAAGAATTTTAATTAACTGACACCTCCTAACCATTAAAAAATAGTCATTCAACATATCCTCTATCCACTTAGAGAGTCATATAAGTATAATTACACTATACAAATATATAGAAATGCCATATAAATGGTTGTGGACACTCTAAATAACTAACCTAATTCATAACTAGATAAATAAGTAACTAATCATATGCAATCAACAAAATGACATATAAATCATATGTGACTTATATGATACATGAACACATGCTTGCTTTCCATAACTTGAAAATGGATAAAAAATTACATAAATCATTGAAATCATAATCAAGATAATCATGTGAGGTGAAATAAAATCAACAATAAAAGTGAACAACATGGACAACAATTGCATCTTAGGAAACATGGAATTTCCTCATACACGGGGTAGCCAATCCTAGGAACAAGCTTCATTCCTTATCTTTAAAGAATCCTACTCTCATGTAAACCATGAATATAAAGTAAGACAAATAGAAAATCCTATAATACTATTTTTTAATTCCCCACCCCAGGAGCCATTAAATTGGTACTCTAGGTTGGTGCACCACATGGCCACAAGTGTACCTCCCCATATTCTAAAGGCTAACATATAAAGACCAAAAATTCTCATACATAAATATTAAAACCTAATTGAATAATATTCTTTACATAATATAATGATCCATGCAAAAATCACTTCATTCCAGTTCCTGTGAGAACATTGGTATATTAACAACTCGTTCAAATGAGAACTACCTAAACTTCTACTATATACTTTATCCCCAGTACTATTTATAGATAAATCATACGAAACACAATTGTTTATAACCTGGTAAAAGAAAAAATGTTTAAAGTTCATCTCAGATTCTTAGTAAGGGGAAATAAAGGATATATTATCATGGCATGATTTAACAATACATGCGAAATTTTTTAGCTTCAGTTTCTATGTGACATTGAAATATAAACAACTGGTTCAAATACAAACTACCTAAAATCTTACTGTGTTATTTATAACTAGTAGTCTTCATAGAGAAATCATACAAAGTACCTTTCTTTATAACCTAGGGAAAAGAAACATATGGAAGGGTCATCTTAGATTCTTAGTAAGGGTAAATAAGGGATATATCAACAAAACATTAGAATAAGCGTATGAATATAGGATAATTACATTTTAAAACCATACCTCACATATCATATATCATAAACATGATTCAGGGAATTAATATTTATAGTTCATAAGGCATAAATAATAATAAAATCAATGAATATGAGCTTTGAGAGAATAACATTTTCATAGATTTGTGGCATATAGATAAACATATAAAGTCATTTATTTAGTAGTCAATAATAATTTCCAAGACTAACATATTATATTTGCTTCACTCCCCAAACCATCATAATAGTCAAGGTTTACTCACAAAACTATCATGGTGGATTAGAATCACTCTACAAACCACCGTAGTAGTCAAGGTTGATTCCCAAGACTATCATAGTAGATTGGTTTCACTACCCAAACCATATTAGTAGTAAAGGTTCACTCCGAATACTATTATAATGGATTTATTTCACTCCCCAAATCATCTTAGTATTCAAGTTTCACTCCCGTTACTATCATAGAGGAAAAATTCCCTTACTGAACTTTGTTCAATCCCCCAATGATGTCTTGTTTATCTCATGAGATCTCAATCATTTCCCAATGCATTAGAAGAAGATATTGGTACCACCCATCATATAATAAAAATAATATATATGTGTTACAAAAGATTATAAAATATTCATTATATCAAAACCCATGAAACTAAATGGGCTTCATAACACATTTATCATATCAAAACATGCGAAAAGAAATGGGTTACATAAACATTTCATCATAGAATAACCCCTGCAAAAGAAACAGGCTTCCTAAAAATATTATCATAAAAAACATAATCCATAAAGAGAAATAATAAATATGGTATAATTTTATTTTATCCCCAATAAGGATTAAGTTTCATCAAAGGATTTCATCTTAGAAAGAATATTATTTTGAAAATAAAATCCATTGGGACATTTCTTGAAGAAAATAAACTTTCTTTGAAAATCACATTTTTAAACCTAGAAATTCATAAATTTTTTGGAAATTATTTTCTTTGAAAATAACCATAAAAATAATAAATGGGTATTTAAAACATTGAATGGTAATGATGGTAGAAAATTCCATTCATGTGGTATGCATTAAAAAAATATCCCTTTCATATTTTTAGTAAAATCCAAAGAGGCTTTATTTGGAAAACAATATGAAGATTCATATAAACATAACTCATATAATCCATGCCTCACCAAACCTAATGATCACATCATTTCATCTCATGTAGTCTTCACCACCTTGATCCTTGGGACAAGCACATCCAGTTCCCATGGAAGTCTTAAAATGAAGTATATATATATATATTACATTTGAATTCAATATAAAACATCCTATTTAAATAACAAAAATATCCCAAATTAATATATCCAAGGTCCAAATCCTCTCATCCAGCTCATATCACTTTCACTCATGATTGAGAATTCCCAAAGGCATCTCATAAGGTCAATTTAATTAGTTAGAATATAACTATTAAATTATTAGGGTCTCTCTTAGACTGATTAATGGATAAATCAAATCCACACTTTAAAAACACTCACATAATCAAAAATAAATATGATCACCACCTACATCATGTTGGTAGATTCCCACACATCTGATTTTAGACTCTAACTCGATCCTATTTGGAAGAAATCAAAATTTTAGATGAATTCCATGAATATTGGGTAAAATGACTCATATGGATTTAGGACACTCTATAGAAATGGGAATAAGTATATAATAAAGTGTAATCAAGTTCTAACCAATAAAGATACAAAGGCTCAGACGGATCGAGAAATGGAGTACAGATGGAGAAGATAGCTCACACCCTAGAGGAGGGAGAAAAGAGAGATAGAGAGGCACCCCTTCTATGAGTACGCAGTGGAGAAGATGAAAAGGAGGAAATAATAAATAAAGGGGAATGTCAAAAATGGATTTTTTTACCCTTTTATTGGGATGCATGGTTAGATCGAATAGTTTTCCAAACTGCGTGACAACTGTGTGACACCTACTACCCAAAGCTCTATCTCTCACGGTTGTCTCATACGCTTTTCTAAACTATGGAGAAACCGTGAAAATCACATCTAATAAAAATTATAGAGGTTTCTCACAGTCATGTAGCCCCTTATTCATGGTGTTAAAATCTAGTCAAAAATCTCTTGGAGGGATGCACTGTTTCCCCTTGGAGGCTGCACTGTTTGTCTAAACTGTGCACCTCTGTCTGCATACCCCAAAAAGTTTGGCTCTTCGGCCTCTGATTCACCCAAAATGCAATGAAAACCTTGAGAAACATTAAAAGAATTAAAGATAATTTAAAAAATTCTTTGTTCAAGGAAATTCTAATAATTAAATTCTATTGATCAATAAAAGAGTTGACATACCCACTAAACAATGAATATTCAAAATAGGAGAGGAATTTGACCCACTCAAAAAACCCATGACATTACACTGACCATATGTATTAGGATGATGAAAATATTTGAAACTAAAATATGTATCAATATCTCATTGAAGACTTTTGTAGTACTTATAGGTAAACCTCAGATCCTGATTAGATATAATGAAATTTGGTAATCCATTTGACCATACCACTTCCTTAATCTATATCATAGAAAGTTGATCCATAGAGAAATATTCTCTTATAGTTTTGAGGTGTGCTGACTTTTTAAGTATATTGACTACAACCCATATAGAATTATGCCCTTTATATGTTTTGAGGAGTCCAATGACAAACTCCATGGTTATGTTGTCCCATTTCCAGTCTAGTATGGGTAATGGTTGTAAAATCCCCCTATACTTTTTTCTCTTAGCCTTAACATACTAATGTACCATGAACCAACATAAAAATTCTATGATATCTCTCTTTATTCCATCCCACTAGAAATAATCTTTCAAATATCTAAATATTTGGGTACTTATAGGATGAATAAAGAACAAATAACTATGATAATATTCCAATAGATCCTTCAAATCAGGTATACTTGGAAAACATAAAGGGTTCCTAAACCTTATCATTCCATCATAATCAAGTTTAAACAGAAGAAAATTTCTCACCTTCTTATATAGCTAAAAATAATTATTTTTTACATCTTTAATATTCACTTGTACAGATGGTTGAAAGCTTATTTGATAAAGATAAGATTTATCCCCTTACTTCGGCATATCCAGATCCATCCTTTTCAAATATAGAAATATTAGATATTTTTTATCTTCATTATAGATAAGATAGCATGATACTTTGACTCAAAGTATCATCCACCTTGTTCACTTTCATAAGTTGTTAATGTATTGACCAATCATAATCCTTAATCAGCTCCAACCATCTTTTCTTGTGCATGTTAATTCATTCCATGTGAATATATACTTTAAATGTAACAACCCAATGTTTTATCAATGGAATTAACTTCTTATAATTATTTATTATAGAATAATCACATAATATTACATATATAACACAATCCAATCCTTATAAATGAATAATGGATAAAATAAATGGTATCTCTATAAGTTAAGAAATGTATACCGATGAAATAATAACTTGAACATTGGAATACTAATGTGACCCTTATGAATATTAAACTGGTCTATATAATAGTAAATTCACCAATTAGAGTATAAATAAAATTTATCTATCTTATATGTGAAAATATGGTATGATTATATCATATTATAAGTAAATAGATATTTTAAAAAGTATTAAAAAAGTGTTGGTATTTTTGTAAGTCATGTATATTTAATTACAATTTTATGATTAATTTAATATATAAAAATAAAATTTACTTTCATAAAATGTATTCATAAATAAGTATTTTTATGACTTATGATTATAATATAATTTTAAGAGACCTTAGTTAATTTTTCATAGTGTTAGAAAATCAGTTTTAATTATAAAATTTGTATTTTTCAAGTAAATTACAATTTTAATTAAAAGTTAAATTTATCATATTTGGAAAATTATTTTGATAAAATGGATCTCATTTTTTAATTATACATGTCAAAAAATGGTTGGGGTTATTTTTTTTAATTTTTCTAAAATACTTAAATTTTTTGTGAATAGTAAAATATGATGATTTATGATAAATGCTAAATAAATGAATTTCTACATAATGCTTGAGTCATGGATGATGTAAATGGCCATTGGTTATAACTAACATGCTCTATCTACTATTTTTTCACATTAATAAATACTATTCATAGTCTTGAGCAAAAATATTAAACTAATGATTAAAATAATGGGAAACCCCTCATATCCTCCACTATAAATACCACCCCTCTTTACCTCTTCTATTCAATCCTCTAAAAACTTATTCTGAGTCCAAATTATTCTCAAATATCTCCATAATAACCTCTTCCATTTCCATTATCTCTTGGTCTCATAAAAATACCAAAACCTCTTTTCTAAGGAGGCACTTAATGAAGATATATTAAAGAGGTAAATTCCTCTTTTTATTTCTTTTATTTTATTTTAAGTTCCTTTCTTCATTTTTATTTCATCACCTCCTTTCTTAAAAATGTTATGATAAATATATTAACATAAATTTACTATAATTTTGTTATGATAATGTAATAATTCATCATCATCTCTCATTTCTCCTCCTTTTATAATTGAAATGTAAACACCATCCGAGATGTGTTAATTTATCACATTCAAGGATGGCGAGTTTTCAATTTCTATTACCATATTTAATTCTAGCCATGAAACCATTTATATGGTTGAACTAGAAAAGAATAATTTTATTATTTCTTGTTTAAGGTTCTATATTCTTTTCTTCACGTGATATTAATTTATAAATCAAAATGAGTATATTGTGATAAAAAACAACCAATTAACACAAACAGTTATCATTAATGTTTTATATAATGATCCATCTTCACTCCAAAAAAACCAAATTAATTTTATAACCACGAAATATATTGTATGTTCACTAATAAAATAAAAAATTAATTCTGGACAACCATTATCATCTTACATGTTTATCCTTTCATGTAGATAAGTAAACCAGTCATGAAAATCATGGAAACAAACAACCCAAACAATGAAATTGTACCTCTTAACCCATAAAAAAAGCCATTAATGAACTTAATAATGTATAATAAATAAAATAAATGTATAATATGTTATGGAAATATTAATTAATTAATTTAATTTGGTTACCTATGACATTAAGATCAAGTGAAGGACACCATCAGACTTAAGGTAAGGGATTCTCCCCGAACCTCAATTATTCTGTCAGGTTTCTTGATCGTTCTTTTTTATCCAAATGAAGTTATCTATTATTTTTATTCAAATCTTCAAAATTTGGTTTACATGATCCAAAATCATGCACCAAGGCCCATTCATCATTTTCTTTTGGTGATAAAAATGTTTTTAAGTGGTTCCCCTCTCAATTCTTCCCGATAAGCAAGCCCGTTTAAGGGAACTTCCAGAAATCATACCCAATTTCAAGTGAACTCTACCATCTATTTTAAGCAACCATTATTTTTATAAAATAAGTATTTTTATTATGAAAATTTTATAGGTTCTCTCCTTGTTTTATATAAAATATTATTTCCTTTTCTTTTTTAAAGGATCTTTAGTATTTTCTTAAAAACCACACCAAAATTTTTTAATGCTCAATTTTCTTAAATACTCTTATTACGTGTTATCACTTCTGTTTTACATCACTTAACATTATATATGCCTATTTTACCTTGTGAATGTCCATTTATGTTTTAATTTCTTTCTTTCATGGACACTTGTATGATATTCCCATTTATTATGCTTTATGGTATGATTATGATACCCATTTTTTTCCATGGGTACCATTATATTTATATATGATTGATTATGTTTGATTATGTATTTGGAAATCATATTCATGAACATGTTATGATGTTTTCTCCTAGATATCACTCTAGTGCATAGGGTAAAGTTTAGTCACATGAGACGTTATGTGCAATGGTCTTGGCGGTTATCCATGACTCATGCTACCATGTGCCACAGTCTTGTTTGTTAACCTTTATTTTTACTCTTATATGTGAAACATGAATTGGATCACGCTAAATTCATGTTTTATGTTGCTAAAACATTACTAAGACTCTATGTTTATATGATCCCATGTTTATATGTTATGATTCCATATGTTTCATGTTTGTTTTTATATCATTATGCCATACCTTCTAACACATGTGTTAAAGCTTTATTATTATGTTTATTACCTTACTGGGATTTTGGGTCATCCTTTTGTTCATTTTATCCTCATGTTTTCCTATGAATATGTATGAGTATAATGGAAGTTAGGATCTCTTTATGAATGTTATATAAAGAAACATTTTATTTAATCCCATGTTTTCAGTTTTACAAACCTGGTCTTTCAAGACACTAGACTTTACAATCCTTGGCATGTAATATGATACTTTATTATGATTCAAACCATGTAATGATATGTGTAAAATTACAGGGTCACTATAGTTGGTATCATATTATGGTCTAGTTATTTCTAAATATTACGAATAGATCACTTTAGTAAGAACCTTAAGGATGAGACTAAGTATAGGAAAACATCGCTAAATTTTGGTAAGTATAGAGTAACTGGTTTTTCAAACAAATACATCATTGTCTGGATATGAACATGTGGATGTGGATCTGTCATAGATGTATCTAGTTGTAAAACAAGAAACCACTACTTTGAGATAGACTCAAATGAGAACTGGTGAACGACAATGAGCCTTACTGCACTCTTGGTTTGACACTCCTGGGGGATATGCTTTGTAAAATTCATAGGTTCAGTAAAAACCATTATTATGGGAACAAAAAAATTCCATAAGAATATATGTTAGAAAATAGATCAAGGATAACCTAGATTGAAACTTATGGAATCAAAAGTTAAGATATACTTTTCCTTTATTATTTTATCCTTTTATGTATAAATTTTCCTTTTCATGCTTAATAGCTAAGTATTCAAGACCCCATGTTATACTTTCGTTTTCTTAGATAATGATGGGAAATAGAAGAACGTGAGACAACAATAAATGTTATTTTCAATGTGATTATTTCACTAATTATATACCTGATATAATGATAATGGGTGCTCAAAACTCTATGATATTACTTTCTCACCTGGCTCAAATTATGAATAATAACTTGAATCATGTGTAACGCCCTCCTCCTACAAGGAAAGAGCAAGTTTCTATATAATCCTTCATATAGAAAAGGACTCTCATGTTTAGTGGATATTATGATCCCCACCTCATTGAATAGTGGATTAACACCATTGAAAATATATTCTCTATCCTCCAGTGTCCAGAAGAAGAGAAATATGTGTTGGCAGTCTTTCATTTTGATGGGGAAGCTAATCAGTGGTGGACACTAATTAAGAATATGATGCCCTTGGTGGAAATTTATTCCATGGATTTGGAGTAATTAAAGTAAATGTTTTCCAATAAATATATTCCCAAAACCCTCCACCTCAATATGGAAATATAGATCCTCATACTCAAGAATAAGGAAGTTGAGTCCATCGAGAATATTAAATAAAACATCACAAGATTTTCAAGATACACCTTCGAATTTTTCATGAACACTGAAATAAAGTTGGACCCCTTCTTTATAAGATTAAATTTGAGTCTACAAAAAGTGTTTGCGATTCGTGAATTCAATAGTTATGAAGAGATTTTCCGTTGTGCCGTTAAGGTTGAAATAGAGATCAGAGACTCTTAGTGGTCTCTTGGGCCTAATGAAAAAAGAGGATAATGGAGTATAATATGGGTGGTTCAGAAAATAAATCCCATGATGGAAAGAGGATCAAACATCCATGTGTTAATTTTATGGGAAGAAGAATCCTAGGAACGGTATAATGGGAACTATTAATTGCTTCAAATGTGGAAGAATGAGACATATGTCTAATAACTGTTGAATGGATATGAAAAATCCCACTAATGTGGAAGAGGAAAGGAAGGTTCATATCAACACTCAGTCATTAGTGCAGTGTTTCTACTGCAAGGAACATGTGCACTATGAGAACAATTTCCCTAAGCCAAAGGTTGTCATAGGCAATCAACAAAAACCTCCAAGGAAATAAAGAAGGGCTTACTCTATCATTACTTCTACGGTGGATCTGGACAATGATGTGGTGACATGTATGCTATTTATTCATTCAAGAATAATGAATGTACTATTTGATTACGGTGCTACACATTCTTTCATATCATGCAATTTTAGTAGAACTATTCAAACACCACCTCAAAAATTGGAGATTGAGTTATCTATGAGAATAGAAAATGGGGAAATTATTGCATCCAAAGTATATAAAACCTCCCTGGTTAAAATTTGTGGACTGAACCTCCTAGAAAATATTGTTACACTTCATATAGTGGTGTTCAATGTTATATTAGGAAGGGATTGGATATTTTTTTATAAATCCAACATCAACTGTTGGGAAAGGGAGATCAATCTTCACATCCCAAAGCATCATCTAATTCATTAGAAGTGTAAGGAGGAAGATGAATCTCATTTATAATCATTTTCTTAAGTGTGGATATTATTAACTTATGAGCAAGAATATCTGGCTCAAATGATTGATACAAAAGAGAGAATTACTCTCGAAGACATTCCCATTGTAAGGGACTACATAGATTTATTTCTTGAATACTTGTCTATTATTCCTCTTAATCGATAGGTTGATTTATCAATTGAACTTATTCCTGGATCTTTAACTATATAAATGAAACCTTATAGAAGGGCCATCATTGAGATAGAAGTGCTGAAGAAGTAGTTAAAAAAGAATATGGAGAAGCGTTTTATAATCCCAAGTGCTTCACCATGGTGTGAAATAGTCCTCTTTGGTAAGAATAAGGATGGATCAATGTTCCTATTCATTTATTATCATGATCTCAAAAAAATCATGATAAAGAAAAATTATCCCCTACCTCGGATAGATGAATTGTTCGATCAGTTATGTGGGGCCAGTTATTTTTCTAAGGTGGACCTTCGGTTGGGATATCTCCAATTAAAGGTGAAAAAGGAAGATATTCTAAAGACTTCCTTTCAAATGAGGTATTGAAACTATGAGTTCATAGTGATTCCATTTTGAATTACTAATCCCCCAAATATTTTAAGGGATTTAATTAATATAATCTTTAGGGAATACCTCGACAAATTTGTGGGAGTCTTTTATTATGACATTCTAATATACTCCAAGAACAAGGAAGAACATGAGGATCATTTGAATTTTATGTTAAATAATTTATGAGGGGAGAAAATATATGAAAAGTACAGTAAATGTGATTTTTGGATGGAGGAAGTCTTGTTCTTGGGGGATGTTATCACTACCAAAGGAATATCTGTGGACCATTTCAATACAAAGGAAATTAAAGAGTAGCCCAGGACAACATCTATAATAGAGATCTATAGATTCCTTAGTCTAGTTGGGTATTACTTAATATTTGTGAATAACTTTTCACGATTTTCAAACCCAATGACCAATTATACATGGAAGGTAGTGAAGTTATTATGGACTCAAGAATGTGATGAAATCTTTAAGAAGCTCAAAAAGAGTCTTTACACTGCACCAGTACTCACACTTCTAATAAGTAGAGAAATCTTGGTGGTGTAAAGTGATGTTTTAAAGAAGGGATTATGCCATGTTCTGATGAAAAATGATAAAGTGATAGCCTACTCTTCAAGGAAGATGAAAATCAATGAGTAAAACTATCCCATGCATGATATAGAGTTGGCGGCTCAGATCTTTACACTAAAAACCCAGTGGTATTATCTCTATTAGGAGAAGTGTGCGATATATACTGATAAAAAAAGTCTCAAATATATATTCACACAAAATGGTCTTAATATGCACCAATGGGGATAGTTAGAGCTCAACAAGGATTATGAATACTCAATCCACTACCACCCAGTAAGGAAAATAAGGTGGTAGATACTCCAAGTAGAAAGAATCCTATATATTTATCAATAATGAGAATTGAAAAGGATCCAGTCTTCTTATAATTTCAGATTATGGACATGGGAATAATTAAGGTAAGAACATCATCAATCCTTTTATAAAATGATTGCTCAACCATCCCTCATGGATAAAATAAAGGATGCTTAATGAAATGATGTTGAAATTCATAAAAGGGTGGAAGCTATCAAAGATAGGAAATCCTATGAGTTCAAGTTACATGAGGAAGGAGTTTTAAGGTTTGGGTCTTGATTATTTGTACCATATAATCCATAGATAAAGAAGGATATTTTGAATGATGCACATAGCTAAACCTTCTCTATTCACCCAGGGAGCACAAAGATGTATCGAGATCTCCGAGATAAATTTTGGGGGTAATATGAAGAAGGATATTGCTGAATATACATCAAGGTGTGTGGTATTTCAACAAGTGAAGGCTGAAAGAAAAAGGTCTAAGTGGATGATTAAACCACTATTCATACCAACATGGATGTGGGAGAATATCACCATATAATTTTTCACTGGACTTCCAAGTACATCCAGAGGAAATAATGCTATATTGGTCATTTTGGATCGTCTTACAAAGATAACTCCCTTTATCAAAATTTGAGAGGACTTCTCACTAGATCAACTTTCATGTATATATACCCAAGAGGTGGTTATGTTTAATGGAGTGCCACTATCAATTTTATCCGATCGATACCTAAGATTCACCAAGAAGTTTTGGAAGAGTCTCTAACATGCTCCAAGCACTGAGCCAAACTTCAGTACGACCTATCATCCTCAAACTAATGGCCAATCTGAGCAAACTATTGATACACTAGAATATATATTGAGAGCGTGTTCTATGGAATTAAATGGAGGATGAGACCAACATATTTCATTATTTGAATTCTCTAAAAATTAAAATTTCCACTCCAATATCTGAATGGAAGCATATGAAGCCCTTTATGGGAAAATGTACAGAACACCAGTGTGTTTGGATGATGTTGGTGAGTGTAAGATTATAGGACCTGAAATGGTCATAGAAATAGTGGATAAGGTAAAAAACATTCAGTATCACGTCAAGGTATACCGAATTTTACAAAAGAGTTATGTATACAATCGTCGACGAGACCATGATTTCAAAGTTAGAGACACATTACTCGTCCACATATCTTTATAGAAGAGGGTCATGTAATGTAAGAATAAATAAAAGCTAAGTCCTAGGTACATCATCCCCTTCAAGATTCTTGACCATGTTAGATATGTTTCATATCGACTAGTGCATTCACCTACCATGTCTAAAGTACACGATGTATTCCACATATCCCTCTTAAGTAAGTACATACGATATCCTTCATATATAATCTCTTTAGAGGTGGTACAGTTGGAGAATGATCTTTCTTATGAGGAGAGGCCTGTAAAGATCTTGGATTGAAAAGATAATGTTCTATGAAAAAAGGATACTCACATAGTCAAATTATTATGTTGGAACCGTAAGTGTGAAGAGGAAACATGGGAATTAGAGGAAGTCATAAAGGAAAAGTACCCACACCTATTTACAAATTAGATTGTAAAATGAAATTTTGAGGGAGAAATTTCACAAGGGGGGAAGAATGTAATGACATAATGTTTTATCAATGAAATTTCATTCTTATAATTATGTATTATAGTATAATCACATAATATTACATATATAACACAATAAAAACATTATTAATGAAGAATTCATAAAATAAAAGGCATATCTATAGGTTAAGGAACATATATTGATAAAATAATAACTTAAATCTTAGAATAGTAATTTGAACCTTATGAATAGTAAACTTTACAATGTAATATTAACTTCACAAATGAAAGTATACATAAAATTTTTACATCTTATAAGTGAAAATATGGTATTATTATATCATAGTTTATGTAAATATATATTTTCAAAAATATTAATAAAGTGTTGGTATTTTTGTAAGTCATATATATTTAATTAATGTTTTACGATTAATTTAATAATTTAAACAAAAAATATTTTCATAAAATCTTTTCATAAATAATTATTCAGATTAATTATGATTATAATATAATTTAAAGATACCTTAGTTAATTTTTAAATGTGTTAGAATAGAAGTTTTACTTTTAAAATTTTTATTTTTCAGGTAAATTGTGATTTTAATTAAAAATTAAATTTCTCATATTTAGAAAATTATTTTCATAAAACAGAACTCATTTTTCAAAAATTTACACATCAAAAAATTGTTGGGGGGGAATATTCATGATTTTTCTAAAATACTTGATTTTTTGGTGAATATTAAAATATGCTAATTTATGATAAATGGAAAATAAATGCATTTCTACATCATGCTTCATTCATGGATGATGTAAATGGACATTGGTTCAAAATAACATGCTCTAATTACTATTTTTGGCCACAATAATCAATAATATTCATATTATTGAACAAAATATTAAACTAATGATTAAAATAATGGGAAACCCCTCCTATCCCCCATTATGAATACCACCCCTCCTTACATCTTCTTTTCACTCCTATCATGTCTTTTTACTAGTGAAAATTCTGGAAAAATATATCCCTAAGACATTCTACCACATTTAGAAACTCTTGGTCTCATAAAAATACCAAAACCTCTCCCCAAAATAGGCTCTCAAGGAAGATATATTCAAGAGCTAAATTTATCTTTTCATTTCTGTTATTTTCTTTCAAGTTCATTTCTTTCTTTTTCTTTCATAACCTCCTTTCATACAAATGTTATGATAAACCCAATAACATAAATTTAGTATATTTTTTTTGATAATGGAATAATTCATCGTCATCTATCATTTTTCCTCCTTTTATACTAGAAATAAAAACACCATCCATGATGGGTTAATTTATCACATTCAGGGATGATGGGTTTTCAATTTCAATTACCGTATTATATTCTGGTAATGAAACCATTTTATGGTTGAAATATAAAATAATAAATGTATTATGTCTTATTTAAGGTTCTAGAATCTTTTTTTCACATGATTTTAATTTATAAATAGAAATGATTTTTTTGTGATAAAAAACCGCCAATTAACCCAAACAATTATCATTAAAGTTTTATATAATGAATAATCTTCACTTAAAATAACCAAATGAATTTTATAGTCATTTAATATATTGTATTTTAAATAATAACATAAAAATTAAATTCTAGAAAACCATTCTCATCTTACATTTTTATCTTTATATGTATATAAGCAAACCAGTCATGAAAACCATGGAAACAAACTCTCCAAAACAATGAAATTGAACCTCTTAACCCATAAAAAAGGTCATTAATGAAATTCATAAGGTTATAACAAATAAATTACATGTATATGTTGTTCTGAAAATATTAATTAATTAATGTAATTTTTTTATCCATCATATTAAGATCAAGTGAAGGACACCATCAGACTTAAGGTAAGGGATTCTACCTGAACCTCCATTATTCCTTCGAGTTTATCTACCTCTATTTTTATCCAAATAAAGTTATCTATTTTTTTTATTTACATATTATAAATGATTTTTTAATTCTCCAAAATCATGTATCGAGTTTTATTCGGCATTATCTTTTGGGGATATACATGTTTTTAAGTGGTTCCCTTCTCAATTCTTCAGGATTAGCATGCATGTTTAAAGGAACTTCCCAAAATCTTATCCAATATCAAGTGAACTCTATCATTTGTTTTAATATACCATTAATTTTATAAAATCAGTATTTTTATTATGATAAAATTATTTTTTTCACTCCTGGTTTTATATAAAAATTATTCCATTTTTAATTTTAAATGCTCTTTAGTATTTTCCTTAAAACCGCACCGAAATGTTTTAATGATAAAAATTATTTAATACTATTCTTTGATGTTATCAATACTATTTAACATAACTTAACATGATATATTCCTATTTTAATTCATGAATGCCCATGTATGTTTTAATTCCTTTATTTCATGGAAACTTGTATGATACACCCATTTATTTTGCTATATGACATGATTATGATACCCATTTATTTCCATGGGTACCCATCTATTTATGTATGACTGATAATGTATGATTATTTATGTGGAAGGAATATTTATGAAAATTTTTTGATGAGTTTTCCAAGATAGCACTCCAATGCATTGTGTAATGTTGAGTCTCATGAGATGTTATGTGCAATAGTCTTGGTGGTCAGCCTTTACTCGTGCTACCAGGTGTAATGGTCTCGGTGTTTAACCTTAACCCATGATCATCTATGTAAAATAAGCATTGAATCATTCTACATTCATGTTTTATATTGCATCCACATTAATATGACTCCATTTTTATATGATCTCATGTTTATATGTTATGATTCTATATGTTCTATGTTTATTTTTATATCATTATGCCAAACCTTCTAACCTATGTGCTAAAGATTTATTCTTATATTTACTACCTTACTGTGTTTTTTAGATCATACCTTTGTTCATGTTACCCTTACATTTTATTATAAAGATATATGAGAATAATGTATGTTAGGAGCTCTTTATAAATATTAAATAAAGAAAAATTTTATTTAGTCCCATGTTTTCAGTTTTTTATACCTAGTTTTCCAAGACACTATACTTTATGATCCTTGTATTTTAATATGATTCTTTATTATGATTAAAATCATTTAAAGATACGTGTAAAAGGCTAGATCCTCTTTATTAAACTTTTTTAATTAGTATATATATCAGAGTTTTCTCCATAACGACAATTCCTCTATATCTTTAATGTAAAAATGAATATAGCTAACTCAAAATCATGAGTTGGGTAATTTTTCTAATGAAAATTAAATTTTCATGAGGCATAAGAAATATCCATTCCATTATTCATGTGATAAAATCCCAATCCCTTTTTTTATGCATCAATTTCTATTACAAACCCTACTCATTTGCAGGTTAATATAAGAATAAGTGCACCGACTAACATTTTCTATAGTTCCATAAAATTTCCTCACATTCCTCTATCCAAAAGAACATGGATCCCTTCTAAGTTAACATGGTAAGTGGATTAAATAATCATTATAAATTCTCAAAAAAACATCAATAATATCAATTCAAACCAACAAAACTTCAGATCCTAGTCACAGTGGTTTCTCTGGGATAACATTCAATACCCCCCATCAATGATGGATCATCTGATATAACATCTCTTGAGATTATAGGACCAAAAAAATGAACCCTTTGAAGTAAAAATTCACACATTGTGATTTTTGTATATATTTTATACTTCCTTAAGGTCTTTAGTTCAATTATTAAGTGATCCTCATGATCTTCTATTCTCTTTGAACAAATAAGAATATCTTCAATAAATAATACCACTAACTAATCAAGTTAATCTCTAAATATTCTATTCATTAAATCTATGAAGATAGAAGATGAATTATTAATACTGAAAGGTATCAATATAAACTCCTAGTGTCCACAACAAGTATGAAATTTTGTCTTGGGTATATTATCTTACCTACCCCTCAGTTGATTATATCCAGAATAAAGTTCAATCATGGAAAATTATTGAGCTTCATGCAGTCAAAAAAACAATTCACTAATATAGGGTTGAGGATACATGTTCTTAATTGTGATCATGTTAATCTCTCGATAATCAATGTAGAGTCAAATTGATTCGTCCTTCTTTTTAAAAAACAAAAATTTCACCCCAAGGAGAAACACTAGAACAAAGAAATCCCTTGTCAATATTATCCTAGAGTTTCTTCTTCAATTATTACAAATCCATTTTATACATTCTATTGTGATTCATTATAATAGGTGTGACATAGGTATAGGTTCTATTGAAAACTCAACTTCATTATTCTGAGGAATAATATGAAACTCTTTTATAAATACATCAAAACACTTCCGTAAAATACATATATCATTGATTTTGACTTTTTTCCCAACAATATGGGATAAATCCCTTTTCAAATAGGAATAAATAACCAAACAATGGATGTTATTTCCATAAGAAGTTAATATTTATTATCACAGTGATAGATGATAATAGGTTGGTTTAGAATATCAAATGTGACTTTCCTTCCTCAGTAATTGATGAGGAATTTATGTAGATAAAGTAATTTTATGCTTAATATGACATCAAATTTGAAAAGAGGGAGAATAATGATATTTTTGGGAACCAAATTCTCTCAAACTTCAACTGGAGAATAATAACAGACCTGTGATGTGATCATTATACCATTGGGTGATTTCATTTCTAATTCAACATCTAATCATTGAGGATAATAAATAATATACCTAGACACTTTTCATGATATACATGAACTCATGTAACTAAACTCAAATAGGTTACACAGATATTTGAGCATACTTATTTCCACCTCAACATTACCATTATATCATCAACCCCTTGGTAAAACAAAAATGGTTAGCATAACCATCATGAATTGTTAATCAAAGTGATTAATTATGAAAAATACTTCGTATGATGTCTAAATCATGACATATTATTTTCAATCTACGACACCTCAGGTTCAACCTCGATCATTCATGGTAATCATATATTTAAATATTTAATGGTGGGTTTTAAATAAAATATGAATTAACCATATCATATCCCATAGGAGTGTCAAACCATCTATGCAGTAAGGCCCACTCTCATGTACCAGGTAACACTCGAGTGATATCCGACACACCTTTTTTAGAGTTATTACCCATAAGTTTATCCTTTCCGGAACCATGTCTACTTTTAGTATTCAGGAAGGGATTTATATCTTGGTAAATGAAATAATATATTCCTTACCAAAATTTTACAATGTTATCCTATACTTAAGATCATCCTACGAGTTCTCACTAATGTTTTCTCATTCTTGTTTCCAAAGGTCAACTAAACCTTTATATGATACAAATAATAAAGACTGAAAATTCCCATACATAAACATTAAATATTAATTTATAAATATTCATTACATAACATAATGATTCATTCCAAAATAATTTAAGTCTAGTTCCTTTAGAAACTTTAATACATAAAAAAAGTTCATAGGGTAACTATATCATCTCCCACAAAGTTATTCATTTCTATCACCCTTGATAGACATATCATAAAAAATACCATTCCTTATAACCTATAGAAAGGAAACATATTGAAAGGTAAGCTCATAATCATAGTAAAAGTAAATAGGGGAGATATCAACATACATGAGTATACAGGTATGATAAAAAGAGAATAACATTTTAAAACCATACCTTTAAAATCATAGACCATAATCATGTGTCCTTTTATAAATATTGTCAGTTCATAACACATGGTTTATAATGCAATCAAATCAAATTATCAAAGAGAGCATAACATTGGAATAAATTTGTGGCATACACATAAGTATACAGAATCATTTATTTATTATTCATGACACATTTTTAATATTATCATAGTGAATTGGGTTCACACCCTAAACCATCATAATATTCATGTTTCAATCCAAATACTATCATAGTGGATTCGGTTCACCCCTAATCTAACTTAGTATTCAAGGTTCACCCCACAAGTATATCATGGTGGATTGGGTTTACTCCCTGAACCATTATAGTAGTCAGTACTCACTACTAAGATTATCATAGTGGTCTCGGTTCAATCCCCAAACCATTATAATAGTCATGGTTCACTCCCATTCAGATCATAGTATACAGGGCCCGTTATAGGGTTCACTCCCTATTCCAGTTTTGTTTATCTCATGAGATCTGAAAATTTACCCAATGCATTAGAGGGAGATTTCGGTCCCACCCATCACATAATAAAAATAATACATATTTATTCCAAAATATCAAAAACAAATCATCATATCAAAACCCAAGAAAATAAATGGGCTTCATAACACATTTATAATATCAAACCCTATTAAAATATATAGGTTTCATAAACATTCCATCATAGAATAACCTGTAGAAATGAAAAGGGCTTCATAAACATCTTTTAATAATAACAATAATATATGGGTATAAATAAAAATTATGGTATAATTAGATCATATACCTAGTATATATTTTGTAACATCGACATATTTAATCTTAGATGGGATATGATTTTGAAAATAAAATCACTTGGGAAATTTCTTGAGGAAAATAAAATTTCTTTAAAAATGAAATTTTAAAAACTATAAATTAATAAAATGTTTTGAAAATAATTTTATTTGAAAATAACCTCTATAAATTATAAATTAATCATTAAAACATTGATTTTTTTATGAAAATGGGAAATTTTGTTCATGTCATACATGTTAAAAAATGATTCCTTTCACATTTTCGATAAAATAAAAAACAAGACTTATTTGGGAAATGGAATGGAGATTAATTTTAAATTTAAAAAAAATAAAGAAAGGGTAAAATTTAATTTAAATAATCATATTGTAATGTTAACTAATTCTTAAAAAATATATTTAGAAAACGTGGATATAGAAGAAAAAAGAGTTTTTGGTCGAAGAGAGATATAAATGTGGTTTTATTTAAAAACATTATTTTAGAATCATGATAAAGAGAGGAAAATTAATTAGACTTTTATTATAAATAAATAACTATTGGATAAAATAATTATTTAATTTTCTTGATAAATTTATCATAATATTTCATCATCTAAATCATAATCATAAACATTCTTGATAAACAGTTAGACTATAACATCAAGCCCTTACAACATTAGAGACTATTGAATAATAATCCCCATGAAATAGAGAAAATTATATAGATATGAATATCCCATAATTTTACTAACCATAATCATAAAATAAATTCATGGGAATTATATACACAACACAAAATAAATAAGTGGTGAATATGAAATATGTCTCCCAAAATTAAAGAGATACTAGAAATATTTTACTTGCTTTGGTAACCCTTGAATCATAAGCCACATAAAATAATAACATTAAATGAAACATTAAATTCATGATATAATAGGTAATATTTTCTATATATACAACTCATAAAAGAATATAGGTGCATAACATAACATATGTCCCAAAGAAGAAAATTTGAGAAAAAAACCCCTTACCCTAAGTCTTGACTTCCTTCATACATTTTCAAACATCCTATATAATAAGTATAGGTTTATTATACATATATTAAAGAAAAATAAATGTATATATATATCATACCATATATGACTTACTTATGACATTTTATTACCCTTTTATTAATAATTCCTCGTTAAAATTACATTTTGGGTAATAACTCTATTTTTCATGTATGTTTTGATTCATTATTTTTCTCCTTTTAATTTCATAATTGTTTCATCATATACAGAATGTAAAACATGATATAAATATCAGATATACTAATTATATATGTATTTACAGTAATCCATGATGTTAGAGATAGAAAATTAAATACACCGTTCATGGAGATGGTAAGCCATTCTTACACATGAATTATATTTACATATTCTTGATGGATGGAATGAAAGATAGGTAAAGAATATATAAATAATTAAAATATATTTTCATTTCATATATATCATATATATTTCTTTAATTTATCCTTCTTAACTTATATCTAAAGTGTAATTGAAAAGTGAATCAGATCGCTTCGCGAGGCGGTAGTCCGCCATACACACAAGTGACGTTATCGTATTCCCATGGAATGGAGTGTAAGAATGTATATTTGATATTATAATTCCTTAAGTATAATAATATTATAAATATAATTTGAAAATATTAAACCCATCATTATATCTAGCTGTGAGACGTGGTGATGGAAAAGGATTACATCAGTTCACGATGTAGTAGTCTGACATACACACGATCGACAGTTTTTTTACCATTGTATGGAAGATAATATTAATATAGGTTAATCAGTAAACATAATAAATTATTAGTATATTTTATATAATGTTATTATTATATATGAATTATTATCACATTAATTATTTTGGTAAGGGAATAATTAATAAGAAAGATCTTATTGAAGACAATTACCTTCTCTCATAAAATCCTCATTTGGATATCTTATTAAAGAGACTAGGATTGTTATTTTTGGAGACAAGAATCCAAAGAAAATTAATTGGGTTTTTAGATATATTTTGGTATGGTTTTTTTAATACAATTTTCTTAAGAGGTGTGAATTATTGAGGGGAGAAAGTTTCCTTTAATAATTGAGGAGTGGCATTTTTTAAATACCCAAAACTATTCAATAATGGGTAATCACACTCACCCCAAGTGACTCCAAAATAGAAAAATAATTGAGTGTATTGATTATATGTTTGGTCCACATTACAACAAAAATACATGTTTTAAACATGTAATTCCCTACCCTTTAAGTTTACTTAATTTTACCATTTTAGTTTTGACCATGGTAACTTGCATCTTTGTATTGACTTAGCTAATTTATTTTTTATAGAAAAAATTATAATAAAAATTATTTTATAATTTGGACCCAATGACTATAAATATTAAATCTATTTAAAAAAATCCTAGTTATGTGTAGAATTAATTTGAACACAAGTTCATGTAATGCAGAAAACCTTATTTCAGCCTCAATCGCAGAAATTAATTTTTATTATATTAATTAATATTTATAAAAAAATATGACCTTATTATATAAAATATTCTTATGATTCCAAATCTGGAATCCATTTTTTTTTAAATTCAAATCACCTAAGTGTAAAATTATAATTTAAAATTAATCCTGTAGACATGATGAAAAGGGGATTTTAAAAAGAAAAATTTTCAAAAGTGCAGAAAGTTTTAATATCAAAATTCCTTGAGAAATTTATTTCAATGAACTAAATTGGATTTATAATAATATAATTGAACAAATTTTAATTTTAAAATCATATTAAAATAGTATTCATCTATTAAATTCTTTAAATATAAATGCATTTTTTAATAAAAATCATATTTTTTTACTATTTATCAAAAAATTAATCCTTTTAGAAAATTCTCAAAAAATTACCCTCATATAAATTTTACTTGTTGATAAAAAAGGAAGTTAATTTTTTAGAACAAATTTTCAAAAAATTTCAAAAAATATATTTAAGAGTTTTTTACAAAAAACAACAAAAACATTTTTTTGGGAAACTAGAAGTTTCGAAACATATGAAGACATAACTAAAAAATTATGTAATTTTGTATCAATATGTTTTCATAATATAAAACCATTATAATTAATTTTTAAATCTATTTATTCCTATTCATAACACCATGTTTAATGTCTTTGATATATTGATTATGTTTAAATAATAATATTAATAGATTATCATGGTTTGTAAAAACTCTATGTTGTGTGTAATGTAAGTTATTGAAAAAATTAAATTATTTGAAAAGAGAATTCAAAAAAAATCAGGGTTCTATATGATGAAAAATGGAATAGAACTAATGTTGTACAATGGGTAGACTATACCTCGATATTATAATGAAACCTATAGTTAGAATACTAAAACAATTAGATATATCCAGATAAACCCTGACAGTGGGACAACATCCCAACAAGAGCCGATAAATAATCAAATAACCCTTTCAATAATGAAATTAATCAAGTATAATATCAGGTATTAATATAACAATATACCATATAGAAAATAATATTATACTGTAATGAAAATAATGGAAACCCTAGAAATGGTTTTAAGTCCTAGCCCAGTCCTAAACTCTATATTCCATCCTAGCATCGAAGAAATCACAAGGTCAGGTGTTTTCCTATAACTAAACATGTATGAAATAATGATTGTTTCTCAGGTACCAAAGTATTTTGGATAAATAATAAGTGTATTAGTATAACTTGGTAGACCATAACCAATCTCATCCCTAGAATAACATGCCGATATCAAAGTTCATATAATGTGTAATGGATAAAAATTTATTTTTTCAAAAAATAATATTTTATGTTTTAACAATCTAAGTAAAAAGGTAGTAAAACACCCATCGTGA
This sequence comes from Viscum album, assembly GCA_963277665.1. Classification (NCBI taxonomy): domain Eukaryota; kingdom Viridiplantae; phylum Streptophyta; class Magnoliopsida; order Santalales; family Viscaceae; genus Viscum; species Viscum album. The sequence goes on from OY728126.1 coordinate 1,037,939,986, forward strand.
CCAAGCTCTACAGTAACACACATCATCAATTTGTACTTTATTTTTCTATTTATGGTGAGTCTCTAATCTTGGTATACATCATATATTTACTGGTTCTAAGGTATACAATACAGGTAACCCTGGTCAAAATAATCCATGATAATCCACATGCCTCAACAGAGAATTCCCTCTTAATAAGTGTTATAGGGAATATAAGGGGCGAGCATTGGCATTCCACTAATCCAGTTTATCGATCTAAATTCAAGGAACTATCCTTGACATTTAGAATCTTGGATTGATCCAAATCCATGGATTACACCCAAGGAATTCCACCCAAATAGATCAATAAAATCGAAGGAACTTATCCTATAGTATTCAACAAGTGTACCATGAAATAATCTAAGACATTAATACATCTGATATTTTAAATAAAGACATTACCCAAATCACATGTGGATCCACACCAAGGTATTAATATTAACTAATATAACCATAATCCAATAGATTTCTCAAGGTATTCAATAAAATTAACCCTAAATGAATTCGAGGGTGTTATCAGTCCCCAAAATTCATTTGAGTCCCCTATTAGAATTTAGTATTTCCTCACAAAATTTGACATCAATAATGTCTATATAGAATGCATGGAATTATTCCATGTCATTCCAATCACATCATCAATAAACTAAATAATTCATGTCACTTAATCAAATAATTCCTTCATCGCATTATATGTAATAAACACTTTAAAACATAACATTTCCATTCAAAATATTTCATTAATAAGGTAACCAAGTAATAGCCACATTCTTGGTCAATAATGTCTAATTTTTCAATATATCACCCACTTCTTAATATTACAAAGGTTTAAATTTAATTTCATAGATTTTATCACGATTTACACATTTCCACGGATTGATTAAATAGGGTAAAGTTCATAAGAAATAAAGGAAAATTCATTATAGGTATCTTACTTGAATTATAGTTAGAAAACACCATTATTTATAAATTAAATTTACCATTCAGTGCTCAAAATTCAATAATTATGATAAAAGGGTACAAATAAAACATAAATTATTAATTCTTGTGAAATTGTATTTAACAAACATCAACTCAAATTATAAATTCTTCTTATAATTTGAATCTAGATAATTTTAGTTCACACCAGTCCTATTTAAGGAAATAACTCATCATAGGTCACCTGATATAGTAATAACTCTTTCTACGGTTTAAAGTATGTTAAATAAGATATTTAACTATGGACAATTAAATTAAACCAAGGAAATTTTATAAAATTTCGGTTTATTTGTCTAAATAATGGCATGAAGTAGACACATGAACTTATGAAATAAATAGGAGAGACTATGGGTAATATTTTAGGGACCATCTACTATAATTAAAATCATTTTAACTTAATCTCTCAAGGTCGGAAATTCCATTAAGGTCTGTGCGTGCTCTTCTAAGTCCCAATAAATCCCATCTCATCACCCATGCCCTTGTCTCAATCCAAAAACCCATAATGTATTAATTATAAGATTTTAAATTAAAAAATAATACCCACTTTAAGATACACATAATATCTGTTTCACTCACTATGAACCCTTGTCATTATGGAGTCATTACCAAACACATTCCAATGACCCATGTCGTGCTTCGAACCTATCCTTAAAAAAATCCCTAATGAACATCACCAATTCCATAATTATAACCATTTAAATATAATAGAAACCTAAAAAAATTATATGTTGATGAAAATACCTCAATTGAACATTTTACGATGTCCAAACATCATCTCAGGTCCTCCTCTATGAGGGATGAGCAATATCCCTTTATCATTTGGATGATTCCACCAATATATTGTGGAAGAAAAATAATTAACCTAACCAGGAGAAATAAAAATTAGAAAGAGAAAAGGAGGTAACAAATGGAGACTAATTGAGATTTAATCATAACTTGGATCAAAAATTAAATCCAATTAGAAGACCCACTTATGTATTTTGAGGTCATGGAGGAAGGGGAGAAGGCCCTCCGGTCATGTGAGTGAAATGAGAGGGAGAAGACGACCCACCCGCTTAAAAACCCTAAGGGGAAAGGTGTAATTTCCCCTTTAAGTGGGGAAATCTCTCCATCATTGTTTCAATGGATATATAGTACACCTAGAAGAGCATCCAAGATATACTCCATGCCAATAGTAATCAGGTATCCTGCCATCATCTAGCTAGTGGATGTAGACGATAACCCAAGACCTCATATGGTGTTTCTTATTACCTCTACCTATCATCCAAGCCTCTTTCCATATAAAAACACACATTAAATATTTTCAAACATTAAAAATTATCATTTTAACCCAAGATCAAAATCTATCACATCCAGTACCTGAAAATTTCAAATTCCTCTTGTAATTGAAATACATGTTTGAGTATGAGGTCTTACATGATCCATGTCTAGTGTTCACTCGATGAAATGGAAAAATAGAATATATATATATAAATATGATGTATATGATACATCATGTGGTATATTAGTTCATATAGAGATATGAATCTAATTTATTGGAATCCCATGAGACTACATTGTCACTTGGGTGGAATTAATGATTTTCTTGAGGATTCTCTTTTATTAAATTTATGAAAATAATATTTCATATTATCTTAGAACTACTATAGCCCATAGTGTCACATAGTTATGCCTATTGATAAGGATTAATTTTTGGTAATATAATTTATTTCAAAAGGAATGGTGTTTGAGAAAATGTTTCTAAAAGTTTTGTGGATTGATATAAAAAGAGTTGTGACATCTTTTAGAAGGACCTAATGAAATTTTAGTGAAACTATGAGATTATAGAAAATCACTAAAATGGTGTAACATATTTTATGAAATTTTTTATATAAAATTAAATGACATGCAAATGATTCATGTCCTAGGATATGATTTTATTATATTGTAAGAGGCATTAGATGCTTTTGTTCACCTCAATCAAAGAATATTAATTTCTTATGATATAGGTATGTAAGTACATTCCGGATGACCAATATTCCTTGATATTATCATCAGTTATAAATTATCATACGAATAATTTTCCCTTACCTTTTGTTCTAGAGGCTCTAGGAGGATATGGGGGAACCCTAGATCTCATATGAATGTTGGAGGATTCACTAAACCTATATATATACTATGGAGGGGGATTTATTTTGACTACCATTTTGTGATCTTTATCAAACCCATGTGATGGTGTTTGAATTTGTTACAAAATAACTTAGTTTAAAGGTACTACATTTATATTATTTCTTTATTTTAGTATTATATTCAATTTTATTTTTCTTTCAAGGGAGATTCTTAGAAATGTGTTGAAATTGATTATACTTTATTAGATATCTCATATTATTATCACTTGAAACCTATCATTTTCCTTAAATTATTTTAATTTTCTTGATCTATAAAAACATTCACTGGAATGATTAATAAATAAAAATAGGGAATAATTTTTTTTGATTTTTATATAATCTAGAAAAATGGTTTACCGTTGCGTAGTAGGGATATGTAAAGGTTACTAAGGTGTTTTATTTTCAAAGAATGGTTGTGTAAAGGTATCCAATGTGTTACCTATACATGAGAGTCTATATAAAAGTAGTTGAGGCTTTATTAAGTCTACATAATGGTAACCAAGGACTTACCATTACATGAAGGAGATCATTTAAAGGTAACACTCTATTATAAATTCATTTATAAATCTCTTTAGCTGGTAACCTTACATGTGATGGCTTAGATTTACATGAAGGATTTCACATAAGGGTCATCTAATTTTTCACTTTAAGTAAAGAATTCACATAAATGTAAGAGATCAGAAACCTTACCCAGTATTCACTACATAAGCATGAATCCTATCTACTATTACAAATATTGACAAAGGGAATACGGAGTATAACCTTACATAGAATATTGATTCTATGTATGGGTAAAATGAAATTATTTAAAAATGTATATTTAAATTCTTTTATGATTTTAATGTTTTATAGATTATTTATAAATCATTATAAAATTAGTTGGGGTTATTTTAATTTATAAGGAATTTAAAAATTAATTAACTAATTATAAAAGGTTTATAATTAATTAATTAAATATTTATGAAAGAGTTTATTCCCAAATATTAAAATCTAAAATTTGAATTTAATTTTTAAAAAGATTATATGGAATACTTATGATCCATAAATAAAAATATATATTTATAAATATGAAATGATAATTTATAAAGGGTTATGAATTATGAATTAAGGTTAAAATATTAAAATTTATATTTAAATTATGAATTTTTTATAATTACTTTTCTGTATTATTCAAAATAGTATGTGTACTTATTTGGATATTAAGTAATACACATAAAAATAGTTTTTTTTAAAGATATGATCAAGGTTTGAATAATTTCCAAGTGTGTCATATTTAGATTACGTAAAATGTTTACATAATAGAAAATTGGAATTTAATTTTTTTATAATTCTTAAAATATCATATATTTAAAATTAAAATGTCATATAATGAATAATATAAAAGAGTTAATACTATAATTAATATAATATTTTTCTCAAAATTATGAAATTTTCATAATTATTATAGTTTAAAATATTAATCGGTTTATATTTAGCTTTTATTCATGATTTTTTTGTAAATGTTTATCTGATGTTTAAATATTTCAATTTTTCATTCATTTAATAATTTTTCCTACTTTATTCATGTTTGGTAATTTCTTTGAAAATGTTAATATTTTGTATGTTTTAGTTTATGATGTTAAACTGCTTATAGGATGGATCCTTTCATTACATGCTCAGAATGAATCTATAATGAAGTTACTTTTTCATCTACATTGACCTCCATTTTTAAATAACTTTATCATCATGAATATAATTGTTGGCTATATTGTTTCCATATTAGGTTCTAGATTCAAGATTAATTGGATTATATCTTTATTAGAGTATCCCCTAGTAGAGATAATTAGGGTCTAACTACCCACCTACCTAGAGAAATAAGCCATATCTATATCGGTGAATGGGGTGCATATCTATCGCCCTAGGCTGCCTCTTAAGGATATCACAGATTTCATATAACCCTAAACCTTTATGTGAATTATTTATATAATTCCTTTTTATTTGTATGAATATACCTGACTTATATTTTATGGGTAAGTAAAAAAACATTTGGGTTGTGTAAATAGTTAAACATCAATATGATTAAACATATTGGTTTAGTGGAGGGAATATGATTTCAAAAAAATTTACTAGAAGTACACATAAATAAATGAAAATAAAATGGGAATAGATGGAATGATAAAAATCACTTCAAATTACTAAGTGTTATATTCCTTCCAAAGAAAAAAATACCAAGACATCAACTATCCATCCATGAAGGTTGTGAAAAATATGGGTGCCCCTACATTATCTTGGGAAATGTAAGCAAGGATAGGTGATAATAGAACATCCTTGGGTAGGTCAATCCAAATATGGTTGGCACTATATTGTCATTTTTAGTTTGTTTTTTGAGTTTTATTTGGTTTACACTATATGAGATGCCTAATAGGATTATGTTATTTGAATAATATAGTTGATTTTATCCATATGATATATAGGAAAAAGAGTTGTTTACTAAAATTTCTAAGAGTCATATGTGAAATAATTGGGATGATTCCCCACCAAAATAGGTTAGTAGTGCGTGTAACTCAAAATTTGACTTTTCTTAGTGAAATATGGAACTTTTCATACTAATAGATACGATGCACAAAATGGATAATTATTTTTATGTGGGCCCATTTAGTAAAAGTCCTTATTAAATGGGTAATAATACATGATACTCATCTAAGAAAATATTTTATTATAGATAATTTCATCTTCATAATCATTTTATACTTTTTTATCAATTCCTAATAAGGATAAGATTGATATTAGAATCTCTTAAGAATAATAACTTTATGAAAAACATTTAGGTAGGATTTGTGACTTAATTCTTGAGTAGAATTCTATGTGTTAGAATAGTTCATCCCTTAGTAAGCAAGTGCTGAAATTGTTTAACAAGTGAATATAGATTCTTTTAGAATCAAAGAGTGATTAAGATAAGGTTTTAAAGGTATTAGATATGAAATAACCAAATGAATCTTATTATTCAGTCATGTACTCAATATAATTGGGTACATCAATAATTTAAGAAATTTTAGTATCATATAGTCAATATGATTGTTTATTTAAAATAATATTTAATATCATTGAATATGTTGATGTATGATAAGTTGAAATGTTTCCTTAAATCTTTATTTGTTATATAAATCAATTCAATTATTATGATGGATATATGATAATAGATTTTTATTTTATAGAGTGTTTTAAACATAAAAAATCTAAAAATATGAAAAGAATTAAAGATTGATGTTTTTTAAGAGATAAATTAAAATACTTTCTACATTGACAACTTAGATGCATTAATCATAGAAATAATTATCATAATATGTTTATTTTTATCTCATTTATGTCTTGAGAAGAACTTTTTAAAAATAGTTTCTAAAATGAAATGAGATTATTTTTAATACACATGGATTATGATTTGTTTAATTCTATAATATACTTTAAGGGATACTAGAATTGGAATGTTCTAGTTAGGTAATTTAACTTATTTCCATCTATAGAAATGTTACAAAAATATGACTAAATTGAAAGAATGTTTAATTGATATTATCAAAGTTTAATAAATATATATTATCTAGGATTATGATATCCAGGTTCTATAATATTGTATAGAAAGTAAAATTTGATAAAATTTCTAATCAAAATTAGAAAACATCATTAAAAAGTTCATAAATATTTCTTTAAGAATCCAGTCAAGGTCATCTTAATGTAGGGTTTTCTGGAAATAATAGTTATACTTCATTATACAAGATATACCTGAAAGAGTTTGTAAAACTCCGTGGAATTTCCATGTCAGGTATGCATGTAACAAAAATTAATTCATCAATTTTGATAGTATGTTATATATAATGTATATTTTACAAATTTTAAATATACTGAAGTTTAAAATTATAGGAAAAATTGATTTATCTTGATGTTTATATTAATGAGATGAATTAAATAGTTACTATAGTGAAGATTTGAATGTAAAGTATTTTATCAAGTTCAAATGAATCTAAGTAAAATATGTGTGTCTTCATCTCATTTTTCTTATGATATAATATAAGATGTTTGATAAAAAAGATTTTTTATGAAAAACATGTGATGATTAATTGTGTACACATGGTTTAGGATTTAGTGGATTCTATGACATGTTTAGAGAAGAATATATGGATAAAATTGTTTATCTAAGATAAGAGTGTTTATCAAGTTATTTTAAAAAATATGTGGGAATGTGTTCCTACCACACATTAGTGTTATATTTAAATAAAATTTCCTTATTAAAGGAAAAACGATCCAACCACATAAAATACCTTATATAATATTGAAACAATAATTTATTTGTTGAATGTTCATACTAAAAGAAAATAAATTTTATTTATTAACCCAAAAGGTTTTGTGTTTCTTAGAATAATTTTATGAAAATAATATAGTGTATAAGATGATAGAGGGAGTATTATTGGATTTAAAGAACTTTAAATTTAAATAATAAAGTATTCCACCGATATTAAAGTGATTTCAACTTAATATCTTAAAATGTGTTGGATATGTGATGGTAAATAAAAATTTAAAGTGTTATATTTAGTTTCTATTTATAAGGACAATACCACTATTTTCTAAAAGATTATACCAGTTTAATATTAAGGTGTCTTTAACTCAATATCCAAAAAATAGTTTAAGATATTTGATAATAAAGAAAAATATAGAGTTATAAATAGTTATCATGAAAAGTGAAAGATGATGTTTTTAAAGGATTGTACCAGTCAAAAATTAAAATTGAATTACACATGGTTTCTTAAAAGAGTTTATGGTATGGTGCTAAAGATAAATGTAAATAGTTACATTATTTACTATAATAAATGGATTTCCACTTTATCATAAGAGAGTTTAGGAGGATTGGTAAACACTAATGTAAGTATTTATATTATTTAAAAACAAAATTTTGAAGTAATGGGTTTACAAAGATGATAATGATGAAGTTATAAAGGGTTATAAGTATACCACATAAGTAGACATCATAACAATTCATGTGGTGAATTTAAGAGGTTTGAAAATGTTAAAGAAGATTAAAAATTACGAATATGATTCCAAGGTCTGGCCATTATTCAAATTATCTTACTTCATATATATTTACCAATAATGTGTTTAGTATAAGTTTTTTATTATATGGTCATATTGGGATTTTATTTGGATTAAATATGATTTTATTTATTAACAAAACCCAAAAAAATATAGCAAACATGATGATAATCTTGTAGTTTACCATAAATGGTAATATAAACAAGTTATTTTGTCTATTTTGTTTAATATTATTTAAGAGTTTATGAATAATAGAATGTATCTTATTAGAGGAAACCTCTAATTTATCATTATTTTACATTGGTTTCAAAAATTTATATATATATATATATATATATTAATTTTCATTGTGTGAAGTGAAATGATAATTTACCACTCAAAGTATTAATTTGTGTTTATTCCTAATAGATTTTTATTATTGAGTATTATATGTTATAATGAAAATTTTAAGGTTAGCATGAGTAATATTCTTTTATAGATATATATAATATTCTCATGAGGCACAAAAAAAGAATACGATTTATGGTGTATGATGGAAGACCTACTAAGTATACCATTCGAAGTTTCATACATATGTTTTTGGTAAAATAAGGGTGCATGGATCATATTTGAGTCCTCATTGGCTTAGGTTGTAGAGATTCCAAACAAGATAAACATCATATATTGATACCATACTTAAATAATTCTTCATTTTTACTTAGCTAATATAAGGTTGTTTGGGTATGTTTTTTGATCGTGTTATCAGTTTGAGCTGAGAAAAAATGTGATTTTTCCTATCATTTGATGAGTAAGACATCTAATCCCTTGATTGAGATAGAATATGGGACTATGTGGACACACCTATATACTTTATATATTTCCTGATAAGGGACAAGTGATGTGCTTATCCATAAGGAGGAATGACATGTGATGTGTCCATTAATCAAATCATTCTACACTCTAAGTATCAATAATAGATGAGTTGGAAATATGGAATTGATATACTCCCGGTCCTGTAGTCACTTGATGTCTTAGAAAAAGGGGAAATTTGATATTTCACATTTTTAGATGATGTGGACTAATGTAAAAATGTACATAGATACGTGTGTTTGATGGAGATCAAACCTGACCCCTTTACATCTTAAGTTTAATTAACACATTGATAGAGTCTTATCTTTGTATACATATATAAATCAGGAAATTCATATATTTTTTGGCAATTATATAAATTCCATAGGGTCCAAAATTTTTTTGATTGAATGTGGATTTAGTTAGACTCATAGAACTACTCAAAATGATATTAGAGTTAATCCAATAGTTTTTGGGATATGTATTCTCAATGTATCTCATATGTTATGATGCATGGTGTAGTTGATGATAGATTTACAAAAATAAATTAGGAAAATATATAAATTGAGTATTAAAGATGCTTTCAAAATTTATTTTATATGATACAAAAATGTGTTGAAATGGTAAATAGTCTATAAGTGTTTAGTAAAAGTAGGATATTGATGGATATATTCCCTAAAGCATTTTGTATAAAAAATATATAATGTTTTCATGCATGGGTTGTATCTCTTTGGTTCTATGGTTTTGATGAGATTCTTTCATCTTTTATTCCAACATAGGTTATCACTAAAGTACCATTCCATGAGAAGAAATGTATGGGAGTAGAATCATTCATATTATGAATGCATATATTGACTATGTAAGTTTTCATTCATTTTAATGAATGAATAAATGAAATCTACTATGGAGTGTCTTATACATCATATATAAACCATTTCTATGTGATGGAAGTTAGTGGTTCTTCCATGATTCTAGGAGGAAACTCAATGGTATCTAAATATTGTATTAATCCTTCCCATCTGTGTTAGAGTCTCTAGTAGACAATGTGGGATAGACACATACCGTTCGAACATTAAATGATTCACTAGAATAGTGGATACTCTATGGATAGGGGATATCTTTTAGATTCAATTTTGTAAAATTTATAAAACCCAGGTGATGGTTTTTCAAGATCTTGTAGATTCACTTCAGTGTTAGGTATTCCATTTACATTATTTCTTCATTTTAGTTTTACGTGCAGTTTCTTTTATCTTTCTCAGTAGATCCCCAAACAAGGGTTTAAACAACTTACTCTTAATTTAATAAGTGTTATCAGAATCATTTTAAATTCATAATATTCATTATCAATTATTTAATCCAATTTTGTAGAAATCACTACAAACTCTAACAAGAAATTATCTCATCAATAACCACCAAAATTTATAAAACCATTGACTTACAATCAAAACCCAAAATTGGTATAATTGGTGTGAAAATCATCAGGTTGTCTAAAAATGTCAAAACTCCATGGAAAGTGGTGTGTTCCAATAATAACACACATCCTATGCTCTACTATAAAAATTACCTAATTCGATAACTCTGATAAATTTTCAATTTCATTGAAAATTCATTTAAATTCCTAAATAAATTTATCATGAAGAATACCTCAAGATGAATATGTTGGATTGGGTTCCATAGAACTAGTTGACTTTGTAATTTTTATTACCAGAATATTATTAAATATATTATCATTTTATGATTATTCTTATGTGAAACATTAATGTTATAATGCTCATAAAGTATTTTTAGTATAAAAAGTTTATATCAGTTCCCCACTATAATAAGAAACTTGATATTCTAAGAAAATATACTTAAAAATATATCTTATGGTCTATATAACATATGTCTGATGGGAGACATATGATTTGACTATATAGTGTTGTGGATAAATAAGACATTAAAAATTATTCTCATGAATTTCACACTTAGTGATCTATAAGAAGGGAAAATCAAGAAGACATAACCAATTATAGAAATTTCACAAGTTTATACATAATTAAATATTCCTATCTATGAACATGTGTATCGGTCCTTAGGCTTTATATTATTACTAATATGTATCATGAATCTATAACATTGATGTATGGAAAAAAATTCAAAATAAAATGCTCTTAGTGAGGTGGAATATGTTGGGTGAGACATAAATGCCAAATAATTAATTGAATAATTTCAAAAAGGATTTGTACCTTCCTTATTAATGAAATAATATATATATGCCCCTTTGATTTAAATTAAATTGTCTGGTTAAATCCTAGGCTTTAGCCTTTCACCGATGAGTTCATTTTGGAATATTAAATAAATATAAATCAAACATAAATGGCGATAAAGGAAGTATGAATATTTTTTGATGAGATATCAATAAAAATTTATTATATTAAATATTAGTGTTAATATGAGTGTTTTTTAATAAGTGTATTAACTTTATTCTCTAAGGGTGCCTTGAAATATTATTAGACATTGGTCTTGGACTTTAGGAAAGTTTATATAACGCAACTAAGAAGGTTTCCTAGAGGTTTATACAATAATTGTATCTAGGATCTCATTAAATTACAATGAATTGAATCTTAAGAATAAATATTATTATTCAACTACAGGAAAACAATTATTCATGTAAAGTTGATTTCCTGAATTCAAACATGAGATATTTTATTTTACATTATATGACTTTAATTTTATCTCATGTTTATTATTCATTAAGTAACAACTAAAAATTTATTTATTTATCAGTTTAGTGAATTAATTAATATAAATATTTCTTTAGTTATTTGAATATAGAATAAAATATTTATTTATGGATTTAATATATATAATATTTTTTTATCCAATTGATAATATTTATTTGAATAAATATTTTATTATTCAAGGATTATTGATTTTGTGGGAGGATTAATTGGTCGATTTAATGACCCAATTGTAATGATATATATTTTTAATATATTTTAAATAAGTAAATATTTATTTATTTAATAGATTATATTTAAATAAGCTTAGGTCATGTTATAAAATAGTAATATTATTATTAATATTTGACATGGGGATTACCTTGAATAAAATTATTATAAAGGGAATTTTGAAATTATAAATTGGTTAACCTAAGAATAATATTCTAGTCATATATATTTTTAGATAAAGAGATAATTATTGTGAATAATATAAATCCATCTAAAATTTTCTTAATCCTTATAGAAAACAATCCTCACTATATTCCTATCATGAATATAGAGATAATATGAGATCTCCTTGCTAAAATCGATGTTGAATTATGTGAAACTCTAGAATCCTCCAAACTAGCACTCGGTAAACCAAGATATTTGTTTGAATATTTGTTGAGAATGTTTTGATACACTGATAAGAATACTCTCTTAGATCCCCCACTAGAACAACAATGACTAAGAAGCTATAATTGAAATTTATCCAATGTAATTCCTAGTTTTTTTTAAATTTTAGTTTCAAATTTATTATAAATTAAATGTGAAAAGTTTATCTCTAAGATATTTTAGAGATACATTCCTAAAGTTCTCCATATTTATACACTAAAACTGAGTAGAAACCGAAATTTAGAACTAAACTACCACTCATATTATGCCTTAAAACCTTTAAGTGGTATAAGAGTGGTCACATTCTAATTTATAATTATTTAAAATTTATTGTATCAATTTCTTATGTTTGTTTTTTATTTTTTGATTTCAAAAATTATTTTCTTAATCCAAAATTCCTCATAACACATTTTTCTAAACTTTTATAGCCAATAATAGGCCAACACAGGTGAAGAAATATAAAAGATCTCATCTAAATGTGTCGAGTTCATTGGTTACATCAAATGAATACAAAGTTTTTACTAGTAAATTACGCATCACATTTCTATAGTCAACTCACACAAGGTTAAAGCTATATAAATCAAGATCATAGTGTGACTTAGTATGTAGCGTCATTATATATAAAATCTTGACCACTAGGGTGGTATAAGGTTTGGAAGGTATTAAATGAAAATTACCTAATTTAAATTCCATTTAACACTAAATGATTCTTATCCCATGTAAATAACATAATGTTGTGTGGTCGAATGTATAACATCATTACACATCATGTAGTAACTGACAACCTAATGACATGAACTATATTCCATGTAAAGGTGTATAAATTTCATGTAACATGTGAAAACCCATGAAAGGCACATGCTGAGATTATAATAATTTCATATGTTTCAACACATTGGGTAATATAAGTAAGACAAAAACTAAATGGTGTTTAAATAGTTATACACATTTGTTTATAGGTGTGCTAATTCACCAAGTAATCGTTGAGTGATTTTCAACATGTTGTGTGGATATAATACTTAATTATTGTTCTTCGGAACAATTTTTTCAAATACATGATGGGTAAAAATTATTGTATATGTCATGTACATCACACACATTACTAGAAGTACACATATTATATATTATAGAATATAATGTGGTTATACACGCCACACAAACTACACAACTTAACCAATATAATAACTCATTATTGTTATCACAACATGTCATCAAGGAATACATGTTTTCTAAGTGCACTATATATGTCAAGGACTATATATAGTGTGAGTCCCGAAACATGTCATGTGATGGTACATTTCATGTAAGTATTAAATTCCATAAATGGACTTTATTTTACATTAAAGGTACACACCATGTGGCCGCCTTAGTACACTTCATGTAATTAATTATTTTAAAATTTAAACTAATTTATTTAATTTATTTATAATAATACATGATGGGAATATTATAATATCTCATGGACTATTTAGATATAATATTTTGATAAATAATCCATCCATCCATTCATTACTTCATTCATTACTTCCAATAATTTTATCTTAATTAAAATGAATTGAAATGAATTCTAGAAAGTATAAATGTGTAGTTATTGCATATTGTGATTAGTCATAAGCTTGACGAACCTATGCATGTTTTGAATTTTTTTATTTTATTTAATTATTTATATCATGTATTTCTATGATAATTTATTATTAAATTATGTATGAGGATCTATGAAACATCACTCCCACCTTTATTATATACGAGTATGTGTGTCCAAGGTTTATTTTATGTATCCATAAACCATTAGTAAACATCACTTATGAGTCAATATACATTTTTAAAGGATAGATTTTCTACTGAGATGATATAGTACAAGACCCATACTAAGGTGAATCAAACCCATGAGATACACATAAGAATCGATAAATTAAATAAGTCACTCAAAAGATGGGATCTATGAGTTATTTTCCCTAAGGTCAAGGTTGATTCGTCTATTCTTAATAAATTAATCGGTAGATAAATTTTTTTTGATCAAATCACCTATTAATTTTATTTTTGTAGTGAAAGTTTATTTATTTATTTATACGTATCATTATTTATTCCAATTATTAATTGTGATTGCATAAAGTAAATAAATTAATGATAATTATAAGATGAAATAATATGAAATTATTATATTTAAATTATTTTATTAGACTTTGTTAATTAATTTTGTTAATACCATATAATATTAATAATAATTCATAGAATAAAATAAAAATATTTACATATAAGTTAATAAAATCCCTCAATCAAAATTTTTATTCAGGTAACACCTTCCATATTCAGAATTCGCATGCAACCATAGTTAATGTATTGGTCATGCCGTAATCAAGTGAAATTTTAATTATCGAGGGGCATTAAAAAGATAACATTTTGACTTAATCAAATTTGTATTAAGGGTAGTGAACATATTCTGCATAATGAAAATTAGAGGAAAGCATTGAAGAAATTCTATTATAGGATTTTAGGATTTTAAAGACAACTAAATAGATAGCGGAACTATGAGTAAACGTGGTTGTAAAGTAAATCCAACCAAACTAAAATTGAGTAATTTCCATATCCATAGTATGAGTTATAAGAAGGGAAATATGGATCATTTACTCTAGAATACCCAAGTGACTGGATATTCAGAATCTTGTAGTGAGGGCAGTTGGTATTTGTTAAAATAGTGAGAGAGAAAAAATTAATTTGTTATATCATGAAAAATAAAAAAAATGTCATAATTATTTTATTTTATTTATTATAGAAAAAATTGAAAATTTAACCACAAAATATTGTGATCAGTATTAGAAAAATGAAATTTCCTCCCAAACACAAACTTCTAAGAGCAGTACAAGAACTTGTTATTTTAAATTATACCAAAAGATATGTTTTATGTGTCTGAGTCCATTAGCATTCACCATCCTCATCGTGGATCGAGTGTGGGTAAGAATTATACATACATGATACATGTGGAGGATCCTTCAGATCATCATTTCATCATGTCATCATCTATGTCCAGAGATATGATGATGCAAAAATGAGGCCATGGATACATAAGCCAAGATAGATCATCTCCAAGAACTTGAAAAATAGAAAGACAGGAGGAAGATAAAAGATAATTTTATTACATTGTGAAACAGTAATATTCTATTTAGATATGTATCTTGTGATCACATACTCAATAGATTGGAATATATTAATTAGTTAGTGAATTTAGGCTTCTATATGGATATGAAATTATCCATTAATAACATATTATCATCTTAGAACCTATATTGTCCATATCAATTAAGAAATATAGAATGAATAATTTATAGAATATAGTCATGAATATTCAAACTATGCTTCTCTTAATCGATAGGGATTGGTGGAAACATGGTTCCTCCCCAATATACTAAAACAAGTGAGGGACATTGTTGAAAATTATATAAAAATTTCAGATTCAATGGTGCTTTCACAATGTCTATCAAAGAGTGAAGAGATTTAGAGGGGAGAAATGAACATAAGGATATCTTCATTTCATGTGGAAATAGAGGTCACTGGAATAGGAATTTTAATAAATTGAAGAAGAAGAAATAAAAATATACTACATCAGGTATATTAATCATTGCATGTAATATCTATAATTCTATTTTTGGTTATTAAATACTATATGTAACTCAAATTTTATTTGAAAATTTAATAAAAACCTAATATTGATAAAATTAAAATAAGTAAGGTGAATATTCATATTGTTTAGGGGGAATGACTCATGTATTAACTAAGGAATATTATTACATCAAGATTTCCAAGTGGATTTATTTTTAAAAAATTGTTTCTTTATACTACGTGTTACCAAAAAAATTATCTTAGTGTCCAATTATGGACACAATGGGGAATTATTTAATATATTAAATGAATATTGTTATGGTATACCATAATTAATTAATAATCTAGTTATACTTGAATAAAAAATATCTAAATATCAGTGATTAAGGATAAATATAAGAGACAATAAAACCACGTTTTCAAAAGATAATTCTTTATCTGTTATAACTAAATGTAAAAATCAAAGATATTCCCAAAAAGGGTGCTCAAACTATTTGGATCTAAGACTCTTAAATATTTTTAAATGAATACTTGTAAGGTTTTAAGAAAATGTAACATTTATAGATCAAAGGTTTTTTTATATAAGGTTTCTATAATTAGTTTATCAAGATACGTGTTAACTATTATATGGAGAAGCTATTGATAAAATAATATACTTTATGGGATTATTTTAATATACTTTAGGAATGTATTTTAGAGTTGTAATTATACGTGGGAAAAGATATTATATTCTCTACGTGGGTTAGTCATAAAAAATAATAACTAGGCATTCATTGATAATATAAAAGTATAGTGTGGAAATTAAAAAATTATATTACCTTATACACATCCAAGTGATGATAATAGTAAAAGTATTATTGCTGATATATCCTATAATTATTGAAATTATTTCATAATTCCTTTCAAAACACAGTTTTAAAATAGTGGTGTTAAATATTAACCATATTGAAAATATATTGAGTAATGGATATCATATAAGTTATAATATGAAATAAATCCATTATGTTACAACTTCAAGTGTTTTTATGGGAATAGTTTATTAAATATTATTTATTTAAAAAACCTACATCAAGAAAACAATAATTAAATTTTAGTTAATTATCCCAAAATCTACTTAGGATATAATTATTATTAATATAGAAAGGTATCATTCAAGTTAATGATTATATTTATTTAATAGGGAAGCACCTCAATTTTAATATAGGTGGAGAAAGTTAAGCTTCAATGAAGTTAAGGATCTAAATGCACATGAGTTAGGATAAGAATAAAAAATCATAATGACATTTTAGAGGAGTAGTTCCTATGACACATACTATATAGTAAAGATAAAACCAAGAGGGTTTTTTATACTTGACTTGTTAGGTGATACGATATTTGATGATAATCATAAAAATGTATCCTAAAAATAAGTAATAAATGGGAATAAGATAATAATTTCATGTATATATAAATTTAGAAATGAATTCTATGTACTTAAAGGTAGTTTAACATTTTTGTTGTTTCTTTAGTTGATGTAAATTTATTTTTGGGTATTCAAGAAGAAATAATACGAGGATACTAAAGTTGTTACCTATAAGGAATGATTGATTATGAAGTCTTTCATGTGACATAAATGAATAGTCTATGAAGAAATGTTTTTCACTAGTTTCCATGCTAAAATACATTTGAATTATACTTTTCATAGAAACCTTTTATGGTAATGATATTTGGAAATCTTATTCTTAGACTTATTTCCTTAATTAAAACATGTGTAATATTTCTATATAATGAAACAAGAAGGGTTAGTGTCACCCAAAATTTTCAATAAGTTGTTCTTGTCCTAGAGATACATTTACAGGTTGAAGAAAGAATCTTGGTTGTAGAATATTAATATTTATGAATTGATAAGTGATATTGGTTTTATTAATAATTAATGTAACCCATGTGACTATAATAGTTTACCATAGTTTTCTAATTAAAATATGTTCAAGACATATGTAGCAAAAATATTATTTTTTACTATTGGTTAAGAATATGACAAAATTATTTCATTAAGAATTAATTAAGTTAGAAACCAATGTTCTATAAAATAAGAACAGCTAAAATAGATCACTAGAATTTATTTTATCATTAAAAATATATATTGGTAATCTATTTAAAAACATATGATAGAAAATTTCAGGATCTGGTTTATTATTCTATCACATGAGGTAAAATATCTCTAATAATATTTGTTAAGTCATTTAATGATATTATTATGATTAATAGAATTCCATACTGATTTGATCATCATCATACCTCTCAAAAATATATTTCATAAAACCTAATTAATCTAATTGAAATGTAAGTAGGGTCCAACAATAGAGAAGGAAATATAGTGTGAGGCTAAATAAAGAACAAAATAAAATTGAATAAAACTAAAATTTTAATGATGGAATATAAATAAAAATAGTTAAGAAGGTGACAAGTTTGAAATAGCAGTGAAAAGATAGTAAATAGTATAGGTAGTGTGATGGAAGTTGAGAATAAGAATAAAAAATTTGGTGAATAAGAGAAATATTTGGGAACTAAATAGATCTGAATAGATTATAAAATTATAATCTTGCATCAAAATTAGTCACAATTATTCATAGGTTGTGAATAATGGAGTTGGTCTTGATTCACTATCACTAGGCCAACCAACATTCTCAATTTACTCACAATATAATTTTATTTTTCAACTAAGAATTTAAAAAATGAATGATTATTACATGGGGAATAAAAACAAATACCTTTTCTAGATTAAGTACTTCAGTCAATGTCTTAAGGAAAAATAATCCACTAACATAACCTATCGGTACATTGGTAGTGTAAAAATGATACTTATAAGGAATAAAAATAAGAAAAATGAATAATCGAGTCACTCTAATTTCCTTCCATTAAATAAAAATAAGCCTGTCAAAATATTGGAAGGCATGAATTCATTTCTTACTGAAAAATAATTTTCACCCCTAAATTATTTCTATTGAATTTTCTGCAGGGATAAAGAAAGATAAAATATAGTAAATAATGCTTAAGAAGAACAAAAAACAGCTGTGAAAAATCTTTGCAAGAATAACAAGAAATATTAAATTCATTAAATCTGGTTTCCTTTAAAAAAATTATATTAATACTAATAATAGAAGAAAGAATATTCAAGAAATACATCACAATATATTGAAAAATAATAATATAAAAAAGAAAAAGGTTTTTCACTATGGCGCTTGATCCCATTTCTCAAGATCCAATCCTCTAAATCGTACCCTTGAATACTTCCCTTAATTCTCTTCCTGTCACACCATTCTTGAATGTGAACACAAACTAATGAATTCTGGTCACCCATCCAAATAATAGGTCCTACTATTTTAAAAATAAAGTCACATGAACTCGCATCACTATAGATTTTGGTCATCGCCCTAGATTGAATAAATGTTCTCTACATGGTATGGGTCAATATAGATCATATTATTCTCAGGGACTCAAGATAAACCCCTATAATATATTATTATAGAGACACATTTCCTTCTTACTTCTATTATTATATTTCTCAGTAATATATGGGATCCTATCACAAACTCTTTCCCAAGACCATGTCAAGATTTCTTTTTCTTTAAAATAAATTTGAGAATTATGACACCACTTGAGAAAATCCTCTAGACATTTATGCAAGTCTCAGCGAAGCTTGGTATAACTTTACATGAGTTTTCATGACCCGAATGTTAGAGGGAATAAGTTGATAATACATTTAAATATCAATGGGAATCACATAGATGTGAGTTTATAGCCTTGGTTATACTATTACATGAGTGGTTGGTGACCTTTACATAACCATTCAATTAAGACATGATTCATTGAGTTACCCTAACATAGTGCATATGACATTTATATAGTCTAAAAAATCACATAGGTACTCTTACTTAATTCTTCCAAATAACCCATATGTATTCTCTACCTCAGAAAATAACCTTTACATAGTTCCCATATCTATAGGTATACATTTCTGCAAGTGGGAAGTACTACTATGTAGCTAAGACTTTAAGACATATTACAACACTTACTGAAATCTAATTAATTACATATCAAAATAAAACATAAAAAATATAATAAAAAACGAATTCTGTAATTCAAAGTATCATAACAAATGATATAAAAAATTAAAACATGAAACTTTTTACAATATTAATTAAAAACCCTAAATACCTCAAAAAAACTATTAAAATGATATTTTAATTAAAGTATCATAAGAAATAATCAAGATATTAGTTCTTAAAAAAATAAAAAATAAATAAAAAAACCTTTGAACATGTTAGTAAAAAATCATATTTTCAAAGAATAATTAAAATAATTTTATTTTTGGCTACAATTTAACCAATATAAAATAATTTTCCAATATAACCATATTTCAGAACCAAAAAACACAATTATTTCATCAAAGGGACATGGAAAGCATGTACTAAAATTAAGCCATGTAAAATTACCCTAAACTTAATCTCATTTAATATCTACAGAAAATATATTCATCATATTCAATTGAAAAAAATTAGTCATTAAAAAAATATGTGACTGAAATGGAAATGAAGATGTGATTTTGACAAATATTTTCACTCAAGGACTATCTCAAGTAATAATGTATGATTTCTCTTCTCAAAATAAAAAGTTTTTTGAAAAGTTGTGAACTTGTTTTACAAATATGATAGATTTAAAAAAAACTAAAGGATTTAATCCAATATAACTTTGTATTAAATTGTTCATTCAAATTTTCCCTTTTCTCCAAGGTAAACTAAAAAACATAATTATCATTGAATAATTAAACAAAACTAAATTGATGGTTATATTTAAAAATTAACCTGTATTCATAATTAACTAATAAATCAATTTTTTATAAAAATTAAAAAACAAAACCTAGGATTAAGATTTAATTTCTAGTAGAGTTGAATTCAATGATTATTGTTGATTCAATAATGTTTTCCCTATTACTTTTCCATTCCTTCATGTTTGGGGGATATTGTAAAGTCAATAAGGTTTCGTTATGACTTTACCATTTTTCTTGTTTTAAAAATCACAAACACCTAATCTCAAGGAAAATATCTTTTTACCCTGTGTTTCAATTCTATAAAGAAATTTTTTTACCCAAGGAAATTTATCCTTACCTTGTTTTAATTGTTCATATCATAATTTTTCCTAAGTGTAAAATTCGGTTTGTAACCAAAACCTCGGAATCCTATAATCACCTAGATATGAAGCATTCTGTTTTAGAATTAGAATTCTCAAAATTCTGGTTACGAACTCTTCTGAGTTCTGACTTTTAAATTCTGAATACGAATTCTGGTTACGAAATCTTCTGAGTTATGACTCCGAATTCTGAATACAAATTCTGGTTACTAACTATTCTGAGTTCTGACTCTGAATTCTCAAAATTTGGGTTACGAACTCTTCTGAGTTCTGAATCTGAATTCTAAGAATTCTGGTTATGAAATTTTCTGATTTCTGACTCTGAATTCTGAATATGAATTCTGATTATGAACACTTATGAATACTGACTCTAAATTCTTGTTACGAATTCATCTGAGTTCTGACACCGAATTCAGGTTATGAATTCTAATGGGTTCTGAATCCAAGTTCTCTAAATTCAGACTCCAAACTTTCTAAGTTTTGACTCCGAGTTCTCTGAATTTAGACTCCAAACTTTCTGAGTTCTGACTCTGAGTTCTCTAAATTCAGACTTCTAAGTTCTGAATCCAAATTCTCATGAACTCTAACTCCAAACATTGTAAATCCATATTCTGAATTTCCTTGAAATTCAGACTCCAGAAATCTATAGAGTTCAGGTTCTGAATTCCTAGAAAATAGAATCCGAATATCCTTATATTATAGACTCCGAATTCATTTTTGGTTAGACTCTAAACTTTTATTTTCTTACATTCCGAATATTGGATTTTGGTTATTTTACCGTATTTTTTTTACACTTGTTTTGTTATAAAATGATGAAGTACTTTCAGTTACTAACAAACTATTGTTTGAGTAACACGTTTACAGGTCCCTCTAAAATTCTAGGAAAAATATGACCGTTGGAGGAGGGAGCTGACCATTGGAGTTGTGCCTATAAATAAAAGCTCATTTGAAAGAGCTAACAACTTTTGGCAGAACAACTTTTGAAAACTGTGCTTGCATGATCTTGAAGTGATTTATAGAGAGAGAGGATCTTATAAACTATCAGGATTTGTGCGTAATGTTTGAACGAATTGTTTAAACTTTGCTTTGTGCAGATTTTCTTTGTGTAGAGGTGCGATTTCCTTGAAATCAGAGACTTCGGGTTGTGAAGTCAGAGGTGTTGATTTGCTTACAAATCGAGGGCTTGTGGGGATAGCAAGATAGATACCGATCTTTGGATTGAGGTCTTACCTGGGTTTGGGTAAGATAGAAAAATCAAGGGACCTCTATCCAGGGTTGTTGGATACCCTTCTCTTTGGGTTAAAAGAGTTACTACTTGTAACTTGTAGTGTTTATTTTTGTTTTTTACTGTAATTTTGATTTTTATGGAAAGTATAACTTTCTTATAATTCCTTAAACATGTACTCTGATTATATAGGATTCTATATGCTTTAAGGTAGAATCTAATTTTTGGTAAACTTTTGGTAAGTTTCATTTTCGGAATCACTTTTCCAGAATCAACCAAGTTATTAGAATCTAGAGGTTTTGTGAATTACCTTGTGTAATCTTTTTAAACATAATCATTTTTAAAAGTTCCAAAGGATTTTTTTTAAAGTATACAATTCACCCCCCTCTTGTATATTGAGTATATACATCATATTTTGATACTAAAATCAATATCATATCTATCGATCCAACAATTGGTATCAGAGGAGGACTCTGAAATACTTATATTCACATATAAGTTTTCCTTGATCTAGAAGAGAAATATTTTTCTTCATTTTTCCAGAATCAGTTCTTCGAATTCATAATTTCGGATTAATTTTTTTCTTAGAGATATTCTAGTTCTATATTTTCCTTCCTGAGGAATATATTCTTTGTTTACAAACTCTTTTTACTAAAAAGTTTGGTTGCCACGATTTTCCTTAAGATGGAAAGTTTAAATGTTGGTTCTATCGATAATCTAAATCCTACCAGACCTCCTATATTTGATGGAAATGATTATGAGTATTGGAGAGATAGGATGAAGATTTTTTTATTAACACTGGAGTTGATAACTACTTAATGCTGACAGGGGACTAAAAAATTCACTACTGGAAAATGTACCTATCCCCACGGTTTTCACCAAAACCGTGGGGATAGACCCCCCCTATACCCACGGTTTTGGAAAACCATGGGTATAGGTGAATTTTGATGACCTATACCCATGGTTTGCCAAAACCGTGGGTATAGGGGGCTCTATCCCCACGGTTTTGGCAAACCGTGGGTATAGGTCATCAAAATTCACCTATACCCACGGTTTTCCAAAACCGTGGGTATAGGGGGGGTCTATCCCCATGGTTTTGGTGAAAACCGTGGGGATAGGTCTGGGATAAAATACCTATACCCACGGTTTTGAAAAACCGTGGGTATAGGTCATTTTTGTGTCCGCGGGAAAAACGCGGGAAGGAATTTTTTTTTTGCGGGAACCCTATACCCACGGTTCTTCCCTCTATACCCACGGTTTTTATAACTATATTTAACTAAATAGATATATATATACATATATGTGAAGTTAGGGTAGTGGATAGACGCGGTGTTTGCAGCGAAGAGGTTGCGGGATCGAAACTCGGCGCCTGCATTATTTTAGGACCTATACCCACGGTTTTGAAACCGTGGGTAAAAGCCATTGAAACCGTGGAAATTCTCTATGTTTCGGTGACACGGTGGCAGGACACCTATACCCACGGTTTTCCAAAACCGTGGGTATAGGCTGGGGACCTATACCGACGGCGTTCCAGCCCGCGGTTCCCAAAACCGTGGGTATAGGCTATACCCACGGTTTTGGAGGCTATACCCACGGTTTTGAACCGTGGGTATAGGCCGTTTTTCCAGTAGTGATTCCTCATAAAGAGTTGAGAACTTTTACTAATGAGGAGAAATCATAATATCAAGCAAATTTCAGAGTCATAAATACTTTGTTGTGTTCTATGAATAGGAAAATATATAGTCAAATATCTTCATGTTACACTACAAATAGTATCTGGAAGAAACTTTAAGTCACACATTTTGGTACATCTAAAGTTATAGAGACAAGAAGAGCTATGTTGAGAGCTAAATACCATGGATTTAACTTTCCTTATGGAGAACCTATAAGCAATGTTCGGTAAAGTTTTATGACTATCGTGAATAGCTTACAGTCTATGGAATAAAAAGGTTTGTATGATGAGGCTCTTGTAGATAAAATCAAAGACATTATGATAAATAAGTGGGAGTCCAAGAGGACAAAAATTGATGAGAATAGAAAAGTTACCCAGATTTCCTTAGATGATTTGTTTGGAACTCTTCTTAAGAATGTGGCTAGAATGAAGAGAGATGCTAACAATGTAAAAAATAAAAATGGGAATGAAGTAGTATCTTTTACAACCACTTCTAATCATATGAAATCCAAGACTCTAGGAATAGTTAGTAGATCTAAGACAAAGAAAGATACTATTCAGTCAGAATCTAGTGATACAGAAAAGACTGAGAATGAATTAGCTAATCTTGCTCAGAGAATGAACAAGATAGTGGCTCAAAAGAACTATCGGAATAAATTCAAGAAAATAAACTACAAAGAGAAAAAATGTAAGAACCTGGTTTTTGCTGAGAAAGACTTTGGAATATTCTTTATGATATTCCAGAGCAGTGCCTTCAGACGGTGTGCGATTCCGAGCCCCGGAGTGGCCGGAATTAAATTTCCAGCGCGTTCACACTGGAAATGCTAAATAAATGAGATAACTCCTAAACGGTGATCCGGATCAGGGATCCGAGTGTACGGATGGGTCCGGAATGGAGTGTTTACTTTAGGAGCGACATAAAACTTGTCGGCGCGGGATGTTTGGACCCCTCGCCCGCTCCCGGAACATTAAACAGATAAATAAATTAAATTAATTTGTTTAATGGCGAAATGCAGGTGTCTCTTAAACGGTGGCTCGGATTGGAAAACCGAGGGCACCGTTGAGTTTGGAGCATGCCGTTTACCCTAGGAGGGGTGTATGTTTCGCGGGCGCGGGCCGTGTGTGAAAAATGGCCCTAGGGGCGTTTTCATAATTTAGCGGCTTTGGACGTTAAATTTTATAACTTTTGAACGGGATATCGGATTAAAATTCCGAGAACGCCGTTGTTCTCGGGAGGTGGTTTGTACCCTAGGGGAGGCTTAACCTCGACCCTGGTGAGAGTTCGGGTCCGGGCCGACGGGCGGGTGGTTAAGTGTTTTCTATTTAAACGCTTAACACACCCTCCTCCCTCTTCTCCTACCCCTTCTCCCCCTGGCAGACCTCCTCTCCCTCTCCTCCTCCACCTCCGAAAAGATGCTCTGGCGAGACAGCTCCGGCAAGGCGTGGTGGCCGACGGATCGTCGCGAAGCTTCGGGCGAAGCCCCGCGAGGTAGGGTTATGTTTGCGTTTTAATTTCGGAACCTCCCTTTGAGTTCGATTAAAATCATCAAATCGTTACTGTATCTTTGAACAAATCCCATTATCGTGTTCTATACATTTTTATCTTTCCAACGCCCTTTTCGGTTTGTAAATCGGAGTTCGGGGGAGGCCGGGGGCGTCCGGCGAAAGTTGCGGGTTTTGGTTTCTTGTCCGGCTGGTTTTGAGGGCGGTGGCAGGCGGTGGCGTGCGGGCAGCTTCAGCAGGGTGTCGCGGCGTGCGGGCGGCCTTAGGCGGGTGCCGCGGTGTCTGGCCAGCGCAAGGAGGGCGGCGTCCGGTTGAGGCAGGGGCGTCCGCGGGGGTGTCTAGCGGGCGTCCGCGGGTGTCCGGCGGAGCGTCTCGGCGCGCCGACGGGTCGCCAGGGAGCGACGACCCCGGGGTCGCGTCGTGCGACCCCTGTGCGGTGAGGAAGACCCGCGTCGCGCGGGTCTTCACGCGGTGGCCGCGACAGGCCCTCGTGTCCTGTCTGCGCGGGGACCGGGTGTCCGCGGCCGGCCCGCGCGGCTAAGTCGCGGGCCAGCCCAGGCCGGGCGGACCGGCCGGTCCAGCCCCAGGGGTTTTGCCCCCTCGATGTTCGGACACCCGTACTTTCCGCTACGGGTGTTAGTTTTGAGTGCCGTCTGCGGCGGTGTGACCGTATTGACGAGACGGTCTTTTTGAGATGGTTTCGGGAATTTTTAATTCCCGAAACGAGGGGTCGCGGAGGCGCGACGTGTCCTTAAGTGGACGAGCGTAATTCCCGAGATTCTTGTTTTGGACGGCACAGATGCGTCCGACGTCCGTTTTAAGTGCCGTCAATGGCGTTGGGACCCTGGCATCGAGGCGAAGGTTTCCAGGGTTGTTTCTAGAGTTGAGGCCGAAGATGAGGCGTGGGCCCCACGGCCCGTCTTTTGAGCTGCGTGCAGCTTTTAGCGACTTTTTCACCGGACGTCCGTTCGGGGCGTGCGAGCATTCGATGTTGGGTGTTTTTCCGAGGGAATCGCGTTGGCGCAGTCTGCCCGCTATATTTCCGCATGATGGTGCGGGCCCCGCGAGGGCCGTTTCGGGAGTTGACGGTGATTTCCAGCTTTATCACCGGGCTACCGTTTTGGACAAGTGAGTAGTCCATTTCGTGTACTTTTTCGAGAGGATCGCAATGGTGCGATCCGTTCGTTGAGTTTCGGGACTGGGATGTGGGTCCCACGTGGCACCGCTCGTGTGCGGTGCGCCGGGATACACCTTTTTCTCCGGATATCCGTTGTACTCAAGTGAGTAGTGCTTTTGACGTGTTTTCCCGAGGGGATAAAAATGGTGCGATGCGCCCGACTGTTTTCAGGGCTGAGGATCGGGATCACAGGACGTCGTTCGGGCGTGAGGCGGTGTTGGTGACTTTTCCCGTCGGATATCCGTTCGAGGCGAGTAAGTAGTCGATCTCGCGTGTTTTTCCGCGAGGATTACAACGGTGTGATCCGTTTGGTTGCACGAAGTCTCTTGCGCAATCAGGTTAAATGTGGGAGATGCTCCAGGGGTGGTTCGTCCTACCTTGTTGTAGAGGACCCTTGGCGTGTGATCGCGCACTCTTGGGAGAGTGATACAAATGGTTCATGAGATGTGGTTGGTCGTGCCTGGGCCTTTGAGGTGGAGTTGTTATGTCATGCCTTCGCGTTGACGCTGGGTGCTGTGTGCACGATAGCCTTTGGGCTGGAATGAGGTATACTCCGGGAGTATACGGGAGTGCTTGGAGGTACTTGTGGTTGATTGTACCTGAGGATGTATGTGCACCCAGTTGGGGTTGACTTGGGGCCACACGTCGTGTGGCCCCCATGTGCGTGCCGAGATCTGCTTTGCGTACTTGACCTCTCGCGACGTAGAGGGTCCCTCTGCGCTCGTTTGTTTGACCAGCAGGGTGGAGTTTTCCCCTGGCTTTGTGTTCGTTTGTTTGGCCAGCAGGGAGGAGTTTTCCCCTGGCTCTGCGCTCGTTTGTTTGACCAGCAAGGTGGAGTTTCCCCTGGCCTAGTGCTCTTTTTTTTGACCAGCAGGGTTGAGCGGTCTCCCCCTAGTCTTGTGCTCGATGGTTTGGTTCCTCTGCTTCTTTGGCTGGGAGGGGTTTCAGTACTGTTCCCTTTCACCGGACTGCGACATCGTCTGCGACTACGGGTGTCCGTGCAGCGTGGGTGTTTTCCCCACTTTCTGGGATGAGGTGTCTCGGTCCGGTTCGACAGTGACTCAGCGGATTGGAGCGGGATCGCCTTGTGAGGCTTGGGGAGTTTTCCCCATTGCTCCATGTTCCCTGGTAGGGATTGTGGTTTCAGTGTGACCAACACTTTACGCGGGCACCGATCCTCTACCCGGGAGGTTGTTCTAGCAGGGCTGAGGTTGTTCTTGCAGGGCTGAGGTTGTTCCAGCAGGGTTGAGGTTGTTCCAGCAGGGATGAGGTTGTTCCAGCAGGACTAAGGTTGTTCTAGAAGGGCTGAGGTTGTTTCCAGCAGGGGTGAGGTTGTATCGAGCAGGGCTCGCCAGTGGGTTACCATCCAGCAGGGATGGCCAGTACAGTGGTGTTTACCGAGCAGTACCATCCAGCAGGGATGGCCAGAGCAGTTCTTGGCTTACCTCCAGCGGGGCTGGGAAGTGGTCCCCGATGCCGAGCTTACCTCCAGTTGGGCTGGGCAGTGGTCCCCGATGCCGGGCTTACCTCCAGCTAGGCTGGGCAGTGGTCCCCGATGCCGGGCTTACCTCCAGCTGGGCTGGGTAGTGGTCCCCGATTTCGGGTTTCCTCCATATGGGCTGGGCAGTGGTCCCCGATGTCGGGTTACCTCCAGCTGGGCTGGGTAGTGGTCCCGTCGCCGACTTTAGCTGGGTCTCCCTCTAGTGGATTACCCTGTTACGGGACTAGGTAGTGAGGCACCCGTCGACTTTCCGGGTCTCCCTGTAGTGGGAACCCATTGACTTCTAGGGATCCTCCAGCGGGGCTGGGCAGGGGGTCGCCTGTCGACTTTGTGCAGATTTCTCGACTGTGGGGCAGTGACGAGTTGTCGTTGACGTTCCCCCAGAACTCTCAAGTATGGGGAGCACTTTCCCCCACCGAGACACGTCCTTGTGACGCGACCTAAAACCGTGCGGGCGAGTCAGTGCCGCCTAAAGCGGATAGTGTTGAGGTGTGGTGATTGAGCCCCTTGGTTTGCGGTTCAGGGCAGACGTGCGGGATGCTGGGCATCGATGGTGTTATATCTGGGACTGTTGGCGATACTTTTCTTGGGCTGAGCTATGGGACGGAGATCCCCTTACGAGTTTTTTCGGGATTCTTGGCAGAGCATACATATGTATATACCTTGTTTCCGGTACCCACTTCTTGGGTTTGGTTACTCTCCTTCCAGGTGAGGCGAAGACGCGCGGGGTATGCCACGTGATTTTCGTGTCTAGCTTCTCGTGGTTGGATGAGTCTACTCTCTTGCTATAGGTAGCGAAGACTCGACGGGAAGTTCATCTTCTCACCGTTTCTAGCTCCTTGTGCCTGGACGAGTCTACTTCCTTCCTTTTGTTGGGTTGAGCTGGACTCTTTACTGCACCCTCGGTTGTACTCCTCTACTTTTCTGTTCTCTCTACCTCTCACCCTTCGGTACCTCCTTTGTTGCTCCCTCGAGCCTTCGGGGTATCCTACTGAGTATTTTTATACTCACCCCTGCTTGGACTTTGCCCGCACATGGTGTGACCTTGCAGACGACGGACAGGTGGAGCGCGACTTCGGTGGAGCTTAGGTGCTTGGGAGCTTGGACCGCGTGCGGTGGTCGTGGCCGGGTTCCAGGTGGGAGACCCATCAGCTTTCTCTTTTTTTGTTTACCTGTTGCCGGGTTGTGGCACTTTTCTGGTTGGGCACGTGTTTTGCCCTTTTTTCCTTTTCAGCACTTTTCTTGTACTTGTAGAGGTCGATGCACTTTCTGGTATATATATAGCAGTTGCCCTTTCTTTTTACTCTTCTTGTCTTTTCTTTTACTCTGAACTTTTTCATTGAGGTTGTTGCGTGCGTGTGTACAGGTACTTAGGCAAAGGCCTCCCCGAGTTGTTGTGCTTTCGGCGCTGGTCGCCAGCCCCTGGCCTATGGAGGCGGGCTTGGGGTAGTTGCAGCTCGAGCCCGGGTAAGTTCGGGTCGTGACAAAGCGGTATCAAAGGTGGTTTGTTCCTTGGGACGCTGTTTGGACATCCCTAAAAGAGGAATTGGTTGGGATTTAGGGCAACAGTGTTAACGTGTCTCGAGAGCGGCTCTCAAGCCAGGGAGTCCAGTGATGGTGTGGCGGCCAACGTATCCATTCACCAGGACCTTGATAACCCGCTTGTAGACTCGGCATTCTGAGACACTTGTTGCAGGGAAAATTTGGTTGTGCATCACATAGGACTGAGTCTTAACTGTCCTTCTTGAGTCAGCTCCCCATCGTTGTTGTTTTTGGTATATACATATATGCTCATCTGACCGCGGCACTCCTTGATAATTTTCAGGATGTCTCCGCGAGGACAGCCAGCCAGGATACCGGCTCTGGTTTGTGACGACGTCCTTATGAGCTACGAGGCCACGGTCCAGGACCCATCATGCGAGCCCCTTTCTCCGGGTGGGCCGGTAGCTGCACCCCAACCTGTTGAGCAGCAGGCAGTTTCAATAGAGCAGGCTGAGTTTGAGCGCAGGTTGAGCGCGCTCCGTGAGTTCCAGCGGCAAAGACCACTGTGGTTCAATGGTGAGACAGACCCTCAGGCAGCAGAGGTTTGGCTCGAGGCAGTGGTTCGCCTTTTCAGGCTTGTGCAGACGCTGACAGATCAGAGAGTGGCTTTGGCAGCCACCCTTTTTCGTGGAGCAGCTTGGCGTTGGTGGAGTCTGGTGACTCAGTTTCTTAACGAGTCGTCACTTTCATGGGACGACTTTCATTTGTTTCTCCTTGAGGAGTTTTTCCCCTCCTTCTTGCACTCCGTTCGGATTCAGGAGCTCCTGCAGTTTCAGCAGGGAGGGATGACGGCGGCCGAGTACGCGGCTAGTTTTGCAGACCATGCACGCTTTTACCCGGACTTGGTCCGTGACGACAACCTCCGAGCGCGGAAGTTTGAGCAGGGTCTCCACCAAGAGATTCGTGCTGTCATAGTACCTTTGGGAATTTCCACATATGTCGGGGTGCTAGAGCAGGCGCTAGTGATATAGTGCTTCCTGTCACGTTCTAGTGTTGGTGGTGGCAGTAGGCACGTTGGAGCCGAGACGTCTGCCGCAGCTAGTGGGCGTCGGCAAGCAGGACCTCGACACAGGTGGCTTTCTGACAACCGAACTCAGGGGCGTGGTCGTACACCACAGTGGCGCCGAAGGGCACCAGTGCAGCCCAGAGAGAGTCGGTGCTATGCTTGTGACGGGCGAGGTCACTTGGCACGAGACTGCCCGACCCGAGTTGCTGGGAGCTTCGGGCAGGCAGCAGGTGCACCACCACGATAGAGGCAGCACCGTGATCAGAGTAGTACCGAGAGAGGTGGTGCTAGCAGAGGAGCGGGAGGAGCTGGTAGTGGGGGACGATGTTACAAGATCTCCCCATCACCACTAGGCGGTTCACGTCAGGCTCCGGGAGCTGACGGTTGGGACCACAGGTAGTCGCGAGCTTTGGATGTCTACGATCCTGCAGAGCATGATATGGTGAGAGGTACCCCTTACAACTCTTCTACTTCTTGCAGTAGAATTGTTGGGCTCCGTGTGTGAAAGGCTTTTCTCCCTGCTCCTTGTTTGAGGTGTTACCAGGGTGACGCAGGGCGTTGGGTGTAACCCTGTGTTGGTAAGGAAAAAGGGCGTGACAACTTTTCCTTTAGTCGATGGTGTTGACTCCTTCGCATTTTGAGCGTGTAAGAGAGCATCGGTTGTGTAATCTTGTATGACTAGATATCCTTGGGTGTTTCACCATATGGATATTCTGAAGGAGGGAATCACCGGGCCTTGTTCCAGGTGCGGGCGGTGATTCCAGTCACGGCGTGCGACGTAGAGGTTTGACCGGGGAGGTGAGCTACCCCCGAGGGCCTTCGGGCCGTGTGAGACCGTGCAAAGGGATGGCGAGGTACCCTACCGCCTTTCCCTAACCCCAAAGTCTGGATTGGGTGCACGGTGTCGGCAAGGGATGACCTCGAATGAACGGATCAATCCTTTGGTCTGTGTGCGGCGACGCAGAGCTGTGCGTGGGTTCTTCTGGGTATGGGAAAACCAGGTGTGGCCTTAGTACCCTATGTTGCTCCCCAGTTTTGCTTTCCGGGGATGAAAAGTTTGAAGGAGAGAATGATTTAAGAACCCTGTTTTTTCTGAGAAAGACTTTGGAATATTCTTGATGATATTCCAGAGCAGCGCCTTTAGACGGCGTGTGATTCCGAGCCCCGGAGTGGCCGGAATTAAATTTTCAGTGCGTTCACACTGGAAATGCTAAATAAATGAGATAACTCCTAAACGGTGATCTGGATCAAGGATCCGAGTGTACGGATGGGTCTGGAATGGGGTGTTTACCCTAGGAGCGACATAAAACTTGTCGGCGCGGGATGTTTGGACCCCTCGCCCGCTCCCAGAACATTAAACGGATAAATAAATTAAATTAATTCGTTTAATGGCGAAATGTAGGTGTCTCTTAAACGGTGGTCCGGATTAGAAAACTGAGGGCACCGTTGAGTTTGGAGCGTGCCGTTTACCCTAGGAGGGGTTTAAGTTTCGCGGGCGCGGGCCGTGTGTGAAAAATGGCCCCAGGGGCGTTTTCGTAATTTAGAGGCTTCGGACGTTAAATTTTATAACTTTTGAACGGGATCTCGGATTAAAATTCCGAGACCGCCGTTGTGCTCGAGAGGTGGTTTGTACCCTAGGGGAGGCTTAACCTCAACCCTGCTAAGAGTTCGGGTCCGGGCCGACGGGCGGGTGGTTAAGCGTTTTCTATTTAAACGCTTAACACACCCTCCTCCCTCTTCTCCTACCCCTTCTCCCCTGGTAGCCCTCCTCTCCCTCTCCTCCTCCACCTCCGGCGAGATGCTCTGGCGAGACAGCTCCGGCGAGGCGTGGTGGTCGGCGGATCGTCGCGAAGCTTCGGGCGAAGCCCCGCGAGGTAGGGTTATGTTTGCGTTTTAATTTCCGAACCTCCCTTTGAGTTTGATTAAAATCATCAAATCGTTATTGTATCTTTGAATAAATCCCATAATCGTGTTGTATACATTTTGAGCTTTCCAACGCCCTTTTCAGTTTGTAAATTGGAGTTCGGGGGAGGCCGGGGGCGTCCGGCGAAAGTTGCGGGTTTTGGTTTCTTGTCCGGCCGGTTTTGAGGGCGGTGGCAGGCGATGGCGCGCGGGCGGCTTCAGCAGGGTGTCGCGGCGTGCGGGCGGCCTTAGGCGGGTGCCGCTGTATCTGGACAGCGCAAGGGGGGCAGCGTCCGGACGAGGCAGGGGCATTGGCGGGGGTGTCTGGCGGGCGTCCGCGGGTGTCCGGCGGAGCGTCTCGGCGCGCCGGCGGGTCGCCAGGGAGCGACGACCCCGGGGTCGCGTCACGCGACCCCTATGCGGCGACGAAGACCCACGCCGCGCGGGTCTTCACGCGGCGGCCGCGACAGGCCCTCATGGCCGGTTTGCGCGGGGACAGGGGGTCCGCGGCCGGCCCGCGCGGCTAAGCCGCGGGCCGGCCCAGGCCCAGGGGTTTTGCCCCCTCGGTGTTCGGACACCCGTAATTTCCGCTACGGGTGTCCGTTTTGAGTACCGTCTGCGGCGGTGTGACCGTATTGACGAGACGGTCTTCTTGAGATGGTTTCGGGAATTTTTAATTCCAGAAACGAGGGGTCGCGGAGGCGCGATGTGTCCTTAAGTGGACGAGCGTAATTCCGGAGATTCTTGTTTTGGACGGCGCAGACGCGTCCGACATCCATTTTAAGCGCCGTCAGTGGCGTTGGGACCCTGGCATCGAGGCAGAGGATTTTAGGGTGGTTTCAGGCGTTGAGGCCAAAGATGAGGCGTGGGCCCCGCGGCCCGTCTTTTGAGCTGCGTGCAGCTTTTAGCGACTTTTTCACCGGACGTCCGTTCGGGGCGTGCGAGAAGTCGATGTTTGGTGTTTTTCCGAGGGCATCGCGTTGGCGCAGTCTGCTCGCTGTATTGCCGCACGATGGTGCGGGCCCCGTGAGGGCCGTTTCGGGAGTTGACGGTGATTTCCAGCTTTATCACCGGGCGACCGTTTTGGACAAGTGAGTAGTCCATTTTGTGTAATTTTTCGAGAGGATCGCAATGGTGTGATCCGTTCGTTGAGTTTCGGGACCGGGATGCGGGTCCCATGTGGCACCGCTCATGTGCGGTGCGCCGGGATGCACCTTTTTCTCCGGATATCCGTTGCACTCAAGTGAGTAGTGCTTTTGACGTGTTTTCCCGAGGGGATCGCAATGGTGCGATGTGCCTGACTGTTTTCGGGGCCAAGAATCGGGATCATGGGATGCCGTTCGGGCGTGAGACAGTGTTGGTGACTTTTCCCGTCAGATATCCGTTCGAGGCGAGTAATTAGTCGATCTCACATGTTTTTTCGCGAGGATTACAACGGTGCGATCCGTTTGGTTGCACGGAGCCTCTTGCGTGATCTGGTTAAATGGGGGAGATTCTCCAGTGGTGTTTCTTCCTACCTTGTTGTAGCAGACCCTTGGCGTGTGATCGCAAACTCTTGGGAGAGTGATACAAATGGTTCACGAGATGTGGTTGGTCGTGCCTGGGCCTTTGAGGTGGAGTTGTTACGTCACGCCTTCGCGTTGACGCTGGGTGCTGTGTGCACGATAGCCTTTGGGCTGGAATGAGGTATACTCCGGGAGTATACGGGAGCGCTTGGAGGTATGTGTGGTTGATTGTACCTAAGGATGTCTGTGCGCTCAGTTGGGGTTGACTTGGGTCCACACGTCGTGTGGTCCCCACGTGCGTGCCGAGATCTTCTTTGCGTACTTAACCTCTCGCGACGTAGAGGGTACCTCTGCGCTCGTTTGTTTGACCAGCAGGGTGGAGTTTTCCCCTAGCTTTGTGGTCGTTTGTTTGGCCAGCAGGGAGGAGTTTTCCCCTGGCTCTGTGCTCGTTTGTTTGACCAGCAGGGTCGAGTTTCCCTTGGCCTGGTTCTCTTTTGTCTGACTAGCAGGGTTGAGCGGTCTCCCCCTGGTCTTGTGCTCGATGGTTTGGTTCCTCTGCTTCTTTGGCTGTGAGGGGTTTCAGTATTGTGCCCTTTCCGCGGACTGCAACACCTTCTGCGACTACGGGTGTCCGTGCAGTGTGGGTGTTTTCCCCACTTTCTGGGATGAGGTGTCTCGGTCCGCTTCGACAGTGACTCAGCGGATTGGAGCGGGATTGCCTTGTGTGTCCTGAGGAGTTTTCCCCATTGCTCTGTGTTCCCTGGTAGAGCTTGTGGTTTCGGTGTGACCAACACTTTACGCGGGCACCGATCCTCTACCCAGGAGGTTGTTCCAGCAGGGCCGAGGTTGTTCCAGTAGGGATGAGGTTGTTCCAGCAAGGCTGAGGTTGTTCCAGCAGGGCTGAGGTTGTTCCAGCAGGGCTGAGGTTGTTCCAGTATGGCTGAGGTTGTTTCCAGCAGGGCTGAGGTTGTATCGAGCAGGGCTCGCCAGTGGGTTACCATCCAGTAGGGATGGCCAATACAATGGTGTTTACCGAGAAGTACCATCCAGCAAGGATGGCCAGAGCAGTTCCGGGCTTACCTCCAGCGGGGCTGGGCAGTGGTCCCCGATGCCGGGCTTACCTTCAGCTGGGCTGGGCAGTGGTCCCCGATGTCGGGCTTACCTCCAGCTGGGCTGGGCAGTGGTCCTCGATGCCGGGCTTACCTCCAGCTGGGCTGGTCAGTGGTCCCCGATGCCGGGCTTACCTCCACCTGGGCTGGGCAGTGGTCCCCGATGTCGGGTTACCTCCAGCTGGGCTGGGCAGTGGTCTCGTCGCCGACTTTATCCGGGTCTCCCTCCAGTGGATTACCCTGTTATGGGACTGGGCAGTGAGGCACCCATCGATTTTCCGGGTCTCCCTGTAGTGGGAACCCGTTGACTTCCAGGGATCCTCCAGCGGGGCTAGGCATGGGGTCGCCTGTCGACTTTGTGCAGATTTCTTGATTGCGAGGTAGTGACGAGTTGTGGTTGATGTTCCCCCAGAACTCTAAAGTACGGGGAGCACTTTCCCCCACTGAGATGCATCCTTGTGACGCGACCTAAAACCGTGCAGGCGAGTTAGTGCCGCCCAAATCAGATAGTGTCGAGGTGTGGTGATTGAGCCCCTTGCCTTGCGGTTCGGGGCAGACGTGCAGGATGCTGGGCATCGATGGTGTTATATCTGGGACTGTTGGCAACACTTTTCTTGGGTTGAGCTATGGGACGGAGACCCCCTTATGATTTTGTTCGGGCTTCTTGGCAGAGAATACATATGTATATACCTTGTTTCCGGTACCCACTTCTTGGGGTTGGTTTCTCTCCTTCCAGGTGAGGCGAAGACGCGCGGGGTATGCCACGTGCTTTCCGTGTCTAGCTTCTCGTGGTTTGAAGAGTCTCCTCTCCTGCTATAGGTAGCGAAGACTCGACGAGAAGTTCATCTTCTCACCATTTCCATCTCCTTGTGCCTGGACGAGTCTACTTCCTTCCTTTTGTTGGGTTGTGCTGGACTCTTTACTGCACCCTCGGTTGTACTCCTCTACTTTTCTGTTCGCTCTACCGCTCACCCTTCAGTACCTCCTTTGTTGCTCCCTCGAGCCTTCGGGGTATCCTAATGAGTATTTTTATACTCACCCCTTCTTGGGCTTTGCCCGCACTTGGTGTGACCTTGCAGACGACGGATATGTGGAGCGCGACTTTGGTGGAGCGTAGGAGCTTGGGAGCTTGGACCGCGTGCGGTGGTCGTGGCCGGGTTCCAGGTGGGAGACCCATCAGCTGTCTCTTTTTTTTGTTTACCTTTTGCCGGGTTGTGGCACTTTTCTGGTTGGTCGCGTGTTTTTCCCCTTTTTCCTTTTCATCACTTTGCTTGTACTTGTAGAGGTCGATTCACTTTGTGGTATATATATAGCAGTTTCCCTTTCTTTTTTACTCTGCTTGTCTTTTCTTTTACTCTGCACTTTTGCATTGAGGTTGCTGCGTGCGTGTGTACAGGTACTTAGGCAAAGGCCTCCCCGAGTTGTTGTGCCTTCGGCGTTGGTCGCCAGCCCCTAGCCTGTGGAGGCGGTCTTGGGGTAGTTGCGGCTCGAGCCTGGGTAGGGTCGGGTCGTGACAAAAAATATGGGGAAGTTACTTGTTATGAGTTTAGAAGAACATGTCATATCAGACCTGATTTTCCTCTTTTGAAAAAGAAGGAAAATAAGGAAAGGAATTCAGAAAGAAACATGAAGAAGTTCTATCACTCAAAGCACAAAAAAAGTCTTAAAGAAAATGATACCTGGAGTGCTATCTGTGGAGACTCTTCATAAAGTGAATCTTATGAATATGAATCATCAGCACAGAAAAATATCAGATTCATGGATACTACTCCTTTCCTTTATACATGTCTTATGGCCAAGGTACGCTCTGCCGAGGCTTTAATAAATTTATCTATTGATAAGAATTACTATTCTGGAGATATTACTTCTAATGAAGATACTTCATCTTCAGATAATGGAGAAATACCTTCATATGAATAAGTATCTAGATTTACCAAGTTGTTAGAATAAAAAAATTGTAAAATTTCTAAGAAATTGGACAAGGAAAATACTAGAGAAGAAGTTCTTACAAAAGAAATTTTAGACCTCTCTAGAGATCTTAAAGATAAGGATAAGCTTTTAGAAAAACTTTCTAACGACCTTAAGGAAGTAAATTATGAAAAGGAAAAACTTTTAAAAGATCTTAAGAATGCTATTTAAAATTTAAGTGTTTTTGATGAAAAATATAACTCTAAGGAAATAATTCCTAAGGATAGGAATTTAGTCATCAGACTAAAATCCGAAATATATTCCCTTAAGAAACTTCTTGAAAAATTTAATTGTGGTAAGGAAAATTTTAACAAGATGTATTCTCAAATCAAACCTCAAGGAAATACTACCAGGGTAGGTTTTACTCACCAAAAAACTATTTTCAAAAACAATTATTTCATTCCTTCTAGAGCCCATTTTTGTACTAAATTTCAAAGTGGTGGACATCGGAATAAAAATTTCTCTTTGAATAATGTTTAATCTATTGGGTTTCATAGAGGTTATTTCTCTAAACAAATGTGGATACCCAAAATTTTATTATCTAACAATTCTAGATCCAAGGAAGTTTGGATTCCGAAAGTATAACTTTCTTATTTTCAGAAAAGTAAAGATGGTACCAACAACAATACTTGGTACATGGATAGTGGATGTTCCCAACATATGTCTGGTAAAAAAAATTCTTTGAAAAAATTATCAAGACAAAAGGAGGAAAAGTAACTTTCATAGATAATGCTATGGGAGAAATTATTGGTATAGGTAACATCGTTCTTCTTGGAAAAACTTTGATTTCAAATGTTTTATTTGTTAAGGGTCTTAATAATAACCTCATTAGAATAAGACAATTATGTGATGAAGGTTACCTTGTGAATTTTAGGAATAATAAGTGCTTAGTACACAATTCCAAGGAAAAGTTTATTCTTTCTACTAATAGGAAAGAATGTTTGCACCCTAAACATAAAAGACCTTAGGAGCCAAGACTTACCATGTCTTAGTGTAATGGAAGATCGTTATTGGTTATGGCATAGAAGGTTAGTTCACTGTAACCTTAGGAACCTATGTAAACTCCCTAATAAAGGACTAGTTAAGGATCTACCAGAGCTTAGATTTGATTCTTCAAAAGTTTGTGATCCTTGTCAATATGGAAAGTAGCATAAATCTAGTTTTAAATCAATCGGTGAAGTCTCAACTACTGATGCATTACATTTGGTGCATATGAATCTTTTCAGTCCAATACAAACTGGAATCATTGGAGGTAAATATTATTTATTTTTCTTAGTTGATGATTACACTAGATTTACGTGGGTCTATTTTCTAGTAAAGAAATCTGAATCTTTTTTGTATTTCAAAAGTTTTAGATCCCAAGTAAAAAATGAGAAAAACCTTCCTTTGATAACTATTCATAGTGATCATGGAGGATAATTTCAAAATTTTAATTTTGAAACTTTTAGTAGTAGAAAATACATTACTCATAACTTCGCAGCACCTAGAACACCTCAATAGAATGGTGTTGTTGAAAGAAGAAATATAATTCTTCAAGAGATAACAAGAACCATGTTGAGTGAGTATTCTATAGCCAAACATTTTTGGGCCAAAGTTGTAAGTACTTATTTTTATACTATAAATCGAGTTTTGGTTAGACCTTTTCTTAATAAAACTCTTTATGAGTTATGGAATGGAAGAAAACCTAGACTTTTTTACTTTAAGGTTTTTGGTTGCAAAGTATTCATCCTGAATACTAAAGATAATCTAAATAAATTCTCACCAAAACTTGATGAAGGAATTTTTTTAGGCTATTCCACAACTTCTAAGGCTTATAGAGTTTTCAATAAAAACACATGTACTGTTGAAGAGATAGTGCATCTTAAATTTAATGAAATTGATCCTTTTGTTTTTAAACAACCCCAACCTACATCTTCGAATGTGTTTTCAAAAACTAAATATCAACCTCTGTTAGAATATCCTTCTGATAAGGAGAATGTACAAGAAGATAATTCTAAAACATTTACTTTAGAATATTTCCTACCCTATGTTGATGAATAGGTTTTACAAAACCAAAATCATTTCTATCTAAAGAATCATCCCAATGATAGTATCATTGGTGATGTGAATCAAACTATAAGGACTAGAAGTTTATTAAGAAATGAAGTAGAACATCTAGCATTTCTTTCCCAATTATAACCAAAAAGAATTGATGAAGCTTTAGGTGATGATGGTTGGATAAAATCTATGCATGATGAGCTAAATGAATTTGAAAAGAATAAAGTCTGAATCTTTGTTGAAAGACCTAAGGAAACTTTTGTAATTGGAGTAAAATGGGTTTTTAGAAATAAGTGTGATGAAAATGGAATCATAATAAGAAATAAAGCTAGATTGGTTGCTAAAGGCTATAATAAAAAAGAGGGAATAGACTATGAAGAAACCTATGCTTCAGTTTCTAGACTTGAATCTATTTGTATTTTACTTTCCTTTAAAGCCTTCTTTAATTTCAATCATTTTTAAATGGATGTGAAATGTACTTTCCTTTATGGTTATGTTCAAGAGGAAGTTTTGTTTGAACAAACTCTTGGTTTTGATGATACAAAACATCATGATCATGTTTTTAGACTTACCAAAGCTTTGTATGGACTTAATAAATCCCCTCGAGCTTGGTATGATAGACTTATAGGATTTTTTCTTCAAAATAATCATGTTAATGGAAATGTATATCCAACTGTTTTTATAAAGAAAGATAATAAAAATGTTTTTATTGTTCAAATTTATTTTGATGAAATTATATTTGGTTCAGCTCAGCAATCTTTAACGTATTCCTTTGTGGATCTAATGAAATATGAGTTTGAAATGAGTATGATGGGTGAGTTAAGATTTTTCCTTGGTTTTCAAATCTCTCAAAACCCGAAGGAATCTATATATTCCAACACAAGTATATTAATGAACTTCATAAAAAGTATGGATATGACAACACTAAGAGTATTAGTACTATTATTGGTACCTCAAACACTCTTGATCTTGATGAAGCTGGAAACCAGTAGATCAAACATCTTTTAGAGGTATGATAGGAATCTTACTTTACTTGAAAGCTAGTCATCCATACTTAATGTTTTTAGTATGCTTATGTGCAAGATATCAATCCAATCCTAAGGAATCCCATTTAAAGGCAGTGAAAAGTATTTTTCGCTACTTAAAGGGAACCATAGATTTACAACTTTTCTATACTTCTGGAAATTATTTTGTTTTAAAAAGTTTTTCAGATGCTGCATTTGGTGGATGTAGAATATATCGAAAGAGTATATAAAGAAATTGTAATTTCTTAATAGATTCATTAGTTTCTTGGTCTTGCAAGAAGCAACACTCAGTAGCACTTTCCCCTGCTGAAGTTGAATATGTAGCAGCTGAAAGTTGTTGTGCTCAAGTGTTGTGGATGCAACACACACTCAAAGACTACGGTATGAGTTTTACCAAAACACAAATTTTTTGTTATAGTACAAGTGTCATTTCCCTTAGTAAAAACCCTTCACATAACTCTCATTCAAAACACATAGATATTAGGCATCACTTTCTTAGGGATCACACACAAAAAAAGAGATATCATTATTCAATTTATCGGAACGCAACATCAACTTGATGATATTTTCACAAAATATTTACCCACTGATAGATTTGAATACATTAAACAAGAGTTAGGAATGATAACTGTAAGTTAATCTTCCTTGTTAACTTTCTGTTGAAATCAATCTCTTTACAGTAACAAACTCTTTTTCATAGGTGGAGTACATTTGATTGTGTTTTAAAAAAAATCATAATAAAGTTTTTCATGTTTTTCGTAATGAAGTTTTTCATGTTTTTCATAATGAATTTTTTCATGTTTTTCATAATGAAGTTTTCCATGTTTTTCGTAATGAAGTTTTTTTCATATTTTTTATAATGAAGTTTTTCATGTTTTTCGTAATGAAGTTTTTTCATGTTTTTTCGTAATGAAGTTTTTCATGTTTTTTGTAATGAAGTTTTTCATGTTTTTTGTAATGAAGTTTTTCATATTTAATATTTTTATAATGGAAATTTGCGTAATAGAGGTTTTTATAGTTTTTTTTAAAGTTCTTCAAGAGGAATATTACATATTGCGAACAATCTTCTTGGTAATCCAAAAGGTATGATTTCTTTATTGAGTTTTCATAGTCATCATTCCCTTGCTGGTATTTTTTTTTGTTTTAAAATTTTTGGATTCTAGTTTCCTTAAATCCAAATATTTTTATTTAAAAACCTCAAAAGATCAGATCGTACCAAATTTTCCTTGCGGCTATCGTTTCAACTGTCAGATCTAATCAGAAGATTTCTCAACCGTTGTATTATCTCTTGAAGTTCAACTGTCGCATAAATGCCTATATAAAGGACCCTTGATGGG
This sequence comes from Viscum album, assembly GCA_963277665.1. NCBI lineage: Eukaryota > Viridiplantae > Streptophyta > Magnoliopsida > Santalales > Viscaceae > Viscum > Viscum album. The sequence goes on from OY728126.1 coordinate 1,037,981,643, forward strand.
TGATCCCACATCAGTTTTCAAGCCTCTGCATGCCGAAGCTCTGCCGGTATTTTAAAAGCTCGTTCTAAACCATTAAATGGTTTCTTAATTTTGAATGTCTGCTGAAGTTCCTTCTCAAGATATGTCTTCTGTCAAGCCGATTGCAAAGTCGCAATTATACAGAGAAAGGATGGTGCATCCGAATTTCTTTAATAAGTATGATTCAATTATCTCCAAAAACATCAAGCTGAATGGATGGGAAAGTGTATGCATATCAAAGTCTGGAGATCAAGACCTGGTGTATCTGGATCTACTCATTGAGTTTTATGAGTCAGCTTGTTTCTTGAAGGAATAAGGGAGAGATAAGTTTTCATTCAAGAGTTATGAAAAAACCTATTCCCTTTCATACACTAAGGATACTAGCATGGTGGGGTTGTCTTATGAGGTGGAAGCTGAGTTCTGTTCCCACAAGCTGCTAGATGTTCAAGAATGTTTTGTTAAGGTGAAGGCTATGAAGTGTCTTGGACTTACTGATGTCAAGACCACAAGGATCTCGAATTTATCTACAAATAATCGGATCCTTTAGTTATGGGTTCCGGGTTTTATCGTACCGAGAATGGATGGAAAGGACACGCTGAAGAAATGTGATATGTATATCTTGGATTGTTTGGTAAATCTAAGGAAGATCAATCTGATTAAGAATATTCTCAATACGATAGATAATATCAAGAATTAGAATTTTAGATCATAGATAATCATGTATCATGCCATACTCTCAAAGTTGATTGTTCAATGTCTTATGTCCTTCAAGATTCCACACAGCTCCAAGATTAGGAATTGAAAAGTCATGTTAGTAAGCGATGATAATTTGAAAATAATGAATGTTGGCTTTTCTAATGATTTCAGAGATTTTTATGATCTATCGGTAGAAGAATCAGAAGCTATTCTGAAGAATGCAGATGAGGCTGAACCATCGAAGAAGGCTGGAAAAAAGAGGAAACTGAAGGAAGTGGTAGAAATAGAGAAAACCCATAAGGTCATAGAAACTCAATCCACACTTCCAAATCCCAATAAGAAGAAATATTATCTAGATGAGGTTGTTTCCAAATGGAGAGAAGACAAAAATAATTGGATGGAAGGAGAGACACGGTTTGGCTTGGATCCTGTAGAGGCCAAAACTTTGAAAGAGAAGGAAACCGATGAGCTTGAGAAGCAAGCCAAAGAGAAGAATCTTAAGGAGAGAATGTCTAAGGCCAGAATTGTCCAATCTCTTTTGAGGGACACTGAAATAGAATACGAGAATATTCCTATACCGAAATCATTCTTGGTTGAACCCTTACGTAGGACTCTGGGGAAGAATTTCCTGACTCTGGAAGAAGTACATGAAAAGTTTTAGAAGAAAAGGAAGGTGTGGAAGAAGTACAAGAAGCTGAAAGTAGTGATGATGCAACTGATCTGATAAAGCAAGTTGAAGAATTTCATGATAAGTAAAGTGCATCCAAAAAATTATTAATCCGGACTTTTCAAGTCGGATCTTCGCAACTTGAAACTCCAGGAATTGATGAAAAGGCTGAAGAGGAAGTAAACAAGTAATCTGAGGAATAGAGTCCTAATCATGACTTTATTCACCCTAAAGAAGTTGAGACAGGAGCCAAGAAAGAAAAAAATGATGAAGATAGAATTGTTCAGTTGTCTAAAAGTGATCATGAGTCTCTAGATGAGGAAGCTATTCTAAAAAATAACAAGGGGAAACAAGTGGTTGTTGACATACCAAAAAAATATGTTATAAGGAAGAAGGAAGTTGGTAGAACTTCTAAGAGGAAGCTTATCAAGCTTGAAAAAGAACCTTCACCAAGGAAAGTATCGGATTCAAAATCATCTTCATTGGGACATGATTTCATAGTTCAATCCTTGAATAAGCTTTTTAGGACAATTCTGATTTTCCCTAACATAGATTCCAAATGCCAGATGATTCAATATACATTGAACCAAAAATCAAATTCAGTGTCCATGATGATGGACAAGTGTGTCAAGCTGGAAATAGACTTCAAATCTTTCCTTATTAACTATAAAGGCCACAAAAGATCTTGTAAGAAAATGGAGAGCTATTCAAAGAATATAGTTGAAGATTTTAGAGAGATTAATGAGTTTCAAGATGATGTTAAGGAATATTTTGATACATAAGTTAGAAAAAATAGGATGTCACAAATATTTTTGAGGAAAAGATAAATCTTGAGCAGAATACTCGGATTCAAGAGGTTAGGGATCTAGATGGGAAGTTGAACATTGTTGCTCAAAGATGGAAAAGAGATAGGGATCTCCAGATCCAGATCGAAGAGAAGATAGTCAAGCAAGATGAACTGTTAAAAGATCAGGCAAAGGCTCTGAAGGCTCAGGATGATATGATCAAAGCCTTAGAGAAGCAAACAGAGGAAGACAAAAAGGAGCTAAAGAAGCTGAAAACCATTGTGAAGAAATTGATACCCAAGTAGAATGAAGGAAAATAGATCCAATCCGATCTTTTGTTGTATTTTCATCCTTGTACAAATTCTTCCTATCTTAATGAAATTTTGGTTGTTTGTTTTTGTTTGTATGCTTTGTACTAATATTTTAAGTACTATAATTTCTTTTCCATTCCCTCAAACTCTTTTTGAAAATCACAAAGGGGGATAAAGGAAAAATAATACTAAGAAAAGAAGAATTAACCCTATGTAAGGGGGAGTTCATCTAAGGGGGATTTTTCATTACAAAGATTTCCGTACTCAAGATAATGGAAAATATCATTCCATAAATCTAGAATATGATCCTTATAATTTCAAATCCTAAGGGAGAGTTAGTCGTATTCATCATTATCCATGTGTAAAGGTAGATATGTTTTACTTTAAAATTCTAGAAAAATGTTGTCTAAGATCTTTTTATTATTTTTCGTAAGGCTGTTTGTGCTTTCATAAAAGGGGGAGATTGTTGAGTCAATAAGGTTTTCCCTATGACTTTTCCATTTCATCATGTTTGGGGGAGATTGTAGAGTCAATAAGGTTTCTTTATGACTTTACCATTACTTCCTGTATTGAAAATCACAAACACCTTATCTCAAGGAAAATCTCTTTTTACCCTATGTTTCACTTCTATAAGGAAAAATTTTCTTCCCCAAGGAAATTTATCCTTACTTTGTTTTCTTTGTTCATATCATAATTTTTTATAATTGTAAAATTAGGTTTGTAACCAAAACCTCGGAATCCTATAATCACCTAGATATGAAGCATTCTATTTTAGAATCGGAATTCTCAGAATTCTGGTTACGAACTCTTATGAGTTCTGACTCCGAATTCTGAATACAAATTCTGGTTAGGAACTCTTCTGAGTTCTGACTCTGAATTCTGAATACAAATTTAGGTTACAAACTCTTCTGAGTTCTGACTCCGAATTATCTGAATTCTGGTTACAAACTCTTCTGAGTTCTGAATATGAATTCTCAGAATTCTAGTTACGAACTTTTTGGACTTATGACTCTGAATTCTGAATAAAAATTCTGATTACGAACACTTATGAATACTGACTCTGAAATCTCATTACGGATTCCTCGAAGTTCTGACATCGAATTCAGGTTACGAATTACTATGAGTTATGACTCCGAGTTCTCTGAATTCATACTCCGAACTTTCTGAGTTATGACTCCAAGTTCTTTGAATTCCGACTCCGAACTTTTTGAGTTCTGACTCCGAGTTTTCTGAATTCAGACTTCGAAATTTCTAAGTTCAGACTCTGAATTCTCATGAACTCTGACTCTGAAATTTGTAAATACAGATTCCGAATTTCCTTGAAATTCAGAATCCAGAAATCTATAGAGTTAATGTTCTGAATTCCTAGAAAATAGAATCTGAATATCCTTGTATTATAGACTCAGAGTTCATTATTGGTTAGAATCTAAACTTTTATTTTCTTACATTCTGAATATTGGATTTTGGTTATATTACCATATTTTAGCTTACACTTGTTTTGTTATAAAATGATATCGTGATTTAATAAATTGTTTGAGGGACATGTGTATAGGTCCCTCTGAAATTCAAGGAAAAATGTGAACGTTGGAGGAGGGAGATGACCGTTGGAGTTGTGCCTATAAATATGAGATTATTTGAAAGAGCTAACAACTTTTGGCAGAACAACTTTTGAAAACTGTGCTTACATGCTGTTGAAGTAATTTATAGAGAGAGTGGATCTTATAAAATCTCAGGCTTCGTGCAGAAAGTTTGAACGACTTGTTCAAACTTTGCTTCATGCAGATTTGCTTTGTGCAGAGGTGCGATTTCCTTGAAATCGGTGACTCCGGGTTTGTGAAGTCAAAGGTTCCGATTTCCTTACAAATCGAGGGCTTGCGGGGATCGCAAGACAGATTCCGATCTTCGGATTGAGGGCTTAACTGGTTTTGGGTAAGACAGAATTTCTTGAAAGTATAATTCAAGGGACCTTTATCCAGGGTTGTTGGATACCCTTCTCTTTGTGTTAAAAGAGTTACTAATTGTTACATGTAGTGTTTTAGTTCTGTTTTCTTCTGTAATTTTGATTGTTAAGGAAATTATAACTTTCTTATACTTCCTTAAACATGTACTCTGATTATATAGGATTATATACGTTTTAAGGTATAATCTTAGTTGTTTTAAAGTTTTGTTAAGTTTCATTTTTGGAATCACTTTTCTGGAATCGAGCAAGTTATCAGAATCTAGAGGTTTTGTGAATTACCATATTTAACCTTGTTAAACATAATCATGTTTAAAAGTTCCAACTGAATTTTTTAAAGTATACAATTCACCCCTTCTTGTATATTGAGTATTTGCATCATAGTTTGATACTACAATTAGTATCATATCTATCGTATCTATCGATCCAAAAATTATTAGTTTAGAACCATCCAAAATCATAAAATCCATTAAGAATTATAAAAATTCTCTAAAAATTTAACTAAAATAATTGTTTTAAGGAATGAATAGAAATGATATATCTTGATTTAATCTATGGTTGTTGCAAAATTATTAATCACCCAAAGAATACAAAACATCTCTAAAATCTAGAAAAAATCATAACCACTAAAAATTCAAAATTAATCTTGAAAAATGGTTGAATTAAATATGTTTGAGGTTAATTTGACATAAAATTCTTGAAATACAATTTAACACATAAAATAACCCTTCTCCTATTCAAAAAACTCAACATTGTCCCTAGTGTTTCTCCTCAAAGTGGGAGAACATTTAAATTTCTTAAATCAATCGTATTTTATATTTGTGTAGTTCAAAATCATGTATTAATGTCACAATAACATTAAAAAACATGATTCCACAATTGAATACAATTTTCAAAAACATTTTTTTAAAAAAATTACATGAATTTTCTTATTAATATAGAATTTAAATTTCCAATAAATATTTGGGAGTATCATGAGAAATGATCTAGCGGTAATAGTATAATTTTCCAAGAGTTCTAACAAATCCAAATTTATTAAGGGTGATAATACATGATTTCAAACTAAATTCAAAATGATTTTCAATATATTAGATTAAAGAAACCTATTATGGCCCAATGGGAGTTGTTGAATCCAATAAGGTATCAAATTTAGAAAATTATAATGAAATAAAAAAAATACTACCAACTAAATATATACAGTATAATGTAAGTTTGAGGATAAAACCATGGGACATTTTTTTGTAAACATAATAAAATTAATATAAATGAAACTTAGAATAAGGAAATGAAATAGTTTGAAATCAATTGCAGAATATATACCATGTTCTTTAATTCAAGTTTTGTGTGTTTTTCAATTAATAAGTAATTAAGTGATCTATCCATTTTTATTTTCAGATTTAATCCTAATAGAATCCTTGGTATTGGAATTCTCTCTAGAAATCAAAATTTATATGTTTCTTATGATCAAATATTATGGTTTGTTAAATAATTAGGTAACTCAAGACTATATTTAAACATAATTATCTTAAATAATTAAATGTCCATACATATTTCAAAATAATATTTTTATTCATTAAATTTCACATCCCAATTTACATAAATAATGATCATGCAATTAGAAATAAGAAAAAGTTTAAGAAAAGAATAACGAATGTAGAAACCCAAACATGAACTAAAAATATATAAAAAATCACATCCAGATAACCCTTTATTTTACATAAGTTTTCACTAAATTGAAATCTTTCCTCGTTATATTCATGAGAGAGTAAAAAATAAAAATAACCAAAAAGAAGAGGATGATACAACAACACTTTAGGTCCTATCAAGGTAGTGACCCCATTGATGGATAACCTTATCTAAGTAGTTATTCACTCTTATTTATAGAAAAAAGGACCCTTGAATGTTAAAATATATCTATTCAAGTCTCATATATCCTTATCTTCAATATTACTTTGAGTACCTTTAAATAAATTTGTTAAATCCCACATGTGATAAAAAAACATTATCCCATGAATATAGACTCTCAAATATTTCAAATAAAAAAAATATTTTTATATATGTCTTTAGCTATGACATATGAAGATTCCACTATAGTCGATTTCATCCCTATTCACTTCATAAACTATAATACACCCTCATTGTATCTTTAAATTGGTATTCCCAACACACTACACCTATTATCTCTAGGAATTTCCATATAGCCTATCTTCTTTAGTTCCATCACACGTAAATCCATGAGTAGTTCCATTCCATAAAATAAGAAATTATTTCTTATGTTCATACTTACGATCCATGCCACCCCCTTACACACTATATCATTTGACATTTAGTTCTTCATTAAGATCTGGCATGCATCTCATTAAAGTGTAATAAAATTTCCTCAACTATTTTAGAAGTTGTTTTACTTCAACATGCAGTAAGAATCTTGACTACAGTCTCCACCATGTTTCACATGGACATTCAGAGGGGGTTTCATCATTATATTCTTAAAATATTCTTGTTGTTACCCTTTAATATACAACCATACATTTTCATTATTATTATGTATCCTTGCACACCCTTTACCATGTTATAATACCTTTATGCATCCACCACACCCTTATGTAGTTATACCATATCCTTTAAATAGGCATCCACAACCACCCATGAACTTTTTTGATCTTCAAGGAACCTAATGCAGCTGAAAACTCATGAATACACTATCACCATGGCCTTAAACATGTCAAGGTACTTATTATTTTATCATTCTAACTTCCTTATATAGAATGGTCACCGCTACCATGACATTAAAATGTTCATTTTCTTCATTATGATCATGTGTAAGGCTTAAACGTTGTTCAATGATCCTTGGTGTGGCTTCATAAATACGATTGATTATTTAATCTTTTTATCAAATATAGGTAGGTTTTAAATCTCATTTTCTATCTTTCATGATAGATATAAACTTACAGTGGAGGGATCGAGCTTTGTAGAAGCAGCAATGAAGGTTATTTAGGGATGTTGTGGTGGTCATGAAGTGAAATCTAGTGGAATAATCTTTTATACAAGGGTGGTGATGGGAATCAATGGTGGGAAGACACCTTTTTATAGTTGAGAATGGTATCCCGTTAAAATTCATCCCACATGATTGATTTTTTTGGGTAAAGTCTTGTTTATATATTGAAATATTGTGTTACAAGTCTAGAGCAGAATCCCCAAGTCCAACGTAAATTTGATCCTCCTTCCCAGTTCCTCCATAAATTAAAAGGAAGAGTACAAAAACTTTATTATAATATTTCATTTTATCTAAAACCCTACCCTATAAAGAATGATATAACAATTAATCATGAGGCATTTGAATTGATGATAAAATTAATATAGGGCTTAATGTAGTTTGGTAATAGTGATAAAAAATTATAATTTTCAAAAATAGTTTATCACTTAAAGTGAATTGCATAAAAAAATTAAAGATCAATGAATGTGTCATCTTGAATGTGAAATATCACCACTTCTATAAAACTCAAATAGAAGGCTCCCAAATTAATGATGCATTGGATACACCCTATCTTTTTTTACTTTTAATTTTTTAGAATTTATGCTCTAGACAAGTCTCACATACAAGAACCAAGAATATATGATATAATCATTAATTAAAGTGGTGAAAAAATATCATAATTTAATTAATGGTAAATTTTTATCCCCTTAATACATAACCCATTTTTCTCAAATTATTCATTTTTTGCATCTGTTTTCTCTCACTCAATTTTTTTCATTTTTTTCCAAGAGGATGATCAATAAAACATAATAAATAAAATATTTTAACCTTTACAACACCCATGAAAATACTCAATATATCCCCCTCATTAAATCAATTCCCTTTACATGATATAAAACCCTTACCCAAACATAAACTATTATTTTCATAAAAAATAATATTAGTAGGGAAAGAAAAAATCTTATTTTCTTGTAATTTAGTTCTTTACTACCAAATTCATTCACAAATTCTATAGTCTAAGAATGATTAAAAGTTCATGTAGGTCTGAAGGATAAATACTTAACAATAACAATGTCTCAATCATTTTAAAATTTATTTAATACAATCATTTATTTGACAATATATCCACACATGTTCTACAATGTAACATACCAAAAATTTCTTTTAAAAAATATTATTAGATATGATGTGAAATATTTGTTTTTGAAGAATCCCAATAATGGGAATATATATTAAAGTTTAATCTGTCATTTCATGACATAATAATTACAAACTAGTCAACATGAATTTTAAAAACTATAATCATGAAAAATGAGGTGGCAATTGAATCTATATAGATTAACTATCCTCCCAAAGTAAGATTCATTAAATCCATACCCCTATTATTATTTTTAATCATTCCATACCTTATTTTAGTCATAAAATTTCATTAATTGGGAAATTAAAAATATGAAATCATTGTTATCTTAAATGAATTTTTTTCATTGATCAAAAATTAAGAAAATTTCGAAGGTAGGGTGTCTATTTTTCTTGTAAAACTGAAAAAAATTAAATTAATATTAAAGAGGAGCAATAATAAAAACATTAAACTCATACTCTTATTTCACATTTATCTCTTCTCTATTCTTTTCTTATTTTTTGTCTTTACCTTTCCCCATGATATACCTATAGAAGAGAACAACCAAGTGAAAAAAAGTTCATTATTTAAATCAAAAAAATATATGAGGTAATTTAAATATATATTAAACTTTAATATTATAATAAAACATCAAAAACTTAGGTTTCCTCCAAAAATAACTCTTTTAGATCATTAGCTTGACCTTGCCTCATTTTCACTCAAGATATGGATGGTTTGAAAGGTTTCAGGCTATATAGATCAAAAAATTGTCAAATATGAAATTTATCTTCATAGATGGGTCTTTATCCTTTATAGAAAATACTCATACTATTCACTATGATAATACCTTTTCCAGTTCTTCATTCCTATATAATATTTTTTATTTAGTCTAGGAAATCCAAAAGTTATGTAATGAACTATAAAAACCTATTAGGCATCGTCAAACCTATCATGGATAGACTTCTTTTCAGCACCTTCAATCTTATCTCATAGTTTTATTTAACTCTTTTCAGCAGTTATATATTTTTATTTTCCTTAGATAGTATCGAATTATTCCCCCACTTATATGGAATAAATATATTTGGGCTCCCATTTTATTTTCACATCCACTTCTTCATCATTTACTTTATATTCTTCCTATCCTTGTGGGTATTAAAAGTAACCTACTCACTGCCAACTCTCAGATACATTTCACTATTTTAGAAGTCAGTTATATCTCTTTTAGTTTCTAATAATAGTCTCCAAAATAATATTAGTGCACTTTATTTATAAATATATAAATCTATTAAATCCACCAACAATACGAAATTATCCACTTTGACCATGATTTAATTGATCAGTCCTTATCGATAGTTGATTGTGGAATCAGATAGTTGGAGTGAAAAATATGTGTTCTTCAAGTCTTTTACCCCTAGGGTTTTGAATTTTGTGCATGCCATAGTGTTCAAAATTTAACATCACTAATACAAATTCTTCCCAAATCAATTAGATATGATATTTATTAGAGATCAAAAGCTACATGGATCTTGTCTATTTTTTGGTAACTCCATTGACCTTATATTTGAGAACTCCTTTATGAGTTGGATGGTTCATATTTCCACCAACTTACTTTTATTGGAAACTAACTCTTCTATTAATTTTTCATTGGTGGAAATATTGGTTGGAGTATCTACAAAAGGGTTTTAACATGAAATTTTTAAAAGTATTATAGGAACATACCTTTTTCATTTAAATTATCAATTTCTTTAGCCTTAATATAAATGGAAATGATGGATTATATAGTGTAAGGGGATATTTTCTTACTTATTTTTCAGATATGCTCTCTCATTCCATCCTATATTCATGATTTTATACCCCTTTTAAGCTTGATCAAGTTTCTATTTTATTCATGTTACAGGATTATCCATAACTATTTTACAAATTCTCAAGATTATGGCCTTCAATTATTTTCATGTTTTATCATTTTTATCACTTATAAATACCCCTATAGGTGATTTATTGATTTGGTTGGAAATATAGACAACATTTAATTACATATTTTCTAGTGAAACCTTTTGATCCATTGATTTTTAGTTTATTTTATTGATGGAAACCCAAATTACAGTAATAAACATGGCCAATTTCCTTTCTAATGTACTGGTTTGGATATAGAGAGGGGGACCTTGTGGTTCTTGATATTCTTTTTCTCTTTATGTGAAGCCTATATCTTATTATTCTTATTTTCTCTACCCTTGAAATTGATTTTTATGATTGCAATGAGTATAATTTAGCTCCTTGGTATACATAATGTGGGGTGGTGTTGGGCCATCATGGTATCTATCTTCTCACTTAAGGCTTATATTTGAGATAGAATTTAACTTGTTTTATAAACCATGTTCACTCCACTACTTTTTATTTCTTCTGATTTCCATTAAAATTTGTTTCTTTCCATTTCATTGAGTATATCATAACTCTCTTCTCATGTTTGTTTCCCAACAATCCTTGAGTTTAATCATCAACAACATACATGTTACCCTAAAACAAACCCTTGTAAAAATTATAATTAGAAGTCACATCCAAAGTTTATAGTGGGTAATTTTATTATTAAATATTTGAAACTATCCCATGCATCATAGATTTATTATTCATCAAATTTATTGAAATTTAAAATATTGACATAAATGTTCATTGATTTTTAGGGAGGGAAGAAACTAGTTTCAAATTTCCATATAACTTATCCCACATGGTGATGGAATGAGGTGGTAAGATATGAATATATTCTCTATATTAATATCATAAATAAAATCTAAATAAACATAGCTTGGATTCATATTTTGAAGAATTTTGATATTGAAAAGTATCAAAAAAATTATGAAAACATCCTAGATGTTCATTTGTATCTTTATAAAAAATCTCAAGGAATTGTATGGAGTTAAAAATCTTCTGGATTATGGTAGGTTTGATATTAAAGTTGTTGGAATCCATTAATAGTTCCAATATACTTTATTATATCCCCATACTTGAGGGTCATCCAAAATCCATGAGCGTTTTTAGTATCAAATCTCTCCACGGTATACCTCCAACTACTTCTTGTTCTTATTGTTCCAATAAAGCTATGGATTTATCATTGATCTTATTTTTCCAAATTATAATTCTTTTGATATTGGGGTCACATTCAATGGTATATTTTTCTTTCGATCATATATAATAGTCATGCATGAAATTTTATCCCTAAAAACAAAGAAAAACACACCAGGTTTAAAATGGAAAATAAAACTTAAATGAAGAAAGAAAACGCCTAAAATTCTCTAATTCTACTAGGTCACCATCTCTAACAACAGATCCATAAATTTGATAGTGCCTAAAGGGAGACACTAATTCAAATAGAGTATAAAGTTTATAAATTTATAAAATACTCCAAAAAAATTTACTACTAACTAAATGCTCTTAGTATATGGTTATTTTGAGGACAAATCCATGAGATGAATTTTATTAAACTATATAAAATTAATGTAAATGAACATAATAATAGGGAAAATAAATATTTAGAAATCAAATAGATAATATTTTCCAAAACCTATAATTCTAGGTTTCTATGTTAATTAATTAATAAGTATGGAAAAAATTTATCCATGATTTTTTTCAGAGTTAAGTCGAAGAGAATACATATTCTTAGTATTCTCTCTATATCTTGAAAATTATATATTTCATATGATCCAATAGTTTGGTTCGTTAAATAATTAGGGGAATCAAGAATTTATTTAAACATGAGTATCATAAATCATGAAATGGTAATACGTGGTCTAAAATAAATAGTTGATGTATTAAAATTTACTTCTTAATTTACATAAAAAATGTCCATTTGATGAGAAAGTGGGAAAATTTTAGGAAAATAATAATGAATGTAGTAAACGAAACAGGAACTAGACAAATAAGAAAAATTCACCAACACATTCCTAATTCTGTAATATAACATAAAACTGAAAGAAAATCAAACCTCATGATATTCATGAGAAAGTGAAAAATAAAAAGTACCTAGAATAGGTGGAAGAGGTATTAGAATAGAGGGTACTATCAAGGCAATAACATAGTCTAGGTTTGTATCCCCATCTATGGATGACCCTCTCCACGCAGTGATACCCTCTTAATTAGAGGCAACAATTACCTTTCAAATCTATAAATATCTTTTATCAAATATCATTTATACTTTTCTTCAATATTACTACATATCACTCAGAAAATTTAATGAAATCCCACGTGTGATATAAAACCTTATCTTCTAAATATAAACTCTTGAATATTTCATGTTCATAAAATGTTTTTGAAATATGTCTACAACTAGATAGGTAGATTCCAAGATGGTCATTTTCTTCCTCATTCACTTCATTAACCATACTCTAGCCTAGTTATGTCATAATTATATCATACCCAACTCACTATGGATTTTTTCTAGGAAATTCCATATATCCTATCTTCTTTACCTACATCTCACAAAATTCCATGAGCAATTCAACATTGAAAGATAATGAATTTTTTATTTTTTTTCTTACCTGTGAAGCGTTTAATCCCCTTCCACACCAAATAATTTTACATTTAATTCATTATCCTGATCATCCATATATCTCACTATAATGTAACAATATTTCCTTGATCATTTCAGTAGTTTTTTTACATCATTATGTAGCAGGAAGCTCAATCATAGTATCCACCATTCTTGGAATATAATTTATTGGGTATTTTATTGTTTTATTCCCCCTTTAATCTCATTATCACATTTACATAGCTAGATACACATTTACATTACTATTATATAGTCTCATAAACCTATATGAATGCTTCAATAAATTTACATATCCACAATGGTACCCTTATATAGATGGACTGGAAACATCACATAACCATTCAAACTGCTCCATAACCTTTATGAAGCTTCATGTATCCTCATGTAGCTTCTACCTCATGTATGCACTATCTACATGGCCTTCAACATGTTGAACTCCATTCCATTTAATCATATGAACTTCCCTATGTAACACACTCACCTCTTCCATGATGTAATAGTATTTGTTATCTTATTTATGAGAACATGTCAAACTCAAACATCATTTGGTGATCATCGGTGCGGCTTTGTCAACACAGGTGGGAATATCATCTTTGTATTAGCTTCAGGTCGGTTTTTTGAGCTATATATTTCCCATTTGGAGTATACCCAGACACATAATGGTGGGATTGAGTTTTCTAGCGGTGTAAATGGAGGTTATATAGTGACATTATGGTGGTTATATAGTGATATTTGGTGGCACATTCATATTTTCGAGGAAAATTATGGGGACCAAAGGTTAGGTGATCCCATTTTTTCAAGTTGTTCATAATGTTTCAAGGGAATTTGTCCCACATCATAGATTCCCTTGGGCATAAGACTTTATATATATCATAATGAGGTAGTAAGGTCCTAGAGAATCATCTCATGGGCCACCCAGCCCTGGATACTTCGACCCAACACCTCCCATGCATCAGTACCTCATCTCGACACTTATACTACCTATACATCGACCTATACAATATTATTTTTGGTGTTCCATTTGTGGTCCCTACTTCCTAGTGTGTACTTAGTGGGTAGTGAATGGCCTAATTTTAGACTTATTAAAATATTTTTTTATTTTTTAAATTAATCCAAAAATACAATTATATAATTTTTTTTCACAATTCATTTTAAAAAATTTATTACCCAATAATATAAGGAAATAATTAATTTTGGGAAATATTCTTAGTAATTAATAAATTTTATTAATTTGAAACTAATAAATTAACACATTATATATACATATCAAAATCATAACATATAGTAGTAAAAAAATTCAATGGATTTAGAAAAACCCAATCGTATGGATTCTCTCTGATTTTCTCCAAAGAATGCACCCCATACACCTCCTCATTTTCAAAAAAAAATTGATTGTTACTCTGTTATCACTAATCTTAGAGTAGGAGTATCTCATGTCTATGTTTATTGATTCCCCACCCCACCCCCTAGCCACATGTTTGTCTGATGGCCTCCCATATCTCCAAGACAGGTCACCCCCTCATTCATCAAACAATATCATGCAAGTTGATTTCATGATGAAAGTGGACCTCCATAGATCTGTACTTCTTATCCAACCCCTCCTCTAGAATTTCTTATGGTTATAAAGAGGAGCCACATTTTTCATCAGTGGAGGGTTATTCAACTATTGACTTCTCATAATATAATTTTGATGTTGGGGTCAATATAAATAGGTGGACACTGGGGGCATGATTTGGAATGATTTTGTCTGAAATTCCCCCATCTCATCCCTTTTCCATGTTAAAGTGTTTAAAATCCATCATTCCCAACCTTATATATCCAAGACATGGTATCTAGTCCCTTTCAGGGTGTTCTCTAATACATCTATCAAACAAATTTTATGTGTTGTCTAACATTGTGGTTTTTGCAATTGAATAAGATGATTCTGATGAGGTTTCTGATGCTCTTTCATCTTCTAAAAGTGTTGTATTTGTGAAATATATTTCTAAATGTAAGTTGGATCTTATCCAATCCTAGCCAAGGGGACTCTCAAATAAATTATCTAAAGTAATGTTACTTCTCTAGTGATGATTTCTCTTATTATCTAGAATTCCTACAGATTAGGTACCTAGTTGAAAACTAACATCATTTCTAATTAGATTTATAAAAACAAAATCTCCCTCATGGTGGTTATAAAAATTGAAAAATAACCCTCCAAAATTATAGATTTTTTTCACCATATGGGTCTCTAGAAATTAATGCACAATGATCCCACTAATTATAATATTTATATCTTTTAGAGAAAAATTATTATAGTGGATATAGTCAAAGTCTTCAACCAACACATCACTTCCATTGTGTGTTTAGAAACACATCTTATTCTAATACTTTTTGTATGCTATGTGAGATAAAATTAAAAGGGAGTAATTATAAAATTAACTTATCTCTATCAACCTAGATTAATTAGCCTGGTTATGTAGTGGAAACATCAACAAAATTATAGACACTATAGAGATTAAATGGGGAGAATTCTACCCCATGAATTCCTGACAAGACTTCATGGACTTCGTGTCTCACACTGGTAATGGATATGGGTTTATCTGGTGATATATTTACATGGTTTAATAGTCAGTAGGGTAGTGGATAAATGTTGTGTTGTCTTGATCATTGTTATACCATCCTTATATAAAAGTACAAGTTTTCAAATTCCAAACTTTCACACATCATTTAATCACTCCCTAATAACCCCCATTTCTCATCAACTTTGAGACAATAGAATTAAATGGTGCTCATTTTTTATTCCCTAATCCGTTGACATATTACCCTTGATATCTTCTCATGGTGCACACATCCTGGAATAAAACAATTTAGGGATGGTCATGGGAAAACCTTCATAATAAACTAATGCATATGAAAATAAATCTACAGACTTAGAATAATAACAAACCTTATCACTTTCATGAGTTGGAATCTATAGGAGTATAGATCGACCAAACTAAGAAAATGATCAATGATGGATGACATGGTGAATAATTTAAAAATACCATATGAAAGAAAAACAATTTGAATGGGATTATCCTAGAGGAAGATATTAATGTACATTAAAAATCCAGGACTACATGTCTTAAAGAAGGTGATATAAACATTGTGTATTTATAATCATTACTTAAGTAGAATTGGTGGATCTGCAACCGAAAAATTTATATGAAATATAGATCCTCAAAAAATAACCTTAAGGTGGTGGGAGGTATGGTCGGGACACACATTAAATCATTACATGAAGAAGCTAACCCATGAAAGTAGGAAGGTTAACCAAGGGTCCATTAAAATATATTTTACATTATTTCCCACATAGTATCTAATCCAATTAACTCCTTCAAAATCGTCCTTGATGAGAGGGAAGTCTAGGAGTCTGTTAAATCATTTAACTGTGAACGTTACCCAGGTCTCGATAGCTTCTTGGGATCTTTATAAATGTATTTTTGGGACCTCATCAAGATATAACATGTGTATACCAATCACGATTTCTTCTGAATACATTTCATCCCTCAGGTGACCTATTGTAACACCCTTTTTCTCATTATGAAATTAAAGGACCCCTTATTTATGATGCATTTCATATACATTTTCATGGGTAATTTCCCCTATAAGGTCCTTTCTAGGTTCATCAATAAAATATTTTCAAAACATATCCATAAGTGGTTATTTTTGGAGATACATGATTTTATCATGTGTTGTTCCATCTAGGATTCTATTTCTTGGACATGATTGGAAACATCAACATAAAGGCTTTAGGTTCCAACATTACTATCAAACTAGACATGGAAAAATAATATGATAGGACAATGGAAATTTATTCTCAAGGTGATGACTTTAATGGGTTTCTCTATCTTAGTGATTGACCTATTTTTTCAATTTTATAGTTACATATGGCTCTATAATAATTTTATAGGCAGAATATATGGATTCTTCAAGTAAATTAGAGGTATAAGGAATGAAGACCCTTTGTCTCCCATTATTTTATCTTGGTTTTGGATTCCATCAGTAGATACACGGATAGATGTTTACATGATGGAGGAATTATTCATTTTCATTATAGGGATAACTTAATTTAAGATTATCATCTTTCATTTGTGAAATATAGAGCTATATTTATAAACATAATTAATATATCCATCTATTTCATCATCAAGGTCATTGAGGAGTACTATAGGCAGAGTTTCCAACTCATTAACCACGAGAAGATCAGTCCCTATATTTCCACATCTTTTTTGGAGAGACATGATAACATGACTGAAACCACTATGGTCATTTGTAGGAAGTTCAATCTGATATAATACTTGGGATCCATGATCTCTTACATTAGGATTCACTTCTATCATTTTTATAGGGTGTTTGATATAATTTTTAACTATATTACTAACTAGAAGAACAAATTTATCTTAATTGGTTATAGGATCACCCTCGTTAAGCATGTTCTCACAACCATTCTAATGTATGTGATGTAATTATATAAGATACTAAATGTGGTCTTTAAAGACATTGAAAATATCATGACATCCTTTATTTGAGATGCCCAATCAAATAGAATATTCCATTGGTAATCATGGACTAGGATGTAAAAGGCTACTGACCAAAGATGTATTAACTTGAGAAGTGTTTCTAGTATAATACATTGTATTTTATCCAAGTTGGAATTATAAGTTATTTAAGTTTGATCTCTTTGGGAAAAGATTATAGTGATAATGTAATTGAACTACTTTACCCTACCTAAGGGGAATATCTCTTATCTATGGATATTTCTACAAGGGAACTTCCTTGATATACTGATCCACTCACACTAGATCTTCAGATAGGGTGACATTGAGTTCCTGAACCAAAATGGGGTGGGTGTCACACTAGGTTTTCTAGGGTTTCCAACCCCTGATCGCTCTTTTATGAAAGCTAGTAATTATCCATACTTTATTGATGTTGTCTTGAACTAGGAAAAAATATATATATTACATTATCAAAATGGTAGAAGAACATGACTCTTTGTGTTACAGGATCCATGTTGTGGGTCTTCTCTACAAAGGTGCATCACAATGTGATTCATGTGAACTAGGAGAATGATAATTGGGGTGGCATCCTATGATTTGAGGATACCCCATCAAAGTATAAATTATTAGTTTTTAATATTCATAATCATGTCATTTCTATAGACAATGAGATCAAACACAAGGATAACAAGATAACTTCTAAGTGACTCTGTTATAGGAATTTCAGTGAGTACACAACCAATCATTTATTCTTAAAAGGAGGATAGAATGATATAATGTGGTGTCCATTTAGTGATATAATAAGGATATAATCTCATGATATCAATAATGGTTACTTCATCCAACTATATTTTGAGGGAATTAGTAATAATAACCATGAAATGAAAATGAGGGTGACCCTACATGCAGCTGGTTATTAGTGTATCTAAGAGGCTTGGAATAAGTCTCATTATAATGAATTCATTAATAAAAAACTATAATTGGTAGATGGGATTAGATTTATAGTTGTTGACCACCCCATTATTCTGGATCATTGTTATATTTCTCTATATTTGAAAAATTTTATTGCTATAAAAGGTTTTCCCCTTCAATATAGTTTGCTCTTCTTTAAGATTTATGGGTCTATCGGTGCCCTCCACCTATAGGGTTCAAAGAAAATGCCAATGAGGCCTACAACCTCAATTATATTCATAGGTGTAGGGAGTCATTTTTCATGACCCAATGGGTTCTATATTCATATCCTTCCCTAATTTCTATGGGAAAGGATACTCCCTCATCATAGATACATGTTCTATACTCCACAAGATTGAGATCTATCGAGAGAGAAAAATTTATTTTTCATTGGTCAAAACTGAATCAACTATTATCCCAAAATTTATTCAATAATATACCACCAATCCCTTTTAAATTACATATTATATTCATAGATGTAATTCACCGATCAATATTTGGATGGACCTAACTCATTCTTAACGATAAGAAAATAGAGTTGTAGATTTTCTAACATAGAGGGTGACCCGAGATGCTATTTTCAGGTGCTTCACTAGTTTTGGCTCCCTTCCTGTGGTTGTATTGATGTTGTGAGAGTATATACCCTTGTGTTACATTACTATAAACCCCTATGAATCTTGGGTATGATTCCTCATTAATTAAATAATAAGTTTTTGTGGGAAAAAAATACATGCAGTTAGTTTCACAGTTTTTATATTTACCCCATACATAATTTTCAAAAATGATTAGAATTTAAACAATAAGGAACTAATTTTATTTATAAATGAATATCTTAGGGAAGTATGTAATGAAATTTATAAAATAAATTGTCAAGAAAGGACAAAAAATGTCACTAGTGACAATTTGGCATTCTAATTTATTCTTTGGACCAAAATCTCTCTCATTTTACATTTCGTGCTCCTCATGGAATCTCTAATTAAAGAACATAAAAGAGTAAAAAAATACCAAGGAATATGATCATTGATAATCAAAATATATAAATAAGAAAAAGAGAGTTGATAATTCAATAAAACTCTAGGGCATAAATGGTTCTATTAAACACGGAAGAGGGGTGACAAGTTTACTCCTTCCTAGTGAAAATAAACGCAGCAAACAAACTAAGAGAGGGAAATTTTCTAAAAAGAAACTAATAAGATAAAATTTGTAAACCATGTGTTTTATCTCATATAGTTCTAAGATTAATTTCTTCATCCAAACCTCCACTCTAGATTTTTAATTGTGATCATTTGTGGGGAATGATTAATTTATGGTTGTAAAATAATTATTCTATAAGAGAATTTTATTTTGATATCTATTAATTTCAATAACCAAAGAATTTGTTAACACTCTCATGAATTATTCCAAGGTTATAAGACTAATATTATTTCTCACTATAGTTTCAATTCCTAAAAGCTCAAAAATAAAAAACAAAATTAGTATAAATAGCCTGAAAAATGTTAAATATGATAAAAATATACTTATAAGGTTTCCCCAAACTAAAGGTATCCTAACACATAGATTTGGGTGTAGAGACTAATGAAACCTGTTCACTTCTTTCCAAATAAAAACATTCCCATTAATTATTTATTTCCACATTTTTAGAACAATCCCCATATTTTTCCTTAAGAAAGAAACACTCATTTTAAAATAAAAACCATAGTGAAAAATATTTACAATTCTCTGCATTAAAGGTGTATATAACTAAATATATATTGGGTAAAAGGGGTTGGGTTCTCTTAAAAAGAGGAGGTTGTAATCACTGACCAACTACCCAATAAATAGTCATAAAAAATAAAATGTGTATTTTATTAGGCCACTTCTAGGTCCTTATAAATATTTTCATGAATTATTGTCACAATTATCCCTTATCTTCCATGATCTAGAGTTGATTCAGATTAAAAAAAGTCATCTTTAAAGTGTTTATTAACTAATATTTCAATTAACTCCCTGAAAGGTTCATGAGTATCCTTATTTATCTTATATAAAAGGACTTATTGAAATATTATTGTTCATAGCCAGTATGAAAAACACTTTTCCCAAAGAAATATCTATAACAACACCCCCAATTACCAGGAATAACCTGCCCAAAATGATTGTAACCTTTTTTCACACTCCATATAAAAAACTAAAAAATTAGTGGAAAATTTAATCATCCATATATTGACTAATAGGTCATTAACCCTTCTAATGGGTTGAGTAATGGACCTGCTGACCAGGTGTAATGAAATAAAAGTTGATTTTAGCTCATCTAGAATCAATTGTTGAAATATTTTTTAAGGAATAAGAATGACACCAGTACCTATTCCACACAAGAAATTATTCTACTCAATCTCTCATTTTCTACATGGGATAAAAAGGATTATATTGTATTTCAATTTAAAAAGTAACTACTTTTGTTGAATAAAATGTAATGTCCTCTTAGAATAATAGTGGACATCACCTTCATGTTTTCTTATTATCTAAAAACATTTTATGAAATTTAACATATGATGGTATTTTATTTAAGTCTTTAATTAGTGGTATATTAAATTTAATGTTTATAAAATTTTAAAGGAATTTTAAATAATTAAGTTTATCAGTTTTGGATTGACTCTTTGGGGAAAGGAACTAAGATGGTCACAATGAATTAAAACATGTTTATTTTTATCCTTCTCAATACCAACATATTTTTTACAATCCTTGATCATTTACTACATAATTTTCTATTTTTATTTATCTATTTAAAACTACGAATCATTATTTTTATCAATTTTTTCCTTTTAATCGACTTTTATAAAATTATTAGTTTCTATATTTTTACACTCAAAATTACCTAAAACGTTTGTATCATCTTTCATTAGCATCAATCTAACATTTTCTTGTGTTTTTAGAAATTATATTATGGGGGAAACCATTATATTTTCTCTTGATTTGTTTATGTTTTATAGTTTCACAATTTCCCTATAATTTAAATCCCTACGCATTTGGCCCATTTTTATTAATAAATTACCCATATTTGATTTCAATGTAGTTGTTTGAGAGCCAATTTTATCCCCATTCCTAACTTCTTATGAATCCATGGAATTCTTGATCTTATTATCTTGAAAAAACATTAATCTACAAATTTGGTTCAACACCCCTTCATGATTCCATTGTGAATTTGACGGCAATTCCCTATACTGATTTTGTTGTTGAGTTTTAGGTTTTAGTTGGGATTTATGGGAAATGGGTTGTTTTATCACTCTTTAATATCCCTAAGAATGATTTATATGATTTTTTCAACTGGAATTATATTTATTTGAGAATGTTCGATTTTTATAATGATTTCTACCCCTAATTACCACAAATTGGAAACTCTTATCCAGTTGTGAGATTGGACTAAAATTATGAAAGAATTTATTTGTATGCTCAAACATTCTACAATGGTTGCAATGTTATCTAAGTGAATTATCTGTGAAAATTACAATATCCTAAGGATTGTAATCACACCCATGGATAGTAATTTTTATAAATCCTTTATATTAATAATTTTGGTAAATTTTATCAAATATTTCTTTAAGCTAATTAGTTGTCAAATCAGAGAAATCACCACCAATGTATTATTCTACCATGTTTTAGTGGTAAGGGGTAGGACAGTTATAAAATTTTTCTTTTAAGAGTTGATTATTATTATTTGGTTTGTACGTTTCCTACTAACCATTCTAAATAGACCCCATCTTTCATGGAAAATATCTCTATTATCCTAGAAAACTAAAATTATTTTTTTCCTCACCTAGGTGGACATATTTCTAGATTGAATATTCCTAACACATGTATTGAAGACTTGGTACTAATTGTAAAACATTTCTTTATATAATTATTATAACATGATCCAAGAATTCATTTTTAAACAAAAATAAAACACACTCAACCTAATAATCTCCTCACTAAGTCTATACAATGTTCGTATGTTGGGGTTTTTATTCTAGTTTCCATCTATTATAATTTCTTTATTTCCTATTTTAGTTTTATTTTTTCCCTTAGGTAGAATAGTGTTTTTCAATTTTAGGTTTCAAAGGTTCAGGCACAATTTTTGGTGATACTCTTGAGTGCATTCAAGTATAAGTGAAAAATAAGGAAAAATCAACACAAAATAGAGAAAACTATAAGGTTTTCAAGATATTTTTTTAAAAAATAATATTTATATATAAATAGATTTAATGTTTTTATTTTTTATATTTTTTTCTTAGAATCACTTTACTTCCCTGGTAAGGGAGACAATTTTTGAATGGGTCATCATAGAACCACCAAAATATAAAATTTACAAACAATACCTAAACAATTGTTGGGGTAAGTGGGGTTGAACCACAAAGAATGAGATATGGTTTGAAACCAAAGAAAAAAAATAAAAAAAAATAAAAACCAATGGATTTTTTATAATGGAGTCAAAATGAAAATTGTGAAAAGGGTTAGTGGTGTGAAACTATAATTAAAAGGAGATTAAAGAGTGTATGAAGTATGATGGTAGCTTAGAATAGGAAGAAACAACTGGGTTATAAAGATATTTTTTAGGGAATTGGACATATCTGAATTGATTATGTAATTATTTAATTACATGAAAATTAATCAAAATTATGGATATTCTATGAAAAAATGATTTGGGTTGCCTCATAGTCACTAATATAACCAACATAATCAAATAACTCACCCAATGGACATATTTTTCAACCAATAATTCAAGTAATGAGATATTTTTTACATAGAGAATAAAAATATCAGCTTTTTTTTGAATAAGTACTTCAGTAAATGTATAAATGGGTTAGAATCTACTATAATCACCCATTACAACATAGGTAATATAAAAATGATACTCACGAGATATAAAAAAATGATAAAATTGAATAAAAAATTCACACCAATATCCATATTGTAATCCCATCTAAGAATATCAAAATACTAGAAATATTTCATGAATTTATTTCTATAAAATAATGACAACCCCTAACTAGATTCCTTCAAATTTTCATCAGGGGGGAGAGAATAAAAAATATAGTAAATAATTCCTAAAAATATCAATATAAAACTACATAAAATGTGAGAATAAATAATAAATAATATTTAATTCATTAAAACCAATTCTCCTTACCAAATTAAGCTATAAATGTTCACAACAACAACTAAATCATTTAAAAAGTACATAAAAACTAATAGAATAATAAAAAAATAGAAAGGAAGAGGGGTCTTATTTTTCATTATTGATACCTTATCTCCAAATCTACACCTCTAAACCACTACCTTGAATTATACCCTTTAAACATGATCATTTTCACCCTTAAAGAATGTGAAATTGATGGAATGAATGATGGACATCCCCTTAAAGTAAAAGTCCTAGTCATTTAAAAATGCAGTCATGTGGCAACTACTATCGTTATAGCTTAGGGTTAGTACATTAGGTCAAATATCCCGTATCCACTTAGTGTGTATCAATGTAGATCATCCTATTTATAGTGACTCAAGCTAAACTCTTCCAGCATATATTGAAAACCTATGTGGTCTTGTTTCTTCCTCTATTATATTCCTTGAAAAAATAGGATCTTCTCACAAACACTTTCTTGAGCTCTTCATGAGTTTCCCTTTTTTCTTTGAAATATCTTTGTGAATTAGGGAACCACATAAAAAATCATCATAACCATTACACATGTCTCTATGAATCACAATATATTCTTATGAGAGTTTTCATGAACCTAAGGTGAGTTCCCAAAACTTGTGGTACCATTATGTGAGTGGATAGTGACCTTTTTACCTCTTAAACCGAAAAATTATCCTTATAAGAGTCATTGAGTTAGCTTAGCATTACAATTTGTACCTTTATAAAACCTATAAAATACTAGAGGCACCCACACTTAGATCTTCCAAATGATCCATTAATAATTTCCTCTTATGAAAACGACCTTTACAAAGTTTCCAATCAGAAGTGATACCTTTATTTATGTGATAAGTACTCATAAACAATTGATCCTTCAAGATAAATTTCAACACTTAGTGAAAATTAATTAATTACATATGAAAATAAAATATAATAAATATAATAAAAAATTAATTCAGAAATTAAAATGTTTCCCAATAACTGATATTAAACATAAAAACATGAAAACTTGAAAGAATTAATACCAAAATAAAAATTCCTCAAAATAACTTTTAAAATGATTTTTCAATTAATGTCTAAAAAATTCAACAAAACTATTGGTAAATAATCATATAAAAAAAATTACCTTTAAAAATTTTATCCCAAAAGGTCATTTTCAAATAATAATTCAATGAATTGAAATTTAAACTATAAATTAACTAATATTCAATAATTTTCCATTATAAAGATATTTTATCATTAAAAGAAAAAGTAATTCATCAAAGAGATGTGATGAAGATGTATAAAAATCAATCAAAATAAAATATGATAAATTTTTGGAATCTATAACATATTCCATTATATATAAAAAGATTGTATATTGTATATAGATTAAGAATGGTGTACAAATATAAAAAATTAGAATTTTATGAGGTAGTAGAGTGAACAATGTAGTAATACTTGAGAGAGTGCATATGATGTGTTCAAATTAATTAGAGAAGTCGGAATGCTAGATTTCAATGTGATACAAATGTTTTTTTACATAGATAAACATGATATATTATCATAGATAATATAAAGTAAATAACCAAGATAATATCTTTAAATTTAGTGAAGTCCACATTGATAAATTCATAATACATTGCGTCTTCTAATGAATCTTAAGAAGAAATATAATAAATTATTTTTTTAGTATTTATAATCGTATCAAGAATGAAAAATAAAATCATAATATATATTTGGATAATATTGTAACATATATAAAATATTAATAATCCAAGTTAAACAAATGGGACAGTAGATAAATACTTAAAAATATCGCCTCTTATGAGTTTTTTCTCATAGAATTGATGTACTAAAAATAAGAGTAGCCACAGAAGAACATGGAAGGACTAACAACTATACCCATACCTCAGTAAAATTATGTTTATTAAGTGAGAGATTACATGTTTTTAGTTATATTTAGAACTAGTATAGGTGAAAATCTGTTGCAGTTGGTACCCTTAAATAAACTGAATTTTTACTTTTGATTACCTGAATATTAATGAATATCTTATCACATAAGTATTATTCTTTTGTGCAAAATTAATGTTATAATTCCCTTAGAGTATATGTCATATCAAAAGGTTAAAGTATTTCCTCAGTATAATGAGAACCTAAAGATGTTATGAAAATATTCTCAAACATATATTTTATGGAGTAGATAACCTCTTTCTAATGAGGCACAAATTATGTTTTTGTATCATCTATTATGGATCATAATACACCGAGACTTATTCTTATGATGTTTTGACATAGTGATCTCTAGGAATAGAGTCCATGAAGGAAAAAATCTAATAATATAAATGACAAATTTTTATGTTTCATTAGTTATTTCATCTAAAAATATGTGTGTTGGTCCTTAGACATGATATTATTATTAATGTGTATAATAAATTTCATAATTTCATGTATGGATGAATATCGTAATGGAATATTCTCAGGGAGAGGTATCTAACATTGGGTGCCAAATAATTGAAATAGCATTAATTGAATAATTCAATAAAGTATTAGTTACTTTCCTTATAATGAAATAATATATATTTTTCCCTTTAGTTGAAATAGAACTGTCTAATAAAATACATGACCATGGTAGTTAATTGAATATTACATTTCACAAAGTCAATGAAATGTAAATCAAGTATATAGGGTGATACCACAAGTATAAATATTTCTTGATCTAATATCAATAGACAAAGAGAATATATTACATAATATCATTTATAGGAAGTTTAAATTCATTATGATATTAATTATAATCTCAATGGCTATCATGACATTTTTCTTGAGCCTGATATTGGACTTTAGGTAAGTTCGCTTAATGCCACTAAGAAATAATCCTAAAGTGTCACACAATAAGTGTATCTATAATCTCATTAAATTATAAGTAATTCAATATTAAAAATAAATATTATTCATGAAAATTTTATCTCATAAATTCAATCTTGATAATTTCACCTTTAGAATATATGAGTGGAATTTTATCACTTGTTTATTATTCAAAAAGTAATAAATAAATATTTAATTATTTAATATTTCAGTAAATATATTAATATAAATATTAATTTTTTTTATGTGAATAAAAAAATAAATATTTATTCATGAGTTTGGGGAATATAAAATTTATTTATTTATATATTGAATAAAATTTATTTCAATAAATATTTTATTAGTCAAGGTTTGATAAATTCAATGGGAGAATTAATGTGTTGTGTTAGTAAAAAAATGGAACATATATATCTTATTGGATAGAATTTAAATAAATATGAATTTATTTATTTAATAATTTATATTTAAATATTTGCTTGTCATAGGATAAATTATTATTATTATTATTATTATTATTATTTGACATGAGGATTAATTATAATAAAAAATTTGAGAAGGGGAGTTTGTGTAAATATTAATGGTTTTTACCTAAGTATAAAATAATGATTATATTCATTCTTAGATGAGGAGAGACCTATCATGGACAATTGAAAGAGATATAAAAAATGTTCAAACCTAAGGATAATAATCCACCCAATCTCGCTCTCATAAACATATAGTGAACAAGAGAACTCCTTGTGGAAATCATAAATGAATGTTGCGAAGCTCTATGTTCATCTATTCTATCACATGGAATACTAAGATCATTATTTAGATATTTATTTATCATTTGTAGATAAATCTAGAGAAATATTTAAATATATTCTCCACCATAACGATAAAGTTAAAAAATATGAAATTGAAATTGATTTAAATGAATTCCCAGTTTTAGGTAATTTTAGTTTTAAATTAATTATAAATTAAATGTGAAAATATACTCTTCATTAGGATATGGGGTTGTGTTTAAAAATTTCTTTATATTCATTCATTTAAACCAATGATAAAAAACTTATACACCCTCCCACCACTTCTTAAAAATAGAACCTTCGTAAAGGTTCTCAATAGTGATAATCAATGAATCAAAAGTCTCTACTAAGTACCTTATATTAAAGCCCCATTATTTTGGTATGATTCGATCATGATCCAACAGATTTTTTATTAAATACCTTATTCTTGAAAGACCAAGATTTTAGAATCTAGATAGGAAGAGGAAATAAAGATGATGGAAGATATCCAACCTCAATGTGGTGTGATGAACCAACTCCAACACACTCAGATTAAAATGAAAAAAAGGAGGAGGATGTGATGAAGGTGGAGGTAACCTCCCCCTTTATGTAGTATGCTGATGAAAAAACTCTAGGGTGGGGTTCGTAATTATAATGTGGTAAAATTTATATTTTACCCCCCTAAAAACTTTTCATGGAAATAAAAATATTCAGGTGTCCCTCAATATACTCCCAGTGAGGTCACTAGGGTAACATTGTAATTACAATAGGATTTTGGTGGTATGGGAAGTAGGACACCCTCCCTAACCATCCAATCAATTATTTTTGGAAAAAACCAAGAGTTTGATGGGTTCCATATTCCACCCACCATGCTTTAATGCTCCTGTTCATGATGGAAACCCATTTTATAATCTTACCACAAAATATGCTACATCAAAGACATTAATTAAAACATATAAAACATTCCTAAAACTTACTCCCTTAAATACATTCCCAATATGTAAAATTAACCAATATTTCAAAGTAGCGGGAGTCAAATCCTTCATCAAGTTCAATAATATACAATGGAATGGTTCATTAAATTCCTAGTGTATATATCATGTGGTGTATTTTTAATATTAATTAATGGAATATAGTTTAGGGCTAATAAATTAGTTTTTAAAGAATAATCCCAAAAAGAAATAGTAAGGTCTATATGAACCATCTGTAAATAAAACATGACTAATATATTATTCCTTCTGCTTTTCAATATATCATATTTTTATAGTGAAACAAGTGGGGTGAGTTGTTATACATTACCATAATTTCATATATATTCAAGAAATTCATGAATCTAATATTCTATACATCAATCAGATTGAAGTATTTTAATACTTTTTATAAATTGATTTTATACTTCATTTTTTAATACTCTATTTCTTCAAAGGATCCATATTTTAATTCCATATGATATAAATACTCATGCTTAATGAAATCATTATTAAAGGTAATAAAGTACTACAATCCACCTTGTGATACAGTACTTATTAGACCACATATATAAAAATGTATGGTCTCTAATAAATCATTAGAACTTTACCCTTTACCCATAAATGATGGTTTAGTCATTTTACCTAATAAAAAAGTTTAAACTATATAAAAATATACATAATCATTAAAATATAATAATCCTTCATGTTGATTTAATTAGAAGTGACTCATATTTATATGGCATGGGTGACCATGCTAAAGATAAGTGGAGTTCAAATCATTAATTTTAACCATCCAATTATTTACATATATGGGATTATAAATATTTAATATATGTAATCCATTAAAAGATTATAATAACAATAAAACATTTCATTAAAATAAACACGAAATGATTGACCTGCACTACAAATGAAAACCGACCCTATCTAATTAATTTATAGAAATTTTTTTATTTTAATTATTGGTATATGATTATGGTATTTTATAAATAATTCAAATCCACTCGAAATAAATAGTTTAATTATACCCATTGATAATACAACAACTCTTTCTCTAATCATTGCTCCTATAGATAATTCTCACTAAATCAATTTCCTTTATTTTATGAGAATCTAAAAATTTAAATATATATGAAATGATCATATAGTAACTAATACCCATGATTCCAAGTTAAATAAATTTATCTCAATACTATAAAATTATTCACAACTATGAGTTTTTATTTCATAATAATTTTTTCAAACACACTAAATTATTCCATGATTTCATAGAGAAAATTATGTTTGAAAACATCATTTGATAGTGATTTTTTTTGATATAAATGATTTTAAAACATTTTATAAAAAACATTTCCCTATTGAAAGGTAGAAGAAAATTTTTATATGGTGTGGGTTTCTCTAAAATGATTAATTTCTCTACTTGTTTAATAAAAATTATCAAATTATGATAATAATCAATGAAATTATTTCCATTAATTTTTTTATTCCCAATAATTGATCTCATTTATAAATTTGAGAATGTATTTAGTTCCATGAAAATATATAAAAATTTTCATTTAATTAATTGTATCATGCATATTAATATTCAATGTGTTCATTTATTGAATATACAGCCACTAAAATAATTACCCTAAATATTATAAATTTATTTCATCAAGATCCATATTTCAATATATATTAACTTATATAATCTCATCTCTAAATCCATTAATATTTAGGTGAACAAATATTTTTATTTGTATCTCATACAACTCTAGGAATGTTGAGGGAAAAATATCTCATCTAATTCATCTCATGAATTAACTCAACATCATGCCTATATGAGGAAATCTAATTGGGATACATTTTCAGTGTCACCATACATTTATATTTGGATAATTGTTACCCTATTCACCTAATACAAGATAGGTCATTGAATCTAGGCTAACAACAACCCATAAGTTTAATTGATAAATATCATGGAGAATAAGATTCGTATTCAAATCTATCATTCACATTGATATTTCTAAAAGGGTTTTATATTTATTTTCACCATTAACATTATATGTATCACATACATACTCTATCTGATTATATTCATAATAATTCAACAATATGTATCATATGCATACTCAATGAATATCATGAATATTAATTACTTAATACATTTACAGTTGTATATCATGAATTGTAAAATAATTTAATTACCTTAAATTGAACAATTATATGTCTCTATATCAGTTTTGGTAAAACCAAATAATATATAATTATTAAGGGTTATGAGAGACTGAATCATAATCCATGTGATTTTCTCATAGGGTCCAAGTGAAATTCACTACCTAGAATTATCCTTAATTGGATCATTCATAGTATCAATCCTTAAATAAATGATTCATGAAACTCTTTAATTAAGTTTTTCATAGAGTAATATTATAATAAGTTTATATAATATTCTAACAATTTATTTACTTATTTTGAATCTACTGAGTTTGGATTTAATACCACTTCAAGATTTTAGTAATGATATTCAAACTCGATACATAGTGGAATTAAAATTAAAACTTCTCCATGATCATAAAAAATAAAATAATAAAAAACACCTTTAAAAAGGTGTCGAATATTTATATTAATTTTGAATTGATTAATTAAACCCACCTTTAGTATCCTCTTATAACTCTAATCACAAATTACTTATTTCTATTACACTCTAATTAGAGTTGTGTTAATCACTCTAAAAGGAAAATTATAGAATAAGGTAAGATAAAGAATATTTGGAAAATATTTAATGAGCAAGACTGGAGAACTATAAAGGATGAGAGAATCTAGGAAACACTGAGAATTAATTTTCCTTTTTTTATAATTAAATTAATTCTAATAACCCTTATCTAACCTATTTATAATAATAGGGGAATTAAATAGACCCTAAGGAATCCGAATCCATAGAAAACCAAAGGAGGTACAATAAGTATCCTTCAAAGTTAATTTAGATAATTAAATTTCCTCTAAAAGTATCTTAATGTCGATCCAATGAATAAATAATGTATTGAGATCTAAATTGGTTATGACCTTGGTGAGATTGTTGAGACCGTGGGGGAGTTTTTATGTGAAAAAGATGAAAAATATTAATTGGAAAGATTGTGGTAGATATGATTCTTATGTTAGTTTTTTTATTTTTAATACATAAATCATATTCAAAACCAAATAAGAAAAATATTATTATATGAGGTGAATGTTTTTCAAAATTATAGTGGTATTTGAAGTAATTTTATAGGTATTTGGAATATGCTTGGAAGGTATCTAAAATATATTTATTTATAAGGAGAATTGGATTTGAAATTGGTATGGTGTCTCATACATATGGTATTATCTTCCATATGTAATGGTGTTGTTGAGTAGACTACGTCTGTAAAATGGTCTAGAAAATTAGAAAAGTACACTATAGTTGAGATTTATACACAAGGGTCGTCTTGTTCTGCATTGATGGTATGAAAAATTTATGACATCCTCTAATATAAGGGTTGCTGAAGAATGGTGACCTAAATTTCTCTATGATTAATAAGGTTTACCAAAAGTTTCCATATGATATATAACGGTCACTTGGATTTTCCTTATGAAACACAATTTTTACCTGATATTTCCATATGATATGTAAGAGTTAATAGTAGTTTCCTTATAATATTTATGGTTCACACAATAGTATAGGTTGATATATAAGGGTTTTATGATGAGTAAGGGTTCATAAGTTTCTAAAAATTTAGTTTCATGGACTATAAAACAAAAATTACCTTAAAAATACCTCATTGTGATCTGGATGACTCATATAGGATAAAAAATCATCAAAATAATCTCTAAAATAAATTTAATGTTACTAATAAAGATGGGATAATATGAGGGATTGGATTTAAATGAAAATAATTTAATAAGTAGTTGAAGTTATTTAGTTTTCTAAATTTTTAATTTGAAATTAAAAATTGGAAAGTGAAATTTTTTTGTTATTAAATAATACTTTGAAAACGGGTGTTTCATGAATTATATCAAATAATTAGTGGGGAATAAAGGAGAAGAGAAATAGGGAATATTTAAGGAGAGGAAGAGAAGAATAATAATAATAAATTTAATTTAAATGTAAAAGACAAACAAGATGAAGAGGTGTACACACTTGGTTTATATATATGGTCATCACACCTTTGTGCGTGTTAAATAGGATTAAAAGAAACCAAACATGGTTTACATTAAAGGAGAATTATAGAAGAACTATTAATTTTTGGGAGTCAATAAAATTAGTTGAAGAAGGATAATCCATACCTCATAAAATTATAAGATAGTAGAGAAACTATTTAGGAAACATCAGTCCTAAAATTCGGGTATTACATTTCAGGTATATGCCTTACTCATTGTATTTACAATGGTGGTTGATAGTGGACTGTATAATATCAGGTTTTTACTAAAACTTTATAAAGAGTAACTGCTCATTTTGAGTAATGAACATTGTATATAACAACCAATATGATGCTAAAAACTATTTTCATGCATCATTAATGTTAATAAATTATATTTTATATAGTAATATTCAGTATAATAATATTATGCATTTTTTGAGTCAAAAAGAAAAAATCTTTATTTCTGGAAAAATGGTTGTTCATGCATTATATGGATTTATTTTATAAAATAATTTGTAAATTTTAGATTTTTAATATCATAAAAATTATATATTTTTTTAAATTCAAAATATCCATATTATCCTTTTATGAATTTTTTAATCATTTTATGAAAGATTTTATTTTCAAATGAATAGTGAAAAATACTGATTCCTATGAGAAACAATCTTTTCATTTCATGAAATCAAAAAAATATAATTTAAAAAATGGTTTCAGAGAAAAATTAATTTATATATATTATTCATAATTAAATTAACTACATTAGAGTAAATTTTATGCTCAATATTTGTGTAAAAACTTTTTGATACATAAGAAGAGATTTTTTTCTACAAAACCTCTTTTCATCATATTTTCAGGTTTAAATTTAAAATAAATTATTCAAATTATATGAATTTAATTTTAAAAAACATATTCAATATTTGGAATTAAAATAATTAATATAATGTAATAAATCTTAATTAATTATTGGTCAAAATGAATAGTAAAAAACACTAAAACACAATTACTATGGTTAAGGTTAGAACAAGTTTATCGGGGGTGGAGCTGAAGAGATAAGGGTTAAAATGACATGAAAACTTATTTAAATCATTATGTATGGAAACATTTAGACCCTATATCATCTCATGTTATGAATTATATCCATTTTTACTGTTTAAGATATTAATATATTTAAATATTTTGAAAAAATTTCAACTATTTTCTCTCCCCCACTTATAAAAGGATATCTGCTCTCCTCTTGTATCCACACATCAAGAACCACTTTATTTAGGAAATTCATATCGAAATACCTTACTATAATCTATTAAAAAAATTTATAGGTATTATTTTGGTAATAATACTAATCTTCATGGGCTTAAGGTACAATGAAAAGGTGGTTGTATGAAGAAGATGTGTAACTTTTACGTGAATGTTTTAGTTTTATTTCTTCTCCAACTTCCATAAAAACTATTCAAAACATTTTGATATAATAACATTAGTATATATAATATAATGATATGTTTTTATGTTTATGTAATAACCATTATCGAATTTCCCTTCTATCAAATGGGAAATGAAACAACTGTTCATTGTACGACATTATACTGGCTTGTGAACCGATGCAATTTATTTCCAACACGAATGATCATGGATGATTATAATGTTCAATTTAATGAATTTATATGATATTAATGAGAAATTTATAATTAATTACGTATATTATTTCATCTATTTTTTTACCTTTTCATCTATTGAAAAATGATAATGTCATCTGCGTATACGTTTGGACTATTATATCTACAAAGCTATGTGATTCATTTTTCATCACCGCATCACATTGATGGTATATATAAGTGTATTTAATGAATTAGTAATGAATTTAAGATATAATTATCATTATGTAAATATAAAATAATACTTACCCTCCTCCCCACATGTACATTGAAAAATGTAAACATTACTTAGGAGTACGTATGACCAACCGTTTTCAGGAATATAGAATAATACATTTTGCATAACCTTATTGGCTGGTTAATTTTAAATGTATAATTATTCCATGATTATTATTTTGGATATGATGTATCAATGACTACTTTTTCAATATAAAACCCACCAATGTCTTTTTGGACATATGATTTGAATATCATCAAAACACCCAAAATGATCTTAATTGATTAGGTAATTGAATATTATATGGTATAAATAAAATTAAAGGGTTAATTAACTTGAAAATTTTATTAATAAATTAAATAATTAATAAAATTTTATTATTCAATAAAATAAAGAATGTACATGATGATTCAGACTCAAGTTAAGAGACACTTTACCTTAAAATCTTTATTTTAAATATCTTAAAGATTTCTTTCCTAAATTTTTTTGTCCATTTTCATATTCTTAAACTTATTTGGTGGATTTATTTTTATAGAAATATTTTATTTATAAATTAAATTTAATTTATCTTTTGAAATTATTTTAATGGTTTTCAAATGAAATCTTTTATGTATTTTATAAGGAATATTTCGACTTTATTTATAAAACAAAAAAAAAAGAAATTATCTATTTTGATGTGTATAACACCAATAGATTTTTCTAACATGGTAACCAATATTTTATGTTTATATTTATTTATAATATTACATGTTTTATTTAAAAACCATATTCCAATTTTTTTGGGGATTTTAGTTTTAAAAAATGGGTTTTTAAAAGGGAAAGGAATTTTGATATTTGAAAGTGTTTTTCATATGGGATAAAAAGAGTTTTTACTGGGTTTTATGAAGTAAAGGTGAAAGATTAAAAATTGTTTTTCATGGTATGATACTTTATAATTATATAAAATGATGGGTCATCCTAATACTAATTATATTATAGGTGATCCTGATATAGCTTATATGACAGGTGGTCTTGATATAATATATATGATAGGTGAGACTGATATAGCTCTCTAATTCATTGGGTAATATTCCTTGTCTTTAGAGACAAGAAGAGGGGAATTAATCATGAAGGTTTATCCAATATATTTAATTAGGATCCAGTCATTTCAAATATGTTTTAGGAATATAAAATTCTAACATACTTTCAAGGGTTTCTAATTTCTTGTTATTCATTTTAAGGTTTTATTTGAGAAAAAAAGTATATTTTACATATGTATTTTATTTATTTTATTTTATCAATGATTAATTAAAAAAATGTCCATATTATATGGATTTTCATGTTTTTCACTAGAGGAAAAGATTTACTAATTTTATTTCTATTAATGAGATTTATGTTCTTATCCTATGTTTCTAAATGTTTTTACAAGGTTTAAGTATGAGTGAAAACTAAGAAGAAGTTATGTTAAAGGTGATGAATATTTTTCATTAAATATAAAACAAGTTTCATTTTAAAAGTTCAATATTCTAGTAAAAATGGATATATAGTGGATGTATAAATTTTGAAACATATGTTTTTGTTATGTATGAGTTATAACCTAATTATCTAAAACACTTATCATATAATATCTTTTGGAATGCATGAAAATTAATTCTAATCTAGAAACACAAGATTATGTAATGTTTTAAGGTTGAGTCCTTACTGTTGGAATTAGAGTTATGTTTTAGATAAATTTAGAGGTTTGGATAAGGGTAATAAAATCTACTTGAGATATTCTATTTTATGTTTAATTTTAAATGATATACCATTAGAATATTACCATGTTTCTTCTTAAAATCTATGTTTATTCAAAATGGTTTCCCACAATGTAAATATGGAAGATGGTGTAAGAAGGTATCAAGGGGGAAATGTACTTATAAATTAGCATCCTTTAATAGTTTTAAATAGATATAAGCAATTTTTTCAATTATGGATTAGTTTATGTGGTCTATAAATGGTTGTGTAATTTATATTAGTGAGAAAATAGTTTTCCACATAGGGGCATGACAATAGTTGATAATTTAATGAAACAAAACCCTCTAACTTTTAGTGGAATCATAGATCCAGTTGTAGCTAAAGAATGGATCAATGCACTATAAAAGATGTTTGAAGCCATGGGATACTCATAATTTAAAAATGTATATCTTTTTATTTACCATTTTGAAGGTGAAAATGATAAGTAGTGATCATTATTTATGAATACCAGTGAGATAGATGAGTTTTATTACCTAGAATAGGATATATTTTATAATATT
Organism: Viscum album; assembly: GCA_963277665.1. Taxonomy (NCBI): domain Eukaryota; kingdom Viridiplantae; phylum Streptophyta; class Magnoliopsida; order Santalales; family Viscaceae; genus Viscum; species Viscum album. The sequence goes on from OY728126.1 coordinate 1,038,018,179, forward strand.
TTCCTATATAAGTATTTACTTAAGGCTATTTGACACAGAATAAAGAAATAATTCTTTGAATTTAGGCAAAAGGAAGAGGATTCAGTAGGATTTTTTGAAAAAAATTCACAAGATTACCCAAGTATGCGCCATATTTTATTTGTGACCTTGATAATATAATCAATAGATTTTACTCAGGATTGAAACCAATTTTATAAATAGTATTAAAATAACTATAATTTAAATATTTATCTAAATTTTTTTAGTTTTGTTGAGAATGGTAAGATGGAGTTTTTTAACACTTCCTTTATATGACATGATAATTGTAAGAGATAATCAAGGTGGTAAGAAAAAGATAAGTAATAAACAAATAAATCAAGAGGTAAACCTAAAACATGTTCCAAGTATAGTAAAAAAAATTTAGGAAAAGATTGATAGGATCTAGAAAGTGTACTGGTGTCATAGTTTTGGTCAGAGTGATCTTGAATATAAAGAAAAAATTCCTAATAAACACAATAATGGATTAATAGATAGCTGACCAATAGTAAGATATTTTAATTGAAATGAGTTGGGTAATTATCCTAATGTGCTTATATTTTTAGTTACTCGAGGTCTAAATAAATAAAATAAAAATAAAAAAAAAGATATTGAGAATCAATTTTTAGTACTATAGTTGATGTTGGACCATCTAATAAAGTGGTGATTGGTATGTTAATTTTTTATTTGAATTATATTGATGCCTTGTTTGACTCTGAATATTTATATTTCATAATTTATAAAAAAATTGAAATTAAATTGGGATTATCACCTACTGAAAAGAATATATAACTTTTAGTGAACACTCCTAGTGGATGTATTAATGCAACCAAGATATATAATAATATTACTATTGTTATATTGGATGGTTTTTCCTACAAATATTATTGAACTAGATATATAATAGTTTTTTATTATTCTAGGTATGGATTAAATTTTAGTTTATCATTATAATATATCTTAAAGAGATAAAAAATTTATATTCAATGATTGTATAACTTTGATAACATATCTAAAAGCTAATAATTTTTTTAGAGATGGAAAAAAGACGTTCCTAGACTGATTTGTTGAAAAGAATGAAAATTTTCAGAATAGTGATGTTCTAGTAGAAAATGACTATATAGATATATTTCCTAATGATTTTCTTAGTGTTATTCCTAGTTAGGAGGTTGAGTTTACTATTTAATTGTTTCATGATGTTAAGAAAATTCTCAAATCCACCTTATCAAATAGATTATGTAGAACCTTTGGAATATAATAATAAATCATTAGAGACTCTTGATAACTGTTTCATTCATCCAAGCACTTCACTATGGGTTTATCCTGTTTTCTTTGTTAAAAATAAAGATGGTTCAATGAGACTTTTCTTTTATTATAGATCCATGAATAATATCAATGTTAAAAACAAGAATAATTTACCTCATATCAATTATTTTTTTAATTAGCTGAATGGAGTGTAGTATTTTCCAAAGAATGATCTCTTGTCGGGATACCATCAGTTGAAGAAGAAGGTGGAATATATTCTAATGATTTAATTTTAGACTAAATATGGAAATTATGATTTTCGTGGTTATTCCCTTTGAGTTTTATAAGGAACCAGATATATTTATCGATCTTATGAATAGAGTTTTCCATGAATATTTTGATAATTTTTTGGTTATATTTATTGATTATATTTTTTTTATATTATAAAATTCATGAGGAACATGAAAGACACCAAATTACTATTTTGAAAACCATAAAATAAAATAAGTATAGTGGAAAATTTATTAAATGTGAATTTATGTTGTAACACATTTTATTTCTCAATAATGTTGTTTCCAACGATGGAATAATTCGTAGCCTATTAACAAAATTGAGTAAATTTTGTGACCTAAAACTGTTATAGAGATTCATATATTTTTTAGATTAGTGGGTTACTACAATTAGCATTTTTGATTTTTTTTGTTATCTATCCCATGGTCTATGTTAACACAAAAATGAATTAAATTCATTTTAATAAAAGTGTGTAATGATTGTTTCTAGGAACTGAAAAGAATATTTATAAATACTCTAGTTTTGGATCTTCCCTCTAAAATGGTGAATTTTTCATTGTTAGTTATTCTTATTTAAAGGGACTTAGTTGTTCTCAGAAATAGAATGATTAGGTAATTTCTTATCATTCATGCAAATTAAAAACACATGATGTAAATTATCTTATACAGGATTTTTAATTATTTATTATGGTTTTTAATTTAAAAATATTTAGGGATCATTTTTATAAATTAATGTGTGAAATATATACTTATAATAAAATTTTCAAGTGTATATTCACCCAAAAATAGTTGAGATCGAGGTAAATATCATGGCTAGAACTGATAAATTTTTATGATTGCATGATTAATTTCCATCCATGAAATGCAAAAAAAAAAATTGTTGAAAATTTGACTAGAAAAAATAATGCATCATTAACCATGATGCAATTGGATCATGATACCTCAATAAATGATTTTCTCAATTATATACTAGAAACTATGTATGCAGTAACTTCTTATGTTTTGTTTCAGGTTTCAGTACAACATTCTTTGTTAGAAAAAATTGTGTAAGATCAAATGGAAGACCATGATTTTAAAGAAAAAATGTATTTAGTAAAGAAAGGTAAGTTACCAAAACGTAACATTGATAAGGATGGTGTTCTGAGATTTTGAAAAATGTTAGGTGTTATAACTATCACCCAATTAAAAGTAGAATTGTTGAGTAAAGATCATAGATCTTCTTTTCTATTCATTCTGATAGTATTAATATATATTGATACCTTTGATAATATTGCTTCTAGGATGGAATTAAAGATATATATTACAGATTTTACCAAGAAATTTTTGAATTTTCAATAGGTTAAAGATGAATTTTTTTTCTAAAATTCATGCTTTAGAATGGGGAAATATATCCATGGATTTCATGGTGGCATTTCCAATACATCTTGAGCTAATATTACAATTTGGTTTTTTTTTCTATTGACTAGACATTCCCATTTTATTCCTATTCAAGATAATATGTCTTTAGATTATATTTATTGATTTTATTTTAAGTAGATAGTAATGTTAAATATATTTTCTATATCAATTATATCTGACTATGATCTTGGGTTTACATATAATTATATTATGCACCTTTTGAATTCATTGGGTGTTGAATTAAATTTTACTACATATTTTTATCCATAATCTGATGGATAGTCTGAGTAAATGATTCATACCTTAAAAGAAAAGATCAATTATTATTCAATGGACTAATAGGGAATTTGTGGTCAATATATGTCATTATTTATATTTTCTTATAATAACATATTTCATTCATTTATAAAAAATACACCTTTTAATTATTAAGTGGGAATAGGTGTTAGACTCTAGTTTTTTAGGATTAATTCAGGGAAAGAATGTAGTTGGGAACATTATTTCTAGAATAAATGGTTGAGAAGGTGAATCTAAATAATAAATATTTAAAGATTTCATAGAGTTGCATAAAATTTATATAGATAATCATAGGAATGATATTTATTTTGAGGCATACTATCATGTTTTTCTTAAATTATTGTAATGGAAAAGTGTTATGTGTTTTGGTAAAAAAGGGAACCTAAGTCTATGCTATTTTGGAGAAAATAAAATACAAGATAAATTTGGATTGGTTTCTTAAAAAGTGTACATTAATATGATTTTATCCTAGTTACATGGTTTATATCATGTTTCATTGTCAATAAAATATGTGTTAGATACATCTCATGTTTTGAGCCCAGAAATTGATTAGTTGGAAGAAAACCATTATTATGAGTAATGGCCAACAAATATTCATGAATATAGAGAGAAATTATTATTGAATAAATTTATTTACCAATTTAATGTTTTTTGGAAATCTTATATGGTTGAAGAAGCAATATGGTAATCATAAAATGTTAGAAAGGAAATATATCCCCACCTATTTAAGTATTAATAAAATTTCAAGGATGAAGATTCAAAATGGGAGAAGAATGTAAAAAACCAGGTAATATTAAAATAAATCTTTGTCAAATCTTATTTATGGTCATCAATTATATTTTATAAAGTTACAGTCTTTATAATAATATTAGGTAAACATTCGGTCAGAAGTAAAAGTCTTTATTTCTAACCAAATAAGGATTACGTGTATTATATAGTTTTATTTAAAATTTTAATTTAAATTTTTTAAATTTTAATTTTATAATTTTTTTTTAATTTATCATTTCAAAGTTATCTTAGGATGAATTTTTTGTAACTTTTTTATTTTTTTCAAATGAATAGTGAAAAATACTATTTATTATTGAAAACTATCATTTCATTTCATGAAATTAAATAGTTATATTTAATTATAAAATGGCTTAAAAGTAAAAAATAGAAAATTTATATTATTAATAATTAACTTATGTCCATTTTAATCTATTTTATTCAATATTTTTTCTATATAAATTTTTTATACTTAAGAAGATATTTTTTATGGAAAACAACTTTTCGTAGCTTTATACTGGTTTAATTTTAAATTATATTATACCACTTATGTGAATTGAATTTTAAAAAATTCATTCAATATTTAAATTCTAAAAAATTAATATTAGTTAATAAGTTCAATTAATGTTTTTTCATAATGTATATAAAAAATAATAAATCTTTCTTACCATGGTTAAGGTTAAAATAGCTTTATCAGGGGTTAAACTAAAGTGATAAGGGTTTATATGACCTAATTTTTTCTATAAATACTATTTCATATCAATATTTAGTCCCCGTATCATTAAATATTATGAATTAGTATAATTTGTATCAATTTTACAATATTAATGCATTAATATATTTTAATATTTTGAAAAAATATAGTTATGTTCTCTCCCCCACTTATAATAGGACACCCCGTCTCCTCTCCTAAAAAAATATTCAATAGCCAATTGGATCAAACAAATATTAATAAAAATCTATAACTATGATATATAACCATGTTATATAGGCCTTATTATTTTCATAATACCGTCATTAGTGAAATTAATGTATAAATAAAAGTACAATTCCTCAAAAAGATTTATAGCTTTTAACAAACTGTTTTTAGTTTTATTTCTACTTCTACATCCTTAAAAACTATTCTAATCCTTGAGATGTAATAATATAACTATATACCATATAATCAGTTTTTATTATGTTATTTAATAACCTTTATCCATCTCCTATTACATCAAATAGGAAATGAAACTGTTGTTCATTTGTACGGTGGACTATCGCCTTGCGAACTGATGTAATTTGTTTTCCATCACAACCTCTCACTGATGATTATAATAATGGATTTAATATATTTATATTATAAATATCACATTATTTTCATTATATAAAGTTAATATAACATCTATTTTTTTTACCTTTCCATCCATTAAAAAATGATAACGTCGTTCGTGTGTATGTGTGGATTACCACCTCCACAAAGCGATGTGATTTGGTTTTCATCTTTACATCACATGGTTGGCTTATATAAGTGGATTTAAAGAAATAATATTATAATTATGATATAATAATCATTATAAACTTATGAAATAATACTTTCCTTTATTATATTTTTTTCTGAAAAAAGGAAACGTTGCCCATGCGTCTGTACAACCTACTATCTTCATGATTGTAGTGTAATTCTTTTTTCATAACCATATTTTGTGGTTGGATTTAAAAGTATAATTAATGTATAAAAATTATAATTACATCATCATTATTATTCCATTTATTCTATAATAACTACCTCTTTGACCACAGTAAACCTTCCAATTCATTTTGTTCATATGATATGAATATCTTAAAAACGTTTGACGTGAACTTAGTTGATTAAAAAATTGAATATGAAATGGTAATAAATAAAATAAAATGGGTAATAAACATAAAAAAGGTTATTAATAAATTAAATAATTTATATATTATTATTGTTTAGTATGATAAATAAAATATGAGATGATTCAGACTCAAGGTAAGGGTAAATTTCCATAAAAATATCATTTTAATGATTTTAAAGATTTGTTTTTTAAATATTTTTATTCCATTTATATATTGTAAAAATTATTTTAGGGATTTATTTATATGAACATGAATTAATTATAAATGAAATTTTATGTAAATTTTTTCTTTTATTCCAGGGTTTTCAAAAAGTATATTTTTACATATTTTATGAAAGTTGTTTTGAATTTATTTACAAAATTCAAATTGAATGTTCCATTTCAATGTATATAATTCCAAATATTTATTTTCCTCTCTAACCACTATTTCATGTTTGTTTTAATTTATATGATTCCATTTTTTTCTTTAAAGTAAACTCCTATTTTCCCTTGTTTTGGGTATTTAAGATTTGAATTTTTTAATGGAAATGGTATTTTTAATAAGTGAAAGTGTTTTGAATATTTTCTAAAATGATTTTTTCAGGGGTTTTATAATGAAAAGGTATATGATTAAAAAAAATATTCATTATATGGTACTTGAGCATTATATACGATGATGAGTGATCTTGATAAAGATTATATGATATATGATCATGATACAACTTATATGAAGGGTGTGCTTGATAATGATTATATGATTAGTGTTCCTGATATAGCCCAACAATGAATTGGGAAATGTTCTTTCTATTTGATGTAAATAATGAAGAAGTTAACTAGGGAGACTTAACAAATGAATTTAACTGGGTTCTAGTTATTTTTGACATGGGTTATGAATATAATTCTATAAGATAACTATAAGGGTTTCTTTTTACTTTTCATGGGTATTAATGGTTTTCGTTGAGAAAAAAGTGTCTTTTTTAGGTGGATGTGATTTATTTTATATGATCAAAGTGCAATGAAAAAATAAAAATTTTATGGTATTTCATTTTTTTCATTGGACTAATGGATTTCTTACCTTTATGTCTCTTACTGATCTTTTTGTGCTCATTCGATGTTTTTTTTGAAAAAAATTACACGGTTTAAGAATGAGTAAGAAGAAATAAGAATTCAATTTGAATGTAATGAAGTTTTTCTATAAAAAAAATATTTTAAAACTTTTTTTATTGTGGGAAAAATAGATAGTGAGTGGATGTGCCCACTTTGTAATGTATAGGTTTGTTATGTGATATTTATAGCATAATTATCTAAAATTATAAACATAAAAGACCTTTTTTAATGAAATAAAATGAATTATTATTTATAGATAATAGATTATGTAATGTTATAAGTTTAGGTCCTTATATTTCACATTGGTTGTTATTTTTTTGTTTTCTTTCCTCATCGCGTGAGAGTTCAACAATGAGATCATTAACTCTAATAAGTAGTGAGGGTTGATTTTGTGAGAAATCATAAAATGTAAAATGGGGTATTATTCAATGATTCAACCCCGGTAAACCAACACTATACTTGAAGCAATAATAATTAGTATTATAGTAGTCCATGTTTCCTCCAAATATCAAGATATTTGAATTTTTATTTTGTGTATGTTGTTAAACATGGTTACTAATTGAGTATTTTTCCCTCTTCCAAAATTCAGGAAGTATTTGAGTTTATTTATTTAAGTTGTTCATAGTAGTTTGTGTTGTGATCGAGACAATAATATTTTTCATGGATAGTATTAATCCAATGAATATTAAAGTATTTTCCCTCATTCGATGGAAAAAATTAAATTTTTTATAATGAAATAATTCTACTTTATTTAATTTTATTTGGTATGGTTGTTTTTTCACAAGGGGAAAATTTGACCTTGGATACAAGAAATAATTTGGAGTTTTCTGGACATGAAATAAATTTCATTCATTCCATACATTTTAAGATGAATATTTAAATGGATATGGGGATCATGATAGTAAAATAAATTTTGGATAAGTAAAAAAATATCTATGAAGGCAATGTAAAGGTAATAAAGGATAAATTGAAATTTAGAAAATTTAAGTGTGAAGATATTCATATGAATGAAGGGGAATATGGTTATGAATTATTTACAAGGTTCAATGAAGTTGTGAGAACCATTAGTGGATTTGGTGATATTCTTAAAGATTTAACTATGTAAAAGAAGAAACTTCATATTGTACCATCTATATCTAATGCCAATGTTTTAGCACTAGAGGATTTTAATCTTGAAACACTTACATTAGATGAATTTCATATAATCTTGGTTGTATAAAATATGATAAAATAATTCCCTCTGAAGAATAATAATTAAACTAAAAAGGAAGTATAATTTAATATAACAAGAAAAGTAATTACCTCAATGAAACATGAGGAAGAAGGTGAAGGTGAAATTGGATGATTATATTCAGATGAATAAATTTATGAAATGTTTAATAATCTCATTTCACTTATCTTAGACGGTTTCCAAATATGAAAAGGTAAATTTGGCTGTATGATAACTTTGACGTGTTTTAGATATGAAGGTATTGGAAATTTCTCTTCAAATTATTCAAATCTACATGAATATAAAAGTAAAGATGAAGTAGAGTCCTCCTACGAGGCTTTGATGAAGAATTATAATAATTCTAAAAGAGGGAAGTTTTTACCATGGATTTCATGAAATAATTATTCTTTTACAAAAATAATGGTTTTTTTCAATAAGGATGGAACATTAAGTTATATTTGTAAGATTTGTTCTTCCTAAAGTGGTATATGAGATAATGTATTCATTGAAATAATCAATGTTAACGATTCATGTAGGGAGATAACTCAAATAAAGAATAATATATATCACCATGTAGTGATGAAGATCTACATGAATCTCAAATGGAGTTTTGAACTTTTATAAAATGTTTTATGATAATGTTTATAGTAACTTGTTTTAAAAATTTATAATATATATTTTTTTGAATTGGAAGAAGATATTTGAATAAATATTATTGTGATAGAGTAGATAAAAGTCACTATTATGGATAAAATTTAGAGACCCCAAACATGACGTACATATACATTACATTACATTTGCGGAATACTTAATACATAAAAAAATAGACACCAAAGGATGGTAATAGGATAGTGTCTTTGGAAACATGGAACATAATCTTCTAATCATGGTGAAAGATCTTCAACATCTCCTGTAAAGATCTTCCTGTTTTGTTTTCTTACCTAAAACCTTTCTTTATATCCTGGGGAAAAGAAAAAAATAAAAAGGGTGAGCTCAAATGCTCATTAAGGGTAAACATAGAGAACAAAAACCAATCCATAAACATTTGAATGCAAAAACTTTGAACATAAAATATAAACATCAAAATCTTTAGAAAAGACATAAATCCTGGAAGTACATAAGGAATATATCATAATGGAACATCAATCATGATAAAATTGCATGGTAACAAACATATAATTGTGGCAAACCATTAAGAACATGATACGATTTCCATAGTAGCCAAGGCATTGCTGCCAAGACCATCTTAGTGGACAAAGTCCCTTTCTGAATCGAGTTCTCTCCTCATTCTAGTCCTGTATCACTGAACCAGATTAACTTACCATTCCAACAATGTCTATCTCATGAGATATAAATCTTTACCCAATGAATTGGAGGGAGATATAGGTCCCACCCATCTCATAATGAAATCATTCTTACCTGTGCCACAACATAATCATAAATCATTCATCATAACCCAAATAATAAAATGGGTTTCATAAACATCATTCCATCATAACATAATCCATATAAAAAAATGGATATCATTTCATCATAAGAAAAGTGAAACCATGTAAATAATAGATAAATTATACTTGAAACATACACATATGAAATAATGTCATCTTAGATGTAAAATGTTTTTGATAAAACACTTGAAATGAATTCTTGACGAAAACATCCTTTCTTCTTCAAAATCATTTTCTTTCAAAAAATGACATGTAATTCTAAAAGAAAAGGATTATGCTGAAAATAATCATGAAATAATGTATAGGAAGCTTTATGTAAATAAGGCATTATGAAATTGTAAAAATCTGTTCATGCAGTATAAGTTAAAAAAACATTATCCTTGTACTTTTGTCGGAAAAGTCAAAAAGTTCATCGTCTGGTAAAAAATATAAAGATTCCTTCTATAACACAAAGTAAAAGTCAAAGAGGGGTAAAAATTATATTAACCATACATGAAATAATATTAAACACTTTATGAAAAACATTTTATGGGCATGGATGAAAAATATAACCCCAGTAAATACTTAGGTATAAACAATCTCAGATAAGAACGAGATTGGAATAATTATCTCTTACCTTATGTCTGATATGATTCGTATGTATCCGAACCTCATGTGTAATGATTTATATAATGTCATTGAATTATTAAAGAATCATATTCATTTTTATGATATCATATATGGTTCACTTATGACTTTATATTACCCGTTCTTTTGTAAATTCCACGTTAAAATAGTGTTTTGGGTAAAATCGTTTCATTTATCGTACGTGTTTTGACTTGTTGTTCTTAATTATATCCTTATTTACTTAATTCCAGAATGTAAAAAATTATTTATATAGAATATATTTTAATAATATAAATATATATGATATATCGATAAACGGAATGAAATACACCGTTCATGGAGACGGTAGTTCGTACGTACGCATGAACACTGTTTTCCTTTCCTTATTGACTTGAATGGAAGTAAGTAGATGACATGTATATATATATATATACATAAATCTAGTAGCATTATTATGTTATATATACCATTATTATTCATTATATACACTTTATAATCAATCTTGAATGGTTAACATGGAAAATGAATCTCATCTCGTCGTGGAGACGGTAATCCGTACGTACGCACGAGCGATGATATCATTCCCATAATTATTAAAGGGAATTAGAGTGGATGATATAGTATCTCAGAATTAGTATGATGTTATAATAACCATTTATAGTTATTTTTTACACCATTATACCCATCCAAGTAAGGTGGTGGTGGAAAAATAGATTACACCACGGCGTGGAGACGGTATTCCGTACATACGCACACGTGGTGATTTCGTTTTTTGTAGGATGGATAGAAGGTGAAATGGGGTTGTTTCATATTTATAATTACATATAAGTGTATTAGTGATACTGATGTTATTAATTTATAATGAAACAAATAAATAATAAGAATATGAAGAAGAAAAACACTTGAAAGAATCGGTAGAAGAGATTACCTCTTCTTCGACGTACCTCTTTTAAGATTCCTCTTAAGGCACTAGAGTTGGCATATTGAGAATACCAGAACCTATAGAATGTTTATAGGGAAGTGTATAAGAGAAATGGGAAGGGGTTGGCCGATCTTGAAGGTTAATGTGTTTTGAAGAGGAGAGAGAGTAGGTTCCCTTTTATAAGAGAGGAGAGGGGCACCTTTGGAAACATAAGAAATATTAATTAATAATAAATTCAAACCCCACTTAAAAACCTCTAAAAATGACATAAATAAGAATATGAGATGATATAGGTTTGTAATATCATCATCCAATAAAATTTAGACATGTTGGGAATTTATTTTAAAACTTATCAATTTGATTTATCCTTATTTAATTTATTTAATCTTATTTGTGGTAATAATATTCTAAATTATAAATTGTTATAAATAATTAATTATGTGTTGTGAATTATCCATAATTTTTCACTTTATGACATTTTAGACAATATAAATTTAAATTTATAATTTTTAAATATTTATGTGATTTTTAAACAATTTAATAATATGTTATATTTATAAAATAACAATAGTGTTAATTTTGAAACTGTTCATTTATTTGAATTTAAATAAAATTCACACAGAGGATATATTCAAAAGAAATGTTTAATAGATTCCTAACATGTCATATTCATCTAGAAATTTTTTGGAGAACATTAATTAGTTCATATAATGTTTATTTTAATATTTATAAACCCATTTATTTGATATTTCCCTCAATAAAACAATTACTACATTATTTTTGTATAATCACTTAATATACTTATTATTTGAATAAAAATTAAAAATAAAATCCTATGATGAATATACATATAATAAAATTCATAATAATATTTTTACTAGAATTTATCATCTTAAAATCACAATATTTAAATTGTTAAATTTATTAAATTATGAAGGTGACATTTTTGACATCATTTAAAATAAAATAATGTAAATGTCCTAATTGGTTTTATAATGCTCAAAATGGTCCAAATATAGACCCTTAGATGATTAGGGTATATATATACTTTCACAATAAAGTTAGGTCAAGTTTATGGTCCTTTTGATTGGTATTATTATTTTAATAAAAACTATATTATTGATTTTTCACTAAATAAATAATTTCTACATCATTAATGTATAAGATTTTAAGTTAATAAAATATTTATTAAAAATGAAAAATAAATTACCATGATAAATAAAAACATTTTATCTTTAAAATGAGTATTTATAATTGAATTTATATTCTTTATAACTATATATTTAAAATAATCTAATTATTAAAGTTTGAGTGAGACATTTCATTTTCCTTTAAATAAACTAAATAAAAGGTCTTAATCAAATACAAGTGGGATCCATTAGATTCCATTTAGATCCAAGTATGATTTAGGGTAAAATAAAATCATCCAATTATATTAGGACAAGTGTTAGGGTACTTTTATAATATTATATTTACCCTTAATTACCTCGATTTACCTTTAACTATGGTAAATAAAATTTACCGTAGTTACTATTCATTATGAATAAAAATAAAAAGTAGCATATTAACATAATTTTTACCTATTGATTAAAAATATGGAATCCATTTTATCAAATTAAAATCACAGAAGTTTCAGAAATTAATTTAATATTAATCTCGTTGTTAAGAAAATGAGTTTTAAAAGTTAAAACATTGCAAAAGATTGAAATAATTTTACCTATGAATTCAATGTAAAATTAATGATAATGACATAAATTATGTTAAATGGTAAAAATATATTCTATCTATACTTTAAAACCATTAAATATTATAATTTAACCATATAAATTATTATGATGAAAAAATTTGTTTTTAATTAAAAGATAGCATGTTTTTACTATTCATTAAAATATGAAAGTTATCAGAATAATATGAAAAATTTATCCAAAGTAAATTTTTATATCCTGATTCTAAAGAAGAATTTTATTTTTTCAAATTTAACTTATAAAATTTCAAAAACTATATTTAAATTGGGTGCGCCATCAAAAGGTGGAAAAAGTTCATTTTTTGAAAAATGTTTATTTTACTCAAAAAAATTATTTTGTTCACACACGATGTTTAAGAAAATGTGAAAAATGAATAATAATGTTATAAAATTAAAATTTTAGTTAATTCTATTCATAACGGGTAGTTCATAACAATATTATAACAATATATCGTTGTTTAGTGAAACCCGGTATTGCGTACAACACACACTATCAAGGAAGGTCGTGATTGCGTGTAATGGAAGCCAATTAAAGGATGTGTGTAGTGAAATCTCCTTTTGTTGTTGCGTATAACATAATCAAAAGTTATTTTATTTATACATTAAAAAAAATCTATACTTAAAATGAAATTTTTGCATCCCTGCTGGACAGGATTGAGAAGAAAATTCAAGGCTGGACTCCCAAAAAAATTTCCAAAGCAGGAAAAGAGATCCTCATTAAAGCCATCATACAGTCTATCCCCATCTATTTTATGTCCCTGTTTAAGCTTTCGGTGGCCGTTGTCAATCAGATCCATTCACGCATAAGAAAATTCTGGTGGGAGAAGAAAGATGGAAGAAATAGAACCCACTGGATGGCCTGGGAGAATCTATGCAAACCCAAGTCTGAGGGAGGCATGGGATTCCAGAATCTATTTCATTTCAATGACGCTCTACCGGCTAAGCAAGGTTGGCACCTGGTTAACCATCCATCATCACTCTGCGCGCGTGTTCTTTCAGCCAAATATTTTTCCCACAAGGACTTCCATGTCTCCTCTCTTGGCCCCCATCCAAGCTTTCTCTGGAGAATCATTTGGGGGGCCCGAGGTCTCCTAGAAAAAGGGCTGGGCTGGAGGATCGGGAATGGAAAATATGTTAATATTTTGACCAATCCCTGGTTTATTGATAAGGAAGGAACGCAGGCCTCATCCCTTGCCCAACCAGGTTTTGAAGATGCCACTGTCAGATGCCTCTTTTCCGACCAGGGTCCAGGATGGCGCATTGAGAAGATCCACACATAGTTCAATGAAAGAGATAAAAGAATCATCTTGAGTACCCCCTGGGTCCCTGATGCTGGCCCCGACCATCTCTTTTGGACATATGACCTTTCAGGAGCCTACACGGTGAAATCCGAATATCAGCTCGCCATTGGCCATCAATCAGTCGACTAGGATGGGGAACCCCGGAAGTCAATTTGGAAACTCAACGTTCCTCCAAAAATATGCCACTTTTGGTGGCAGGTGTGCACGGGTACCCTTCTTACCATGAGACTACTTGTATTCCAACATATGTCAAGTGAGGATTCTTGCCCTTTCTTCCCGAATGACCCAGAATCTCCCTTGTATGCCATCATCCAGTGCCCAGGGGCTAAGGAAATATGGAATTTATGGGGCGCTGCTACTGACACTTCATTGTCCATGGCCCCTGACCTCCCATCCATCCTGTTGAGATGGTGATCCTCCTTCCCGCTGGCTAAATAAGGTTCACGTTTCACCTTGGCATGGATCATTTGGGTCTGTCGCAATGAGTAAATTTTTAACCACGTTTATAGACCCCCCGTTTTTTGGACCAAACAGGCCTCTTTGTGGGTTGAGAGCTGGTAGCACCACAATGGCCACAAAAAGCCTGTGGGTCCCCCATCCTTTCCCTCCCATTGGTGTCCTCGAAGAGAATGGATTCTTAAGATTAATGTGGATGCATCTCTCCCCAAGGATGGGTATGTCGGCCTTGGCATCCTGGCCCGGAATCATCAGGGGAAAATTGTTGCAGCCAAACATGAAGCACACTACGATTTATGGGAACCTGTGGTGGCTGAGGCTACTGCCATACTTGCAGGTCTGATGCTCGCCATGGACCGCGGTTGGGATAAAATCAACCCCGAATTAGACTGTCTCACCATTATCAATGCTATCAACTCCAACGGCGGCGACCTCCAGTCTTTTGGATTCCTCGTCAGGCGAATCCTGTCTTTCCGTCAAGGCTTCTCAATCTGCACTTTCTCCTTTACTAAATGAGAAGGAAACAATGCTGCTCATTATCTAGCGGCATCAGGACCCTATGATTTTGACCAGCTCTGGCTGGACATTTTCCCTTCATGGCTTTGCATTTGTACGTCTGCTGATTTTCGACATTAATGAACCTTTTCCTTCAAAAAAAATATTCTAAATTTTTAATTGTTATAAATAATTACTTATGTGTTGTGAATTATCCATAATTAGGTACTTTATGAAATTTTAGACCATATAAATTTAAATTTATAATTTTTAAATATTTATGTGATTTTTAAACAATTTAATAATATGTTATATTTATAAAATAACAATAGTGTTAATTTTGAAACTATTCATTTATTTTAATTTAAATAAGATCCACACAGAAGATATATTCAAAACAAAATGTTTAATAGATTTTTAACATGTCATATTAATCTAGAAAATTTTTGGAGAACATTAATTAGTTCATATAATGTTTATTTTAAAAAAATTAAAACCATTTATTTGATATTTCCCTTAATAAAACAAATACTGCATCATTTTTGTATAATCATTTAATATACATATTATTTGCATAAAAATTAAAAAAAAATCCTATGATGAATATAAATATAATAACTTTTATAAAAATATTTTTACTCGAATTTATCATCTTAAAATCACAACATTTAAATTGTTATATTTATTAAATTATGAAGGTGACATCTTTGACATCATTTAAAATAAAATAATGTAAATGTCCTAATCAGTTTTATAAGGATCAAAATGGTCCAAATATCGACCCTTGGATGATTATGGTATATATATACTCGACCAATAAAGTTTGGTCAAGTTTATGGTCCTTTTTATATGTATTATTATTTTAATAAAAACTATATTATTGATTTTTCACTAAATAAATAATTTCTACATCATTAATGTATAAGATTTTAAGGTAATAAAATATTTATTAAAAATTAAAAATAAATTACCATGATAAATAAAAACATTTGAGCTTTCAAATGAGTATTTATAATCAAATTTATATTCTTTATAACTATATATTAAAAATAATCAAATTATTAATGTTTGAGTGAGACATTTCACTTTCCTTTGAATAAACTAAAATGTCTTAATAAAATACAAGTGGGATCCATTAGATTCCATTTTGACCCAAGTATGATTTAGGGTAAAATATAATCGTTTAATTATATTAGGACAAGTGTTAGTATAATTTTATATTCTTATATTTACCCTTAATTACCTCGATTTATCTTTAACTATGGTAAATAAAATTTACCATAGTTACTATTCATAATAACTAAAAATAGAAATTATCCTATTAAAATAATTTGGACCTATTGATTACAAATATGGAATCCATTTTTCCAAATTCAAATCACATAAGTTGCAGAAATTAATTTAATATTAATCCCCTTATTAAGAGAACGAGTTTTAAAAGTTAAAACATTGCAAAAGATTGAAATGATTTTACCTTTGAATTCAATGTAAAATCAATGCTAATGACATAAATTATATTAAATGTTAAAAATATAGTCTATTTTTACTTTAAAATCATTCAATATTATAATTTAACCATATAAATTATTACGATGAAAAAAGTTGTTTTTAATTAAAATATAGCGTGTTTTTACTATTTATTAAAATATGAAAGTTATCAGAATAATATGAAAATTTTATCCATAGTAAATTTTAATATCCTGATTCCAAAGAATAATTTTATTTTGTCAAATTTATCTTATTAACATGTCAAAAACTAGATTTAAAGTGGGTGCGCCATCAAAAGGCGGCAAAACTGCATTTTTTTAAAAATATTTATTTTAATCAAAAAATCTATTTTCTTTACACACGGTGTTCTAGAAAATGTGTAAGATGAATAATAATGTTATAACATTCAAAATTTAGTAAATAAAATTCATAATGTCTAGTTTATAATAATATTATAACAATATATCGTTGTTTAGTGAAACCCGGTATTGCGTACAACACACGCTATCAAAGAAGGTCGCGATTGTGTGTAATGCAAGCCATGTCAAGGTTGTGTGTAGTGAAAGCTCCTTTTATTGTTGTGTATAACATAATAAAAACTTATTTTTTTATACATTAAACAAAATCTATACTTAATGTTGTGTAGAATAATTTCAACAAAACGAACTTGAAATTGTGTGTAACACGAGCCAAGAATATTGTTGCATATACTGTAAGCTAATACGGTGTTGCGTAAAGAATAAGATAATTTTGGTGTAGCATATAACACAAGAAATAAATGAAATTAAAAAGAATAATTCTCATAAAATCTCAGGTTGTTACATTCTACCCCCTTAAAATTAATTTCACCCTTGAAATTCATCGGGGTTATAAATGGTTTACTACATGAAAGTTTCTTTCATAGAAACCCACATTGTAAAAAGGAATACTAAAACCTAATTTTAAAAAGTGAAGTATGAAACATAACGGTTACCCAAATTATCTCCTCTCTGGGTTTCCAAATAGGAGAACATAGGTGAAAATATGGATATGGAAGAGAAATCTAACCATCAAGTTCTGATGGAGAGTGGTAGAGAACATGGCTATGAAAAAGCCAACAATCACAAAGCCATAAATTTGTGATGATCTAAGATACCATCTGATTCATTAGATATAATAGCACAACGACAACATTTTTGGTTTTCAATATCATTTCCCTAAAGTTGAAAATTTTGAATTAAATGAAATACTTACTTGTTTTTGGCACAATCTCGCTATGGTTTGTGCCTTGAAAAATTTACACATCATCTCTGAAAGAAATGAAGATGAATTTGTCTTCTGTGAAGTGTTAACAGATCATGAGATAGAATGATAGGTCGTTCCATCTGTCTCAAATACAAGGTTAACAAAAGTTATATACATAAGTGAATCTATGGTGAGATTAGTCATATATGGTTCATAAAATGGACTTATACTTCATCTATCATACCAATTAATAAAATAAAACTAGTTTCTAATAACCAAAGACTTCCTGTAGGACAGTGGTAGGCGATGAAGGCTAGTCGTACTTCGGTTGTGGGTTCAATTCCCACAACCATGTCTGACGCGACGGGTTTTCTCCCGTCCTGTCGTTTGTCTTTTTTCCCCCTAAAACTTTAATATTATAAGATTACAGAAATAATATCGAAAAAAGTTCTAGCCTCAAACAATACTATCTGATGTCCGACATAATCCATTCCAGTCTTTAGACTTATCCAAAATACATCTGTCCAATCTTATAGTATAAAGAAAATGACTACTAGAAATGTAATTAACCAAGCTTGTGAATTCCATCATTTATCCCCCATATATCATAAGATATATCTTGTTGATCGCATTCCAAACAAGTGAATACCTTAATCTTGTATTTTTCAAAAATAATTAACATAGAGCCATAGTGAATGATTTCAAAAGGTAACTCTTTCCACATACCAAAATCCCAAAATTTCAATATACTCAACCCATGATATCAGTTTGTCCTTATATCAGTCATGAGATCATTGATATTATTTTCTCCTAATCCCTTCATTATGCGCATATCATCTGCTTTCCAAAATATTTTAATTACTTTTCATAGTTACCGGTACCATATAATTATTGAAAACCATAATAACCCAATACATAGATATTCCAATATTCCACAGTACTATAAATTAGATTCCAGAACATTATTATGGAATCTCATTTCATAAACACAAAATCATTCAACTACATCATTGTCATACTCAACATCGCCAATAGTGATCGCATGTGACTTCCCTTTGTCCTTTACCATAAGAGGTTTCTCACATCGATCATCATTAACCCTTGGATTAGGGAATTGATTAGCATAATGCCCCATTTCCTTGAACATGAAGCATTGAAGTGTTGGTGGAGAATTCTCTGTAGTCTTTTCTCTATTCATGTAATTTGAAAACTTTTTCCCATTACTTCAGCACTCAGCTACTTGATGGCCTTATTTTCCACACTTGAAACATTTTCTAGTACCTTTTAGACAATCTCCACTATTCTTTTTTACACACTTTGAGCATAAAGAAACATTCACCTTCTTTTCACCATTGTTCTGAGGTTTTTCCTCGAACTCCATCTTTCTTTTCTTGTCAAAACCATGAGATGGATAAGTTACACCAACTTATAGTTATACCTTGATAGCACAACGCACAATTTATTCGTAGCTACTGAAGTCTCTTATAGCTAATTCCCTTCGAAGACTTAGTTTTAAGCCACTGAATAATCGATAAACTTTACTTTCAGGTTGGATGATAAAGCCAGATGCATGCCTTGCAAGTCTTGTAAAATTCACTTCCTATATACCAACAAATTCATCATCCTTCTGCTTAATCTCAAGGAACTACTTTTCCATCTTTGTTCAAAGAATATGAGGGAAGTACTTACTGAAAAATAAGTTCTTGAACTCGTCCCATTCCATGGATTCAATTTCATCTTGGGTCCTTGTATTCTTAATTAGAGTCCACCACTGGTCTGCTTCACCTTATAAATAGTAAACAACTAAAATGTCTTTTTCATGTTCTAAACATCAAAGTTTGGAAAATATCTTTTCAATGGTACTGATCCATTGTTCAACAATAAGTGGATAAGAAGACCCATTGAAAGACGGTGGGTGTTGCCTCATGAAGGACTCAATAGAATATTGTTCCCTCCTCTGATCCTTTGGAAATCCAGAATGATTCACAGATTGTGTAAGTATAACAATATGATTTTTCACTCTATCTCCCATCACATTTGGTTTCTCAGGGGGACAATCATTGCATTTTCCATTACATTGATCAACACGGTTCCTCTAGGTTATAGCCATCCTCTAAAACACAAAAATAATAGTGTGAGAGGCAAGAATCTTGCTAGGAAAAAAACATAATAAAGGGGGAGTGCCTTCAATATATAACATCTTAGGTTTAATTCTAATATAGTTACAATAATTCTAGTTCTATAACCTATACTTATACTTAACCTTAGGGACATCCCTTGACATAATTTCGAAATATCTCTAGGGATCTCACTAAAGTTCTCGCATCCTAGTTTCCAAATGTTGACTAAACCTTTCCTCTGATACCAACTGTAGAGACCCCAAACTTGACGTACATAGAAATTACATTACTTTTTCAGAATACTTAATACATAACAAAAACAGACACCAAATAACTGTAATAGTTTAGTGTCTTTGGAAACATGGAACATAATCTTCTAATCATGGTGAAAGATAATCAACATCTCCCATAAAGATCTTATCCTTTTGTTTTCATACCTAAGACCATTCTTTATATTCTGGGGAAAAGCAAAAAAGGGTGAGCTCCAATGCTCAGTAAGGGTAAACATAGAGAACACAAAAAAGTCCATAAAAATTTTAATGCAAAAACATTGAACATAAAATCTAAACATCAAATTCTTGAGCAATGACATAAATCATGGAAGTACGTAAGGCATATATCATAATGGAACATCAATCATGATAAAATATCATCGGAAGAAAACATGTAATTATGGAAAACCATTAAGCACATGATATGATTTCTATAGTATCCAAGGTATTGCTGCCAAGACCATCTTAGTGGACAAAGTCCCTTTCTGAATCGAGTTCATTCCTCATTCCAGTCCTGTATCACTGAACCAGATTAACTTACCGTTCTTGAAATGTATATCTCATGAGATATAAATCTTTACCTAATGAATTGGAGGGAGATATAGTTCCCAACCATCTCATAATGAAATCATTCTTACTAGTTCCAAAATATAAACATAAATCATTCATCATAACCCAAAGAATAAAATGGGTTTCATAAACATCATCCTATCATAACATAATCCATATAAAAAATGGATATCATTTCATCATAAGAAAAGTTAAACCATGTAAATCATAGAGACATTATACATGAAACATACACATATGAAATAATGTCATCTTAGATGGAAAATGGTTTTGATAAAACACTTGAAATGAATTCTTGAAGAAAATATCCTTTCTTCTTTAAAATCATTTTCTTTCACAAAATGCCATGTAATTTTAAAAGAAAAGTATTATGTTGAAAATAATCATGAAATCATGTAGAGGATGCTTTATGTAAATAAGGAGTTATGAAACTATAAAAATCCGTTCATGCCATATAAGTTAAAAAAATATTCTCCTTGTACTTTTGTCGAAAAAGTTAAAAAAGTTCCTCGTCTGGTAAACAAAAGAAAGATTCCTTCCATAACACAAAGTAAAAGTCAGAGAGAGGTAAACATGAAATTAAAAATACATGAAATAATATTAAACACTTTATGAAAAACATTTTATGGTCATGGATGAAAAATATAACCCCAATAAATACTTACGTATAAACAATCTCGGATAAGAATGAGATTGGAATAATTATCCCTTACCTTATGTCTGATATACTTCGTATGTATCTGAACCTACTGTATAATGATTTAAATAATGTCATTGACTTATTAAATAATCATATTAATTTCTATGATATCATATATGGTTCACTTATGACCTTATATTACCCGTTCTTTTGTAAATTCCATGTTAAAGCAGTGTTTTGGGTAAAATCGTTTCATTTATCATACGTGTTTTGACATGTTGTTTTTACTTATATTCTGATTTACTTAATTACAGAATGTAAAACACGATTTATATAGAATATATATTCAGAATATAAATATATATGATATATCGATAAACAGAATGAAATACACCGTTCATGGAGACGGTAGGCCATACGTACGCATGAACACTGTTTTCCTTTCCTTATTGACTTCAATGGAAGAAAGTAGATGAAATGTATATATATAAATAAATAAAGCATCATTATTATGTTATATATACCATTATTATTCATTATATACACTTTATAATCAATCTTGAATGGTTATCATGGAAAATGAATCTCATAGCGTCGTGGAGACGGTAATCCGTACGTACGCACGAGTGATGATATTGTTCCCATAATTATTGAAGGGAATTGGAGTGGATGATATAATATATCAGAATCCGTATGATGTTATAATAACAATATATATTTATTTTTTACACCATTATAACAATCTAAATAAGCTGGTGGTGGAAAAATAGATTACACCACAGCGTGGTGATGGTATTCCGTACGTACGCATGCGCGGTGATTTCATTTTCCGTAGGATGGATAGAAGGTGAAATGGAGTTGTTTCATATTTATAATAACATATCAGTATATTAGTGATAATTATGTTATTACTTTATAGTGAAAAAACTAAATAAGAAGAATATGAAGAAGAAGAAAACTTGAAAGAATCGGTAGAAGAGATTACCTCTTCTTCGACGCACCTCTTTTATGCTTCCTCTTAAGGCACTAGAGTTGGCCTTTTGAGAAGACCAGAACCAAGAGAATTTTTATAGGGAAGTGGATAAGGGAAATGGGAAGGGTTTGGCTGATCTTGAAGGCTCAATGTGTTGTGAAGAGGAGAGGGAGGAGGTTCCTTGTTATAAAGGAGGAGAGGGGAACCTTTGGAAAAATAAGAAATATTAGTTTATAATAAATTCAAACCCCACTTAAAAACCTATAAAAATGACATAAATCAGAATATGAGATTATATAGGGTTTTAATCTAATCATCCAATAAAATTTAGACATGTTGGGAATTTATTTTAAAACTTATAAATTTGATTTATCCTTATTTAATTTATTTAATCTTATTTGTGGTAATAATATTCTAAATTTTAAATTGTTATAAATAATTAATTATGTGTTGTCAATTATACATAATTGAGTACTCTATGACATTTTAGACCATATAAATTTCAATTTATAATTTTTAAATATTTATATGATTTTTAAACAATTTAATATTATGTTATATTTATAAAATAACAATAGTGTTAATTTTGAAACTATTAATTTATTTGAATTTAAATAAAATCCACACATAGGATATATTCAAAAAAAATATTTAACAGATTCCTAACATGTCATATTAATCTATAAAATTTTTGGAGAACATTAATTAGTTCATATAATCTTTATTTTAATATTTATAAACCCTTTTATTTGATATTTCCCTTAATAAAACAATTACTACATAATTTTTGTATAATCATTTAATATACTTATTATTTTCATAAAAATTAAAACTAAAATCCTATGATTGAGATAAATATAATAACTTTAATAATAATATTTTTACTATAATTTATCATCTTAAAATAAAAACATTTAAATTGTTGTATTTATTAAATTATGAAGGTGACGTATTTGACATCATTTAAAATAAAATAATATAAATGTTATAATCGGTTTTATAAGGCTCCAAATGGTCCAAATATGGACCCTTGGATTATTAGGGTATATATATACTCGAAAAATAAATTTTGGTCAAGTTTATGGTCCTTTTGATAGGTATTATTATTTTAATAAAAACTATATTATTGATTTTTCACTAGATAAATAATTTCTACATCATTAATGTATAAGATTTTAAGGTAATAAAATATTTATTAAAATATTAAAAATTAAAAATAAATTACCATGATAAATAAAAAAATTTTATCTTTCAAATGAGTATTTATAATCTAATTTATATTCTTTATAACTATATATTAAAAATAATCTAATTATTAAAGTTTGAGTGAGACATTTCACATTCCTTTAAATAAACTAAATAAAATGTCTTAATCAAATTCAAGTGGGATCCATTAGATTCCATTTAGACCCAAGTATGATTTAGGGAAAAATATAATCATAAAATTATATTAGGACAAGTGTTAGGGTAATTTTATAATATTATATTTACCCTTAATTACCTCGATTTACCTTTAACTATGGTAAATAAAATTTACCGTAGTTACTATTCATAATGTCTAAAAATAAAAATTAGCTTATTAACATAATTTTGACCTATTGATTCAAAATTTGGAATCCATTTTTTCAAATTCAAATCACAGAAGTTGCAGAAATTAATTTAATATTAATCTCGTTGTTAAGAAAACGAGTTTTAAAAGTTAAAACATTGCAAAAGATTGAAATGATTTTACCTATGAATTCAATGTAAAATTAATGATAATGACATAAATTATATTAAATGGTAAAAATATATTCTATATATACTTTAAAACCATTCAATATTATAATTTAACCATATAAATTATTACGTTTAAAAAAGTTTTTTTAAATTAAAAGATATTGTGTTTTTACTTTTCATTAAAATATGAAAGTTATCAGAATAATGTAAAAAATTTAACCAAAGTAAATTTTTATATCCTGATTCTAATGAATAATTTTTTTTTGTCAAATTGAACTTATAAACATTTCAAAAACTCAATTTAATGTGGGTGTTCCATCAAAAGGTAGCAAAACTGCATTTTTTGAAAAATATTTATTTTACTCGAAAAATTTATTTTGTTTACACACGATCTTCTAGAAAATGTGTCAAATGAAGAGTAATGTTATAAAATTCAAAATTTAGTTAATACTATTCATAACAGGTTGTTCATAATAATATTATAACAATATATCATTGTTTAGTGAAACCTGGTATTGCGTACAACACACACTATCAAGGACGGTCGCGATTGCATGTAATGGAAGCCAATTCAAGGCTGTGTGTAGTGAAAGCTCCTTTTGTTGTTGCATATAACATAATCAAAACGTAATTTATTTATACATTAAAAAAAATCTGTACTTAATGTTTCATATAATAATTTCAATAAAAGGAACTTGAAATTGTGTGTAACACGAGCCAAGAATAGTGTTGTGTATACTGCAAGCTAATACAGTGTTGCATATAGAACAAGCTAATTTTGGTGTAGCGTATAACACAAGAAATTAATGAAATTAAAATGAATAATTTTCATAAAATCTCGGGTTGTTACATAGAAAAACATTAATTTTTAAATTTTTTATTTTATTAAACCGATTTCTCTCACTTAGTCTTAAAATTATTGAATATTGATTTATTTACATGTTTTTTGGGTTTAAAAAGTGAATTATGATAAATGGTTTCCAATAAAATACAAATTGAGAGTTTTTCCCATGAATGAAGAATATATTGTGATCTGATGTGGCTGTGAACTTGGGGATATTGTTGATACCTAGGGGTTTTTACTGTTTGATAAACTGAAAAAGAAGAATTGGATAAGGGATTAAGTAAATAATATTTTTTGTTAGTTTTTTTGTTGTCAATCCATAAATAATATTCAAAATCATATAAGATAATGTTTATTAAATAATTTTATGTTTTTTGAAAGACTTCTGGTATTCAAAAGAAGTATATTGATATTTGTAATTTTCCTAATATTTTTATAAATTTTTTGGTTCTCAGTGTTTTTGGCATATAAATTGGTAAATTATCACATAGATAAGTATTTTTTTTAAATAGGTAAGTGTAGTAGAGAGTAGACTGTGTATGGAAAATTGGTAATTTCAGTAACTTATAAGGGTTATATGTAATGATCAATCTATGATGAGAAAATTATCTAGGGAATTAGTAATGTACATAATATGTAAGGTTTGTATACTGGGGTCACTTTAAGTGAAATAAAAAGTCTAAAAACCTGATAAATCATTGAATATATTGGTTGATAAGTTAGGGTCTCCTAATGTTTCCATATGATATGTAAGCATGGCCAGATGTTTCCCTATGATTAGTTAGGGTTAACAAAAATTTATCTATGATATTAAGGGTCAAATGAAGTTTACCTATGATACAGAAGAGTTTATATAAGTTTATCTATCATATGTAAGGGTCATGTTACAGTATATTGTGATGTGTAAGGGTTTCATGATAGTTAAGGGCTCCAGACATTACCATAAATTAAGTGTGATGAATGGTCAAAGTAGCTACCTTAAAAGAACCTCATAGTTATATAGAAAACTCGGAGGGCATCAAAAGACATATGAAGATTCTGTTAAATAAATCATCGGTGAATATAAAATCTTGGTATGATTTTAGGGATCATATTTGAATGAAAACAAGTTTTTAATTAGTTAAATTCGATACTTTTTTGGATTTTTTATTTTAATTTCAAAATTGAAGAAGAAAAAATTGATGTTGTTATATAAGAAAATGAACATGGATATTCTAAGACTTATAAAATATTAGAAGAGTGTAATATAGATATTATATTTAGATAGATTTTAGGGATACAATGGGAAGAATAAGAAGTAGAGTTTGTCTGGTTGTGAAATAAGTAGTAGTAGCAGAAGATGAAGAAGAAGATGAAGAATAAGAACAGTACACACTTGGTTTACATGTGTGATCATCACACTTGGGTGTGTATTATATATATATATAATAAATAAAAAATATTTTACACTAAATAAGTGTTGATGTATGGAAAAAATATACAATTTCAAGAGAGAATTAAATAAAATGAGAAATGATAATACCTACATTATAAAATTATATGAAAATACTGTAACTTTTCCGGAGAGTTTTAGGGAGAAAACATTATATACATGAATGTATTATGAATCTATGATATACCATAATCATTGAATCAAAAATTATGACAAGTAGTGGACTCTATGGTCTAGGGTTTCTACTACATCAAGCCATGGATTAACTTATCAATTTTTGTAGTGAACCATGTAGATCAGGTGTTATATGTTTTTTTTAGTTTCCTCAATGAGTATGAGTTTTTTATTGATACCAATCATCCTAACTAGTTAAAAAGGTTAATTTCATAGGAAATCATAAATGTTTCAATATAGCATCATTCAGAAATTCACTAACCCACACTTAGTGACTTAACACATTGCATAAGGCCATCACAAGTGGTATCAGATCTATCCAGGTGTCCTTTAAATATCAATAAGTTAAATGGTATCAACTATAATGGTTTTATAACTTATTTAGTATTTTTGGTTTTTTCTCTTTTTCAATATTGTGAATTTTCAAAGTTTCATTTTTGAAGATGTTCAATTTAGTTTGTTTCATTATATGAATGCATACATTTATCATGGATAGTATTAAGTCATGAAAAAAAAAATTATTTCCCACATTCATTGTAAAAATATATAATGTTTGGATTGAAATAATGTTAAAATATTTATTTTTTGGGTATATAGTTTATAAACATTATGAACAATGGTTTTAAACCTATTGAAAAATGAGAATATTTTAATCAATATTGTATCAAACCTAAAACTAGTTTCCTGTATTCTTTGGTTACTTTAATATATATTTTTTAGATACAGGAGATTATATCCCAAAATATCGATTGATTTAGTAGTCTTGGAAAACATAGTGCATACATGATTCCCATATTAAATTGAAAATATAAAAACATAACATTAAAAAATTCTTTCATCCTTGATATCATTCATAATATTGTTAATTATGTACTAGGGTTATGAAATAAAATAAAGGGTAAACCTAGATTCTTAGTAAGGGTTACATACAGTATAATCTATCATGAATAAATACGTCCATATAATCATAGAAGAGAGGATAATCAAAACACATGTCATACAATCAAAAAAATGAGTCGAATTATAATCAATGGATAATATCAACACATAAAACATATGTATGAGGAAAATTAAATTCTTAATAAATGAAATTCATAATTCTATAAATTTATGAACTTTCCATCATGGCATCTTAACTAAGATATCATGAATCATACTATCAAGGCCTCTCAACCAACACATAATTATTAATAAATGGGTAGTTTTAAACTAAATACCCATTTTATTTGGCCATAGGTTTTATCTCATGATACTTATCAATTAATCAAGTGGTTATCTATAACTAATCCCCACTCGTCATAGGCATATCATATTCATTCCTCATATTTTGAATGATCAATACTATTCATTCTCAAATTTCCTTATAAGTAAAAAATTATTCATATGGAATAAAGAATAAGAAACATCAATATTTAATCATCACAGACCATCCATATAAATAATAACTATGATATAATTAGATCATATTCCAGGAAACATCAATGGGTGTTCTCAAAGATAAAAAACCTTTGAAAGGTCACTAGAACATTTTTTTGAGGAAACCACTATTTTAATTTTGAAATCACTTATATAAAGTAAAAAAATAGAATATTAGGGAAAAAATTAATTTAAAAAAAATCATGGAAACTTTTAATGTAATCTTAAAATAAAAGATTAGTCTTGATGGTGGGAAAACCCATTCATGCGGCCTTTGTTACAACAAAATTCTGTTAATACTTTTGGTAAAGTGTACCTCATTCGAAAAATGACATTAAGATTAATTTTAAACATTTTCATGGAAATTAAAATATGGGAAAAATAAATTTAATAAATATTCAGATATAATTAAAAATATTCTTGAATTTTTTTTAAATAAAATAAAGATAGGGAATAAATAGGTTGGAAAGAAATATTCAAAATAATGTTTTTAAAATAATTTCCCTTACATGTAAAATAATTATTGATTTATTATAAAAAAGAAGAAAAAAATGTAAAATAGACATGTAAAACCAAAAAATAACTAAATGGGAATAAAATATATTGGGTGTAATATGTTAGGATAATATTATATGCCTAAAGGAAACCTGAACATAAACAATCTCGAAAAAAATGAGACTCTACGAGAAATCCCTTACAAAGATCAGATCATTGGAGTGAGAATAAATAATTGAACTGATTATATGAAACAAATTTATATCCATAAATAATAACTTTAAATAAAACCTAAAATATTAATTTTTCATTTCACACATAATCTTGTCATACCATAATCAATGAAGGAGTGGTATAACATAGTGAATAAAAATAGAGTTAAGAAACCCCTTACCTCTATGTTAATTTTTTAATTATAACACAAATTAATGAAATAAAATTAAATAAAATAATAAATACTATTAATAAAAAAATATTCATGATATAAAATATAAAATGGGAATCATATACACAATATAAATGAAATAAGTGGTGAATATGACATATGTCTCTTGAAAATAAAATCAATATGAGAAATCCTCTAACCTTGAGTCTGACATTATTTGTAAGTTCTTTTTGTATTTTGTATAATAAATTTCAATTTATTATATTTATATAATATAAATATATACATAATTAATATATCATTTTTTATCAACTTATAACATTTCAATACACATTTATTATTACTTCTTTATTAACATTGTCATGTCTAAGTGTCAACTATTTCGTTTTTTAGGAAATTTTTTGTTTGGTAGTTTATATCCTTGAATATTTCTCATGGTCACATAATCTCTAGAGTGTTAATAATGATATAAATATAATATGTATTAATTATTTACATATTTATAATCATTCATGAAATGTGGAAATTAAAATAAATTAAATCTTTTAATAGAGATGGTAGTCCAAATATACACATAAGAGTCAATATCATTTTTAAAGAGTGAAATGGTATGAAGAAATATTATTTATTATATATAAAAAATAATAATTATGTCATAAATAACTCATATATTAATTATATCCCAATTTATAATCATCAAAGAAAAATAGTGATGAAAAATTAATTACACTGCTATGTGGAGATGGTAATTTGTACGTACACGTGAGTTATGTTTTTGCTTACCATATGTTGAAAAAGATATTAATTTTTTTCCATTATCAAAATAAAAAATATGTATATCGATGATCTTGGATAGATTATTTTATGATATTTACAACATATTTAATAGAAGTAGAAGAAGAAATAAATTTAAAAGAGTCAAAAAATGATTACCTCTTCTTCAATATGCCTTCTTTAGATACCTTCTTAGGGACACATTGAATGGTTTTTAAGAAGAAAATAACCCAAAATGAATAGATAGGTAAGTTGATAAGATGATTTTTAGGATTTGGTCATGCTAGGTTTCTTAGTGTAGTGAAAATAAGAGAGGCTATGTGTGCCCTTTTTTAGGTGGAGGAAAGAAAACACGTGGAAATAATAAAAAGATTTAAATATAATATATTCATTTTCATGTTCAAGTGAAACCATCTAGCTAGAATTCAGAATATAAGAAGGTACATGGCTGAAATACCATAGAAAATTAAATTTTTTCTGGTTTAAGTGTTATTTTAAACCTTATAATTTTTTAACCACTTTGCTAACCAACTTTAACCTTAACCACAACAATAAATTTGCTAATATTAAAGGATTATAGTTTTATTTATATGATAAAAATTATCTCGTAGATTAAAAATGGATAAAATTTTAGACCATTTATAATCTTATTTTTCTTATTTCATTAATTTATGATTTTGAAAAAAATTAATAATAAATTATTTAAGATTAAACACTATTAAATTTATTTTAAGAACAATTCAAAATATTATACTTTCAAGACATGAAGATAGAAATAAAATTTGAATATAATTAATTTTAAAATAAATAATAAATTATTATTATTTATAAAATTCTTTTGAAATATTAATTCATACCAAATTTGTTACTTTTAATGTTTTTAAAATTATTTACTTTTTTTTTCCACTACTTACATAATAACTATGCCAGCATTGTATAAAAATTTAAGGTAATTATATAATCACTAAAAAATTGGAAATAAATTAACATCGTGAAAATAATTTTATTATTATAAAAATAATCATTAATATTCATCCAAAAATTTTTATTATTCTTATGTGAACACATAAAAGAAATTTAAAAGAAATAGAGTACAATTTTACATTATTCATTAACTAAAATATTATATAATTATCTTTCAATTGAAAAGGAATCAAAGTAACTATAAATTATAAAAATAGATGTGTAAAAAAGAAATACAGTCATAAAATTGGGTAAACTAATGTTATAGGTATATTTTAAAGCCTTTTCACATTATTTTTAACCTTAATTTACATGTTTTATCATTTTATTGAGGAAGTAATATTTTTACCATAGAAATTATTCTTAATGATAAAAAATGAAATTTGTCTCACTACTAACAATAGAAATTATGATTCCAAATTTGAAGTCTATTTTTTAATATTCAATCTATATAAATAGAAAACATTAATTTTATATAAAAAAATAAAACAGAATAAAAAATGGTTTTCCAAATAATTGTTTTTTAAATATAAAAGCATTTTTATACTAAGATAATATATAATTTTGATTAATAAGTTATAAATTTTAATATATTAAAAAAATAATCTAATTTAATTTTAAAATCAATCCAAATTAAAATGATAATTTTAAAATACTAGAAAAAAATAAAGTTTTCTTGAAAGAAATCGATATGTTCAGTATTCACTCAATATCAATTTTTTCATAAATATTTCAAAAATTCACCCTAAAATATTTTTTATATGATGATTTAAAATATGATATAATTTTTATAAATTTAAATTTAAAAAATTTACAGATATTAATTATAATATCTTTACATAATATTCAATAAAAATTATTTTTGAAGAAAACCTATTTTTGAAAAAAACGACTTCACAAAAAATTAAGTGCTTGTATATTAATAATTAATCAATATATTTGTAATGAGTAAGACTATTATATATATATATATATATATTAATAAAGTTAATTACAGTTTATACCTTCCAAATTAAGGTTTCGGTTATAATGATTATAATTAAATAATATTATTTTTATATCAAATAGAAGATAAATTAAATCATGACATTTTATGTTATGAATGTTATCAAGAAAGGTAATAATTTCAACCAATTTTTTGGTGTGTTTTAAGGTTATATAAAGAAGTTATAGTTTGATTAGTTTGTAATAAATTCCATTCTTTTCTCACTTTGATATAAGGTGTTTCTAAATGTTATAGGAAAAAATAAATCAAAATGATTTTAGGATAGGTTATAAAATATATATAAAGTCAATGTTGATATAAAACGTTTTATATTTAAAATTTGGTGATAGATGTGTAATGATATGTGTATTATTAAAGGTGAATATGTAGATGAATTCTTAAAAAGGGTTAATGTGGTGGTGAGAACTGTTAAATAATTTTGTGAGACAATAAAAAATTCAATAGTGGTGAAGAAGATATTTCATATTTTTCCTAAAATATTTGATTCCAAAGTTTCAACTCTGAAGTATCATAATCTTGAAACAATTATTTTTTATGACTTTCACCACATCTTGGTTTCATATAATATGGAAAATCAATGAACTCCATAGTAGAAGAGTTCAGTTGAGAAAGAAGTATCATTCAATGAAATGAATAATGTTAAGACCTAAAATAAATTTGAAGAAGATTATAAATGTGAAGTTGGAAGTTCAAATTCATATTAATATGTTAGTGTGAATTTTGATAATCTCATTTAAATAATCCAAAATATTATTTGAAGTGGAAATGATAAATGTTTTCTAAATTTTACATTTAAATGTTTTGTCTATAGGTATTTTGTATATTGTTATATTAATTTCCCAAAATTCGATAAATATGAAAGTGATGATGGGGTGGAATACTATTTTAAATCATCAAGGAATAATTCCATGTATTTTAAAAAATATAATTTGACCTCATGTATTTGGAGAATGAATTAGTCTTTTACCAAAAGGATTATTTATTTACCCAAGAAGGATGAAACATCAAGGGATGGAAGAAAGAGAGGTTCTTCCTTTTATGGTAGAGGTGAGAATAAATTCACTATAAAAATAGAGTCTAAGGATTCATGTAATGAAATTAACTCAAATAAATAAGAATATGTTTCATTAAGTAATTATAAAGAGTAAAATTGATAATAAATGGTATTTATATTAAATAATAAATTGAAAAAGAGAGTCTTTAGGGTTTTGATGTTGGAAAAAGAAAATAGAATAATAAGAAATGAATCCAATATGGTTGAATGAGATAATGATGAATTAAAAAAAGGAAGTTGATTTTCTCCTGTTTTTTAAGGAAGTAAAATAAATATGCATTGATAATAATAAGATATTTGAATTTCTTATAGATATGAGTATTTCATAGGATAAATAACTTGAATCTCTCAAAATGAACATGTTAGAGAAAGAAAACTATATAGAACATTTATGATATGATTTTTCATAGT
The DNA here is from genome assembly GCA_963277665.1 of Viscum album. Lineage (NCBI taxonomy): Eukaryota > Viridiplantae > Streptophyta > Magnoliopsida > Santalales > Viscaceae > Viscum > Viscum album. Next base: position 1,038,051,267 of record OY728126.1, read on the forward strand.
ACAATTATGTAGTAGAAGGTTTTTCAAAGAAACATAACTGAGTTATATCTGATGTGTGACTTCAAAATTATTATAATAAACAATTATATTAACCAGTGATTCATAAATATTATATAATCTCTGGAGAAAAGGTTGAATCTAAACAGAAGGTGAGATAATTAAAGAGAAGGAAATAAGAGAAGACTTATCAAAATCTATTTTCTTATGAAAATCATAACATTGAACAAAATTCATCTATTCTTTGTGAATATAAATGTCATGAACCTATCCATGGAGGATATCCTGGATATAATAAATATAGGTGTGACAAACCCAAGCCTACCTCATATAGGCTATGGGTTGGAGAAAATAATCGATAAAGAATAACTGAAATGAGAGGCCTTTTCCTAATTCACCTATTACCACACACCTAACTATATCTATGAAAAAGTTCATAGTAATAATGAAAATCATATGAAATATAAAGTATAACCATATATGAAATAAAATATATGGAAAATAGTAGAGTATGATAGTATAATCCAAAGTGTGAATGGGGAAAAATACACACCAAATTAGAATATGAAGTCCCAACTTGACCATAAATGGAAAAGGGGAAAAGTGAGAGAGCTTGGATAATGATATCCATTCTGACCACGAAACATGGCCAATGTGAACATGTATTGCTAATATTCACTAATGTCACTATTTATTTATTTTTCTATATAAGCCATGATATGTGTGAGAAAATTCCATCTTGGTGTGTATATAAATTCTAAGTAGGATGCCCCAAAACCAAAATAGAAAAAAATAAAGATACAATAATAGTCAACTCAACACATAAAAAGATGGAAATGAAAACCCAAAACACAGACACACACAGCTATATATATATATATATTCTCATAAAGAAACCAAGATGAGAGAGAAATGAGATATCCATATCTATATCCTAGACAAGAATTATGAGTCTTTTTATAACTCCAAAATTCCATCTTCTATGCCCATAATCACACACGGTCATGAAAGAGTATATTTTAAGGGGCCCACTCCTTGAAACTATGCTCCACATCCAAGGGAGATACAACTCTAGTGGAGGAACTACTTCCCATCATAGTATGAATACGAGGGGTAATACACCATATATAGATGACTCATTCCCTCCTATAGTATGGGGGAGTATCATATCTGAATATTTAGGTGATATAGGGGGCATGTACCCTAGTGTGACACGGGAGTACCGACCCCATTATCTCACTGATATTTCTTAATCGCTGGCACTACCAAGCTTCTCCTAAAGAAGATTCACACTCATAAAACCTCACACAATGTCTTTTATTCCTCTGAAAAGTATACTAACATACACTACATAGAAAAAAACTCTAAATATTCTTCTCAAAGTCCAAAATCAGAGTCCTTCAGAGAAATATATAGAAGAAGATACTTAGAGAAGTACACAATGTGTATAGGGGGGTCATATGGCATGTGACATCGCCTTGTCTCCAGGTCATGTTATCCCATGGACATGGATTGGGAATCCATGTCACACTACACAGTGTTTATAGGTGGAACATGAAATGTCTCATCCACATAAGGTATTTCTGTTCTGTTTTGGTTGTTCCTGTGTCCATCAGATTGTTCCCATATACATGGCTATGTTTGGGTATCCTGGTCATGTTCAAGTACATGGTCGTGACTGCATACTCTGGTAGTTCATGTGTTCCTAGTTTTTTCTTGTGTCCGTGTACTCCCAGAGTACATGATGATATTTCTTCACCATGTCACATACTGTGTGGTGAGTTCGATATGGAATGTGAAATTTATATCTGCTCAAAACCCTAGACAATGCATAATTCGAAGAACACAATGTGTGTTTTTCTGCACTACATGATATGTATTAATGTTTTTTATTGAAATTTTGATTCATATACACAGTTTCCAAATCTATCATCAATTATAGAAATACACCATTTGACCACAATATATCAAAGGAAAAAACCTCTAGTCATTGATTTCCATCCATTAGTGGAAAAAAACCAGAATATGATCATCTACTAATAAGACGGCATGTGTCAAATAGTGTGTCATGTCGCCCATCATTGCTTCAGATCCTATATCCATAAAGCATCACTCGTAATCCTTCCATATCCCTATACAAGTCACTATCTAATGTGTCACTATAACAAATACCATGAATCCAAGGGTTCAATATTTCTCGAACCCGCCCCAAAAATTCTGAAACGTGACTCCATGTTCCAATGGTGAAGAATGAAAAAAAACTATGGGGATTAATTCTCCTAAACAAAAATATAAATAAATCATTAGACAAGTTTTATCATCCAAAGATCACAGAAATGAGTTATCCAAGGGTGATATCATAGTATAGAAAATATAAATTAATTTAAATACTTAAATTTATCCAAATGAACACATATAATGGGTATGAAATCATAGATCAATAAAAGTATATTTAGAAATCCATGTTCATCAATCAAGTGGTTGGAAATCCATAAATATTATTCTCTGCCTTGATTATGGATTGATCATTGGTGAAGAATTCATTTTCCAGCAATGAAGAAGATCTATTGTGTTTGATGTCTATCTCTTGATCCACCATAATTTGATCACCATCATTATCATATCTCTATCCAACAATGAATTACAATCCTCTTCTTAGATCCTCCAAGGTTTGTGTGGAAAACCCTATAGATTCTACATAAGAGGTTATTTAAATAGAGAATTTGGTTATGGGTATTAAATATATTAATTAATAAATTAAATAAATAAATCCACTTAATATACCCAGTGGTGGATACCTCAACTGAATGCCTAACACCACAGCACATTAAGTCATTCCTAGGGTAAACCTCATGATCTAGAATCATTAGTGGTCTCTCATTTTCCATACGAGGTCCCAAACAATGTGATAAAAATTTAAACCAAAAAAATGTGTGTTCGTGCATTAAAATATTAAAATATTTTTAATATATTAATTATTGGGTCTTGAGACACCCAAACACCCCTCTAACTCTAAGTATAAATCCAGATAGATACACAGAAATATTAAAAGTAAAAAAATCAAACAAAACTAGAGTCATTACATTCCCCCCCCCCTTTTGGGATTTTCACCTCAAAAATCCTAAAGTGCACCAAAATGTGTGGGTACTAATTTTGCATCTAACTCTCATGCCCCTAGGAGGTCTCCTAGATGCTCCAATTCTTCTAAAGCGCATGAAAATAAACAATGTTCCATCCATGTAGGGTACTCTTCTATTGATCCTTGATCACAAATGGGTACTCTTTGAATGTGGCTTCATCCTCGAAATCCAAATCGATATAGTCAATAATGTGTGTAAGTTCATTCATGCATCTCCTCAATTGTGAGACATATAATATGTCATGTAATTGATATAACTATGGGAGAAACACTAAGCAGTAATATACCTCATTAATCCTCTATAGAATCTTAAATTCCCCAGTAAAACACATTAATAGATTCTCTCTCCACCCAAAACTCTACAATCCTTATCATGGGAAGACTCTTGGCAAAATGTGGCCTCCCTAATCGAACTCCAATGGACTACAGTGTCGATTTTTGTAATATTTTTGTCATCTCTGGGTTATCCTCATAAGCTCATGGATCATATGAACCTACTCTTTCATCACCCACACCATCTCTCGCCCGATTGGAGATGTCTCTCTAATCTTAGTTCAGCATAAGGGTGACCTTAATGGTATCCCTTAGAGAGCCTTGAAAGGTTCCATGATGATAATAGAGTGATATAGGTTATTTTAAGAGAACTCAACCAATGGAAAGTGATCCTCTCGTATCTGGCCAAATTACAACACACTAGACCCTAATATATCCTCCAATACATTGTTAGTCCACTTGGACTACCCATATTTCTGGGGGTGAAATATTGTTCTCATCTACAACTCAGTTCCAAAATCCTCTAGTAGGCCTCTACAAAATAGTTATGTGAACACGGAATCATGGTCAGAGATAATCATTGAGGGTACACCATGAAGTCGAATAATATCCCACTCATACAACTACCCCAAACTCTCAACTGAGCTTTGAACCTTGATGGGAAATAGTGTAACGACTTTATTAGTTGATCAAAAGTAACCAAGATTGCATCATGGCCTCTCTATATCTATGGAATACCTAACACAAAAACCATGTATTTTCCATACCATTTCAACAATAGGATATCAAGAGGCTATGTAAAACCTATCAAAACATGGTGGTTAGCCTTTACCTATTAACATGTGAGAAAATGAGAGAAAAATTATATGATTAATTACCTCATTCAATCCAAAAAAACTGTTGTTGTATGCCCTTTTACTTCTTTTTTGTAATAGGATGTATAACTATGGGGGGAGTGTTAAACTCCATCATCACCTTATCTCAAAATGTTACTAGAACCACTGTCTATCCCAAGAAAATAATGTAACACTCCCCTTCTTCATAAAATTCATATGGTGTACCCACTGAGGTTATATGGTCATTTAGAACCTCATAGTCGATGTCAACCAATTAAGACTCTCTCACACGCTGAAGATTTGGAGGAGTCACCACCATTGAGTGAAGAAAAATCACACCCCTCTTCACTATCAGGATCAGCTATAACAAAGACAACTAGTTAGAAGCTTTATCTATCAGGGGAGAATGATAATTCCAACATAGGGCACCTACCACCACATTTCCCTTTACATGAGTATAAACTATTTAAAAGTCATAGTCTTGTATGAACTTCAACTAGAACCTATGTCTTAGGTTAAGATCTCCCTAAGTGAATATGTACTAAACACTATAGTGGTCTGATTAAACAAAAAAACACTCACCCAGAAGATAGTGTATCTATATCTTTAGAGTGAAGAATACCATTTCAAAATCTAGGTCACTAGTAGCATTGTTTTTCTAAAATGTACTTAACTAATTTTACCCATAAGTGTTAAATTCCAACCTCTAACGCGAAATTCAATTGATTCTAGTTCTAAATGAATCATAAAAACAATATACATCATACCCTCCTAGGATAATATAAACACGAGACCACTATTCAACCTCAACCTTAGATCTATGAAGACTCTATGACATTGTAATATATATAGAAATGACTTCCCCTTATATGTCCAGGTAGTCAAAGGGGCTGAAATCCTGGAGAAGTCTACCATTAACCAAACCATGATAATTCTACACCTCTTACAAGCTCTTGGGTGGATCCCAAGAAAGAAGCATATCAATCATCACTGGGTCCATAGCTAATCCATGATCGAAGATAACATTCCCCAAAAAGCAAACCTAAGAGATCCAAAACTAAAACTTAGAGATATTTCCATAAAGTTATTTCTATTAGAGTAATTCTAGGACCAACCTCAAATTCTCTACTTTCACCTCACCTGAGACATATTAAATGAGTATGTATTCAATAATGACAACAAAAAATCAATCCAAGTATGCCTATAAGATCTGATTAATTGGATCAAAAAACATTGTGGGGAATTAATCACAAAAAATGGAATCACTAAGAACTCATTGTGTCTATAGAGACATCAAAATTCCATATTTGGAATATCATCCTTGCAAACCCTCAACTAGTGGTAGCCAGACCAAAGATCGATCTTTCAGAACCAACTCACGCATCTCAAATGATTGAAGTGGTCATCAATCCTCATAAAGGGGTAATTTTTATTTATAATTATGTGTTTTAGGAAATGATAATCAATGAAAATACTCAAGATATAATCCACATTTTTAATGAAAAAATAGGAGTTTCCCAAGGGGACTCACTCGGTCTAATGAAAACCTTCTCTCGAAGGTCCTCTAACTGCGACCTGGGCTCCCAAATATTGATGGGGGATATACGATATGTCATTGAACATCAGCATAGTACTTGAGTGGAATTAAATAAATAATTAAATCTCCCACCTTTGCGGTAGTCTCAAAACATCCTCGAGGAAGACTTATTTATAATCATCCACTACTTAAGGAACCCAAATGTCCAAATATCCAGCTACACCAAGGGATAAACTTTCCAATTGATGCTTGATGGGTTGTTGATTTCTACACACATGGCCCATTAGATCATCCATGATATCTATCTCACCCATAAAGGAGAATCTTATCCCATCCGTTTAGAGGCATCTAGATGGACTACATTGATGGTCAATCTGGGTCTGAAGGATAAGAAAATAGTCTATATCCAATGTGATTTCATAGGGTTTCATCATTATGACCATGAGGTCTAATGAGAATATCTCTCTACTGAGTGTCAATTCACACTATCAAATGATATTTGATACCAAAGAATCATCCCTATAGGGACCTCTAGTCAGATATTCTATGATAAAGTCTCATCTAAAATCTCTAGATCTCACACAAGTTATAATATGATGAAGGAATGAAATTTCACAATATCTAAAAGTATTAGTGCAGGAGTATATAAGACACAAATAATACTTTGAATCATCTCATGTGAACCATGGTCATATCCATCTATAGCATGTATCTTCCCAAGTCCTCAACCACTAGCCCTCCAAGATTGGCTTGTGCCACCTAGTAGTGGTGGTGAAAGTTTCTCATAGCATATCCCTCCACTAGTAGTTCCACCCTCTATAGCTATACCTACTATTCTACCTACATTGACACCTTGGGGGCTTCCTTAATAATTTTTAAGATATCCATGATCATATAATTACATTATTTGGGGTGTTCCATCCATTATATTCATATCCTACTTAGCACGATGCATCGAGTAATCATGTGTCACGTGACCCCTCCTATCATAAGCATAAAATCAGCCCTCAATTGGATGGTGGGATCATCTACATGATAATTGAGCCATAGATCTATAAATTTGAGCATGATAATGATTATATCCCCTCTATAAAGATATTTATGTCTAACACCTTCTAGAAACTACATACAATTCAACCACATGATGTCTGCTGCCAGCTCTAGCTACTTGACAGCCCTCGTTGAGAATGATTTTGGTCATAAGATCCCACTCTAACACTCCAGCATATGTGGGGAAGGAACAAGAATACTACTCTAGTAAGCATTTATCTATGAAAACATCCATTCCTAAACGAAACCATCTAACAACATATATAGAGAGTAAATTTTGAGGTCATTGAACCTTGCAGTGTACTCTTCAACTGTCAAGTCACCCTATTACAACTCGAGAAGCTATATAATATTCATATAACATAATAATGATGGGTAATACTCATTATGAAATAGTTCATGGAAGTATGACCACGATATTATCATATCATTATTGGCTTACATCACTAGACTCCAGCTGCACCCTACCACTCCATGAATAAGGCTGGTCATAAGCAAAACTATATGATTGATTATGGTTCAAACATGCCCCAAGACTCATACCACTAACTACATCCTATCATCCATTTTCTTCTGGTCTGGATCACCAAAAAACCATAGTAATATATCTTGATATAACTCAAATAGTGTGCTAACCCTACACGCATCATTATCATGCAACGATGGAACTATCCATTTCTTGATAAGTGAGGGTGTTTCTCCTTTTCCACCTTGAGGAAACATCTAATGAGATGACCCCTAAATTAAGGCCTCATCACTCAATGGATCATCATCATGATCCAATATTAGTAACCTAGCTTGATGTCTTTAATGAGGCATCCTGAAAGTGAGTAAGACTTACCATGGTTAGTTGATCACATATATATATGATGTTGGCTTAAGAAGGTAAGTCAAAGCACTCAATATTATATAATTCATATACCAATGTTCCTTACAACTGATGTCTTGGTATGTTGAGTCGAAAACCAGGTAGTCAGCATGCTTTTGAATGGATACGTTTTTTACCAAACCAAAACTAGGTTCCCTGGAATAAATTCCACACTTGAGACACTCCGATATAGTTTCCCTAATTTAAAAAACCAATCTTTACCATGGTTCTGTCTCTACACCGACCTGATGATGAACAACCTCTGATGTCACTCTATCGCAACCAGACCCATTGGAGCCCACCATGCCGGTAGAAAAAAGAGTTTGAAAACTACAAACCCACCTCCAATAGGCTATGGTCTAGTGACAATCACTAATAAGGAATGAATAATGTTGGAGGCCTTTTCTTAATGTACCTATATGCATGCACCCAACCATCTCTATGAAAAAGTGAAAAAGTATAATGAAAAGTTTATAACATATGGAGTATAATCATTCATGCAATAAAATATAGGTAAAACACTAGGGTAAGATAATATAAACTAAATCATAAATGGTAAAAAATACATGACCAACTATAAAATTAAGTCCCAACCTAATAAAAATAGGAAAATCAAGAAAATTAAGAGATTTAGGCTCCTGATCTCTAGCTCAGACCACTATACACAACCAATGAATTTATGTATCACTAAGCTTCACCAATGTCACAAATGATATGTCTATAATCTACATAATACACAACATGTGTGGGTAAATCACTTGTAGGTTTGAATATATGCATACCTAGTACGATGCACCAATACCATAAGGGAGAAAAATAAGGATGCAACATTAGTTATCTCAACACAATGTAAGAGGGAAATGAAAACCCAAAACACACACACACACACACATATATATATATATATACACACATACACACACAAAATGAATCCTAGAAGAGATAGAAATGGGATTTCCATATCCACATCCCATCCATGAATTACGAGTATGCCTACAACACGAAAAGTCCAACTATGATGCCCAAAATCATGCTAAACCTCAAAATAGTATGTGTGGAGGGGCCTACTCCTCACAACTACGCTCCACAATTGAGGGAGCCACAACTCCAGTAGAGGAATCGATCACCGATAGTGCTCAAAGGAAGGGGAGTACCACTCCATATATATAATTCATGCACTATACTATAGTATGGAGGAGTATCGACTCAACCTATATAAAGGATATAGGGGACTCACACCCTAGTGTGATATTGGAGTACCGACCCTGTATCTCTATGATCCTTCCCAATCACTACCACCACCAAGCGGCGCCTCAAGAAGATTCATTCTTGAAACAAATCACATTATATCTCTTATGACACTATAAAGGCTAAAAAACATCCCAAATAGAAAAAAAAATCACGAAAGGCCACTGGAGGTCAAAAATTCGCATCCTCAAGAAGGAGATGTGAGAGGAATAATTGACTTTGATATGCACATGATGTGTACAGGGTGTCACACAGTGTGTGACCTCATATCATTGTCTATTCATGTTCTCCCCAATACATGGATTGGGACGAGATGTCATACTATATGGAATATATAAGTAGTAAACGGTGTTTCTTAGCCACTCGTGGTCTACCTGTGCTCTTCCATATATTCCCATGTACATCAACATGTTCCCATTCATATGGTTGTGTCTGGGTATTATGGACTTTTCTAAATATATGGCCATACCCATATAGTCTAGTTGTGCCCATGATCCTATTCATTTTTTTTCCTATGTACTCCCAGAGTATAAGCTGTCCAGCAGAACCAAGTAACACTTTGTGTGGTGGGGTCTACATATCATGTGATGTTTGTCTCTTCCGAATACCCTATCCTACAAGGAATATAAATAACATGGTCTATGTTCTTCTACACTTTATGGAATGTAGTTAGGTTTTCTACATAAAGTCCTATTCCTCTACGTTCTTTCCATATCCAACTTCACTTCCCCAAATCCCACCATTTTACCACCTAAAATCGAAGGGTAACACCTCAGACCATCAATTCCCAACCTTCAATAACCAAAAATTGGAACACAATCATCCTCTTATAAGATGCCTCACATCCCATAGTGCCTCATGTCGCCCTTTTCCTCTCCAGATCCTAGGTCCACAATGCATCACTCATAATCCATCCTAATCTATCCAAAAATAATCATCTCATAAATCCTTCACACAACTACTGTGAATCCAGGGTTTTTATTATGCTCAAACCTACTTTCTAAATAGGGAACCATTCCCCTATACGACAACTATGAAGAAAATGAAGAATAGTGGGAATAAATTCACATAAACAAAGTAAATCCATCATTTTCCAAGCATTCTTGACCAAATATCATGGAAATCGGGTTTCCAAGGTTGATATCATGCTATATAAATATAAATTTATTTAAAAATTCAATTTAACTCGATGATCTCATACAAGGTGTGTGAAATAACATATCAATAAAATCATATATGAAACTCCATGATCATTAATCAAAAGAGTTAAAATCCAAAAATACTATGCCTTACCTCGATTAAGGATTAATCATTGGTGAATAATACATTATCCTGTAATGATGAAGATATATTGTTTTTGATTCCTGCCTCTTGATCCACCATGATTTGATCACTATCATTCTCTAAAACAGTTCTTCCAATGAAGAATGATCCTCCTCTAAAATCTTCCATGGGTTATGTGGCTAACCCTAGCGATTCACTATAAGAGGGTATTTTAAAAGATAATTGAGTTATGGGTATTAAATTTATTAATAAATTATATTAATTAATTAATTTAATTAACATGCATTCCAATATATGCCTCAACTAAACATCCAATTCTAACCCACTTTATATTGTGTTTGGGGTGAACCCCATGTTTCAGAATAAACCATCATCTCATATTTTCCATATGAGTCCCTAAATAATAATAAAACCATTTAAATTATAATGATTATGATGTGTGTGTGAATTAAAATATATTAATATTTTTAATATTTTAATTTTTTTGTCCCGAGACACCCAAACATTATGCTGACTCTAAGAATAAATCTTGATAGATACATAGAAATATTAAGATGAAAAATCCAACAAAACCGGAGTCATTAAAATAAAAAAATAGAAGAAGAAAAATCAGTAATAAATAATAATATGTATATAATATCATTGAGTTTGGGTTCATCTAATGGAGTTCATAAAGGTACTAAAAATAATGACTTTCATAAAAGTATTATTTTTCGATAAACTAATCATTAAAGAATAAGACTAACCATGTATAATAATAATTAGTATTAAAAACATTATGGTTATATTTTTATTTCGTTTTGAATAATAATAAGTAATATTCAGTCCATTAAGAGTGATATAAGCCATAAATATAGGGGGATTCAATGGTTATGAATAAGAAAATTCAAGAAAAAATACATTCAATAAATAAGTGGACTATTGGACAATTAATTTGATTGAATGAGTGTAGTGTGTTAGAGATATAACCAAATAGTTCTTATAACTTACCAATATCTCAAGATCTTATTGAGACAAGAGTTTCAATAATAATATCCAAGTGGATTTTAGGTCAAATATAATATAAATAATGTTGTAATCAAGTCAACACCTCATAATAAGAACATGTAAAATGTTGAGAATCCATTGGAGATTATTGATTCCAAATTGGGTGTAAAAAATTTCTACTCAAGAACGAGTATTAAATAGTGATATAAGAAGAATATATCATAGTATTATGGAATAATTCATTGCTTTAATTTTATGAGAACAGTTTCAATGTTTCAAGAAAGAGGTTGATGTGAACAGAAATAAGAAAAAAGAGTAATTTCATGTCATATTATTGAAGTAAAGAATATGAGGGGTTGTATAAATCTTAAATATTATTCAAATAATATTTCTATTGATCAATGTAGATTTTAGTTGAAGGGGGAGTTCAATTACAATACAAGTATATTGAAGAATAAATCTTAACCTTTAGTCATCAAAGGCAAAGGTATAAGGATATTGTCTCTTATCTAACATGCTCTTTATATTCTTGTTGTCGAGTGGAGAACACAACATATATCCCATTATTTTGTTCCCTTAATTCAATTAAAAAAGGGGAGAGAAAAATATAGTTTTGTAATTTAAAGGTATGTTTTTAAACTAATGGGTTAGAGATCAATTATTTAGGGGTAAAATATTTAGATAGATATTTAAAGGGTTTAAAATATAAAGTTGAAATGTCTTGTGAGTTATGAATTGTGAAAATATATTTAGTGATAATGTATATAAGAATTCATTTTATGCAGGTTCAAAGAATATTCTTGTGAAGTTGAAGAAGGGTTGTGAAGAAATAGATTTTTGATGGGGTGGATATAAGCCACTATTATGGGAAACAAGAAATTATTGTTTAATTTTATGGTTTCTTACACCATGTTATCTCATGTAGGATTTGAATAGTTGAATTATTATTATTTTATAATTATTGTGAGTTTTAAAATTGATTTATATTCAGTTTTTTCTGATAAATCCCAAACTAGGAGATTTTTTCACCCATGGATAAAGAATATACTGAGATTTAAAGTGGTTGTGACATTAGGGATATTGTTAAGACTCAGGGAGATTATTTTGTGTTAAGAATCTAAATAATAAAAATTTGAGTAAAGTTCAATTGCATATGATTCCTGGGTCAGTTTTTTCCTTTAAAAACATATATCACATTCAAACTCAAATAAGATAATGTTTATCATGTAAGGTGAATGTTTTTGGTAAGTAGAGTGTTTTTTTTGAATAATTTAGGAGGTATTTAGAAGAAGTTTCGAATGTTTCTATATTTTTTTAGAATTTGTTTGAAATTTTTTAATGTTTACCAGATGTAAGGTTTTATCTTCAATATGTATTGGTACTATAGAGTAGATAGTGTATATTTTTTTTTAAAGTCTGGGAAATGCCAGGGTTATTGATTTATGTCACTCTATGCTGATAAACTTGTCTTGAAATCTGGTAAGGACCCTGATACATAAGGTTTATGAATAAGGGTCACTATATGTTAATAAGATAGTATAAAATATTGGTAATATCCTTTTATATTATGGTTGATGTGTAAGGGTTACCTAAAGTTTCCCTATGATACGTAATGGTTACTATAGGTTCCCTTGTGATATATAAGGGTTAAATAAAGACTCCCTATAATACGTATGGTTTAATAAAAGTTTCATTTGACACATAATAGTTACTAGAATATTCCTTATGAAATGTAAGGGTCAGTCTATAATATATGGTGATATATAAGCATTACATGATATGTAAGGATACCAGACATTTAAAAATTTCAGTTTTATGGACTAGAGAAGTAATTTTCTAGAAAGATCCTCATTATTGTTAGGATGACTTAAAGGGAATAAAAACTCATCCAAAGAGTCACTTAAATTAATTGAAGATAAAGAAAATACATAGATGATCCCTGATATTGTATTTGAATGAAAAGAAGCTATGAATTAACAAAACATAACTACTTTTCTTAATTTCACATTTGAAATTCAAAACTAAAGAAGTAAAACATATAGATGCTATGTAAGACTGTAAACATTGGTCATAAGAAAATTATACCAAATAAAAAGAGTGGAATATATAAGAATATTGTTATAGAAAATTAAAGGAGATAAGAGTAATCATGGGTATGTATGTTATAGAATAAGTACAAGACTACAAACTTTGTTTCTGTAATCATTACAATTTTGTGTGTTTTGAAGAAGTGTAAAATAATTCACACCTATTTTACATTGATGAAGAATTTTGGGAATACTATACATTTCACGTGAAAAATAAAATCGAAGGAAGAAGGGTAATATTTTCCTCATAAAAGTAAAATATTGTGGTGAAAATTGTTGAGATACTTTTCTAGATATAGAATTATTGACATTATTGTTTTATGAGTTAAGTATATACCCTATTTGTTTTATCTGTAATGGTGGTTGATAGTGCATTGTATGATCCTGTGGTTTACCAATCTCATTCCAATGAGTCACTGATCATTTTGATTAGTGAACCTTTAACATTGGTTGTTCATTTTTTTTTCTCTTTCCTTGGTGTATGATAATTCATCAATAATGTTTTCACTCTAAAAATTGATATAGGATGATTTTTAAAGAAATAACAAAAAAGAAAATAGAGTATTGTTCAGTAATTTACCCCCACCCAAAATGATCTTATATCATGCCTATGGCCATCCCAATTGGTATCAATGTACTCAAATTTTCTTTTAAATATCAACAATGTGAAGCCCAAATATTTTACACTATGTATTTTTTTTAATACATTTAATCTATTCAATAACATACTTTTCACTTAATGTTGAGCTTAAACGAACTCCAAAATATTATAATTTTAATATGACCATTATAAATTTTCCATTAAATTGGCCGAAATTAATAGTGTTAACTACATTATAAAATATATAATTTTCTAACTCATTGTTAATTTTTTAATTAATTCTTTTTGAATATCCACATTATTTTTAGAACGGCATTTTATTCTTCAAATTTATGTTTTCTTCAAAAAGAAATTTTTACTACTTTCTATGTGAAAATAAATATAACTAAATTTTGAAACATTTAGAGAATGTATATGATAAAAAGAACATAATTTTTTTATTCATCATGTCAAAATTATATTCAGATAAATTTTTGAGAATTTTTCTAAATGTTTGTTTTTTTAGTGAATAGTAAAAAATGCTGATTTTTATGAAACAGTGATTTTATTTATATATAAGTAATTTTATGAATTTAAATTAATAAAAAAGTAACTTAAGTTAGTTTCATTGAGATATAAAATAATTAAGTGAATTTAAATAATATCTATACCTTATTTTGGTGTAATTACTTTTTTCAGATTAAAAACGCATTTTTCCAAAAATCATTGTTTTGTTTTGTTTTAATGATAAATTTTTAATATAAATTTTCAAATTATTTTTTTTTAAATTTTTTAAAATGGATTTGATATTTTGAATTAAGAGGTCCAAATTAGGCTATAGGTTCGTCTTAATTTTTTTCATAAAAAAATTATCGTGGTAAAACAAATTCCGCAGTATAGGAAAAATAATGAATCTGGTTAAAGTTAAAAGATAAATGCTTAAAATTCCATAAAACTACAACATTAAATGGATGTTTAATTTATTTTCTATTAATAATCATACTTTAAAACATTTATTATAAATATAATTATTTGGAATTAATTCAACCAAAAAGTGGTTGGATTTAAATATAAAATAATCATTATTTAATAACTTAAAACAACCCCTCCTCAAGAATAAATACCACTCCTCACCAACCCATTACTCCCCACAAACATTGAATCTCCTAAAATATATTCCAAACCCTTCCCCCACAAATATTTTCCATATTAATGTGTTTATGGTCTCACCAAAAGACCAATTCTAAGGTCTTTAAGGGATACTTCAAGGCGATGATATTCAAGAGATAATTTTCTCAAACCACCTCTCTTATTTTCATTTATTATTCTTCCTTATCATCACCTAATTCATAAATAAAGGAATAATAAATCTAGGAATATGTAAATACTATAATTACATGTTTATAGTGGAATATATTACATCCATCTATTTTATTACGTCCTCTTATTCTAAAAAATGAAACCATTGTCTAAATTATAGCAGTTAACTTTCCATATGAATAATGATTTTGTTGGTTATCCTTTACAACATTCTATGTTGGTAAAAAAGATATTATTATAGTTAAATAATATTTTAATTGGTATATTAAAACCTATTTCATCTTTTGGAATTAATATATATATATATATATATATTAAATAAAACAAAACTAGTTTGTGATGGTCGGAAAAACCAAACAATTAAACTAAACATTTCTCATTAGCATTTTATAAAATGAATCATTAACATGTCAAAAATAAAAGTGATATATGGGAAAATTTAAAATTATGTATTTTAATGAATACCATTTCATTTCACTTCGAGAGTTTTATTTCCATTTGACCAAAAAATCCATAATTATACTCAAATGAACCGATCATGAAACCATGAAATGCGCGCACCAAAAACAATGAAAATAATGAAATATTACTAACAAGTGGGTATCAAGATGTTATAAAAGTATCATATATGGTATTATACATATTATTATAGTTATTAAATGAGTTAATAAAATCTATTAAACCTTAATACATGAGGTTAAAGAATGAAAAAGTCTAGGGAAGTGAGTGGTAAGGGTTTCTTATCTCACATTTACTTCTTTGAGATATATGCCTTATTCACCACTTATTCCTTGTGTGTAGAGTATATACTTCCATTTGATATATCACATCATGAATACCACTATATTAATGTTATTCAGTGTTTTTTTATAATTATTTTTTAATGGCGCATACGATCCAACTGGTTACAAAGTGGAAAGGGAATTTATTAAATTATTTCCATTATTTTGGTTAAAATTATAATTAATTGATCGTTTCATACTAAGATTATGTATGAGAGGAATTTTTATTATCTTATGAGTGTATTTAAACTTTTATATATGCATTTTTAGTGAATACATGTAATCAAGTAATTTTAGTAATTCTCATTTAAAATGATTTGATATTTATAAGGGACTCTATTTTAAAATCTATCATTTTAATGTTTACCTGAAAAATTCCATATTCTAATAGGTCTATGTTTTCTAAAATTATTTCCAAACATATTTTTATGTTTTTTTTATTTTTAATTTCATTTTTACTCATGTTTGACTAATTACCAAATGTTTTGAAAGGATTGTTTCTTTCATTTTCTAAAGAGTTTCTTTATGACTTTTATTAAAAAATATGGAAGGAATGTTTTTTTAATATATGCATTCTGAGCGCATTTTAACATCATCATGACACTTTAAGGATTCTATGTTTCCTTTACAACTTGACAGAGTTATTTTCAAAGAAATGTTTTTCAATTTTAATTCTGTGGATTTAAAAAAAATGATTTCAAAATTGAAAGGATATTTTCTTCATGAACTATTCCCAATGATATTTAAAAATAATTTTTCAATCATATAAAAAATTAGTTGTTATTACTTTTTATTAAATGGGGGTATGATCCTAGTTTACCATCATTATTCTTTATCTATATGCTTTATTTTTATTATGGAATGATGTTTACAGATCCCATTACTTTTCCATGAGATATTCTATGAAACCCATTTATTTTCATGATTTATGATTTTATTAATGATTTATGTTTTTTGGCACACATATTTATGGTTTTTATTATGTGATGGGTGGGACCTATATATCCCTCCAATGCATTGGGTAAATATGGATAACTTATGAGGTAAATGTGTAACATGTGAACCTAATTTCAGGTTCACAATTCTATCTATGGACCAGGTTTTCATGTCCATAATTTTACGCATGGACCTAGATTTCATTTCCATATGATTATTCATGGACCTAGTTTCATTTCCATAAGTTTATGGAAGGGTAAAATTTCTTTTCCTTCACTTAATGAGTGAACCGTTCATTATTTATAGATGTTAAAAATGTTATAATTTTATGTGTATGCCACAATTTCATGTCATGTGAACTACCAATCTTGATTCCATTACTCTAGATTGTGATTTATGATATGTAAGGTATAGATTTAAAATGTTAACCACATGTTCTCAAAACCCTTATACTCATGATATTTTGTTTTTGTTATTGATATCTTCATTTTTTACCCTTAATGATGATTTTATCTCACCATTTTATTTTGTTTCTTTTCCCCAGGATACAAAGATAGTTATTAAGTATGATATGTCAAAAAGGGTTCTAATTATAAAGGAATAAGCGGGAGAATATGTAGATGTTTTATGATCCAATTTTTTGTGTCCAAGTTTTCAAAGACACTATACCCATATGATTTGATCATGATTTTTTTTTATTTTATGTAATTAATATTCATTTATTTAGATTTAATATCTTTGTATGGAAGTTGTGGGTCATTATAGTTGGTATTAGAGAAAAGTTAAGTTATCCTTTGGAAACTGGGATAAGAAAACCTTAGTAAAAACCCAAGATGAAAGTCTAGGTTACAATACTAGAGTTTTTGTAATAATAATAAAAAACTTTAATTAAACCTAAGGTGTCATAAATTGAAATTTTAAAAGTAATTTCCCTTGGTTATGTTTTTTCCCTACATGATTATTGGTTCTCACACTATTTTTTATTTAATGCATAGAACCTAAAGGAACAATGTTAATTATAAATTAGATGTAAAATATAATGATTTTATTCCTAAGAAATAAAATTTATAGACCTCAAAACACCCTGAGAGGGGAGGTGTGGATTAGGGTGTCAAATTTTTCTTCTAAAGTGATGGATCTTATTCCCACATTGGTAGGAACCTGTTAAACCTATCTATCATTAAAGTGCATGAATTTTAATAATCACATGTAGAAGGAAAAAAAATATATTTTACATGGTTTACCACTAAGGGCTAGTCCAATGAGCAAACATTGATAGATTTTCAGTCATACCTAAATCTTCTAATCTTCACTATTTGTGGAATACATTTGTTTATACACAATCACTTTGTTCCTAAAACACCACCTTTAAAAGATTTTAGGGATAGCTCACTATATCCCTTGGAACACTTCCATCAACACCACCTAGCTCACTACCATCAAGGGGATACACACATATTTTATGGACTTTTAAGTCCCCTTATTTGGATGAAATTGTACATCCTAAACTGTTGATAGATGCTATAATGAAGTCTCATTTTCACCCATAGATGAAATCCACTTTTCCCCTAGGTTTGTAAAATTTACTTTCATGGATTCTTGAACCCACCAAGAACTGCTCTCCTTCCTTCGCGAACTAAATTTCACCTTGTGGGGTGTGTTATTTTTGAAACACCTCTTCTTTTATAGATAGTCTCAGCTTCTGTGGACCACCTATTCTTCTACAGACCTCTTCTACTTCTATGGTCAACCTATTCTTCCATGAACCCTTCTCTTATTCCATAAAATGTCTCTACTTCATGGATGAGTTCTTCTCCTACAGACCATATCTCCTTCATGGATCTCTTTCCATTATGGAATAAAATTCCTCATAAAACCACTTCCATGAACTGTATCTATGAATAAATTATTCTTTTATTGAATCCTCTTGGTGAACCCATTTTCCTTTATAGAGTTTCCTTTCCACAAACAACTTTAGACTTGATGGAATTCTTGCCAAATTTCTAATCAAAATACATCTTCATAAATATGGGATTAGTGGTCCTTATATAGGAAAATAGATCAAAAAATCCTACAAATGTGAATCACCCAAATCTTTAATGTGGTATAGCCTTCATTGCATATTGTCCTCCTCTCATGAACCATTTTTACCTCTACAGTCTACATTGAATCTTTCCTTCCTCACGGAATCCAATGCCTTATGAAAATGAAACACAATTTCTCATCCACAAACAATGGGATATCCTTCAAAAATATAACCTTCTAGAAACATTTATCATCCTACGAACCATTTCCCCTATGATGTTCGTGCACCATGCTTTACGATCCGCATAACTCCTCTATGTGAGAATCCTCCCTTCGCTGATTTTCATTATCATTCCGTGTACCTTTTATACGATCCTAAAACTATGCTTCATAGTCTATGTATTATTCACACCTTTTAGAAAATAATTCCATTACTAAAAATATACTCCTTATTTTGAGGCCCAACAATTTTTCAAACACTGCATAATGATGCCACCTTCAACACTGATGTCAGCACATACTTTAAGATCACTCAACTTATAAACTCCTTGATCAACCCAGTTTTGACTGACAATAAACAAAAACCAAACTAAATTACCATCAAATAATATCCTTGTGTCTAAATTTTTTTTATGAGAGTTAGGATGAAAAATATTATTGTTATACTCACACAAGCTATGAATCATATGAGGCTTCCAAATGAGAAAATAAGGGAAATAATTGTGTTCAGTCTTTCATGAGGAAGCTTCCAACTTCTTTCAGTGGATCTTATGATCCACAAGTGCTTGTTAAATTTATCAACACTATTTAGAAAATATTTTAAGTTCTTCAGTGCTCAAAAAATGAATAAAAATTTCTAACTGGTTATCATCTGGAAGGAGAAGTAAATGAATGGTGTAATCTTATCAAGAATATGATACAATAATGAGAAATGTAATCAATGGAATGGGGTTATTTTAAATGTATATTTCTCAAAATATACTCTCCTTATATTCTACGTACAAATATAGAGAATAAATTTCTTATGATGAGGAAAAAGGATGAAGAATATATCAGTACATATGAGGAAAATTTTAATAGGATTTAAAGGTATGCCTATGGTTTAATTATTAGTCCTAAAAGTAAAATTGATGGATTCTTTAGTGTCATAAAACTAAGTATTTAGAGAGAATTAGATATAATATACTTCATTACCTATGAGAAAGTTTTTGATACACTCTCAAGTTGGAGATGAAAACTAGATTTAACCATCAATCTCATGGTTTTGATAAGAAAATAGAAATGGAATTCAAAGGAAATTCTAAAAGCAATAGAGGGAAGGAGATGATATTTACTTTATGCTCAATATGTGGTAAGAAACATGGATGAAATTTTCTTAATGGAACTCGTAAATGTTATAAGTGTGGAAGGAATGTTCATCAGGCAACTGATTTCTAAAGTAATGAGATGAAGTTATCTAATTATGCGAATAGATATATAGCTACATGTAATGCATTACCCACATTTCAGTGTATTAAATGAAATTATTTTAGAAATTATAAAAATAAATCCCCCAATATAAGGTAAAATATGAATGTTAAACTACAATAACCTCTAAAGGAAAAGGATAATGATAAATATTTTGCAATCATAATGGAGGAAGTAAATAATATTTATTAGGGAACATTTATCCTCCCCTCCTTAGTTGGGAATTTCATCTCTAATTTTTTTTAAGTGAGACATATGAAAATATTATTTTTCATCCATTAGTGAAATTTCATGTGATTATCTCCCTCTACATGAATTCTTTATTAATGAAACAACTAAGGATTGTTCAACTATAGTTTTCCATAAGTATTTGAAAGTATTTGTTTAATGGTACTAGTAACCATGAAAAGTGATTGGTGTGATATTGTTGGGGAACACATGATTAAGGTAAATATAACCTTTAATATGTTCATGAGTTGGGATAATTATTACATAAAGATTTGTGTGATAATGATAAAATAATGGAATATTTTTTGTGACCTTGAATTGATTAGTAATATATTGGCGTGGTGTTTTATGGATAGAGTTTATAATTTTTTTGGATTTATAGTAAGAGGAGAGAGTTAATTTTTGAAAGTATCTATGTTTTCACTATTTTTTAAGATATTTAAAGTTATTACCATGTTTTAAGAGAATACATGATAATGATCTTCACATGTTTGGTATGTGATAATTAATATCTACTTCATGTTATTTGTGGGGTTAATGATAATTTGATATTGAAAATTTAGTAACCTTCATTTTAATGTTTTAGAATTTAATATTTTGTAAGGTTTGTAAAGGTAAAAATTTATGAATTTTTTTATGTATAACATTGTATGAGGTTTAAGAGATTAATATATTACTTAACCATATGATTATTTATGTGAATTGGATAACATGTGCTATCCATTTTTTGTGGGGATAAATAGAGGTTGAATAATTGACTTTTCATCCCACTATGAATCTTATGATCCACTAGTTCTTTAGGTATTAATATTATAAAATCATTTCTGGGAGTAATAAATGAATCATAAATTTATTAAGTAACAACCAAATACTGTTATTGTACTTATGATGTGAAATCAAGTGACTATATCTTTTCAAATTATTTTCAAATAAAATGCTATCCTATTATCATCATTTATGATGATGTCGATGACCTTTTCCAGACCTATTCGTTATATGTTTTTTTGGTCATTAACCTTATAATGAATATATTATCTATCATTATTAATTATTAAATTATATATATAATTATCTTCCAAGTCCATATTTCCACTTTCGACTATTATTCTCATAACAAGAATCCTATTAATGTGGAAATATTCAGCTTCTACTTTACAAATTTTTAAGAGGAGGTATTATTGAATCCTTTTATGATGTGGGTTTCCCACAAAAAAATTTTAAAATATACTCTATATATTTTCAAAGTGAAATCTCAAATTGGAAGGAAACGTTTTTTTTAAATGATTGATTATATCAGGATGGTAGATTATCATTTGTAACTTCCACTAAATATCTCTCAAGTTCATGATATGTTCCATGTATGTATCCGGGGGAATTACATACTTGATTCTTCACATGTACAAAACTCAGAGGTCTTACCACTGGAGAAAGATATTTTTTATAAAGAACAAATGGTAGAGATTATAGATCATAGAGATAATGTTCTAATAAACAAGATCACTCACCTGGATAATGTCGTACTGACCCGACCCCAGAAATCCTATAGCAGGTGTCTACTATCAATTGAATTGGCATGATTACAAGGAATCTAATCTCGAAGGATTGTCAGTTTTTTAGACTTGGTAAAACAGATGCATACATGAAGAAATAATACACTAATTACAACATAATTTTTTCATAAATTAATCTACGATTGTAACTCTATTCCATCTAGTATATCCTTGAATATATTTCTTGTTTATTGAATTCCATGGGAAAGGAAACAAAATAAGGGTGATCTCAAATTCTTATTAAGGAAAAAATAAAAATGAATCAATAATGAATCAATTATAATAATAAAATGGAAAGGTAAATAAATGGAAACACAATTCATTCAAATCAATTTAAAGAGAAAAATAAATATAGAAATGCAAGAAAGAAAATGTTTCATTTAATTGATGAACTAAAAATTAAATGTACCCATTGACATGTCAACACAAAATCTCGTGGATGAATAATAAATAAAACTAAATTAGAAAAAATGCTTAATTATTGGACGCCATGTTTCCTATGTGTATGGAACCATTACCATCAATATTTATTCTCAAGATAGTTTAAACTACTCTAATTTAGACAATGATTCATCTCATAAGACTACTTATGCATTTATGGGATTGAATTAGTCAGTCCCCTACCCATATAATACCAGTCTATTCTAATTAGAAACAAATGTAAAGGGTTTTTTAACAACTAATTTCATCCCATTATACTATTGATGCGTTGTGGGGATTTCATTAACTGATCCCCAAACCATAATACTTTCCTTAAATAGTCCCCAAATCGTGTCTTTCATGTCCAAATAATTATCGAATAATCAATTTAAATTAAAAAACAAAGTTACTAATCAAATATCTATATTGAATAATGGATAAAAATTTATCAATATTTCCCAAAATAGTCAAACAACATTAAAAGTTAAATCCTTATGAAAAATGGTATACTGTTTCAGAAACAATCGTATCCCTAAAAAATGGTATGGATATTTAGGGGAGATTAAATGTCAAATGGCCATAGGATATTCAATATTTTAAGGAGAATAACAATGGAATCTATGAATTGAATTTCAATTATTTCCTTAAACAAATCATTTAAAAACTATCTAGAGGAATATTAAAGATGGTATCAATACAACATACCCTAAGTGGAGTATAATAATGGGTTGTTGTCATTGATTAATTAAGAGATATTTTAAAAAAATTCAAGAGGAAAATATCCTTTTATTTTGAAAACCATTTGAAAACCATTTTCTTTAAAAATAACTTTTGAAAAAATTTTATTTAAAAAGTAAAATTTTAAATTTTAAAATCAAGCTTCAATGAAATGATGTTGGGTAAATCTCTACATGATGTATGAGGTAAAAGAACATTCATTTTGCATGGTAAAAGGTTAGAGAAATGCCTTATTTGAAAAGCGATAAGAATATTCCTTTGAAACCATTTGTAAAAGAAAAAAGAGTTAAAATTTATTAACTAAATCATTTTAAAAGGTTAAAAAATCTTTGAAATCAATTTAATAAGACATGTTTTTTTTGAAGAAAATATGTTCTTCGACTAGAGAGATTAATGAAGTCAGGTTTTCTTAAAAATATTTTCTAAAATATTTTCAATACTAATGAGTGAAAAAATTATAACAATACTTGAAAGAGTTCATGTATAATATTAGGGTAGAAAAATGAAGGGTTTTATTGATAAATGGTCATATAATGTTTCTAAATGGAAATAACATTGAAACATCATAAAATTACCATTGAGGAGAATAATCCTTAAACATTCCAAAGTAACCCATAACACCTTGTAATATTTGAATCATAAGCCTCATAAATGAATAAAATTAAATGAACATTATAAATACCATTAAGATAAAAGGATTAATGATGTAATATATCAAAATTCACATTATATACACCACAAAAAAGAAGTAAATGGTGAGCATGAAATTTTTCTCACATATGTAAAAAGTGGGATTAAAATACATTACCTTACATTCAAATTGTCTCATATATATTTTGATTAAAAGATAAAAAAATCATGTTAATTATTTAATTTATTGAGAACCATTTTCATATTTTTCATAACTTTTATTTTACTTATTACAATGTCTTATACAACTACATAAATAATTAATCTTTCATTGGGTATTTTACCAAATTCAATTTCTGTGTCAAAACCACTTTTGTAGGTCAACTATGGTCAAAGGTGTCATTATATAACATCTCAAAAATAATACATATGACATAATTATTATATTTATATATCTATTATACTTTTAAAACGAATCATTAAATATGGTTATGAAAAATGAACCGAGGATACAATCATGGAGATGGTAGAATGTATGTGCATGAGTGTAACGTTCCTATTTTTTAAGTGATCATTATGGAAAGAAGATAAGTAACTTAAATATTTCAATTATGATCATTATATCATAAATATAATATTAATTAATTATATATACTTATATATATAATTTTTTTTCATGTTAATGGAATCACAACATGTCGAGGAGGTGGTAGTCCACACATCCGCGAACGACGTTATAAATTTTTTAGTCTATGAAGGGTAATAAAGAGAATGGTATATATTATAGTTAAGATAATATTATTATTTATTTAATAACATATATTTTTTTTCACATATGTTTAACTAATACCATCCTCTATATATTCCATGTATCGTGTGAATGAATCACATTGCTTTGATGGGGCGGTAGTCCACACTTCCACAAATGAGGTTATCATTTTAAAAAAATAGAAAGTATAAATATATGTGTTGTAAAAGATATAAGATTATTAAAGACATAATAAATATCATATATAACATAAATAAATAGATTTTTTATCATAACTACTCATAAACAGTAAGTTCATTACCCATTAGATGGATGTGTGTGTAAGTATAGGTTGAACCATTAATAAAAAGCATCCTAGTATATTTTGGATACTTTTTTTCTTATATAATCATGAGATAATAATATATAAGGGGGTGAATAATGGAAATAAAACTAAAGAGATTGAAGAAATATGTTCCCTTTTAATTGGGTAAATCCTTTTGGGTTGGCTTCCTTGGACTGATTTATGACCAAATTTAGGATTATAGGTTGAGGGGATTGATTTTTAGGAGCTATTTGGGTACATTTAGGTCATGAAATAGTGGATATAAAGGTGTGATTAAGTGGGAGGAGAGGATACCTTTTTTAATGGAGGAGGAGTAGTAGTCTGGTAAATTTTGGGAAAGGGAATTCCACCCTTGTTGTTCCCATGAAAATTGAATCCAATAATAGAATAAATTAAATAAAAAGAAGTATAGGGTCCAAATATTTCCATACAATTACTTTTGGACTATTTTATAGGTCATTTTGTCCCTTATGTTTATGATTTAGTCTCATGTTAAGCTTAATTTCACCTCAAATGTTGTAATTAATTTTAATTACATTCACTAATATTTTTGGTCAAAAAATAAGTTGAATTATTATACATTATAAATTATTCATATTCCAAATATGGAATCCATTTTTCAGCTTCAAATTACAAAAGTGGCAGAAATTAATTTAAATTTACTCTTGCGGATGGGATGACAATGCAGGTTCTTAAAGTAAAAAATGTTCCAACTTCGCTAAGTTTTTTATATTCAATTTCAATGTTAAATTGATTAAAATGAACTAAATTGTATTAATTGATAAAATACGATCTAATGAAACTTTAAAACCTGTTCAAAATATTATTTGACCATATAAATAAATTATATGAAATGGTAGTTTTGAATTAAAATTCAGTAGCTTTCATTATTCAGTAAAATATGAAAATTTACAGAAAAATACCAAAAATCAACTATAACCTAATTTTTATTTTTATATTTCAAATATAATGTTTATTTTTACATTTAATATTTATAACAGTTCCAAAAATTTTATTTAAAATATGTTCTCCATTAAAAGTCTATAAAAGCGGCTTAATAAAAATAATAAATTTTATGTGTGAAATTGAATTTGTTCTTATCTTATGTCTATTGAATATGTTGGATGAATATTAAAATATTTATTGAATTTATAATATATATATATATATATTACATTAATATCACTCACTAATTGAAATTAATTTAATTTATTATGACAGAACAGCTTTGTGAGCATAAAAAAGGGTTTCTAGAAAAGCAATACCTTTATATTCAGTTGGTTCTTATATTAATTTCTAATTAATTTGTAACCAATGAATTCATCTTATATTTTATTAACCATATATTTTCATAATATATTTAACACTATTAATAATTAAAAATTTCATAGTTGGATTATATCTATTTATATTAAATAATAATATTTTCATAATATATTATTGTTCGATAAAACTTGGTCTTGTGTGTAACGGAGGCCATTGAAGAAACCAAGTATTGCATGTGGAATATGCTAACTCATTATCTTGTGCATTGAATGGTATACTATATATTGAATTTACTTAATATATTTAATATATTATAAAGTCTCGGGATATTATATTCTCTTACATGCTTAGTGTTTTAGGTCACACATGCTGTTGAATATAATGTTCCTACTTCAAATTTATAGGGTGTTATATTCTCTCCACCTTAATTAAATTTCATCCCCTCAATTTAAACTCAATATTAGTGATAAATTTATTGATATTCCATATGTTTGAAATCCCACATTGTAACAACCCGAGATTTTATGAGAATTATTCTTTTTAATTTCATTGATGTCCTGTGTTGTACGCTAAACCAAAATTATCTTGTATTATATGAAACACCATATTATCTTGAAGTATATGCAACACTATTATTAGCCCTTGTTACACACAATTTCAAGTTCGTTTTGTGGAAATTATTCTACGCAACATTAAGTAAAGATTTTGTTTAATGTAAAAATGAAATAAGTTTTGATTATGTTATACGCAACACCAAATGGATCTTTCACTACACACATCCCTGACTTGGCTTGCATTACAAGCAATCAAGACCTTCCCCGATAGCGTGTGTAGTACGCAATACAGAGTTTCACTAAACGAGATATTATTATAATATTATTATGAACTAGCCGTTATGAATAGTAATACCCACTTTTTTGAAATTTTATAAATTTTATCTTTCAAAATGGACTTCATTTTTGGATTCAGAATATCAAAATTAGCCTAGGGTGAGTTTTTGGTATTTTTCTGAAAACTTTCAATTTTTGATGAATAGTGAAAACACTGGGTTAATATTTAAAAACCGACTTTTTATTTAAATAATTATTTATTTTAATTGAATTTATTTTAGGTAAAAATAGATACATAATACTTATATATGTTCAATGTAATTCATTGGAGTCATTTTATAATAATTTTATATATATTTAAATTTTGTTGAACTTTTCACCGTCTTTTACCCACCTCCTAGGAGAATTTGAAACTTTACATAAAACTTAATTTTACCGCTTCTGTGAGTGGAATTTCAAAACTCTGAGAGACATGGTTAATATCAAGGAGTAAAATGTGGTTCAATATGATAAAATTAATTTTTGGTGAATAGTAACTTTTTACTTTTTTTTACCACGGTTAAAAGTAAATAGGGTAATTAAGGGTAAAAATGATATTATTATTATCCTAACACATGTCCTAATTCTATTGGATAAGTGTAATTAGACCAAAAAAACCTTATGAAAAAAAACTTACCCTTTATGTACACTTGGATTATATTAGGACACATTATTATTTTATTTAAAGAAGTGTTAAAATAGTTAAAATCAAAGTTTAATAATTAAAAACATTTTTAATGTAGGGTTATACATAAGATAAATTAGACTATAAATATTCATTATAAATGTAAAAATATTTAATACCTAATTTTATTTTATTTATAATATTTAGACATTAAATAATATAATTTATTTATGACACAATGATGATGCAGTAATTACCTTATTAATGAAATATTAACATAATTGATGTTATAAATACCCAAATAATTGTAATTTGAGACTTTTTATGAATTCCATTAATTTTATAGGTTAATATGACATGTTATTATTTATTCAATTAACTTTTGTTGAACTAATCATGTTGTTATGAGTTTCACAAAAATCAATTACCAAATAGTGTCAACATTGATATAAAATATTTTTTAAAACAAATATTTTATTATTAGTTGTTATTATATTCATAAAAATATAAGGATCGGTAAAATGACTTAGATAAGGTTATATATATTAATAATGAACCACTTGGGGTTTGTTTGACTTGTTATAGTATGTTTACTAACCATGTAGTGTAAGAAAACAAGAAGACACGGTAAAAGTTAAATTATTTAACATAGAGTTAAATCTAAATGATAAGGTTACAATAGTAACCTAAACTTGTCTAAAACCTATTGGTTGATAGGATTTAGACCCATCCCCAATTTATCTTAAAAATAAATCAATTTGGAGCTATTATAAACTGACTATGACTTTATTATAAAATAATATTTTATGTTCTTTCAAAGGTGGCCCTCTCCTCCCTTATAAAAAGGGAACCCCTTCCCTCTTCTCTTCACACCCTTTTTATCCTTGAATCTCATCCAATCCCTGACAATTTATCTTCTAAACCTATCTAGTTATATCATAGAGGTTCTGTTTTTCTCAAAAGACCAACTCTAGTGCCCTAAGAAGAAGTTTAAAGGAGGTGTGTCGAGGAACATGTAATCTCTTCTACCGACTCTTTCAAGTTTATTTCTTCTTATACTTCTTCTTATTTAGTTGTTTCATTATAAAGTAATAACATCAGTTTTACTTATATACTGATATGTTATTATAAATATTAAACAACCCTATTTCACCTTCTATCCATCCTACGGAAAATGAAATCACCACGCGTGCGTACGTACGGAATACCGTCTCCATGTCGTGGTGTAATCAGTTTTTCCACCACCACCATACTTGGATGGGTATAATGGTGTAAAGAAAAACTATATATTATTATTATAACATCATATTGATTATAATGTATTACATCATCCACTCCAATTCCATTCAATAAATATGGGAACGATATCATCGCTCGTGCGTATGTACAGATTACCGTCTCCACGACGCAATGAGATTCATTCTCCATGTTAACCATTCAAGAATGATTATAAAGTATATATAATGAATAATAATGAAATATATGACATAATTAAGCTACTTTATTTATGTATATATATGTATATATTTCATCTACTTACTTCCATTCAAGTCAATAAAGAAAGGAAAACAACGTTCATGCGTACGTACGACCTACCGTCTCCATGAATGGTGTATTTCATTTCATTCATCTATCTATTATATATATATATATAACAAATATATATGATATATAAATAATTATTTACATTCTGGAAGTAAGTAAATCATGATATAATTAATAATAATATCATGAACAAGAAGTTCAAACACGTACAATAAATAAAATGATTATACCCAAAACACTTCTTTAACATGGAATTTACAAAAGAACGGGTAATAAAAAGTCATAAGTGAAACATATTTGATTATCATTAAAATGAATATGATTATGTAATAAGTAAATGACATTATTTAAATCATTATATAGGAGGATTGTATACGTATGAATAATATTGGACCTAAGTTAAGGGATAACTTTTCCAATCTCGTTTTTATCCGAGATTGTTTATTCGTAAGTATTTACTGGGGTTATATTTATCATCCATGTACCTGTTTTCAATAAATGGTTTCATGTATGTTTAAAGTCCTTTTACCCATTTTTTAATTTTACTACATGTTATGTAAGTAATCTTTCTTTTACGAGGTACTTTTTGACTTTTCTGGCAAAAGTACGAGAAGAATGTTTTTCTTAACTTATACGGCATGAATGGATTTTTATGATTTCATATCGCCTAATTTTCATGAATCTTCCTCTACAAGTTTTCATGGTTATTTTCAATAAAATCATTTTCTTTTAAAATTTAATGGCATTTTGAGAAAAGAAAATGATTTTGAAGAAGAAAGGATATTTTCCTCAAGAATTCATTTCAAGTGTTTTATCAAAACTATTTTCCATATAAGATGACATTATTCAGTATGTTTATGTTTCAAGTATAATGTCTCCATTATTTACATGGTTTTATTTTTCTTATGATTAAATGATACCCATTTGTTTTATATGGATTATGTTATGATGGGATGATGTTTATGAAACCCATTTTATTCTTTGGGTTATGCTGAATTTTATAAGTTTATTTTGTGGAACAAGTAAGAATGATTTCATTATGAGATGGGTTAGACCTATATCTCCCTCAAATTTATTTGGTAAAGATTTATATATCATGATATATAAATGACTGTAATGGTAAGTTAATCTGGTTTAGTGATATAGGACTGGAACGAGGAGTGAACTCAATTTAGAATGGGACTTTTTCCACTAAGACGGTCTTTGCAACAATGCCTTGGCTACTATGGAAATCATATCATGTGCTGAATGGTTTCCAAAATGAAATGTTTTATTCACATGGTATTTTATCATGATTAATGTTCCATTATGATATATGCCTTATGTACTGCCATGTTTTATGTCATTGCTCATGATTTTGATGTTTAAACATTATGTTCATGTTTTTTTAAGTTCAAATGTATATGATTTGTTTTATTTTATCCATGATTACCCTTAGTGAGAATTTGAGCTCACCCTTTATATGTTTTATTTTCCTTAGGATTTTAAGAAAGGTTTTAGGTAAGAAAACAAAAGGGGAAGATCTTTATGGGAGATGTTGAAGATCTTTCATCACGATTAGAAGATTATATTCTGAGTTTCCAAAGGCACTAAAATATTACGGTCCTTGAGTGTTGGTTTTTGTTATGTATTAAGTATTCTGGAAAAGTAATGTAATGTCCATTTACGTCAAGATTTGGGTCTCTACATTTGGTACCAGAGGAAAGGTTTACTCAACCTTTAGAAACTAGGATGCGAAAACTTTAGTGAAATTCCTAGAGATATTTCCAAGTTATGTCTAGAGATGTCCCTAAGGATAAGTATACGTATAGGATATAGTCCTATAATTATGGTAATGATCTTAGAATTAAACCTAAGATGTTAGATATTGAAGGTACTCCCCCTTTTTTATATTGTTTTCCCTAGCATGATTTTTTCCTCTCACACTATTCTTTTTGGGTATTAGAAAATGGCTAGAAACAGGAAGATTCGCGATAATGGAGGATATGATGGACAATGGAATAATATTATTCATGAGAAACCAAATGAAACAGGATTTGGAAGTCCAAACATCGTTATTATGCCTAATCAGCAATCTCATAATATGATCAACAATCACAACTTTGGTAAGTTTCCTGACTCAGCTAATAAGAGAAATATGGAGTTTCATGATGATCATAGAGGAAAGAAAGTTCAATTTCCATCATGTAAATCATGTGGTAAGAGGCATTAGGGAGAATGTTTCAAAGGAACTGGAAGATGCTTTGGGTGTGGAAAAGAAGGAAACAAAGCCAGTAAGTGAAAAGGAAAAGGTTCAGTTAACACCATGGAAAAGGATAATGGTATTTCTATAACATCAACAACGGTTAAATGTTTTAAATGTGGAATGTACAGGCATTATGAAAACCAATGCCATAAGGGAAAGTCTCATGAAGAGAATAAGCATGGTCTTATGGGTAGTATTTATGTTGATGATAATGAAGAGACTACAAATGATATGTGAGATAAAATAATTGTTCAAGCTTGATCAATGGTTTAAGAAGGTAGTGGAATGATTTGTGTTTATCAAGAGTTATGTTGTATAAGTAATGGTACTTTGGAATAAAGACACATCTAAGGATTGTTACACTATTGTTTTCCTAAAGTATTTGAAAGTATATGTTGAATGGTACCGGTAACCATGAAAGGTTATTAAAATATTTTTGGAAGGTAGATGATATGTGAATAAAGAAGGGATAAGTAGATAATGAAATGTTGGATAATATTAATGAGCTCCTAATAGATATAAGGACAAAGTTATATCATGGTTTGAGTATATAGAATTTTTGGGATTTTGGTATGTGAAAAGAGTTACCTTTTGACAGCATTCATTTTTTCACTATGGTTCTATGATAATTTATGTTTCAAGAGAATACATGATAAAGGTATTCATATGTTTGGAATGTGACCACCAAGATATATCATATGATATATGGGGGATAAATGATGGTATTCACGTTCTTGTTATATGACCTTTCAAGTAATCGTTTTCTTTATACTATGATCTTGGACCGAAGTATTTTGGATAAGCCTAAAGATTGGAATGAATTATGTTAGACATAAGACATTATTGTTTAAGGCTAGAACTTTTTTTGATATTATTGCAGGAATGTTATAATAATATAGTTTTAGAAAAAGGGACAATCTGCAGGACGGGTGACAACCCATCGTGTCAGACAAGGCTATGGGAATCGAACCGGAAACCGAAGTGCAACAGGCATTTATCGCCTACCACTGGCCCACAGGAAGTCCCTGGTTAGTATAAATTAGTTTTAATTTATTAAGTGGTATGAGATATGAAGTATACGTCCATTTTAGGAACCATATATGATTAATCTCACCATAGATGGACTTATGTATATAACTTTTTCTAACCTTATGTCTGGGACAGATGGAATGACCTATCATTCTATCACATGATATGATAACACTTCACGGAAGACAAATTCAACTTCATTTCTTTGAGAGATGAAGTGGAAATTGTTTAAGGCATAAACAACGGTGAGATTGTACCAAAATAAAATAAGTATTTCTTCTAATTCAAAATTTTCAACTTTAGGGAAATGATATTGAAAACCAAAAATGTTGTCCTAGTGCTCTTATATCTGATGAATCG
Source organism: Viscum album (assembly GCA_963277665.1). NCBI lineage: Eukaryota > Viridiplantae > Streptophyta > Magnoliopsida > Santalales > Viscaceae > Viscum > Viscum album. Next base: position 1,038,084,282 of record OY728126.1, read on the forward strand.
GATGGTACCTTAGATCATCAAAAATTTATGTCTTTGTGATTGTTGGATTTTTATAGCCATGTTCTCTACCACACTCCATCAGAACTTAATGGTTAGATTTCTCTTCCATATCCATATTTTCACATATGTTCTTCTATGTGGAAACCCAATGACGAGTTAATTTGGGTAACCGTTATGTTTCATACTTCACTTTTTTAAAATTATGTTTTAGTATTCCTTTTTACGATGTGGGTTTCTATGAATGAAACTTTCAAGTAGTAAACCATTTATAACCCAGACGAATTTTGAGGGAGAAATTCATTTTAAGGGGGGTAGAATGTAACAACCTGAGATTTTATGAGAATTATTCCTTTTAAATTTCATTGATGTCTTGTGTTGTACACTACAGCAAAATTATCTTGTATTATACGCAACACTGTATTACCTTGCAGTATAGGCAACACTATTCTTGGCTTGTGTTACGCACAATTTCAAGTTCGTTTTGTGGAAATTATTCTACGCAACATTAAGTATAGATTTTGTTTAATGTATAACTGAAATAAGTTTTGATTATGTTATACGCAACACCAAACGAAGCTTTTACTACACGCATCCCTAACTTGGATTGAATTATACGCAATTAAGACCTTCCTCGATAGCGTGTGTAGTATGCAATACCGAGTTTCACTAAACAAGATAATATTATAATATTATTATGAACTAGCCATTATGAATAGTAATACCCACTTTTTGAAATTTTATAAATTTTATCTTTCAAAATGGACTTCTTTTTTGGATTCATAATATCGAAATTATCCTAGGGTGATTTTTTGGAATTTTTCCGAAAACTTTCAATTTTTGATGAATAGTGAAAACACTGGGTTAATATTTAAAAACCGACTTTTTATTTAAATAATTATTTATTTTATTTAAATTTATTTTAGGTCAAAATAGATAAATAATACTTATATATGTTCAATGTAATTCATTGGAGTCATTTTATAATAATTTTAGATATATAAAAATTTTATTGAACTTTTCACCGTCTTTTACCGACCTCCTAGGAGAATTTGAAAATTTACATAAAACATAATTTTACCGCTTCTGTGAGTGGAATTTCAAAAATCTGAGAGAAAAGGTTAATATCAGGGAGTAAAATGTTGTTCAATAAGATAAAATTAATTTTTGGTGAATAGTAACTTTTTACTTTTTTTACCACGGTTAAAAGTAAATAGGGTAATTAAGGGTAAAAATGATATTATTATTACCCTAAAACATGTCCTAATTCTATTGGATAAGTGTAATTCGACCAAAAAAATCTTAGAAATAAAATATTACCCTTTAGGTCCACATGGATTAGATTAGGAAACTTATTATTATTTTATTTAAAGAAGTGTTAAAATAGTTAAAATCAAAGTTTAATAACTAAAAACATTTTTAATGTAGGGTTATACATAAGATAAATTCTACTATAAATATTCATTAGAAATATAAAAAGATTTAATACCTAATGGTATTTTGTTTATAATTTTTAGACATTAAATAATTTAATATATTTTTTACAGAATGATGATGCAGTAATTACATTATTAATGAAATATTAACAAAATTGATGTTATAAATACCCAAATAATTGTAATTTGAGACTTTTTATGAATTCCAATAATTTTATAGGTTAATATGACATGTTATTATTTATTCAATTAACTTTTTTTGAACTAATCATGTTGTTATGAGTTTCACAAAAATCAATTACCAAATAGTGTCAAAATTGACATAAAATATTTTTTAAAACAAATATTATATTATTAATTTTTATTATATTCTTAAAAATATATGGTTAGGAAAAATGACATAGATACGGTTATATATATTAATAATGAAACACATGGGGTTAGTTTGGCTTGTTATAGTAAGTTTATTAACCATATAGTGTAAGAAAACAAGAAGACACGGTAAAAGTTAATGTAAGAACCCGGTTTTTGCTATGAAAGACTTTGGAATATTCTTGATAATATTCCAGGGCAGTGCCTTCAGACGGCGTGCGATTCCGAGCCCCAGAGTGGCCGGAATTAAATTTTCAGTGCGTTTACACTGGAAACGCTAAATAAATGAGATAACTCCTAAACGGAGTTCCAGATCAGATATCTGAGTGTACGGATGGGTCCAAAATGGGGTGTTTACCCTGGAAATGATATAAAACTTGTCGGTGCAGGACTTTTGGACCCCTCGCCCGCTTCTGGAATGTTAAACGGATTAAATAAATTAATTAATTCATTTAAGGGAGAAACGCTAGTATCTCTTATATGGTGGCTCGGATTGGAAAACCGAGGGCACCGTTGAGTTCAGAGCATACCTTTTACCCTAGGAGGGGTATAAGTTTCGCGGGCGTGGGATGTCTGTGAAAAATGGCCCCAGGGGTGTTTTCGTAATTTGGCGCCGGGAGGCTAAATCCCGACCCTGTCGGGAGTTCGGGTTCGGGGCTGCCGGGCGGGCGTTTAAGTGAATTGTACTTAAACACCCCCCCTCTTCTTCTTCTTCTTACTCTTCCTCAAACCCGTCCCCCCTCCTTCACCTCTGGTTTGGCAACTCCGGAGAGGTGAGCTCCGGCGAGGTGCCCCCCCCGGCGGTTTGACGGCGAAGCGACGGGCATCACCCAAGTGGTAGGAGTTATTTCGTTTTCGTTTTCAAATTCCCCCAATATTTGAGCCCAATTTATATTGTCGAATTGAAGCCCGATCTTCGATCCAAGCACATGGTCACGTAGATCATGTTCTAAGGTTTCCGACGCTTTTCTCGGATCAAAAATCCGAGTCCCGGGGTGCCCGGGGCAGTCCTGGGAAGTTCCAGCCGGAAATCTGGATTTCCGGCAGATACTGGCGGCAGACGGTGGTTCCGGGGAGGCGGCGCGGCAGCGGCGTGGAGGAAGGCCAGCCGGCCATCCGGACGGCTGGGCGGAACCTCCATGGTGCAGGGCGGCTCGGCTCGCTGGCTGACGGCGCCGGCTGCGGGAGCCGGCGAGAGGAGACGGCGGGGTCGCAGGCGCGCGACCCCGCGGCTGGACAGAGACCCGCGCGACGCGGGTCTCCATGTGGAAAGCCGACCGGACGTGTCGGCCGGTCGGGGGAAGAAGCGCCCGCGCGGCGCGCGGGCGAGGCGGGCTTGCGGGAGGCGGCTAGGCCGCAGTCCTAGTGGGCCGGCTGTGGGCGGACCGGCCGGTCTGGGCCGGTCCGGCCCAAGGGGGGTCTCCCCCCCGCCCCTTATAAAATCCAACGTCCATAGCTTTCGCTACGGACGTTCGTTTTGTGTGCCGTCTACGGTGGCGCGGGCCTGGCACAAGGGCGGATGTTTTGAGATGGTTTCGCGAACTTTTAATTCCCGAAACGAGGGGCCGCGAAGGCGCGACGCGTCTTTAAGTGGTTTGTCGTTTTCCGGGGAAACTTGTCTTGGACGGCGCGGACGCGTCCGACGTCCGATTTAAACGTCGTCAGTTGTGTTGGGACCCTAGCTCCGAGGCGGAGCTTTCCAGGGTGGTTCCAGGTGTTGAGGCCGAAGTTGAGGTGTGGGCCCCATGACCCGTCTTTTGAGCTGCGTGCAGCTTTTAGTGGCTTTTTCCTCGGACGTCCGTTCGGGGCGTGCGAGCAGTCGATGTTGGGTGTTTTTCCGAGGGCATCGCGTTGGTGTAGTCTGCCCGCTGTAATTCCGCACGATGGTACGGGCCCCGCGAGGGCCGTTTCGGGAGTTGACGGTGATTTCCAGCTTTATCACTGGGCGACCGTTTGGACAAGTGAGTAGTCCATTTCGTGTACTTTTTCAAGAGGATCACGACGGTGCGATCCGTTCATTGAGTTTCGGGACCGGGTTGCGGGTCCCACGTGGCACCGCTTGTGTGCGGTGTGTCGGGATGCATCTTTTTCTCCGGATATCCGTTTCACTCAAGTGAGTAGTGCTTTTGACGTGTTTTCCCGAGGGGATCGCAATGGTGCAATCCGCTCGACTGTTTTCGGGTCTGGGGCTCGGGATCACGGGACGTCGTTCGGGCGTGAGGCGGTGTTGGTGACTTTTCCGTCGGGTATCCATTGGAGGTGAGTAAGTAGTCGATCTCACGTGTTTTTCCATGAGGATTACAACGGTGTGATCTGTTTGGTTGTGCGAAGCCTCTTTCACGATCTTATTGAATGTAGAGCATGAGAGGTGCTCCGGTGGCGGTTCTTCCTACCTTTTTTTGTAGAGGACCCTTGGTGTGTGATCGCGCACTCTTGGGAGAGTGATAAAAATGGTTCACAAGTTGTGGTTGGTCGTGCCTGGGCCTTTGAGGTGGAGTTGTTACGTCACGCCTTCGCGTTGACGTTGGGTACCGTGTGCACGAGAGCCTTTGGGATGGGACGAGGTATACTCTGGGAGTATACGGGAGTGCTTGGAGGTATGTGTGGTTTGTACCTGAGAACATTTGTGCGCTCAGTTGGGGTTGACGTGGGGCCACACGTCGTGTGGGCCCCATGTGCATGTCGTGTTCTGTCTTGCGTACTTTGACCTCTCGCGACGTAGAGGGTCCCTCTGTGCTCATTTATTTGACTAGTAGGGTGGAGCTTTTCCCCTGCCTTTATGCTCGTTTGTTTGACCAATAGTGTTGAGTGGTCTCCCCCTAGTTTCATTCTCGATGGATCGGTCAGTAGTGGTGCTAGTGGCACCCCGTGATGGAACAGGCGCTGAACCCCTTTGGGTGAGTTATGCTGGAGTTGGGTGGTTGCGCGATACCCACTCCGTGTTCAGTTGGGCAGTGTTGTGACCTCCAGTGGAGATGGCTAGAGCAGTTCTGAGTTCTACCCTCCAGCGGGGCTGGGCAGTGGGTTACTCATCGACTTCTTCGGGTTTACCCTCCAACGGGGCTGGGCAGTGGGTTTCTCACTGAATTTTAGGGTTTACCCTCCAGCAGAGACTGGGCAGTGGGTCACCCGACACTCTTAGGGTCTACCCTCCAGCTGAGACTAGGCAGTGGGTCACCGGATGACCTCTTAGGGTCTACCCTCTGGCAGGGCTGGGCAGTGGGTCGCCCGTCGTCTAGTTCTAGGTCTACCCTCCAGCAAGGCTGGGCAGTGGGTCACCTGTCGACTTATTCCAGGTCTACCCTCCGGCATGGCTGGGCAGTGGGTCGCCCATCGTCTAGTTACAGGTCTAGCCTCCAGCAAGGCTGGGCAGTGGGTCGCCTGTCGACTTATTCCAGGTCTACCCTCCAGCGGGGCTGGGCAGTGGGTCGCCTGATGATGTGTTATGGTCTACCCTGTAGTGGGGCTGGGCAGTGGGTCTCCTGATGAAGTCTTATGGTTTACCCTCCAGCAGGCCTGGGCAGTGGGTCACCCAGTATCTTATTAAGGTCTACCCTCTAGCAGGGCTGGGCAGTGGGTCGCCGGATGATGTATTATTGTCTACCCTCCAACAGGGATGGGCAGTGGGTCACCCGATATCATATTATGAATTACCCTCCAATATGGCTGGGTAGTGGGGACACCATTTGGCATTCCAGGCTCAGTCCTTTCTACTAGGCTAGTTTGAGGCTTTCCTCCGTGATTACTGGAGAGGGACCCTTGGTTATATGGGTCAGTGTTGTGACGTCTTTGACTTTGAGGAGACCTCTCGACTACAGGGCAGTGACGAGGCGTGGTTGGAATTTCCCTAGAACTCTCAAGTTTGAGGGGCACTTTCCCCACTGAGACGCGTTCTTGTGACGCGATCTAAAACCGTGCGGGCGAGTCAGTGCCGCCCAAAGCGAATAGTGTCAAAGTGTGGTGATTGAGCCCCTTGGATTACGGTTCATGGCAGACGTGCGGGATGCTAGGCATTGATGGTGTTACTTCTGGGGCTGTTGGCGACTCTTTTCTTGGGCTGAGCTACGGGACGAAGATCCCCTTACGACGATGTTTGGGCTTCTTTTTTGAGCATAAAGATATGTATATACCTTGTTCGAGTACCCACTTCTTGGGCCTGGTTACTCTCCCTCCAGGAGAGGTGAAGACGCGCGGGGTATGCCACATGCTTTTCGTGTATAGCTTCTCATGGTTGGATGAGTCGAGTCTCCTGCTATAAGTAGCGAAGACTCGACGGGAAGTTCATCTTCTCACCGTTTCTAGCACCTTGTGCTTGGACGAGTATACTTCCTTTCTCTTATTGGGTTGAGCTAGACTCTTTACTGCACCCTCGATTAGACTCCTTTACTTTTCCCTTATTCTCTCTACTGCTCACCATTAGGTACCTCCTCTTGTTGTTCCCTCGAGCCTTCGGGGTATCCTACTGAGTATTTTTATACTCACCCCTGCTTGGGCTTTGCCTGCACTTGGTGTTCCCTTGCAGACGACGGACAGGTGGAGCGTGGCTTCAGTGGAACGTAGGAGCTTGGGATCTTGGACCGCGTGCGGTGGTCGTGGTTAGGTCCCAGGTGGGGGACCCCTTCTGGCTATTTTTATTTTGTTTACCTGGTGCCGGGTTGTGGCACTTTTCTGGTTGGGTGCGTGTTTTTACCCTTTTTCCTTTTCAGCACCTTACTTGTACTGTTTAGTGGTCAATGCACATTTGTGGTTTTTATATAGCAGCTGCACTTTACTATGCTTGTCTTTTCTTTTACTCTACACTTTAGCATTGAGTTTGTTGTGCGTGTGTGTACAGGTACTTAGGAAAAGGCCTCCCTGAGTTGTTGTGCCTTCGGCGCTAGTCGCCAGCCCCTGGCCTATAGAGGCGGGCTTGGGGTAGTTGCGGCTCGAGCCCGGGTAGGGTCGTGTCATTAAAAAGTGGTATCAGAGGTGGTTCGTTCCTTGGGAAGTTGTGCGGATGTCCCTAAAAGAGGAATTGGTTGGGATATAGGGCAACCGTGTTAATGTGTCTCGAGAGTGGCTCTCAGGCCAGGGAGTCCAGTGATGGTGCGACGGCCGACGTATCCATTCACCAGGACCTTGATAACCCGCTTGTCGACTCGTCATGCTGAGACACTTGTTGCAGGGAAAATTTGGTTTGTGCATCACATAGGATTGAGTATTTGACTTTCCTTCTTGAGTAAGCTCCCCATTGTTGCTATTGGTATATACATATATGATCATCTGACCGCAACACTCCTTGATAATATTCAGGATGTCTCCGCGTGGACAGCCAGCCAGGATATCAGCTTTGGTTCATGACGACGACCCTGTGAGCTACGAGGCCACAGTCCAGGACCCATCATGTGAGCCACTTTATCTGAGTGGGCCAGTAGAAGTAACCCCACTTGTTGAGCAGCAGACAGCTTTAGCAGAGCAGGCTAAGCTTGAGCGCGGGTTGAGCGTGCTCCGTGAGTTCCAGCGGCGGAGACCGCTGAGGTTCAGTGGTGAGACAGCCCCTCGGGTAGCAGAGGTTCGGCTAGAGGCGGTGGTTAGCCTTTTCAGGCATGTGCAGATGCCGGCAGATCAGAGAGTGGCTTTGGCATCCATCCTTTTTCGTGGAGTAGCCTGGCGTTGGTGGAGTCTGGTGATTCAGTTCCTTGACGAGTCGTTGCTTTCGTGGGGAGACCTTCAGTTGTTGATCCGTGAGGAGTTTTTCCCCTCCTTCTTTTGCTCCTTTCGGATTCATGAGCTCCTGCAGTTTCAGTAGGGAGGGATGATGGTGGCCGAGTACACGACTAGTTTTGCATACTGTGCACGATTTTACCCGGACATGGTCCATGATGACAACCTCCGAGCGCAGAAGTTTGAGCAGGGTCTCCGCCGAGATATTCGTGTTTTCATAGTACCCTTGGGCATTTCCACATATGTCGGGGTGCTAGAGCAGGCGCTGGTGACAGAGGGATTCCTGTCAAGTTCTAGTGTTGGTGGTGGTAGTAGGCACGTTGGAGCCGAGACGTCTGTCGCAGTTAGTGGGCGTCGACAAGCAGAACCTCGACGCAGGTGGCTTACTGACAACCGGACTCATGGGCGTGGTCGTACACCACAGTGGCACCGGAGGTCACTAGTGCAGCCCAGAGAGGGTCGGTGCTATGCTTGTGACGGGAGAGGTCACTTGGCACGAGACTGCCCGACCCGAGTGGCTGAGAGCTTCGGGCAGGCAGCAGGCACACCACCACGGAAGAGGCAGTGCCGTGATCGGAGTAGTGCCCAGAAAGGTGGTGCTGGCAGAGGAGTAGGAGGAGCTGGGGGTGGAGGATGACTTTACGATATCTCCCCGTCACCACTAGGCGGTCCACGTCAGGCTCCGGGAGATGACGGTTGGGATCGCGGGTAGCCGCGAGCTTGGATGTCTACAATCCTGCAGAGCACGGGATGGTGAGAGGTACCCATTGCGACTCTTCTACTTCTTGAAGTAGAATTTTTAGGCTCTGCGTGTGAAATGATTTTCTCCCGGATCCTTGTTTGAGTTGTTACAAGGGTGGCGCGAGGCATCGGTGTAACCCTATGTTGGTAAAGTAAAAGGCGCGATCCCTTTTTCCTTAGTCGATGGTGTTGACTCCTTTGCCTTTTGAGCATGTATGAGAGAATAGACTGTGGAATCTCGTAAGACCAAGTATCCTTGGGTGTTTCACTATATGGATATTCTGAAGGAGGGAATCACCGGGCCTTGTTTCAAGTGCGTGCGGTGATTCCAGTCGAGGCGTGTGACTTAGAGGTTTGACCGGGGAGGTGAGCTACCCCCGAGAGCCTTCGGGCCGTTTGAGACCGTGCAAAGGGATGGCGATGTACCCTACCGCCTTTCCCTAACCCCAATGTCGGGAGTGGGTACACGACATCGGTGAGGGGCTGACCTAGCATGAACAGATTAATCCTTTGGTCTGTGTGCGGTGGCACAAAGTTGTGTGTGGGTTCTTCTGGGTATGGGAAAGCGAGGAGTGGGCTTAGTACCCTATGTTTCCCCCTAGTTTTGGTTTTCGAGGACGAAAAGATAGAAGGAGGGAATGATGTAAGAACCCAGTTTTTGCTGCGAAAGACTTTGGAATATTCTTGATAATATTCCAGGGCAGCGCCTTCAGACGGCGTGCGATTCCGAGCCCCGGAGTGGCCGGAATTAAATTTTCTGTGTGTTCACACTGGAAATGCTAAATAAATGAGATAACTCCTAAATGGAGTTCCGGATCAGAGATCTGAGTGTACGGATGGGTCCAGAATGGGGTTTTTACCCTAGAAATGATATAAAACTTGTCGGCGCGGGACGTTTGGACCCCTCGCCCGCTTCTGGATTGTTAAACGGATTAAATAAATTAATTAATTCGTTTAAGGGACAAACGCTAGTATCTCTTAAACGGTGGCTTAGATTGGAAACCCGAGGGCACCGTTGAGTTCAGAGCGTACCGTTTACCCTAGGAGGGGTATAAGTTTCGCGGGAGCGGGCCGTCTGTGAAAAATGGCCTCCGGGGTGTTTTCGTAATTTGGAGGCCTCGGGCGCTAAGTTTAGTAACTTTTGAACGGGGTATTGGAATAAAATTCTGAGACCTCCTTTGCGCTCAGAGCATGGTTTTCAGCCTAGGGGAGGCTAAATCCCGACCCTGTCGGGAGTTCGGGTTCGGGGCTGTCGGGCGGGCGTTTAAGTGATTTGTACTTAAACACCCCCACCCCCCCTTCTTCTTCTTCTTAATCTTCCTCAAACCCTTCCCCCTCCTTCACCTCCGGCGAGGCAACTCCGGTGAGGCGATCTCCGGCTAGGCGCCCCCCCCCCCCCCCCCCGGCGGTTTGACGGCAAAGCGACGGGCATCGCCCAAGTGGTAGGAGTTATTTCGTTTTCATTTTCAAATTCCTGCAATATTTGAGACCAATTTATATTTTCTAATAGCTTCCCGATATTCGATACAAGAACATGGTTGCATAGATCATGTTCTAAGGTTTTCGACGCTCTTCTCAGATCGAAAATCCGAGTCCCGGGGTGCCCGGGGCAGTCCCGGGAAGTTCCGGCCGAAAATCTGGATTTCCGGCGGATATTGGCGGCGGACGGTGGTTCCGGGGAGGCGGCGCGGCAGCGGCGCGGCGGAAGGCCGGCCGGCCATCTGGCTGGCTGGGCGGAACCTCCACCGTGTGGGGCGGCTCAGCTCCCTGGCTGAGGGTGCCGGCTGCGGGAGCCGGCGAGAGGAGACGGCGGGGTCGCAGGCGCGCGACCCCGCGGCTGGACAGAGACCCGCGCGATGCGGGTCTCCGTGTGGAAAGTCGACCGGCCGTGTCGGCCGGTCGGAGGAAGAAGCGCCCACGCAACGCGCGGGCGAGGCGGGCTCACGGGAGGCGGCTGGGCCGCGGTCCCAGCGGGCCGGCTGTGGGTGGACCGGCCGGTCCGGTCCAAGGGGGGTCTCCCCCCCCCCTTATAACCTCCGACGTCCGTAGCTTTCGCTACGGACATCCGTTTTGCGCGTCGTCTACGGCGGAACGGGCCTGGCATAGAGGCGGATCTTTTGAGATGGTTTCTGGAATTTTTAATTCCCAAAACGGGGGGCCACGAAGGCGCGACGCGTCTTTAAGTGGTTTGTCGTTTTCCGGGGAACTTGTCTTGGACGGCGCAGACGCGTCCGACGCCCGATTTAAACGCCGTCAGTTGCGTTGGGACCCTGGCACTGAGGCGGAGCTTTCCAGGGCGGTTCCAGGCGTTGAGGACGAAGTTGAGGTGTGGGCCCCATGACCCGTCTTTTGAGCTGCGTGCAGCTTTTAGCGGCTTTTTCCTCGGACGTCCGTTCGGAGTGTGCGAGCAGTCGATGTTGGGTGTTTTTCCGAGGGCATCGCGTTGGCGCAGTCTGACCGCTGTAATTCCGCACGATTGTACGGGCCTCGCGAAGGCCGTTTCGGGATTTGACGGTGATTTCCAGCTTTATCACTGGACGACCGTTTTGGACAAGTGAGTAGTCCATTTCGTGTACTTTTTCGAGAGGATCACGATGGTGCGATCCGTTCGTTGAGTTTCGGGACCGGGTTGCAGGTCCCACGTGGCACCGCTCGTGTGCGGTGCGCCGGGATGCATCTTTTTCTCCGGATATCCGTTGCACTCAAGTGAGTAGTGCTTTTGAGGTGTTTTCCCGAGGGGATCACAATGGTGTGATTTGCCCGACTGTTTTCGGGGCCGGGGCTTGGGATCATGGGACGCCATTCGGGCGTGAGGCGGTGTTGGTGACTTTTCTGTCGGGTATCTTTTGGAGGCGAGTAAGTAGTCAATCTCGCATGTTTTTCCGCGAGGATTACAACGGTGTGATCCGTTTGGTTGTGCGGAGCCTCTTGCGCGATCTTATTGAATGTGGAGAATGAGAGGTGCTCTAGTAGCGGTTCGTCCTACCTTGTTTGTAGCGGACCCTTGGCGTGTGATCGCGCACTCTTGGGAGAGTGATACAAATGGTTCACATGTTTTGGTTGGTCGTGCCTGGGCCTTTGAGGTGGAGTTGTTACGTCACACCTTCGCGTTGACGCTGGGTGTTGTGTGCACGATAGCCTTTGGGCTGGGACGAGGTATACTCTGGGAGTATACGGGAGTGCTTGGAGGTACGTGTGGTTTGTACCTGAGAATGTTTGTGCGCTCAGTTGGGGTTGACATGGGGCCACACGTCGTGTGGGCCCCATGTGCGTGCCGTGTTCTGCCTTGTGTACTTTGACCTCTCGTGACATAGAGGGTCCCTCTGTGCTCGTTTGTTTGACCATAAGGGTGGAGCTTTTCCCCTGGCTTTGTGCTCGTTTGTTTGACCAGCATGGTTGAGTAGTCTCCCCCTAGTTTCGTTCTCGATGGATCGATCAATAGTGGTGCTAGTGGCACCCCGTGATGGAACAGGCGCTGAACCCCTTTGGGTGAGTTGTGCTGGAGTTGGGTGGTTGCGCGATACCCACTCCATGTTCGGTTGGCCAGTGTTGTGCCCTCCAGTGGAGATGGATAGAGTAGTTCTGAGTTCTACCCTCCAGCGGGGCTGGGCAGTGGGTTAATCATCGGCTTCTTCGGGTTTACCCTCCAGCGGGGCTGGGCAGTGGGTTGCTCACTGAATATTAGGGTTTACCCTCCAGCAGAGACTGGGCAGTGGGTCACCCGACACTCTTAGGGTCTTCCCTCTAGCAAAGACTGGGCAGTGGGTCACTCGACGACCTCTTAGGGTCTACCCTCCGGCAGGGCTGGGCAGTGGGTCGCCCGTCGTCTAGTTCCAGGTCTACCCTCCAACAAGGCTGGGCCGTGGGTCACCTATCGACTTATTCCAGGTCTATCCTCCGGTAGGGCTGGGCAGTGGGTCGCCCTTCGTCTAGTTCCAGGTCTAGCCTCCAGCAAGGCTGGGCAGTGGGTCGCCTGTCGACTTATTCCAGGTCTACCCTCCAGCGGGGCTGGGCAGTGGGTCGCCTGATGATGTGTTATGGTCTACCCTCCAGCGGGGCTGGGAAGTGGGTCGCCTGATGACGTCTTATGGTTTACCATCCAGCATGGCTGGGTAGTGGGTCACCCAGTATCTTATTAAGTTCTACCCTCTAGCGGGGTTGGGCAGTGGGTCGCTAGATGGTGTATTATGGTCTACCCTCTAGCAGGGCTGGGCAGTGGGTCACCCAATATCATATTATGAATTACCCTCCAGTATGGCTGGGCAGTGGGGACACCGGTTGGCATTCTAGGCTCAGTCCTTTCTAGTAGGCTAGTCTAAGGCTTTCCTCCGTGATTACCGGAGCGGGACCCTTGGTTATATGGGTCAGTGTTGTGACGACTTTGACTTTGAGGAGACCTCTCGACTGCAGGGCAGTGATGAGGCGTGGTTGGAATTTCCCTAGATCTCTCAAGTTCGAGGGGCACTTTCCCCACCGAGATGCGTTCTTGTGACGTGATCTAAAACCGTGCGGGCGAGTCAGTGCCTCCCAAAGCGTATAGTGTCAAAGTGTGGTGATTGAGCCCCTTGTCTTGCGGTTCAGGACAGACGTGCAGGATGCTGTTCATCGATGGTGTTACTTATGGGACTGTTGGCGACTCTTTTCTTGGGCTGAGCTACGGGACGGAGATCCCCTTATGACGATGTTCGGGATTCTTGTTTGAGCATAAAGATATGTATATACCTTGTTCGATTACCCACTTCTTGGGCCTGGTTACTCTCCCTCCAGGAGAGGCGAAGACGCGCGAGGTATGCCACGTGCTTTCTGTGTCTAGATTCTCGTGGTTGGATGAGTCTACTCTCCTGCTATAGGTAGCGAAGACTCGACGGTAAGTTCATCTTCTCACCTTTTTCAGCTCCTTGTGCCTGGACGAGTCTACTTCCTTTATGTTGTTGGGTTGATCTGGACTCTTTACTGCACCCTCGGTTGGACTCCTTTACTTTTCCCTTATTCTCTCTACTGCTCACCATCCGGTACCTCCTCTTGTTGCTCCCTCGAGCCTTTGGCGTATCCTACTGAGTATTTTTATACTCACCCCTGCTTGGGCTTTTCCCGTACTTGGTGTGCCCTTGCAGACGACGGACAGGTGGAGCGTGGCTTTAGTGGAGCGTAGGAGCTTGGGAGCTTGGACCGCGTGCGGTGGTCGTGGTTAGGTTCTAGGTGGGGGACCCCTTCTGGCAGTTTTTCGTTTATTTACCTGTTGCCGGGTTGTGTCACTTTTCTGGTTGGGTGCGTGTTTTTCCCCTTTTTCCTTTTCAGCACCTTACATGTACTGTTTAGTGGTCGATGCACATTTGTGGTTTTTATATAGCAGCTGCACTTTACTCTTCTTGTCTTTTCTTTTACTCTGCACTTTAGCATTGAGTTTTCTGCGCGTGTGTGTATAGGTACTTAGGAAAAGGCCTCCCCGAGTTGTTGTGCCTTTGGCGCTAGTCGCCAACCCCTGGCCTATGGAGGTGGGCTTGGGGTAGTTGCGGCTCGAGCCCGGGTAGGGTCGGGTCGTGACAGTTAAATTATTTAACTTAGAGTTAAATCTAAATGATAAGGTTAAAATAGTAACCTAAACTTGTATAAAACCTATTGGTTGAGAGGATTTCGACCCATCCCAACTTTATCTTCGAAATAAATCAATTTTGATCTATTATAAACCGATTATTACTTTATTATAAAATAATATTTTATGTTTTTTCAAAGGTGCCCCTCTCCTCCCTTATAAAAAGGGCACCCCTTCCCTCTTCTCTTCACACCCTTTTGAGCCTTGAATCTCATCCAACCCCTGAAAATTTATCTTCTAATACTCTCTAGTTATATCATAGAGGTTCTGGTTTTCTCAAAAGACCAACTCTAGTTCCCTAAGAAGAAGTTTAAAGGAGGTGCGTCGAGGAAGAGGTAATCTCTTCTACCAACTCTTTCAAGTTTCTTTTTTCTTCTACTTCCTCTTATTTAGTTGTTTCATTATAAAACAATAACATTAGTATTAATTATATACTGATATGTTATTATAAATATTAAACAAACCTATTTCACCTTCTATTCATCCTACAGAAAATTAAATCACCACGCGTGCGTACGTACGGAATACCGTCTCCATGCCGTGGTGTAATCTGTTTTTCCACCACCACCTTACTTGGATGGGTGTAATGGTGTAAAGAATAACTATATATGATTATTATAAAATCATAATGATTCTAAGGTATTATATAATCCACTCCAATTCCATTCAATAAATATGGGAACGATATCATCGCTCGTGCGTACGTACAGATTACCGTCTCCACGACGCGATGAGATTCATTCTCCATGTTAACCATTCAAGAATGATTATAAAGTATATATAATGAATAATAATGAAATATATGACATAATGAATCTATTTTATTTATGTATATATATTTATATATTTCATATACTTACTTCTATTCAAGTCAATAAAGAAAGGAAAACATCGTTCATGCGTACGTACGACCTACCGTCTCCACGACGCGATGAGATTCATTCTCCATGTTAACCATTCAAGAATGATTATAAAGTATATATAATGAATAATAATGAAATATATGACATAATGAAGCTATTTTATTTATGTATATATATTTATATATTTCATCTACTTACTTCTATTCACGTCAATAAGGAAAGGAAAATAACGTTCATGCATACGTACGACCTACCGTCTCTATGAACGGTGCATTTCATTTCATTCATCTATCTATTATATATATATAACGAATATATATGATGTATAAATAATTATTTACATTCTGTAAGTAAGTAAATCATGATATAAGTAATAATAATATCAAGAACAACAAGTCCAAACACGTATGATAAATAAAACGATTTTACCCAAAAAACTGCTTTAACATGGAATTTACAAAAGAACGGGTAATATAAAGTCATAAGTGAAACATATATGATTATAATTACAATGAATATGATTCTATAATAAGTAAATTAAATTATTTAAATCATTATACAGGAGGTTCAGATATGTACGAAGCATATCGGACCTAAGGTAAGGGATAACTTTTCCAATCTCGTTTTTATCCGAGATTGTTTATTCATAAGTATTTACTGGGGTTATATTTATCATCTTTTTCCCTCTTTTCTAAAAATGGTTTCATGTATGTTTAAAGTCCTTTTTAAACATTTTTAAATTTTACAACATGGTATGTAAGGAATCTTTCTTTTATAAGTTATTTTTTGACTTTTCTGGGAAAAGTACGAGAAGAATGTTTTTTTAACTTATACGGCATGAATGGATTTTTACGGTTTCATATCGCCTAATTTTCAAGAAGATTCTTCTACAAGTTTTGATGGTTATTTTCAATAAAATCCTTTTATTTTAAAATTTCATGGCATTTTGAGAAAAGAAAATGATTTTGATGAAGAAAGGATATTTTCCTCAAGAATTCATTTCAAGTGTTTTATCACAACTATTTTCCATCTAAGATGGCATTATTTAGTCTGTTTGTGTTTCAAGTATAATGTCTCCATTATTTCCATGGATTTATTTTTCTTATAATGAAATTATACCCATTTTTTTATATGGATTATGTTATGATGGGATGATGTTTATGAAACCCATTTTATTCTTTGGGTTATGCTTAATGATTTAAGTTTATTTTATTGCACAAGTAATAATGATTTCATTATGAGATGGGTGGGACCTATATCTCCCTCCAATTAATTGGTTAAAGATTTATATCTCATGAGATAGACATGAATGGAATGGTAAGTTAATCTGGTTCAGTGATATAGGACTAGAACAAGGAGTGAACTCGATTCAGAAAAGGACTTTGTCCACTAAGATGGTCTTGGCAGCAATGCATTGGCTACTATAGAAATCATATCATGTGCTTAATGGTTTCCCCAATGACATGTTTTATTCCCATGGTATTTTATCATCATTAAAGTTCCATTATGATCTATGCCTTATGTACTGCCATGTTTTATGTCATTTCTCAAGATTTTGATGTTTAAATATTATGTTCATGTTTTTTTAAGTTCAAATGTATATGATTTGTTTTATTTTCTCCATGATTACCATTACTAAGCATTTCATCTCACCCTTTATATGTTTTATTTTCCACAGGATTTAAAGAACGGTTTTAGGTAAGAAAAATGAAGGGGGAGATCTTTATAGGAGATGTTGAAGATCTTTCATCACTATTAGAAGATTATATTCCGAGTTTCCAAAGACACTAAACTATTACGATCCTTGAGTGTTGGTTTTTGTTATGTATTAATTATTATGAAAAATTAATGTAATGTCCATGTACGTCAAGATTTGGGTCTCTACACACATCATGTGAAGGGTTTGGAAAAATTCCTCTATAAAAAAGAGAATGAGATTACAAACTTCACATTAACTAACATGTAATAGAGTATCTAAGTAGGAGAACAGGAAAAGTGTAAATATTTATAGTGGTTATTTTGGTAAAATATCACAAAATATTTAATGATCAATAGAATTTTTAGGGCCTAAAATCCATAAATGTACTATCATTTAGAAGACCATTGGTTCAACAAAAAATAAGGTGTTAGGAAAATATTTTTTAATAACATATATCTTTTGTTGAGAAATTACATTACTACCTAAGAATATAAAGAAAATTTACATACATGATACATTTTAATTTAATCTAAATAATTCCATATTTTTGTTATGTTTCAATCAAATTCTTATTCATACCTTACTTCATGAAATGGATATCAAAAAATTAACTTTGATTCTTGAAGCAATGAAATACATTTCTAAAGGATCTTAAGGCCCATAAAAGAGTTACAAGTCTAACTATTTGTCTCTAATTATTTTCCAAAACTTATTTTGTATGTACATTAATCTCTAAACCTTGAATCAACACTACTAGTTTATAATTAATATTTATTCAACATATTTTCCAACTAAAAACAATGACATATTAACCAATACATTTTATAGGTCAGTTGTTGGCATTAAACCCTTATCCTCCTTCGGTCATGGTTTCAAGTCCCACAACCTTTCCAGATTTGATATGTTGTCCCTTGGCATAAATTTTGTCCCTTTTTAAAACCAAATTAGCATAATTTCAAAAATAAATATGTTATACATCCTTAAAATAAGGTTAATCACTAAATAGTCTTTTAACTAAGGTACTAAATACAACCTCAATACATGAATAATTTTTCCATATATTTCCACACAGGTCTTTCCTTGGTCTACTTTTTATTTATAATATCATTTATAATATTTTAAATTCATAAAAAATATATTCAATCTAATACAACTTAGGTTTAACCTAGTTTATTCATCGTCAAAATACTTCAAAATGGTTGGTAAGAAAATGTATATTATCCTAAGAGTATCGCCTTTGATTGTTAAACCTGGTGCACAGTAAGGATTGTTGCTATATACCAGGTTACACAGTGGAAATATTGACACACCTTTTCGGAGTTGTTACTCGTAGGTACATCTGTGCCAAAACCACATCCACTTGTAGTATCGAGACAGAGATGTACTACTAGAAAACCCACATAATCTCTATCTAAACTAAAATTCTATTGTGTTTTTCTATACTTATCATCAAATTATACCTTATATTTAGGTTCTATAATATATGTTTTCTTAAATCTAGTTCTCAAGGTTACTACTAAATTTATTTTGATACCAACTATAGTGACTGAGACCCAGAAATCCCGTAGTCGGTGTCTGCTATAAATTACATTCGCATGTTTACAAGGAATCAAATCCTAGAGGACCGAGATTTTAGAAGTCTTAAAAAACCAGATACATACATGAGAAAATAATTCACTAACTAAAAAATAATATTTTCCCTAAAAACATTGTGGATAATAACTCTATTTCAACTAGTATATGCTTGCATATTTTTCTGACTTCCTGCATTCCTGGGGAAAGGAAGAATAATAAGGGTATGTTCAAATTCTCAGTAAAAAAAACATATAGCATAAGTAATTTTTAATCATTTAGAATAATCAAATATTATGGTAAATAAATGGAAACACATTACATTAAAATAAGTAGATAAGGAAAAATAAACATGGCAAGGAAAGAAACTGAAACACATGTCATTTAATTAATGAACTGAAAATGAAATATATCCATATATTTTTCAATGCAATATCTCATGGATGAATAATCACTTAAACTAAATGAGGGAAATTCTTAATTATTGAATTCCATGTTTCTTATTTACATAGAACCATTATCGTCGGGATTAACTCTCAATACAGTTTAAACTAATATAATTTGGTCAAATGATTTATCTCATGAGACTATCAATGCATCTAGGGGATTGTATTAACCAATCCCTAACCCATATCATAATAGTATATTATACATGAAAAAAATGATGGGGTTTTCACCAAATAATTTCATCCAATGAGACTACCGATTCCTCTTGGGGATTTCATTCATCGGTCCCCAAACTATAGGGGTTTTTTAAACAGTCCCGTACAAGTGTCTTTCATATCCAAAGAATTATCTAATAATCAATTCACATTCATAAACAAGGTCCCATATTAAATATCTTTATTTAATAAAGGATATGCATTTATCAATATTTCCCCAAATAATCAAATAACCTTCATTGTAATCACTGTATGAAAAATTGTATATGGTTTAGGTAATAATCATATCCATGAAAAATGTTTTTGATATTTATGGGAAAATCCATGTCAAATGACCGTAGGAAATTGAATATTTCGAGGGGACTAAAAATGAAATCAAGGACGTGAATTTCAATTCTTTACTTGGACAAATAAATCAAAACCCATCTAGAGGAAGATTAAGGATGATGTTAATATAACATACCCCATGTGGAGTAAAATAAAGGGTTGTTCTCATTGATAAATTAAGAGATCATTTAAAAACATTCTTGCGGAAAATAAGTCTTTCCTTTGAAAAACCTTTTCTTTGATAATAAACTTTGAAAAAAAATTATTTAAAAATTAACCTTTTATAAATGAAAAGGAAGATTTAATGAAATTATGGAAAGTAAATATGTACATATCGTATCAAGTAAAATAACATTCATTTTACATGGTAAAAGGTTAAAAAAATGCCTTATTTATAAAGCGACCAGAATATTTATTTTGAAAACATTGGAAAAAGAAAAAGTGGGTAAACATTCTTTTATGAAATCATTTTTAAATGGTTAAAACATTTTTTAACACATTTTAATAAGACATGGTTTTTTCAAAGAAAACAGGTTCTCTGACTAAAGAAAAAAATGAAGACATGTTTTCTAAAAAACATTTTCTAAAACAGTTTTAGCACCAAGGAGTTTAAAATCGTACTAATACTTTAAATTGGTCATTAATAACCATATGATATGAAAATTAAATTTTCATTTAGAAAATTTCATATAATTTCTTTGAATTTAAATACCATTTTAATATCATTAAAATTACTCTTGAGGAAAATAATCCTTAAATATTTCAAAGTGTCCCACACCACATTGGAATATTTGAATCATAAGCCTCATGAAAGAATAACATTAAATTATTGTTCTAAATAACATTAATATAGAATGATTAATGGTTTAATTTATCAAAAGGGATATATATATATGCAACATTAAATAATTAGGTTGTGAACCTAAAATTTATCTCATAGATGTAAAAAGTGAGATGAAAATCCCTTACCTTGCATCTGACTTGTCTCATGTGTCATTATATTCATAAATAAAAAGAATTGTTTTAATTATTTACTTTCTTGATAACCTTTTTGATATTTTTAATAAATTTTATTTCACTTATTATCATGTCACATACAACAAAATAAGCAATTATGTTTATGTGTGGTGTTTTGACCATGTTTAGTTTATGTGTCAAAATCAACTTTTATAGGTCATATATGGTTAAAGAAGTTTTTATATAACATATAATGAATAATAAAATTGACTTAATTATCATATTTATACAAAAAAAATTACTTTTTAAACCAATCACTAAATATGGTTATGAAAAATTAACCAATGTTACAATCAAGGAGATGATAGGTCTTACATACGCATGAGTAACGTTCCAATTTTTCAAAAATCATTGTGGAAAGATAGTAAGTAACATAAATATTTACATCATGATAATTATATCACAAATACCATATTTTTTAATCTTATATAATTATATATATAATTTTTGTGATGTAAAAGTAATCACATCATGTTGAGGTGGTGGTAGTCCACACATCCACAAATGACATTATCACTTTTCAAGTGTGTGAAAGGGTAATAAATAAAATGATATATATTATATTTATAGAAATTTAATTATGTAATATATATATATATATTTATGTCACATATTTTTAATTAAAACATTCCTTTATACATTCCATGTATCTTGTTAATGAATCGCATCACTTTGAGGGGGCAGTAGTCCACACTTCCACAAATGATGTTATCATTTTTAAAAAAATGGAAAGTATAAAGATTTGGGTTTTACAAGAATTAAATAATATTAAATACAGAATAAATAATATATATAACATATATAAACAGATTTTCCATCGTAATATCCATCCATTAAAGGTGGTAAAGGAAAAATGATCAACTTGATTTCGTGAGGCAGTAGTTTTTCATACACATAAACAGTAAGTTAGTTGCTCATTAGATGAAAGTGTGTGTAAGTTTAGGTCAAAACAATAACCTAAAAAAATACCAGTTTATTTATTATACTATTTTTTTATATAACAATTTAATAAAAATATATTAGGATGTGAAGAGTGAAAAAAACTAAAGAGCATGTGGAAAGATGTTACCTATTAATCGGGTAACTACTTTTGGTTTGAACCAAAGGTATTCCTTGGATTTATTTATTACCAAGTTTAGGCTTTTAGTTTGAGGTTAGGGATGTTGAGAAAATATTTGGTAAGATATTTTTTGATCCAAAATGTCTTTATATGTGTGAGGAAGTGGGATGATAGAAAAACTTTTTGTAGTGGAGGTGGAGTGACACTCTTCTATATTTTGGGACAAGGAATTACAAACACATTTTTTCCATTGAAACTAGATCCAATAATGATAAAAATTAGATAAAATGAGAATAGGGTTTACATATATCTATAAAATTACTTTTGGTCAAGTTTATAGGTCACTTTGTCCATTTAGTTGAAGATTTAGTCCCATGTTAAGCTTAATTTCACTTTAATTGTTGTACTTAATTTTAATTAATTTCGCTAATATTTTTTGTCAAAAGCTATTTTTAAATTATTATAAAATAAAAATTATTCTTATAATAAATATTGAATCCATTTTTTCATATTCTTATCACATAATTGGATTGAATTAATTTAATTTTAATCATGTAGACGGGATGAGAATGCGTGTTTTTAATGTAAACACGTTCAAAAGTTTTCTATGTTTTTATATTCGGTTTCAAAATTGAAATTGATTATAATGACCTAAATTAGATTAATTGATGAAAAATTAATCTAATTATATTTTTATTAAAAAATTAAATATGATTTAACCTTAAAAATAAATTAAATTAAATAAATGTTTTGAATTAAATTTCAGTGGTTTTCATTATTCATTAAAAAATGAAACATCACAGAAAAGTGCCAAAAAATTAACCTAACCTAATTTTTATGTTTATATTTAAAATAATAAGTTTACTTTGACATGTAATATTTATAAAAGTTCAAAAAACTTTAATTAAAATAGGTTCATCATTAAAAGGAGGTAAAAGTGCCTAAATAAAAATATAGTAAGCTATATGAAAAATTGGGGTTTTCTTATCTTATGTTTATCGAATCTATTTGATAAATATAAAAAATAATTTATTGAATGTATAATATATATATATATACTACATTAATATAACTTACTAATTGTAATTAATTTAATTTATTAGGATAAAATAGATTTGTGAGAATAAAAAATTGTTTTCTATAAAAACATTCAATTTATATTCAATTGGTTCTTATATATATTTCTATTTATTTTGTAACGAATGAATTCTTATTATAATTTTATAAACCATATATTTTCATAAGTTAGTTAACACTATTCATAAATACTAATTTAACGAATAGTTTATATCTATTTATATTAAATTAAAATATTTTAATAAAATATTATTATTTAGTAAAACTCAATCTTGCATGCAACACAATCCATTGAAGAAATTCATTGTTTCATGAGACGTACTCTAACTCAGTGTTAAATGAATTTAAAGCTATGAAATATATTGAATTTATTTAAAATATAAAATATATTATAAAGTCTTGAGTTATTATATTCTCTTACATGCTTGATGTTGCGTGTCATACACACTATCAAATAAAATGTTCATACTTTATATTTTTTGGGCATTATAAATGTTTTATGGTGAAACCCCCAATTTGTGGAAGCTAAATGGGATCCTATGGATATGAGGAGCCAGATGTATCCGCATATATATTTTTATCCAAGAAATTAATTTCAAGGTAAATTTTTATTTTAGGGGGGGAAACATAACACCCCACAATTTTATTCTATGCCTTTTTTAAATAAATTTTATATCTTCTATAGCATAATTTTCACACAAAAATGTGGTTAAACAAAATTGAAAGTATTATTATTTTAACATGACCATTATAACCTAGTCGTTAAATTTGAGGGAATTAATATTATTAACCAAATTATGATATATATAATTGTCCAACTCATTTTAATGTTTTAATTAATTCTTTTTAAATATATACATAATTTTTTGTAAATTCATTTTATTATTCAAATATTTGTTTTCTTCAAAAATTTATTTTTATTTACCAAGCCTAATTGTTTCATTTTTAGAATTAAATTTTAAATTTAATTTAGAAACGTACATGTTTTGAATTTTTAAAAATGGATTCTATATTTGGAATCATGTTTTCCAAATTAGGTTATAAGGTCATTTTCATTTTTAGGTAGTAAAAATATGTTTTCATAAAAAAATATTTATCACAACATAGGTAAAATAAAAAAATAGGTTAAAATTAAAATTTAAAAGATTGAAATTCCTAAAAACTAAACTTTAAATGGGTGGTTGATGTGTTTACAGAACATAACCAGCCTTTGTAGAATTAATTGTAAATTTAATTTATTTGAATTAACACCACACAATTTTTTTGTCTCTAAATATAAAATAATCATTATTTAATCACATTAAACCACCCCTCTTCATGTAAAAATACCACTTCTCACCACCCTCATTCTCCTAAAATTCATTAAATCTCATAAAATCTCTACCAAAACCTCTCCTTCACACTATAAACACGTCATAGTGTAGAAGGTATCACCAAAAGACTAATTTCAAGGTCTTTAAAATATCATTCAAAGAGGTGATATTCAAGAGATGATTTTCTCAAACCACCTCTCTTATTTTTCTTTTCTTCTTCTACTGTATCCTCACATCCTTCATCTATCAAAGAATAATATCTCCATTAATAAATTAAATACTATAATTTCATATTTATAAGGTAATATCTTATATCCAACCATTTTATTTCCTCATCTAATTCAATGAAACTAAAAAATTGTCCAAATTATGGTGATTAACCGTCTACGTGAATAATTATTTTGTTCAATTTTCATTACCACCTTCAAGGATGGTCCTAAAACTATCATTCTTGATATATCGTATTGAAATAGTTATATTATAACCTATTTCATATTCCTTAAATAATATAGATACCTAATATTAAATAAAGCAATACTAGTTTATGATACTTGGAAAAACCGCCAAATTATACTAAACATTTATCATTAATAATGTACCTAATGAATCGACCTCAAGTCAAAATGAAAAATGATATACGGTTCCATTTAAACATATGTATGTTCATAAACTCAATTTCATTTCACTTATAGTTTTTTATTTCTATTTTACATAAAAATCCATAATTATACACAAATGAACAAATCTAAAAACCATGAAATTAACACACCTAAAAAATGAAAATAATGAAATATTACCAAGGAATATGTAGTAATATGGTATAAAAATATCATATAACATATTATAAATATTATTATATTTCTGAAATGAATTAATAAATTCTTTAAACCATTATATATGAGGTTAAAGTACACAAAACTAAAGGGAAACATGAGGTAAGGTTTTCTCCTCTCATTTTTACTTCTATGAGATTCATGACTTATTAACCAATTATTTCTTGTGTATGATTTATATAATTACACTTGATATATAATATTATGATTCTCATTTAATTAATTATATTCAATTTTTAATTTGATAATAATTACTTTTATTAGGTATACTGTTTAACTAATTACATAGTGTTAAGGGGATTCTTAAACTGATTTCCATTCATTGGGTTAAACTTCTACTTTAATGATTATGTTATAAAATGATTATGTATGGGAAGAATTTTGATTATATTATGATTTAATTTTGAAATTTTTTATGTATATTTTTAGGGAATACACATAATTTATTAATTTTATTAATGCTCACTTCAAATGATATAATATTTTAAGGGTATTTATTTTAAAAATTATCTTTTTAATGTTTCCCTTAAAACTCTATTTTTACTAAGTGTCCATATTTTCTAAAATTATTTCCAAAAATTATTTTTTATTATATTATGTTTTTCATATTCATTTTTAATCATTTTTTAATTTTAACAAATTATTTTAAAAGTATTATTTTTATCTTTTTCTTAACAATATTCATTATGACCTTTCTGCAAAAATACCGAAGGAATGTCTTTTTAACTTATACATCATGAGTGTCTTTTCTCACCATCCTAGTTCCTTAATTATTTTTTGTTTACTATAAAATCTTACAAGGTTATTTTTAGAGAAAATTTGTATCTATTGTAATTGAGCAGATTTAAAAATGGAAATGATGTTTTCCTCATGAATTATTTCAAATGATATTTAAAATTCATTTTTTATCAAATAAAACATTATTTGACATTATTTTTTATTTATTGGGGATATGTTAAAAGTATACCATCATTATTATTTATATTTATGGTTTATGTTTATGATGGTGTGATGTTTATTAATCACTTAACATTTCTTTGAGATATAATTTGAAGCTTATTTCATTTCATGATTTCTGATATGAGGAATGATTTATGTTCTTGTGTAACACATATATATATGGTTTTATTATGTTATGGGGGGGACCTATATCTTCATCCAATGAATTGGGTAAATATGGATAACTCATGAGGTAAATTTGTTTTGCATGAACATAATCTCATTTCCACTATTCTATATGTGGTCCAAGTTTTTATGTCCATAAGTTTATATGTGGATATAGATTTTATGCCAGTAAGATTATTAATGGGCATAGATTAATTTTTATAAGTTTATTCTAGGGCCTAATTTCATTTCCTTAACTAGATTATTTAACCAAATACCATTTATACATGTTCAGAAAGTTATAGTTTATGTGTTTTCCAAAATTTAATGTATTTTGAACTAAAATTATTTGTACCATGACTATATATTATGATCTATGATATTAAGGGTATATATTTCAAATGTTAATATCATGTTCTCAACACCCTTATACTCATGTTATGATTATGTGATTATTTATATCTCTTTTTTTAACCCTTACTGGGCATCTGATCTAACCCTTTTCTTATGTTTCTTTTCCCAAGGATGAAAATAAATGAATTAAGTGTGATATATCAAAAAGGGTTATAATTTTGAAGGAAGTGTTGGGAGAAGATTTAGATGTTTTATGAACCAGTTTTTTTGGTGTACAAGTTTTAATAGACCCTAAACCCAAATTATTAGAGTGTTATTTTTTTATGTTATGTTATTAATATTAATATATTTATATGTAATATCTTTGAATGAAAAGTGTGAGTCCTTATAAAGAAGTTTATAGTTTTCAACAGTGAGGGTTCTTGAACTCAAAGGTTTTTGTTTCTCTCTCTTACATAATAAAAAAGTATATGTATCTAATTTCACATTTCAAAGTTTTTAGTATAGTTGTTGTTGTGAATTTTACTTTTACATTTTTTCAGGGATAGTATTAATTCAGTAAAGAGAGAATTATTTCTCACTATTAGTGGGAAAAGTTAAAAAAATTAGAAGGATTGAATTTTATCTTATTTAATTCCCTTGGGTGTGGATGTTCTAAACCCCTTAACTTATAGTTTTAATCATGTTTTACAAAAAGAATAATTGACTCGAGATGATAGAAAGAATTTGAATTTTGATGGGAATATAAGAATTTTCATTCTATCCCCAATTTCATAGATTTTTTTAATTTTTATGGGGATAAAGACCACAAAAATCATTTTGGATAAGCTAGAAAACATATGTAAAGTAAATGAAAAATTCAAAAGTTATAAATTAAAAACATTTAAAATTGAAGTATAAATATATATGTAAGATCAATGTTAAATATTTTATAATTTATCATGCAATGATTGTTGAGAAGGTACATTGTATCTTACTAGATATATTTGACAACAATGTTTTAGCTCTATAGGATCATGATTATAACACACATTTTTAGATAAATTTCATAGAATCTTGGTTGAATATGAGATAAGAAATTAATTCACTATACATAACAAGGTGTTAAAGAAGAAGGAAATATCATTCCAATCCATGAATAAAGTAAGTAACTCAATTAAAATATAAGAATAATATGAAGGTGAAGTTAGAAGATTATATTTGGATGAATATGTGGATGTGTTTTCCTAGCTCATGTCACTCATCTCAAAAGGTTTCTAAATAGGAAAATGTAAATTTATTCTAAATTTACTCTTTAAGTGTTTAGTTAAGGAGGAATTAAACATTTTACTAAAAAAATTCCACAGTTAGATGAAGGTGAAAGAGAATATCAAGTGGATTCATCTCATAAATATTTGGGTAAGAATTACAAGAATTTTATAAAAATGATTTTTCATCGAGTTTTTAAATAATGAATACTTATTTTACCAAAATTATGATTTATTTATCAAATAAGGAAGAATCATTAGGTTATGGTAATGAGAGTGTTTTTTCCTCATGTATTAGATCTGATAAGTCATTTGTTAAAATAATATATTCTAAGGGGTTAATTAGTAAAGCCAAATTAATTAAATAAAAAGTGGTTTAATTAAGTAGAGATGAATAATTTCATAAATAAAAAATTCAGTTTGTTTAGAAAATAGAATTAATTAAGTACATCTCTAATGTTGTGAAGTTATATTAATAAAAAGGGAGAATAAGGAATGTATCCAATATGGTTGAATTGAATAATGCTAAATTTAGAAAGAAGGAAGTAATGTTGTTCCTAAGTGTTGGGGAAGTAAGAAACTTACTCACCAAGGAGAAGAAGGAATTTTATTTTTTTAAAGATATGAGCCTTTCATGGAGGAATAACTTTAATCTATCAAAATGGTTTTCCTAGAGAAAAAAATATCAATAAATTTAGATATGATTTTTATAATTCTAATTTTACATCAGATATTTCATGAATAATGATAAGTATATTGTGTCTAAAGAAAGACTTGAATATTTTTCCAATCAATTTTGATCTCAATAATGATTCAATAATATCATAATATCTCTAGATAAAATGATGAATCCAAACAGAATGTGACAAAAGTGAAGAGAAGATTATAATAGAAGTATACTCTTAACATATTATCTTTTTAATATTTAAAATTTTATTGAAAATATATTATTTTTTGTGAAGATAAAAAATGGAAAAATGTATAAAATGAGTATGAATATGTGTATATTATCTTTTAGTTACTATTAAATAACAATAGGCCATGAAGGATTTTAAAATGTTGAATTTATGAAATGTAATAATACTAAATAGATTGGTAGTACATGAAGAGGATTTATCATTTATGTTCATTATTAGTTTAACATAGGATATGAGTATACAATGAGTTTTTTTAGTTTATTGTAATAATATTTTAGTCTTTAAAGAGTGATGCAATGCATGAATGTATTGGGAGAAATCCCTTGTAATAAAAAAATTCAAAGTATGATTTTATTCAATAATAAAGTGGCATGATTGGAATTACTTTTATGGATTGAATATAATGTGTGTATGAGATGTGATAAAAAAAGTCATATCACAAAAAAATATATCATGATCTAATAGTCAAAAAAGTTTCAGAAATAATATCATAATATAATTTCATATTAGAGACAAGTGAATGAATACAGAACATTAGAAGATCCCCCTTTAGAATAGTATTAAAGATGTTGAGAATCCATTGGAGGATTTTGACTCATAAATGGAGGGAAAACAACATGTCTCGCCACATGTTGTAATATATTGGGTGTTTTTCAATTGGAAGTCTATTTATTGTCATCTGAATATTTTTTAATTTTTTTATATGATGATTTATTGAAGTTGTGACTAGTTAGTGATCACATTGATCATTATTCCATTCACCACACCATGGTGATTCATCATAGGGATTTAGGATATATTGGAGTAAATATGGAAAGGGGAATATTAGATATGTAGTGAGTGTTTTATATGAAATTTAAATCAATAATTTCACCTATGGGAAATGGAAATTATCATACATGCCTTCTTTTAATCTATGGTTGATGATTTTTTAGTATAATATTCTTAAAACGGGGATAATTTTGATGCCACATCAAGCTAATCAGAATTTTCTATTTATAATAATATTTTTGAAACATAGAGAGGACCATTATGATAGTTTTGGTAGCCATGGATGATTCTAAGTGAAAATAACTAATATATTATACGGTTAATTAAAACATTATACTTAAATTAACCACACTATAGAGGTATGAATGATTCATTTATATAATTCCTATGTATAATGAGGAAACAATCTATGATCTTTTTAGAGGTCATAGAGGTAAAATATTCAAGCGTCAATATTTTTAGAGTTGGTAAAACATGGGAATGTAAGTGTTGTTTTAGTCATGGTGAATGGTGTTCTTTCTATACATGGGTATTTTCATCAGGGAACACACCCTGGTGTTTGAAAATTTAGGGATTAAATTTTGAACTGTTAGTTTTGCACTCATTCAACTGCTTAATAGTTATGGTTGAAACCTCAATGACTCAAATTGACTTCAAATAGTTATAAATGTTTTGAAAATAATATAAAGAATGGGTTTTAATAAAAGGAATTTAAATCTTGAATTGAATTTTGAATTGTGAATATAAAATTCAAAATATTCTTACTAAATAAGAATGATGGTTGAAGGAATGAAAACAATCATAAAAATGAATGAGAGATAAATTGGAGATCTAAAAAAAGGATCAATAGTAGAATATTATTTAATATATTATAATTTTAAATAGAAGTGTCTGTGTGGATGAATTACATTGAATACTAGGATATAAAGTCTTTTTTTTTGTTTATTTTTTAAAATATTTGGAAATGGAAGAACATAGAATCCTAGAGAACCCTCTTTGCTACTTAGAATTTTATTTTTTGCTGATATATTTGTGAGGTAAACCTACATTTTTATTATATATTATATCCCTCATGAAATTATTGAGTGGAAAAAAGGAAGAGTTCATAGATATTGGATGAGCAATGAGCGTATCCTAAATCCTATAATCACAATCTAGTAAAGTAGTGTTTATTTTCAATATTAAAACATTTTTGAATTTTGATCCTTTGACTTATCCCATTTTGGGTAAACTAAGAAGAATCATTTGTCTATGATATTTACTGGTTTTTATTTATTTTTACCTTCAAGGAAAATATTTGGTGTCTTTTCTAACATAAAGACAATATCCAAATTGATTTAAAATAAAATAATAATTTTAAAACACACTAACTCCCCCCTCTTAGGGTGTGAAATAGTACCACATGGCACAATAAGTTTTATTAGAGACACAACTTATTTATTAAATCTATTGAGTGAAATATTTTATCATTGACATTATAGTGAATACAAAGGGAGAACCCTTGTTTTATGGGTGTGGATATCATATTTGGAATGACATGACGAGATAACATCTATGATCTTCTGGGATCGATGTTTATTTAGTAGAGACACATCAAATTTAATTAAGTGATTCCACCAAAAGATAAAAGATAAAAGATAATAATAATTTCTTTAATGATGATGAAAAAGATAAAAATTTATTACCATGATCCTTATATAATTAAATATATATAAATATTATGGGGTTTTTATATAATAAAATGAGTTTGGGATAAACATTCTAACATCTATGGAGTTGATAACTAGGTGAAAGAAGAGAAACTATAGGGTTTTTATATCATTTTGGATGATATAATGACAATTTCTTGTTAAAATTTGGTTATATTCTTTAATCATATTACTGATGTTTTTTTTGATATATTCAAAATATTTTATATGGTCGAGGATTATAATATTGTAATGAAAATTATCATAATGTTACCACTAATGTAAAAAAATGTTTCATCACACAAAGAAAAAAATCATGTAGAATTTTATCTTGATGATTTACATAGCAATTCAATCACATATAAAATGTGGGTGAATATAGATAGATCTTTAATACATCCATATAAAGAGATATAATTCAAAATAGTTGAGAATATATATGTTTGGGAGGATGAAAATGAACATGGTGTAAGTGATGAGTTCTTATCACTATTGAAAATAACATTTAAAAATGAAATGTGATATTTGAGGGAAAATTACCCCAAGAATGTTTCCATTTTAAGAAGATTGGATAGATTTATACTACATTTTAGAAGAATTTTTATAATGAGGATGGTGCATCTTAATTCTCACAAAAATAGAAGAATAATGTTTCTGACTAGAAGGAATTTAAATCTTGGAAATTTAGGTGGAAATAATTTTTAATGGAAATTGTTTATTAGTGAAGAAGAATAGGGTATTGAGGAAGATATATTAGAATGAATTAAAATTGATTTCATCTCATATATAAATATGAAATTATTGTTTCAGTAGAAAATTAAAAAAAATAAAATTAGAGACAAATATTATAAGGATTTTGTGACCTCAATGTAAAATTAGAAGGGTATTTTAAGGATCTTGATCTGTAAACAAATAATAACATGAAATATGCGGTTTTTTTGAAGTAATATTTAGGATAAGCTAATTAAATTGAAGAAAAATTTGATGATCATGAAAAATTAATGGAATAATGTGAGAATGGCCATGTGAAATATAAATAAGTTATTAATTATAGATTTAAGATTTAGGAATAAGCTAATACCATTAATTATATTAGTATTTCTGTCAAAGAAATGGTTAAGATGATAAAAAAATAGAAGAAGAAATTTTTCCCTCAAAGAAAAAAAGGTTGAGTTGAAAGTTAAAATATATGGTTCAAAGGGGAATCCTCAGTTTTTCAAATACTCATATAAATATTTGAAAGAAAAAATATTTTGAGGCATAATAATATTTAATAAAATTCTATGTTCTCAATGACTAAGTAAAGTTAGTAAAAATATTCTTAGATTTTAAGGTGAAACACCTAAGTTAAAGTTGGAAAATTTGAAGAGCATAGAGAAGTAGAAGATGTAATAAATTTATCCATCATTAAGAACTTACCTATAAAAAATTGGTATTTTAAAGTAGATAGATTATGAAGGAATGATATGAAAATTTTATTTTAATTAATTAAGTCTTAATTTTATGGTTTTCTTAGTCGCATTATATCCTATTCAAGGAAACATGAAATTTTTATAGGAGGGGAAGCTATTGAATGTTGAAAAAATTGAGATTTATAAATTATCCATTACAACAGAATAGAAATTAATTTTATAAATACTATTTTAATTCCAAATTTTTTTTAAACAAGGTAGTAAATTACCAGAGGAGTAGATTTAGACCATATTATGTAAGTTAGAGGAGAATGGATTTAAGATAATCCAATTAATTTCCTTTAATAAAAAATTATCTTCTTATATAATTTTAATATGACCAAGTGTATTATTTTAAAAAATGAGAAGATATCAAAACATTTCTCAACTCATTTTTCAATTTCATGGAAGGAAAAGAAGAAAACTGAGAATGAAAATATAGATAAAATTTCCCAAAAGACATAAAATAATAATATCACCAAAATTATAGACAATGTATGTTCATCTCATATTATAGGTAATATAAATATATCAAATAATATAAAATGAAGAGTTAAGTAAACAATAAATTTTTGTAATCATGAATTAGTAAATATTAAAGGATGAAAAAGTCATGGATAGATAGTGATGAATTCAAAATTACTGATTCAACTAATTTGTATGGAATTTATCATAATTTTAGAGCGTGAATTTACATTCAATTGGAAAGGTTGAATTGTCAAAGGAAAGGCTGTAAATTCTCTAATGAAATATATAAGAACAACTATAAATCAATATAAGGTAGAAATAAAACAGGATACATATATTTTAATAGAGGAAGGAGGAAAAAGATCATGAAACTTGACACTTGGAAATATTCATCAATAAAGAATAAAGAATTTATCAATGCTTAAGTATGAAATTGATATTACTCTATTAAAGAGAAATAGTGATAATGTTTTTTATTATTACTTAATAAGAAATATTTCATAAAATTATTATCATCTAAAGAATAACTCAACATGAGGTTCGTTGAATTTCGTCCACACTAATGTATGTAGTCTAATTGGTCAAGCAGTAACATATTGTGATATGTATGTCATCTTATTTATTGGTGACTATAATAGTACGGTATGTTCCATGTTTATTTGATCAAATATGGAAGTGTTGGATTTCATATAAAGGTTTTAAATAATACTATAAAATGAAACTAGAAGAGCTATGATGAATATGTGATCCAATAATGGAATAGAGTACACATTATATGAGGTTGAAAAATACCTTGAAAAACATGGTATTAAACATAAAGTATCTTCATTGAGAACTCCCAAACAAAATGTGTTAGTGGAAATAAGATAGCTCATATTGAAAAACATAGAAACAACATTATTGAGAGATTGTGGAAACTCGCATCACTACTTGAATTATAAAATGAAAGTGGAATTTTATACTTAGAATAGATCATTACCTAGTCCAATAGTAG
This sequence comes from Viscum album, assembly GCA_963277665.1. Lineage (NCBI taxonomy): Eukaryota > Viridiplantae > Streptophyta > Magnoliopsida > Santalales > Viscaceae > Viscum > Viscum album. The sequence continues at coordinate 1,038,117,541 of OY728126.1, forward strand.
AGATTACACCTTATAAAATATGTAATGGAAGGAAGAAATTACTAAAGCATCTAGAAGTGTTTGTAAGGAAATGATTTATTTTTAATAGATAATGAAATCATGGAAAATATAATTATGTGGTGGATGAATGCATATTCCTAGGCTACTCATTAAAGAGTAAATAATATTACAGTTTTAATAAAATTATTAATAAAAATTTTGAAAACTTTTATGTGAAGGTTGTTGAGAATGATGTTAGATAAAATTATAGCATTTTTTTACTGAATATAATTTTGAAGAATATGAAGAAATAAAGTTAGATTTAGGATAATTTCAAAATTTTCATGATGATAATGATTTTAAAATTGAATCTATAGAAGAATGAGGTGAAGTCGACATTCAACTTTGAGTCAATTATAGATAATGGCTCCAGTTCACTCAATTTATATCATTAGAGAAAACATTATTCTAAAAAAAATTAGAATAAGTAGAATATATAATACTTATTTATTATCCTATATTAAACCAACCTAATATGGAGAATTAGTAAAGAAACAGTCATGTATAAAATATATGAATGAATAATTTTATCAAATTGACAAAAATAAAACTTGTGAGCTTGTGGATAAACAAAAATATCATAATTTTAGTAGTAAAAAATTGGTCTTCAAGGAAAATTTGAATGAAAATGGAAGAGTAATTTAGAATAAATCATGGTTGGTGTCTAAGGGTATACTCATATAGAATGAATTGATCATGATTAAACATTCACTCTAGTGGTCAGAATAGATTCATCAGAAATTTTTGCGGAATTTATTTTCATAGAAAATTTATAGTATTCCAAATGGTTGTTGATAAATAATTTCTAAAAGGATTTTTGAATGATTATGTTTATATTGATTAGTCTATTTGAATTTTTATTGGGGATGATAAATACAAGGTTTGAAGGTTGAAAAAGGATTTTTATAGCCAAAAAAGAAACCCATTATAGGAATTCACTATTATATAATTTTCAAAGAAATTTTTCATTTAAGATAGTGGGAGCTAACATTAAATTATATATACATTTTTCAAAATTTGAATAATTCATGTTCAATTTTTATGTATATAACATCGTATTTAGATGAAAAATAATTAATTTGATATGTTTAATAAATTAATGAGTTTATAATTTTAAATTTCATTTATTGGAGAATTAAAATAACTTTTAGGTTTCCATATACATAAAAAAGGGTAGTATATTCATATTATAGGAAAAATATAAAAGTGAAGTGTCGAAGAATTTAAAAATAAAGGATTGAATAAAATTTTAAATTTTTATAGTAGTTGGAAAAAATTGATAAATCTTAATAATAGTAGTATATTAGACTCAAAATAGTATAGAATAATCATTGGGAGTTTACTCTATCTCACTGTAACGAGGGTATAAATTCTTTATGTAATATTCTTGGAAGAATAGTTCAAGGGTTGTATATAAAAGGGACACCTCCTAGAAGTGATGATAATAATGTGGTATATTTTTTTAGAAAATGAATTATTATTTAGTTATTAATTCTGTAAAATATTTAGGTTTTTTTGAATATCTATATAGTGATTGGGTTGTTAACCTTATGGATAATAAATATACAGGTGGTGGATCGCTTTACATTGAAAGATACTATGTTGGCTAGCTAAGTATGAAAAGATATTTTTTTTATTTTATTACAAAATAATAAAGTATATTATTGTCACTAGGTCCTATACAAAACTAATATCGATGAATTAGTAATTAGAATATGTTGTTGAATTTTTAAAACAACTAATTCTTATTTGGTACGACCTGAAAAGATCCATTGAACAAATGAATAATCAAGTATACAACTATCAAATGAATCATATTGAGAGATAGTATCATTTCATAAAAGAGAAGATGAATAAAATAATTTTTAAAATATAATTAATAGAAACAAAAAATCCGGTGATGGGTATCATCCCTAAACTATTGGTTGTACATTTCTTTAGGACTCATCGGTTGAACCGTGGAGTTCAATCGATTCTTTCCAACTAAAAAAGGTGATTATTTACCATCTCCCCCATGTATTTATTATTAAATTTATCTATTGTTTATACTTGTAGGGAATTATATCGTGTCAGATTAATGATGATATGGGATATATCATCCATGGGGATTTGAAGCAGGTTTAAGGATTGATCAGTTTTCTTGGATAAAATTGAATCACTAAAATATTTCTCTGGTTTCCTCCACAAATATTTAGAGCATATAGGCATAGTTATTAGTTAAATTCTCTTTTTTAAATATATATAAAATAATAATACTTTCAATGTGGGAGAATAAAATTTGGAGAAGAATGGATTTACTATGTCAAAGTCAAGTTGAGGAATGTGATTTCTTGGGAAAAGATATATTGTGGATTGATAATAATGAAATTAGGGGGAGAAATATCTTTAAGAGGTTGAATCAAAAAAAATATAAGGGGGATATTTTTTCAACCCTAGTTTTTAATATATTTGACTTATTTTCAATTATAATTATTTTTGTTTTCATGTGAAGAAGTTTGATTTTTTTTCTTGAAGTTTGTTAAAGTTATGACTTGTTTGTGAACACATTGTTCAGTATGCCATTAACCATGTCATGGTGATTTATCATGTTGATTTTAGATATAATGGATTTAATATGTAAATTCATATAGTTTATATGGAATGTAATTTTTAGATAGACTTTAACTTGATAATTTCATCTATGAGAAATAGTGAGGCTTGTTTATGTTAGGGTATAAGTCATTAATGAAGATTATTTAGAAACATTTTTTCAAAAAAGGGATAATTTTGATGCCACACTATAATAATCAACATGTTTCTATTTAATAATACTTTTATGACATGGGTAGGCCCATTATGAGCATTTATGAAGCTATAGAGAAACTTGTGACACCCATCGGGTCATTGAAACACCATGATTTGAGTTTTATTTATGTATTTTACTTTCTCTTAGAGTTTCCGAGTATTAAAGAATGAGAACATTGATTTTTAGAAAAAAAATGACCTAGATCATGGTTAGAATAAATTTAGTAGAAACTATTCTTATACCCACATGATATTGTTGTTTTGTGAACATAGAGGTTTTTTTCTGTCTTGAGAATAGCTTGTAAAACAATGTAATGGATTCTAAAAACTATGTGGCTTTGGTTTTGGGGATATAAAGGTTACTACATGGTTCATACAAGGTTTTTATAATGAATATTAAATTACCACTCCATTATTTCTCTCCCCATTTATTTACATCCTCTCCCCCTTTGCCTTATAAATCTCTACCCATGGATTTTTTATGGAATTCCATGGTTCTAAGTTAATTTATTCATGGTAAGCTTGATTTTTTATGGTTTTCTTCCTATCTTATCCATATATCACCATGTTCTTCCATTTCAATCTATCATGTAAATATTATCCCATGTTTTGGTTAAACATCGGGTTTTAAATGGATTTTTTTTATTCCTCTATTAGGAATGTGAGGACTCGACCTCATTGATTTAAGTGGTTGTTGTTGAAGATAACATGTTTTGGTTTAGTGTTAAGGTAGGTGACTCAATTTAAGATATCGTTTCCATGGAAAACCTTTGATTCTTTATTTCCTTTGTTTATTTCTACCAAATATCATTTGAATAGTGTTATAATTAATATATTCTCCATGTTTGTGGTGTTTTTTGGAATAAAATGGAAATTCTAGGGTTTAAAGTGTCTTTTTCAAAGGATGGGGTTTTAAATTTAAATTATATTTTTGATAAAATTACTTGAGGAGGATTCATGGTATTAAATTTATTTAAAAAGGGGGTTTAAAAGGGTTTTTACATTGAGAAAGGTGTTTGATAATTTTGGGCATAAATGGTTTATGAAATTGTATATTAAATAGAACATATGATTGTCACTTTTTGATATTTATGTGTTTGGTATTGAGTATAAAAAAGTATAATAAGGTTTTTTTGTGTGCATGATTTAGAAAAATGAAACCATAGCCTATGTCTTAGACTATCTTGAGAATGTTATCCAAGGGACCAAAGGATCTTTTGAGAGGAACACTAAGAGTGTTTCAAAATCATTGACATATTTACTGAGAATTACCATTAAGATATTATCAGTACCAAGGGAGACCAATAAAGATACTATATTATTGAACTTAGTTATCCTACTAGAAAACTATTTCTTATATTAAGTCACACTAGACCTTAATGGTTAGATCCCACAGTGCATATTTCATGTGCATAGTTTTCTTTGGATGTCCATGCATTTATGATTAAAAATATTGTTGTTATATATGATTGTGTTTATGTTAATTCCATGTTTGGGTGTGTTAAGCATGTTTATTATATAAGGATTTGCTTAATTTTTCTTGATCCTTGATTATTCATGTTTTTGGTATTTTTTAAAAATCCAAAGTAATCTTTTTGAAGTTATTCTATCAATTGATATTTGTTTCAAAGTGAAATTGTTTTAAATATATATTTAGAACTAGAGTGATTTATGTGAATGGATGAATACCATATATAGATTCATGGGGGTATCCTATTGGTATTTATTCCTTAGTCCTTGCATATTTCTTTGGGTGTATAAATACGTGGTTTTATAGCATACCGTGAAGGTTAAGAGCACCATTCAGTTCAATGTCCCTTCTTGTTTTCTGATATCTGTGGTTATTTTGGGATTATGGAGACAAGTTCACACAAGGTTAGCTCATTTGAAAAAAAAATTATATTTTGACCCATTTGAGAATTTTAAATTGTACCATTAGTCATTATCAATATTTTAATATTTTTAATAGATATTAAAAACTTGTGTGTTGTTTATAAATTTTGATGTTAAGATGTTATGATATCTAGTATAGTCATTTCTATGTATAATCTATTTTTATATTATTATTTATTTATATTAGTAACATGGTTGATATGGTAGTCCAATTTATGGGTGGTTCATGTCATATTTTTAAGGTAGAACCATTCCCAAATGGTTATTTGTTATGCCTTTGTACTATTCACCAACTTGTTGTGATCAAGATTGTGCTTCAGGACTTGTGGTGTGTTGACCTAAGTGATGGGTCAGGTTGACCCGATCTGGTTCACTAAAAATGGTATCAATGTCCTATTATTATTCAGGGGTTAGTGGTAGAAAGTATATACAACCATTGGGTCTTAAGAGGTAGGTTTGGAGGACTGCTTTCCTAGACCTCCTTCATGATGAACCTTAAGTTTACATGGGTGGTTAGGAGTTATGTTTTAAATTGTAACATGATTTTGGGTTGTCTTGATGGGATTTGATGTTTTTAATTACTGGTTATCGGTTTTGGGAGGAAATCATGATCCTTTTTGAGAAATTTTGTGTTTTAAAGTGAAATAGTGGTGGAAATCAAAGATGCATGGTTTAGGTGAATGCATAATGTTAATTGTATAGAGCTCGTGCAACCATGTCTGCAATTCAACCAACACTATTTTTCATGGTTGGGGTAAATTTTCTAAAATCATTATTCCAAACAATATATAGTGGAAACTTGTTTAAATTTTTTATTTTTTCACCCCTTATTCATTTGAATGTTTTTTTCTGTTGATTTTAGTTTTTTTAGTGCTATCTTAAGTCTTTCTTATGGTTTGAATTGATTTTAATTGATATTTGATCATGTATTGAATGAGTTTTTATATTTTTTTTATACACAACACCTCATAGAAGGGCCACTTCTAGAAAAAGTTGGGGATATATAGAGTATGTTCCATAAGTGACCCTTCCTGTTGATCCCTTTTTGGGAGAATTAGTGATATAAATGATTTTTTCCTTAATCTATGCGGGTGAAAGAGGTCATGCATGGGTATTGTAATATAATTGGGAGTTCACTATGTAGGATGTAATGGTCTTTCATGGTGATAAAGGTACACATGAGACCATGTAATGGATCAAAAGGATTGAGCATATCTTTTAATTTTTTTAAGACCCGTGGGATATAAAAGGAGGTATTAACCATTTACATGTTGGAAAAACTGATAAGAAAGTTTTTGGAATCCATTTTGTGTGTAATGATCCATAATAATCTAACCTAAACTACCATTAAGAATTATTTTAATCATTAGTTTTAACCTAAGAAACTTAGGGTAGAGAGGGAATGTTAGTTTACGATGATGAAGAAAATAGACCATTAAATGACAAAGTGTTATACTTGATTTGATGAGTTACTTTATTTTCCTCCTGAGCTCTTCATGAATGAATAACTCATTGTGATAATATTTGAAATCATCTTGAAGGCGGAGATTAAAATGATATTTACTCTTATTTTCCTACTTATTTCTGCAGAGTTAGTGGATAAAGTGATGATGTATAAGGAGGAATTATTGGGGAAGATGGGTCTTAGTGGGGTCTCTTTAGAAGTTGGTAGTAGCTAGATCTCTTCCTATTTCTAGAATAGGAAGTGAGATAAACCTCATTAGAGTAGTGGTAAGATTGATTAGTAGTCATCGAAACTATCTCCAATGGACCCTTCTACGCATAAGACAATTATTTGTAACTAGTGTGGGAATTATAGAAAAACTGGACATGATTTTTCATTGGATCTAAGGGTGTTCTATTAGTGTGGGAACCTTGGTTATCTTCAATGCTTCTATAAGACTTCCCTTAAAGGGAGTGAAGTTGGTTATTCTTTTTCTAATGGTTCATAGGTGCAATCAAATTCTTCTAATGGTATGGGATCTCACCCTCATTTTAGAGAGGATTATTAACTAGCTATGAAGAAATAGAGAGATCCGATGTTATGTAATATCAACACCATAGATATATTACGAGGTTATTTTTATTCTTTGTCAAACACCATGAATGTTACATAGTTTATTGTTTCTTATAAAGATTTATCCACGTTTGATATGGGTGATTATAATTCATTTATATAATTAAAGTTTCATTTTTTTGGGTATGTAAGTGGATTTTATGACATATTTGATAAATCTAATTTCACTATTGGGATGGAATAAGGGAAACTGTTTTAAATTCCTGAATGATTATGATTTAATAGGTGACATGGAAGTTCTGTGAGACTTGCTAACATTAAGCCTGTATGTTTTCAATATCATCATCGGTATGAGGTGGATAATCATTTTTAAAGCTCAGATAGATTGTTATCACTATGGTTTCTAGTATTTATTCTCTAACAAGAGCACTCACTTCATCTAAGGTGATTGGGATCTAAGGTCATTAAGGGTAAGACCCATTATTCTGGATGTGTAATTGATTTTATGTAAGTTATTCAGGGTTTTCTTTGATTCTATGGAGTAGGGTTCCTATACTCATCTTCCATTAGTTGTGAATTGGTACCCTATGGTGTCTCGAGATGGTTTTTATAGGTTTCCTACCTAGTTATTGGACAAGTTTACTATTGTTACAATCTTTTTTATGATCCCTATCTCTTTATAATCACATCAGATGGATCCATCTAATTTGAGTTAAATTTCTAGGTTAAAGACCTTCAAATCAATGGCTTTATTCACCCTAGAATGGAAAATTGGGTGTGTCTAATTATTCTTTCAAAAAATATATACGTGAGTATTTGAATTTTCATATGCTATCATAAGTTAAACCAATTGACCATTAAGAACAAATAAATTTTTTCATGATTTAATTATATTTTTATCAACTCAGAGTATCCCAGTGGTTTTCAAAAATTGACCTATAGTCGGGGTACCATTAGTTGAGGGTATATGAGGAAGACGTTTCTAAGACCTCCTTCAAGAGATGTTATGGGAACTTTGAGTATTTGGTTATCTTGTGTATACTTACCATTGATCTTGTAGTCTGTATGGATTTGATGAAATAGATTTATCATCACATTTTGGAATCCTTCATGGTTGTTTTAATTGATGATATCTCAGTGTATTCCATGATGGAGGAGGACCATGGAGACTATCTGATAGTTTTTTTGAGACACATAAAGAATAATCACATTTGTTATATGTTTTTCAAGTGCCAATTCTAGATCTAATAGGTAAACTTTTGGGTTAATGTAATTTTTGAGAGAGGTATTTCAGTGGAATTTTAGAAGATCCAAGTGGTCATGTCCTGGAAGTATCCCAAGAATGTGTTTGAAACTAGGATATTTTTTATCTTAGTCCGGTATTATAAGAAATTTTTTGGGAATTATCTTGGATGTATTATCCCTTGAAAATTTTGATTTAAAAATCAGTGTTGTTTTAATGGATTGGTAAGTGGGAACATTTTTTTGAGGAGTTTTTGGTTCATTTAACATCATCTCTAGCCTTGATTATCCTTAATCTTAGAGAGTGATATACAATTTATTGTGATTTCTTAGGTGTGGGTTTGGGGTGTGTGTTGATCCAAGATGATCATATGAAAGTCTACATCTCTTTTCAACTATTCCCACATGATATGATTTACGCCACCCATGACTTAATTTTGGAAGCTATAATGCATACATTAAATATTTGGATGCATTAACACTTTTCGAAATTATTTATAGTTTATTTAGATCATAGAGTCTAAAGTATATTTTAACCTAGAGGGGTATGAACGTCAAACAGAGATAGTGGGTGGAATATCTTTAGACCATTGATTTGATATTACATATACCCTCAGAAAGGGGATTTTGGTTGTTGATGCCTTGAATAGAATGTTTCTAATCCAACCAACTAAAGAATCAATGGATGAGTGGACTCTGATGGGTTTGTTTTCTGTTCTAATTCCGGATGGGTAGTGTAATGTTGATCGATTTCTTCTTTACCAATGTTTGGGTCGATCCCTCTATTTTTGACTGAGTTTGATGTTAGAAAAAATCTAGATCTAAATTCTATTGGATTAGTGGAGTTTTAAATGGTGGGAAAACCTCATGTGATTAACCTCAATCTCCCAAAGGTAACCTCTTATTTAGGAAATGGGTGATGTATCCTTTATCCTTGATGAGGGAGGTGATGTAAAAGGGTAATTATTCTATTTGGTTAATTCACTCAAGGGCTATATATATTTTTTATAGTCTGATAATTTAGTACTAGTATCCTAGTATTAGATGATTATTTTGAAGTTAATGTATTTACTTTTTACCAAATAAAGGTTAAAATCATATAATTAGATTCTAGATGTCATACTTCAGCTTCTTCCCATGCTTTTTTGGAATAGGGATGATATATCCATGAAATTTGTGATTGGTCTACCACATTCTTCTAGTGGTAAATATTTTATTTTGGTGATTATATATAGGTTCACTAAATCTACCCATTTCCTTCCCATATAGTGTCAATAATGTTAGATAAGCTTTTGAACCTGTATTTTTGGTGGATTATTTAGCTTCATGCAGTTCCCTTGGTCATTTTTCCTGACTGGGATACTTGTATTACTTATTAGTATTGAATGATTCTATGAAAATCCTTGGTAACCTAGTAAAAATTGATCATGGATGATCACACATATATGGATGGTCAGACTGATATAGTCATCCAAATTTTTGAGGATATGCTTCATGCATGTGTTCTTGACTTTGAGGGTAATTGGGAGTAATATCTACCATGGGATGAATATTCATTCTAAAACAATTACCAATACTCGATCAAGATGGACCCTTATTTGGTTTTGTAGGGGCATCAACTTTGGTCCCCATTGTGGTGGGTTGAACTATGTGACTGTTCCCTTATGGTATTGGGTCTCATCCAAGATATAATGGAGATTGTTTTTGATTCAAAATATGCTATATATATCTTAGAGTCACTATAAATTTTATTTCGACAGTCATCATTGCCCGTTATATTTTCAGTTTGGTGATCAATTGTTCCTCTGTGTATATATTTGATTGGGACATCATCACCTATGAAAGTGGGAAATTGGTGTTTCATTATGTTATACCATATTAGATTATGTATCATCTTGAGAAGGTATCCTATCAGTTGGAAATTTCACCGTAGATGAACTCAATTCATAGTGTTTTAAACTTATCCCCATTAAATAAGTACATTACAAACCCATCTCATATAATAAAGTGATAATATTTACAGATTGGCCCAAACATTATCATTGTGCAGCAACATGTTCATATTATGGATTATGAGAATAAGGTTTTATAGGGTAATTTAATATCATTAGTCCATGTGATTTTGGAAAATGGAGGTGATATCCATGAGACTTGGGAGTGGGACGCTTTGGTGAGGGAGTAGGGACCTCTCTAGTTTTCTACCAAAAAACCCTAAGAACATTATGAGGGTAGAATTTTTCATGGTTGGGATATTTGGGACACTTTTCAGGTCACTAGTACATCTTGATTTGTGTTTTATTTATTGTTTAAAATTTTCATTGACTTTCAAGGTGTTAGAGATTAAGAACCATGGTTTTTAGAGAAATGTGATCAATTGCATGGTTAGCAAATGTTTATTTGAAACTATGAATAAAACCATGTGAGAGAAGATTTTTAGGGGTATAGGTGCATTTTGTGGATTAATTATGGTTTTTTAAAACATTACTTAGATTTTAGAAACTGTATAGCTTTGGTTTTGGGGAGATGGTGGTTCCCATCCTCATGGCACGTGATTTTCTTAACATTGTAGCCAAACCATGTGTTTTTTTGAGATCATCAAAAAGGTATTTTTTTACCATTTAGAGATTTTGAAACTTAAATTTCCTTCACCTGATTTCTCTATCCTATTGTGCACATCTTCTTCCTCTTATAATTGGTGCTCTACCTAGGTGGAATTTTTGGGAATCCCTTGGTTATTAGTTGAATTCCTCAAGTCATGCTTGATTTATTATGGTTTTCCTCCTCCCCTTCCCTCATCTCACCCTATTTATCCATTTTCATGGATTATGGAAACCCCAACATTATGTTTTGCTGAAACTAGGGATTTTTAAGTGGGTTTTGTGTTTTTTTTGAGGTGTAGGTGTGTGTTGTGTAATAACCCAAGATTTCAGACCTTTTAAATTAATATTATATTCAAAAGCGTGTGTGAGACATGACACTAAAAAAATAATAAACACGGCTAAATCAAACCAAAACATATTTAAATTACATGAATATATAATATTTATTAAATAAAAAGATAATAATCAATTAAAATAATTATAATTATTATTTTTCTTTGATTAATATTTTAAAATATAGGATACCTTTCAAAGAACTATTTAAAAAGGTGGAATTTTAATTTAACTTAATAAATTAAATTTATTGAAGTTAAAAGTTATTTTATATTTATAAACTATTAGGTCAATATTTAATTATTTTTTATGAATTACTATTAAAAACACTTGATGTTTAAAAATGACCTTTTTTTAGTAGAAACAATTTTAATTTATATATTTTATTTTCATTTAAAAAATAATTTATATACTACATAATTTTAATTTGACAAAAATAAAATCATTTTTGAATTGTACATTACAATTTCATCTTAGGATTAATTTTTGGTATTTTTCTAAAAATATTAATTATTAGGTGAATGGTGCAAAATTCCAATTTTACAAATAACATGGATTTAAATATATTTTTATTATATAATTGAGAATATTAAAATTATGATATTGATAATAATATATACTTATTTTATAATTTAATTTATAATTTTATGATTTTTCGTTTTAATTTACAAACCCATATATGAAATTTTAGATCTTATGTTATATTTTTCAAAAAAATATTTTTAATACAATATACATTAAAATATTTCAAAATTAATGTTTATTACTTTAATAAAATTTATATATAAAATTTATTTAAAATTTTGAATCATTATTCCCAAATTAATTTATATTTTCCAAATAACTTTCAAGTATGAGGGATAAATAACTTTGGTAAAAACAAGTTACCTAAGTAAAAAATCAATATGGGTAAAAAAGGATTAATCAAGAGGTAAAGAGCACAACCATGTTTAATATATGTGTGGTAATGTGTTTTTAGTATATTATTGACCTCATACCTTCCCCTATCTATTTTTTCCAAATTTTAGAGCTAATTTTCATGAGAGTGACTTCACATAATTAAAAAGTGTTGGGCATTTTGAAAAATGTAATCGACTTTCACTTATAAATGGGACACTCCTCTAATCACTTCCCCTAAAACCACAACCCACTTATTTCATACCAAAATCTTCTCAAAACACTATTATAAAATTTTATCCTCCTTATAGAGGTTTATTTTTCCCCAAAAGACCACCCCCCAATGGCTTAACCTACTTTTCAAATGGGATAATCCAGAAAGTGAGGTATAAATTTTTAACTACTTCGATTGTTCCCAAATCTATTTCTTTAAGTTCATTTATGCTTCCTACAATTAAATTATAACATATTAAAATGATAACATAAGTAACAATATAATACCTTTATGTTATTATAATTATGTTACAGTCATTAACCACATTTCCTTTTTCTTTAATAAAAATTAAATTGGCATTCATGCATTGTGTAGATTATTGCATCCATGATGTAACATATAACAACCCTATTTTTTATTACACGCTTAAACAAGATTTATTACATAAAATATTAACTTGATACAATAAATAATATTGAGATGTATGGTGTCATTGGGGATTAGGAACATTACATAACGACTTAAAACATGAAACACGACATCTTTATTGAAAACTTCCTTTACATGACCACTACATTCCCTCGTACTTATCATTTCATGGGATAACCTGAGGAAATGCATAAGAAAAGGGTAAAATATAAATACCACTAAGAGATTAAACAAGTCCTAACATGAAGAATACAATACATGTTAGTCAATAGTAATATCCTTGAGTCACACTCTCAAGGAAATTCATTTAAAAAGTGAAAATGTTTTATAACAATTGGAGGGTCCACTAAATTTTTGTAAAATAAACCAAAAAACATAAAATCACATTATTTTAATTATAAAAAATATATTTGAATAATATATCATTTATAGTATTTCATTACATCACTATTGGGTCATTATGATGTCATAAAACACATTGTATATTTAAACGGTATTTTATTTTTACCCAAAAATTCAAATGTCTTAGAAAATTATGAAAAATTCACCGTTGGATAATTTCAACATCCTAATTCTAAAAATAATATTCATTTGATCTAAATAATTTTTTAAATATGTGAATTTTTTCTTTTAAAATAAAAACCATCATTTATCGAAAATTCATGTGTTTTAACAAAAACGGCATTCAAACCTTAATAAAAATTACAATTACATTCATAAAATTATAAAATAATTTATATTTAATAAAAATTTATTTAAAAATAATATTAATAATATTTAATTAAAATATTATTAAATTCAAAAATCCATTAATTCATCAAAATAGATTTCTTAGTTGAATATTAACTAAAAGTACTATTTGTACATTAAAAACTATTTACAAAGTTTCAATAATAAAATGAATGAACATTATTTATACAAAAAATAATGTACATAGTCATAGTTCTAGGGTCTTGTTACATAACCCCTTATAACACCCGCATAAGACCGAAGGTTAAGGTGTGCAATGGTGACTGACTCTTGGGGTGGCTCAAATAACATCGCTCGGGTGGTAATCTCTACCAACTTCCACTTCTCCCATAGTCAGTTCCACTCAAGCTTAACGTGTTCAAGCTCGGCTTGGTCTTGGTCAAGAGTGGAGACCAATGGCACCACCTACTTTACATGCTCCTAAAAATGGTCTTTGTATGGGGAAAGTCTACTGTATGAGGTCGTTGCTTCCTTTTTCTGAGTAAATTAGATTTATTAAAGCCCTATATTTATACTAATCATGTGATCACTATTCAACATCTATATTAGCAATGTTCACAATTCAAAAAAGTATTTTAAAAATACAAAACATAAAACCAAAGAAGTTCACCGAACATTTTACATAATGATACATTTAATTAGATCAAGAGGGATTTCCATTAATGAAAGTTTGGGTCATTACAATCTTCCCACCTTAAGAAATTTCACCTTCGAAATTTCCTTTTCCCACTCTAAAAAAAATGCAGGTAACTTGGCTTCATCACTTCCTCCAATTCCCACATCGCTTCTTCAAACTTGTGGTTTAACCACAATACCTTGATGTGGGGCATTGTCTTATTTCATAGAACTTTTTCTCTACGATCTAAGATCTTCACTGGTTGCTCCTCCTAAGAAATATCATCCTCTAACTATACCACCTATGAAGAGAGTACATGTGAAGGGTCTGGTATGTACTTTCTTAAGAGGGATACATTAAAGACATCATGTACTTTGGCCATGGTAGGTGGAAGTGCTAGTCGATTGGCCACAACCCCAACATGATCAAGAATATCGAATGGGCTTATGTACCTAGGACTTAACATCCCTTTATTTCCACAACTCATTACCTTATTCCATGGAGATATGCATAGAAATACCATGTATCCAACTTTAAACTCAAGGTCTCATCGACAGTTATCTGCATAACTCTTCTATCGACTTTAGGCTTCCTTGATATACTGCTGAATGGTTTCCCCTTATCCACCATTTCTTCGACCATTTCTGGTCCTAGCAGCTTACGCTCACTAACGTCATCCCAACACACTGGTGTTCTGCACCTTTTCCCATAAAGGGATTCATATGGTGCCATTTGGATACTCAAGTGGAAACTGTAATTGTAGAAGAATTCAACTAGTGGAAGATGTTGGTCCTATCCTCCTTTGAAGTCCATAAAACATGATCTTAGCATATCTTCTAGTGTCTGAATAGTTCACCCAGATTAGCCATCAGTTTAAGAATGATAGGTCGTACTGAAGTTCAGTTTAGTTCTTTGAGTATGTTGGAGACTTTTCCATAACTTTGAGGTGAATCTTAGATCACGATCAGATACAATAGATAGTGGTACTCCATGCAGCTTTACCACTTCCCTTATATATATTTGTGCTAGTCGATCCAATGAGAAATCCTCCCGAATTGCAATAAAGTGTACAGACTTTGTAAGATGATCTACAACAACCCAGATTGCATTGTTTCCTTTGGATTTCTTCGGAAGTCTGGTGAAAAATTCCATGGTGATGTTCTTCCATTTCCATGCAGGTATGGGCAATGGTTGCATCATCCCCTTATAATTCTTCCCCTCTACCTTCACTTTCTGACACACTATGCACATTGATGTATACCCAGCGATCTCCTTCTTTGTATTATACCACCAATAATTCTCTCATATATATCAATAATTTTTTTTGTTTCCTGATTGAATAGATAAATTTTAACTATGTGCATCATCCAAAAGTTCCTTCTTTAGCTTTGGACTTGATGGAACACATAGTATTTTCCCAAATCTCACAATTCTTTCTTCATTAACATTGAACTCTGATAATTTACCTTTTCTGATAGCTTCCACTTTCTTCTAAATTCCCACATCATCCTTTTGAGCATCCTTCAACCTTTCCAAAAGAGAAAATTGAGCAATATTTTGTGAAAGGATTGATGATGTTCCCTTCTTTCTGATTCCCATGTCCATCTTCATCAAGTATAAGAAGATTGGATCCTTCTCAATTCTCATTAATGATAGAATCGTCGGGTCCTTTCTACTTAGAGCATCCGCCACCTTTTTCACTTTCCCAGGGTGGCAATGGAATGAGTAGTCATAGTATTTGATCATCTCTAACCATCTTCATTGGAACATGTTCAACTCTTTATGTGTGAATATATACTTGAGGCTTTTGTGGTACATATATATTTCACACTTCTCCCCAAAGAGATAATGCCACAAATTTTTTAAAGAAGAGATCACTACAGCCAACTAAAAATCATGTGTTGGATAATTCTGCTCATGAACTTTCAATTACCTTGAAGCATAAGCAATAACTTCGCCATTTTGCATCAACACATAGCCCAAGACCTTCTTCGAATCATTACTAAATACCACAAAATGTTCTCCACTTATGGGTAAAGTGATCATGAGAACAGTGATAAGCCTCTTTTTCAACTCCTTGAATCTTTCTTCGCATTCATCACTCCAATAAAACTTTACCCCCTTCCAAGTTATATTGGTAAAAGGGTTGGACAATCGTGAGGAATTTCTCACAAATCGTCGATAATATCCAGCTAATACCAAAAATCTATGGATATCTGTTACTGACGTTGGCCTCTTCCATTCCTCTATTTCATCTATCTTGGAGGGATCCACAGATATCCCATAACTTGTGATGATGTGGCCCAATAATGATACCTCCTTCAACCATAACACATACTTGTTGTACTTTTCATAGAGATTCTCCTTCCGCAAGGTCTCTAGTACAGTTCTTTGATGGTCCCCATGATCCTCCTTGGTTTTGGATTATATCAGAATATTATCTATAAATACTACCACAAATTTGTCATGGTAATACCTAAAGACTCTATTCATCAAGTCCATGATGATTTCTAGAGCATTAGTAAGTCTGAAAGACATTACTATGAATTCATAGTGCCCCTATCTTGTACGAAAAGAAGTCTTGGTGATATCTTCCTTCTTCACCCTTACTTGATAATATCCTGACTGCAAATCCACCTTGGAGAAGTATTGTGCTCCTTGTAATTGATCGAACAAGTCACCGATTCGTGGGAGAGTATACTTGTTCTCTATTGTGATTTTGTTAAGATCATGATAATTGATGCAAAGGCGCATTGACCCATCCTTATTCTTAAGGAAGAGGACTGGTTCACCCCATGGTGAAGCACATGGGTGTATAAACCCTTTATCTATATTCTCTTGTAGTTGTTTTTTCAGCTCCTCAAGCTCCACAATAGAAATTCTATATGGAGTCCTGGATATTGGCAACGACCCAAGTATAAGATGAATTGATAATTAAGCATCTCTTCTAGGAGGAAAACCTGAAAATTCCTTAAGAAGCACTTCTGTAAATTCCCTCACAATAGGCATGTCTTTAAGGATGGTTTCCTCCTTAGACTCAATCATATAATCTAGATACGCATTCTCATAGGGCAGTAATATCCACATTTGAGATGATGGAGCTGAAGAAGATTCATATTCCTCCTTTCACTTGTATAGAATCAGGGGTCGATTCTCTACATGGAGAGTGATTTCCCTCTCACAACAATTTATGTTGGCTTTGTATAAGGAAATCCAATCCATGTAAATAATTGCATCAAATTCTACGAGAGGGAGTATGACGAGGTTCTCCGGGAAATTAAATCCAAAAATTATGATAGGGGAGGAGTTATATTCATGGGATGCAATGATTTCCCCAATTGTCGTACTCATTGACATCTTTACTTCCATGATTTGTGGTGGTGTTGGGACTGTTCTACTAAACTTTTGGGATATAAAAGAATGCGTAGAACATGAATCCAAAAGTACGTTTTCTATTCTTGAATGAATAAATAGCGTACCTGTCACCACTTCATTGTCGGGGTTCGCTTCAGTAGTAATAATGGAAAAAACTCTCCCTTTCTGCCTTGGAGGTTGTTTGTTGCCTCCGAAAAACCTTGGCTTAGGTCACTGATTTGCAAGATTCCCTGATTCTTTGCAGTTGTAGCAATGAACAACGTGTTGAGATTCAAATGGAGTGTTCCTCTCCTTTGTTGCAGCCATGGGTTTTTATTGTCAGTAGTTAACAGTTAGGTGCCCTTTTCTTCCACACCTAAATAATTTCCTTGTCTCCTTTAGGAAATTTCTAGGGGGATTCTTTCCACACCTTTGGAAAGTGGGGTGCTGGATCTTCCTAGCACCGTCGGATTTATCCATCAGACCGCCAACATTGAAGTCCACCTTACGCTTCTTATTCCCTTGATACCCCTGAGATTCCCCGATCTCTATTTCGACCTTGAGGGCACATCAAACAATTTTCACATGGCTGTCAAAGTCACAAATCCCCGGCACTTTCTACAAGCTAGGTTTCAGCCAACCAAAGAAGCGGTCAACCTTGAATTTAGGGGTAACGACAAAGTCGGATGCATATCGTAAAAACCTTGTGAAGTTTTCCTCATATTCTCTAATGGATTCGTCGTATTTATGCTTGAGGGAAAGGAAGTACCTTTCCATCATAAGTCGTAGGGTTCACATAAAATATTTATCAAAAAACATCTTCCAGAAACCCTTCTATTCCAACGCCTCAATCTTCTCCTCAAGCTTCATATATTTTTACCGAAGTCCACCATTGATTAGATTCACCCTCTATATGATAAGCAACCAGGAGAACCTTCTCTTGTTTGGAACATTTAAGGATGGAGAAGATATATTCAATGGAATTGATCCATTGTTCGACGATTGAGGGATCAGACGATCCATTAAAAGTAGGAGGCCTTTGTCTCATGAAGCTCTCGATAGCGACTTGTTCTTTCGTATGGGGGGGTGAATGTTCCTCTTAAAGCATGTTTCTATTCAAATATTGAGTTAATTGAGAGAGAATCATGACAAAGTTCTTGATTCCCACTCCCATCAGATTGGGCACCTCATTAGCACAGTCATCACATTGATCTTTACATCGGTTTTTAGCCCGAGTCCTCCTATTACTGGACATTTCCTGGAATAAAAGGAAAGTAATGGGTAACACAAAAAGTGTAATCCAAGTACAAAAATGGATGACTTATAAATTAGATTTATTCCTTAACTTATAAATCTATACGATTCAATCTATTATATTCATGGTCAACTTTCTAACATATATTCTTAGGGGAATTTTTTTCAATTCCATTAATAAGGGTTCACACTAAGCTTATGAATTGTACAAAGAATATCCCCCATGAGTGTCATAACCAAGAGTGAAGCAAGGCCCATTTTTGTGTACCATGATACCCCGGGTCAAGCCCGAAACTCCTTTTTGGGGTTTTCATCCCTAGGTACATCTGTGCCAGAGCTGCCTCTACCTGCTCGTATCCAAGCAGAGATGTATTTTCTTGATAAACCACTTACTCAATAATCACCAAAAATTAGGGATTCCTTTATTATACTTAGTATTATCTCTAAGGCTTTACTAGGGTTTTCTAATCATAATCCCAAAAATAACTAAACCTATCCTCTCATACCAACTATAACAACCCTGCTTTTTATTACACACTAAAACCTAATTTATTACATAAAATCTTTACTTGATGCAACATAGAAGATCAAGAGGTCTAGTGTCTTTAGGTCTTTGGAACATTACATAATAGCTTATAACATAAAACACACAACATCTTTATTGAAAACATCATTTACATGACCACTACATTCCCTTGTACTTAGCATTGCATGAGATAACCTGAGGACATCTATAAGAAAAGGGTGAGCTATAAATCCCAGTAAGGGAATAAACATGGAATAACATGAGATATATAATACATTTTAGACAATAGGAATATAGATGTTGCATAAGATAAACATGAACATAAATGCATGATACATCATGATAATCATAACATGGAAATGTGGAAACAACACTTAACATGGAATTAGCATGAGCCAAGGCTCATTACACATGGAGCATGAGTAAACCCTAGTTTCATATGAAGCACGAGTAAAAACTCATTTCACTTGAATTAGCATGAGTCAACACCCATTTCACATGAAGTATCATGATACTATACTTTACCCAAGGTATTGGAGTGATATCAGGGCGCACCCTTCTTAAACATTTAATTTCATGCATAAGTGTGCCACATGGATCATGGAATTAATCAAAATCATAAGTTATTATACGATTAAGTAATGTGGAATAAATACATGAAAGTACCATACAATATGTATATGTGTATAAATGTGAATACCCTTGATAGAGACATGGGTATGGTATTCACTACACAATGATCTGGTTTTGAAAAAACGTTGTGCAATTTTGGCAGCATAACGGCGTGACCTAAGGATTCATGAAAATGGTCAATGAGAAAGAAAAGGGTGTATCATCTTATATACATGAAATGAAAATTAATGGGGTCATATAGATACATTTCCCAACAAACATAATGGAATTTAGATGAATAATAAAAAATAATTACTTGAATGTAAAAGAGGAGAGAGAAATCTCTCACGGAATTTTGGCATGGTAACGGGTGTACATGGGTGGAATTATTGAGAGAGAAAGGGGTATACCATCATCCAAACATAAATAGGGAAGTATGGGGTCGGTTTAAAACATAACTCAACATTTGTAATCGAAAACAAAAGTTTATAACAACTTAATGAAAATTGGACAAAAATGAGAAAGGAAAAAATCCCTTACTTGGAAGTGTGATCCCAAAGGCTTGGGAGAGGCTTGAGAGAGGCTTCTGGGGAGATTGGGGCACCTTAGGGGGATTTTAGAGAGATAAGGTCATGGTTGGTCGAACTCCAAATGATTTTAGTGAAGAAAAAGTGGGATATTGGGTGGGTTTATATAGGATAGGGGAGAGAATTCTTTATTATTTAGGTTTGGGACACCTCACCCTAAACTAATCAAAACCACAAACCAGCCCATGATTTTTTCCCACTGGATTTTCCAAAGGGGAGTGGAAAGAAATATTTTATAAGTAGAATTACCTAAAATTTTAAAATATTGAGGGTGATTATGTGGAGGCGAGTCACACTCTCAAGGAAATTCATTTAAAAAGTGAAAATGTTTTATAACTCTTGGAGGGTCCACTAAAGTTTGGTAAAATAAACAAAAAAACCTAAAATCACAATATTTTAGTGATAAAACATATATTGTCCTAACATATCATTTATAGTATTTTATTACATCACTATTGGGTCATTATGATGTCATAAAACACATTATATATTTAAATGGTATATAATTTTTACCCAAAAATTTGAATGACTCAGAAAATTATGAAAAATTACCTGTTGGATAATTTCGACGTCATGATTCCAAAAATAATATTAATTTTATATAAATAATATTCTAAATATTTGAATTGTTACTTTTAAAATTTAAACCATCATTTATCTAAAATTCATGGGTTTTGACAAAAACGGCTTCCAAACCTTAATAAAAATTACAATTGCATTCATAAAATTATAAAATAATTTATATTTAATAAAAAGTTATTTAATAATAATAATATTTTATTAAAATAATATTTAATTCAAAAATCCATTAATTCATCAAAATATATTTCTTAGTTGAATATTAACTAAAAATACTATTTGTACATTAAAAACAATTTACAAAGTAACAATAATTAAATAAATGCACATTATTTATTCAAAAAATAATGTACATAGTCATAGTTCTAGGGTATTGTTACATAACCCCTTATAAAACTTTCATAAGACCAAAGGTTAAGGTGTGAAATGGTGAGAGACTCTTGAAGTGGCTTGGATAACATCATCCGGGTGTTAATCTCTATCAACTTCCACTTCTCTCATAGTCGGTTCCACTAAAGCTTAACATGTTAAAGATCGGCTTGGGCTTGGTCAAGAGTGAAGCCTACCTCCTTTCTGAGCTCTAAAAAATGGGCTTTGTACGGGGCCAGTCTACTGGATGAGGCCATCTATTCCTTTTTCCGAGTAAATTGTATTTTTTAAATCCCTATATTTATACTAATCATGTGATAACTATTCAACGACTATATTAGCAACAGTTACAATTCATAATGGTATTTTAGAAATCCAAAACATAAAACCGAATAATTTCATAAAACATTTTACATAATGAGACATTTAATTTGATCAAGAGGGATATCCATTAATGAATGTTTGGGTTGTTACAATGGTCCCTTGGATACTATCATTGACCCCCATAAAAAATGGAGAGTCGCACTGTGAACTTTTCAGGTCGGGTCGATAACATTTTACATTGTTCCCTTATGTCACCCAAATACTTGTCCCTTAAATACCATTAGAAAAGACATTCCACATGAACCTTTGGAAAACCCTATCACCAATGACCTATTCAAGGTTGAACCAGAACTCGATGGACAATCACTACCTAAATGTTTCTTAAATGCCTGGAAACACCCTTTCCATCTATCAAACTATGTGTCACAGGCGATTTCGTATCTTCATAAACCTCTATGGAATTCAGAAATAGACATTTAGTGTCCTACGAAAACCTTTTCTTGACTATGAAAATCATGCCCTGGCAGCTCTGCATATGTTACCTATAAAAAATGGCCGATCAACCAAAGGAGAATTTTCCCTCATGAGAGGCTTTTCCTACTTTCTTATGACTAATAGATTCTATGCTCCATATCATTTCTCCAAATCTGAGAATCCCTAGAGTCATGGTTTACACATTCCTTCCCTCTCATGCTTGAGGTATTTCAGAACACCCCAGCCCGATTATCCACTAACCGATCATGGATTCCATAATAATTAGTCCAAACTATATGAACTTAAACTATGACTTATCATCCTGACCGCATGATGTTAAATTGTATGGTATTAGTCCATGAAACATGAAATTAAACTATGATTCCACCATCTAAGCTATATAAATTTAAACTATAGTATAGTGTGTGATTTCATATCTTCATAAACATCCTCGACCATTAGAAATGTATGGTAAATGTCCTAAAGACACCTCTGGTTGACTATTCACATAATTCCCACAAAGCTCTGCATATGTTTCCTATAAAACGGCATGTCAACCAAAGAAAAATTCATCCTCAGGAGAGGCCTCTCCTAACTATGTATGACTCCATGGATTCTATTCCTCATATCATTTCTACTGATCTGAAATCCTCCATAACCATGGTTTACACATTCTTTCCCTCTCATGTTCGAGGCATGTCAAAACATCCAAACATGATTTTCCTCCAATAGATCATGGTTCTTATAAAAACGGTCCAAACCCTATGACCATAAAATATGATTTATCATCCTATCCACAGGACATTTAACTGTATGGTATTAGTCCATAAAACACGACATTAAATTGTGATTCCATTTTCTAAGCTATATGACATTAAACTATAGTAAGATGGGCTATTTTGGATCTTTATAAACATCCCTGACCATCAGAAATGGATGGTCAGTGTCCTAAAGTCATTTCTACATGACTATTCACATAATTCCCCGACAACTCTGCTTATGTTACCTAAAAAAATGTCTGGTCAACCAGAGACAAATCCATCCTTAGGAGAGGCCTCTCCTACCTCTATATGCCTCAATGGATTCTATCCCTCATATCATTTCTCTTGACCCAAAATCCTCCATAATAGTGTTTTACACATTTCTCCCCTCTCATGTTCGGGGCACTTGATAAAATTCAAAAATGATTTTCCTCCAATTAATCAGGGTTTCTATAACAATTTTTCCTTATCGTATGATCCTAAACTACAAGACCCAAATAGTCTTATCCACATGACAGTAAACTGTATGGAACTCATCCCTAAAACATGAAATTAAACTATGATTCCATCATCTAATATATATGACTTTAAAATATAGTATAACCCATATAAAATTCAAAGTTAATCCCTCCTAGAGTAATCCCTGAGCCTTTTAGGCTCATAACCATGACCTATTTTCCCGTTGTCTTCCTCCTTTTCCATTAGTGGAGAGGAGAATTTTCTCCATTGTTGAATCTTTCATATCCTTTTATTTCTCACACCGAGCATGAATCACATGGTCTTAGAGGTATGTGATGATACTACATTGGAGAAACCCATAAATGAACTCCAATAACTCTCATTCCCACTATAACTGGGAAACATAGGATTCCTACTTAAGGCTCGTGCTCAAATAGGTAACCTTTTTCAAAAGGTTCACCCTAACAATGTCTCTAGAAAAGGTCATCCTCTTTAGGAGTAAGTCCTAATTATATTCTAACAAAATTTCCTCCTCCCAGGTGTAATCCACAAGTTAAATGAATTATGAGAATTATTATTCCTACTCCATCTAGAATAAGTAGGATACATGTTTAAGGTCCAAGCTCGAGGGGTGGTATCTAGAGTCAGTCCTAATGAAATTCCTACACTAAGGCCTCTTCTATGGTGTACACCCCAATCATGTACCCCTAAATGGGAAGTAGCTTTGCATAATACTCAAGAAATCATGCCCTCATATTGGTCTTCCTTAGAGTATAAGTCCCCATTCTTATAGAAATACGCTGACATTGATTCCCCATTCGACTGGGATACGTAAGAAGCCTCCCTAAGGTCCAAATACGACCCTCAAATCAAATCTAATGTTCTCTATGCTATATCCTTGATAGGTATACCTTCATCCCAGAGGCCATATCTTTTATGATAATCCCGATCTACTTTAGTGTAATGCCCACACCAAATATTTACCATGAAACTGTCACCAAGACGTCCTCATCACATGATATTAAACTACATGGATGGGTCCTTGTTGCACGACCCTAAAAGATGATATGTCTAATTGAGTGGCATTGAGCTACATAGATTATAATTCCTCTCATGAGGATACATAAGAATCCCATCTCATTGGTTTGATCTAAACATCTAAGTAGATTGTGTCCCCCCTGGATGATGATAAAACTCCAGAGCACCTCATCACAAGGCTCACACAAGGGTTGTTTCAGCAATTATTGACCCATGCATATCCAAAATTTATTTTGAAACCCAGGGGTAACCCATGTATACACTCTTAAAGAATGAACCTAGGATTAATGAACAAATGAATATGGATTAAATCTATAATAGAGTCCTGGAGTAGGCAATAATTCACCCCAAAAGGGTGGGATGAGCCTGACCTCCCATCCTCTCAACCAATAGAGTCTTCAAGTGTTGTTGTGAAAACCATCCAACAAGCACCTTTCTTTGGAAATTAGATCCATGAATCATGGATTAAATGTATTTTTGGAGTTTCTAGATCCATGAATAAACCCGTTGAAGACCATTTGAAGAAATCATATCCTAAGAGAACCAATTTCACAAATACTTAATCCCCTACAATCACCTGTTGGGACCATTTGACTATGGAAGCTCCTTAGTAATGAAAGAGGGATAAAATTCCAAGTCCCTACAGGTTCAATCCAATTCCTCGTAAAGGATAATGATGTGAATCAGGTTAGAACTAAAATTGAGATGTGAAATTATCTATGATAACAAAAAAAAAATTCACCCATCAGACCATTTTGTTTTCCCCCAAACACAAACCTCGGGCAAAACAAAAATTGTGAACCCGGTGTGAATCCTTAACCAAGGTGGTAGTTTTAGCCCACTAAAACCCCTTTGCCTAATATAAATGGAGGGGAAAAGCCAAATTTTCAATTATTAATGTGATCAAGAGATTCTACTTTGACTGGGTTTTGTTGTCTGTATATGCCATATATATACTGCAGGTTTCTTGAGCAACCTTAGATCCAAATAGAATATCTAAAACCAATGTGGACACACACCCCATTAATCCCATGGGTGGCCAGGGCCCCGATAAAGATCCTAACCCCCTCACCTACCCCAAGTATTCAATATTGGGTATCCAACATGCTGATTAGAGAGTACCACAAAAATGGTACTCTCCCCACACTAGAGGCCGCAAGAAATGACCTTCAATATGAAAAATCTCTCCAGCTACCACCCATACCGTATCTAGCACCTCAGCACAGAGTGAACCCTTTGGTCATATCCAATCACTTCAGGAGCCTACCCTAGAGTGAAATAACAAGTACCTCCCTGATCTTAGGGAGGCAGATCAAGTCAATTCTGATAACTTCATCCCAACTACACAAGGGACATACTCACATTCCCTAGCTGAAGAGCATCACTGCCAATTCTAGGTGACTAAGTATCATCACTCTGAAGAGGATCTCATACTGAGGTAACCTGCTAAAGTCCAAAGGACAAGGTCCCCTTAGGCCACCTATCAAGGCTAAAAAACATATAATCAGGAGCAAGTAATCCCCCTGGTTCTTAAGGATGAAATCTTCTATACAAAAGCAGCATCATTTAATGGGAATAAATAAAACTATGCCCCACCCATTCAATCCCACCACAGAAATAGGGTGGCACAATATGAGAATGTGTACTTTCCTGCTAGTGCTTGCCGGTCCTACTATGAAAACAGAGCAATGAATTACAATCAGATGAAAATATCTACCAATGCACAAGATGCTTATCATCTAAATAGGACACCAACCATCTAAAGGCAGGCACAAAAACATACAAATTCACATCAATATCTCCATCCAAATAGGGTTGAAAATAAATATGAGTAGAGTAAAATTCCTATAGATTCATACAAAGACCGTGAGAAAAATATAGTAGAAAGAATGAAGTTGAAAATTCATGCTCATAAATATAAATCCCACTAGTCAAATATAGTGGAAACTGAAGAAGAAAACGGGTGGCAGACTCATTATTCTATCCCAACATTGGAGAATAGCCAGTATCCATTGGAAACCTATGGAGAACCAGAGAAGGCACAAACTCTTGTTCTGACAATGGAATGGGTCTTCATACTCATTTTACCTAAATATGTATCTCATCATATCCTAAAAATGATGGAAGATCAGACATCGATTCCAAACTATATCCTACAAACATGTCAATATTTCTCAGCGTCGATGGAAAAAAGTGAGGAGTTAAGGCCCTAACCCGGTCTCCTCGTGCAGGGTTATTCATCCAGAAAATTAGGTAATCACCCTGGAGAATTTATGCATCCCTGATACAGTCCAGGAGGGTTAATGAAAATATCTTGTGATACACGGACAACCCAATTAAGAACAATTAACCATTCCAACTGGTGGACTTCGGTCTAACGTGGTGGCCGCTCTAGGGAAGGAATATATCCCTATAAAAAATCAAAATGTTCTTCAGCATATGACGGTGGAATCATGGGAACAAAAAAAAAATAGAGACCTGTATTATAAGGTTGTTACCAATAGAAGATGGCCCTAGTTACCTGCAAGAGAGCACCCAAAAATGAAATGCGCCAAAGGAAACTGGAAAATGAAGATCATATTCATGATTCTATTCTGCTGGAAGCTATATTTCTTAAAGAAATAAAGTATATATTAATAGAGGCTCAATATCCTATAAATCCATTACCAATTTATGGATGTGGAAGCATCAGTTTCATTGGCCCTTTCCACAATGTTTCTACCAGTATTTCTGAAGGCCCTCCCTAGAGCTACCAAGAGGGATTACTCTGTGGTCTAGGAATGATCAATCATGAGAGCCTATATCCTAATGCGTGTCAGGGTATCCCTCCTCTTGACCAAAATATCAAACAGAAAAAAGGAGTTATAGTAGTCCTCACCATCATTAGAGTCATCAAGAAGGTCCCCTCAATGAAATCAAGAAGCAAAAAGGTCCCCAAGATATAGCCCACCCTAATGGTTCTACCTAGGGTATACGCTATAAGAACTTTCCTCATGATCAGGAATCAAGTTGAAATGTTAGCCCTCACCATTATAGCACTAATTGTGAAGGTCCTTCCCGCAATTAAAATTCACACTAGTAAGTAGGTCCTCCCCATTCTAGGGAAAATTTGAGAAAGAATTCCTATGCTGAGGCACTCAGAAAGATCGAGTCTGACATGTCAGACACTATTTCTATAATGAGTGATATCCTTTCTCAACCCGAAGACGACCTGGGGCCATGATCATCTTCCAATCCACCCCTTTACCACTCACATATCAATGAGGCTCCTTATATCCCCAATGGTCAGAATGAAATTAAGGAGAATTCAAGTTGGGCAGATGAAGCGGAGGAGTCTCTAGAAAAGAAACAACAAGATATATTTCTCATGAGAAGACAACTAGCTAGGGATGCTATACTAGTGATGTAATGGCCCACAACCACTACTCACTTCAACATACTGAGGGAGTTTTCTAAGGAATGTATGAATAACATTCACCTCAATATCTAGAAAAATATCTGCCAGCTAAATGAATTTTTTTCCCTACGAAGGGTATGCAGACCATGTCAACATATTAGGAGAGATTCACTATTTAATCAACTTGGAAGCCCTGTATTCTACATGGATACCACAATAATAGAGGCGAAGGAAAGATCTCTAATTTTTCTGACTCCACGCATTTCACAAGTTTCATTTCATTATCATTGATGCCCCATCCAGAGTTCAAATTCAAGGATAGGGAGAGCATGGATCTCTACACTTCACCCAACATCCCATCCACCAAAACTCACTAGAAATGACATCTTGAAATTCCATTACCCAAAGGCTACAATCAAATGCAATTCCTGCTCAAGAAAGTTGGAATGATCAACATGAACCAGCATTGAGTAAGTATCAAAAGCGTCAGGCCTGATGAGAGCAAGCCATCAAGAAGCATCTAATCCAGGAAACTAAGAACATCCAGTAAACCCCCCCCCCCTAATGGAAGCATACCATCGAGAAATGATCATATCCTAAAAACAAATCCTATGAAAATCCATCTCTATACTCAGAACACACTCGTGAAAGAGTGTGCGAAATCAAGAAGGCAACAATAGAACCAGCTACCGCCACAATATGAGAACATCCCCATCCCGTAGGGCTGGGGACATTTTTATCTCAAAATTCCCCCATAATACCAATGAATCTAGGCCATAACACATCAATGAAAGAATAAGAGATACCCCATCCCACAGGATGGGGGGATTTTTACCTCAAATTCCCACCCAGTGAACATCCATCTTCTCCCATCTAAGAAGAACGTTGAGTAGAGTGGTCACCTATTCAGTATATTCTCATGGATCATACCCTTTAAGATGAAGACATATTGTGAGGTCATATTAGTTCTCCCTTCGAGTCTCTCTTCACCAAAACATCTTATGAATACCAAATAATGGAAGGAGAAAGTCCAACAAAGAATGAAAAAAATCTCTCTTACCATTTGGAACTTGGTACACGACCCCCAATGCTTTATACATTAGTGAATATGGTAGAATTAAGTCCCATTGACCTTATAGGAAATGATACAAATAAATAGGATGTAAGAGAAGATGGTTCCCTCCCGGAGGCAGTCCACACTGAGTATGAGGGTGTGCATACTCGGAACCAGAGAACTGCCCTACATTTTGGTGCACCCTCAGCAAACCCATCACTACCCCCCTATGAATCCTCAATATGGAGAAGAATAAATCCAAGGTCATAAATGAACCACGTACTCCCCCTCGAGAAAATTAGTCCCTCATGCTTGGGGAAATATTTGCAAAGCAGTAACAAAAAATTAAAGAGATTAGGAAAATCAATGTTGTGTTTCATTGAGGAAGCTATCTTTCCAGGTGTGTTTCTCAAGAGGAATGTCAATAGGTGGTTCCAAAATAGGTGCCTTTAACAAAGGCCCTCATCCTAGTAAATGAAACTAGACCTAGATTCCCATCCAATCTAGCACTGAGACAATCAGTATACTTGAATCTGGACCTGGAAGGATATCAATACTTCCTTCTACTAGGTAAACATCGAGAAAAAATTTAGGTGAACTCATAAAGGATGCCTCGGGATGAGTATCCACCCCAAATTCTAGCAGTGCTTTCATGCCTAGTTTTTCCCCTACTGTACCCCCTAAGATCAAGTATAGTGGGATATATATCAAGGGATCTTGAATACCATCAAGAAATTGATATCTCAATTGGAAGCCATGGAAGGGAGGCACGCTCGGATATAACCAGAATGAAAACCTTAACTTGATTAGGTGAGAAATGTTACACCACCTCCAAACATTTTGAACCCTGTATTTCCAATTTTCAATGGTTCAAGAGACCTGGAACAGTATCTAATGCACTATGAATTTTACTGTGACCCCATTATGGGCACCTAAAATCAATAAGAAGCAGTGAAACTCATGTTCTTTGTGTGAACTCTGCAGGGTTCAGCCTTCGTGTGGTATACTAGTTTTCCGGCTAACTCAATCACAAGCTGAGATGACCTCCAATGAAAATTTCTCTGGCATTTCAGTTTGAAATTTCCAAAGAAAAAAGTCAGTGATATCATGAACTATATGAAATGATATATTGAAAGAGTTTCATAATTAATATCTATATGGAAATTCCTGACTTACTCCCTAAACCGGCTACTCCCCCAGGATTAAATTCTCTCTATGTGCATCGATAATCTCTGTGATGAATTATAGATGCCACTCATCCCTACAAAGTACAAAAGCAGGTTCCGATATTTCTCTGCCATTTTCTAAAGGATATAAGACTCCTTTCAGTAGACCAATATTATGTCCTGAGTGGCCCCATGAAAAATAATGGTAAAATATAAAGCATCTTCTGTCACACTTAAGCCACCCACGACACCTGCTCCAATTTTGAGGCCTCCACCAAACCGTATGGGATTACCTAGAGGCCAACAGCCACCCCCACCTTGGAAATTTGAGCGAAGGGGTGCCAAAATAAATCACTTTGAGGAAAAAATAATTTATGTCTACTTTTTCCAAGATAACGAAAATTTTGGCTACTTCATAGCATCCATGAATTGCATGTTAATTTAGCTACCATACCTAATGAAATCCGATGAAGTGGGTCTCAATGAACATCCAAATTATTGTCCTTAATACTGGATACTAGGAAACACCATCAAAGAGTACTTCATCTTCAAGGATCTATTAAATAACATGGTGGATTCTGGACAATTCAAGTTAGGACCACCGCCAGCACAAGTGGAAAATGTTTCCACCATAGACCGGAGTTATGAAGAGGATTGGAAAACATACACCAGTAAAAAAGAGAAAATTTTTATAGTTAGATGAATTGAAAAATAGTCGATAGAGCGTAAGGAATCTTCCAGGAATATTTGAAGCAACCAACTATGCCCCCAATAGCTTTTGATGCAACAAAACCATCATCATCATCCCTACAACCCTAAAAGGGTCATCCATCCAGGATATATTCTGATAAAAAAGGTAGAAGGAAGGAGTAAGAAGATGAGCCTACACCAAATCCAAAACTTGTCATGAAACTTTTGGACTTCATTCTAGTAGACATTAAAGAACAAGCAACGCCCTTCCAAATAAGACAATAGGAACCACCATGCCAAACAACACCATCAAAATAATACAGTCATATGGAATCATTATTGGATCAAGAACTGATATTTGGTTCCATTAATGTCATTTACTTAATAGAACATTATCTTATAAAGACTATGGATAAAAACTCAAATTACTCACATACAACCTGAGATCCAGGGGAAGAGGTTACAGAGGCCAAGGGTTTCTAGGAAGGTGTTGTCATGGCAGAAGTCAAATTCTCAGCCACACCTTAACTCAAACTATTAATGTTGTGGAAACTCACAGAAGGACCCTCCAGCAGACATAATAGGAACCAGAGTGTTTCTACAACCCTTCAGGAAGAAATTCTCGACCAATCATCTTGGAGTATCTATTGGAGGAAGGGCGTATGTCTAATCTCCCAAAGCATGCAGGCCAACCAGTCTAGCTGAATCCAAAGAGCACAAGATCACCATCAGTTCCCATCCCATAGGTCAGCCTGTCCACCTATAGGGACCGAGTCCCTAAAGTGTCTATGAAAGAGAATCCCCAAGCAGAGAATCATCATCCTTTAGAGTATAAATATGATATTTTTATTATTATATCATCATTACCAGAAACTATATCAAGTCATAGATGCATTTAATCTATCGATAGACCTTAGAGATGCGATAATAGAAGCTTTACTAAGTCCCCAAGAATTCGAAGCTGAAGTGGCCACTGTAAAAGTCTATCGGATGGAGACCAATCCCATAGGATGTCTTTCCATAATTTCTTTCATAGATCAAGATGAATATTATATCATGTAGGGACACATAAAACCCTTATAAGTGTCCAGAAAGATAAATGGAATTGATGTATATAAAATTTTCATCGAAAATGGCTTTGAAGTTAACCTCCTCCCACTATGAACACTTCGACAATTGCTCTATGATGAGGAAATTCTGAAAACGTGAACCACAACTCTTTTGGGATATGAAAAATGTAAGTAGAAGTCATTGGGATAAATCAACATTGAAAGATCGCTTGGTGGCCTTATATCTGATTCTTATTTTTTTAGTATTGTGTAAAAATACGACCTTCAACTTCTTGTGGGGGAGACCCTGGCTGCATCAGCATGCTGTAATCCCCTCATTATACCATCAATGTGTCAAATATTTTGCTAATGGGAAAAAAGAGTCATTTTACACTGATAAATACCCATTTGAATCATGTGAGTCACATCACATCGATGCAGGGTTCTATGAACTGAAAGATAATCTATCTTTGGTTGAAGATTTTGATTGGATCACCACCCCAAATGAATTGCATATGGCTCACATTGATCCCCTCAAATAGCTTGGGGAAGAGTATGTATTATCTATCACTTAGGTAGAGTACATAAGTTAAAGTTCATATGCGGACTCATCCATATGCATGATCTCTATTATGGTCGTCGAGTACAAGGATTCTGAAAAGCATTCTAACCACTATGATGACGGTGAGTGCCCAAACAAAAAATGCTCCCATCTCGTCCTTGCAGCTCCAGGAAGTTCTTGTAACACCCCAAATCCTATAGACCAGAGCTGGTGCATTAACTCTTACATTGGAATGGTTAGGAGGAATGAAATACCAAAGTAATGATCTATTTAGTAGTCTTGAAGAAACTATATACATAGATGTAACTCAAATCAAATTGGGAAAGGTTACAAAATACAATACATAACAAAAACTAAAAACTGCATCCACAAAAAACTAATAAATGATCTCCTCTTCATAACCTGTTGATGTTAAAAGAAAAGAAAGTGGTGATCTCAAATGATCAGTAAGGGTTACAAATAGAGGAATCATGAATCTATAATAACTGAATCATAAACAAATATGGCATGGTGAATAAATGAAGAACACACGCCATTAATAAACTGAGAAAGAACCTGCATCCATAGATTTTTTCATAGTGAAAACCTCATGGATAGTAATAACTAAAAATGAATAAATATAATTCTTATTAATTAGAGATCATGTACCTGGAACGTGTTACCATAATACCATGAAACAGTTTAGTTATGTGGGTAGAAACTCGTCTGATTCTTGGAAACAAACTCAAAGGGTTTGTCGCCAACTGATTTGTCTCATGAGACCTGTCGATGCATCGAGGGGATATAGCCGGCCCCACCCACCACTTAAAGTAAAAATATTTCTTTATAAATTGATTTAATACAATATCAATATGCCTTTTTAATATCTGTATAGATTAGAGGATACATATTCATCAATATTGTCATAGTTAAAACAACATTCAAAATAAACACCGTATATAAAATGGTATATGGATTAGACAATAATCATATACAGGATATGATAATATGTATATTTAATAAAAATATAATTTCAAATTAAAATTGATATCAAAAGGTAAGTAGGTACACCACATATGAATTATTAGGTGCACAATACAAAGTAAGTCATAATGAAAGGGAAAATTGAGACAAAGTCCCCTACCACAATGTAATCAATCAAGTCGTATGGCCAAAAACTAATAAACACGAAATGAATCAAAAAATACCATGAATATATAAATAATGGTGATAATATATATCAAAAGGCAGTACAAGATACACCACACACACGAAATAAGTGGCGAACAATGGAAATCTCACCGAAATAAAAGTGAGATGAGAAACCCCTTACCTTAAGTTCGAATATGTTCCCCTCTTGAACTTAAGTTCCTAGAATATGAAATTTTAATTATTAATAACTTAATTCAGAACCTATTAGACATGTAATTTGTTTGTTTTAATTATTTTTAGTTCATTTTTGTTCTTATTGATAAGTTATAATATCAAATTCCGTCATTGCGAAGTGTTTGTTTTCTTGATTTTCTTAATCGGTCCACTTGTTTTTTAATAATGGAGTTCATGTGGAATGGTTTTGAATCTCCATAATTGAAATTAAATATTATTTATGAACATAAATAATTTTTAATGGTCATTTATATCATTTGGTTACATGTAATGAGGATAAATCATTAGATGAAAACCACTTCGATTATTTGGCGGTATTTGGATTATTATGAACTAGTTTTGTCATAAAAATTAATAATATGTACATATAATGGTTCATGAATATTAATTAGGGTATAATAAATATATTATAGTTTTTTTCAACCATCAAAATGGTTTCATGACCATTAATGAAGTAGAAACTGAAGAATGAAACTTCGTCGTCCAAGAAGGTTATAAATTGGAACCTCAAGGACATTGATTTCGTTTATAAGAATAAAAGTGAAGGAGTAAGAATATTGATGATGGATCTTCTCTTCACATGATATAATTATATTATATAGATGATACTGTATTTATCATGTCCATTTGGGTAGAGGATGTGAGGAGAGAAAAAAAAAAGATGAACTTGACAAATAAAAGAAAAGTTGAGAGATCCCTTATGAAAATTCGGCAGCCTAATGGCGCCGCTTAAAATTTCGTAAAATTAATTGATGAGAGAAAAATGGTATCTAATAATATGGAAATAAAAAGGATAGTAAGACGAATAAATAATATCAAACCCCAAAATCTGAGAATGGAAACTCAAAGAGATAACATAAAAGAAGTGTTGACCAACAGAGGATGGTTAAAGGTTCCCTTACCTTGTAGAGTAACTCCTAGAACATGAAGGTTGGGGCATTATGGGATTGAGGAAACCATAGTAGGACTACTAGGGAGGTAAAAACACAAAATAATCAAGGATTAATGGATTTATAATGACATAAAATGAATGGATGAGTGGGTATTTATAGTAAAAGAGATATATTTTTGTTAATTTAAAAAGACACCTCATTAGTTGTTTTTGTAAAACCATGGGCATTCCCATGGTATTTTCACATGGTATTTTCCACTTGGGACAAATAAAGTAATATTTTACTGTACAAAAGTCGACCGGCCTTTTATATTAATTATTATATCATTATGATGTCATTAAACTACTGAAATTTTGAAACTGTATTTTTACTATTCATGAAAAAATCATGTATTTTAGGAAAGTCCCAAAACTTCATCCTAACCATTTTTCAACGTTTAAAATTCAAAAATGAACTCCATTTTTTGAAAATAATTTTATAATTATTTTTAATTTAATTTTAAAAAAATCATAGTTAATTTGAAAAATAAAAATTCTAAAGATATAATTAGTTTTATATCACATTGAAAATTTAATTAAGATCTTATTATATTATTGCCTAAAGAAAATAAAATATTATCATTATTTACTATTCATAAGGTTAATATTAATATTAATAAAGGTATGTTTCTATTCATCATAAATCAAGTTGGTTCTATCAGACTCCAAATGACTTACTGGTCAGAACTCTAGATGACCGTTTTTCAAAATTCAAAACATAGAAGTGGAAAAATTATATTTAATGGATAAGTTATGACTATCTCCAAAATAAACAAGTGTTGTTTTAAAGGAACACAATGATTTATGAAATATATGTTATGAATAGAATATATTTAAGAGAAGCATATCATAAAATGTTTGGGTGTTATATTATTCCCTCATTCGGGAATTTTGTCCTAAAAATTTATGTATAAAGCCCCCCAAAAAGGTGTGGGTGGTTCTTCATCATAACTTCCTCAGGTTCCCATGTGGCTTCATCTATATTTTGGGTTCTCCAAAGAACCGTTACTAGAAAAGTTGTCTGATTTCTCAATACCTTCTCTCTTGTGTCAAGAATCCCGGTAGGATCTTCATAGTATGACAAAATAGCTTATATTCTATTTCTTCATAGGTGAGCACATACATTGGGTTTGGCATGTATTTATTCAAAAATGAAACTTGTAACACATCATGAACTTTGGAGAGACTTTGTGGTATTGCAAAATAGTAATCTATAGCTCTGATTCTTTCCAAATTTTCAAATGGTCTAATGTACTTGGGTCTCAGTTTCCCTTTCTTACTAAACCTTAAGACACCCTTCCCTAGAGATACTTTCAGAAAGACATTATCTCCCACTTGGAATTCCAAATCATTTCTCTCGTTGTTAGCATAACTCTTATTCCTACTTTTGGATACTTTAATATGGTCTTGTATTGTCTTCACCTTTTTCGTGGTCTCTTCAATAAGTTATGTGCCTATAATTTTCCTCTCACCAACTTCATCCCAACAAGTTAGAGTTCGATATATCTTTCCATAAAATGCTTTATATGGATCCGTTTGAATACTATAATGGAAAATATTGTTGTAGGAAAATTACACCAAAGGAAAGTATTGATACTACATTCCTTGAAATTTAATAGAGAATGATCTTAGCATGTCTTCCAGAGTTTGAATAGTCCTTTCAAACTCTCTGTTAGTTTGGGGGTGATAAGAAGTACTCATATGAAGCTCAGTATTCAAATACTTATTGATACTTTTCCAGAATTTTGATGTAAAATGAGGATCATGATCAGAAATAATTTATAAGGGTACACCATGAAGTCTTAAAACTTCATTAATATATATTATTTCTAAACGTTCAAGTCGTAAATCTTTTCTTATAGCAAGAAAATGTTCTGATTTTGTAAGACAATAAAAAATGTCCCATATTGTATCATTCCTTCTTGGAGTCTTTGGTATCCCCATGAAAAAGTCCATAGTAATTTCATCCCATTACCCCATAGGTATAGGAAGGGGTTGCATGACACTTCCAGGATGTTTTCTTCTAGTATTCACATGTTGACAAACCAAACATCTCGACACTTAATCAGCAATCTCCCTCTTTATTTTGTCCCACCAAAAATGTTCCTTCAGATCTATATACATATTTTTACTACCATGGTGTATAGAGAAATTAGATCTATGAGCATCATCCAATAGTTATCTCCTTATCTCAGGAATATAAGGAACACAAAGACTCTTTCCAAATTCCAAAATGCCACAATCATATACAAAGTCAATCAAATTCTCATCATTTATAACTTTAAATTTTTTATGAAACTCTTCATCATCAGTTTGGGAACTTTTTATCCTTTCCAGTAAAGAATGTTTGGCAACCATTTGAAAATATAGTGCTGTGTTACCTTCCATGATAATTCCCATATCCATATTTACTAGATTCATGAACATAAGATCCCTTTCAACTCTCATCTTGTTCAGAATGTTGTGGTCTTTTATACTCAAAGCATCTACCACCTTATTTTCCATTCTAGGGTGGTATTGTATTGAAAAATCACAATCTTTGAGTAACTCAAGCAATCTTCTTTTCCTCATGTGGAGTTATTTTTGTGTAAAAATGTATTTCAAACTGTTATGATCCATGTATATCTCACATTTTTCACTGTAAAGATAATTTATCCATATTTTCAGAGAAAATATTACGGATGCTAACTCAAGATCCTAAGTTAGGTAATTTTTCTCATGATTCTTCAACTGCCTTGATGCATAAGAAATAACTTTATCATTTTTCATAAGGATACAACCCAGTCCATTCTTTGATGCATCGCTGTATATCATAAATCCATCATTTCCAGATTGAAGATTCAAAATTAGAGCATTGACTAGTCTTCTTTTCAATTATTCAAATAATTCTGTACATTCCTTTTTCCATACAAACTTAACCCCTTTACGTGTGATCTTGGTTAGCAGGTTAGCCAATTGGGAAAAATTCTGAAAGAAACACCGATAGTAACCTATTAATCCAATAAAACTGCGTACCTCAGTTATGTTTGTTGGAATGGGCCAATCTGGGATTTCCTTTGTCCTAGAAGGATCAACTAGGATTCCATATTTAGAGATAATATCCCCTAGAAAAGGAACCAATTGAAGCCGGAATTCATACTTGTGAAACTAACCATATAAATTGTTTCTTCTAAGATATTTCAAAATTATCTGCAAGTGATTCTCACAGTATTCATAGATTTTGGAGTATACCAAGATATCATCAATGAATACCACAAAAAAGTTAGCAATATATTCCTTAAAAACACTATTCATTAAATCCATGAAAAAAGATGGTGCATTTATCAGTCCAAAAGGCATCACTGTAAACTCATAAATTCCCATACCTAGTTCAAAACGTTTCCTTTGGAATATATTCCTTCCTCACACACAGTTGATGATATCCATGTCAAAGTTCAATCTTTCAAAAGTATTGTGATCCCTAAATTTGATGAGATAAATCATCAATTCTTGGTAGAGGATACTTATTCTTTATTGTAATAGAATT
This sequence comes from Viscum album, assembly GCA_963277665.1. Taxonomy (NCBI): domain Eukaryota; kingdom Viridiplantae; phylum Streptophyta; class Magnoliopsida; order Santalales; family Viscaceae; genus Viscum; species Viscum album. The sequence goes on from OY728126.1 coordinate 1,038,155,432, forward strand.
GATTTTCCTGTAATCAATGCATAATCTCATGGATTCATCTTTCTTCTTAACAAAGAGGACAAGGGCTCCCCATGGAGAAACACTAGGTCGAATAAATACTTTTTCACTTAATTCCTCTAGTTGTTTATTCAGATCCACTAATTATACAGTTTCCATTCTGTTGGGAGTCTTGGATATAGGTCTTGCATCAAGAATTAAATAAATAGAGAACTCAACTTCCCTCTCTGGAAGATGTCTAGGTAAATCATCTAAATACATCAATGTATTCTTTCACTATATGAACATCGTCAATTTTAATGATTTATTTCCTTTCCCATAGATATTGGTTTATCTTCTTATCTAAGTATTGAATTCAGTAGAGATATTGGGGGTGCATCTAGATAAGAATCAGGTGGTGAGGTTTCTTCTCTAAAGATAAGGGATTCCACACCATTTTCAAAAATTGTAACTTCCTTATTCTTGCAATAGATCTTCAAATCATAATTTGATATCCAATTCATACTAAGAATTATATCAAAGTCAATAATTGGTATGATGATAAGGTTAGTAACCAAATCATTTTTATGTGTCATGGGGGGGGACTGATCGACACACCTTTGTTGCAGTGATACATCCCCTAGGAGTTTTGACTAAAAACTCCTTTATTAAATAAAATTGGACATGTATAATTTTCTTAGAAAACTAGGAAGATATAAATGAATGTGATGATCCAGAATCAAATAATTCATTTTCAAAGTTTTAGGAAACACTTAATGTACATTCCACCACATCATTAGTAACTTCCACCTCAGTGGTTGTAATCGCAAAAGCTTTCCCTTTCTCTCTTGGCCTTTTCTAAGGCAAGTTTCCTTGGTGCTTAAGACACTCATTTTAATAGTGTTACATCTCTCTACAATTATAGCATTGAACATCATTGAATTTTTTCTTTCCCTTTCATTAATTAGATCAATGATACTTTTCTACACACTTATAACATACTCCCATACCTTTCAAGCATTTTCCAAGATGACTCTTTCCATAGTTCTCAGATAATGGGAATTTATTTGTTCCCTTTTTCTTCTTTGGTGCTTCACCTTTTCCATGGTTATCAAATTACCTATTCTTATATTGGTTTCCCTTAAAAAAATTGATCTAGAAAATTCCTTCTCTGTTTTGATGGCACTGGATAAAATTTCATCATATGATGAAAATGTTTGAGAAGACAATGCCCTTCGAAGACTTAGATTTGGAACTTCAAATAAATGATCAATTTTGTCTGTTGAGTCACGTACGTAATCTATGGAATACCTGGCTAGCTTTTTGAAGGTAGCCTCATACTCTACAATACTGTCTTCTTCCCTTTGCTTTAATCCAAGGAATTTTATCTTCATTTCAGTTTGTTGCTCACGAGGGAAATATTTTTCAAAGAATATTTCCTTAAAATTCCTCTACTCCATATATTCTATTTATTCTTCCTCAGTGGTATTTGGAATCTAGGACCACCATTGATTGACATCCACCTTGAGAAAATATTCTGCCAGTACTACCTTTTCATTTTCATTGTATCTTAATGCCATGTATATCTTTTAAAGGGACTTGATCCACTACTAAGAAACCACTGAAATAGTAGTCCCACTGAAAGATGGGGGATTCTGCCACATGAAATGATCCAACACAGGTGTGGAATGGTTATTTGTTACAACATGAGTAAGTTTTCCCAATGTTTTCATGATATTATCTACTCCAACATTGACTGTGTTTAATTACTCAGTGGGGAAATCCCTACATTTCCTAGGAGTATTGATTCCCCTTATTCCATTAAGCACTATTTATAAATAATGACATACACTAGATTAGGTTATTAATCTCAAATAGAAAAGCACTTAACATATATTTAAATTCTATGCATAACTAATCTCATAAATATGGTTTCTTTGAGAAAAAATTTACATTAAAATCCTTCATAATAGTTTTTAAAGATAATGTGAATTTTCCTAAGAATATCCCTTGGGAGAATCAATACCAAGAGTGAATAATGACCCATTGTCGTGTACCGGGATAGCCTGAGTCAAGCTTGAAACTCCTTGTCAGAGTTTTCACTCCTAGGTACATATGTTCCATAGCCACCTCTACCCGTTTGTATCCAGACAGGGATGTATTTTCTAGAAATATCCACATAATATATTCCTTACCAAAATATTAGGATTCTATTTTGTTTTTATCCTCAAATACTACTATATTTATTTTTTCCTTAATCTATAATTTCTAATCAAGTTTCCAAGTTTGCTACCAAACTTCTTCTGATACCAACTGTAACACCCCATCTCCTCTAGAACAGAGCTGGTGCATTACTTGTTACATTGCCAGGGTTATAAAGAATGAAATACAAAAGGAACCATTAGTTTTGTAGTCTTTAATAAACTAGATACACATATGTAACTCAAATTACATTGGGAAAGGTTAAAATATACAATACATAATAAAATCTAAAAACTGCACCCATAGAAACTCAATAAATAATGTCATATTCATAACCTATTGAAGGTAAACAAATAAAGGGGTGAGATAAAATTCTCAGTAAGGGTTGAAAAGAGCAGAATCATGAATCAATAATAACTGAATCATAAACAAATATGGCTTGGTGAATAAATAAAGAACACAAGCCATTAATAAACTGAGAAAGATCATGCATCCATAGATTTGGTCATAGTGAAAACATCATGGATAGTAATAAATGAAAATGAATAAAGGGAATGATTATTAATTAGATGTCATGTATCTGGCACATTATATCATAATATTGTTAAATGGTTTAGTTCTGTGGGTAGAAACCTGTCTGGTTTTTGGAAACAAACTCGAAGGGTTTGTCGGCAACTGATTTGTCTCGTGAGACCTGTAGATGCATTGAGGGGCTATAACAGGCCTTACCCACCACTAAAAGTCCAAGTAATTATTTATAAATTGACTTAATAAAATATAAATATTCCTTTTCAATATCCTTATATAGTAGAGGATAAAGATTCATCAATATTTCTAGAGATAAAACAACATTCAAAATAAACATTGTATGTAAAATGATATACATATTAGACAATAATCATATCCTTGATATGAGAATATGGATATTTAATAAAAAGATAACTTCAAATTAAAATTTATCTCAAATGGGAATTAGGTACACCACATAATAATTAATAGGTCCACAATACAAAGTAAGTCAGAATGAAAGGGAAAATTTAGACAAAGTCCTTTACCACAATGTAATCAATCGAGTTGTATGACCAAAAAAAATAACCACCAAATGAATCAAAAAATACCATGAATATATAGATAATCATGATAATATATATCAAAATTCATTGCACAATACACCACACACAATAAATAAGTGGCGAACAATGGAAATCTCACAGAAATTAAACTGAGATAAGAAACACCTTACCTTATGTCCAAATGTGTTCCCCTCTTGAACTTAAGGTCCTGGAATATGAAATTATACTCATTAATAAGTTAATTCAGAACTTATTATACATGTATTTAGTTTATCATAATTCTGTTCAGTTCATTTATGTCCTTATTGATAAGTTATAATATCGAATTTTGTCATTCTGGAGTATTCGTTTTCTTGATTTTAATTATTGGTTCACTTGGTTTTAAGTAATGGAGTTCATGTGGAATTGTTGTCAATATCCAGAATTGAAATTACATATTATTTATGAAAATATAGAATTTTTAATTGTCATTTCTATCATTTTGTTACATGGAATGAGGGTGAATCATTATATGACAACCACTTATATTATTTGGCGGTATTTGGATTATTATGAACTAGTTTTGTCATAAAAATTAATAATTTGTACATATACTAGTTCCTAAATATTAATTAGGTTATAATAAATATATTATAGTCTGGTTCAACTATAAAAATGGTTTCATTACCAGTAATGAAGGATAAATTGAAGAAAGAAACTTCGTCGTCGACAAAGGTTATAAATTGGAACCTCATGGATGTTGATTTCATTTATAAGAATAAAAGGGAGGGAGTAATAATCAATACTGGAATTATATCCTTTACCAACGGTTTAGAACTGTTGGTAAAGGCCTGGAGACCATTGGTATATTATATACCAATGGTTTCCCAAACAGTGCCCAATTAAGCTGTAAGTAAAGGCTTATACCAACGGTTCTGTGTAAACTGTTGGTATATGTGTTAAAGTAGGAGATATACCAATGGTTTCACAAACCGTTGGTATATGTTACCATTATACAAATGTTTCTAAACCATTGGTATATAGTGTAAAATATACATCCAATACATATACCAAAAAGTTTTTAAAACCATTGGTACAAGTTTATACCAACGATTATAACAAAACCGTTGCTATAATATACATCAAAAGGCTATACCAATGGTTTTTAAAATTGTTGGTATATATATGTTGCAGCTCTACAATATCCAGTAGCCCCCTCTAACCTACAACTCTCCATGACCTGAAAGAACACATACACAACCAAAATCCAAAAGCCTATATGGGATGTTTAAAATTCATCCAGAATTCAGAAATTTAGAAATTTAAAATTCATTCCTCACTCAAACCACAACACAAAAGAAAAATACAGAACCCAATACATCTAGAATCCAATACATCCAAAATTGAAATGCAATAACACCTATAACACCAATACAAAATTAAAATACAATACATCTAGAATCCAATACACATAATAGTATTCAAAATTTAGAATTCATTACCAATACAGCCAGAATCCAATACATCCATAATTCAGAAATTTAGAATTGAAAAGAAATAACACCCATAATAGTATTCAAAATTTATAATTCACTCCTCACTCAAATCACTACACCAATACACACAAGAGAAAAATATTACATGTTATAGGAAGCACATAGGATGTTTACTCATGGTCTTGGGTTGACTCTCTTAAAACAAACAAGAAAACTTGGGTAGAGTGGACAAGGATCATGATACCCAAAAGATAGACAATGGTAGTGGTCATGTTTTTAGACCTAAGATGAGTTATAGGAAGCAAATGGGATGTTTATATTCCCATAATGACCATTTATCCATGTAAAAATGGTTCCTGATGTGTTAGTGGGAAACATTGGCCAATCTCGACATATGAGATCGGTTACCAGAATAGCCTACATGTTTTTCATAGACTTTTCAATTATAATAAAGGGGTATGTGGATAATTTTAATTTGGTCTCCTGGGTGTGATGTGAGATTTATACCCATTTTGGGTAGTCGGTATGAATATTAAATTATGTCTTTGGTATTGGGTTCTCAAAGGGACTTTGGTTTGGTCCTAGAACCTACTGTTTGAGGATGGGATTGGCGTATTAAATGTCATGTGTTTTAGAATAGGGGTAAGAGTTCCTCGCATGAGAAGTGCATTGTTTGAAGTTGGACCATGGATCTTGGTGATAAATTATCAACAAAATCTAAATACGTTTGGTTGGTTTTCTGTATGAAAGTTGTTGTTTTCACTTAAAATTCTGTCTATTTCAATTTAAAGTGAGACATTTTGAGTGGTACCAGCCACACTGTGCCTCATATTGAGGAGGGGTTGACTCTTAAACATCACAAATGAACCATGGATCTTTGTCCAAAAGTATCAACAGAATCTGAATGTGTTTGGTCAGTTTTCTGTATGCTAGTTATTGTTTTCACTTCAAATGATTTCCATTTCAAATAAAAGTGAGACACTTTGAGTGGTACCAGCCACACTGTACCTTGTATTGAGATGGGGTTGACTCGTACATGTCACAAATTACAAATGGATCCTTGTGCTAAAGTATCAACACAATTAGAATATGTTTGTTCAGTTTTCCGAATGTCTGTTGTTTTTACTTAAAATACAGTCCATTTTAAACAAAAGAGAGACACTTTGAGTAATACCAACCACATAGTGACTCATATTGATGAAGATTTGACTTTTACATGTCACAAATGACCCATGGATCGTTGTCTTGAAGTATCAATACCATCAGAAAGCATTCGGTTGGTTTTCCTTATGCAAGTTTTTGTTTTGACTTAAAATATTCTCCATTTCAAATAAAAGTGAGATAGTTTGAGTGTTACTAGTCACACCGTGCCTTGGATTGAGTCAGCGTTGACTCTTACACATCACAAATTACCCATGAATCATTTTCATAAAGTATCAACAAAATTAGAACATGTTTGGTTGGTTTTCCGTATGCAAGTTGTTGTTTTCACTTAAAATGTTGTCCATTTCAAATAAAAGTGATACACTTTGAGTGGTAACGACCACACCATTCCTTGGATTCAGACGGGGTTGCCTCTAACACATCACAAATGACCAATGGATCCTTTTTCTAAAGTATCAACAAAATGATAATACGTTTGGTTAGTTTTCCGAATGTCTGTGGTTTTTACTTAAAACAGTGTCCATTTTAAACAAAAGAGATACACTTTGAGAAATACCGGCCACACCATGCCTCGAATTGAGGTGGTGTTGACTCGTACATGTCAAAAATGACCCATGTATCGTTTTCCTAAAGTATCAATACAATCATAAAGTGTTTGGTCAGTTTTCCATACGCAATTTGTTGTTTTCACTTAAAATCTTGTCCATTTCAAATAAAAGTGAGACAGTTTGAGTGGTACCGACCACACCGTGCCTCAGATTGAGACGGAGTTGACTCATACACGTCCAAAATGACCCATATATCATTTTCATAAAGTATCAATAGAATCCAAATGCATTTGGTCGTTTTCCCATTTGCAAGTTGTTGTTTTCACTTAAAATGTTGTCCATTTCAAATAAAAGTGAGACACTTTGAGTGGTAACTATCACACCATCCCTCGGATTGAGATCAGGTTGACTCATACATGTCACAAATGATCCATGGATCCTTGTGATAATGTATCAACACAATCAGAATACGTTAGGTTGGTTTTCCAAATGCCTATTGTTTTTACTTAAAAGAGTGTCCATTTTAATCATAATAGAGACACTTTGAGTGATACCAGCCACATCATGCCTCAAATTCAGGTGGGGTTGACTTGAAAATGTCACAAATGACCCATGGATCTTTTTCCTGATGTATCAATACAATAAAAAAGAGCTTGGTTGGTTTTCTGTATGCATGTTGTTGTTTTCAATTAAAATCTTGTCCATGTCAAATAAAAGTGAGACAGTTTGAGTGGTACCGACCAAACCATGCCTCAGATTGAGGCGGCGTTGACTCATACATCTCAAAAATGACCCATGGATCGTTTTCATAAAGTATCAATAGAACCCAGATGAATTTTGTTGGTTTTCCATATGCAAGTTGTTGTTTTCACATAAAATGTTGTACATTTCAAATAAAAGTGAGACACTTTGAGTGGTAACAGCCACAAAATCCCTCGGATTGAGAAAAAGTTGGCTCGTACACATCAAAAATGACCCATGGATCCTTGTGCTAAAGTATAAACCGAATCAGAATACGTTTGTTATGTTTTCCGAATTTCTGTTGTTTTTACTTAAAACAATGTCCATTTTAAACAAAAGAGAGACACTTTGAGTGGTACTGGCCACATCATGCCTCAAATTGAGGTGGGGTTGACTCATACATGTCACAAATAACACATGGATCATTTTAATAAAGTATCAAAAGAATATGAATGTGTTTGGTCAGTTTTCCATATGTTAGTTGTTGTTTTCACTTAAAATATTGTCCAATTCAAATAAAAGTGAGACACTTTGAGTGGTACTGGCCACACCGTGCCTCCGATTGAGACGAGGTTGACTTATACATGTCAGAAATGACCCATGGATCCTTGTGATAAAGTATCAATACAATCATAAAGTGTTTGGACAGTTTTTTGAATGTTTGTTGTTTTTACTTAAAATCATCTCCTTGCTTCCTCTTTTCGATTAGGGTTTTCACTCTTCTCTCATATTCTTATGAAGCTCTAAAACCCTCTTTTCTATTAGGATTTAGGGTGAATCTTTAAGAGAGCATAGATTGGGATCTGAGATGCCGAATTAAGAGTGTGATTATCTCCAGAATCAAGGTAGGTGTTTTGTGCTTGGTACTGAAGTAATAGTAATGGAATGTTAATTAGATTGGGATTTATGGTGAATCTTTAAGAGAGATTAGATTGGGCTCAGTGACCTTATGATCTAGTGATTGGTGTGATGATGTTGGTGATACACATTTGTGTGAGGTACCCAGTGGAGGATGAGGATATATGTGGCGGGGGTTATGCATGGTAGGAGGAGGGTGGGGCTGTCAATGGTCCCTGAAGAAGGGGGGTTTTATGGGGTCCAGGAAGGAGGGTGGGGGGATGTCCAGAGGACTGTCTGGGGGGCTGTCCGGGGTCTAGGGAGGAGGGTGGGGGGGCTGTTCGGGGGGCTGTCTAGGGGGCTATTTGGGGGATATTTGGGGGTTGTTCGGGGTCTAGGGAGGAGTGTGGGGGGGGGTGTCCGGTGTCCAGAGAGGAGGGGGGTGCCTGGGGGGCTGTTCGAGGGGCTGTTCGAGGGGCTGTCCGGGGTCCAGGGAGGAGAGTGGGGGCTGTCAGGGGTCCAGGAAGGAGGGGGGGGGATGTTCGGGGGCTGTCTGGGTCTAGGGAGGAGGGTGGGGGCTATCCGAGGGCTGTCTGGGGGGCTATCTGGGGTCCAGGGAGGACGGTGGGGGGGTGCTATCCAGGGGGCTGTCCGGGGTCCAGGAAGAAGGGTGGGGGCTGTCTGGGGGGGGAGTCTGTCTGGGGGGTTGTCTGGGGTCCAGGGATGGGGGTGGGGGGGGGGGGGGGCTGTCCCGGGTTCATGGAATGGTATTTACATGTTTTCTAAGACAATTCTTTCCAGTTTAAAAAAATAATTTCATCATATCAACTTCTAATCAGACCACTAATTTTCTAAATTCCACTAAAAAATTACAATTTCATTAAAATAGGGGGATTTCACAACAAATCATCAAATCATGTTTTATTATTTATAGATAAAAAATAAAGATAATGTGACCTACCAAATAACACATGTATTCAAGCATGAAAAATCAATAAACATCAAAGGTCAGTAATATCAGTAAAAAATTTAACAGATCAATCTTTCCCTCATCACCATAATCTTCACCCTCACCCCCGTCCTCATCGTCATCCCCATCTTCGTCACCACCCTCCTCCTCTCCCTCATACTATTCCTCAGCCTCCTCATCGCCCTCCTCCTCCAACTCGACCTCCTCCTCGCCCTCCTCCTCCACCTCAGCCTCCTCCTCTCCCTCTTCCTCCTCTACCTCGGCCTCCTCCTCGCCATCGTCTTGACCACCACTAGAACTACCACCTGTTGCACCATATATAGAACGTATCAATGACATATATTCCTCACAAGAAATGCTGGCCTTTGGTGGAAGTGTTGGACATAAAGCTTCCATCAGTTTCATAAATGCAGTGTTTTCCATAGCAGACTGTGTTGCCATCTCTATGGCCCTTTTATCAAACTATTATATATGCGACTTAACCTGGTGCAACTCGGTGGCACTAAAACTCATACCTGAGGAGAGCCAATACCTCGTCGGAACTATACTCTTCACTGGCTGGTAGCGTACTCTACCAGGGTGCTCATCTCCCAACACCTGATGTAGGCGATCATTTGCCCCAAAATTGTTAGGTTCCTGGGCATCAAGGGCCTCTAAATAAGTCTGTTGAAAATATAAATAGATTATTAAGTTACAAAATAGAGATTAAAATTTTAAATCTATAAAGTAAAACTTACAATCTGCTGCTGAGTCGGTTCATTAACTGCACTTCCATCTTTCTTATTTCTACTCGAGCTAAACAGTTTTGCTCAAGGCATGCGTCCTTTTATAATAAATTTATGCCTCTAAAATGACATTGAATTTAGGATACCATAATTAGAAATAGGATGCCAAAAAAATAGTAATATCATAACTAAAATTATATAACAACTTTAGCAATTGAATAAATTATGGAGGAAGAAATAGAAAGTCCAAGTCGTAAAGAAAACATTATAAACAGTCATACTAGTTGTCTCTCATGATATAGCATCGTAGTATGTCCAATGTGTGGACGTATTTCCTAGCATCAATGTTTTTTTATTTCTTCCAAATGCATCCTAAATAAAATTCAATAATTATTCTTAAAGAAAAACATTAAAATTTTCATTTAAATACTTCTAATTTGATTAATACCGTAAATTGGCTAGTCTCCCAATGAGTAATCATCTATCAGTACTGTTCTAATGGACAATAATCCACGACAGGGATCACCTCTAAATCTGTTTCCACTCTATCACGCCAGAAAATGTACAAATCATGATTATAAGCTCTCCAAAGCTTGGCTAAATCCTTTAGACGTGCTGGTCGTGCACCCTCACCATCGAGGAAATTAAACTGCAGATAAAACCAAAATATTAATTCATATAAATACAAAAATTAATATATTGCATTAAATACAATAGATTGTTTTTACCCATATCTCTTCCTAGTATTTATCCTTGATTTCATTTGGTAGCTGTCTCTATGAGATCGGTCTGACAGGAATGATGTCAGAGTATTTGCCAAGCACCGCCAAAAAACTCCGACATTGCTGCCCTGATTTTTTAATCATATGAATATCTTCATTATAGTCCACCATCAACTGCGTTCGGTGGTTCCACACCTCACACATGCTTGTATTCCCCCTCCCCCACCTTCTATTAGTAGATGTATCTATTATGAAAGAAAAAAAATTATTTTATCAATACATGTTATAATGAAAATAAATAATGGCGTAACAATTTTTTAGGGTTGTATAAGTATACTTATGGTAGTCTGATCAATGGGCACCGCTGGATCCGCAGAAACTAAAGGAACACCCTGTACAGATGGAGTGAGTCCCAATATATGCTCTATAGGGACAAACTCTGGTGGAGCAGGAGTCGAAGAAGATGGAATACAGAATCTCGGAGAGATTGAAGTATTAGTAAAAGAAGATGACATGGATGGCTGGACAAATACTGGATGGGGAGTGGGAATCATCATCGGATATGATACAGATGGGTGAGGAGGGTCAGATTTAAAGGGTGGTGAAAACATGGGAGGACTAAATATCTCGTGTGTCCCTAACGGCACACCGGGATCAGAATGTGGGATGGATGGTATGTCAGTGGGAGGGGCAAGGTTTAATCAGGTACGCCGACTAGATCATCTAGCTCCCGTACCACCCCCTCGTATGAACACCCTGAGTACTGGGACCACTACTCGGCTACTCATCAAATAACTGTTGCCTAATATATGGATCCAGAAAAAATGTTTAAAAAAATTAATCACATGACATTATATATAATTTAAATAAATATATTTGAAATAAAATACTCACTTCAGGCACTAGTGGTGGAATGCCCAGCTCGGTCATGTGACGATTTTTATCCATAATATGTTTCTGTCGCCTCTCTTCAATTGGTTTCATTTCCTGCATTTGAAAACAAATATGGAAGTAAACAAAAAAGTATAACTAATGTGTAACCTAAAAAGAAAATAAATGAGAGGGAATAAGGGGATTCATGGATAATTTAACTAACCATTGTTTTAGGTGAGATTGAAACAATATATAATGAAGTCAATAAATCTTACAAGATGTAATAAAGAAATTTAATTATTAGTAGGATGATTGTTTACTAAGTGTCATCGGTCTATTAAAATCACGGAACATTGATTCTACCAGATTCATAAGTGGAAAAGAAATTTTCAAAATTAAGGAAACAGTTAATTTCTCTAGCTTAGGTAGATGATGCATGTTTCAATATTAAATCAATTTGAATAGAACCAACCTTAACAACCCAACTCGAGGCAAACCAAAAGAATTGAGAACATGAATGGTTGATTTTATATATTTCCCACCACAACTTCAAGTTCACAATCAACTCTAACAATTGATCTATTGGAGTCATCAAAAGAAATAAGTGGATTGGTTCCAATGGCAGTAGGGATGGTGTCAATTCCATTATCACCATCATCAAAAATATGTATTGGAATTACTTCAACTATGACACCAAATTCAGGTCGAAGTTGGTCTTTGACGTAAAAAATTTGTTTATCCATTGATGCCAATACATATGGTTCTTCAGTAGCAAGAGTGTAAGTTATATTAATTACTCAAAATCCATAATCATCAATAAATGTGCCTTCTCTCGTCATCGAATCAAACCAATGAAATTCCATCATTGTGACTCTTCCATGAGAGTAATAATCCAACATTATAATTTTTTTCAAAAACTCCATAATAACCCACATTTTCAAATCATGGTCTACTATCTGATGCACTGGAATAACAATCTGTTATGGAAGTAACCATAACACCATCATGTTGTGTTCTCATGTTCCTTTCTTGTTTAGTGAAAATAAATTTTTACCCATTGATAACAATTGATTTACACTCACGAACCATGGTATTAGGACCAAAAGCCAAAAACCTTATTTCCTCAGAGACAGAGTCAGCATGAAAACTCAATACCTGCAATATAAATGAATATTAAACTTAATTAAATATTGATTTAATTATTTTAAACAGTAATATTTTTACCTTCAATTTTAACCAAGAAGAAAACTCTTTGCTATGAAAAGTCTCTCTTCTTCTGAAAGATAAAGAATGATCCTTTATATTTATCATTGTTTTATGTTCCTTGTAGATAAAAAATATGAATAGTTTAACATATATATATATATAAGATATAAATATTCAATTTAGTTACCTGATGTGGTCATCGAACAAATCACAGTTGAAAAAAAATGTGTGATGTGCCATCACCCTCCCTTCAAGGTGTAATGTCTTCAATGTATATGATCCAGAAATTTCTTCTGTTTGAGGAAGTGATGGAAAACTGGGTACAATTTTCTCATACTGTTCTTCTTTATTTCTCATTGGTCTATTTATTCTTGTAGTAAGATCAGAAAAATACATTGAGTAGATATCCATACATTCATGAGCCGAGTAACCGTTCACGATAGAACCTTCGGGATGATTACTGTTTCGAACATTAGACTTTAATGTGTACATGTTTCTTTTAGTTGGATACATCCAACAAAAAGAAAAAGGTTCTTAGAGAAGTATTTCAGTGGAAATATGGATATTCAGATGCATCATGCATGTGAAAAATGATGGAGGAAATATTTTCTCCAACTCACGCAAAATTAATGGGGCATCTGTCAACATTTTTTTCAAGAAAGACTTGGACAAATTCTTACCACAAATATATCTAAACAAATGGAAAAACCGAATAACAGTCACCCATACATTATTGGACAAAAGATGACAGCTTGATATTGAAATCAACTCATGCAGAAGAATGTGATAATCAGGAGTCTTCAAAGATTTTATCTTCAACTCTCTTCCATTGACCCGTTTAGATATGTTTCTTGAATAGCCATCAAGAACTCTAATAATCTATAATACTTCCAATTTTTTTTTCGTAGGTGTCATCACATAAGAAGCACATGGAACTTTCCATTTATTTTCATTGATACACACATGATGAAATTCTGGTCTGATGCCCCAATCCACCAAGTCACACCGAGACCATAAATCATCTTTTTTATTTCCCTTAACATTTAGAAGTATCGAAAGAAAGATTTCACATATATTATTTTACATGTGCATTATGTCTAATAAATGACGTAAAAAAAATTGACCAATAAAGAAAATCAAAAAAGATACTTCTATTCCTCCAATTGTAATAGGTTTCAGTGGAAACATTCTTTCTCTTTCCATATTTCATTTGACCCTTCCCGAATGAAAAACTGAAATATTTCAATTCATTAAGCACATCAGTTCTAGACATACGTAGAGGTGGATCATTGGTCTCTATAGTATTATCAAATCTTAGAAAATTATTTCTATATGGATGGTCCATTGGAAATTATCATAGATGTCCCATAAAACTGAAAATACATCGATGTTTCAGTCTTTTGGATCATGCATTCTTCATACAAACAGGACATGACAGTTTTCCCTTTGTGCTCCATCCAAACATCATTGTATAAGCCGGAAAATCATTGATCATCCACATAATCCGAACACGCATCTAAAATATGTCTTTAAAATATGCATCATATGTGCGCACACACACATCCCAAAGAAGTTTAAACTCTTTTATTAAAGGTTTCATGTATACGTCAATATCAATGTTAGGATCAGAAGGGCCTGATATGAGTATACTCATGAAAGTGAAAGGTTTTTTCATACACAATCATTGGAGAAGATCATGAATGTGTATAAGAATTGGACATGTGTTGTGTGATGTAATCATCTGCCCAAATAGATTAAAACCATCAAATTAAAGACTCATCCTCACATTATGCACGTCAGCTGAAAAATCTGGATATTGAGCATCAAATCTTTGACATGAAAATCCATCTATAGGGTGAACCAACTCATCAGTTGTTTTCTTTATCTCGGTATCATTCCATCTCATTTTTATTGATATTTCATCAGATATAAAAATATTCTGGAGTCTGGGGATCAATGGAATGTTCCACATAACTTTCTGTGGCACGTGGGATGGTGTTCGATCAGATTTTGAATTCCAGAGGGATGTGCCACATTTTATAAAATCATTTCATTCAGCGGTTTCCTCCCAGAATAAACTGCAATCTTTCGGGAAAGCATGAATTTTATTTCTTGAAAATTCAAGTTCCTCAACTAATTTCCATTACATATAGTGGTTTGAGGGAATATCTTCATCATCTGGAAGTAAAACCTTCAAGAAAGTAAGAATGTAATCGAATGTTGTATTAGAAATTCCATACATAGTTTTCCCATGAAACAATCGAATTAAAAATTCCTACTTTTTTATTTTATCACACTATCAATATAATAGAGTCATGGCAGCATGAGTCACTTTTTTCACCCTGGAAATATCATCATTTTCATTAGATGCATCATATTTCCTCATATCAAAGTCTTCTTGAGTTGAAATCCTTTCTTTTTCATGATGATGAATAAACGAAAAATGGTCATCTAACAAATTCTCCAGTCCAGTCCTTTCATTTCGATCATCAGCAATTTGAGCTTTCATTTTCTCCCCATTGTGATACCACACATAGTGGTTTGCTTGAAAATCATATTTGGTTATGTGGTAACTGACTTTTTCACGGATCAACCAAGGTCTACCAACGCAATTGGAACATGGTCAGTGTATGCGACCACTATATGAAGCATTGTGAAATGAAAAATCTAAAAATATCTTCAAATTGTTTTGAAAATCACTTGAGATCCAATCGGTTTCATACATCCAGCTTCTATCCATTCTGTAAAAATAATTGTTATAAGTAATTTTTTCATAAGAAATTCATTAATATTGAAGTTTAATCGAAAATATATTTATGTAAATGATAAAGAAAGGAGTTTCTAATTGATGTAGTGAACTATTAATAAAATGTAAAGATATACTAATTAATTCAGTTATGTGTACCTCAATTGGAGGTGACATGTGTTTTGTAATTTTTTCATTTATCACATACCAAGAAGACACCATAGACCAGATAAAACATTGTTCAAGATATTACAAAGTGAAGGCTCTTCATGAAAGATGGAGAATGTGTAAAGAGAGTTTTTTAAATAAGTTATTGATGCTAGAAAATGTAAATATTGTGAAAATTTAGTACATTTCATAAAACCCAAACTAAATTTCACAGAAAGTACCATATCACCCCACTAAAAAAAGGAAAACCACCAAAAAGGAGTGGATATGAAGACTTAAAATCAAGTTGATTCGTATAATCATGACACTTGAATTATAAAATGAAAATAGAAAACAAATCAAACTACACTTATTGGGAATGTAATCCCACACACGTCACCACCTGATTTAGGTAAAATAAAAATGGAAACATGGAATAATAAATGAAAAACATTAAAACAAACTTAATCCTTATTGATTTGGAGTGTATACCTAAAAAATTATTGAATTCTGATTGCTTTATAGGTAGGAAGGAGTTCCCAGCCTATGTAAAGATAGAGGCCTATAGTTTATAATTCTAGGGGGACTTCCCCAAGGCTTCCTAAATCATAATCACTAGGAATCCAAGGTAGATTTCCCCAAGGTATTCTAAACCAAATCATCATGAATCCAAGGGGGTTTCAAATGGAATAAAAATCTATGTTTTTAACATGAATCCTTGGTTGGTTTCTTCAAGGAATTCCAAATCATTAATCAAAGAACAAGTACTCAAAAAATAAATTAAAATTTATTTATATTCATTTTCAATAGGTCTCATATAAGAGGCACATCCATGAGGTCCCATTATGTGTTATAGGTATCCCAAATCATTCACTCATGTTCAATAACTCATTCTTACCACCCCTATGGTCATACCATTCATTACCCAATTAGTTCCCCAAGTGAAGTGCACCCCATGGGTGGATAAAGTTTAGGATTCTACACTAATAGGTTGTTCATGGATCGTAAAGAGTTTTAATTTCATAAAGTATAGAAAAAAACATTTATTTTTAAATTTGAGATTAATAATAAAGTATGTGAATGACACTTAACATCATAAAGAACAAAAAACAGTGATACTTTTAAGGGATAGTTTATAAACCATCTTCTATATACTCAAAAACATCTACCAATCATGTATTAGTCATTGATTCAATATCAAATAGTGTGAATCAAAAAATTTTACAAAATCCCTAGAAATAGGGAATAATGACAGTGATCTTTTTCGATAGTGAAATAAATGGAGAAAGGTTGAGAATTGAAAGATATCCTTATAACTAGCAATAGAGGGTGGGGGTTGTCCAAGAGGGTGGGGTGGTGTCCAAGGGGCTATACAAGATGGTTGTCTAGGGGGTGGGGTGGTGTATAGGGGGCCTTCCAATGGGGTGGGGGTGTCAAGGGGGTGGGGTGGTGTCTGGGGGGGGGGGGTTGTCCAAGGGGGTGGAGCTGTCTAGGGGGTCTGGGGTGGGGCTGTCTAGGGGGGATATTCAGGGGCTTGGAGGGATGTCCAGGGGGTGGGGTGGTGCCTACGGGGTTGTTTGGGGGTGGGGTTGTCCAGGGGGTGGGCTGGTGTGGTGTACAGGGGGGCTATCTAGGGGAGGGGGATGTCCAGGGGGGTGGGGGTGTCTAGGGGGTGAGGGTGTCTAGGGGGTGGGGTGGTGTCCAAGGGGGTTGTCCAAGGGGGGTGGGGGTGGGGTGGAAAACTCCCCTCCCTCCCTGGACAGGCCACACCCCCCTCCTAAGTGAATTTTTTATAAGCAAATCATCCTAAATTTTCTTATCCCATCCGAACATATACCATACCACCCAAGGAATACCCTATAACTCATAAATATCCTAATGTTATACACAATCCCATGGGACATAATTGATATATGGCCAATCTCATCAACCACCCTCATCCATATCCCAGCATAACACCCCTCTAGGTTGTAATCTTACCCCATAGGCCACAAGAAGCTCACATAACAATTTCCAACTTACCCAACTCACTCAATAATATAACCCCAAAGAGTCACTCAAACCATTATCCCTTTTGAACACATTCCATGTACTACATGAATAAAAAAACTAAGGATTTCACCATGTATCTTCTTATGAAGAGGTGTCACTACAAAAAGTTTACGAAAACAAATCCACACTAAGACAACATCTTACATTTATCAATAGAGACAGCAAGATAAATCATAAAAATCAATGAAACAGGTTATCACATTATACATGAAATCAATGAATCATATTTCTACTACACTATACATGAAATCCCCCCTAAAAATAGATTCATTATACAACCAATACCTCTCATAATTGAGATAACATAACCCACAAAAAACAAAACCACAATTATTCAACACCTCAAATGGGTTTTCACTATCTACGTGGAACACTAGAATGCCTTACTGTACAAATGGAAAGGATTACACTAGAAGGAAATTATACCCAAGGACCCCATCACATTAAATAATATAAAACCTGACTCTCATGATCATCTATTGCATAAGGGTCCTATGGCAAGGGAACATGATTGGAGAAATATAAATACAGGAAGAAGCAGACCACACAGATTTGGTTTAGGTGAAATCAAAATAGATAACAAAAAAAATTGATGCACGACATTCCACTTACAGATTAGAAGTGTAGAAGTAAAGAATTACCTGATTGCATAGAGAGCTTCGAGAGATACCTTTGGGGGAAGAGAGAGCCTTGGCAGTGATTAGGTTTAGGGATGCAATTGGGCGGAGGGATTCTAGAAGTGTTGCTATTTGGGGGGAAACTTTCCCAATGGTTTGTTAAAACTGTTGCGAAAGATTGTATTTACCAACGGTTATTAGTAACTATTGGTATATATATATCTTTTCCAAAAAAATCAATGATTTGAGTAAACTGTTGGGAAAAGATAATTCTCATCCCATTATCCTAACGGTTTGAAGAAACTGTTGGAAACAATTAAGTATACCAATGGTTTATTCAAACCGTTGGTATACAAGTGTTGGGAAAACACAATTTTCCAGCAGTGAATATTGATGATTTTTATTCCATTCACATGATATAATTACAGTATATAGATTATACTGAAGATATAATGGTTATTTGGATAGATGATGTGGGGATAGAAAAAGAAAATAAATTAACTTGAAAAAGAGAAGAAAAGTTGAGAGATCCCTGATGAAAATTCGGCAGCCTAATGGTGTCACTTAAAATTTCATAAAATTAATTGATGAGAGAAAAAGGGTATATCATCATATGAAAATAAAAAGGATAGTAGTAAGAATACATAATATCAAACCCCAACATATGATAATGGAAATTCAAAGAAATAACATAAAAGAAGCGTTGACTGAAAGAGGAGGGTGAAAGGTTCCCTTACCTTGTAGAGTAACTCCTAGAACTTGAATGTTGGGACCTTGGGGGCTTAAGGACATCATGGGAGGACTAATAGGGAGGTAGAACCACCAGATCTTTGAGGATGAGATATTTGTAATGAAATAAAATGAATAGATGAGTGGGTATTTATAGTCAAAGATAGAAAAGTTTTTATTAATTTAAGAAGACACCTAATTTGTGGTTTTTGTAAAAACATGGGTTTTCCCATGGTATTTGAGCATGATATATTCTATATTGGACACCTCGTGTCATATGATACTGTACACAAGTCAACCAACCTTTTATATTAATTATTATATCATTATGATGTCATTAAACTACCGAAAACTCAAAACTGTATTTTTACTATTCACGAAAAAGTAATGTATTTTAGAAAAATCCCAAATATTCACCCTAACCATTTTTTGACTTGTAGAATTAAAAAATGAACTCCATTTTTTGAAAATAAACTTCTATATATTTCTAATTTAATTTTTAAATAAAATCATGGTTAACTCGAAAAATAACAATTTTAATGATATAATTAGTTTTATATCACATTGAAAAATTAATTACAATCTTATTATCTTATTACATTAAGAAAATAAAATATTATCATTATTTACTATTCATAAGGGTCATATTACTATTCATCATGGTATGTTACTATTCAACAAAAATCAAGTTGGTTTTATCAGACTCCAAATGAATTACTGGTCACAACTCTAGATGACCGTTTTTAGAAATTCAAAACATAGAAGTGCAAAATTTATGTTGAATGGATAAGTTAGGACTATCTCCTAAATAGAAAAGTGTTGTTTTAATGAAGACTGTGATTTATGAAATATATGCTATGAATTGAATATATTTAAGAGAATCATACCATAAAATGTTTGGGGTGCTATAGTTCTTGACTTACTCACTGAGGAAGAACACAATGTCCTATCACTAAAATAAATTGGGGAAACTCCTCCACCACCCATTCCATTATCTTCAGAAAATTCCCCGCAGTCAGCCAAGGCAAAAGGAGCTGCTTCAGTTTCCAGAAATCAAAGTCGTGATCTCTCTCCTATCACTGGAGAGTTCATCTTGAAAATATTCACTCCATTAGAAGAGGAAGAACATGATGAAGATGGTCATGAAGAGTATGAAGAATAAGAATAAGAATATCTCAAAGATGCCCCTCCCACATTCGAAGAAGGCATCTCCACCACATTCGATGAACTTAGGAAGATAAACCTAGGAACCAAAGATGACCACTGGACCACTATGATTAGTGTGGCTATGAATTTCGAGGAGAAAGAGGAATATACCACCTTACCAAAGAATAATAAATATGTTTTTTCCTAGAACTACATAGAAATTCAAGACCTCAATACTAAGGTTTCCACTCATCACCTAGGTCTGTTGGAAGACCATCATGGTTACAAGGAGGCTGTTAGAAGGACCCACCCGACACATACAACCAAAATAAAGGATAAATATGACAAGATAGTAAAAGATAATTTCATTAGGGAAGTCCAATATCCACTTTGGATGGCAAACATAGTCCCTATTAAAATGAAGAATGTACAGATCAGAGTTTTCATTGACATCATGGATTTCAATCAACACTACTTGAAAGATGATTTTTTTATCTCGATCATGGAATATATCATTGAATCAACTGAAAGATATAAGGCCCTATATTTCATGGATGGATACTCAGGATAAATCCATATCTGAATGGAATGATAAGATGAAAAAGATACTACCTTCACCCCCCAGGGAGTATTCTTCTACAAGGTGAAGACCTTTGGTTTGAAAAATTTCATCACTACATATCAGCATGCCACGAATCACATTTTCAATCCCTTCCTGGGAAAATTCATCGAGTTCTGTGTTGATGACCTAGTGGTTAAATCACGATAGTGCTCAGACCACCTGACATATCTTGAAATTGTCCTCAATAAACTGTGACAACACAGTCTAATGATGAATCCCCTAAAGTGTGATTTCGTCGTTACCTCTAGGAAATTTTTTGGCTTCCTTGTATGCCATCGTAGCATCGAAGTTGACCTTGAGAAAAAAAAATCCATCCTTGGCATGTAACCACCTCACAACCTCACTGAGTTGAGAGGTATCTAAGGGAACTTGGCCTACATTTGAAATTTCATAAACAACCATCTAGGAAAGTGTTTTACTTTCACTAGATTGATAAAGAAAGTGGTATCTTACAAATGGGATAATGATTTTCACGAATCATTTGACAATCTTAAAAGGTATCTTCTAATCCCACTGGTTCTAATGCCACTGTTTGAGGGAAGACCAATCATTATGTATGAGATAGCCTTGGAACAATCACTAGGAACTTTCCTCACATAGAAGAATGATGTCAGTAGTGAGAATAGTCTCTATTACATCATTTGAACAATGATCTAAATTAAGACTCAATATTCAAATATTGAAAAGTGATGCCTAGCCCTAATCTTTGCGATAAAAAATTCAAGCATTAGTTGAAACACCACGAGGTCCATCTGATCTCCCAATGCAACCCAATAAACTATATCCTCAGTTGTTCTATGTTAATAGTATGCCTATCATAGTGGGAATTCAACCTATATCAGTTTGATATATGGTATATTCCCTATAAATCCCTCAAAGGCTAGGTGTTAGCAGATTTTCTGGAAAAAAACCCCTTGGCATAAATGAACCCATTAGATACTATAATTAATGATGAATAAGTATTCTCCATCCAAGAAGGCTCCTCGACATGGGAAATATACTTCGACAATGCATCCAGAATCACAACAGGGAAAATTATAGAGGACTATAAGGTTAACAAAGTGGGGCTTGGATTTATACTCATATATCCAAAAAAGGTCATCCTACCTTTCTCCTTCATACTTTTAGAGGGTTTCAGAAATAATGAAGGATAATACCAGGCCCTCATTGCATGTTTATAGATGGAACTTCAAGCATAGGTAGAGCACCTAAAGATAAAAGGTGATTCAGAGCTGGTCATCAAGAAAGTCAATGGTGATTATGACATTAAGAAAGAAGTATTGGTTCCTTTGATGAACCATGTCTGAGAGTTGATGACAGAATTCCCATCAGAACCAAAACTGACTTATGTTTCTTTGTCACAAAATTATCAAGACGAATCATTATAAATTGTAGCCACATCCCCAGCTGATCAATATTAGGATGAAATACTCATCAACATTTCCCATTTTCATATGGTCATGCCCTTAATTCAAAACAACATGGAATAAATCAATGATATTATCCTCATTCATGGGCCTTATGGTCATACCACTGGTTAAATGACTCCCATTTAAAATTATTTCTAGTGGTGGGAACTCCCACCAGATAAGGATTTAAGAGAATAGATCCGGAGGTAGGAAGTAAATTTTGTTTTGTACAATGGCTCAAACCAAGAAATGGTTGTCTATAAGTGAGGCCATTATAATGTCCTTCGCATGTGCATTGATGGAGAAGAGACTGATATCATCATGAAAGAAGTGCATGCCTGAAATTTTGGAGCACAAAATCAGTGTCCAAGCACTCCCATAAAATTCAATGGCTCATATACTATTGGACCACTATGAATCAGGATTGTACCTCATTTACCAAGAAATTCCATTACTACCAGGTTCATTCCAATTTCAATCACCAACACCCAGAGCAACTTCACATAGCTAAGTACTTTTGGACATTTTTTGTATGGGGGATTGATATCATGGGACCATATCCTCCCACTACATTCAAAAAATTCAAGTTCATTCTCAATAAAACAACTTCTTCTCCAAATGCACTGAATCCATACCCCTTAAAGAGGTTGGGGAAAGAAAAATTGTTATATTTTTGAAATACAACATCATTAATAGATTTGGTGTCCCTCATACAATAATGAAGGACAATGGAACCAACTTATGCTCTGCTAAGTTAGAAAATCTATACTAGGATTATCAAATAAAAGCCAAACATTCATCCTACTACCATGCAGTGGCCAACGGGTAGATAGAGGCCTTCAAAAAGACCTTTTACAACATACTTCAGAAGATAGTATATAAAGACAATAAATTGTGGCCTAAAAAGATTCTTCATGCTTTATGAGATTACTGGACCATGACCCGCACCACCTCCCATGAAACCCCGTACTCACTAGTATATAGAAAAGAGGGAGTTTTTAACATCTAATTTCAAGTTCCATCACTCCACATTACCATTTGTGATCAACTATCTATAGATGAGCAATCCAAGAAATGGTTTTATGAGTTGGAGTAACTGTATGATAAAATTTTACACACTTTGAACCATTTGGAAATCTACTAGAATTAGATCACACGAGACTTCAGCAAAAAGGTTCCCCTTTGACCTTTCTTTAAAGGGGAAATGGAGTTAGTCCTTAGAAACCTGATGATACTCGGGAAGAAGACCCCAAAACTAGAGCAAAAATGGGAGGGACCATATGTCGTACACATGGTCTACTCTAATGGAGAATACGCCTTGATTTCAATGGATGGGAAACTAACCATAGTCCCTACCAATGCATGGTTATTGAAGAAATATTTCATGTAGAATGATGAATCCAACCTAGATACAGGACGTAAAACTTCACAACAACATAAATCATCCTCATCACATGACGTGAAATTTCATGATCATTTTTGTCCTTACGGTAATATGTTAAAATTCATGGTCAAAATGGTCCTTACTATTGTGTTCCAACTAGAAATACATCATGTATAAGTCAAATTCGTGTGAGGAAATGATATCAATACCCTCCCCTTTATGTGCACAGGTCAGACCAACATAGAAAGGGAATTCTAGAACTATGTATGGCTTCATTCCCATTCACATGTTGGATTTTTAGTGATTCCTCAACCCTCTATCTTGGCCCAACTATCACATGAAATAGAATTACCCTATTATATCCTCTATCACCCTATACTATGAGGGAAATCCTTGTTGCTTCTTGTTTCTCAAATCGAGTATAACTCACATGAGCTTAGGATTGTTGGTTAGTGTCCCATTCGTAAAAAAATCATAGAAGAATATGATAGAACTGACACCCATAGAGGATGAAACCAAAATGCCTCTACTCCTACACTCGATTAAGATTGGTATAGGGAGCATATTGTGTATAGAACTACGTATGGATTTACTCCTTACCTTTCAAGATATGTAGTGATGCCCAAATTTAACATCTTGGCCCAGCCACCAGTCTAAGGAAATTTCCCTCTTGTTTCCCTATACATGGACCAGACCTCTGTAGAAAAAATCTATAACTACATACGACTTGATTTATGCTTTTTTAAGATACATAGTGATATTGGGATCATCAATCCTAGCCAAGAAATCAACACCAGATAAAAATAGCCACCTTCATATGTATGAACTGGACCATATATAGGGAAGGAATTTTCAGAACTACGTGTGGATTTATTCCTATCTCAGTGGGATACATAGTGACGCCCGAATCCCAGGTTTCAGGCCCAACCATAATATGGTTATAATTCACACCAGTTTACCATATTCCTTATCACATGACGTTAAACTACATAGAATTTTCTCTAAATATGTATGGATTTATTCCTATCTCAATGGGATACATAATGATGCCCATATCTTATATCCTAGTTTAGCCATCATTTAAAATGCTTTCCCCCTCCCTGCGCATGGACCAGACCTATACAGAGAGGATATGTTCAGAACTACATGTGACTTTACTACTGAACTTGCAGGGTATATAATGACACCTTGACCCCAAATCTTGTTCCAACCACCAGGAAAAAAAAGTTCCCATTTCCCAATATACATGCAAGACCTATATAGAGAATTTGTTTTTAGAACTACATATGGATTGATTCCTTCCCTTGAAGGATATGTAGTGATGCTCAGATATTCTATCCTGGTTCATCTTCTATTCAAAAAAACAAAAACAAATGCCCCATCTTCTCTGTATAAGTCCTACATGCACAAGGGAATCCATGAAAGGTCATGCCTGCATGACATTAAACTGAAAGGATCCTAAAGAATCATGTGTGGCCCGATTCTCAGTGTTATGAGATCCTGAACATGCCCCAAAATTCATGCACAATAAAATGCAAAGAGATGACAAAAATTGCAAGTCTGTATTTTGAAACCCAGAAGGAGTAAAAAGATCATACTTCCCCTACATATAATTCATATCTATGTAGAAGCTTCCATAGATAACGGCTAATCAAAATCTAGATATTTCTTACATTCTAAGACATATCTTTCCCATTCATTAAACTTCATACTCTGAGAAATCTTGGGACGCCATAAACATTCACGATCATCATAAGAGGAAGGCTAATGGCCTAGGGGAATCTTTTTTTGACTATGCACATCATTCCTTGATGGATATGCATATGTTTCCCACAAAACGGACCTATTAATCAAAGGAAACTTTATCCTCAAAAGTGGTTTTTCCTACTTCTGTATGCCCAATAGATTCCAAGACCAATGTCATTCCTCCAGATATAATCCCCCCAGGACTATAGTTTACACCTTATATCATTTATCATGTCTAAGGAATATTAGAATATACTTCCCCGATTAACTCAAAGCTATTTATGCCCTTTTTGAAAAGTTGTCCCCACAATATGATGGTAAACTGTGATGCCAACATCCTTATCGCACGATGCTAAAATTCAAGGCCAGAAGATTTCTAGTTGCATGACATTAAACTTCACCACACAATGGCAATTCTTAGATTCTTATCTTGGATTGGCCTCACAAAAAAATGCCTTTCCATTCTACATATGGGCTACAACTCTACAAGTAATGTTCATTGGGAATTTTATGTGACTAGGTTTACCCCTAATGATATGTGTGGTGATACTCAAATAATGTGATCCAGACTCAGCCACAACAAGTATTAAAATGTCCCCTTCTCTGTACACAAATTGAGTAAAAGAAAAGAATCCCTGAAAATTTCTATTTACAGGGCTGATCAAGGGTAATAATATTTCCCTTATTTCATATCAAGGTTACTCTAAATTCAATCACATGAAGATAAATAGTGTGGAATTTGTCTTTTCTGCACAAAATTAAACTGCACAACATTAGTCTAACCATAAAACGCTCTCTGCCATTAATTTTATCATTATTAAGTGGTGACCCTAGGTCCTTGCCATCCCTTGTTTCTCACATAGAGTATATTTCATGTGGGATTAGGGTCCTTAGTAGGGAATCCACTAGGGTGTTATGTAAAACCAACCCAATATTTTGGTCCTCGCAGCATAACCCAAAAAAGGCATGTTATAGTTCTCTTCCCCATAATAAGGAACCCCAGGTCGTGACTATACATCATTAAACTGTAGGGTACTCCATAGATGTAAGACATGTTCCACCTTGAGTATGATCCATATCCATGAAGGGGACTACTTAATCCCATGGGTGAATCATAGAATAGACGTTTCTAATGTATCCGGATACACTCCTTCCACACATCAACCATCGTGCTTTGAGAAATCTTGGATCACCATAGTCCTCCATGGCCATCAGAGATGGAAGGACAGTGTCCTGTGGACAACTTTCTATAACTATTCACATCTTACCCTGGTGGATCTGCATATTTCTCTTATAAAACAGTCATCATGAAAAGGAAAATTCTTCCTCAAGAGATTCCTTACGAACCTCAGTATGCCTAACAGATCTCAAGCCATGTTTCATCCCTCCTGATTCAAGAACCCTCAAATTCATGGTTTTTATTCTCATTCCTACCCATATCCTGGATATGTTAGAACATCCTGGCCCGATTTACCTCTGGTTACTCGAGGTTTTTTCAAAATAAAGATTCACCATCCATATGCATTAAATTAATCTGTGTATGGGCAAAAAAAGACCCACCTATTTCTTGGTTTCCCGGTGAAGTTACGCCAAAGAAATTTCCCATTTCATATTTAGGAACACCCTCATTTCACAAGTCATACTCTATGACTAGAAAAATATGAATCCCTATAATCCTTCATGGCTATCCGAGGTGGACAGCCAGCATCTTGCAGACACCTTTTCTTGACTATACACATCATTCCCTGGTGGCTCTGCAAATGGTTCTCACCAAACATCCATCAATAAAAGGAAATTTTTTCTCAAGAGAGTTCTTACCTATTTTAGTATGACTCCATGAAATTTATGTCCAATTTCACTTCCTGGGTTCGGAAGCACCTTGGATCACAGTTTACATAGTTTTCAATTTTCAAGTGCCTGAAAATGAAGAACATTTCTGGTCAAACTATAAAATAACTCTACCATCTTTTGTTTATATTATAATAAATTTGTAATATAAGATTATCTCACTATACAACATTAAACTTCACCATACCTCAACCCTCCCTTACAAAATCAAAATTTGAGTGGGAGTGGTTTCCCATTCAAAGCTAATATAAATCCTCTTGTCACTTTAATACATCACTTCCTTAATTAGCCAACACTGGGGTATTCAAGCCACAAAACAAATCTAAAATTCCTATAAATATTTTATGCTATCATAAATGGATGGGTATTGTCTTGAGGGAACCTTTTTTTGACTTTTCACATCATACCCCGGAGGCTCTGGATATGTTACCCACAAAACGATCGTCAATCAAAGGACAATTCGTCCTCAAGAGATTATTTCCCTACTTTTATATTATCAAATGTATCTCATTCCCCACATGCACCCATAAATCACAACTCAGGGACAATAAAAATCCCTCATACATTTTTGAAAGTTATTAGGACATCCTTGGTTAAGGAATCCCAAAATGGGGCCCTCACCATGTCAATCACGGTCCAAACTGTTCGACCTAAAACATCAATAATAATTCTGATTGGAAAGACATTAAACCATCAATGAAAGAGACACAAAACTCACTAGGAATAAAACCCACAAAGGTCACCCTGAATAAAAGTTGAGTATCAGCTCACCAAACCAATGTTGTGCATAGTTTAGGAAACAATAATGAGCAATAAAACATTCAAATCAAGAGGCATAAAGATTGTTAGTTTGAAAGCCTGCAAAGTGAGGCCTAATAAAAAGTCAAGTTATACCCACTAATCCCATACCAAATAAGGGTTATGAAAAATTTAGGGTGATAACAGAAAGGCACAAATATCATTTGGGGTTATCCATGTAACCCCATAAATAGTCAAACTATGCTCACTGAGTCCTTTGGCTCAAGAAAACATTAGAGCAGTATCTTACCATTCATGCCAGGACTACATCTACATTGGAATAGCCTCCTATTCATTCCAATAAGACCCCATTCTGATTGGGGAATTTTTAAGGTCTCTAAAATTCAGAAAATGGGAGGAAAATACTCCCACAAGTTGGGAGAAACAAAGAAATACATGTTGGATGAAAAATTTGAAAATAAACCTGAAGAAATGAAATTTTGAAAAGTGATCCAATCTGACCATGTACTGATTACTCAGAAATGTTCAAAGAAGTAATAAACCATGAACCACTGATATTAAGATGGACTATGAAGTGCTATCCCATGAGGTTTTGCCCAGCGAATGAAACTTTTTTCAGTGAATTTACACCCGCAAACCGAAGTCGTCGTGAACTGTTTATGATCAAAAAAATCTGATAGAGGTATACGCTACATACCATCCCCATGAAATGAGTTGTTCATTAATGTGGAGTTGTCTTCGGTGCCCTGTGAATTAAAAATCCACGAATCATGATTGACCGATTCATCCACAGGATAGATTTCCTCCATGGGCATTTACAAAAGGTGCCACGTGAATCGCAGATATAGCTTCCCCAAAACTCTATAAATGGAACACTAGGGGAACTAAAAAAGAACAATTGAAGAGGAGGAGAAATTTCTCCTAAATGGAGAAGATATCTGGGATGGGAGAAAAAGGGATGAATTACATAGAGGTTATGGGATAAATTTCTCCTGCACCCAAAGCTATTCATGAGATTCCATCCCGCACCCGAAGATGTTCGCAGACTCCATCCCGTGAACTATATATAGAAAGAAGTTTGTGGAATTCATCCCTGCATATCGTATTCAAAATAAACTCTGCATCCAACCAGAAAACAAATCAAAAATATAATAAAAATGGTTCATTGATGATCCTATGCGGGTAACATAGTTTGCAGACTCCCAATGTAGAAGACAATACATGAACTCTCTATTTGGAAGAAAGTACATGAACTCCCTATGTTAAATACAGTATGCGGACACCACATTCTGGAAAATAGTTGACAACCAGCTCTTATCCTGCCAACGGTTCATGGAAGCTTCTATGTGGAAAATAGTCTGCATATCATCCAACATGGCCATCTTCTTCGCGAACAGTGTCCTTCATGGAGAGATGGTTCACGTCTAACTCTTATGCGTACACTCCCATGTGACCAGCTCCAACATAGACAACCCTATCTGGAAACCCATTTTCACTCACCATTCCATTCTGTGGGGGGATGTTCCCTTACAACCCTCTCTAGATCAGTGTTGGGCTACAGTCCCAGCCCTCTAGGTCAATCCCATCGATACCATCACTGAACCCCATAAGAAATAGAGAGTTGTACCCAAAAAAAATCGGGTTGGGTCGAAAACATTTTTCATTGCTCTCTTATCCCGCTCAAACATCCTTCCCTAAAATTCAATGAGAATATACATTCCTCATGCACCTCTAGAAAACACTATCACCTACCTCCTATAACAAGTTAACCCAAAACTCCATAAACAATCGCAGCCTGAATGTTTCTTAAATGACTAAAAACATCATTTCCATCTATCAAACTCTATGTACCGATCGATTCCAAATCTTCATAAACCTCCATGGCCATCGGAAATGGAATTTCAATGTCCAACAGACACATTATCTTGACTGTGTAAATCATTCCCCAGTGGATTTTCATATGTCGCCGAAAAAACGGCTGGTTAACCAAAGGAAAATTCATCCTCATGAGAGGATTTTCCTAATTTTTTATGCCTAATGGATTCCATGCACCGTATCATTTCTCCTGATCCGAGAATCCACAATGTCATGGTTTACACTTTCCTTACCTCTGATGTTTGAGGCATTTTAGAACATCCCATCCCAATTATCCACTAACTAAGCATGGATTCAATAACAATCAATCCAAACTCTATGACCTTAAACTATGAGTTATCATCCTTACAACATGATGTCAAATTGTACGGTATTAGTCAGTGTAACAAGACATTAAACTGTGATGCCATCTTCCAAGATATATGACTTTAAACTGTAGTATACTGGGCGATTTTGAATCTACAAAAATATCCCTATCCATTAGAAATGGGCGGTCAGTGTCCTGAAGACACCTTTGCTTGACTATGCACACAATGCCTCGGTGAATCTACATATGTTGCCTACAAAAAAAACCTGTCAACCTGAGATAAGTTTTTCCTTATGATAGGCCCCTCCTACCTATGTACACTTCAATGAATTCTATGCCTCATATCATTTCTCCTGATTCAAAATCCTTCATAATCATGGTTTAAAAATTCCTTCCCCCTCATGTTTGAGGAACATCAAAACATCCAAACAAGATTTTCCTCCAATTAATCATGGTTCCTATAACAAATAGTCCTAACTCTATGACCTTAAACTATGAGTTATCATCATATCCACATGACATTAAACTGTACAGTATTAGTCCATGAAACATGAAATTAAACTTTGATTCCATCTTATAAGCTATATGAATTTAAAATTTAGTATAATGGGTGATTTAGAATCTTCATAAACATCCCTAACCATTAGAAATGGATGGTCAGTAACCTGAAGACTCCTTTGCTTGACTATGCACATAATTCCCCGATGGCTCTGCATATATTTCCTAAAAAAATGACCTGACAATCAGAGACAAATTCATCCTTGGGAGAGGCCTCTCCCACCTCTATACGCCTCAATGGATTCCAAGATTCATATCATTTATCCTAACCTGAAATCCTCTTTAATCATGGTTTACACATTCCTCCCCTCTCATGTTTGAGGCACATCGGAACATTCAAACATGATTTTAGCCTAGTTAATCATGGTTTGTATAAAAAGTGGACCTCGACATATGACCCTAAACTACAAGACACCAAATAGTCTTTTCCACATGACTTTAAACTGTATGGAACTCATCCCAGCAACATTTCATTAAACTGTGATTCTGTTATCCAAGATATATGTGTTGCACCCCTCTCTCTTGGATTTTAATGATCACAATCACTCTAATTGTATTCTAACTTGTTTTCAAGTGTCTTTGATGATAGGAAATAGGGTGCCTAGAAGCTGGCCCAAGAAGAATTCAAAATGGACTGTTTAAGTCCACCGGCCAGCCGGTGTGAGACCACCAGCCAGCCGGTAAGGGCACCGGCCAGCCGGATCCAGCCCATCGGCCAGCCGGTGGACCAGGCAGAAGGCCTTGCCCTCTGCCAGGTGCCACCGGTCAGCCGGTGTCTGGCCACCGGCCCACCGGTGGGTCCAGAAAGAATGGCATACCTTCTATCCAGACCACCGGCCAGCCAGTGCCTGACCACCGGCCAGCCGGTGGAACCCAGACAGAATAGCATGCTTCTGTCCAGACCACCGGCCAGCCGGTGGATCAGCACCGGTCAGCCGGTGGAGCCAGACAGAAATCCCTTGCTTCTGTCTGGTGCACCGGCCAGCCGGTGGATCAGCACCGGCCAGCCGGTGTGCTCAGTCAAACTAGCCGTTAGGCTTTGACCAGGCTGGCCCACTTGATCCCCAATGGCTCCGAAAGCCCTCCAACGGCTATTTTGAAGTATTTGGGAGTATTTCTCCTATAAATAGACGTCCATGGATGCCGGGAACACCACCGATAATATACCGAAGCATACCAAAGCTATTTTGATCATTTGAGGCTCCTACGACAATTCTCAAAGGCTACTTGAGATCCAATTGCCATCCTTGAAGCTTGGGCTGCCTCTACATCAACTACACTCACCTCTTGGCGCTCAAGGCTTCCTCTAGTTTGTTCTAAATTATTTACTTCAATTGTTTAGTTCTTAATTGGGTTTGTATTAAAACAAACCACCCTTTTTCTTCCTTCTTTCAATTTGGGTTTCTTGCTACAACCATAATAAAAAAGCAAGCTGTAAGAAGGTGATCTAGACTACCTTAAAATGGCTAGTGGGTTTCTTGCTATAACCATTAAAAAGCAAGCGGTCGTATAAATCTCCCAACGGTTGAGTTGGGAGCGGAGACGTAGGCTTGAGTTTAAAGCCGAACTCCGTTATCAATTGTGTCTTGCCATTTTACTTTCCGCTGCATTTAAATTTGTTTTAAATTGTTAATTAATTTTAAAAAGGCAATTCACCCCCCCTCTTGCCATCACCTCCGACCCAACAATATGACTTTACAGTATAGTATACCCCATATGTCATTCAATGGGAATCCCTACTAGAGTATGCCCTAATGCTTTTGGGATCATAGCCATGACCTATTCTTTCATCCCCGTCCTCCTTTTTCCATCCGCAGAGAAGAGAATGTGCACCCTTGTTGAATCTTTCACATCATATTGTTTCTCAAACTGAGCACGAATGAAGTGGTATTAGAGGTCTGTGATGATACAAAATTTGAAAATCCTATAAACAAACTATGAGAACATTGATTCCCACCGTAATTGGGATACGTAGGACTCCTACTTAAGCCCCGAGCTCAAAGTGGTACTCTTTTTCAAAAGGTTTACCAAAAAATTTCCCCAATAAAGGGAATCATCATTAAAAGTATTCCCCAATTAAATTATCACAAATGGGCCTCCTCCCAGGTGTAAGCCCCAAGTTAAACGAACTATAAGAACTCTGATTTCTGCTCTAACTA
This sequence comes from Viscum album, assembly GCA_963277665.1. Classification (NCBI taxonomy): domain Eukaryota; kingdom Viridiplantae; phylum Streptophyta; class Magnoliopsida; order Santalales; family Viscaceae; genus Viscum; species Viscum album. The sequence continues at coordinate 1,038,188,048 of OY728126.1, forward strand.
GGATATGTAGAATGGCAGTTTAAGCCCTGTGCTCAGGGGATGGTCTCCTGAGTGACTCCCAATGAAATTCACATACTAATGAATCCTCTATGGTGTAAGACCCAATCATGTATCCTAAAATGGGAAGAAAATCTACATAATACTTGAGGAATGATGCCCTCATGTTGGGATTCCTTATAGTATAAGTCCCCATTCTTCTAGAACTATGCATACTTTGATTCTTCATTTCACCGACATATGTAGGAAGCCTCCCGAAGGTAAAAATACAACCCTAAAATCAACCCTAATGTTTTCTGTGATATATCCTAAGTAGCGTCACATTTGTCCAGGAGACCATATCATTCCTGATCATCACGGGCTGCTTCAGTGTAAGCCCCACACCAAGTACTGACTAGGGATATTTCACTTGGGCATCCTCACTGCGTGACGTTAACCTCCATGGATGGGTCCTTGTCACATGACCCTAAAAGGTGATGTGTCTAGTTGAGTGGAAAAGAACTATGTGGATTGTAATTCCTCTCATGAGGATACATAGGAAGCCCACATCATGGGTTCTATCTCAACATCGAAGTAGCTCATGTAACCCTAGATGATGATAAAATCTAGAGTGCCTCATCACATGGATCACAGTAGTGTTGTCTCAACAATTCTTGACGTGTTCATATCCATGATTGATTTTTCAACACAGGGGTGACCCGTGGATACACTCTTCGGGAATGAACTAAGGAATCAAAAACATATGAATATAACATAAATCTATAAGAGAGTCCTAGAGTAGGCAATAATTCCCCCCAAAAGAGTGTGATGAGAATGAACTCCCATCCTCTTTACCAATGGAGTCCTCAAGTGTTGTTGGACATTACATCCAACAAGAACCTTCCATTAGAAATAAGGTCTATGAATCATGGATTAATGGACCGTTGGGTGGTTCAGGCTGAACGAATAAACCCGTTGGAGACCATTCGAGGAAAATAAGACTGATTTCACAAATACATAACCCCATGCAATCTCCCACTGGGACCATTTAACTATGGAACCTCCTTCGTAATGAAAGAGGGGTGAACTTAATAGTCCCCATAGGGCCAATCCAATTCCACCCAAAGGATAATAATGCAAATTGGGCTTGAATAATAATGGTGATGTGGAATTCTCTATGATAATAGAACAATTCTTATCACTCGTCAGACCATTTTGTTTTTTTGCCAATGCACACCTCAGGTCAAAACAAAAATGTTAAACATGATGTGAATCCTCAACCAAGGTGGTAGTTTTACCCCACTCAAGACCCTTCACCTCATAAAAAGGAATGGGGTTAAGCCAAATCATCAATTATGCATGTGATCAAGAGATGATACTTTGACATGGTTTTGTTGCCTGTATATTCCATATATATATATATATATATATATATTGTAGGTTTCCAGAGCAACATTTGATCCAAATGGAATATCAACAACCAATTCATACATGCACCTCAGTAATTCCATAGGAATCCAAGGCCCCGATGAAGAGTAGGACCCCCTCGCCTACCCAAAGTCTTCAATGATGGGTATCAAACATGTTGATTAGATATTACCACCAAAATGATACTCACCCCATAGTGGAGGCCACATGATAGGCCCTCCAATCTGCAAAATCTTACTAGATACCACCCAAGCCACAGATGGAACCCCAACACAGGGTGGCCCTATTGGTTGTCTCCAAATGCTTTGGGAGCCTATCCCCAGAGTGTGATAACAAGTACCTCCCACGTCTTAGGGAGGTAGATGAAGTCGATGCTAATGAATTCATCCAAGTGGAATAGGGGTCTTACTCATGGGCCCATTTTAGTGAGTGTTTCCACCAACACCAAGTAACCAAGTATCCTCACTCTAAATAGGATCTCATGCTAAGGGAACCTACTGATTTCCAAATGGCATGGGCCCCTCAGGCCTCCCATCGAGTGCAGAAAACATATAATCAGGATCGGGTAATCATCTTGATTTCTGAAGAGTAAATCCTCCATAAAAATGCAGTTGAATTCAATAGGTGGACCTACAACTCTGCCACATCCATTCAATGCCACCACATAAATAGGGTGGCACAATATGAGAACATACACATTCCGACCAGTGCTTATTAGTCCCGATATGCAGACAGAGCGGTGAATTACAGGCAGATGAAAATATTTACCAATGAACAAGAATATCATCATTCAAATAGGATGGAATCCAGGTACAGGAAGGTACAAACACCTACTAATGCACATCAAACTTTCCATCCAAATAGAGTGGAAAACAAATATGATCAGAGTCAAATTCCTGCAGATGCATATAAATCCCGTGAGACCAATATAGTGGCAAGTGAGCAGATTCAAATTCCTGCTCATAAATATGAAGCTCAGTAGTCAATTATGGTGGAAACTAGAGAATAAAATAGGCATTAGACTCATTCCTCTGTCCAGGTACATAAGAACTGTCGGTATCCACCGGCAACCTATGAAGGACTGGAGGAGACACAAACTCTTCGTCCGACATCTGAATGTGTCTTCATACCCATTACAGCTAAAGATTTATCTTAGAACATCCTGGAAATGATGGATGATTAGATGTTAATTTCATACTATATACTCAAGATAAGTCAAGACATCATTGCATCGACAAAAAAAGCGAGTAGTTGATCCCACGAACCAATATTATCAGGTGGGGTGATTCATCCAAAAAATTAGGTAATCATCCCGAAGAAGTTATGCATCCCTTCTCTAGTCCGAGATGGTATATGAAAATGTCCTGTGATACACGGACAATCAGATTGGGAAAAAATACTCATTCCAATTGGGGGATGCCGGTCCAACATAGTGGATGCTCCAGGGAAGACATATATCCCTACCAAAACTCAAGATGTATGTTGGAATACCCCATCTGAATCATGGGAACCAACAAAATAGGGACCTGTTTATAAATTCCATTACCAATAGAAGATGACCCAAATTACCCACAAGAGAGCACCCAAAAATTAAATGCGCCAAAGGAAACCAAAAAATGAAGAGAATATTCATTATTCATCTCTAATAGAAGAAGGAGTTGTTGATTAAATCAGGAATATATCAATAGAGGCTCAATATCCTACCAATCCTTTAACAAATTATGGAAGTGGTAGTAGAAGTTGTGAAGGACCTCCCTACAATGTTGTTACCAATAGCTCTACCATCCCTCCCAAGAGCACCCATGGGGGCTTACTTCGTGGGACATGAATGATTGATCACAAGAGAATATATCCTTATGCGTGTCAGGGTATCTCTACCCTTGACCAAAATATCAAATAGCAAGAAGTCCCTCCCTATGCTGTCATCTACCCTGATGGTCCTCCCCAGGGTATACGCTACAGATATGCTTCTCCTTGCAGTAAAACATCAAGTAATTATGGTATTCCTCATTGTGATGGCATCCACTACGAATTCCCTCCCTCCAATGGGAGTTGATTTGAAGGCCCTCCCCATACAAACATCAAGAAATGAGAAGTTCCTACCCTAATTGCAGTACATCCTAAATTCCCTCCCTATAGTCTACACTGCAAAAATTCTCCTACATCCAGATATCAAGTTGTTATAGTAGTTCTCTCTATCATATAAGTCATCGAGAAGGTCCTCCCCTCAGTGACATCAACAAAAAATAAGGTCCTCCTCCTACAATATCCCACCCTGAAGGTCCTCTCTAGGGTATACACCATAGGGTCATTCCCCTCAGTCAGGAATCAAGATAAAATGGTAGCCCTCACCATTGTTTCATCGATTGTAAAGGTCCTCCCCGTAGTCAAAATTCAAACTGACAAGGAGGTCCTCCCCTTTTCATGGAAAATGTGATAATATCCTTCTATGCTGATGTGCTTGGAAAGATGGATTCAAACATGTTAGACACTATGTCTATGATGATTGATATCCTTTCTCAACCCAAAGATGCCATGGGGCTAGGATCATATTCCGAGCCACCCTCATACTGCTCGAATATCAATGAGGCTCCTGCTATCCCTAATGCTCGGAATGAAATTAAAGTGAATTCAAGTTGGGAATACCAAGAAGAGGGATCTATGTAAGAGAAACAACAGAATATTTTTCTCATGATAAGATAAATAGTTAGGGATGATATACCAGTGATGTATTGGCCTACGAACTCTCCTCACTTCGACATACCAAGGAAGTTTTCTAAGAAATTTATGCCTAAAATTTTCCTCAGTATCTGGACAACTCTCCACCGGATAAAAGAAAATTTATTTCTCTATGAAGGGTATGCAGACCATATCAACATATTAGGAGAGCTTCACCATCTAATTTACCTAGAATCCCTCCCATAAACATGGTGGCCATAATCAGAGAAAGGAAGGAAAGATCTTGAATTGACCTACCTCCACGCGCTTCACAAGTTACTTTGCCTTATCAGTGATGCCCCATTTGGAGTTCACATTTGGGGATGGGGAGAGCATGGATCTATACACTTCACCCCATGTCCCATCCACCAAAACTCACTGGAAGTGACATATTGAAATTTCATTACCCAAAGTCAGTAATCAAATTGAATCTCTACTTAGGAAAGGTCTAATGATCAATAGGAACCGGCCTTGAGTAAGTCTCAAAAGTGTCAGGCCCGACAAGAGAAATCCATTGAGAATCTTCTATGCCAGGAAATTTAGAACATACAGCAGGATTATTGCCTAAGAGAGTCCAACCAACAAAAAATGATCAAGTCCTCATAAAAAATAAATCACATGAAAATCCAGTGCCATACTCGGTCCAGACCTGTGCGGGAGTGTGTGAAATTAAGAAGGCGACAATTACTATAGCTATCTCCACAATACAAGAAGAGCCCCAACCTGTAGGGCTGGGGGAATTTTTAACTCAAAATTCCACCATAAGACCAATGAATCTAGGCCATATCACATCAATGAAATAACGCGATCAACCCAGGACCATAGGGCTGGGGGAATTTTTACCTAAAATTCCCTTACAACGGATGTCTTCCATCTCATGTCTGAGAAGAATGCTGAGAAGAGTGGTCAGTCATTCCACCTCGTCTTGTGGTTCTTACCTCCCGAGACAAAAGCATATACCAAGGTTAGATCAGGTCTCCCTTCGGGTCACTCTTCTCCACGAAATCTAAAGAATACTATATAATGGAACAATAAAGTCCAAAAAAGGATGCAAAAATCTCTCCTACCATTCGGCATCGGGTACACCGCTCCCAACGAGGTATTCATCAGTGAACATGGTGGAAGTCAGTCTCATGGTCATCATAGGAAATGATAAAATAAACAGGATGCAATAGAAGATGGTTCCCTCTTAAAGGTGGTCCACACCAAGCCTGATGGTGTGCATACCTGGAACCAGTGTGCCGCCCTAAATTTAGGCACACCCTCAGCAAAACCATCACTACCTCCCTCATGAATCCCCAATAAGAAGAATAATACATCCAAGGTCATATATGACCCGTCTACCCCCCCCCCCCCCTCAATAAAATGAGTCCCTCATGCTCGAGGAAAGATTCACTAATAAGGAGGAAGAAATGAAAGAGCTCAAGAGAATCAATGTCGAGATGCTCTGAGGAAGCTATCTTTCTAGATGTCTTCCTCAATGAGGAAGATCAATAAGCGCTTCAAAAAGAGGTGCCTTTACCACATGCACTCATCCTAGTAAATGGAACTAGGCCCGGATACCCATCCAATCTAGCACCGAGACCATCATTCTACTTGAATTTGGACCTGTAAGGATATTAAGACTTCCCTCTAATGGGGAAAAACCAAAACACATTTAGGAAAACTCATAGAGGATGTCCCCAGCTGGGTATCCACCCCAAATTACAATAGTGCCTACACACCTAGTTTTCCTCCTACTGCACCCCAATCTTGAGTCCATTAGGATATACATCAAGGTATTGTGAATAACATCAAGCAATTGAAAATTTAACTAGAATCTATAGAAGGGAGATATGCTCCGGTACAACCAAAATGCGAACCTTACCCTGATTGGGTGAGAAACATTCCACCATCACCAAACTTTGGGAACCCCATATTCTTGATGTTAAATGGTTCAGGAGACCTAGAACAACATCTAATGCACTATGCATCTTATTGTGACCCCATGATGGGCACCCCAGAGTAACAAAAAATAGTGAAACTCATGTGCTTCGTGCAAACTCTATAGGGTTCATCATTCGTGTGGTATACTAGTTTGTTGGCTAAACCAATCATAGGATGGAAGTACCTCCGGGAATAGTTTCTCTTCTAGTTCAGTTCGACATTGCCTAATACAATAGACAGTGATCTTAAGAACTGTCAGAAGTGAGAGAATGAAAGATTTTTAGTCTTTATCGCCAGATGGAATGGCCTAACTTACTCCCTAAACCGGCCACTCCCCCAAGATGAAATGCTCTATATGTGCATCGATAATCTCAGTGGTGTATTATGAATGCCAATCATCTTAGTTAAGTACACAAGTGGGTTCAGATATTTCTCTTCCTTTACCCAAAGGATATAATACTCATTATAGTGGACCAATATCAAGTCCTAAGTGTCCCCATCAGCCCTAGTAAAAATAAAAAAAAAAGATTAAGAGGCTTCTGTCATGTTTAATCCACCCTCAAAACTAGCTACAGTTGTGAGGCCTCCACCAAACAATGCAGGACCCCCCCCCCCCGGATGCCAACAACCAACCCCACCTCAAAAAGAAGAGAGAATGGGTGAAAAAAATAGTTTTGAGGAAATAAGAAATAAATTCTACTCATTCCTTGATGACCAAGTATGTGGCTACTTCATAGACACCATGAATTGCAAGTTGCTCCAGCTACCAAAACCAAAGTGAGCTGATGAAGTGGGTCACAATGACCATCCAAATTATTTTTCCTAACACTTAATAATGGTATGAAACATCTAAAATTTATTCTCCTTCAATAATCACCTACAAAATATGTTTGATTTCAGACAATTCAATTTAATAATTCCACCAGCACAAGTGGCATATGTTTCCACCTTAGACCCAAGTGGGGAAGAGGAGTAAAAACCAGTCACCAGTAAAAAGGAGAAAAAAATTGATAGTTGGATGACTCAAAAAAAATTCAACCAAGATCATGGAATCCTCCAAGTATAATTGAAGCAACCAAAATGCCCCCAAAAGCTCCTGAAGAAACACAACCATCATTGTCAGCCCCATAACCCTCTAAGGTCCAGCCATCCAGGAGACAGTCTGATAAAAAAAGGTAGAAAGTATGAATAAGTATATGATCCTTCACCAAATCTGAAACTGTTCTTGACAATTTTGTACTTCCTTCCAGTAGAATTGAAAGCATGGGCACCACCCTTCCGAATGGGACAATGGGAACCGCCCCACCAAATGACACCATCGGAAGAAGATAGTTAGACAGAATCATTGTTGGATCAAGAACCGATCTTCGGATCCATTAATGTAATTCACTTAATGGACCCCTTATATGATAGAGACTATGGATAGAAACCCAAATTCCCCATGTACAACCATATAGGTAGAGGAAGAGGCTGCAAAGGCCGAGGGTTTCTAGGAAGGTGTGGTCATGGTAGGAGTTAAATTCCCAGCTACACCTTAACTAAAAACATTAATGTTATGGAAAATCGTAGAAGCACTCTCCAGCACACAAAAGAGGAAATAAATTGTTTCTCCTCCCCTGACAGAGTAAATCCTAGACAAATTATCTTGGAGTATCCATCGGAGGATGAGAGGATTTTTTATCACCTAAAGAATGCAGGCTGACTAGTTCGTTCGAATCCAAAGAGAATGGGATCACCATCAGTTCTTGTCTTAGTGGTTGGCATGTCCACCTCTAGGGATAAAGTCCCTAAAGATTCTATGAAAGATCAACCCCAAACCGGGAAGCACTGAACATTAGAGCATAAATATGATATTATAAAGAATCTATCCTCTGTAATAGAAAATCTATCAATCCTGGATGCATTGAATCTATCAGAAGACCTTAGAGAGGTGCTTATCAAAGCTTTACTAAATCCCCATGATTTTTAAGCTGAAGCGGTTGATGCTAAAGTCCATTAGACAGAGACCAATCCCACCGAATTCCATGTTGATATTTATTTCACAGATCAAGAGGAATATGCTATCATGAAAGGAAACATAAAACCCTTACATGTGTCTCAATAGATAAATGGAATTGATGTCTGGAAAATTTACATCGATAATGGTTCTAAAGTTAAACTTCTCCCACTACGAACATTCATTCGTTGGGCTATAATGAGGATAGTCTGACACCCTCCACCACAACTTAGCTAGGATATGACAAAAATGAGTAGAATATATTGGGATGAATCAATCTGAAAACCTAGCTTGATGACCTCGCAGCTGATTCTGAGTTTATATTAGTGTGTAAAAATACGGCCTTTAACATCCAGTTGGAGAGGCCCTAGCTGCATCGGCACGCTGCGATCCCCTCATCATACCATCAGTGCATCAAATATTTCTATAAAGGGAATAAATGGACATTTCAATCGAATAAATTCCCATTCAAATCATGAAAGTCACATTACATCAATACAGGGTTCTTTGAACTAAAAGAGAATAAGTATTTGGCCGACGACGTCAATTGGATCACCACCCCAATTGGATATGGAAATAACTCCTACCAGTCACCTAAAATAGCTCAGGGAAGAGTATGTATTACCCATCAATTAGGTTGAGTGGAAATGTTCAACCTCAGATATGAACTTAGTTGGTTGCATGATCTCTGTTATGGATGCCAAGCCCAAGGATGCTAAAAAGTATGCTAATCCCCATGATAATGGTGAGTGCTCAAACAAAAATGATCCTGACCTTTCCTCGAGGCTCCAGGAAGTTCCTACCTTACTCACTAAAGTAGGAGATGATGTCCTATCACTAAAGGAATGAAAGTACACTCCTTCACACCCATTCTATCCACTTTAGAAAATTACCCATAGTCAGTTGAAAAAGAGGATCTGCTTTAGTTTCTCAAAATCAGAGTTGTGATTCCTCTCCCAATGTTGTAGAGTTTGTTTAAAAAATCATTGATATATTAGAAGAGGAAGAAGATGATGAATAGGACCATGGAGAGGATAAAGAAGAAGATGATGAAGATATCAAAGATCACCCACCCACATTCAAAGAAGGCATCTCCACCAAAATCAATTAACTTAGGAAGACAAACCTGGGCATCAAAGACGACCCATGGCCCACCCTGATTAGTGTGGTTATGCATTTCATGGAGTAAGAGAAAAATACATCCTTCATAAAGAATAATTGACATGTTTTTTCCTAGAACTACATAAAAATGCTATGCCTTGATCCTAAGGTATCCAGTCATCACCTGGGTCTGCCGAAAGACCATCGTGGTTACAAAAAGGCTGCCAAAAGGACCCACCTGGCACATGCTGCCAAAATTGAGGCTGAATTAGACAAGCTAATCAAAGATAAATTCATTTGGGAAGTCAAATATCCAATTTTTTGGTAAACATATTCCCTATCAAAAAGAATAATTGACATATTAGAGTCTTCATTGACTTCAGGGAACTCAATCAACACTGCCCGAAAGATGATTTCTCGGTCCCGATCACAGAATTACTGATCGATGCAACTACCGGATATGAGACCCTCTCTTTCATGGATGGATACTCGTGATACAAACATATCCAAATAGCTATATAAGATGAATAATTCACTACCTTCAACCCCCCTAGGGAGTATTATACTATATGGTGATTCCCATTGGTCTGAAAAATGTCGGTGCTATATATTCGTGTGCCATGAATCACATTTTCAAGCCCTTCCTTGGAGAATTCATTAAGTACTACATTGATGAATTGGTGGTTAAATCACAACAGTGCTCAACCACCTGACATATCATGAAATTTTCATCAATAAAATGCAAAAACGCCGTTTAATGTTTAATCGCTTGAAGTTTGATTTCAGCATTACCTCTAGAAAATTCATCGGCTTCATCGTATGCCATTGGGACATCAAAGTCAACCCTGAGAAGAAAAAATACATCCTTGGAATGTCACCACCATGTAACCTTAATGAGTTAAGGGGTCTCCAGGGGCACCTGTACTACATTTAATGTTTCATAAATAACCTTGTAGGTAAGTTTTTTCCTTTCACCGGGTTGATGAAGAAAGGGGTATCATACCAGTGGGATGATGATTGTAAAAAATAATTTGACGGTCTTAAAAGGTATCTCCAAAGCCCATCGATAATAATGCCTCTAGTAGATGTAAGACCACTAATTCTATACATGACCACCTTGAAATGGTCACTAAGAACTTTACTCGAATATAAGAATGATGTCTGTAGCAAAAATAGTCTCTATTACCTCAATTGAATAATGATTGATACATAGAATTGATAGAAAAATATAGAAAAGGTCTTTCTAGACCTAATCTTTGTGGTTTAGAAACTCTTGCATTACTTGAAGCACCACAAGGTCCATCTGGTCTCCTACTACAACCCGGTCAAGTATTTCGTCAACCTTCCAATGTTAACTAGATTTATATCATGGTGGGAAGTCATCCTACAACAGTTTGTTATATGGTACGTGCCCTAGAAATCCATCAAAGGCCAGGAATTAAGAGATTTACTAACAGAGCACCCCTCGGCAGAAATGACCCCATTGGATACTAAACTTCCAAATGAAGAAGTATTCTCCATCCAAGAAGGTTCCCATACATGATAAATATACTTTGATGATGCCTCTAGAAGCCCAATAGCGAAAATGAAGGAGGACCCCAAGATCAACAAAATGGGGATGGGAGTTATACTCATATCTCTAGGAAAGGTCATCTTAGCTTTCTCTTTTATACTTTTAGAGGGGTTCACAAATAATGAAGTAGAATACCAAGCCCTCATTGCAGGCTTGGAGATGGAACTTCAAGAACAGGTTGAGCGCCTAAAGATAAAAGGTGATTCAGAGCTGGTCATCAAGAAAGTGAATGGTGACTATGCTATTAAGAAAGAATTATTGGTTCTTTTGATGAACTATGTCTAAGATCTTATTTCATAATTCCCATCAGAACCAACACTGACTTATGTCCCCCAGTCACAAAATGATCAATCTAATGAATAAGAAAATGCAGTCACAACCCTAGATGATTCAAACTGGGATGAAATAGTCATCATCATTTCCCACCGTCGGATGGTATTTCCATTCATTTAGAACAACATGGAAGAAATAGATGAGATTAGCCTCTTTACTAAGACTTAAGGTCAAACAAATGGCTGGATGAATCCCATTTAAAATTACCTCCAGAGGGAGGAACTCCCACCAGATAGAGTTAGAAGAAAACATATCCAGAGGTGGGCAGTCAATTTTTTTTGTACGATGGTGCAAACGAGGAAAAGGTTGTCTAAAAGAAAGGCCTTGATAAATTCCTTCTCAATTGTATTGATAGAGAAGAGACTTCTACCTTCATGAATGAAGTGCACATCGGAACTTGTGGAGCACACTGATCAGCGGCCAAGATATCCCATCAAATTCGAAGGGTCAGATACTATTGTCCCACTATGATACAAGATTGTGCCATATTTTCCAATAAATTCCATTCCTTCCAGGTTCAGGCCAATTTCATTCACCAACCCCCAGAGCCACTTAACACATCAATGTACTCCTGGCCATCTTTCATATGGGGGATGGATGTTGCGGGACCATATCCTCCCACCACAGCTAGAAAATTAAAGTTAATTCTCACAACAACCAAATTTATCTCTAAACAGGATGAAGTTGTACCCCTTAAATAGGTTGGGGAAAGAAGAATTTTTATCTCTATGAAATCCAGCATCATTACCAGATTTTGTGTCCCTAATAAAATACTGATGGAAAATGGCACTAAAATATGCTCTACTGAGTTGGAGAATCTATACCAAGAATATCGAATCAAAGACAACTATTTATCCCACTACCATGAAATGATTAATGAGAAGATATAGGCTTTTAATAAAACTCTTCCCAACACACTATAGAATATGTTAGACAAAGAAAAGAAATCGTGGATGAAAAATATTCTCCATCTTTATGGACTTATAGGACCATGACCCGCACTGCCACCCAAGAAACCCCATACTCACTAGTATACAGGACATAGGTAGTTTTTCCCATATAAGTTGAAGTTACATAACTCCACGTTCCCATTTTTGATCATCTATCCATGGATGAGCAATCCCAAAAACAATTTTATGAGTTAGAGAGGCTGGATGAGAAAAGGTTACACACTTTGCACCATTTGAAAATCTACCATAATCAGATCGCACGAGCCTTCAACAAAAAGGTTCTACTTTGATCTTTCCTAGAAGGGGAAATGGTGTTAGTCCTCAGAACTTTAGTGATACTTGATAAGAAACCCCCAAAATTTGATCCAAAATGGAAGGTACCATATATCGTACACAAGGTCTACTCCAATGGAGAATACACCTAAATTTTAATGGATGGGTGGATCACCAAATACCCTACCAATGCAAGGTTATTGAAAAAATATTTCATGTAGAATGATGAATCCATCCTAGATTTAGTACGTAAAACTACACAGCAACATAAATCGTCCTCATCACATGACATGAAACCGCATGATCATTTCCATCCTTACAATATGACGTTAAACAGCAAGGACGAAATCGTTTTTGATGCATGATGCTAAACTGCATAACATCTTCTTCCATACTGAAAGACATTAAACTTCATGGCAGGTATTGTGTTTTAGCTATAAATCCATCATGTATAATTAAAATTCATGTAAGTAAAATATAGAAATAACCTCCCCTTTTCTGTGAATAGGTCAGACCAACACAAGAAGGGAGTTCTAGAACTACATATGGCTGGATTCCAATTCATCAGTAGGATACATAGCGACGCCTCGACCCTCAATATTGGCTCATCCATCACATTAAACAGAATGCCCATGTTACATCCTCTATCACCCAATACTGTGAGGAAAATCATTATCCATACTTGTTTCTCACATCGAGTATAACTCACGTGAGCTTAGGATTTTCACATGAGCCTCGTCCTAGTTGCTGAGGTATCCTTAAGTGCATCCATGAGACCCAGGTTCAAAAACAAGAAGAGGCATATTTTTTAGGGGGTGTTGTATCAGTGTTATAGCAGTGCGGTAGCAGGCACTATAGAAATACTGTAGCAGGAACTATAACAATATTGTACACTATGTGTTGTTGTGGTAGGTACTATATTAGTTACTATAGCAGGTACTGTTAGGTACTGTAGCAGCAGAAACCATTCACCTTGGTCCACCAGTTTGGGCTTGGAGTCATTAAGGCCATCGGGCCACCTAGGCCTTCAAGTCACTTGGGCGTTAAGGTCACCTTTAAGGCCTTTGGGACACCTCAAGGCCTTCAGGCCACATAGATTTTCCCTATACATACTCTAAAAAAAGGAGCATCCCGATAAGAGGATTTAGAGTATGCACACTCACCAGAAAAGATCCAATATATTTGGAATAATGAGAGGGTATGACTACGCCATCGGGACTAGCCTGTGCATGAACGGGAAGCTTAGACAGATGGACATGTGAAGGTAGAGAGCTACCATCATAATATAGATGTTGGGGAGGGGCAGTTCCTTGTAGTTATAGTTTGGTTGAATTCCCTAAGACCTTTGGGTCATGTAAGGTCTCTTAAGCCTATGGTCCATGTAATCACTAAGCCTACGAGCCTTGTAAGGGTTCCCCCTTATCCCTAAAAAGGGGGGTTATTGAAAATCAATAAAAATGAAGGCCTTAAGGACATTCAGGTTATTAACCCCCTCGGACACCCATAGAGGATGAAACCAAAATTCCCATGCTCTTACGCCCGAGTCAGATCGGTATAGGGAGCATATTGTGTACAAAACTACATACGGCTTGGTTCCTACCCTTGTAAGATCTGTAGTGATACTGGGATTTACTATCCTGGCCCATCCACCAATCAAATAAAAATGAACTCTTGTTTCCTTTAACATGGACCAGACCTCTGTTGGAGACTTATTGAACTACGTACAACAGGATTCCTGCTTTTGTAGGGTACATAGTGATGCTAGGATCATCTATCCTAGCCAAGCCATCAACACTAGATAAAAATATCCCCCCATATGTATGGTCTATAACTATATTGGGAGGGAATATGTAGAACTATTTATGGATAGATTTCTATCTCAGTGGGTTACATAATGACACCTGAATCCCATGTTTTGGGCCCAACCTCAATACAGTTAAAATTCATGTTGGTTTAACTTTGTCATTATCGCATGACATTAAACTGCATGGAATCTTCTTGAACTATGTATGGATTGATTCTTATCTCAATGTGGTACATAGTGATGTCCAAATCTCATATCTCGGTCCATCCATCATTTAAAATGCATTCCCACTCCCTATGCATGGACCAGACCTTTACAAGGAGGATATGTCTAGAACTACGTGTCGCTTGATTCCTACCCTTGCAAGATACATAGTGATGCATTGACCTCAAATATTGGTCCATACACCATAAAAAATGCCCATTTTCCCTAAATATGGGCCAAATATATGTAGGGAATTTTTTTTCAGAACTATGTATAGCTTGATTCCTACCCTTGCAGGATACGTAGTGACGCTTGAATATTCTATCTTGGTATATCCACCATTAAAAAAAATCTCCATCCTCTATGTATGGGTCAGACATACACATGGTAATCCATGAAAGGTTGTAACTGTGTGACATTAAACTGCAAGGTTCCTGAAGAATCAATAGTGGCCTAATTATTGGTGTTACGAGATCCCGAAAAATCCGCCAATTTCCTAAAAAATAAAATTAAAAGATATGATATAAATTCAATGTCTAGATTCTAACACCCAGAAGGAGTCAAAAGATCATACTTCCCCTACATATAATTCAAATCTTTGTATAAGCTTCCAAATATCACAGCTAATCACAGTCTAGATTTTTCTTACATTTGAAAACATATCTTTCCCGTTCATCAAACTCCATACTACGGGAAATCTTGGGTCACCATAAACATTCAAAACCATCATAATAAAAATTCTAGTGTCCTGTTGGAACCTTTGTTTGACTATTCACATCATGCCCCAGTGGCTCTTCATATGGTTCCCGCAAAATAGGCCTATTAATCAAAACAAAATTCTTCCACAGGAGAGGATTTTCCTACTCCCGTATGCCAAATGGATTCCAAGCCTCATGTCATTCCTCCTGATCTACGCCCACCCAGGGAATATTATTTACACCATCTATAATCGCTCATATCTAAGTAATATTAGAATCTTCTACCCCAATTAACTCAAAAATATTTATGGTCTTTGTGACATGTTCTCTCCATAACACGATTGTAAACCGTGCTGCCAATGTACATAACACATGATGCTAAACTACAAGGCCAGCAGTGTACCAACTACATGACATTAAAATTCACCATAGAATGTCCATGCTTAGATTCTTATATTGTCTTGGCCTCACAAAAAATGCCTTTCCTTCCTGCTTATGTGCTAGACCTCCATAAGGAATGTTCATTGTGAATTCTTCAAGACTTGGTTTCCCCCTAATGAGATGTGTGGTGATACTTGATTCATACAATCTAGAATCATCCATAGAAAGTATTAAAATGTCCCCTTCTCTTCTCTCAAATTGAGTCAAAGTAAAGAATCCCCGGACAAGTCCTATTTACAGGGCTGCTCAAGGGTAATCATATTTCCATTATTTAACATTGGTATTACTCTACATCCACCCACATGATGATAAATTATGTGTAATTATTCCTTGTTACATGATGTTAAACTGCACAATGTTGTTCTAAGCATAAAATGCTCCCTTCCAATGATTATGACGTTCATAAGTGGTGACCTGAAGTTCTTTTCATCCCTTGTTTCTCACATCGAGCATAGCTCACGTGGGCTTAGGGACCTCATAAGGGAATCCACTAGGGAATTATGGAAAATCAACTTAGGATTTTGGTCCTATCAGCATGACCCTAAAAGGCATGTTATAGTTACCATTCCCATAATAAGGAAACCCAAGTCTTGATTGTATGACATTAAACCACAAGGTTCTCTAATGAAGAAACAAATGTATCACCCTGTGTATGAGCTAGATCTATGTAGGGGATTACTTAGTCCCATGAGTGAATAATATCCCTGACAATTATGATGGATTTGGATACACTTCTTCCACACATCAAACTCCATTCATTGAGAAATCTTGTATAACCATAATCCTTCATGGCCATCAGAGATGGAAGGAAAATGATCTGTGGACACCATTGTTTGACTGTGAACATCATGATCTGATGGCTCTATACATGTCAACTAAAAAATGTCCATCAACCAAAGGAAAATTCTTCCTCAGGAGAGTCCTTTTCTACCTGAGTTCACCCAATGACTCCCAATCCCCATGACATCCCTCTGGATCCAAGAACCCTCAAATCATAGTTTACATTCTCTTTTCTACCCACATCCTAGATATGTCGAAAAAACCTGGCCCAATTTACCTCTGATTACTCAAGGCTTATACAAAATAAATATTCACCATCCATATGCATGGACGTAATCTATGTACGGGAAAAAAATTCCCCCACTAATTTCTGGGTTTTCAGTTAAGTTCATCCAAAGAAATGTCCCTTTCATATTTAGGAACACCCCCATTCGAATGTCATACTCTGAGGCTAGAAAGGACCGAATCACCATAATATTTCATGTATATTGGAGGTGGATGGCTAGTTTCCTGCAGACACCTTTGCTTGACTATGAACATCATGACCTAGTGGATCTGTATATGTTTCCCAAATATTGGTCATCAATTAGTGGAAAATTCATCCTCAGGAGAGTACATCCCTACTTTTGTAATCTTCCATGAAACTTATTTCTCATTTCACTTCCTAGGATCAGAAGTCCCCTGGATCATAGTTTACATAATTTTCCCTTTTTAAGTGCCTGAAAATGAATAACATTTATTTTCAAAATTTTGAATCACTCTACCTTCTCTTGGTTAGAGTAGAATGAATTTGAAAAACAAGATTCCCTAGTTGTACAACGTTAAACTATACCATACTTTGACCCTCCCTTACACAGGAAAAATTCATTTGGGATTATTTTTCTATTCAAAGACAATATAAATATTCTTGTCACTTTCATACATCACTCCCTTAGTAGGACACCACTATGGTATTCAAGCCACCAAAAAAATACAAAATTTCTTTAAATTTACCAGGCCATAAAAAATGAATGGCCATTATCTTATGGGCTCCATTGTATGACTTTACATATCATGCCCTAGAGGCTCTGCATATGTTTCCCACAAAATGACCTTCAATCAAAGGCAGATTTATCCACAGGAGAGTCCTTCCCTTATTCTATATTTCTCAATGTATCTCATGACCCACATGCACCTAGAAATCACAATATTAGGGTCATGAAAAATCCTTCATCCATGTTTAAAACTTATTAGGAAATCCTTGGTTAAGGAATCCCAAATTGGGACCTGCCCTGTCAATCACGGTCAAAACTGTTGGACCTAAAATATCAGTAAAAAGACTGATTGGAAAGATGTTAAACCATCAATGAAAGAGACACAAAACTCACCAGGATGAAAAGATATAAAGGACACCCCGGATAAAAGTCAGGTATTAGCTCACCAAAACTATTTTATATATGGTTTATGAAATAATACTAAGAAATAAAACATTCAAGTCAAGAGTCATAAAGCTTGTTAGGTCAAAAACCCTACAAAGGGTAGCCTAAGAAAAAGTCATGTTATACCCACTAAGCCCATAACAAATTAGGCTTAGGAAAAAATTAACATGATAGTAGGAAAAGAAAAAAATCATGTGGGGTTTTCCATGTGACCCCAGTAATAGTCAAACAACACTCACTAAGTCCCTTGACTCAAGAAAAAATTAGAGCACTATCTTACCATTCAAGTCGGGACTGCTTATACATCAGAATAGCATCCTCTTCATTCTGATTAGACCCTATTCTTATGGGGGAACTTGTAGGGTCCCAAAAATTCAACAAATGGAAGTAAAACACTCCCACTAGTTGGGGGAAGCAATAAAATACATGTTGGACGGAAAATTTGATAAGAAACTTGAAGAAACCAAATTTTACAAAGGGATAGTATCTGAATGCGTACTGATTACTAGGAAAACATTATGGAATGTATAAAATGTGAACCACCGGTACACAACTAGCCTTTAATGTGATACCCCACAAGGCATTGGCGAGCGAATGAAGCTATTCATGGTGAATTTCCACCCACAAAATGAAGATGCCTCGAACCATTTTAACTAGAAAAAACTTTATGGAGGTACACCCTGCATACCATCCCCATGAACCGAGTAGTTCACAGATGTGGAGTAGTCTTCGGTGACCTGTTAATTTCATATCCACAAATCGTGGATGACCAAGTCATCTGTATGCCATATTTCCTTCATGGGATTCCACAAAAGGTGTTGTGTGAATTGTAGATATAGCTTCCCCAACACTCTATAAAAGGAAAACTAAGGGAATTGAAAAATAATGGTTTGATAGGATGAGAAAGATCTCCCAAATGGATAAGATCTCTGGGATGGGTGAAAATGGGGGAAAGAACATAGATGGTGATGGAGAAATTTCTCGCTCACATGATGTTGTTCAAAGGAATCCATTACGCACTCAAAGAATCTCATGGAATCCATCCCATGAACCATATGAAGAAATCAGTTTGTGTAATTATTCCCCGTGAACCATATTCAGAAGAACCTCCACAACCAACAAGAAAACAAATAAATGATATAATAAAAATGGTTCATGGATGCACCTATATAGGAAACAAAGTTCACAAACACTCTATTAGGAAGACAATACATGTAATACTTATGCATAAGACAATATGTGGACTCCCAACACGGAATGCAGTACGTGAACACCCATTTGCGGAAAACAGTTCGTGGCCAGCTCTTATCTGGACAATAGTTCATGAAAAATCCTATGCTGAAAACAGTCTGTGTATCATCATATAGGCTAGCTCTTTTGCGCACAACATCCTTCATGGATAGACGGTCCATGACCATCTCATAGGTGGATGCTTCTATGTGACCATCTCCTTCGCAAACATTCTTATGTGGAAACCCGTTTGCGCCCACCAGTCCATACTGTGAGGGTTGCACCCCTGCTCTGGATCAGTTCGGGTTGTGGTCCCAGCCCTTTGGTCCAGTCCCTTCAGTACCATCACTGACCCCCATAAAAAATGGAGAGTAGCACCGTGAACATTTCGGACCGAGGACGATGATATTTTCCATTGTGCCCTTATGTCACCCAAACATTCATCCCTTTAATATTGTGAGAATAGACATTCCTCATACACCTACGGAAAACCCCACAACCTACCTCCTATGCCAGGTTGACCCAGCACTCCATAGATAATCACATCCTGGATGTTTTTTAAATTCCTGGACACATCCTTTCCATCTATCAAACTTTTTGTCATGGGTGATTCTAGATCATCATAAACCTCCATGTCCATCGAAAATGGACAATCAGTGTCCAATGGACACCTTTGTTCGACTATGAAAATCATGCCTCGGTGTCTCTGCATATGTTTTCTACAAAAAAAAAGTCGATCAAGCAGTGGAAGATTTTTTCTCATGAGAGGTTTTTCCTATATTTGTACGCCTAATGGATTCCATGCCCTATATAATTTTTCCTCATCGTAGGATTCATAGATTCATGGTTTACACTTTCCTTCCCTCCCATGTTCGAGGCATTTCGAAAAATCCCAACCTAATTATCCTCTAACTAATTATGGATTCAATAAAAATAGATCCAAATTCTATGAACTTAAACTACTAGTTATCATCCAAACCACATGACTTTAAATTGTACGATATTAGTCCGTGCAATACGACAATAGACTTTGATGCCATCATCCAAGATATATAACATTAAACTATGGTATAATAGGCAATTTCAGATATTTATAAACATCCCTAGCCATCAGATATGGATGTTCAGTGTCTTGAAGAATCCTCTGCTTGAATATGAACACAATGCCCCAGTGGATCAGCATATATTGCCTCAAAAAACAACCTATCAACCAAAGACAAATTCATCATCAGTAGAGGCCTCTATTTCCTTTGTATGCCTAAGTGGATTATATGCCTCATATCATTTCTTTTAATTTGAAATCCTCCATAATCATGGTTTACACATTCCACCCCCTCATGTTCAAGGCACGTCGGGACATCCAAACACGATTTTCCTCCAGTTAAACATAATTCCTATAACAAATGATCTAAACTATAAGACCTAAAACTATGAGTTATCATCCTATAAAAAAGACATTAAACTGTACAATATTATTCCATGAAATACAACATTAAATGGTGGTTCTATCATCCAGGATATATGACTTTAAACTGTAGTATAGTAGGTGATTTCAGATCTTCATAAACATCTCAGGCCATCAGAAATGGATGGTCAGTGTTCTAAAGACACCTCTACTTTACTATTCACATAATGCCCTAGCAGCTTTGCATATTTTTCCTACAAAAAAACCTATCAACCAGAGAAAAATTAATTCTTGGGAGAGGCCTCTTCTACCTCTGTATACCTCAATGGATTCCAAGCCTCATATCATTTCTCTTAACCCAAAATACTCAATAATCATGGTTTACACATTCTGCCCCCCTCATGTTCGAGGCACATTGTAACATTCAAACATGAATTTTATCTAGTTAATCATGGTGTATATAACAAGTGGCCCTTGTCATATGACCCTAAAATGAAAGACCCAAAATAGTCCAATCCACATTGTGTTAAACTATATGGAACTCATCCCTACAACATGAAATTAAACTGTGATGCCATCATCCAAGCTATATGAACATAAATTGTAGTATACCCCTTATGAAATTCAAAGGGAATCCCTCCATGAATAATCCCCGAGCTTTTTGGGCTCATAGACATGAAATCTTCCACCGTCATCACCCTCCTTTTCCATCGGCAGAGATGAAAATGTCCACCCTTGTTGAATATTTCACCTCCTCTTGTTTCTCACACTAAGAATGACTCACGTGGTCTTAGAGGTCTGTGATTATGCGACATTGGAAAAACCCTTAAATGAACTATGATAACTCCAATTCCCACAGTAATTGCGGTATGTTGGATGCTTACTTAAGGCCTGAGATCAAAGAGGTGCACTTTTTCAAAAGGTTCACCCCAATAATGTCCCCAACAAAGGGCATCCTTTTTAGGAGTAAGTCCAAATTTGATTCTAACAAATGGGCCTCCTCCCAGGTGTAAGGCCCAAGTTAAAAAAACTAAGAGAACTTTGATTCCTACTCCAACTAGGATATATAGGATGGTTGTTTAAGGCCTGAGCTTGAGGGACGGTCTCCTAAGTCAGTCCCAATGAAATTCCCACACTAAGGCCTCCTCTATGGTGTATTCCCTAATAATGTCCCCTTAAATGAACAACACCTATGCTTATGACTTAAGAAACCATGCCCTTATAATGGGATTCCTTAGGCTATAAGTCCTAGTTATTTTATAACTATGCAGACTTTGATTCCTCATTTGACTGAGATACGTAGAAAGCCTCCCTAAGGTCTAAATCCGACTCTCAAATCAACCCTAATGTTCTCCATGCTATATCATTGGTAGGGTCACATTCATCTAGGAGACCATATCTTTATTGAGCATCTGTAGCTACATCGAAATCATCCCCACACCAAGTCTTGACCATAAATCTTTCACCTGGGCATCCCCATCGCATGACGTTGAACTGCACAGTTGGGTCCTTGTCACACGACCCTAAGAGGTGATGTGTCCAGGTGAGTGGAACTAAACTACGTGGATTCTTATTCCTCTCATGAAGATATGTAGGAATCCCATTTCATGGGTTTTATACCAACATCGATGTAGCTCATGTCCCCCTGAATGGGGATATACTCTAGAGCGCCTCATGACATGGTTCACCCCAGCATTATCTCAGAATTTCTTGACCCATGCATATCCATGATTGATTTTGAAACATAGGGGTAACCCATGAATACCCTGTTCAATAATGAACCAAGGATTCAATAACATGTGAACACAACATAAATATATAATAGATTCCTAGAGTAGGTAATAATTCCCCCCAAAAGGGTGTGATGAGCCTGACCTCCTTTCCTATCAACCAATGGAGTCCTCAACCTGCCTTTGGAAAAAAGGTCCATGAATCAAGGGTAAATGGTCTGTTGGGTGTTTCTAGAACCACGAATAAACCCATTGGAGACCGTTTGAGGAAATCATATCCTAAGAGAATAGATTTCACAAATACTTAACCCCCCGTAATCACCTGCTGAGTCCATTTGACTGTGGATCCTCCTTCGAAATGAAAGAGGGATAAACTTCCTAGTTCCTATTGTTTCAATCCAATTCCCTCTAAAAGATAATTATGTGAATCTGGTTGGAACAAAAATGGTGATGTGAAATTATCTATGATAACATACAAATTCTTGTCCCCTGTCAAACAATTTTGTTTTCCCCAAACGCACACCTCGGGTCCAAATAGTCATGTTAATGTATTTAGTGGGAAAATATTATTTTTAAGAAATAATTAAGGTTTTGTGAAGACAAATTGTACAACCCATTAAAAAAATTTATCAATAAATTAAAATTGTAAATTCAACCGTCCAAAAGAGGATTCTTAGAGAGAAAAATGATTTCTTCTTATAATGAAATAACTATTTATAGGTTATATTATTTTTATAAATTCTTTTTTATTATGAAATTTAACACTAATAAACACTAATTAATATCATTATGATTTTTTTATAATGAAACTATTTCTAAATAACTTCATAATCATCTGTTAATTATATTATGTTCTTGTTTGGGTTGGTTTAACAACTTGTTTGAACAATGTTTTAAATTTATATCATACAAGAGTATGAGAATTTAATTTAAGATAATATTTGATATAAATTGGTGAATAATAATTGTTTTGGTTAAATAATGGTAATTTAAAGGCAATGTCATGGGCACCCTCAAATGATAAGTGGTTTTGGGTACTTAGGTGCAATAGACTGCCTGACCAAGGTTGTCTCTCAAAGGGGGAAGTAAATTTTACAACTTATTAAAGGTATTTTGAAAAAAACATAAAATATAATAATAACACTAATTGAAAGTATTTGGATGGTTTTTTACCATTCCTAAATCTAGAAGAAGTTTGTTGGAAGAAGATTGTATAATTTTTTTGTTTTTATTTTTGAAATAATATTCGATTAAAAAGACACAATAAGAAGATGTTTTTTAGAGGCGTAATCAATATAAATACACCTATTAAATAATTTATTAATCATTGTAATTTAAAATAATATACACTTAATTATGACCCAATCATTTGTTAAATCCTGAACCCTATGAGGATTAACTTTACCACAAAGATGATGTGAATTTAACTATAGGCTATCTTCAGATCATGCAATCGCAGTACCCTACTTTGATTGATGTTCTAAGGTTAGCTTATGGTCAGTTGTAAATTAAGTAACATATCCTCTATATAAATTATAATTAAATTAGTTTATGGATTATATTTTAACACTTAAAATTGTTCCTATGTGGTTTTTAATGACCAATTAAGTTCGCGCTCTCACAATTCACACAATTATCGACCTCGTGTGATTTTTTTTAATTTTCAATTGCTTGATTAGTTTCATTTAAATTAAAAAATCATTTAATAGATCATATTTTTTAAATTACAGTATCTTATTGATTAAAAATATTTGTATGAAAGATTTGATAGGTAGATCGATTACTAAAAAAACTACTCTTCCATGGGCGGTGTAGTCATCGCAGAAACATTTTGAATTTGCACGGGTTTAGAGAGGGTAGAACCCAATCTAGTTTCTAATCATGATTCTAGACCAATTAGGAAGATTAAGAGAATAATAAATTTGAAAAAAACAAAAGAAAAGAGAATAAATAAAAGAAGAACAAATAATTTTATTACACGAACAAAATCATTACAACACGAAAAAGAAGAAGAAGGCTTCGTCGAAGGGATCCTTGATTCAAGAGCTACCCTTGTTGAAATGGTTGGAGAATTGGAGTGTATCAACTACCTCTATGACATAAAATTTCTAATGCACATCCCAACCCCTCTAAATGATAAAAACACTAATTTATAGAGTGGAGGGAAGGCTGGGTTTAAAGAGGTTTCAAGTGTGAATGGGAAATCTCGGCCAAATATTTTAATCCCACGTGCACCACCCATTTAACCTCTAAAACATGTGAACCAGATGTTATTCTTGAAGAAGGATTTGTGAAAAATTGGGGTGGCGATCGTGTCTCAAAATTTGGGCCCAATAAAAGCTCGGATGAAGAGCTTATGGCTCAAATATAGAACCAATGTTCAATCTGGCGGGCCCAGCCCACCTTTTACTTCATGGTATATTTATTCCAACCAAATCAACTATTTAGCTACAATTTCATGAAAAAAAGTTGTATAAAATTAAGTCATTAACCCAATTACATAATTTCAAGTTCAAATAATATATGTTAAAATATTTATCTTCGATATACTATAGTGCACTATAAAGGGTAAAACTGGAATTTCCATCAAATTTTCAAATGAATGATCTAATCCCAAATATTTTATAAATAAACATATTTAACACAATGTGAGGTAATTTTATCATTTATTATCAATAAAATATTCAATAAATTTTTTTTATCAACTCCCCCACACTTACCCTTTTTCACTCCTAGGCAAAACCTCATATCATGTATTTGAAAAAATTGTGGCAAGATATGAATATTCAAATTTCTCAATCCATAGTGAAAATATAGGCAGAGTAAGAAACAAATCAAGAGTAAATATAAATAAATTTTAAATTCATTGTCTCATAAATTTTGTCAAAACAAAATCCAGTGAGATTCTTAACACCAATCACATTGAAACAAGTCATGGGTCTACCATGCCACTAATTCTCCACGTGTGTTTGTGCCAACCATTCCAATCTTGTCTCTCCACCCTTTATCTAGTATATTCAGGTCAATAAAAACTTTTATTCATTCTTGATTATATACCACCAAATGTGTTCAATATCCTTTGCAATCAAATTTTAAAACCCACTCATTTAAGAATTCCAAGAAGTCAAACCTTGAGCTCATGACCTAAATAGCCCCACATGTTGTACATTTCTTCACTCCCCAATTTATTTATTGTTTTTTTTAATTTTTTTAGAGGGATTACAACAGTTATATATTAGGTTCACACACATAGGTCAATCTGGTATAGTGATAGAAATGATCGGAAGAGAAAGGAACTTATGGAAAGACCATGTTATAAGCTAAAAAGGATTACTTACCCTGAATATACATTCAATTGGGTAAGAGAAACTCACAAGTCATGATTGTGTGAAAAATTGTGTGGATAAATTAATGAAACAATTTACCATGAAAAAATATCACAAATAATGATGTTAAAATCAAAAAGGTTTTATAATGACACAACCATTCATATCATCAATGACTTATATTTTTATAAAATTCAACCCTTGATGATGAAATATTACTCATGCTTATATTTCTACCAATGAATTCTGAAAACATGCATTTTTCATATATTTCACATGAGAATGTTACATGATATATTTGTTTATTTTTTATTTATTTATTTGTTTTTTGTTTTTGTTTTTTGTTTTTTGTTTATTTTGAAAATTTTAACCAAAAACATGATAGAAAATACACATTAAACACACAAATGAAAATCCTAAATATCTACCCCAAAATGTTGTCCCCTCCCCCACACTTAAAATATTGCATTGTCCTCAATGTAAAACTATGATATGATATATGCACATGAAATTTATAATTTTAATTATGAAAATGAATATAAAAGTGAAAGGTTTAGGAACAGCCTGATATGATCTAGTGATGATGGGGTCATGCAGTGTGATTAAATCCATTGCATCAGTCTCAAGTCCCTCAATGTATATTATCAAAAGATGCATGTTGACTGTAAAGCTCCTTCTAGGTTCCTCTTGTTTGATCTCCACTACACTATAAAGAAAAAAATTAGTCACAACATAAGGACCTAACCACCTAGAATGCAACCTAACAGGCATCATCTTTAGTCACGAACTATAGAGCAAGACTTTCTCCCCAACTTGAAATTTTCTTTTCTGGATCATTTTTTCATGATCTGCTTTTGGTATTTCCTTTTAGAGCCTTGATTTCTCATATGAAGACAATCAAATATCCTCAAGATCTTGAATTTTCATCTTCCATTGGATTCCATTTTGGGCCCAATTGATGTTACATTTCTTTATAGCCCACTAAGCCTGATGCTCAACTTTCATAGGTAGATGATAGGATTTCCCAAAAACAATCCTAAATAGGGACATACTGATTGGGGTCTTGTATGTTTTCATATAATCAAACAATGCATCATCCAAGCACTTGCTCCAATCCTTCCTATTTGGCTGCATGGTTTTCTCCAAAATTTGTTCCAACTCCCTATTTGAAACCTCAGCCTGGCCATTTGTTTGGGGGAGGCATGGTGTTGATGTTTTGTGTGTCACCCCATACTTCCAAAGGAGGGAAGAAAAAATCCGATTGCAGAAGTGAGTCCCTTGGTCACTAATGATGTCCTTTGGTACTCCAAACATAAAAAATTTTTGTGTCTTGACAAATTCCACTACAATATGAGAATCATCATTCTTGGTGGCCTTAGCCTCCACCCATTTACTCACATAATCAACAACAACCAAAATATAAAAAAACACAAATGAACTATGAAGAGGACCCATAAAATCTATGCCCCATACATCAAAAATCACACAGAATAATATGGGTTGTTGGGGAATCTCGTGTCTCTTAGAAATATTACCAGTATGTTGGCAACGTGAGAACGACTTACAAAGAACATGATCATCATGGAATAAAATGGGCCAATACAATCTAGAGTCCAAAATGTTTCTAGTTGTGCGTTGGGGTCCAAAGTGCCCACAACAAGAAAGTGTATGACAGAATTGCAGAACATACTCAAACTCATGATCAGAAACACACCTCCTAATAACATGGTCACTACACATACACCATAATTAGGGATCATCCAACACATAAAATCTACACTCACTCTTAAATGGTTGGACTTGATGTTTATTTACATTTTTAAGAGTTTCAGAGGTCACAAGGTAGTTCACTAAATCATCATACCAAGTATGCGTACCTAAGATAAAATAAAGATTCTCATTGGGGAAAGTGTCCCGAAGTGGTACCTAGTCCAAGGTGTCATCCTCTAGTGTGTGAGTGAGCCTACTCATGTGGTCCACCACTTGTTTTTTCAACCCCTTCTTATCCTTTATCTAAATATAAAATTCCTAAAAAAGGAGCATCCATCAGATAAGTCTAGGTTTTGCATCTGGCTTCTTCACGAGGTAACTCAGAGTTGCATGGTAAAAAAACTACTTTAGTGCCCAATAAATATGAACGGAATTTATCAAAAGCAAATATGAAATCAGTAAACACCTTTTTGTGGTTGTGTAATTTTATTGGGTTGAATCCAGTGTGCTTGATGCATATGAAATCACATGTGAACGTCCCTCCACCCTATGAGATAAGACAACCCCAAATAAGAAGTTGGAGGCGTCACACATAAGCTAAAAAGGAAGCTCCCACCATGGGGGTTGTATGATAGGTGGAGTGGTCATACACTTCTTTAGCTCATCAAAGGAAGTACTGAAAGAATCATCAAATACAAAATCAGAATCCTTTGGAAGTAATCATGACATAGGAAGAGAAATCATACAAAAATATTTGATGAAGCCCCGATAAAATCATGTATGCCCTAGGAAAGATCTAGCATCACGCACACATGAAGGATGGGGTAAGGATGAAATGATATCTACCTTAGATCTATCAACCTCTATCCCATGTTTTGACACTACATTCCCTAAGTCAATCCCATGATCAACAATGAAATGACACTTTTCAAAGTTTAAGACCAAATTATTTTCAATACAAAGATTAAAAACCTTTCCAAACTAGAGATACAATCATCAAATGAAGACCCATACACTGTAAAATCTTCCATAAATACCTCCATTAAGGACTCAATGAAATCTGAAAAAATAATCACCATGCATCTCTAGAAGGTACCTCGGGCATTCCAAAGTCCAAATGGCATCCTTTGGTAGGCAAGCACACTGAATATACTAGTGAATGTTGTCTTCTCCTAATCCTCCATAGCAATAGAAACTTGAAAATATCTAGAAAATCCATCCAAGAAACAATAATGTGTACTCCCAGCTAGTCCCAAGCATTTGATTAATAAATGGGAGTGGGAAATGGTTCTTGCGAGTGGTTTGATTTAGTTTCCTATAATCAATACACACGCCAACTATTTTGCACCCTCATTAGAACTAACTCATCTTTCTCATTTTTAACAACTATGAAACCACTTTTCTTAGGCAAAACCTGAATAGGACTCACCCACTGAGAACATAAAATGGGATAAATTATACCTACCTTGAGCAATTTTCAACCTCTTCTTTAACAACTTCCAGAAGGGCTGGATTGAGTCTCCTTTATGGCTGCCTGACCATTTTAGCCACATCCTCCAAAAGAATCCTATGAATGAAAATGGAGGGTCTAATACCTGATATGTCATCCAGGGTCCACCTGATTTCCTTTATGTTTTCCCTCAAATGATTCAAAAAAAATTCTTCATGTTCAAAATGGAGAATGTTAGAAATGATAATAGGTAATTTCTCACCACTTAAAAAGTATGAGTATTTGAGATTAGGTGGCAATGTCTTGAGTTCCAATGTAGGGGGTGATGTATGGATGGAGAAATTGAAGGAACCGAAATATGTGCACAATGAACATCAATATCAAAATATACATCATCAAAATCATAGAATAAAGCATCAAATCCATCATCATACTCAACAAGACATGTCATAATCATAGTTCACATGATCAAAATCAAAATATTAATCCATTTCAAAATCAAATCTAAGGGAGTATTGTGCATTAGAAACGGGTGTGGAAGTGCTCTTAGACATCAAACTAGAACTGATACTCATAATCTCCCTAAGTATAGGACAATCAAATTCCATGAGGTTTTTATTTTTTGGTTCAAAATGGGAGATAAAAAATTCATAATGGTCATATGAGGGGTACTTCATGGAGTCCATAACATTAAATATTACAAATTCATCCCCAAACTCCATGGGAAGTGTACCCTCATTGACATTTATGATAGTTTTTGTAGTTTTGAGGAAGGGTCTACCTAAGATAATGAGAGCATGATAACTTACCTGATCATCCTCTATGTTAAGAATATAGAAATTAGCTGGAAAGATCGTGTCTCTTACCCGGACAAGTACATACTTAAGGAATCCCACTGGATATGTTGTAGTTCTATTTTCCCACTGCATCACTACTCTTGTCGGCTTCAAATCACCAACCTGCAAAGAAGAGAATACAGAGTGAGGCATCACGGTTATGGAATCTTCTAAATCAGAAAGTGCATCAGAAAAGTGTAACTCCCCTATGGTGCATGAGAAGGTGAATGTACTAGGATCCTTTCAGTTTGTTGGAATTTCTAGAGTTGGTGTAATGAGTGATGACCAATTTTATCCAATATTGATCCTCTAATTTACCTTGATACTTCTTCGATTGGTAATTTGTTTTTAAGAAAGTTGACATGAACTGGTTTCCAAGTTCATGTCCAAGAAATTTATTAAATAAAAAAAGGGGGGTGCATGGTAATATCGAGATGTGTTGCGCTTACACCCTCTAAAAGTTAAATAAACCAATAAAAGATACAATGAAAACCAAATATAAAAGTAGTTAGACAACCCTACTGAAGAGAAGACTTGCTGACATGCACTGAAATTCTAGTCCTGCTGCAAGTAAGGCAAGAAACCATGGGAGGCATGCAGTTCTGCATCTTGTTGAATACAAAAACCTCCTTGAAAGGTATAGCTACTGAGAAAGCTCCAGGGCCCCAAGGTGAAGTTCCACTGGCAGGGGTCTTTAGAGGTGACAGGACTCCTGCAACCTTCATGAGATACATTGCAAAAAGGAGAAAACCACGCCTTACTTGTACCGAAGTGAATACAGAAGCAGACTTTAGCTTCAAAATGTCTAGTCTCATCTTCATAACAGATACAAAGATCTAGCCCAACACCATGATGAAAAAAGATACCTAGTCATCACACAATATGTTTTTTCAGCAAGCCGAGTAACCATAAATAAGACAGAAACCATGAGAGAAACAAGTAAAGAACCCTTCAAGAACATAGCAGAAAAACAGATAAGAAAATAGATTTAATCAAAAGGGAAGTAGTCCAAATTGATACTTGTGAGCACAAATCCAATTAACCAAACAGAGTCTAGATAAATCAAGGTAGCATATAAAGATATGCATAAGGAGAATCTCAACAAATCCAAAAAGCCCCACTAATCTTCATCCAAACAACATAAAGAAATCAGGGTCCAAAAATCATTACCATGGAATGTCCTTAAAATTGAAATTTGGATCTTTCCCAAATTCCTCAACTACTCTAATAAAAATTTTCTTTCTAATATTGAGATACGCATCAGGAGTCATTTCACCATTTTTGTATTTTCGAAAGGAAGTTGTATCATTTTCCTCAAACTAGGAGGAAAGATATTTTGAGAAATTCGGTTCCTCTTCATACTAATAGGCATCCCGATATGCAGGATCATTTTCATTATCTTCACTTGAGGAAGTATCTGAAGCGGAGAAATCATAAGATTGTGAGGATTCAGGTAGGGATTCAATAGGGACAGGCTGTAGAGGAACCTCAAAATCAGTAATTTTGGAAGCTAATGATCTTTTGATAACGGTTCTTTCATAATTGACCTTATCTCTATGTTTCCTAGTTTTCCTAGGATTTGGATTGATGAAACCATCAGAGTCAACAATGGATTTTTTCCATTTCCAGTCCTTTTGATGAAAATTCTCCTCTACTTGAGAGATCTTGTCAACATCCTCCTGAAAAGAGTTCTCATCTTCCCGTTTTATTGACTCACTAAGAGAGGTTGTAGTGGGGTCCTTTGTTTCTATATCATTTGAATGAGGGAACTCATGATGAGTGGAAGAGTCCTTCTTGTAGGGAGGATTGTTAGTTGTGGTCGCAGAAACAACATTCACATAATCAAATAATTGATTATGATTGCCATGTTTTTCCATCATCAAATACTAATTTTCCATTAAGGGTGAAGGGATCATAGAAGAGCTCTCAATAGTAACAAGGTTCTCTTTATTTGGAGCTTCCATATGAATATCCATAGGAGCATCTGTTGGACCAGCCTTAGTGAAAGACTCAATCTTTTTGTGCTCTTGTTTTCTCTTTTCAACCCAGGACATTTTTCTAGAAGCTGAAGTTGAAGGTTTGAAGCTACAATATTTCAACGGATGTCCAAGTTTCAAACAATAAGTGTAGTAATCTGGTAAGTTTTCATAACATACCTTCTGAAAGTAACCATAAGAGCCATTTTGAATCCAAATTTGATTAGGAAGGTCATGGGAGACATCAACTTCCACACATATTCTAGCCACTAATGGTCTTGAGAGTTTTTCAGTAGCCAAGTCATGTTTCAGGGGGTTTCCAATGAGCGTTGAGATCGGTAAAAGGGTTGGCTGCTTAAACAAAAGCAGTGGAAGACTAGGGAGGCCAATCCAAATGAGGACTATAGGAGATTTATAAAAATGGTCAAAAGCAGGGGTCCATTTGAGTACTCTCATCGCACAACCCACAAAGAACCAAGTGTGTTTAGCCCAAAGCCTATAATAGTCTTCATGAGAAACAAAATTGAAGATGACATTCGAAGCATTTAGGAGGCCAATATAGAAACCCGAAAAACCAATAACTTTAAGGGATCTTCATAAGAACTTCAAATAAGGACGATGATTAACAAATTTTCCAACAAAAACATAGAGAAAATCAGAGGCAAGGATGAAAACCTCATCAGAAGTGAAAGAAATCGCTGGTTGCCCACAGTGATGGAAAATGTGAGGTTTGATGTAGGAATCCATGGCAGAAGCACCTTCACAGGGCCTGGTGTTTTCGTTGTTTCTCCTCGCAACTACATCAACGAAGGATCTGGCCTTCGTATTTCGTACATCTGAGTTAGGGTTCCACACTCCCTCACTATGGATAGGGTTTCTCGGGGCTCTAATTTACTTCGATTGGTAAAATTTAATTTTAAGAATTTCACATACCATGGGTTTTGCTTGATAGCTTCAAGTAGAGGGATGTTGATCTCCACACACTTAAATGTGTCCAAAACCTCTTTTTTAATTACCTCGTTAGCTATATTCATGGTTTGTACAACCCTGTTTGGAAATGGATGGGATTTAGGAGGAACATATTCAATCTTTTTCTTACCATTATTTTTCTACTTGGGTTTCTCATCAGCTGGTTTTGAATGGGTCTTCTCTGGAGTTGAGGTGAATCCTTGTGGAATGATATGTGCAGATGTATCAATTGTTTTCTTCCCACTTCTCAATGATATGGCACTAACAGTCCCTTTGGGTTTTGGAGTAGGTTGAGAAGGTAGATTTCTAGAATTTTTACTTACCAGTTCATGGAGGGCGGTGGAAATCTAGCTCATTTGAGTCTTCAACTCCCTCAAATCTGATCCTTGACTCTTCAGCTCATTCTGTTGATTAAGAATAATTTTTTCAAAAGGTCACCAGTGTTAGAATATACCTTTGGTTGATAGTTCCATTGTTGTTTAATTGTTGATGCTTGAGCATCAAATCGCCTTTGGGGTTGTTGGAAACCCTGTTGGTAGGGTGGAGGCTGCTAGAAATTTTGTTGAAAAGGGGACCTTTATTGTCTTTCAAATAAATATCTCATGTCTGATTGATCCTTCCACCCTTGGTTTTATGTTAGATAAAAGGAATAAATATTCTTTTGGGGATATGTTTGTTGCTGCTGCTGATATGGTCTCCCAAGAAACATTGCTACACAATATTCTATTTCTTGTAGTTGGGGGAAACAGTCAGTTGGGTGTTTTGTTTCAGTACAAATACCACAATGCCTTGAAGGAGTGGGTTGAGATGTATTTTGAGCCAAAGAAATTTTCCTCACCATAGTGGTCAATTCTTCTAACTTGGTATCAATCAAATGAATCTCAAGAGAATAAGGACTTACCTAATGTACTTCCCTGACATGTAGTGTACATTGATCACCAAATTGTTGGGAGTTCTAGGCCATCTTATCAATCAACGCACGTGTAGTGTAAAGACCCGGAATTTCCATTAATTTTTTTAAAATATATGGAAGTTTTACGATCTTGAGAAAATTGACAGTGCATAAACTTGAGGCCCAGAGTGCCTAGAATGAATTTCTAAACTTTTTTTCAGGTATGTTCAGTAAATGTGCGAGAAGGTTTTTCTAACTTTTGAACCGGTGCATGGAATTGAAATCCGAGGGCACCGTTGAACTCGCAACACCGATATTTTCTTAAGAATACTTTCACCTCGATAGCAGTTGGTCGAGGGTCAAAGTTAGTTTTTGGGTTTTTTGTGTGTGAATAAATTAAAAATAAAAGTGTATGACATTTTTAATTTTGTTGTAACCACTCTCCATGTGGATATTCAGGGGTGGGCTCCACCGTAACTAAACCTACTCTTCATGTATAATTGTGGTGGGGACCACCCGAGTTTTCAATAACCTTTTAAATTGAATTTAGGGTTGGGGACCACCTGACCCCTATTAATAGAGGGAGAAGAAACCACTCAACCCCCCTCTTTAATGTGGAGGAGCCTCTTGAGCTTCCTCCACAATAATTACTCCAACCCACCTTAATTAGTTGTTCCAACTATCCCTTAATCAATTAAATCTTTTTGAATTTGTTCCAATGATTAAAGTTGGGAGAAACACATCAGTTGGTCATTTTATTTTTGGTGGATCCTTGGGAGAAAATATCCAGAGCAAAGAACTATTTATCTGAATGAAGAACACATTCTTCCAATAAAGAGCGCCGATGAAGAACGTCGACCCCGACTTCGACCTTCTTCCTCAAGACTTCCTCTGACGTAGGACGTCTTTGACTACGACGAACCAATGAACAAAATGATGATCGAGGAAAATGCCGATGAAACCAATTTCCATAAATGATTTGTCTTCTTCCCCGCAACTCCATCGACGTATCAACCCAAGGTAGGGGTTTAATGTTGTATGATTATCACTTCACAAGTTCATCCCCCTTATTTTTCTTTTTCGGGTTGGGAAGAATATTTGTTGGAGGGTTTGATGTGCTTCGTTCTTGTGAACCTCTTGCTACCGCTCTAATGCAGAGAGTGAAGTCCAAACTAACAAGTCATGTCCTCTCCATAACCCTTGTGTTGTTTTATGGTGTTCTTCAAAATAGAGGAATGAGATGAAGGCAAAGAAGACAACGGTGCCGGCACCCGTGGCCTCCGCGACCCACACCGCCCTAGCGGCTCTTCGGCCTCCCGGCCTCCTGGCCCCAAGCTATGTCATGCCCCAGCCTCCCGACCCCGAGTTGTGTCGTGCCCCGGCTGCGCCACGCCCCGGCCTCCCGGCTGAGCTGCCCTGGCCGCGCAATCCTCCTGCAGAGCCACCCCGGCTACTCCGTCCTCCCAGCTGAACCGACCCCGGTCATGCCACCCGCTGGACAAACCGGCCACGACCACGCCACCCCAACCCCCGGGCCAAGCCGCCCTGAGCTGCGCCCCTGTGGCCCTCCGAGCCGAACCGGCCCTACGCCCCGGGCCGAGCCGCCCTTGCGGTTCCCTTCGGGCCGAGCCGCCCTTGTGGCGCCCTTCGCGCCGAGCCGCCCTTGCGGCGCCCTCCAGGCCGAGCCGCCCATGTGGCGCCCTCTGGGCCGACCTGCCCTCATGCTAACCCGTGGTCGGTCCACGCCCTCACAGCCGGTCCGCACCCTTACGGCTCTCTGCGGCCCCTCGCGGCCTAATGGGCTAGGCCCAGCGGGCCAGGCTGAACCCAACGAGCTGGCCCTCCCAATGGGCCAGGCCAGACCCAACAGACCTGGCCGAGTTGACATGAACCGTTTTGGCCCAAACTAGGTTGGGCTGGGTCGGTCTGATAGGTCGGACCGGACCCGGGCCCACTACGACCCATTTACGCTCCTTCGACCATATCTTTGGCACCGGACATCCGTTTGACGAACCTTCAGTGACGCTGAAAATCTTGGAGCCTGACGGTACCTTTGAGTATACCTCACTGAAGTTTGGGGTGTAGTTGAGATATAGTTAGGTTGGATCGTGCACGAATCCAACCGGTCCCCTGGGACTAAAATGGTAATAATTCACAGACTGGATATCCAATTGACGCGACGTCTGTTGCGTTCAGACCCCTATGATGTTGCGGAACTTTGAGATACTTTTTTGTGGGACTCTGTGACAGTTGGAGTATCGACCAGTAGCTTGTGGAGCGGATCCTCCCAGAGATGAGCGAGCATAGTGCAGAGACCTAGTAGCTAGCTGAGACCTGACGACTGCTGGCCATTTTGACTCGGAGTGACTCAACTAGCCTAGTGGGGAGCGCCTTGGTGTCGCGGAAGACTCACAGTGGGGAGTACCTTGGAGTCGCGGAAGACCCACAGTACTCAACAGGATGAGTACCTCAGCAGGCTACGAGGGGGACCACTCTTGGCGACGTGACAGACCCATGGTGGGGAGCGCGCTTGGTGATGTGGAAGATCCACAGTACTCGACAGGAGGAGTACCTCAGCAGTCCAAGGTTAGTGGGAAGCGTGCTTGGTGTCGTGGCAGGCCCACTGTACTTGATAGAGGAAGAGTTATCCAGTAGCTGATGTTTCAACAATGTGACTGGGGATGTTTCATGATACTACCCCTAGAATAAAATCCTGGTTTGAGTTGAGTCAGTTTTTCTATGTTTTCCTCATGACTGAGATGGATCACTTGATAACTAAGGTATATGTATGGTCATATGACTAAGTAGGGTTATCTATTGATTTATTTATTTGTGTTTATACTTGATGGATTTTGTGAGATCTAGATGGTCTTGGGGACTCTACTGAGTATTGTTATACTCACCCCTGCACGGGCTACGCCCGCACCTTATTGTGTTGGATGCAGATGACGGACATCACTGATCGAGGTTGAGAGTATCAGGACCGAATGGTACCCGGAGGTGGATCATACAAAGAGTCGGTACACGGAGGAGACATATGGACGTTGAGTACTGAGGAGGCGATCTGTACCTACCCTTCAGGTTGGAACTTCAGAGGATGACCTAGCGGATGTTTTTATTTTCTTCAATTGTACTTGTAGATTCGGTTTCTTGTACTTTACTGTTGGGCTTGTATTCTGGCCCTTTTTACTTTCTGCACTCTTTTGTTATACAATTTTACTTAGTGTTTTGGATCTAGTTGTGGGCTCTGTTGTGTGTGTTTATAGGTTATAAAGGCAACACCTTCCTAGTTTTAGGAAATTACGCCTTTGGTGCTAGTCGTCAGCCCCTATCCTATGGAAGGCGGGCTTGGGGTAGTCACAGCATGGGCCCCAGGGGACGGGTCGTGACATGCAGCTGCTGGTGTTTTGTCCCCCAATGCTCCTTCAACCGCTACATACAACCTTCTTCTCTCCATAGGTATGAGTCCTTCATAAAGTATTGGATGAGTAGTTTCTCACTGATTTGGTGATGTGGGAAGCTTGCACACAACTTATTGAATCTCTCCCTGTACTCATACATTGACTCCCCTTGGGATTATTTGATCCCTGAGATCTCCTTTCGAATAGATGTGGTTATTCGAAGCTGGAAAAAAATATCTATAAGAAAATGTGTTTCAAATAATTCCAACAAGTTACATCTTCAGGTTTTAAATAATACATCCAATCTTTCGCTGCTCTATCAAGTGAGAATGGGAATGCTCTTATTTTGATTTGATATTCAGATACATTTCTTGGTTTCAAGGTTGAGAAAACCACATTAAATTATTTAAGGTGTTTGTTTGGGTCCTCACCAGATATTCCATGAAACTTTGGAAGAAGGTGAATTAACCCATATTTCAATTCAAAGTCTGATTTGAGATTTGGGTATGCAATACAATTTGGATTATAATTAATATCAAGAGTAACCAATTCTCGAATGGTTCTATTAAGTTCATTTAAATTATTTTCATCCATCGGTTCATATTTTATGGTTGAATTTTAATTGCTTCCAATTTTAATGCTCTGAGAGTGGAGGAATTCTCTAACTGGTTGAATGTTGAAACTTCCCATAGATTGAGAATGTTAGATTCAATCCTGAAGGATTTTTTCAATATCAGGATCATGATATAAGAGTTCTTCGGGATTATTTTCTATCATAAATCAAATAAAAATGAAATGAATAAAAGTAGACCATAATAAAATAAAAGATAAGAAGTTTGAGTTGATGGTCCAAAAAGAAGAAGAAGAAAATAAAAGACAAAGGAAAAAAAATCATATTGGGTAAAGAAGGAAGAAAGAAGATAAGAAAGGAATAAAATGTAAAATAAAATAAATAACTCTAATTGGTTTAAATAATTATTTTCCTCCCCTCTAATGGTTCCAATTTGAAAGGCTCTGTCGTCATCGCCCTAAAATTATTAGTGGTTTTTGGGTACCTAGGTGTAAGAAAGTGGAAAACCAAGGTTGTCTCTCAAAGGAGGAAGTAAATTTGACATCTTATTAAGGGTATTTTGAAAATAAAATAAAATATAATAATAATAGTACTTTAAAGGATGTGGGGGTTTGTTTACCATTCATAATTCTATAAGAAGATTTCTAGAATAAGATTTTATATTTATTTGTTTTTATTTTTGAAATAATGTTCGATTAAAAAGACACAACAAGAAGATGATTTTTAGAAAATATTTTAAAAGGAGTAATCGATCTAACTCAACCTATTCAATAATTTATTAATCATTATCATTTAAATTAATATCTACTTAATTATGATCCCTTAATTTGTTAAATCCTGAACCCTATGAGAATTAACTTTACCACAAAGATGAAGTGAATTTAACCCTAGGCTAACTTCGGAACATGTAATCGCAGCACCTTGATTTGATTGATGTTATAAGGTTAGATTATTACCAGTGGTAAATTAAGGAACATAACCTCTCTAGAAAATAGAATTAATTGATTTTATGGATTATATTTTAACAATAAAAATTTATCTCGTGTGGTTTTGAATTACCAATTAAATTCAAGCTCTCACAATTCACACAATTCTCGACCTCACGTTATTTGTGTTTATTGTTCAATTGCTTGATTAGTTTTATTTAAATTAAAAACTCAATTAATAGATCATATTATTTGAATTAATGTAGCTAATTTATTCAAATTAAATGAATGAATGAGGTGAGAGGTAGATCGATTACTAAAAAGAACTACTCTTCCATGGGCGATGTAGTCATCGTAGAAATGTTTTTAATTTGCAAAGGTTTAGAGAGAGTAGAATCCAATATAGTTTATACTCTTGATTCCAAACTAATTATAAAGAATAAGAGAAGAAGAAATTTGAACAAAACATAATAAAATAGAAAAAATAAAATAATAACAAATAAGTTTATTAGACAAACAAAAGCATTACAACACGAAGAATAAGAAGAAGGCTTCGTCGAAGGGATCCTTGTTTCAAGAGTTGAACTTGTTGAAATGGTTGTAAAATTAGACTGGATACACTTCTTATCTGACCTAAACATTCTAATTCATTTCCCAACCCCTAAAAATGAGAAAAACACTAATTTATAGAGTGGAGGAAATGCTATATTTAAAGAGGATTCAAGTGTGAATGGGGAATCTCAGAAAAATATTTTAAGACAATTTGTACTGCCCATTTGGCCTTTAAAACGTGTCAAAAAGCTCTTATTCTATAATATTTTTTTGTTAAAAATTTTGATGGAGATATCCTCTCAAAATTTGGGCCCAATCCAAGATCGTATGAAGAAGTTATTTCCCAAATACAGAACCAATGTCCAATCTGGCGGGCCCATCCCACCCTTGACTTTATGGTATATTTAGTCCAACCAAATGCACAATTTAGCTCCAATTTTCTGAACAAAAGTTTTATACCATTAAGTCAGGAACACGGTTACAAAATAACAATTTCAAATAATAAATATTTAAATACTTATCTTTGAAATACTATAGTGCACTATAAAGGGTAAAACTGAAATTTCTGTAAAATTTTAAAATGAATGATCTAATCCCAAATATTTTATAAATAAAAATATTTAACTTAATTTGAGGTAATGTTATAATTTATTATCAATAGAATATTCAATAAATTTTTTTTATCAATAATATATAAATTTATCTCCTTATTTAAGAAAGCACGCTTTGTTTGCTAAGAATCATCAAAACATGCTCATCACTAATTTCATAATTAAGAATCATAAACAAAAATACCATATAATGAAATTATAAAATTATAAATAATTATAAAACATCAATTATAATAAATTTTATGATCTATTAATGATTATATTTAAGATAATAATTGATAAAAACACAACTATTATGAAACTAGTTCAAAATAATCAAGATTATTCACACCGAATATCAGAAATAGATAACAATTAATTACTATATATGTAGAAAAAAAATTATAAATGGAGATTATAAAAGGTTATATATATGGGTAATTTTACTAAATGGGTGATTGATATAGTTAATTTTTTTTGTATAGGAAATTAGAGTATTTTTTTCTAAGTTGGAATTGAGGTAAGTGGTCCATTATCTCAAATTTAAATTCATGAGAAATATTTCTTAATGTTCACCATGAAACCATTAATGTGGTGTGATTATTTCCTAATGAATTCCATTTACCATATTAACTGGGTTTAAATAGTGATATCATGTAATTTCTATAAATTCCTTTCAATTTAAAAGATACAAAAATTAAAATGGGATTTGATAAAAATGTTACTGAAACCATAAGGGTTTCGATTGCCAATCTAATTTTCAAATAAAGATTATTTTAGAAAGATAATTCATCTATGAAAGTTTTATTAATTACAATAACCCTCAGATTTTTCAATGGATATTCATAATATTTACTTTTCCATCAAAATTTCATTTCCCCTTGACTCATTTTTTACAAGATCTACTTATCCTCATATCATCTTCTTAGTTGAGAATATTTCATTTTCCATATCTGTATTCTTTAAATTATGTTTAAAATTTCCTTGTTTATGATTAAATAATTGATTAAGGTTATTTTATACTACGTGATCTTATTCAAAAAATAAATTTTTTTTAACATTTGATATTTCATTCATCATCATAAAAGTGTAAAAAGAATATCTTTTTAATGTTTTTCATGTAAACACCTATTTCTACCATCTTTTTAATTTTATAGGATAATTACTTGATAGGATTTAATGGGTTTCTAAAATAAAATACCATTATCTTATATTTATAAAATATTTCTATCTAAAACATTTTAAAAAATATCATGGATTTTTTTTATTTCCAAAGTGATTTTTTATAATGGTCCTAAAAATTGTGTTGGCCTCCACTAGTTTTTATGATCACAAATCATGATTAATTCTGTTTTATTAAGTTACATATTATTTAATCATGTTTATATATAAACTTAATATCTTCTGTTATTATTTACCTCATAATATAAGTTAATAAAATTTGGATATGTATAAGTCAACGATAAGGATAAGTCACCAATGCTTAGCCTACTAATAGATGAGACACGGTTGCATCAAGTTACCTATAGCCTCTCAAAATTGTCACTATGGAAGAGTCACCAATGAAGTATGAGTTACAAGTGGAATGAGTCACCGATAGCTAGACCTAGCGATAGAAGTCTAAGTTACTGATGGCATGAGTTACCGATAGCTTTCCCTACCGACAGAGTGACTGACTAATACCCATAATTTTTGGTAAGTATAAGCTACTGATAGTTGAGTTACCGACACATCACCTACCGACATAACAAAATACCAATCTTGAGTTACCAATACAAGTCTTAGATACTGATAGAATGACTAACTGTTCTGATCTACCATTCAAGACTTAGAATAATTTTCTTATCTATTATTGAAATTTAAAATTTCTTATAATTGTAATATTTATCGAACTTGTTGCTACTTATTACATTAATTAAATTTTATATCTTTTGTAGACAATATTTAATGGATTTCAGAGACTAGTACGAGGTACAAGGCACATGCTGTTGTCTGATGCATTGTATAAAGAACATACCCGATAAAAAAATATCCACACCGTCTAGTAGACAGCTCATGCCCCTATGAAAACCCATGAAATTAAAACTGAAGAAACACAAAGATATTACTGATAACAAAACCGAAGAACATTTTTGTGGAAAAAATCTATGAAAGTATAAGATCTCACTGACTAAACTACAACTCACTAGAAATAGAAGATAGAATCACTCACAACACTCTGTTATGTTGTCTGTTTCTTGAAGACAACTTCATCTTCACTTCTATCATATTTAAGGAGTATAGAAGCTACATCACATAGATCCTTATAACTTTATTCTACTTAATTTATGCTCTGTTTATGAATTGTTTTACCTTTTGAGCAGTGTGTGTATCTTTATAATAAAAACACACTATCTCATATGCATAAATGGAAGATACATTGATATATTCACAAACCTATATTTTTTCATTTTACACTACCACAAATAATAGTGGAAGAGGTCCCTATGTGGCATGTTGTAATTTTCACTCCCATGAATATAGTGAAAGAGGTCTAGTTGACCTAGAAAACTATGTATGCTATTGTTTACCATGATAAAGAGTGTGGATGCTTATTTAGTTATATAAATTTCTTGGTCGAAGGTGATCACCAAGTGGATAGGACTAAGTCTCAGCTTGAGACAGAACAACTTGTTTTAAAATCCTTTTTATCCTTTAATGTTCTATATTCACTATTTTATTTAAATAATAAAAGATCACTTCAGTTTGATTATTAATATTAGATTGTGTTTATATAAGAATTTGGTTTAGTATATTGATTTCAAAATATAAAATAATGATCCATATTATTTTAACTAAGAACTAATAAATATTTGAGAAATCATTAAAAAGATCCAAAATTTAATAAATCTTACTTTTGTTAGCTGGGCTATATTTGATTTTAAATTTGGAAACATTCAAATAAGTTCTTTTTATATAGAAATTTTTTATAGGAACTCTATTCACCCCCTATTGAGTGTTCCTCTGACCAATACTTTTTATCAAAGGTTTTCTTACTTTCAATGTTTTCAAAAATAAATAAATCTTTTCAAATATGATTTTAGTAGTGTTTTAAAGATCTCTACATTTCTATCACTTCAAAATTTATAGTACTTTAAAATCATTAAAATTTTCCTTAAATGGAAAATAGACAGGAAGGTGATACTACCAACAAAAATCCCTATTTCAATGCAACAAATAATGCCCAGTGGATAATTAAAATGAAATTCATTTAGAAAGTATGGGTTCTGAAATCTAGACTGCTATAGTTTATGAATGTAAAATTCCTGCTACTTCTAGATCCACTTGGGAAGATTACACTAAGGCATCGTACGAAAATAATTTCAAATATATTTATCATTTATATTGGTCTTTTATAGATGAATAATTTAATTGGATTTAGGTATGTAAAATGACCTTTTATATTTTAGTTACTATAGATATTTCACATTAAGGAAACACTAATGTTGAGGAAATGAGGCTTAACACATATACCTTTAAATATGATAACATTTAAATGAAGCCTGATGAACATATTTATGACATGTAACTCAGGTTCAATGGGATTGTGAATAAAATGATCTCATTGGGAAAGATAATCACTATGAACAAACAAATCATGAGGATCCTGACACGATTACTTGAAAGATGGAGAGGAACCTTAATGTTAATAAGGGAATCCTGTGAAATCAAAAATCTTCCAGTAAAGGAGATGATAGGTAAACTGATTATGTATAAATAATACTTGAAGGTTATTATAGGAGAATACGATGAGTCAAAAAAAGTTAGTGGATTTCAAAACAACTTCTTCAAAACACAAAGAAAAATATAAAATTAAAGTTCATGATGAAGGTTATAGAAATGAATAATATCCAAGTGATAGTGATGAGGAAATGGATCAGCTAGCTAGAATATTAAAA
The DNA here is from genome assembly GCA_963277665.1 of Viscum album. Taxonomy (NCBI): domain Eukaryota; kingdom Viridiplantae; phylum Streptophyta; class Magnoliopsida; order Santalales; family Viscaceae; genus Viscum; species Viscum album. The sequence continues at coordinate 1,038,231,169 of OY728126.1, forward strand.
ATGTTTTACAGAAAGAAGAAATTCTTCTGAAATCCCAGTTATAATGGGATGTAAGACAATAAGGGCACCTGGAAAAAGGATTGGAAGAGTAGTGATAGTACTACTGAGATAGCCTTATATGAGTGCGAGAGAAGAGGATATGTGAAAGATAACTATCAAAAATTAAAGTACAAAAGGTAGTATGAGAAAAAATATAGAAAATAGAAGAAGGAAATGAAGGCCAATTGGAGTGCTTTTGAGGAAAGCTCCAGTGAATCAAAATCATCACATGATGAGAAGGCTGACAAAGCCAACATGTGTTTTATGAAAAAACAAATATAAGGATAGATCGTTGAAGAGTTACTATAAGAGTTTATGGTACTTGGATAGTGGGTGTTCAAGAAATACTAAAGGGGACTATTCTAGCTTCAAGAACCATATCAAGATTGATTGTGTCACCTTTGGTGATAATGAAAAATGTAAAATAATTGTTCTTGTCCAAATCAGTAACAATAATTCAATCTTAATTTCTAAAGTTATTTTTGTTGATGGTCTAAAGTGTAATCGACATAGAATTTCACAATTATAAGATGATGTATTTCATGTTAAATTTGAAAATGATCCCTATAATGTTTTCAATTCTAAAAATGATTTAGTATTTACTGCTTTAGAAATGAAAATGTTTATTCTGTTAATTTATATTCCTCAGTTTCTCAAATAATTTCTTGCTTATGTGACTATCATAAAGAGTCTTGTATTTGGTATATGATACTGAGCCACTGTAACATTAACTCACATAGAAATATTACTAGAAAAGGAATAGACCAGGATCTACCTAAACTTGAGTTTCCAAATGATAAAGTCTGTAATCCTTCTAAAAAAGTAAAGAAATATAAAATATCATTAAAATAAAAGAAATAATTTTTAACTTATCAACCTCTTGAGTTGGTTCACATGGATTTGTTTGGAACATCTAGAGTTTTATGTTTAAATTATAAGAACTTTGTGTATGTTTTGGTGGTGGATTTTCTAGGTATACTTGGAATTTCTTTTTAGCTCAAAAAATTGAATATTGCTTTTATTTTACCAAGTATGATAGATATGTAGAAAACCTAAGTGGACAAAGAATCAAAATCTTAAGAATTTATCATGTTCATTAGTTTTAAAATCATAAATTTGAATATTTTTTCCCAAGAAATGGCTATAGTAAAAACTTCTCTCCTCCTAGGACACCCATGTAGAAAGGAGTTGTATAAAGGAGAAATATAACCTTACAAGAAATAGCCTGAACTATTCTTAATGAAAATGATTTACCTATTTATTCATTGGTAGAAGCTGTGAATACATCTTATTACATAATTAGTAAAGTTTTAATTATATATATCCATAATAAAAATCCCTATGATTTTTTGATTAATAGGTAGTCTAAGGTTAATTACTTTATAATTTTTGGTTGCAAATTTTATATCCTCAATACAAAATATAATATTGAAAAATTTACATCCAAGAGTCATTAAATAATTTTCCTAATATATTCAACCACTGGAAAAACCTATAGAGTCTTCAATAAAATAACCAAGTGTGTAGAATAATCTGTACATATAAAATTTTATGAAAGATATCCACATGAACCTAATACCTCCCTAGAAAATATTGAGTACGATTTTTTAAATCTCAACTTGAATTCAAAACCATCTGAATTTTTTGTCAAGAAAGAATCAAAATCATTGAATTTTGGAAAATTTAATGATTTTGATCATAGTGAACCCAATACTAAAGAGGAACCTGAAATAACTTGCCCATATTTTTCTAGACCTATTGAAACACTTTAAAATAATCCTTTAGATGTTGTAGTTGGAGATTAAGATAAGGGGACACAAACTAGAGATTCTATAAGAAAATAGGTTGAACATCAAGCCTTTTTTCATAATTTGAACCTAAAAACATCAATGATGCAATCGATGATGAAGTTTGGGTGATGGATATGCAAGAAGAATTGAATCAGTTTGAAATAAATAATGTTTGTAACCTTTTTGATAGACCCAAAGAAACCTTGACCATAATCACTATATGGGTGTTTAGAAACAGAGTGGATGAGACTGGAACTATAGTATTAAATAAGGCTATATTAGTTTCACAAGGTAATAATCAAGAATAAATAATTGACTATGAAGATACCATTTCACTTTTTCCATACATGAAGCCATTATGATCCTAATAGATTATAAAGAACATTTCTTATTCAAAAATTATTAAATGGATATCAAAAGTGCCTTCCTAAATGGGTATATAGTTGAGGATGTTTTTTTGAACAACCCCCAGTTTTTAAAAATACTAATTTTTCAAATCATGTTTTCAAACTAAAAAAATATTTTTATAGTTTAAAACAAGCTCCAAGAGCTTGGTATGATAAGCTCAACACTTTTCTTATTTATAATGTTTTTTCTGTTGGGATTTTTTATCCTACAATTTTCATAAGAATAATTTTTAAAGATATTTTCATTGTTTAAATATATTTTGATGATATTATTTTTGTTTCTTCAAAAAATTCTTTGTGTATTTATTTTTCAAAAATGATGCAAAATGAATTTGAAATGAGTTTAATGGGAGAACTCAAATTCTTTCTTGGATTTCAAAATTTTCAAAATAAGGAAGGTATTATTTTAAATCATTGTAAATATACTAAATATATTTTAAAAACTTTTAATATGGAAATCACTAAAATTATTGATACTTCTAGGAGTGAAACATGTAAATTGGATCTTGATGAATATATAAATTTAGTGGATCAAACCAATTACTGAGGTATGACTGGAATTCTTTTTTACTTGACTACTATAAGACCTGATATTATGTTTAGTGTGTGTTTTTGTGCTCATTTTTAAGTAAATCATATTGTGTTTTACCTTATTACTGTTAAAATAATTTTTAAATACCTCTATTATACTACAAACTTATGATTGTTCTATCCTAGAGGAAGAACATTTTAATTAGTTAGTTATTTGATGCTGAATTTCATGGTTGAGAGCTAGATAGACAAAAGAACCTCTAGAATGTGTCACTTTTTCAGAAAGTCTCTAGTTTCATGGTGTAGTAAAAATAAAAATTTTGTGGCATTATCCACTGAATAATTTGAATATATATTTTCTGGTAGTTTTAGAACTCATATTTTGTGGATGAAACACACATTACCGGACTATGGATATCAATTTAGGCATTCCCCTATAAAATGTGACAATACAAGTGCTATTAACATTTCTAAAAACCAAGTTTCTCATTCTAGAATAAATCATATTGATGCAAGCCGTCACTTTATGAGAGATCATTATCAAAAAGGTGATATAACTCTTGAATTCATTATCCCTTAACATTAGATTTATGGCCATTTTCAAATCCATTAAATTTTAAAAGAGTGAGTTACATTAGACATGAGTTATGAATGATAAAATTTTGATGTCTCAACATTGATGTCTCACTGATTATGTCTCACTGATGATGTCTCATCATTGATATCTCACCAATGATGTCTCACCGAGGATGTCTCACCAATGATGTCTCACTATTGATGTCTCATTGAAAGGACTCACCAATAAGACTAACTTGTTGGACTCACTAATAGGAATCACCTATAGGACTAACTGATATAACTCACTAATGCATCTCATCGATCTACTTTTTTATTTCTATGTTTAGAAGTTAAAACATAACTATTTTATTTGTTTCATTTCATTTATACTCTAAATTTCATATTTTATGATTTTAAATCCCAAATTGATAAAATTAGAGTCGATCTAACTCATCTTCTCACTCTCACACTCCTTCTCTGGCACTCTTGCATTCAAACCTTTCTCTCATGAACTCCTTCCCTTCTCTTTAGTACCTAAAACCCTCAAATCTCACTAATGGCTTGATTTAAGTGTGTCTATGAGAAGTCTATGGAAGATTCACTTCCTTCTAAGAAGAAGAAAGGTGAAACTAGTGAAGATAAACCAAAACCTATCCATCCCAAACTCGTGAGCCAAATCATCACTCCTGAGAAAGAAGTGAATGACAAATGGTTACTAATAAATAAGTATCTATTGTGGAATGTGTTGTAAACAAAAGTATGGTTAGAGTGGTTCTACAACAACAAAAGGCCTTTTTACCAAAGGCTAGTGCATGAGTTCTATATATATACAAAAAATTTTCTCGAATAATCAAAAGTATTTTGAATTAATTCTATAGTAAATGGAAGAATAATTTATTTTTCATCCATGAAATGGGAAGAATTATTGACGTTACCCAATGAGGGTGTGTTTTAAGATCATTAAGGAAGTGAACCTACACCTAGTGATATTTTTAATTATGAGGATGAATTGTTTCAGATTACTGGTAACAAAACTCATAGAAGGCCAATAGTAATAGAGCATGATGTTGAATTCAGGTTGTTGTTCAAGTTCTTTTAACATCAGTTATGTCCAATAAAATGGGACTTTTCTTCCCTAAAAAACTGAGAGGTTTTTTTCAATATTTTTCACAAAAGGGACATAAGATTAACTTGTACAAGTATTTAATGGTAAATATTAATGTGATGATAAAACCATATTGCAATCCAAATTCGTTTTTTATTCCAAAATTATTTCTACAATGATTGATGTTAAAGGTTTGGTGAATGAGGGTGAAGAATCAACAACTAACTATGATGGTTTTTGCATCAAAAAAGTGATTTTGTAAGAGGATTAAGGTAAATTGGAATCCCTAGAATAAAATTTTGGTTGAGGAAAATGATCATATTTATTAATATTTTGATCCTATTGAATATCTTACTAGGCCAAGAGATATGGATGAACCTGGTCTAGGACCATATGAGGCTATTGAGTATTCTGATGATGAGAATAGAGCTGTAAAAAAAAGGAAATAAATCTCCTATTAATGATAGAAGTGACCCGAATATAGATGGAAGTCTATAAGGTGTGACCTATGGACCTGCTAGCCATCCTAGTCCCCTTCCTTCAAAAGAACCTCTCCCTCTTGAAGATGATGATGAGAAGACTGAAGAATCATAAAATGTTGAATATGTCAGTAAGAGTGGAAGTATATAAGATGAGTAGTCAAATGGTGAAAATGATTAAAGTAATAATATGGAAGAAGATGATGATGATGGTGATGGATATAAGGAAGAGAATGAAGAATTTAACAAAGGATCTAGTGAAAAAATTACAGATGATGGAAGTGATGAGGAAAAAAAAGATGTGGTGAATCTGATAGTGGATCAGATCATCCTGATGATGATCAAGGAACTGTTTCATAACCTATTGAACCTAATCTAGATCCTACTGAGCCTAAGAGTACTGTTGATACTCATTTAGTGGAAAAGGTGTTAGTTTTGGGAATATATCTAGAAGTTCATATGCCTTAAGGAGTTCATGTTGAATAAGAAGATCCACTAGCTTCTATACAAGAACGTGTTTATGTCAGGAATAAACATCTTGTTGAGTGGAGAGATTATTTTGAGGGGGAGAAACAACCAATAAGGGTTATAATTGATATTATTAACCCCTATGATGATGTAGTTGTGCCTAAATGGGAAACAGATATAGGCTATGTAACTTCGGGTTTCGATTACCCTGATTCAAAGGATGAGAAAACCGATCCAAAGGGTTCTATAGTAGATGGAAAAAATTCTGTTGAAACTAATCAAGAATTATCTCCTTCTATTATATCTATGGTTTTATAAGAGTCTGTATATTATGTGACTAAGGTTGATCTTAATATGTTTAAGGAAGATTTTTTCTTAGTATTTTTATCTTTCCTTCCGCATCAACCAGCTCTAGTGGTGAGCCTTAATGAAAGTGATGCAACTATGTTAACAGAAAGGGTTGTTTCTCAAATTGAACCTCATATGATTATTATGTTTTAAGAAATTGTAATAGACAATCAAAAGATATATAATGAACTAACTGTTATGGTTTATTACATTAATAGTCTAACCACTAAATATAAATCTTCTTTAGACATGGTTCTAAAATATCTTGGAGACACAAGTTCTGAGTCTTCTAAGGATGTTACTACTTCATCTAAATACCTTGATTTGAATCATTTGATAACAGTAGTTCAAGATGTAATTAACGGTGCCTCAACCTCAACTGATCCTACTGTTCAGACTTTTGATGTTAAGATGATCATATATGTAATAAGAGAAGAGCTTCAGACTATGATGAGTGGATCAGGTCAGGAAAGCCTAGCCAAAATTAAGAAAAATAGTGATAATGTTTGTGATATGGTATGATTCTACACTAAGGGTTCCACCAATTCTTGGGAAGAGATAACCAAAAAATAAAACCTCTAATTTAAGAGGTTTTATACAAAGCATCAACTAGATAGTCATTTCAAGTATTTGGTTGAGAATTTGAAACTACCTTCGGTAACTCAAGCCTTCAAAGAACAAGTTAAGTAGCCTAAAGAATCAACTCCTACTCTTTAGTAGTTTATGGAAAATAAAGAGGATTTTACAAAGGATTTGAACCATGGTGTCCAGATCATAATGGACTTTATCAATCTATTAAATCCCTATATGCATCACAAGAGTACTGTAATTGTTGCTCCAATAACTTCTCCTCTAAGACCTGTCCAACACCCTTCTCCTCATTCTTTTTCACCCTTGACACCTTTTTCCATGCCTCTTTCCCAGTCTCTTAGTAAAATTTGACCTATCATTCTTCAGGAACATATATGTAATCCTTCCTCTTATATCCTAAGCCTTTATCCTTCTATGTTTACAAGTATTCCCCTTCCTTCCACCAGTATACCAAATGTAACTCTGACTACTACCTCTTCTACACCTACTGATCCTACCACCACTGCTCTAGATAAAGGCAAATGCATTACAGATACTACTTTAGAGAAGCAGTGTTTGGATGGATCCTTGATAGGGATTTATTGTAACACTTTTTTGTTATCTCCTATATTATTTGATTAATGACATGTATTATATATTTTCATCTCGTTTTTTGTTTCTTTCTCTTAATTTTTTATTTCCTTTTTAATGATCCCAAAAAGAAGAGAATTTTTAGAGCATATATAATGGCATGTATCTATGAAGAAGAATGAGATTAAAAGAAACCTTCATCATGAGATAAACAGAAAACCTAATAAGTTATCTGTATAATATTTGTGTTTATCTTAAAATTTTATCTCTTATGAACTGTATAATATGTTACCCAAACCTTACATTGATCATTATAATTCAAATATTGTTGTATATCATGCCCTGATTTGTGATCATCAAAAAGGGGGATATTGTTGGACTCCTCTAGTTTTAATGCTCCCAAATCATTCTTAATTATGTTTTATTAAATTACATCTTATTTAATAATGTTTACATATAACCTTATTCTATTATCTTAGTATTCACCTCATAATATTGGTTAATAAAATTTGAATAAGTATAAGTCATCAATAAAGATATGTCACTGATGCTTGACCTACCAATAGATGAGAGACTATTGCATTGAGTTACCAATAGCCTCTCATTATTTTCACTAAGGATGAGTCACTGATGAAGTTTGAGTTTATGATGGCATGAGTAACCAACAGCTTGAACTACTAATAAGAATTTAAGTTACTGATGACATGGGTTATAGACAACTTGACCTACCGATAGAGAAACTAACCGATACTCCAAATTTTTTCTAAGTATAAGCTACTGATAGCTGAGTTATCGATGCGTCACCTACAGACAGAATAACCTACCAATCATGAGTTACCGATACAAGTCTAAGATATTCACCAAATGACCTACTGATCTGATCTACCATTCAATACTTTGAAAAATTTATTATATATCATTTAAATTCAAAATTACTTATAATAATCATATATATATAACACAATATTTCTTATTATATTAGTGATCTTTTTTGTAGTTTGTAGAAAACATTTAATGGATGTTAGATACCAGTACAAGTTACGAGGTACATGCTCTTATCTACGACATTGTATAAAGCGTATACCTGATCAAAAATAAAATAAGATCCATGTAGTCAAGTAGAGATCTTGTGTGCCAGTGAAAGTTGAAAAAATATAAAGATATTTTAGAGAACAAAACCGAATAATTTTTTTAGAAATAATCTAATAAAATAGAATAACTCATCGACTAAACTGCACCTGATAGAAAATAGAAGACAAAATCACTCACGACAATCTTTTTTTTGTCTATTTTAAGAATGTTACTCCAGCTTCACTTCTGATATCTTTAAAGAATACATAAGCTGAAAATCACATCACAATGATCCTTCTAACTCGATTCTACTTATTTTATACATTATTTGTAAACCATTTTACCTTTCGAGAAGTGTGTGTGTCTCTATCTAATAAACACAAATTTTCACCTAGGCATACCTAGAAGATACATTGATATCTTCCCAAACCTATCTTTTTACATTTTATACTCCCATAGATAATAGTGGAATATGTCCCTATGTGGCCTGTTATAATTTTTACTCCCATAAAAACTATGGAATATGTATAGTTGACCTAGAAAACCTTGTATGGTGTTTTGTACCCCGATCTAGGGTGTGGATCCTTATTTAGTTATATTAATTTATTGGTGGTAGGTGATCTCTAAGTGGGGAGGACTAAGCCTCATATTGAGACTCAAAAACTTATTTTAAAATCCATTGTTTCTTTCAAATATCTATTTTCACTGTTTTATTTAAATCATAAAACTTCACTTCAATTTTATAGTTAATATCATATAGTTTTTATATAAGAATTTTTTTAGTAGATTGATTTTAAAATCTAAAATAATAATCCATATTGTTTTAGCTGAGAACTAATCAATCTTTGAGAAATCTTTCAAAAGATAAAATTTTTATAAATATGCTACTTTGGTTAATTGGGCTATATTTGATTTTAAATTGGGGGACTTTTAAATAAATTCTTTTAGACAAAAAATCTTATAGGAACCCAATCCCCCCCCCTCTTGAGTTTCCTACTCTGACCAAAAAATGGTATTAGTTAAAATCCATATCATTTTACATAAATTATTCTTGATCAAGGATATTATTATTATATAACCATTATCCTTCTTCCATTGGATAACATATGTAATCTACCTCTCTTCAATAGGAATTACACATATTTAACTTTTACATTCCTAAACATATACTATGTATGATCCTAAATTTTCACCTAATGACTTTCCTTTGTGAATACACTACTTTAGATTCATTTGATTGAAGGATATTCACCTAGATTCTATACATCAATTTATTTGTGGAAAATTTTAACTTAACAATATACCCTTTATCTATATAGTGTAAATACTATATGCTTTATTTTCTTGATTGAATTCAATATACCAAGAAATTAACTTAATGTCATTGGATACCCATTTTGTTTACATGGGTTTTTCATGTTATGATTGCTAATGGAATTATTAATTATTTTCGTATGTGAATCCATATGATTTTTTTTTATTTCCATGGGTTCTTTTTGGTGCGTAAAATGAAGCCCATTTTCTTTACATGGGTTTTTTATGCTATAAAAGTGAATTATTTTCATTCAAAAAGTTTTATAAAACCCATTTTTGTTCTAAAAGTTCTTTATGATGTGATAAGTTATTAATTTCAATTAGAACTAATAAGTATGGATAATGATTAGCGGGTCCTAGATCGACTTATAATGAATTGGTTAAAAGTTTATATCTCATGAGATATGTATCAGTGTGTAAATTTTAGATTCTATTGGGCATGGGAAATAATGGTGTTTCTCATGAATGTAATATTTTACTATACTAATGTTTTTCCATCTATTAAACATATTCCATATTTTTATTATTTTTATCATGAATAAGTTATGATGTTATATCTTTTGTTTAGTAAATCATGTTCCCACACTTTTGATTCATGTATTATATTATGATAAGCCTTATGTAATGATTAATGTTCCATGATTTTTTGGGTATATGTTTCTTATTTATTCTGATTTACTCATATTCTCATCATATGACTACTTATGATATGTGATTATTTAATTCTTATGTTTACCCTTAATGAGTATCTTATCTTACCCCTTTTTTATTTTTCAATTTCCAAAATTTATGAAGATAAGAAAAGTATGAAATGTATAATAGAGTTTCAAAAGTGTATAATTTATGGATTGAGTAGTTTCATTTATACTATGGAGATTTTCAATTTTTACAAATAACATGGGTTTTTTAGTTACTATTTTTTCCTAATTATTTAAAAAACCAAAACAAAAAAGTCCCTTGAAATGTATTATAATGAAACATTAGCATTAGGTATTTTAATTGGGATGGATATATTCATTGGTTGTTATAGTTTATATCAAGGCAAGGTTTAGCTAACTTCGGAGGCTAGTATGTTAGTTGAGGATAATTTAAGGGCTTATAAGCTATGTTTGATTAAAATTTCAATGGTATAGAGAATCATTTAGGATATTTTAGGTCATTATAAATATTTTTGGTATTAGGATAAGAGAAATTTAGAAATTTTAAGGGATAGGTCTATGTGTAGGTTAACAGGATATAATTTTGGTGAAGTTTTGGTTATATAGTTCCTTAGAAATGACATCCCTATCTGTATACTAAAAGTGGATACAAGATTTGGAGATGTAACTAGGGGTAATATCCCTAAAAATGAAGTCTTAGTTATTAACTCAATTGTTACCTGATTCATGAGAATGAGGCCTATCTGAAAACTAGTTAGAAACTCCTAGGGGTATTCTATGCTTAATTCAAATCCCCTTTAATATAAAATTATAATGAATTTGAGTTTGATGATAACTAATTAGGTTAGAGAGCCTAAAAGGAAAATTACCATATATAAAAAATGATTCAACAAAGATACTGATAGGTTGAATCAAAAGTATCATATGTAAAATATAAAGGTGTCATAGGGGAAGAAAACATTGGAATGATGTTTTCATATTTATATTTTGGATTTTATCATAAAATTTTTGGTTTTAGTATATGGTTGAAATAGAATCATGAAAATGAATCTGAAAAAGGTACGTATCTTGAAACCACTACATAATAAAAACAAACAATGAAGAATAATTAAAAGGTTCATAATATTAGTATATTATTTATATGATGTAAAAGGTGAGTTTCCTAGACTAACCTAAGGCAGTATGGAAAATATCTTAATAGAATATAAATATGGATACTCTCATCTATTTTCATTAGTGAGTAATAGTTATTGATGATATTATAGTACATTTCAAAATCTATGAGTATTATATGAAATACCTTAGGATTTTCCTTCATTAGTGTTACTTTAAATTTATAGAGACATATATTAAATGGGAATAATAACATTGAAATTTAGTTTATGAAAATGTTATATTTTGGGGGATAAATATTGAGGAGCACATGATTGAGGTATGGATAACACATAGGCTTAATATATTCTTGAAATTTATGTAGTAAATGGTTGATTTATTTTAAGAAAATTCATTTAGATTGTATTAATATCCTTGAAATTGAATATCTATTTAATATTATCACGAATAGATTATATCACACGCGACACTGAACTAACTATACACCATCCTAAAATGACCCAAAACATATTAAAATTACATGGAGAGTATAATAATTAGTAAATAAAATGATATTAATCAATTAAAATAATTACATATTATTATTTCTCTTAGATTAATATTTTAAAGTAAAGGATGCATTTTGAAGAACCGTTTAAAAATGGGTATTAAACATTAAATTATTAAATTAAATTGATCAAAGTTAAAATTTTATTTATATTTATAAACTATTATGTCAATATTCCATTATTTCCCTAAAATATGAATAAAAACACTTGATTTTTAAAAAGTAAATTTTTTAATAAAAATGGTTTTAAGCATGTATTTAATTTTCAATTAAAAGAAAATTTAGATAATTTAAAATTTTAATTTGTTAAAAATATATTAATTTTTGGATTAAACATGTAAATATTATATCAGGATGAAAATTTAAAATTTTCTAAATAAATTAATTTTTAAGTGAGTAGTGAAAAATACCATTTTTACAAACAACATGAGTTTTATGACATAAACATTATATAAGTATAAATTTTAAATTCATGAAAACATTTTTATAAGAACAAATATATATTTTATAATTGACTTTTTAATTTAAAAAATAACTTAAAACCCTATATTTGACATTTTAGTACTTATATTTTTTAAAAAAATTAATACATTATTCATTTAGTATTTTAAAAAACATTTTTATCATTTTTATAAATATATATTGATAAAATATATTTCATATTTGAAATCATTAGTATAAAATTATATAATAATAACCAATTTATTTTCACTCTTAATGGATATATTACTTTGTTACAAACTTGTTAGCTTGATAAAAAATGAAAGGGGTAAAAGGGGTTTAATCAAGAGGGAAATACCAAAAATATGTTTAAACAAATTAAGGAAATAGGGTGTAAAGGAATTGATTAACCTATTAAATTAATCTCTCCATTTTTTCCAATTGATTATTTACCTTCCTTGAGAGTGACTTCACTTCATTAAAAAGTTTTGGGTATTTACAAAAATTCCATCCCTTTTCACTTATAAAGAGGCACTCCTATACTCACTTCTTCTCGCACAAAAAACCACTTATTTTAACCTAAAATATTCATAAAACTATTATAAACATTCCTAGAAACATTAAAGAGTTTATGGTCATCTTAAAATACCATCACTCAAAGGCACAACCCCCTTTTTAAATGAAATAATCCAACAAGTGGGGTATAAATTTCTTACCTTTAATTTTATATTTATATTTATTTATGTACACTTATTATTCATAAAATTAAATTAAAACACATTAATGATAAAAAATAGTATGATTAGTATATTATTATGTTATTGTAATTATTGTACAAGCATTAGCAACCATTCCCTTTTCAATTATGAAAAATTAAATTGTCATTCGTGTGTTGGGATAACTATCACTTCCATGATGAAACATGCTTCATTTTCCTTAACTGCCTGACAATGATAGAATTTATGGCAACCTAGAATTATCAGAAATGTACATTAAATAATTTTATAAGAATATTCAGAATATTACAAGAGTATATTCCTGAGGACTATAATAGTTAAGTGACTTTGGAAACATTTAAGACATTCATCTAATTTGGTGACAAATATTCGACATATCCCATAAATATATTCCCCTATAAAAATCCTAATTAAAACCATTATTCATAACTATGGAAAAGGAAACAAAAGAAAGTGTGAGATAATATGATCAGTAAGTGTCAAAAAGAGTAGATACGTATGCATAATATGAACATAAGGGTATAAACATTAGTATAAAATTTGAAATCCATACCCCTCGTATCAAATATCATAATCATGAATCATGGAATAATTAATGGCAATTCATAAGACATGAATCATAAGATAATCAAAGAACAAGAGTCATGAAAGTATAACATAGGAATAAAAAATGGAATTTGTTTCATATAAATAAGCATAGAAACCCATTTCATATTAGTCAATCCTCACTAATAAGAACATCATAACAAAAAAAAGTGCTTTTCTAAACTAGTTTCACTCCTCGTTCTATCCTTGTATTACTAAATTGGGTTCACTTCCTATTTCATCCATGTTTTACTAAATTGAGTTCACTCCTCATTCTCAACCTGTATTACTAAACTGAGTTCACTCCTCATTACAACCCTATATAACTGAACTGGGTTCACTTCCCATTCGAGACCAATTTTATTGAACTGAGTTCACTCCTCCTTCCATCCCTGTATTACTGAATTGAGTTCACTCTTTATTCCATCCCTATATTGTTGAATCGTGTTTAATCCTCGTTCCAACCATGTATTACATAACCAAGTTCACTCCTCATTCCATTTATTTCTATCTCATGAAATATATAAATCTTTAATCAATGCATTAGAGGGATATATATAAGTCCCACCCATCACATAATGAAACTATACATACATGTGACTCAATGTAATAAATCATTCATCATATCATAAACGATGAAATGAAATGGGTATTATAAATATTGCATAATATCATAAACTATGGGAAAGATATAATCCTTATAATCATTTCATCAAAGCATAACCTATGAAAATAAATGGGTTTTATAAGCATTTTAGCATGGTATATCCCATAGAAGAGAAACAAGTTTCATAATTTTTTTTTCATATTATACATAAACCATTTAAAAAAGAATAAGAATGGTTTCCCTAGATCATGTCCCCATTAAAGAATAAAATATGTCAAAGTATGGCATATGAGATGGTAAACATTTTTAGAAGGTATTATAAAAACATTTCTTGATGAAAACATATTTTCTAATTTAAAAAAAAATAGAACATAAAACATTTTGAAAAACTTTTTCATTGAAAACAAAATTAAAAAAATTCCCATATTAATGGGAAAAAATTTCATTAAAAATAATATTATAAACTATTTAAGTAAGATTCAAAGAAATTATGTCCATGGCTAGGAAAAAATCCATACATTCCAAACATTCCTTTTGCATTGTAAAAGTTTAGAAAAGTACGTTGATCAGAAAATGACAAGAACGTTACTTTTAAAACCATTTTTTAAGAAGGTAAAACATGGGTATAAATTTTTTTTAAAATTAAAATAAGAATATTATATATATATATTTATTGAGAACATCGTTTTGAAAGAAATCATATTTCTTATCGAAGAGAGAAATGAATCCATATTTTTTAAAAAATATTTTCTTAATTATCTTAAGTACCAAATTAGTAAAAAAATGTACCATTTCATGAATATATCATAAATAACCATAGTATAATAAAATTAATTATGTTTTTAGATATATGGATCATAATATTTCATCAATGGAAGTATAATCATAAACAATCCTGATAAACGGTAAGATTGAAGAAAAAAATCTTACCACTTGGTAACTTTGAATCAAAATCCCCATGAAATAATAAGATTAAATGAATAATAAAATATAATTAAAAAAATTAGATTCATTATATAACTTTTAAAATTAGATGTATATAAACCTCTTAAAATAATATAGGTTCATAACATAACATGTGTCCCAAAGAAGGCAAATTGGGACAAAATTACTTTACCAATTTGGTAACTTTTTGAACTGCAAACCCCATGAAAGAGATATCATAAAATGGATTTTTAAATAAACATAAATTTAATAATATTAATAATAAAATACATTCATGGGTAGTATATACACAACACAAAATAAATGAGTGGTCAATATGGAATAAGTCTCATATAAATAAAAGTGAGACTAGAAATCCCTTTACTACCTTTGTAACTTTTATATCATGAACCATGTAAAAGAATGACATAAATTGAAAAAATTTATATCATTAAAAAAATAAAATTCATTATATAAAAATTCATAGGGTAGTATATACACTACATAAAATAATCATGTGGTGATTATGACATGTATCTCACGGATATAAAAAGTGAGATGAAATTCTCTTACCCTAAGTCTTGAATCTCGTCGTACTTGTTTAAAACTCATGTATAATAAATATAATTTTATTATATATATATATATATAAAACATATTAATATATATAATACCATATATTATTTACTTATGACTTTATATTACAAGCTAATTAACAATTCTGTGTTAATGTTATGTTTTGAGAAATAACCACTTTGATTTTCGTACATGTTTTTACTTGTCATTATTAGTTCTTTTACTTAGATCATGATTTAATTATTTAATGAATGTTAAAAAAGATATTAATATCATAAATATTTATTGTATATTTATTTATAATAATATATAAAATATCAAAATAGTAAATGAAATACATCATTCATAGAGATGGTAGGTCATACGTACGCATAAACATTGTTTCCATTTCTTGTCATATTGAAAGAAAAATGAGTAAATGATATATATATATATTATAATTCAAGTAGAATTATTATTTCATATATGTCACATATTTTTTAAAAAATAATCCTTAATACATTCCATGTAATGTGTGAAGGAATCTCATCTCTTTGAAGAGGTGGTAGTCCACACGTCCACAAACGATTTTATCATATTCCCAAAAAAATGAGAATCATGAAGGTATGTGTTATATAATAATTAAATAAGTATAAATACATCATATATATCGTATATATAAAATTAAAATATAATTAATCATTATTAATATCCCTAATAAATGGTAATGGAATAACGAATGGCATCAGTTTGTCTGGTAGTAGTCTGTCGTACACATTAACGAAAATTATGTATTCAGTTTGATGGAAGTGTGTGAATGTTTTGGTCAAAACATTAACATAATAGAATATTAGAATATAAAGTTTACTGATATTATTTTATAATCATGTAATAAAAGTAATTTAATTTTTGTAGAAAGAAATAGAACAAAATTCTTTATTAAATAATGTTACATCTTATTCAGGTAACTCTTTTTGGTTTACACCAAATGAATTCCTTGGTATGACTTATTAACAAAGTGAGTATTATTATATGAGGTTAGGGATTTTTGGAGATTATTTGGTCAGGTTTTTTATGAGACAAAAGCCTTGAGATGTGTGAATAAGTGAGGTGGTTGAGTTCTCCTTTATAGTAGAGGAGGAGTGACATTCTTGTAAATAAAAAAGTAACCATTATTAGGGAGTATTCCATGCATAATGTGCATCCCATAATGAAACAAACTAATTCCAATTTCTTATATGGTATAAATATAGCTATAAAATGTATTTTGGAAAATTTTATAGGTCATTTACCCCCTTATGATTAAAGTTTGACCACTATTTTAACATGTTTTTAACTTAATGGTTGTAATTAATTTTGATTACTTTCACTAATATTTTTAATCAAAAAATAATTCTAAATTATTATAAATTATAAATTATGATAATTAAAAATATGGTATCTGTAACTCCCTGACCCCAGTTACCCAGAGTTGGTGCATTATTACATAACATTAGCATGATCACAAAAGATCAAGTCTCGAAAGACCGATTAGTTTAGTAGCCTTGGAATAACTAGATACATTCATAAAGTTTACATTACAACAAAAAGTGAAAACTACAACAACATATTGTCTCCAAACTCATATCCCCTTATACTATCCCTACAGGTCATCCATAAAATACTTCCTCACATCCTGGGAAAAATTAAAACATTGAAAGGGGTGAGCTCAAATGCCCAGTAAGGATAACAATATAGCGGAAACTATCAAAAATAAGCATAAACATTTAATGCAATGTATAACTAAAACAAAATCATTTTAAACTTGAACTTCAACATAATATGGAAAAGATAAAATAAAATAATTTCATTTACATATTCACATGGATATTCTACTATTCGAATAATCACATGCAATATCAATAACCACTTTCATAATGAAGGAATGCATAATGCCAGACTATCATAACCACATAGTCAAGGCCTTGTTCCAAGACTACAAATAATATTTTGTCAAGGCCTTGTTCCAATACACTAGTTTGTCTAATGAGACCTACTGATGCATCAAGGAGCTATAGTGGGCTCCACCCGTCACTTATTAAGTCCAATGCATTCCTCATATGAACATGTTTAAACATAACATAAACATTCGTATTAAAACTAGCATATGAAATGTCAATACTTCCTCCATAAACCACGAATGGTATAAAAATAAAACATCCATAGTCAAACATATCACAAAACATTCAATACAATATAGATGTTTTGTATCATAATAAATAAACTTCAAATAAGCTTAAAATCCATCAAAGGATGTTGACATAGATGAAATCAAAACTATTTGAGAGAAATATCTCTTTTTTTGAAATCATTTAAAAGTCACATAATTATAAAATAAAACTTTTAATTTGAAAATATTATTATAAGCTTTTGAGGGAAGCTTAGAATATTTTATAATGACAGAAAATAGTTGCACCCACCGTATAAGTTAAAAAGGACATTCTTACCTTAATTCTGTCGAAAAGGTTAAAAAGGACCTTGTTTGGAAAACGACAAAAAGATTCCTTTATAAACTTCCTATAAAAAGTCAACAAGGGTATAAATGACTTTAACCTATAGTCTGTAAAATATTAATAATGATTTTAAATACATTTTTAAGAAACATGGATGTGGATGATAAAGAGGTCACAGTAGATAATTACGTATAAACATCTCAGATAATGAAGAGATTGTGAAATAAACTCTTACCTTGTAATTTTCCTTATTTGAGGGTATGTTAACCTCATATATAATGGTGAAATAATTGTTATTAAATTATACAATAATCATATACATTAATATGATATCATATATGATCTTTAAAACAATGATTGTTAATAATATCTTAGTATTATCATCGTTTCGGGTGTTAACGGATTCATTTTCCTTTATATTCTTTGTTATGTGATATTTATTTGTTATGTTTGGGATGTATATTATTAATAAATATAATGATATCATGTCTCTAACAATTATTTTTAATCATCAAATGAAATTTAGTCTTGAATGGATTCTATGGGGAATGAATCTCATCGCGTTCATGGAGACGGTAATCCGTACGTACGCCCGAGTGACAATATCATTCTTTTGATATTAAAATAATATATAATTGGATGTTATATCATATATACAGAATCATTATCATGTTATATTTATTATTTACATGAATTACACATCATTATTATTCCCATCCAAATAATAATGTTTTGAATAACAATTACACCACGACGTGGAGACGGTAAGCCGTACGTACGCACGTTTGGTGACATGTCATTCAAAGGATGGATAGAATACTGAATATGGTTGTACCATATTTATAATAACATCATAGTATATATAAGATACTGGAGTTATTATTTTATAATGGTAATAACAATGAAAGAAGAAGTTGAATAAGAAAGCAACTTGAAAGAGGGTGGTGAAAACATTACCTCTTAATCGGGTTCTTCCTTTTGATTTGATCAAAAGGGCTCATTAGGTTGGATTTGTGATCAAAATAAGGCCTCTAGGTATAATTGAGGGAAGTTGAGAGAATATTTGGGTAGGGTTTGGCCGATCCAAAAGGCTTTTAAGGTGTGAATAATTGGTTAGAAGTGGTGTCCTTTTATAAGGGGGAGGAGGGGCTCTTTAGGAAAAACTTAAAGTATTATTTTATAATAAATTCATATTTGGTTTATAATGGCTCCAAAGTGGATTAATAAAATTCTAATGAGTGAATGGGTCAAAATAATTTCAACCAATAGATTTTATATAGGTTTTATTCATTATATTGACCTTATATTTTAGTTTTAACTCTTAGTTAATTAGTTTGACACCTACCATGTCACTTTGTATTTTTATATTATATAGTTAATAAACATACTATATACATCCAATCGACCCCCAAGTGGTCCATTAATAATACACCTACCATTATATAAGTCCTTTGGTGGAACATTATAATTTTAGGAATAGAATATCAATTAATAATATAATATTTGTTTTAAAAACTCTTTTATGTCAATTTTTACACTATTGGGTATTTTGTTTTTTGATAATTTTATAACAGCATTATTACTTCGAAAAAAATTCATATAAACAATATTAATATGTCATATTAACCTATAAAATTAATTTAATACATAAAAAGTTTCAAATTACACTTATCTTGGTATTTATAATATCAATTATATTAATATTTCATTAATTAGGAAATTACTGCGACACCATTGTGTCATAAATGAATTAAATTATATAATGTCTAAAAATTATAAATAAAATACCATTATGTAGGAAATATTTTTATCTTAATAATGATTATTTATAATATAATTTATCTTATGTATAACCCTATATTAAAAAAAATTTAGTTATTAAACTTTGATTTTAACTCTTTTAACTCTTCTTTGAATTAAATAATAATAAATTTCCTAATCTAATACAAGTTGACCTAAATGATAATATTTTATTCCTAAGGTTGTTTTTGGTCTAGATACACTTGTATAATAGAATTAGGACAGGTGTTAGGGTAATATTAATATCATTTTTATCCTTAATTACCCTATTTACTTTTAACCGTGGTAAATAAAAGTAAAAAGTTATTATTCACCAAAATTTATTTTTATCTAATTGAACCAAATTTTACTCCTCGATATTAACTGTGTCTCTTGGATTTTAGAAATTACACTAATAGAAGCGGTAAAATTACGTTTTATGTAAATTTTTAAATTCTCCTAGGAGGTGGGTAAAAGACGGTGAAAAGTTCAATAAAATTTTTATATATCTAAAATTATTTTAAACTAACTCCAATTAATTACATTAAAATTATATAGGTATTATGTATCTATTTTAACCTTAATGAAATTTAAATAAAATAAATAATTATTTAAATAAAAATTTGGTTTTAAACTATAACTTAGTGTTTTTTTCACTATTCATCAAAAATTGAATGTTTTTAGAAAAATACCAAAAATTCACCCTAAGCTAATTTCGATATTATGAATCCAAAAATTAAGTCTATTTTGAAAGATAAAATTTACAAAATTTCAAAATGTGGGTATTACTATTCATAACGGCTAGTTTGATTGGTTGTGGTGTGTGTTAGAACTCGAAGTTGCGTACAACACACGCTACTGTATTATTCAAAGAGAAGTGTACCATGGAAGCTTGGGATGTTACACTATCCCCTCCTTAAAATAATTTTATCCTCAAAATTTCTAGAATACTACCGCATGAAAATACTCAGGTGATTCTTCATCATAAGATCCTCGGGTTCCCACGTTGCCTCTTCCATTTTATGGTTTCTCCATAGAACTTTTACCAGACGAGTCGTCCGGTTTCTCAGAACTTGTTCTCTTATATCAAGAATTCTGATGGGCTCTTCGCAATAAGATAGATGAGGTACAAGTTATAATTCCTCATAGGTGAGTACATGCATTGGGTCAGGCATGTATTTTCTCAACAGTGGTACGTGGAACACATCGTGAACTTTGGAGAGACTTGGTGGCATTGCTAAATGGTAAGCTACAACCTCAATTAGTTCTAGAATTTTGAAAGGTCCGATGTACCTGGGACTCAATTTTCCATTCTTGGAGAAATGTATAACTCCCTTCCATGGAGATACCTTCATGAAAACATGATCTCCTACCTGAAATTCCAAATCCTTCCTTCGATTATCGATATATCTCTTCTACCTACTTTGAGCTGCTTTGATGTGGTTTTGGATTATCTTTACCTTTTCCATTGTTTCCTCCACCAGTTCTGGGCCTACAAGTTTTGTTTCACCAGAATTATCCAAACAGGTTAGTGTGCGACATCTATTTCCGTACAACACTTCATATGGTTCCATCTGAATACTCTAATGAAAGTTATTATTATAGGAAAATTCCACCAGAGGTAAATATTGATTCCACATCCCTTGAAAGTCAAGTGATCATGATCTCAACATGTCTTCTAAGGTTTGAATTGTTTGTTCTGATTTTCCATCAGTTTGGGGGTGGTAAGCAGTGATCAAACGAATTTCAGTATCCAAGGATTTCTGAAGACTTTTCTATAATGTTGATGTAAAATGGGTATCACAATCAGAAACAATCGATAGGGGTACTCCATGAAGTCTCACAACTTCATTAACATATAGTCTTCCTAGACGTTCAAGTGGTAGATATTCTCTTATAGAAATAAAATGTGCTTACTTGGTAAGACGATCAAGAATGAACTATATTGCATCATTCTTTCTAGGATTCTTTGGTAGTCCCATGAAAAAGTCTATCATGATATTACCCAATTTCCACTCAGGTATGGGAAGAGGTTGCATAACTCCTCCAGGCCGCTGCCTTCCACCTTTCACATGTTGACAAACCATACATCTTGACACAAAATCAGCAATCTCCCTCTTCATGTTGTCCCACCAAAAATGTTCCTTCAAATCTCTAAACATTTTGGTGCTCCTAGGGTGTATAAAGAAATTGGAACTATGAGCATCATCCAACAATTCCCTTTTTAGATCAGGTATATCAGGAACACAAAGTCTCCTCCCAAGTTTCAAAATTCCATCTTCATACACAAAGTCACTCAATCTCCCATCAGACACATCTTTAACCTTCTTTTTAAACTCTTCATCATTAGCCTGAGAACTCTTTATCCTTTCTAGTAAAGATGGTTTGGCAACCATTTGAAAAAGTATTGATGTTTCACCTTCCATGGTGATTCCCATATCCATCTTTACTAGATCCATGAAAATAGGATCCCTTTCTACTCTCATCATGTTCAAAACTCCATGATATTTTCTACTCAAAGCATATGCCACCTTATTTTCTTTCCCCGGGTGGTAGTGTATCATGCAAGCATAATCCTTGAGTAGTTCAATCCATCGCCTTTGCCTCATGTTGAGTTCTTTCTGTGAGAAAATATACTTCAAACTATTGTGATCAGTATAAATCTCACATTTTTTACCATAGAGATAATGTCTCCATATCTTCAAAGAAAATATTACAGCAGCTAACTCAAGATCATGAGTAGGATAGTTTTTCTCATGAAGTTTTAGCTGTCATGATGCATAGGCAATAAACCTATCATTCTGCATAAAGACACAACCAAGTACTTTCTTCGATGCATCACTATAAATAACGAATCCATCATTCCCTGATGGTAGAGTGAATATATGATCATTGACTAATATTCTATTCAGTTCTTCAAAACATTATTCATGCTCTTTTTTTCAAACAAATTTAACCCCTTTACGTGTGAGCTTTGTTAATGGGTTAGCCAATCGGGCAAAATTATGGATGAAACATCAATAATAACCTACTAAACCAACAAAACTGCGTACCTTGGTTATACTCTTTGGTGCTGGCCATTCTTGGATTTCTCTTGTCCTAGAAGGATCAATAGAGATTCCATCCTTAGAGACAATATGGACAAGAAAATAAATCTCTTGAAGCCATAATTCACACTTTCTAAACATCCCATATAATTCATGTCTTCTCAGAGTCTTCAATATAAAGCCCAAGTGATTTTCATGATCTTCGTATATTTTGGAGTATACCAAGAAATAATCAATAAACACCACCACAAAATCATCGAGATATTTCTTGAAAACACTATTCATTAGATCCATGAATACAGAGGGTGAATTAGTCAGCCCAAAAGGAATTACTGTAAACTTGCAATGCCCGTACCATGTTCGAAATGCTATATTCAGAATTTATTCCTTCTTCACACACAACTGATGGTATCCATATCGAAGGTAAACCTTTGAAAAGAATTTAGGTCCATGAAGTTGGTCAAATAAATCATCAATGCGAGGTAGGGGATACTTTTTCTTTATTTTTATAGCATTTATCTCCCTGTAGTCGATACATAACCACATAGATCCATCTTTCTTCTTAACAAAAAGGACAGGGGCTCCCTATGGAGAAACACTAGGGAAAATAAATCCCTTATTAATCAATTCCTCTAGTTGTTTCATTAGTTCAACTAACTCCACAGTGGCCATTCTATAAGGGGTCTTCGATATAGGCCTTGATCCAAGAATTAAATCAATGGAAAACTCAATTTCTCATTCTGGAGGATGTCCAGGTAAATCTTCTAGAAAACCATCAACATATTCTCTCACAATTGTTAAATACTCTATTTGAACATTTCTTTCCCCACCCATAGTCATTTCATACTCTTCCTCCCTAATAATTGAATTTAGTTGAGCTACTAGGGGTGGATCTAGGTAAGAATTAGGTGGTGATGATTCCACTCTAAGGATAAGGGGTTCCTTATCATCATCATCAAAAATAGTAACCTCCTTTTTCTTACAATAAATTTTTGCATCATGGTACGAAATCCAATCCATACCAAGGATTATATAATATTAAATCATAGGTATGACAATGAGATCCACAGATAAAGAACATTTATGTGCTCTAATGGGGGCTGATTCACAAAACTTTGTTGCAATAATACTTCCCTTAAGAGTTTTTACTGACAACTCCCTTGTTAAATCAAACTTGAAATATCTAATTTTCTTAGAAAACTGGGAAGGTATGAAACAATGCGATGATCCAGAATCAAATAATGCATTTTCTAAAATTGAGGAAACCATTAAATTACCTACCACCACGTCTTTCAGAGATTCTATCTTAGCAGTAGTGATAGCATAAGCTTGGCCTTTATCCCTTGGCCTTTTCTGAGGTAAGTTCCCTTGATACTTAGGACATTCATTTGCATAATGTCCCATCTCCTTGTAGTTGTAGCATTGTACATCAGTAACTTCTTTCTTCCCCTTGAAATCACGATCTTGGTGGCCTTTTTCACTACACTTGTAACAGACTCCCATTCCTTTCAACTAAGTACCGGGGTGTTTCTTCCCACATTTAATATAGGATGGATATTCAACTTTTCCCTTCTTCCTCTTATTTCCATTTCTAGAGTGATCAGCAGATCTCTTCTTCCCTTACTTTGCTTTAAAGTCATAAGACTTATAGAATTCTTTTTCTGTCTTGATAGCACACAATACAATATCTTCATATGACGAGAATGATTATAAGAACAATTCTCGATGGAGAAATGGTTTTAACCCATCAAAGAAATGATCAATCTTACTTCTTGGGTTACGTATATAATCTGAAGCATACTTTTCTAACCTTGTAAAGTTAGCCTCATACTTTGCGACATTCTCATCCTCCTTTTGTCTCAGACATAGAAATTGCCTTTCCATAACTACTCAATGGTCACGAGGAAAGTATTTTTCTAAAAACAGATCTTTTAAATCCCTCCATTCCATATTTGATATTTCATCATCTTCCTTTGTGTTTTGAATCAATGACCACTATTGATCATCATATTCAGTGAGGTGGTAAACTACCATGATAACTTTTTCCCTTTCACTACTCCCCAAAGCCTGACATATTTTCTCTAGGGAACTTATCCAGTGCTCAGCTACCAATGGATTTGTACTCCCATTGAATTTCGGTGTATGTTTCTTCATGAAGCGATCTAACATTGATTCTCCACGTTACGGATTAGTGTGCTCCATATGGGTAAGTTTATTATTCATAACCCGAGTGAGTTTTCCCAGTATGGTGATTAGCTGATCAGCACTAGTAGTATCACCAGCTCCACTATAATTATCTTGATCATGAGGTAAATCCCTACATGGAGTGCGTCCATTGATACAATTTCCATTTCTTCCACTAGGATCCATTTCTAAACAATGGCATAAACTAGATCAGTCTATGAATCAAAATACATAATTACATACTTCTAAAACACTTAACATAAATTGAACTATTTATGGATATAATCCATAATCATAAAAAAAATTCGTTGTGGAAGTATATACTCATAAACCCTTCATAATGGTTTGTAAAGAAAATGAGAATTATCCTAAGCATATCCCCAGGGAGTGTCGTAACTAAGAGTGTAGCAAGTCCCGTTGTCGTGAAATAGATCCCGTTCGAGTCTATATCAAAGCGGTGTTTTCGGGTTTTACCCCTAGGTACATCTGTGCCAGAGCTGCCTCTACCTACTTTTATCCAAACAGGGATGTATTTCTCAGAAAACTCACAAAATCTCTACAATACCAAAATTCTATAAAGTTCTATACTAATCCTCAAAGTCCATCTTAGGTCTTTGTGCTCTAATCAGAGTTTATCTAAATCTAGTTTCTAAGGTTTGTAATAAACTTCCTATGATACCAATTGTAACGCCCCGACCCCAGTTTCCCAGAGTTGGTGCATTATTACATAACATTAGCATGATCACAAAAGATCATGTCTTGAAAGACCGATTAGTTTAGTAGCCTTGGAATAACTAGATACATTCATAAAGTTTACATTATATCATAAAATGAAAACTACAACAACATATTGTCTCCACACTCATATACCCTTGTACTATCCTTGCAGTTCATCCCTAAAATACTTCTTCACATCCTGGGAAAAAATAAAACATTGAAAGGGGTGAGCTCAAATGCCCAGTAAGGATAACAATATAGTAGAAACTTTCATAAATAAGCATAAACATTTAAGGAAATGTGTAACTAAAACAAAATCCTTTTAAACTTGAACTTCAGCATAATATGGAAAAGATAAAATGAAATAATTACATTTACTTATTCACATGGATATTCTACTAGTCGAATAATCACATGCAATATCAATAACCACTTTCATAATGAAGGAATGCATAATGCCAGACTATCATAACCACATAGTCAATGCCTTGTGTCAAGACTACAAATAAGATTTTTTCAAGGCCTTGTGCCAAGACACTAGTTTGTCCCATGAGACCTACTGATGCATCGAGGAGATATAGCGGGCTCCACCCGTCACTTATTAAGTCCAATGCATTCCTCATATGAACATGTTTAAACATAACAAAAAAATCCTATTAAAACTAGCATATGAAATGTCAATACTTTCTTCATAAACCATGAATGGTATAAAAATAACACATCCACATTCAAACATATCACAAAACCTTCAATTCAATATGGAAGTTTTGTATCATAATAAATAAACTTCAAATAAGCTTAAAATCCATCAAAGGATGTTGACATAGATGAAATCAAAACTATTTGAGAGAAATATCTCTCTTTTGAAATCATTTAAAAGTCACATAATAATAAAAGAAAAAATTTACCTTGAAAATATACTTATAAGATTTTAAGGGAAGCTTCGAAGATTTTATAATGGCAGAAAATATCCGCACCCTCCGTATAAGTTAAAAAAGACATTCTTACATTAATTCTGTCAAAAAGGTTAAAAGGACCTTGTTTAGAAAATGACAGAAAGATTCATTTATAACCTTCTTATAAAAAGTCAACAAGGGTATAAATTACTTTAACCCATAGTCCATAAAATAGTAATAATGATTTGAAATACATTTTTAAGAAACATGGATGTGGATGATAAAGATGTCCTAGTAGATAATTGCGTATAAACAACCTCGGATAATGAAAAGATTGTGAAATAAACCATTACCTTGAACTTTTCCTTGGTTGAGGGTAGGTTACCCTTTTTTATAATGGTGAAATAATGGTTATTAAATTATAAAATAATCATATACATTAATATGATATCATATATGATATTTAAACATTGATTGTTAATAATATCTTAGTATTATCATCATTTCGGGTGTCAACAGATTCATTTTCCATTACATTCTTTATTATGTGAGCCGTATTTGTTATGGATGGGATGTATATTATTCATATCCAGAATGATATCATGTCTCTAAAAATTATTTTTAATCATCAAATAAAATTTAGTCTTGAATGGATTCGATGGGGAATGAATCTCATCGCGTTCGTGGAGACGATAATCCTTACATACGCAGGAGCGAAAATATCATTATTTTGATATTAAAATAATATATAATTGGATGGTATATCATATATAAAGAATAATTATCATGTTATATTTATTATTTACATGAATTACACATCATTATTATACCCATCCAAATAATAATGTTCTGAATAACAATTAGACCACGACGTGGAGACGGTAAGCCGTACATACACACGTATGGTGACATGTCATTAAAAGGATGGATATAATACTAAATATGGTTTTACGATATTTATAATAACATGACAGTATTTAGAAGATACTAGAGTTATTATTTTATTATGGGAATAACAAAGAAAGAAGAAGTTGAAGAAGAAAGGAACTTGAAAGAGGGTGGTGAAAACATTAACTCTTAATCGGGTTCTTCCTTTTGATTTGATCAAAAGGGCTCCTTATATTGTCTTTCTGATCAAACTAATTCCTCTAGGTCGAAGTGATCGAAGTTGATAGAATATTTGGGTAGGGTTTGTCCAAGCCAAAAGGCTTTTAAGTTGTAAATAATTGGTTAGAAGTTGTCTCCTTTTATAAGGGGGAGGAGGGGCTCTTTAGAAAAAACATAAAGTATTATTTTATAATAAATTATATTCAGTTTCTAATGGCTCCAAAGTGAATTATTCAAAATATAAGGTGGTTATGGGTCGAAATACTTTCAATAAATAGATTTTAGACAGGTTTGGGTCATTATATTAACCTTATCTTTTAGTTTTAACTCTTAGTTAATTAGTTTGACACTTACCATGTCACATTGTATTTTTATATTATATAGTTAATAAACTTTCTATATACATCCAAGAGACCCCCAAGTGGTTCATTAATAATAAACCTACCATTATATAAGTCCTTTGGCCGAAACTTATAATTTATTAATAGAATATCAGTTAATAATATAATATTTGTTTTAAAAACACTTTTATGTCAATTTTGACACTATTTTGTATTTTGTTTTTGATAAATTAATAACAGCATTATTACTTCAAAAAAAATTAATATAGCTAATAATAATATGTCATATTAACCTATAAAATTAATTTAATACATAAAAAGCTTCAAATTACATTTATTTGGGTATTTATAATATCAATTATCTTAATATTTCATTAATTCGGCAATTACTACATCACTATTGTGTCATAAATAAATTAAATTATTTAATGTATATAAATTATAAATAAAATACAATTATGTATAAAATATTTTTATTTTTCTAATGAATATTTATAATTTAATTTCTCTTATGTATAGCCCTATATTAAAAATGTTTTAGTTATTAAACTTTGATTTTAACTCTTTTAACTCTTCTTTGAATTAAATAATAATAAATGTCTTAATCTAATTCAAGTGTACCTAAATGATAATATTTTATTCCTAAGGTTGTTTTTGGTCGATATACACTTGTCCAATAGTATTAAGTCATGTGTTAGGGTAATATTAATATCATTTTTATCCTTAATTACCCTATTTACTTTTTACCGTGAAAATAAAAGTAAAAAGTTACTACTCACCAAAAAAATATTTTCATATTATTAAACCACATTTTACTCCTTGATATTAACCGTGTCTCTTGGATTTTCGAAATTCAACTCAAAGAAGTGGTAAAATTAAGTTTTATGTGAATTTTTAAATTCTCCTCGAAGGTGGGTAAAAGACGGTGAAAAGTTCAATAAAATTTTTATATATCTAAAATTATTCTAAAGTAACTCAAATGATCTACATTGAACATATATAGGTATTATGTATCTATTTTTACATTAATTAAATTTAAATAAAATAAATAATTATTTAAATAAAAATTCAGTTTTAAACTATAACTCGGTTTTGTTTTCACTATTCATCAAAAATTGAATGTTTTCAGAAAAATACCAAAAATTCACCCTAAGATAATTTCGATATTCCGAATCCAAAAATGAAGTCCATTTTGAAAGATAAAATTTATAAAATTTTAAAATGGGGTATGACTATTTATAACTGCTAGTTTGAGTGGTTGTGGTGTGTGTTAGAACTCGAAGTTGCGTACAACACACGTTACTGTATTATTCAAAGAAAAGCGTATCGTGGAAGCTTGGGGTGTTACAGTATGAATGTTTCCAAATTATAAACACATAATTAGTATAAATTTATTGAAAATTAATCCCATAGTAGGGATGAAATGGTAGGTGTTTAAATTGAAAATGTTCAGAAGTTTGAAATATTTATTTATATGTCATTTCAATTTTACATTGATCACAATTAAGTAAATTGGATTTTTTTATGTATAATTAAACTAATTATACTTTAAAATATATTTAAAATATAACTTAATTACATAAATAAATTATATAAGAAGGCGAATTTCAATTAAAATTCAATATTTTACATTATTCATCAAAGAATTAAACTTCTTAGAAAAATTAAAAAGAATATTCCAAAGTAAATTTTGATATTACAAATTAAAAAATGAAGTTTTTTTGTTTAAAAAAATTATAAATGTTTCAAAATTAAGTTTTAAAAAAATTCTTCCATTAAAAGGCGACAAAACTGCCGTTTGGAAAAATTTTGCTTTTATGCCTAAAATTAGATATATTCTTATCTCTTGTCTTGAAAATCATAATATAAATATCAAATATTTGTTTGAATATATAATATAAACATTTAATTAATATAAAATTTAAAAATTTCTTTCTTTAATTTCTTGAGATAAATCATGCTTGTATATAGAAAAATAGTTTTCTTAGAAAAAGACATTTATTTATTTTCAAATAGTTCTTATCTTTATTAATAACTAATTAATAAACCATAAATTCATTAAATATAAATGTGTAAGCCATATTTTCATAATTTATTTAATATTATTCATAACTTCCATTCCATTGGATATGTGATAACTATAATAATAATTTAATTTAAATATTAATAGTATATCATAGTTTAATAAAAATTGGTCTTACGAATAACGTAAGCTACTGAAGTAACATGATATTTTTTATAAGATAAGTAAAAAATAGTGGGGTGTGCACCATGAAATAATATAAATGTAGCATGTAGTGCAAGGTTTACTTGGTATTGTGTATTAAGAAAGAATAACTTAGTGTAGCGTGTAATGAAATCCATCAAATAAATTTTAATTTATTCCAAAAAAATTAATTAATAAAATCTCTGGGTGTTACATTATAACCCCCTTAAAATGAATTTCACCCTCTAAATTCATCTAGGCTATTAATGGAATAATACTTGAATGTTCCTTTCATAGAAACTTGCATTGTACAAATGAATACTAAAACATCCTTTAAAAAAAGAAATATAGAAAAATAACGGTTAACCAACGTATCTTATAACTAGGACTCCACCTAGAAGAACATAGGTGAACATTTGGAAATGGAATAAAAGCATAAATAATCATAAAGAGTGATAAAGATCATTGATTTCATGAAAGTGGGTGATTAGGATAAAGTTAACAACAACAAAACCATAAATATGCGATGATCTAAGGGACCATTTGATTGATAAGAAATAAAGGTACAATAATATATATTTTTATAATATCCCTTTCATAATTTTTACGAATTTTTATAAGGATATATAATTACATGATTTAATTTCTTTTGATTTTCACAATTTCACCCTTTGGTTGTCTCTTAACCAATTTCTACTTTATCTATTTCTCTAAAAATGAAAGTGAATTTTTATGCTTGAAACACAAACATAACATGAGGTACATAAATATAATGATAACTTATTTCATTTATCTTTAGTTACCATCATTGAAAAATGGTCAACACAGGTAATCCAATATTCACAAATCCTCATTTAGAGAGACAATACTTGAAACTATAATACCATAACTGATGTTTAACTTAATCCATTCCATAAATGGTAAACCTTGTAAACCTTCAAAAATATGAAAATAAAACCCATTAAAAATAAGGTCACCAAATTTATCTAAATCAGATTAATATTTTCCCTCTATATATCATAAAGTAACCCTTGGTTGTCACAAACGAAACAAGTCAATGCCATTATCATGAATTCTCTTGAAACATGGTAATAACATAAATTACCATAGAACCTTATTAAAAACAGGAATTATTTATTATTCTAATGATTTTATATATATTCCTTAAATTTAAAAAAAAAAGTTGTAAATTTCATCCATGATAACATAGATCACATTTTCAACAAATTAGAAATCTGTTCCATGGTAATCATATTTATCCAGTTTATTTATCCATATTTATGATCTCTTTATCCAATCTAAAAAAATTTCAATATTAGGAACACATTAAGGGTTACCTTACCTTTATCAAAATAAAAAATTTACATTAAATAAATTTTCTAATTCATCCGCACGATTTAATATTTTTTTAAATCTATAATGGAAAACATATACTTCATGATTACTATAACATTATTCTTGAATTCTAATACATATACAATTCAATCTTCAAATTTATTCTTAAAATATTACTTATGATTCATCATATTATTACTTAATAACCATTTCCCAGAATATAAAATATGAAAAATGTATTATTGTTCCTCAACCTCAAATTAATCATGATTCTTATGTTTAATAAAAACAATAGCATTAGAACATTTCTTACATTTCACATGTCATTCATGGTTTCTTTTATCTTCAACAGTATAACCAATAAACATACCACGTTCATATTTCTATTTATTAGATTTCAAATTAAGACATAAATTTGAATAATTACCGTAGTTCACACATAGAAAACACTAAATGTCAACTCAGTTACTTATATTTCCCTCCATTGACTAAAACCAAAAAACGTAGTGTGAACATCACTTATTATAGCAGAAAAGCACTTAATCCTAAAAATAAATTATTATAAGTCTAATTCATGAAACCTAATTATTTAATCTATGGAACATTAAGTTCACCTTAGGTTATTCATAGTCAAAAAAAATTAAATCATTCATGATGATTTATAAAGAGTTCATGAATTCCTAAATCATATCCCATATGAGTTTCAAACTAAGTGTGTGGTCAGGCCCATGGACATGCACCAATTACCAATTGAGTCAAGATAAATATAGTGTTTTCAGGGTTGTTACCTTTTTCTACATCTATGTTAGATCCATATCCACTTATAGTATCCAAACAGGGATATAACTGTAAGAAAACCACTCGTCCTATCCTTTGCCAAAATTCTAGGACATTTCCCAAATCTTTCACTCATCCTTAGACTTATCCTTAGAAACATCCATAAACATATACATATAAATATCCCAAGGGATATCGCAAAAGGTTTTATTATCCTAGTTTCCAATGGTTGACTACACCATTCCTTTGATACCAATTATAGTGGGCTATGATTAACATAGATGGATATTACATCATTTTAGATAAATATTCCGTACATTACAAAAGTACATGCCTGAAGACCATAATAGTTTAGTGTATTTAGAAACTTATAACACATTATTCTAATTTAGTGAATTATCTTAAACATCTCCCATTAAGATATTACCCTTTAGTACTCCTACTTAAAACCTTTCTTAATGACCTGTGGATAGGAAACATAAGAAATGATGAGCTCAGATGCCTAGTAAGGGTAAAAAAGAGGAGGTACAAATTCATACCGTGAACATAACAGTGTGATAACATGAGAATAACATTTGAAAACAAAACTATATATCAAGGATAAAAATATTGAATTGTGTAACAATTATTGGTAGTTTATAAGACTTGAATCATAAGGTAATAAAAGAATATGAGTCATGAGAGCATAAAATAGGCATAATACATGGAATTTGTGGCATATAAATAAGCATAGAAAATCAATTCATATTAGTCAATGATTACTACCAATACCATCATAGTAGAAATGGTCCATTACTAAATGTGGATCACTTCAAATTCATGCCCTGTATTACTGAATCGGGTCCACTTCCCATTCCAATCACATTTTACTGAATAGAGTTCCCTCCTCATTCCAGCCCTAAATTTCTAAACTGAGTTCACTCCTCGGTCCAAGACTATATTACTAAACTATGTTCACTTTATATTCCAACCACGTTTTACTGAACCTCGTTCACTTCTCATTCCAACCCTGTATTTTGGAACAGAGTTTACTCCTCGTTGCAGTCCTATATTAATAAATTGAGTTCACTCTTCATTCCAGTACTGTATTACTGAACCGAGTTCACTTCTCATTCTGAAACAGTGTTTTAAAACTAGTTTCACTCATTATTACAGTCCTATACATCTCATGGGATATATAAACTATTACCCAATGCATTGCATAGATATATAAGTCCCACCCATCACATAATGAAATAATACATACGTATTCCAGAAGACAATAAAACATTCATCATATCATAACCCATGAAATGAAATGGGTATTATAAAAATTTAATAATATCATAATTTAAGGAAAAATAAATTTTTCATAATCATTTCATAATTTCATAAACTATTAAAATAAGTGGGTTTCATAAGCAATTTAGTATTATATATCTCGTTTAAGAGAAATAGGTTTCACAAACCACTTTTCATCTTAAACATAAACAATTCAAAGAAATAATAAGAATGGTGACCTTAAATCCTATCTCTAGTAAGGAGAAAACTATAACATAGGATGTAATCATAAATCGAAAATAATCTTTAAAGGTATTTAAAAACAAAATAGGAAAATAATAATTCTTCTTTAAAAAACACTTTTTTAAAACATAATAAATTCTCAAAACCTTTTTCTTTGAAGCCCACATTAAAAAAATGGATTTCTATAATATTAGGAAAACAATTTCTTTAAAAATAATTTTAAAAACTTTAAAAGGAATGTTTAAATAAATTATGGTCATGATAGCAGATAAATCCTTACATTCTAAACATTCATTTTTCATTGAAAAACGTTAGAAAAGTGCCTTGATAAGGAAAAGACAAGAATATTCCCTTTAAAATAATTTTTCAAAAGTTGAACCATGGGAATTTTTTTGAAAAAAATATTATTGGAAAAGTAGAATATTTTTAATAAATTTTTTAAATCCATGGTTTAAAAAGAAAGAATATTTCTGAACGAAGAGAGAAATAAAGTTAGATTTTCCTAAAAAAACTTTCTTAATTAAATTAAGCGTCGAAGAGTAGGAAAATAGTTCCATTCTATGAATATATCTTAAATAAATATAATATAATAAAATTCATGAGGGATCTTGATATATGGATCATAATATTTCATCAATGGAAGAATAATTTTAAATAATCCTCATAAATGATGAAATTGTAGAAATAATCTACTACCACTTTCATAACATTGAATCGAAACTCCCATGAAATAATAACATTAAATTAAGAAAAAAATGTAATTAAAATAAGTATATTCAAGATATAAAATGTCAAAGGTGGATTATATACACCTTATAAAATAATATACAGTTATAACATAACATGTGTCTCAAATAAGGAAAATTAAGACAAAATTACTTTAACAATTTGGTACCTTTTTAAATATGAAACCATTGAAAGAGTCTTATAATGTATTTATAAATACCCATAAATTTAATTATAACAATCATAAAATACATTCATGGTCAGTATATACACCAGAAAAAATAAATGAGTGTATAATATGGCATAAGTCTTGCAGAAATAAAAGCGAGACTAGAAATCCCCTTACTACTTGTGTAACTTTTGTATCATGAACCCCATGAAATAATAACATATATTGATAATTTTTATATCATGAAATAAATTAAATTTATGATATAACATTTCATAAGGAAGTATATACACAAAATAAAATAATCAAGTGGTGAATATAGAATGTATCTCACATATATAAATGTGATATGAAATTCCCTTACCTTAAGTTTAAACTCTTCTTGTACTTGTCCAAAACTCCTTTATAATAAATATAAGTATATTATAAATCTATAATAGAACCATGTCATATATTTAATACCATATATTATTTACTTGTGAAATTATATTAACTACTTATGAACAATTCCATGTTAATTTTATGTTTTGTGTAATAACTGCTTTGTTTTTCATACATGTTTTGAATTATCATTCTTATTTCTATTACTTAGATCATGATTTACTTATTTAAAAAATGTAAAAAATGATATTAATATCATATATATTAAATATATAATTATTTATTATAATCTATAAATGATATAAATATTAAATGAAATATACTATTATTAGAGATGGTAGTCTGTACGTGTGCATGAATGTTGTTTTCATTTTTCATTGTATTGAGAGAATGAAAAGTAAATTATATGTATATATATATATTATTATTAAAGCAGAATAATTATTTAATATATAACATATATTTTTAATAAATGCATCTTTAATACATTTCATGTAATGTGTGAACAAGTCACATCACTTTGAGGAAGCGGTAGTCCACACATCCACAAACAATGTTATCGTGGTCCCACAAAATGGAAAGCATGATGGTATATGTTATATAATAATTTAATAAGAATAAATACATCTTTAATATAATATATATCAAATAAAAATAGTATTTACATCATTTTTTGCAAACATGATAAGTGGTAATGGAAGAACAAGTGACATCAACTCGCGAGGCGGTAGTCCACTCCACACATGAACAATGATTGTGTATCCCATTTGATGAAAGTGTGTGAAAGTGTAGGTTGAAAAATTAAAATTAAAAATTATCAATATATTTATGATAATTATGTTATTATATAATAATTTAATAATAAGAATTTAATGGGTGTAAAAATAAATAAAACAAAACTCCTCTTCGAAGAATGTTACATCTTCTTTGGGTAACTCTTTTTGGGTTTTCACCAAAGGACTCCCTTGGTTTTATTTCTGAACAAAATGAGTCTTCTAGTATGAGAGGATATATAATTTTAGATTATTCTTTTATGGTTTGTATGATCCAAATGTCTTGAGATTAGTGAATAAGTGAGGGGGGTGAGTTACCTTTTATAGTGGAGGAGGAGTGACATTCAATAAGTACAAAAAAGAAAACACTATTGAGAGGTCTTACATATTTCATGGGCATCCAATAATGAAACAAATTAAATAAAATAGGGTATATGGTCGAAAAATAGCCATAAAATGGATTTTTATAAGTTTCTAATTCATTTAGACCCTAAATATTATAGTTTAACCACTAAGTACACTAGTTTTTACCTTAATCATGGTAATTAATTTTAATTATTTTTACTAATATGTTTGGTAAAAGATAATTTAAACTTATTAACCATTATAAAATTTTATTATTCCAATTATGGAGTCCTTTTATACAAATTCTAAAAACATAAGTGGTGGAAATTAATTTAAAATTAATTCCTCAGTCGGGATGAAACAACATGTTTTTAAAGTGAAAATGTTTAAAAGTTTGAAATGTTTTTTTATATCCAATTTCAATATGAAATTGATCCCAATTGCCTAATTGAATTAATTTATGTATAATTTAACTAATTATACAATCAATCAATTTAAATATAATTTAACTATATAAATGAATTATTTGAAAAATAATCTTTCAATTCAAATTGAGTATTTTTTTTACTATTCAACAAAAATGAATCTTTTCAAAAAAATACAAAAAATTCACCAAAATTAAATTTTTTTATATATATTTTAAAAAATAAATTATATTTTTTCAAATAAAAATTATAAAATTTTAAAAAATTATTTTTTAAACAAGTATCTATAAAAGGCTTCAAAACTGCCTTTTAGAAAAATATTGATTTATAGGCCTAAAATTGGATTTATTGTTATCTATTGTCTACAAAAAACATAAGATGAATGTTAAATAGTTGTTGTAATATATAATATATACATTACACTAAAATAATTCATAAAAATTGGTTTTTTAATTTTTTGAGATAAAATATGTTTGTACATAGAAAACTAGTTTTCTTAGAAATTTTTTTTCTTTACTTTCAAATATTTATTACTTTCATTTATTACTAATTTATAACCAAAGGATTAAAGTTATATACATTTTCAAGTCATATTTTTATAATTTAGTTAATATTATTCATAACTTACATTCAAACGGCTAGGTGAAGACTATAATAATTTATTAATTATAATATCAATAGTATATTTTAGTTTGGTAAAACTCAGTCTTGCGTATAATGAAAGCTATCTAAAAAAAATGGAACTCTATGTAACACAATCCCTAAATAGTGTTGTCTATTACAGAATCTAATATATATATTTTTAGTTTAATGTTAACTTGATGTTATTTATTGAGAAAGAATAACTTTGGGTAGTAAGCAGGGAAATCCATCAACGAAATTTTAATTTATTCAAAAAAATAATAATTCATAAAAACATAGGGAATTAAAGTATTAATTTGTAACTTAATATATTTTTATTATATTTATGAAAAATTATATATTCAAAATTTATAAACCATATTAATAATTTTCCTCATTCTATGGAAAAGAAAATTATCATTTATAGGTATGTATGAACTAAAACCACTCTGGATGATTGATTTTTATTTTTCCTTTCTTCACTACCTTAAATGGTTGGTCAATATAAATTGTTTAAATTATAAATATTATTCTTATGAAATTATTTTTTTTCATGAAATACACATTGAGAAACCTATTATCAATATGAGAAATAAACAATTGTTGTAAATTCCACCATCAAATAGTGTGTTCTATGACCAAAAAAACGATTTCTTCATACTATTAAATAACATTGTACAGGTTATATTATTTTTATAAATAATTAAAATTATGATATATTAAACTAATAAAAAATAAATAATATCATTATTCTTTTGTTATAATGATATTACAACTATTTTACTTTATAATCATCCATTA
The DNA here is from genome assembly GCA_963277665.1 of Viscum album. Lineage (NCBI taxonomy): Eukaryota > Viridiplantae > Streptophyta > Magnoliopsida > Santalales > Viscaceae > Viscum > Viscum album. The sequence goes on from OY728126.1 coordinate 1,038,269,233, forward strand.
ATTATGGTATGTTTTTGTTTGTGTTGGTTTAACCATATAATTGAGCAATGATATAAATATATATCAAGGATGAATATATGAATTTAAAATTTTTTAATATAGGATATAAATAAAAGAATAATTAATTTGTTTTTTTTCAATGGTAATATAAAAATCTAACTTTTTATTTAATAAAATACCCTTCGTTCGCTAAGAATCATCAGAACATGAACATCACCAAATTCGTCTTTAAGAATCATAACCAAAAATCGCATAGAATGAAATTATAACATTGTATATAATTATAAAACTTAAATTATAATCCCTTAAATGATCTTGGAATTTTTTAATTTATAATTAGAATTAAAACAACACTGCTATTACCAAACTAGTTCAAAATGATCAAGATTACTCACATGTTGTATCTAAAATAGATAATAACTGACTAATATAAATATAGAGAATAATTTTAAATTAATTTTATAAATAGTCATATATAGTAATATGGTTCTGAAATGGGTGATTAATATTGTTACTTTTTTATACAGGGGGTTAGAGGACTTTTTGAAAAGTTTGAATTGAGTTAAGGGGTTATTTGTCTCAAAATTAATTTCGTGAGACATATTTCTTAATATGAACCATGGTAATTTTAATATGTTATAATTAATTAATATTGAATTTAATTTTTTATTACTTATGGGGTTTTAAGATCTATATCATTTAATTTTAAAATAAAATAATTCTATTATAAGGATAACAAAATTGAAGTGGACTTTGAATTAAATTATATTCATACTGTAAGTGTCTTGATTTCTAATATAATATTTGAATAAATATTATTTCAAAAAGATAATCCATCAAGGAAATTTATATTATTTCAAAAAAAATATCCAAATTTTAATTTTATATTCATATTATTTTACATTTCTTATAATAAATTCATTTCCCCTTTACTTATATTTAACCTAAAGTGTTTCTTATAAGTGAAACTGACCATGTGTCTTATTCTAAGCCAAGAACCTCACTTTTACATACATACATTCATTAGATAATTTTTTAGTTTTCATTATCTTTTATTCAATAATCTATTAAGGTTATTTTCTACTAATTTATCTTCTTAAAAATGTTATATAAAAAATTTTAATGTCTTTTATATGGGTCATTATAATCAAAGTGAAAAAGAATATATTTTTAATGTTTTCTATATGAGCACCTATTTCAGAATTAATTGTCAGTCTTTTCATACTTCATTCAAATATATAATAGTTTTATAAAAGAAAATATTCTTCTTTATTATTTATAAAATACTTCTATCAAAATAATTAAAAGATCGTGAATGATTCTCATTTTAAAAAAAAATTGTTTCTAATTATCCTAAAAATGGGTTTTATATAAATCCACATCCTTTGACATAAATTATGCTTGATCAAGGATGTTATTATATCTTAACCATCCACATTATTTCTCTAGATGACCTATGTAATATCCATCACTTGTGAAGGAATAATCTATCACTTGTGAAGGAATAATCTATCACTACCTTTTTCTTACCAAAACATCCATTATTCCCAATCCAAAATTTTCACACAATGAATTAAATTTATGAATAAAACATTTTTGATTAATTTGATCGAAGGGTGACCACCTAGATTACATATATAGATTGATTTGGGGAAATTATTAGTTTAACTATAAACACTTTATCTCTACGGTGTAAATAAAATATTCTTTATTATCTTGATTGAATAGTATTTAACTACAACAATACTTTATATCATTGGATACCTATTTAGTTTCTATAGTTTTATTATGTTATTATTATTGATGAAAATATTAATTATTTCCTTATATTAATCCATATGAAACCCATTTTATTTCAAAGGGTTATTTATGATTTTATAAATAAAACATATTTTTTTCCATGGGTTCTTTATTTTTTAAAAGTGATTGGTTTTCATTTCAAAATATTTATAAACACATTTTATTTCTATTTGCTCTATATGATTTTATAAGTGGTTAATTTTTATTGGCCACCATAGGATTTTAGGATGATGGGTAGGGTCATAAATTTTCAACCAATGTATTATTTAAAAAACTTTATCTCCTGAGATAAGTATTTGTGAATACATTTTAGTTGGTTGTAATCATGTGAACTAATAGTGTATCTCACAAAAGTAATGTATCAATGTAATAATGTTTTATAATATATTTAAAATATATTACATTGTTTTATTCTTATTATTATGACTATATTATGCTCTCATTGATTATTTTAATTAAATAATGTATCCTCACTCTATTAATTCATTTCTTCTATTAATCCAAGCCATATTCGATGATTTATGATTTATGATTTATTGGGTATAAATTTCCTATGTATGTTGATTATACCTATATGTTCATCCTATTATCACTTAAGATAATTTATTTTGAATTCTTTTATTTAACCTCAGTAAGAATCCTAGATCATCCTTTTATAATTTTTTTATATCCCTAAGTTATAAATATTGGAAAACTATGAAATGAATAAAATAATTAATATGTAAATAATATATAAGAGATATGGAAAATTCATTCTAGATTGAGTAGTTTTGTATATAATGGTGAAAATTTCCAATTAATATAAAAAAGATAGATTTTTTTAGTCAATGAATTTTTCTTAAATGTAAAAAACTATAAACTTAAAAGGTCCTGAGAATGTATTATAATGAAACATTTTCTATAAGTTTTATCATTGAGATCGACATGTTCATAGGAATTAAAACCATGTCTTAGACTAAGTCTCACTAGACCCTAATGGTTAATTCCCACAGTTATTATTATGTGTTCCTTGTTTTATTCGGATTACAAAGTGTTTATTATTAAAAACATTTTTATTATATATGAAGTTACCACTTCTTATTTCATGTTTGGTTGTGTGAAGAATGTTTATGTTATAAGGAATAAATTCCATTTTATCAACTCTTATTTATTAATATTTTATAAATTATGGAATGTTTTTAGAATATAAAATGAACAATTTAAAAGATATACATTCAAGTAAAAAAATCAACATAAAATTTTTTCAATATGGTTTCTAAACTAGAGGGTTTGGTTTGAATAGATAAAGGCTTTGCATAGATTCGTGGTGGTATCATACTAAGATTTGTGCCTCACACCCTACACATTCCTTTGGGAGAATGAAGACATTTTTTTGTAGGGCATGGGGGAAGGGTAAGGGAACCATGCATTTTGGGGGCCCCTCTTGAGTTCTGATTTCTATTATTATTTTAGGACTTCGAGATATGTTCTCATGGGCTCGACTCATATGGTCTTGTTTAGATAGTTTGTACTATTTGAGATTATATATATTGGAATATAATTCTTTATCATTATTTTGATCTTTTCACTAGATTTCATATACATCTAACATTTTTATATATCTTTATCTATTAAGGTTATGATATATATTATATTCACTACTATATATACTCTATTATACATTACTATTTTTTAAAGTTGTTTACTTGGATGGTGAAATTATCCAATTTATGTGTAGATCATGCTATATTTTCAAGGTAAAATCATTATTAAATGGATATTTATGACTCCCTAGTGTATATCACTATCCCATGGTGATTCAGAATGTGGTTTGGGTCTTGTGTCATGCTAGATCGTGTGACGAGTCAAGTCAACCCATGCCAATTTACTACAAAATTCATGTGGAGGTAATACATATCTTTTAAGGGTTCTCGAAATTAGAAACTAAAATAAACCCAAGAATGGAGGTATGAATGTTTAATTCAGGGAACCATTATGTAAAAATGTTCCACTCCATGAGTGTTTTATAAGATACTGAGGTAACCAGTTCAAGCATCTAGAATTTTAGAGCTAGTAAAACATGGGAAGGTAATCATGGTAGAAGCCATGGTGAAGGTCATGTATGGTGACTATGATTGAATTGCTCTAATTTTAATGGGATATGAATCAGTAGAGAACAGTTTTTAATATATCTTCATTTTATAGTTAACTATTTCCATCTGTTAAGATTTGATTTACTCAAGTAGTGAGTCTAAACCTCACTCATTAATAGAAAAATAAACAATGAAAACAAAAAAAATTACAAGGTTAGACCCCTTTCCATATAATATACTGCTTATCATGGTTGGTTACTCCCTAAAACCATGGGGTGTTCACTATAAAAACACCATATTACATGTTTACTATGATAAAAGAGTCTCACTATTCCAGTCTAGAGTCACACTTGGCACTATAATTTCACACAACCTTCATGCAAAATTTATAGGAGAGATGGGATAGATCTTCTTGAAATCTCAATTTCGTTAGAAATATTATAAGTAGATCTTTCACATTGAGCCTTAAAAAATATTCATGAACATATTCCCACTCGATATAGAACTATTTCATAATTGATTCTTATTCTTCTATTAAAACCCAAACACTATAAACTCAGCCAAAACTTGATCTATAAATGAATACCTCCAAAGTTCAAGGTACTCGCACTTTATTTTGTATTTCCTCAATCATTACACTCTCCTTGAATTGTAGTAATAATAATCATTATATTTTTCACTCAATCAACATCCATTATCCCTATTTTTTAAAAGTACCTCATTTAATAGAATTAAATATATCATATCATAATCAATTTCCTCAAATAAAAAATGATGAGACCTTCTTTTCCAACCACCCTAAATGGTCATTATAAAATCCCATATTTTAGAAACCACACTCCACTTTCTACTTATTTCAAAATTTCACAAACAAGAAAAAGTGTACTCTAGTTTACTTACTCAAATTCCCTTATGAAATAACTTAAATATAAAAACAAATAAAAAAAAGTCTCTGATACCATATTGTATTTTTCTAGATTGACATACCTGATTAGTGAATGAATGGGTGGCACCCCATCACATCAAGTACACATCCCTAAACATAAAGTCTACTGAATAGTGGTGAGATTCTATAGGTTACATGGGGAGACTATAAAATTTGGATCAAATAATAATAAATAATATTATAAAGTTACCAAAAAAATATAAAATAATTGATACACATCATAAAACTAGGTCGGAGTCCACACTCTATCCCATCTCCCACTCCAATCATTCTTCTATCTCGTCTTTCAACTAACACAACCTAGCCACTGAGACCCCTCCTAGGTGGTATTATACTGAACATGCACCATTAGACCTCCTCCAATAGATTATAGATCTTTAACCAGCGTCAAGTAGGAAAATATCATACAATGGTCATGCTTATCTAAATTCACCTATACATAATGAAAACCTCCACAAAATACATAATAATACAGAATAATAAAAGGGGATTACTTTAGTATATATATAAAAATTCATTGAATGATAACTAAGTTCCATATAGAAATAACCAGTTTAAAACAAAAGGGTAAAAATGAAAAAATACAAACCAAAAAAACAAAGGGAAAATACCCACCCAATTTCGAAGACAAAGAATGTACTTGCAGAAAATAGCTACATGTTTGAACACTAAACACTACCAACACTTCCAAGTATGCCTAAGCTCCAAAAATTTTCGATCAACCAACATAACTATTTTATTTCATATCATATACATAAGATATGACAGGTGTGGGAAAATATTTCAATTCATGGGTGAGTATATACATACCCAATAAGACACCCCAAAACCCATAAAAGTAAAAATAGAAGAAAAGAATATTCTAAAAAAGATTCAAGTTTACAATCTCTTAAAAACTCAAATATTATTTAAGAGAGAGAGAGATCACATCAAACACTAAATAAATTCCAACTCTACCTAACTCAACTATAGGTTAATCAACACATATCCTTGAGAATCGAAACTACCCTTCTAGAATACCCATCACACCTCTAGAATCTAAAAGAAGAACGTGTTCCCTATCGGATAGTACAGAGATAATGATGGTGTCACACAAAAATCATGTGTACCACATAGTAGATAGTTTTGACACATAACATATAAAAAAGAGTTATAGAACCCTTGAAATATCTAAAATTAACTTCTAAACACCGTCATCAATCATCTAAATCTAATTATAAATTCAACTCATCCCACCTTTAAATTTTATTTTGATGGTTGAACTAACTACACCGCAATGTTTTATGATGGAAAAACTCAATATTGGTTTTTTATTTTCCAAAAATGGACACCTTGTGAAAATATTCTGAAATTTACCAATTAAGAGAAAAAACGGTACACATAATAGCCCACTGGTGTGCCATGTGGTATGATAGCTAAAGCGGAATTATATCCCAGTGTATGTTTGTTATAACACATGGAGATTTTTTGAAATATATTTTTTTAATTAAATTTAATCTTTAAGATATTTTTCATTACACACAACATTGAGTTTAGCTTTCATTACATGTATCATAAAATTTAGCTTACATTACAAGAAATAATTATTTTATCTTGCATTACACCTAAAACTAAGTTTATATTGTTTTACATGTAACACTAAGTTTATCTTTCATTACACGTAACACAGGGTTTAAACAAAATGATTCATGTTATTAAAGTATTATTTTATGATAGTTACTACCTATCCATTAGAATGGAGGGTATGAATAGGATTAATTAAATTATTAAAATATATGGTTTTAAAATGTATATAAAATTAACACTTGGGTGACCAATTAAATAAAAATAAAAATAAAAAATATTTTAAAATAAAGTAAATCTTTTTCTGAAAAATTATTTTTTTACAAACAAACACGTTATACCAAAATAAAGTAAACAAACCAATTTTTCTGAATTATTTTTGTTAAATTTATATATTATATATCAAATTAAAATTTTAACATTAATCATATGTTTTTACTATACAAGAGATAATAATAAATCCAATTTTATGCTTAAAAATTGTATTTTTCTAAAAATCGATTTTGTTGATATTATTAGAACACTTATTTTAAAATTAGATTTTTAAAATTTAGAAAAAATATTTGAAAAAATAAAATTACCTTTTTAAGACATTATATCAAAATTATCTTAGGAAGGATTTTTTATCATTTTCTAAAAAGGTTATTTTTTTTATGAATAAGGAAAAATACCGAATTATATCTGAAAATGACTTTTTTGTTTAATTTATTTATAATGTTAAATAATATTTCAATTTTTTAAAAAATAAATTATATATATATTAAAAAATTGTTTTAATCAATTTCATATTCAATTTTGATATAAAAACTTTGTAAACTTTTGAACATTTCTCTTTAAAAACATGTGTTGTTATTATGTCTCTATGATTAATTTTAAATTAAAATTTTCCAATTATGAGAATTGAATTAGGAAAAATAGATTAAATATTTTTAATCACAGTAATTAATATTATATAATAATTTCAACTTCATTTTTGACCAAAAATAATAGTAAAAATAGTAAAAATTATTTAATATAGTTCAAGTAAAAATGGGTTTGTCGGAGGGGGGGTTAAACTAATAGGACAAGCTTTAAAAATAACCCAAAACATTTAAAATACCCTATTTTATGACCATAGTTATACATTATATCATCTATTATTGATACGTATCCACTATTTTATCCTTGATACATGAAAAAAATGAGGGTTGAATTCTTTCTTTAAATACAATAACAAGTGTGCCACTCACCTAACTTATAAAAGGCCTCTCATTTTTCTATCATATTCAAAAATTAAAATGATTTAGGTTCATCCAATACCTACCCAAATCACTTTACAAAATCCATCCTCACATATTATATGATTTTTTTGGATAGAAATCCTACATAGGATTGCTTTTTGTGTAAACAGAAGAAGGATACTTGAAGAAGATGTAACATTCATCAATGAGTATTTTTTATTTATACCTCAACCTCCGTAAATTATTATTAAACCGTTATTATATAATAAAAAAATAATCATAAATATACTAATATTTTTTTGTTATTTTTTTCCCTAATACCATCTCCAATTTTGTCAAATGAGTTACAAAATCATTGTTCGTGTGTGCGGAGGACTACAACCTCGTGAACTGATATCATTCATTTTTCCATTACCACCTCTTACAGTTATACATAATTATGGATTCATTTTTTTATATATTATATTCCTTATATTATTATTCTTTTTCCATTAATATAGAAAAAATACTTTCATTCTTTCTATTTTTTGGGAATATGATAATGTCTCTCTTGTGTATGAAAGACTACCTCTTTACGGAGTGATGTGATCCGTTCAAACTTTATATGGAATATAATAAGGATGGGATTAATGAATATATATTACCAATAAAACATAGTTTTATAATGAAAATATATCATTTACCTTTATTTATTTCAATAAATCATGAAAATAGAAACAATGTCTAAGCGTACATATAGCCCACAGTCTCCAAGAACGGTTCCTTTTATTTTCTCTCTCTATATTTTATAGATTATAATAAATACATATATAGTGAATATATATGATATTTATATTAGGTATTAAATTATTTATATTATGGAATCATGATAAAAGTAAGATGATTGAAAATAAAAAATCAAAACATATACAAAAATCAAAGCGGTTATTACCGAAAACACTACATTAACATGGAATTGTTAATAAATGGGTAATAAAAGGTTATAATAATAAAAAATATGGTATGATATATATATATATATATTATCCTATAATATATGTATAATAACCTTATATTTATTTTAAAAGATGTTTTAACATGTACGACAGAAGTCAAGACTTAAGGTAAGGGATTTATAGTCTATCTTTTATTTCTAAGAGACATAAAAATTCACAACTCATTTCTTATGTGTGATGTATATACTATAAATTTTACATGTTATACCATGAATACAAATATTTTCATGATATTTAATGTTTCATTTGATTTTATTCTTTTTTGGGGATTATGATTCAAAATATTACAAAAGTAGTAAGGTTTTTTTTTCTCATTTTTTTCCATTGAGAAATTTGGTTATGTTATGAATCTATCTTCTTTTATGAGGTGAATATACAGCCTCTTTGAAATGTAATGTCATGATTTTAATTATCCTCATGATATTTTAAGATTATTTAAATTATATTCCTTCAATTATCTTATGTTCCAAAGTTACCAAAGTGGTAAATATTTCATATTACAATCTCATCGTTTAGCAGGATTGTTTATGACAGTTTTAATGATGATCAAATATAAAGATACATCTCTCAAGAAACTCCGGAATTTTCTTCTCATCTGGCTATGTCATTATAATACATGTTTCACCTTCATTTTATTCTCTTTATTTACTCAAATGTTCCAAAATAATGTTTTTAATAAAAATAGGATTCTTGATCAAAAACCCTTCTTATTCTAAATCAATGTTTTCTAAAAAAATAAAAAATAATTTGAACATCTTTCAAATTATTTAATAAAGACAATTTTACCCATTTTTAAAAAATTTAAAGTGTTTTGAAATGAATTTTCATATCATTTTCAAAAAATGTTTGTATGGATTTTACCATAAATTTGAGTGGAATCTTTATTTTTATATGCATGACACGAACATTATTTGCAATTTTCATGACCCATAAAATATTTAAATCATCCATTAAAAGTTTTAAATTATCTTTTAAAATAAATTTTTTCACTCAACATTTTTGAAAAAAAATTAGTTTTAAGTAAAATATTTCAAACTGAAAATGATTTTGAAAATATTTTCTATTTTAAAAAGTGTTTTTTAAGTAGAATGAATATTTTCATAAATAAATGTTTTCAATTATTTATAGATATTATTTTATAATTTTTCAATGTTATTTGAAAAAAATTGAATTTTAAAATGTCTTATGTTTTAAATTTTTATTTTCAATCAATGGTTATTTCCATTATGAAATGTTCCAAGTTAAATTTAAAAATCCTTGTCTATTTAATATGATTTATTGGGGATATAATCCAATGATACTGTTCTTTTCCTTTCTATGAATGGTTTATTTTTATGATGATGTGATGTTTATGAAACCCATTTCTCTTCCATGTGTTATACTATGATATAATTCATATAAAACCCACTTCATTTCCATGGGTTATTCTATGGTGAAATGATTATGAAACCTGTCTCTTTTCCACAAGTTATGATGTGATTAAATGCTTATGAAACCCATTTCATTTCATGGGTTATGATATGATGAATGTTTTATAATCTTGTTTCTCATATAAATGTGGATTTCATTATGATATGTGTGGGAACTATATCCCCCTCCAATGAATTGGGTAATGATAATTGTTCACTTAGCACAGAGGGAACATAGGTGGTTATCCCAAGTCCGAAAAATAGGGTACAATGGTGGTCAGTTAAAGCTTTAAAAATAGGGTACATGGGTGGTTAGAAAAATTTTGGTGGTTAGACCAAGACCAAATTAGGTTCACAGGTGGTTAGCCCAATCCTATCATGTTATGAATATCTTGGTGGGTAGCCTTAATAGAATATTTTCTATGCATATGTGTATTACACAAATCTATGTCTTATTCTAATGTTACACTCTCACGACTCATGCTATTTGATTTCCTTATGATTCATGTCTTATGAACTATCAATATTTCTGTCGTGACTCATATTAATGATCTATGATATGCATTGTTTGGTTTATTCTCATGTTTTGATACCCTTAATATCTTGTTATCATTATATATTTCACTTGTTTACCCTCGCTGATCATCTGAGGTCACCCTTTCTTATGATTCATTTTCCCAGGTTTTGAACAAAGGTTTTATGTAGGGTATGTCTATTAAGATCACTAAATGGGAATATATTTGTGGAAAACAATGAAGATATTTCACTAGATAAGAATAATTTTTACCTAGACTCCAAAGACACTAAACTATTACTAGCCATAGTCATGTGTTTGGGTAATGTATTCAGTTATTAAGTAAATAAATGTAATATCTATATATGAAATGCATGAGTTTTTATTGTTTATATAAGAAGATATGTTTAGTTAAACTTCAGAAGCTAGTTTGAGAAAATTTTTGTGAGATCCCAAGGGATGATTCTAAGGATATGTCTTGGTATTTTTATAAGTATATGTTTATGGATGTTTCACAATATAGGAAAATGTCCTATAATATTGGTGAATGATAAAGAAAGTTGTTTCTAAGAAATTTCATCCCTCTCTATATACGACAAGTGGATGTGGCTCTATCACAGAACTATATAGGGGTAATAACTCTGAAAAGGGAATATTGAGTTGGACTTGATCGCCACATGGTGCATGATAATTAACCATGCTACACACCTAGTTTGACACTCCCATGGAATTTTATTTATAAATTTGAAGACAATTTATGAACCATCATGAAATATTTGAATAGACTATAATCATTGATGTACTAGGTTAAGCCTAAGGTGTCATATATTTAAAAGACTATGTCATGATTGAGACATCCTATATGAGTTTTTTAATGATAATATGGTTTTCCAATATGATTAGAGTTTATCATGCTATGTTTTTTTAATCAATAGAGGGAACACGAAGTAACTGGGTTAACATTGAATGTGATGGGCAATTTTATGAATAGCCAAACAGGATGATGACTGGAATGAAGGATATTGTAAATAATGAACTCTTAAACTCACCAAAAAATTTAAGGATAAAGTTCTATGAGATTTAGAGTAGTAGAGAACATGAAAGAAAGAGTATTGTTTTTCCTATATGTCAAGAATTTGGAAAGAAGCACACAAGGGATTTTCACAGTGGGACAAAGAGATGATTTGGGTGTGGAAAAGAAGGAAAAAAGCAAGTAACTACTAAAGAAGAAATTAGAAGTTTGGTTAACGTAATGGATTCTAATATTGGTCTCCCTAAGGTATTATCATTGGATTAATGCTTTAAATTTTTAATGTATTGGAATTATGAATATTTATTTACTTGGGTAAATCTCATAAAAAGAATCAATAATGCGGTTTGAGTAATGGTAATATTGTTGATTATGAAGATACTACAAATAAAATATGGATGGAAAGAAGTGTTAAGGAATAAGATGATGAAACCAAGTCAATGTTTTAAGAAGGATGTGAGATGATTGAAGTATTTATGCATTTTAATTCAAGTATTAGGTTATATATGAATCATGAAATATAAAAGGATTGTTCAATATAATTTTTTTGATAAAGATTTTCAAAAATATGTTAAATGGTAACAAAGGACTAGAAAATTGATTTAATGCTAAGGTGATATTTTGATTAAGGAAAGATAACCCTAAATATATTCTTGAGGTTAAGAAAATGGTGTTTAGTAGGATAAAGATATGATTGATATAGATAATGTAAATTGGACAGTATAGATGACCTCAGAATAGATAAAAGATTTTCTGAAAAATTGTTTTACGTTATCATTTATAGAGTTTACAAAAATATTGGATCCATGGAATATGTTCAATAATATATGCTTTTATTTAAGTAATGAGGATTTATTCATTTTTTTCATTGAGTTTTTATGGAAATTACATTTAATACCAATATTTAGGATAATATACGAAGAATGTATTCACATATTTGGCATGTTACCATTAAGAGCTACTTAATGATATTTGGAGGACTAATGTTATGTTTATTTTGATAAATTTAGTGAATTGATTTATAATTTTTTATTTTTTAAGGGTCATATGGTTAAACATTAATGGAATGATTTAATTTGAAATTTGAATGATGTTTTATAGAATAACATATTACTTATCTTATGAAGATTTATTCATATTAGATAACTAGTGTAAACATTTTTTAACTAGATATATAAGGAATGACTTATCATTATTTTATAGATCTTATTTAGTACTTAAAACATGAAAAATTCACCTCTTAGAGTAAAATATGAAGTGAAAATTGATTAAGTCACAACCAAAGAATTAAATTATTCTTATAAAATAAAAACATCAGGTAAGTAAATTTTTATATTTTCTAATTATTGATAAAAAATTAATTCAAAAACAATAGTAAATGGATCTTTAAATAAAATTTTTCCCTATTATCATCATTTTTAATTATATCAAGGCTCTTTTTAATACCTACTTGGTTTAAGACTTTTTCTCACTAACCTTTTATAGATAACTAAATTTCCTCTGATCCACATTATATACCACTCTCCATTGGTGTTTGGGTATTATTTTCCACTTCTACTTCCATGTTTTCACTTCCCACATATGTTTTATTATTTGGAAACCAATTATGTGTTCTTCCAAATGAATTTCACACATCCCTTTCTATTTTTAAAGATAATGTTTTATTATCACTTTTTGTGATGTATGTTTCTATGAAGGAATTCCCAAATTTTAAACCTTTAATGAATAATATGAATTTATAGGGTGAAAATAATTTTATGGGGGGTAGAATGTAACACCCCAAGATTTTGTGAAATATATATTTTTCAATTAAATTTAATCTTTTTGATTTTTTCCATTACATGTAACATTGAGTATATCTTTCATTACACACAACAATAAGTTTATATTATGTTAAATTAAATATATAATTTATCTTCTATTATACACAATATTGAGTTTATTTTTAATTACAAGTAACATTAATTTTAACTTATGTTATAAGCAACACCGGGTAAAAAAAGTTTCATATTATTAAAATATTATTATATGATAGTTATTTCCAAGCGGTAGGAACGGAAAGTATGAATAAGATTAATTAAATAATGAAAATATATTATTTACAAAAATATTTAAAATTAATTATTTGGTGAATATTAAATTAAAAATTAAAATAAAAACTATTTCAAAATAAAATAAATCTTTTTCTGAAAAACTATGTGTGTGTACATAAAAACATTTTACCTCAAAACAATAAACAAACCAATTTTTGTGTCTAATTTTCAAAAAATATATATATTATATATTCAATGAAAATATTAACATTTTTCTTATGTATTTTATAAAAAAAATATAATAATAAATCCAATTTTAGGATTAAAACTGTACTTTTCTAAAAATCATTTTTGTGACCTTTTTTGGTACACTTATTTTAAAAATATTTTTGTAAAAATTTTTAAATATTTTTTAAAATAATGTACTTAGTTTTTGAAATAAAAATATAAAAACTGTCTTAGGGTGATTTTGTTATACTTTTTTAAAAATATTAATTTTTTGATGAATAATGAGAAATACTGGATTTTAATTGAAAAATTTTGTTTTTTAACTTATTTATAAAGTTATATTATATTTTAAATTTGTTTTAAAGTAAAATTACTTCAATTATTCATCCATTTATACAATTGTTTTCAATGTAATCAATTTTATATTTTATTTTTATATAAAAACTTTTTAAACTTTTGAACATTTTCTCTTTAGAAATTTGTGTTCTCATCGCTTCTATAAGATTAATTTTAAATTAATTTTTTCACTTATATGAATGGATTTTGAAAAAATATATTTCATATTTTTAATTGTAATAATTTCTATTATTTAATAATTTTAACTTACTTTTTGACCAATATTAACATTAAAATAGTAAAAAATATTTACCGTGGTTAAGGTAAAAATGGTTCTACCGAGGGGTTAAACTAAAATGACAAGGGTTTAAAAATTCTTTTACAAAACCCATTACATGGAAATAGTTTTACCTTATCCCTCGTATGCTCAAGTATGTTTTATTATCGGATACTTGTGATGAGAAAAAAACATGGGTGGAATTATTTTTTCCAAAACAATTTCAAGTGTGTCAGTCATCTCATTTATAAAAGGCCACCTCATAACCTCTACACTTCACACATTAAAATCCTTTTTTCATTTATTACCTACACAAATAACATAAAAACTTCCCTGGTCCCATCCTAGAAACATTATTTTTTATATAAATCCACCCTAGGAATGGTTTTGGTGAAAACCTATGAAGGATACCTGAAGAAGAGGTAGCGTTCATTAATGAGTTTTTTTGTTTAATTTATTCATCCAAATAAAAAAATTATTTTTATACTATTATTATATAATAACCTCAGTAAAATAAATATACTCATTTTTTATGTTAAGGTAATTACCTACAACCATATCCACTTCCATCAAATGGGTTATGAAATCATCATTCATGTGTACGGAGGATTATCATTTCACGAACCAATGTCATTTTTTCCATTACCACCACTTAAGGTTGGAAATATTGGTAGATTTATTTTTATATATTATATTTATGAAATTGTTATGATTCTGAAATTATTATATTACACATAATTTCATGATTTTAATTTTGTGTGAATATGATAGTGTCCCTCATGTGTTTGGAAGACTACTGCCTCACGAAGCAATGCGATTCATTCACACTTTATATGGAAGGTAATAAGTAAGGTTTAAATGAAAATATGTTACATATATGATATAAAAATTATTATATAATGATAATATATCATTTAATTTATTTTTTATAATATTGAGATAAAATAAAAACAACGTTAATGCATACGTATGGCCTATTGTCTCCATGAACAACATATTTCATTTTCTATCTCTATGTTTTATAGATTACTATAATACATATATAGAGAATATATATTATATTTTTTCATGGTTAAAATTATGGATATTATTCAACCATGATCAAAGTTAGAGGATAAAAAATAACAAATCAAAACATAAACAGAAAACATAGCGGTTATTACCTGAAATGCAACTTTAACATGAAATTGTTAATAAAAGGGTAATAAATGGTCACAAGAAAATAATATATGGAATGATATATATAATTTTTGTTATATAATAGATTTAAAAAACTTATAATTATTATAAAGTAGTTTTTAATGTGTTTGACAGAAGTCGAGACTTTAGGTAATGGATTTCTAGTCTCTTTTATTTTTTAGAGGCATATGAAAATTCACCACTCATTTATTCTATTTTTTGTATATAATTACCCTTTCACTATGGCATCCCACCTTTATATTACATGAGTTTTTATTAAATTTTAAAAACAAAGGATCTTTAAAGTATAGTGTCTTGGAAATCAGTAACATAAAACACAAAAACAACATAAAACATTTTTCTAATCCACTTGTAAGGATTTATCATAAGTTCATCCTGAGTAAAAAATGATTCATCTCATAACCTGGAGGAAAACATCAAAGGAAAGGGTGAAAAGAAGACCTAGTAAGGAAATCAAGGGAATCAGTATACTTGTGATATTAGTAAGAACTTGATAAAAACCACAAGACATGAGAAACAAAAAAAAAGAGGAATATCAATATAAAAAAACATGAATCACAACTTGAATATGTGACTACAATATTTCATTTATAAATTCATGAACATATCACCAAGGTTCATTCCCAAGGTGTCATAAAAACATTACCAAGGTTATTCACCAAGGTATCATGAAACTTTTCATCTCTAGAGATTAATTACTTACCCAATGCATTGGAGCACTATCAAGGCTCACCATTAATATGTATTTATTTTCCTTTGATCCACATAGATCATAATCAAAAATTTCATAAATAACCCAAATAGAATCAAATAAATGGGTTTCATGTTAAAATCGTGATGTTTAAAAAGTTCTTTAAAAAATATCATTATGTCATTTATAACCCATGGAAATGAAGTGAGGGTTATATGTATTTCAATTACAGAATAAAATAGATCAATATTATGTATTGATGAATACCCCTGGAAATGAAAATAGATTTGGGTATCTACGTAAATAATACAAGATAATTTCTTGAGAAAAAGAGACATTTTTTGGACGAAACTTCTGCAACATAACAGCTACATAACATCATTTTAGAAAAAATTAAAAAGAGAGGGGAAAAGGGTCAACCACTCATAAATAATTAATAATACAGTATGGGTACAGAATAATATGATGGTATTTATATTTTAATGTCATACCACAAGAAAAGAAAACATTAAAGAAAAGAGAAGATGTTATTTATTTTACGAAAAATTCGGCAGCCTAATAGCATCACTTAAAAATTCTGAAAATAAATTGATGAGAGTCGAAAGGGTATCTCATAATTTTTAAATGAAATTTAAATTAAAAATAATATATATAACATACCCCCACATAATAATATGGAAACCAAAAGACATAACATAAAGGAAATCATGACTAAAAAGATGAGGGTGAAAGGTTCCCTTACCTTGAAGAGTGACTTCAAAAGCTCAAAGGATGGGTCCTTGGGGGCTTGAGGGCACCTTGGGAGGACTCCTTGTGAGGTAAAAAGACCAAATATTAATTTAGGAGGATTCTGGAATGAAATTAATGATGTAATGGCTTGGTATTTATTTGAAAAGTGAGGGAATATTTAATTAATTTTCAAGGGACACCTCATTAGTGGTATTTGCAAAACCTTGGGCTTGCCTATGGTATTGGCCACTTGGGACACCTAATAAAATTTATAACTATTCAGATGTCTAAAAGATTTATTAAATCATGATTATATCATCAATGATGTAATTAAACACCCAAAACTCAAAACTGTATTTTTATTATTCACTAAAAATTCAACTGTTTTAGAAAAATACCAAAAATTCACCCTAACCAAATATCGATGCTATGAATTCAAAAATTAACTCCATTTTAGGAAAATAAATTTTTTTATTTTTTTATTTTAATTTTCAAATAAAATCATTATTTATTCAAAAACAACAACTCCAAAACTATAACTTATTTTGTAACACCTTGAAAATATAATCAAAGTCCCATAAAATTATCATATAACCATAATATAATAAAGTAACAATTTATGATTACATTTTATGAAAATATATTTTTATTTTAAATTATTAAATTAATTATAAAATTATAATTAAAATATTTATGACATACAAAAATACCAATACTTATATGATGACTATTTTTTCACTTTTAAGATGTCTAAATTATATTTATACATTCATGGGTGAAGTTTCTATTTTCTTGGATAATTTACTATTGATTACTATTCATTACTATTCATAAGGGTATATTACTATTAATACATTACTATTCACCAAAAATTAAGTTGAAATTTTAAGACTCTAAATTTATTTTTGGTCACAATTGTAGAAGACAATTTTCTGAAATTCATTTCACATTATTAATTATTTAAGGTTTAAAAAATATTTTAAAATACCCTTTTTCTAAAATTCATCAATAATATGGAACTTCATCCTACATTTATCCGGGCATTTGAAATTGACAAATTTAACATAATAAGATTTAACAATTTTATTTATAAAAAAGGATTACACAATGTAACTAAGGTCTTGTTACATAGTCCCTTATAACACCTACATAGGACCTAAGTGTAAGGTGTGATATGTGGATAGAATCTTGGGGTGGCTCGGTCAACATTTCTAGAGCGGTGATTTCTATCAACTTGAATTTCTCCCTTAGGCAATTTCGTTCAAACTTCCCATGTTAAATCTCAGCTTGGGCTTGGTCCAGAGCAAATCCCAGAGATGCTACCTCCTTCCCAAGCTCTAACAGATGGGCTTCGTATGACCCAATTCTACTGAATAAGGCCATCGACTCTTCTTTTTGTATTAATTAACCAAGATCACTTGTATTTATAAACAATAATTATAATGTTAAGAGTTTATTTTCCAATGGTCATATTGACCAAAGATCATATAATAGTCGAAACCCAATGGTATCACTTCATTAATTAAAGGATATAGTTTTGTGGAGTATAAAATGAAATAACACACAAATTTAGGAAACAAATATTATTAAAAAGTTCGGGTTGTTACATTGTTCCCCCCTTAAGAAGTTTCTTCCCTGAAATTTTAACTCATACCCTTAGAAGATAAAAGGTGTGGGTACTTCTACCCCATAGACTCCTCTTGTTCCCACATGGCTTCTTCACATTTGTGGTTCCTCCACAACACCTTAACAAGGTGGGTAGTCTTGTTACATAGAACCTTGTATCAAGATCTCCACCAGTTATTCCTCATAAGAGAGGTCATGTTACAGTTTTACCACCTCAGGATTTAGTACTTGTGAATGGTCAGGTATGTACTTCCTCAAGAGGGATAAATGGAAGACATCATGAACTTGTGATATATTTGGAGGAAGTTCAAGAGGATAGGCCACTACTCCTATGCGATTAAGGATTCCATAGGGGCCAATGTACCTAGGGATGAGCTTCCTTTTCTTCCCAAACCTCATGACTCTCTTCCAAGGTGAATTTCAAAGAAATAATTTTTCATGAACATAAAAATCCAAGTCCCTTCGATGGTTTTCGGCATAGCACTTTTGTCTACTCTGAGCAACCTTAATGTGTTGTTGGATGGAATGGAATTTTTCTATCATCTATTGAACAAGATCATGTTGGAGTTGGTGGCCTAGAACCAACTACTTTGTACTTTATTCATTAATAAATTTCTTATCACATCTTGATTTTTCTTCTGTGTGACAATGCATGTGATAATGTCCTAAGAACAGCTGTTGCATTAATGGGTCATAGCAGATCCCTGCTATGATGAGAACCCGGAAGTGCCATAACACTATTCTTGAATATATGTTCTATGTTCGGATGATATTATTTTAGGGACACAAATAATATAGGTCATTAGGGATGAGGACTCATAAAACATTGAGGCACCTTCTCATGTTGTGCGCCCTTGGTAATATCTAGGAGGATATTATGAGAACGAGACCCGCCAATAGGAAATACACATTTCATAGTGTCATTGGATGTTCCGATCTGTGGACGTGTGTATTGGTCCTTAGACTTTAAGATTATTATTAATGGGTATTACAACTCACACACTTAAATGTATTGATGAAAACTGTGACGACACACGGTTCGCAGTGAGGTAGGATACGTTGGGTGCGTCACGAGTAATACTGCATTAATAGATAATGCGAGAAAGGATTTTTCCCTTCTGTTCCATAACGAAAGTAGATATCTCAGGCCCTTTAATGGAATTGATATAGCCTAAATAAATCCATGGCCATGGTAAGGTATGGGTGAGTTCAATTCCGGGAAGTCAAAGAAAGAATAATCAAACACATGGATTGATGGCACTAGCATGCAACCAACTTGATTAGAGATATCGAGACAAAGGGATTATATTACATGGTAAGCATTCGTAGGAGGTGACACGTCATTACGGCGTTAACTTCTTTCGCTATGGGTGCCTTGGCGTGTTGCTAGAATCTAACCTTGGACTTTAGGAAGGCTCCGCCTAATTCCACTAAGAAAGAGGCCTAGAGGGTCACATGCTAAGTGTGTCCATGTATCTCAGTTAAATTTTAATTTAAAAAGTTAAATAAATATTATTCCCGACTGTGGTTTAATAATTATTTAAGGATGTTTGATCACATGTATTTCAACACTAGTTATTCGAGAGAATATATTGTGGGAGAAATAATATATATTTATTAGAAAGTAATGCAGATACATTTATTTAAGAAATATATATCCATTACTCAAGGTCTAATAAATATGGTGGAGGAAATAAATAAAATGGAAAAATAAAAGTACATGCCATGTATATTTATATACACGCCGTGTAGTTTGTTTTTTCGGGATTCGTGAGAAAAATATTGTTTATTTAATTAAATGATGTTAAATGTAATATGTTGGGTGCATGTCAAGTAATAATGATGGTCAACTATCATTATTAAGACATGGGGTATTACTAAGAATTAAATGAAATGATTAAATTCTTTCCGGAAATTAATTCATTTTATTATTCTAAGTATTATAATCCCAAATTACATTATGCTGATTGAGGAGAGCCATTTTTTTGGTTGTGCACAACGGATCTGGAAATACTCTCAAGCCAAGAGAGAATTCCCTTTCCACCAAGAATGCTTTCAAGTTATGAAAGCAAGATCCTCCACCGGATCAAGGAGGTTGAAGGCAGACATCGCAAGCGAAGGCTCTTCCGTGCTAGCCCTGGAGATCCCTTCGGCGACGTCCAGAGATACATGGAGCACGTGTGGATCACCGCTAGAGGAATCCTGTACTTGGATTCTACAACGCAACGACGGATCACAGGATCGTGACCAGAGACTCCAACGAAGAAAAAATTCCATCGAGGTAATTCTTATGAATTAATTAAATTAATTATAATCAACATATGATGATCCCATCTCAAGGGTTCCGGGACTCTTCTTTTATTTTTAGTTCTTCATTCTATTCCGAAGATTCCACATTTTATATCATGACGGGTCACGGATTGAACATTTTTTACCGTTAAAATTAAAGTTGGGCTAACCCACCAACGCGCTTCCGCTGCGCTCGGAACCTACAAGTGGTATCAGAGGGGGATATATCATTGATTATAATTATTTAGTTTTTCGTTGGTAATTTACGCATTTAATAATTTAGTTATTTCAATTCAAGTTTAATCGTTCTAGAAATCGAAATATCAAGATCTGTTCATCCTACCTCATTTCTCGTTCACCTCATAGAAATGATTTTTTATTTTTGATTAAAATAAAATAGAGGAATTCATCCGGAGGAGCCAAACGTTTCTGGCCGTATAACACCAGAATACACGGCATGTATTCGGAAGTACACGTCGTGTAGTCTAGGTTCAATGCATTGACTTCTCCACCAAATCATGTCATGTATTGGATTCTTTCTAAGAATTTAAGACACCGTGTGTTGACCAGAAACATGTGGCACATAGTTTCCAGATTACACGTCGTGTGGTCCAATGAACATGGAGTGTAGTCCCTTGGGTTAGGGTTGGGTTGTGTACTCCGTACATAGCCTACCCGGCTGGAAACTGTGTAACGCGGAAACTACATGCCGTGTGTCCCACTATACACATTGTGTACTCCAAAAATTTCTGAAGTACATTAACACGCCATGTCCCTGGGCATGTACTTCGGATGGACGGTGAAGAAAAGTACACACCGTGTAGTCATAACTACATGCCGTGTACTCACCCATATTACGCAGATTTGTTAAAATTTATTATTATATTATACAAACCCTTGAGACATGTATCATGGTGCAGGCATAAAGCTGAGTCACAACAAGTGATATGTGTTTTATATATATGTGTTTAATTTAACATCTGCGTAATAAATGGGAATTCACCGGGTTTCCTCCAAGGTACAAGCTACGTAAAAGGATAATTTTAAATGAATTTATTTGTTTAAAATTATGATGGATGAAAATATCAAGGAAATTCAAAAAAAGGATTTAAGATAAAAGGATTGATTAATTAAAGATAATTAATTGATTCAAGCATGATTTATCTTAAACAAGAACGATTAAAAAATTGAATGCTACTTTTATTTATGCATAAATATCATTGCATGTATGGATGATCATGATCTAGACTGAGACCTTTGTATGTGAATGGTTTCTTTTAATTTATTTATTTAAATTAAATTTGTTGTCCTGTGAGCCATCTCCTCATTAATATGTAGGACATGCATGCCCAAGGATTCATTTATGTAAAAACCCATTTTACCCCTCACCTGCGTGTGAGATAAATGCATATGTAATGGATGGAGCTCC
Source organism: Viscum album (assembly GCA_963277665.1). Classification (NCBI taxonomy): domain Eukaryota; kingdom Viridiplantae; phylum Streptophyta; class Magnoliopsida; order Santalales; family Viscaceae; genus Viscum; species Viscum album. Next base: position 1,038,291,620 of record OY728126.1, read on the forward strand.
CAAGCTAGTGGAGGCGGCTCAAGTTAGGAGCCAAGGTGAAACCAATCCATGGAGATACAAAGGTGGATAGGTGGAAAGCTGTAAACACGAACCTGAAAGGTTCAAGGTGTTTCTCCCCTAGGTCTTGGGTTAGTTTATCAACCACTAGATAAACTAACCAATATAAAAGCTCATGATCATACAATTTATTTTATTTCTGTCAGTTTCATGGTTTATTTATTGTGGGTGTGTTTTCACGATCACACAATTAATGAATTAAACAAGCATGCAAGATGGAACTAAAATAAAACCGGCTTATACGTAAATATTATCTTAGACATGGTTAATCACTTAAGTATATCCCAATTAATATTAACAAGCATGTAATCAAAGATAATAAAATGGCAATTTATGTATAAGGATAAAATCCCTCAAAATAAATATTAAGTCAGCATAGCCTTCCATAATCTTGGTTAGAATCAAACCATAGTTCAATGTGCTTGACCAACCCTAGTTGGGGTGCTTTCAATTATCAGGGAATTCTAATTCAAGGTTTTGGGTTGACTTGACTTGGTTCGATTCAAGGGTTGACTACCATAGAAAGATTTGGTGTGACAAAGAGGCAAAGGTTGAGGAAATCCAAAAAAGGATTTCAGGATTGGGGAGTCCACTCAGCGGATCAAGGAGCTGCGAGTTAATGAAGTTGGAATTTGGAATGCCTACCTAAAACCCTTCAAGTTGCTTGACCAACCCTAGTTGGGGTAATGAGAAGGGAAATATGGATCTTTTCGACTAGAATATTCACCCAATAGAATAGTCCAAAGTCAATGGAGAGGGCTATTGGATTTCTATAAAATAGTATGAGACTAATAAGTATTAATTTATTTATTTGTCTCAATTTTTGTAATAAAGTACTAAACCTTTGCTCATCTTAATTTGTAGAAACGGTAAGAAAATTACTTCAAACATATCATTGTGCACCATACTCTAAAAATAAAACCTTCTCACTGGCACCAATTTCCAAGATTAGCAGAGGCGTTTACGCGTCGTCCTTCACCATGAAAGGAAATTGTATGTGCTGGAAGAGCCTATTCCAGTTGTGCCTGGGAAAGAGGCTAGTGATAAGGAATTATTTCTCTACATGAAACACACGGATGATGCCACATATGTCCTGTGTTTCATGCTATCAGTCATGTCTAATGAGCTCTTGAAGCAACATGAAAACATGGATGCGTATATCATGATGTCTCACCTTAAAGATCTCTACCAAGAGAAGGCGAGAAAAGAGAGGTATGATATCTCCAATGATTTGTTTACCATGAAGCTTGGAGAGTCTGCGCCAACTGGGCCTTATGTATTCAAGCTTATTGGCTACATTGAACGCCTAGAAATCTTAGGGATTAAATTCCCAGATGAGTTGCGTATAGATCTCATCCTATCATCACTGCCCAAGACCTTCTCTAGCTTCATTTTCAACTATAATATGATCGGCAATGAGAAGAGTCTATCAGAGCTTCTGACCTTGATTCGCCAGGTAGATAATGACATGGGGCGTGACAAACCTGCGATCCTTATGCTGAACAAGAAAAGGAAGGACAAGGAAAAAGGGACAAAGACTTATAAACGGTCTAAAGCCCCCGAGCATCGTCCCTCCAAGAAGGGGAAGATCCTGAGGCAGGGCAAGGAATGGGAGGCGGTGTGTTTTGCATGTGGCAAGCAGGGCCACTAGAAGAGGAACTACACCCAGAAGCGTGGGGATGATAAAGGTGCATTCGTTATCGAGTGCAATCTTTCTATTTATACACATTGGGTATTAGATATAGCTTTTGGGGCTCACATCTGTATTCAAATGCAGGAACCATGTAGATTTAGAAAGATCGCAAGACGAGAGGTGGATCTTTGAGCTGCCAATGGCGCAAGGTTGGCTGCGTTGGCTATTGGTGACTATCACCTCTCATTGCCAACTGGCATGATTTTGGTTTTACAAAACTGTTATTTTGTGCCTAGTGTTACCAAGAACATAATTTTTGTATCTTTTTTGGACATGGATGGATTTATTTTCAAGTTTTGAAATAAGGGTTGTCTCTTTTATAAGAACAACATATGTTATGGTATGGCACATTTGAATAATGGTTTGTATGTATTAAATTATGAAAACCAAGTGTTGGCAATCGATAACGAAACAAACTCACATGCCTCATACATCACCCAGTTATGGAATCACCGCCTTGGTCATGTGAACGAGAAGCGCTTGACAAAGCTCTTCCAAGATGGCTATTTAGACTATACTGAGCTAAAACCATTTGATAGATGTCACGCTTGTTTACAATAAAAAATGACCAAGCCTCCTTTTGGTGGACAAGGTGAAAGGGCCATAGAGCTTCTAGGATTAGTACACACGGATATATGTGGACCATTTCCAGTAGAAGCTAGAGGTGGATATTCTTACTTCATTACTTTTACTGATGATTTGAGTAGATATGTCTATGTCTACTAAATGAGGTATAAGTCAGAAGCCTTAGAGAAATTTAAGGAATTCAAGAATGAAGTAGAGAATCAGCTTGGTAAGAAGATAAAGAAGCTTCGATTGGGTCGAGGTGGAGAATATCTGAACCAAGAGTTCATCAATCTTCTACGGGAGTCTGGGATTCTATCTCATCTCACTCCTCATTATACACCACAGTGGAATGGTGTTAGTGAAAGGAGGAACCGCACCTTGTTATACATGGTGAGGTCAATGATGAGTCATGCGAATCATCTATCATCCTTTTGGGGATATGCATTACAAAATGAAGCATACACATTAAATCGAGTACCAACTAAGGCAGAAAATGGAATTCCATCTGAGTTATGGAATGCAAGGAAACCCAATTTGTCACACACATGTGTATGGGGATGCGTGGCATTTGTTAAGGCCTTATCAGGCAACAAACTAGCACCCCAGGGCACGAAGTGTATCTTTATAGGATATCCCAAGGAAACGAAAGGATATTACCTATATAACCCTCAAGACAAGAAAGTGACTGTCGCCAGACAAGCCATTTTTTTTGAGAGGGAGCACATCATCAAGAAGGATAGTGGGTGCAATATTGACTTCGACGAAGTTGATTCTCAAGATACACAGGAGTTGGTACAGGAACAAGTTCTATAGGTCCTCGTGGAAGAGGTTCCAGAAACACAAGTACTGCGTAGGAGCTCAAGAGAGGTAAGGGAACCAGAGAGATTTGGTTTCCTAGTCACCAAGGATGCTGAATCGTTATTGTTGGACAATGATGAACCTCTCTCCTACAAGGAAGCAATAGAAAGCTCAGAAGCTTCAAGATGGCTAGAAGCTATGAATTCTGAGATGGATTCCATGTATCAGAACCAAGTTTGGGTTCTGGTCGATGAGCCAGTTGATGTAAAGCCTATTGGATACAATTGGGTATTCAAAAGAAAGCTGGACATGGAAGATCAAGTTAGCACCTATAAAGCAAGGCTAGTGGCTAAAGGATTCAGACGGCGTCAAGGAATTGACTATGATGAAACCTTATCACCAGTTGCCATGTTTAAATACATAATAATCATACATGCCATAGCAGCTTACCATGACTACGAGATTTGGCAGATGGATGTCAAAACAACATTCCTTAACGGGAACCTTCAGGAAGATGTCTATATGACACAACCAGAAGGGTTTGTGACACCAAGTGAAGCCAGATGGGTTTGCAAGTTTCAGAAATCCATTTATGTATTTAAAAAAGAATCCAAGTCATGGAACATTCAATTTTATGAAGCCATAATAGAATTTGTTTTCATTAAGAATGAATGTGAGCCATGTGTTTATAAGCGGTTTAATGGGAATGCGGTCGTCATCCTAGTGGTATATGTTTATGACATATTTCTTATTGGAAATAGTGTACCAGCCTTACAGTCAGTTAAGGAATGGTTAAACAATTGTTTCTCCATGAAGGACTTAGGAGAAGCAGCCTACATTCTAGGGATCAAGATCATTTATGATAGATCTAAGAGGCTGCTTGGAATAATTCAGGGTACATACATTGACCAGATACTAAAGAGATTTAGTATGGAAAAATCCAAGAGGGGATTGGTTCTAGTGTCACATGGCTTACATCTTTCTAAGAAAATGTGTCCCCAGACAAAACAGAAGAAAGATAGGATGAGTAAGATCCCATACGATTCAGATATAGGATCCATCATGTATGCCATGTTATGTACCAGGCTTGATGTTGCCTATGAACTGAGCATGGTAGGAAGATATCAAGAAGATCCAGGAGAACAGCATTGGACTGCTGTTAAGACTATCCTTAAGTATCTGAGAAGAAATAAGGATATGTTCCTAGTGTATGGAGGAGATGAGGAGCTTGTCATCAGAGGGTATGCTCCTGCTAGTTTTCAGACAGATCAGAATGATCTGAAGTCGCAATCTGGATATGTTTTTTGTCTCAATGGTGGAGTTGTGATATGGAAGAGTTTAAAGCAGCTAGTTCTCGCCGATTCTACAGAGGAGTCCGAGTATATAGCGGCTTCTGATGCAGCCAAGGAAGCCGTCTGGATTCAGAACTTTTTCCAGGAGCTTAATGTGGTGCCTAGTAGTAAAGATCCCATTATATTGTATTGTGATAATACTGCAGCAGTGGCTCTTACAAAAGAACCAAGGTCACATCAACGGACAAAGCACATACTCCAGAAGTATCACCTCTTGAGGGATTTCTATCAAAGGGGTAAAGTTGCAGTGATCAGAGTGTCCACGGAAGAGAACATGGCGGAACCCATGACTAAAGGCCTATCTCAGCAGAAGCATGAATATCACGTGAGAGATAGCAGGTTAAAGGTTGTTAGCAGTTGGGTCTAGTCCAAGTGGGAGTCTATTGGATTTGGTGGCCTAGAACCAACTACTCCGTACTTTATTCATTAATAGATTCCTTATCACATCTTGATTGTTCTTCTGCGTGAAAATGCATGTGATAATGTTCTAAGAACAGTTGTTGCATTAATGGGTCATAGTGGATCCCTGCTATGATGAGAACCTGGAAGTGCCATAACACTATTCTTGAATATATGTTCTATGGCCGGATGATATTATTTTAGGGACACAAATAATACAGGTCATTAGGGGTGAGGACTCATAAAACATTGAGGCACCTTCTCATGGTGTGCGCCCTTGGTAATATCTAGGAGGATATTATGAGAACAAGACCCGCCAGTAGGAAATCCACATTTCATAGTGTCATTGGATGTTCCTATCTACGGACGTGTGTATTGGTCCTTAGACTTTAAGATTATTATTAATGGGTATTACAACTCGCGCACTTAGATGTATTGACAAAAACTGTGATGACACACTGTTCGCAGCGAGGAAGGATACGTTGGGTGTGTCACGAGTAATGCTGCATTAATAGATAATGTGAGAAAGGATTTGTCCCTTATGTTCCATAACGGAAGTAGATATCTCAGGCCCTTTGATGGAATTGATATAGCCTAAATAAATCCATGGCCATGGTAAGGTATGGGCGAGTTCAATTCTGGGAAGTCAAAGAAAGAATAATCGAGCACATGGGTTGATGGAACTAGAATGAAACCCGCTTGATTGGAGATATCGAGAAAAAGAGATTATATTACACAGTAAGCATTCGTAGGAGGTGACACATCATTGCGGCGTTAACTTCTTTCTCTATGGGTGCCTTGGCGTGTTTCTAGATGCTAACCTTGGTCTTTAGGCAGGCTCCGCCTAATGCCACTGAGAAAGAGGCCTAGAGGGTCACACTCTAAGTGTGTCAATGTATCTTAGTTAAATATTAATTTAACAAGTTAAATAAATATTATTCCCGACTGTGGTTTAATAATTATTTAAGGATGCCTGATCGCATTTATTTCGACACTAGTTATTCGAGAGAATATATTGTGGGAGAAATAATATATATATTTATTAGAGAGTAATGCAGTTACATTTATTTAAGAAATAAATAGCCATTACTCAAGATCTAATAAATATGGTGGAGGAAATAAATAAAATGGAAAAATAAAAGTACACGCCGTGTATATTTATATACACGCCGTGTAGTTTGTTTTTTCGGGATTCGTCATAAAAATATTGTTTATTTAATTAAATGATATTAAATGTAATATGTTGGGTGCATGTTAAGTAATAATGATGGTCAACTGTCATTATTAAGACATGGAGTATTAATAATAATTAAATGAAATGATTAAATGATTTCAGGAAATTAATTCATTTTATTATTCTAAGTATTATAATCCCAAATTACATTATACTGATTGAGGAGAGCCATTTTTTTGGTTGTGCACAACGGATCTGGAAATAATCTCAAGCCAAGAGAGAATTCCCTTTCCACCAAGAATGCTTTCAAGTTACAAAAGCAAGATCCTCCACCGGATCAAGGTGGTTGAAGACGGACATCGCAAGCGAAGGCTCTTCCACGCTAGCACCCAGAGATCCCTTCGGTGACGTCCAGAGATACGTGGAGCACGTGTGGATCACCGCTTGAGGAATCCTGTACTTGGATTCTACAACGCAACGACGGATCATAGGATCGTGACCGAAGACTCCAACGAAGAAATAATTCCATCGAGGTAATTCTTATGAATTAATTAAATTAATTACAATCAACATATGATGATCCTATCTCAAGGGTTCTGGGACTCTTCTTTTCTTTTTCATTCTTAGTTCTATTCTGAAGATTCGATGTTTTATATCGTGATGGATCTTCGATTGAACGTTGTTTAATGTTAAAATTAAAGTTGGGCTAACCCACCAACGCGCTTCCGCTGCGCCCGGAACCTACAGATCAATCCCAAGAATCTTTCTCACACCAGCTTCATGCCAAAATGTAGAAGTTCTACACCACTTACCATATAGATATTCATAGTGTTATATTTGAATTCTTGAGTGGAAGCTGTTGTTGTAAGAGAACTCAACTAAAGGGATATATTGATCCCATCCACCTTGAAATCCCATTGAGTATGTTCTCAACATATCCTCGAGTGTTTGAATAGTCCTTTTAGATTGGAAATTAGTTTGGGAGTGATAGGTTGTACTAAAATTCAATTCAGTGCTCAGAGCATGTTGAAGACTTATCCAGAATTTTGATGTGAACCTTGGATTATGATCAGATACGATAAAAAGTGGAACTCCATGTAGTGTTACCACTTCCTTCACGTAAATCCCAAAAATTTGATCAAGGGAGGAATCTTCTCAAATGGAGATAAAATGGGAAGTCTTGGTGAGAAGGTCCACAATAACCCATATCGCATTATTTCTCTTGGAAGTTCTCGAGAGACCAGTGACGAAGTCCATAGTGATATTTTACCACTTCCATGCTGGTATGGGTAGTGGTTGCAATACCCCTTTAAGAAGTTGTCACTATGAATTTACTTGCTGATATACTAGGCTCCTTTAAGTGTAGTCACCAATCTCCCTTTTCATATTATCCCAAAAATAATGATCACAAAGGCCCCTATTCATTTTTTGTGCTTCCAAGATGTATAAAGAAAGTAGATCTATGAGCTTCATCCATCAACTCATTCTTTATTTCCGGAATAGATGGAACACATAGTATTGTACAAAATTTCAGGACACCTTCTTGATCACTATTGAACTTAGGAAACTTCCCATCGTCCACAGCCTCAAACTTCTTCTATAACAAAGGATCTTCTTTCAGAGCTTTATTGATCTTCTCTAGTAATGACAGTTGAGAAATCATTTGGGTTAGGGTTGATGATTTCCTTTCCCTTATAATTTCAATGTCAAGCTTTACTAGGTCATTGATCAAAGGATCTCTTTGAATCCTCATCATGTAAAAAAAATTGGTTATTTCTTGCTAAATTCATCAACAACTTTGTTTTCTCTTTTGAGATGATAATGAATTGAAAACTCATAGTATTTTAGAAGTTCCAACCATCTCTTCTACCTCATGTTCAATTCCTTTTGTGTAAAAATAAACTTCAAACTTTGATGGTCTGTGTATATATCACATTTCTCCCCATAAAGATAGTGCCTATATATCTTCCGAGCAAAAATGATCGCACCCATCTCCAGATCATGTGTAGGATAGTTCTGCTCATGAGTCTTCAACTGTTCAGATGCATAAGACAAGACTTTGTCATTTTTTATGAGAATGCACCCAATCCCTTTCAGATATGCATCACAAAAAATAAGGAATCATTCTCCACTTGAGGTCAGAGTTAACATGGGTTCAGTAACTAATCACTTCTTCAGCTCTTCGAAACATTCCTCACACTCCTTTGTCTAGATGAACTTGACCCCTTTTCAATTTAACTTGGTTAATGGATTAGAAATTTGTGAAATGTTCTTCACAAACCTCATATAATATCCCGCTAAACCAAGGAAACTAAGAATCTTAGTTATTGTTGTAGGTTGATGTCACTCCTCTACAAATTTTATCCTTGTAGGGTCAACTATGATTCCTTCATTGGTAACAATGTGCCCTAATAAAGCAACTTATTGCAACCAGAATTCACATTTTTTGAACTTTAAAAAAATCCTTTCCTTCCATAGAGTTTGAAAAATACCCCATAGATGATCCTCATGCTCCTCGCGACTTTTAGAATATATTATAATATCATCAATAAAAACTACCACAAAGATATCAAGGTAGTCCTTAAATACTCTATTCATCAAATCCATATAAATAGCAGGTGCATTAGTTAGTCCGAAGGGAATAACAACAAACTCATAATGCCCATATCTTGATCGGAAGGCAATTTTTGGAATATCTTTTTTCTTCACCCTCCATCCAACGGACCGAAGGCCTATATTTTTTTATTTCAACAAAAACATAAACCCCCTTTTAAGGGAATAAGGGGGGGAACCCAAGACATCATCGACTTAAAACATTCAGGACCTAAAGGTCTAGCGAGACAAACCAAACTGACACATGAAGCTACCCCTCCCTAGCAGATGAACATGGAAAAGCACTTCACCGTTGCAAGGCTTGACAGCAAGAAAGTTTCCTATGTCAAAGTACAGGCCCGATATGATGACTGTCGTCATACCCTCTCAACAACCAAATCACAAAAACACTTCAACGATGATGAGAGGCTCTGGAAAACCTCCTATGGGGCCTGATCCACGAGTCGAGTCCGGGTGCATCACCATACCAACAAGCCTCGCAATAAAAAAACCATCTGCCCTTCTGAAATTACCATTTCAAGCACCACCATCAAGGGACATCCTGGACCAACACCGCTTCCCTCCTCAACTCCCCCATCCACCATAGTCACATAAGACTTTAAGGAAATCCAAGAGGCCTGAAATTAGGCCATTGTAACCTAGGACTGGGTGGTCCAACCCCGCTCCAAGGGGCGCCACTGTTGAGGGGATCAGGTCGTCCTGAAACGGAAGTGTCGTTGTGGGAATGAGTCTGATCCAATCAGAATCACAGATGTACCCTTACCAGATTCCGAAACCTCACAGCAGCAAGAATGGCAGTAGGAAAAGGCAGAGAAGAGCCAACGACTCAATTGATGATAAACAGATCAAAGAGAAATCGTAGAGAAGAATTGAGCCCCTTGAAGTTGGTAAAATAAGTCATAAGTTCTTAGAAGAGGGTATTTTTTCTTCACTGTGATCCCATTCAGTTCTCTATAATCAATGCATAGCTGCATTGATCTATCCTTCTTCTTTAGAAAAAGAATAGGTGCTCCCCAAGGAGACACACTCGGTCAGATAAACCCCTTCTCTAAAATATCTTTTAATTATTTCTTTAATTATTATAGCTCTAAATTTTCCATCCTATAGGGGGTCTTATGTATTAGATGAGACCCAGATACGAGTTCAATGGAGAAATATACCTCTATTTTTGGGGGATTTCTGGGTAACTCTTCAGGAAATATGTCAACATATTCCTGGATGATGGGGACACTTTCTATCCTCAAACTCTCATTTTCTCCTTCTTCATTGATCAAATCCATAAAGAAGGATATATGATGTTCTTCTAGACCATGATCAGGTTGAGATACCTCTTTTTATAAGATAACTGTAGGTTTTCTATTCAAGACTACTGATATTTCCTTGATTTTTCATTTGATCTTAGCATTATACTTTGAGAGCCAGTCCATCCCTAGTATAATGTCAAATTTCAGCATGGGAATGACTACTAGATTTGTGATAAGATTTTTCACACTAGAGTAAATACTAGTGTTTCTAAACACTGACGATGCTTGGATAATCTCACCAGAAGTCTTGAATGATAAATCTACTTTTAGAAAATCAGGGGTTGATTCTAAATTCTTTGAAAACGTGGTGGAAATTAAGGAATGCATAGAACCAGAAACAAAAAAAAGTACTTACTAGCATTGACATACCAACAAGAGTACCTTCCACCACATTATTTTTCACTTCAAATTCATATGTAGTGCTTGAAAAAGCACAACCTTGCTCCCTTGGCCTATGCTGAGGCTGATGGTGATTCCCCTCCCCTACCCTCGGATTTGGACAGTGATTGGAAAAGTGCTTAAGTTTTCCACACTTATTGAATTGGACATCAGGTAGGGCCTGCACCATATTCCATTTGTCATTATTGTTTGGAATTTGTGACTTCACCTCACTACGACAATTCTGTGCGATATGTCCATCTCTTCCACACTTGTAGCATTTCCCACTCCCAAGCAGGCAGTTCCCAGAATGCTTCTTTCCACATTTATTACATGTGGGACATTCCACATGTTTGACTCCTCTTACATGATTGAAAAACCAATCTAATATTGAATCCATAAATATTTTATTGTTATTGTATTTATGAGACCATTTCTCTCACCAAACTCCAATTCGACTTTCATCACACTTTGCACGATCATATCATAGCTATCATAATATCGGTTGGCAAGATTCTTCCACAGATGAGGTCTCAGTCCACCAAAGAATCTATCAACCTTACCATTTGGATCCATGACAAAGCTAGAGGTGTAATGTGAAAGCCTTGTGAAGTTCATCTCGTAGCTTCCCACATATTAATTCTCCATCTTCTTTAGCTAGAGAAACTTCTTCTCCATTCTTGTTCTCATCGATCAAGGGAAATAATTGCTGAAGAAGATCCCTCTGAACTCCTCCCACTCCATATCTCCAACATCCACTCTTGTCCTATTTTTTTAATCAGTTCCCACCATATTTCAACTTCTCCCTCTAAGAAATAGATAGCGAGGGTGACCATATCCTGCTCTGAACAGTAGAGCACATAAAAGATCTTCTTGATAGAGCTGATCCACTGTTCTACAATCAATGGGTTGGTAGATCCAATGAAGGTTGGTGGTCATTGATACATAAAGGATTCAACAAAAATTTGTTCCCTTCACGGTGAGATCAGTCTCTCATCTTGATCCATGTTATTTCCCATAACTTGAGTCAGTTGGTTCATCATTCGCATGAAATTTTCTATTCCGGCTTCCATCGGAGGGTTGTCAGCATAGGGTCCATTGCGGTCACCATTTTCACGGTTCCTCCAACTGCCTGTCATTTTCTAAAATAATAAAACCTTAGTGAGAAACTTATTTTATTTACAAATCTTTTAACCATAAAGTATTTTATGTCTTAAAACATCATGCTTTAAACAAATATATTTCTCTATAAATCATTCATAATGATTCATAAAAATCTTATGATTAACCAAACATATCTCCTGGGAGTGTTGTAACCGAGAGTGCAGCAATCCTTGTTGTCATGTATCAAGATACCCCAAGTAAAGCCCAAAACTCCTTGCCAGAGTATTCACTCCTGGGTACATCTCTTCCAGAGCCACCTCTACCTGCTCGTATCTAGACATGGATGTATTTTCTTGATAAACCACTTACTCAATACTCACCAAAATACATGAAGTTTTCTTGTATTTAAAACTTTATATAGGATTATTCCTAAATTTTTAGTTGCCTAATTTCCATAAATATCTAAACATTCCTTTTATACCAACTATGGGACCCCACCTTTATATTACATAACTTTTCATTACATTTTAAAAACAGAGGATATTTAAAGTCTAGTGTCTTGGAAATCAGAAACATAAAACATGAAAACTACATAAAACATTAATATAATCCACTTTTAAGTCTTCATAATAAGTTTATCCTAAGTAAAAATGCTTCATCTCATAACCTGGAGACATACATCAATGGAAAGGGTGACCAGAAGTCCCATTAAGGAAATAAAGGGAATTAGTTTACCTGTAATATCAATAAAAATTTGATGAAAACCACAAGACATGAGAAATAGAAAATGAGGAATATCATAATAAAAAGAACATGAATCACAACTTGAATATGTGGATAAAAAAATTCATTTATACATTCATGAACATATCACCAAGGTTCATTCTCAAGGTGTCATAAAAACATTACCAAAGTTATTCACCAAGGTATCGTGAAACTTGTCATCTCTAGAGATTAATTCTAAACCCAATGCATTGGAGAGATATTAGGGAGAACCCTTAATATGTTTTAATTTTCATGTGATCCACATAGATCATAATCAAACATTTCATAAATAACTCAAATATAATCAAAGAACTGGGTTTCATGTCAAAATCGTGACGTTTAAAAAGAACATAAAAATAAGATCATTATGTCATTTATAACCCATGGAAAGGGAGTGAAGGTTATATTCATGTCAATTCAAGAATAAAATAGATAAATTTTATTAATTGATGAATACCCCTGTAAATGAAAAAATATTTGGGTATCCACATAAATAATACAAGAGAATTTCTTGAGAAAAAGAGAGATATTTTGAGATGAAAATTCTATAACATAACTGCTACAAAACATCATTTTAGAAAACAATATAAAGAGAGGGTATAAGGGTAAACCACTCATAAATAATTCATAATACAGTATTGGTACATAATAAGATAATGGTATGGATATTTTAATGACATACCACATGAAAAGGAAACATTAAAGAAAAGAGAAGATGCTATTTATTTTACGTAACATTCGGCAGCCTAATGACGTCACTTAAAAATTCATAAAATTAATTGATAATAGAAAAAATGGTATCTCATCATTTGGACATAAAATAGACAGTAATAAGAATATATAATAACATACCCCCACATAAGAATATTGAATCTAGAAGACATAACATAAAGGAAATCATGACTAAAAAGAGGAGGGTGAAAGGTTACCTTACCTTGAAGAGTGACTTCAAAAGATCAAAGGTTGGGACCTTGGGGGCCTGAGAGCACCTTGGGAGGACTCCTTGAGACTTTAAAATGACTAGAGATTCATTTAGGATTAATTTGGAATGAAATGAATGAGGGAATGACTTGGTATTTATAGGAAAAGTGAGGGAATATTTAATTAATTTCCAAGGGACACCTCATCGGTGGCATTTGAAAAACCATGGGATTGCCCATGGTATTTTCCCATGGTATTGGCCACTTGGGACACCTCATAACACATATTACTATTCACAAGTCAAACAAATTTATTACATCATGATTACATCATCAATGATATCATTAAAAACCCGAAACTCAAAACTGTATGTTTACTATTCACTGAAAATTCAACTATTTCAGAAAAATCCCAAAAAATCACCCTAACCTAATATCGATGTTCTGAATTCAAAAATGAAGTCAATTTTTTTTAAAATATTTTTGAAAATATTTTTAATTTAATTTTTAAATAAAATCATTATTTATTCAAAAAAACTCTAAAAATATAACTTATTTTGTAACACCTTGAAAAAGTAACCAAGGTCCCATTAAATTATTGTATAAATATAAGATAATAAAGTAAAAATTTATGATTACATTTTATGAAAATAAATTTTTATTTTAAATTATTAAATTAATTATAAAATTGTAATTAAAATATTTATGACGTACAAAAATACCCATACTTATATTATGACCATTTTTTCACTTTTAAGATGTCTAAATTATATTTATACATTCACAAGAGAAGTTTCTATTTTTTTGGCTGATTTACTATTTATCACTATTCATTACTATTCATAAGGGTATATTACTATTCATACTTTACTATTCACCAAAAATTAAGTAGATCTTATTACACTCTAAATTTCTTTCTAGTCACAATTATAGAAGACCATTTTCTGAAAATCATTTCACATTATTAATTATTTAATGTTTACAAAAATATTTTAAAATACCCCTTTTCCAAAATTCATCAATAATATGGAATTTCATCCTACATTTATCCAGACATTTGAAATTAAAAAATTTAACACAATAAGAAATAAAAAATTTATTTATACAAAAGGATTACACAACATAACTAAGGTCTCGTTATATAGCCCCTTATAACACCTGCATATGGCCTAAGTGTAAGGTGTGTTATGGTGATAGAATCTTGGGAAGATCGAACAACATTTCCCGAGCAGTGATTTCTATCAGCTTGAAGTTCTACCTTAGGCGATTCCATTCAATCTTCACATGTTGAATCTCAAAATGGGCTTGGTCTAGAGAAAAGCCCAGAGATGCTACCTCCTTCCCAAGCTCTGACAGATGGGCTTTGTACGGCCCGAGTCTACTGGATGAGGCCATTGACTCTTCTTTCTGTATTAATTAACCAAGATCACCTATATTTATAAACAATAATTATAACGTTAAGTGTTTATTTTCCAAAGTTCATATTGACCAATGATCATATCATAGTTGAAACCCAACGGTATCATTTCATTAATTAAATGATATAGTTTTGTGGAGTATAAAATGAAATAACACACAAATTTAGGAAACAAATATTATTAATAAGTTTGGGTTGTTACATTCACATTTCATATATTTAATATCATTATTGTAATTATATTTAAAGATTAATTTTTTGTTATTATTTATTTTGAATTATGATCTATAATATTATAAAAGCAGTAAGGTATTTTTGTCTCAATTTTCCTTCTTTGAGTTATATGGTAATGTTATTCACCCATATTCTTTTAAAATATGTTAATACAACCCCTTTGACATGTAATATTATAAATTTATTTATAATCATGATATTTTATGTTTATTATAATGATATTACTTCATGGGGATTACGTTTCAAAGTTACCAAATTTGAAAACATTTTTTGTTATAATCTCATCATCTGTCATGATTGTTTATGACTATGTTTCTGGTGATAAAATAATATGATCCATATCTAAATAAACACATTAATTTTATTATATTTTTTTATTACATTATAATTTTTTTTTACCTTCATTTTACACTCTATTTACTCAATATTTCCAAAAGAATGCTTCTAAGAAAATCAGATTTTCTATCAAAACCCCTTTTTTTACAAAAACCATGTTTTCTAAAAAAATACAATTCTTATTAAATTTTTTTAAATGATTTGATAAGTACATTTTTACCCATGTAATAATTTTTACTAATTAAAGTTATTAACATGTTTTTTTTTCTAAAAAAATCTATTCATATTTTACCATAAATGTGAAAGAAATCTTTTCTTTTTCATGCATGACATGAATATTGTTTCCCAATATCCTAACTACTCAACTATTTTAATCTTCCCTTATAATATTTCAAATATATTTTGAAAGAATTTTTTTTCCTTAATATTCGGGAAAAAATTATATTTTAAAAGAGTTATTTCAAAGTTAAAATGATTTTGAAAATGTTTTGTGTTTTAAAAAACTATTTTTTAGGAAAGGATATTTTCCCAAAGAAATGTTATAAATAATATATAAAAATTCATTTTTAACTTTTCAATTTTATTTTCATAGAAAAGAATTTTAAAATTTTTTATGTTTTAAAAATCAATTTTAAATGAATGGATATTTTCCTTAAGAAATGTACCAAATGATCTTTCAAAATACTTCTTTGTCTAACATGATATCTTTTGAGGATTATTATGATTTACTAGGGATATGATACATTCATTCTATAATTATTATTTATCTAAATTATTTATGTTTTGGATGAAGTGATGTTTATTAAACCCATTTTTATTCCATGGGTTATACCATGATAAAATACTTATGAAACCCTATTCTTTTCCAAGGGTTATGATATTATGAAATGATTATGAAACGTATCTCTTTTCTACAAGTTGCGATATGATGAAATTTCTATGAAACCTATTCCATTTTATGGGTTATTATAGCATCCCACCTTTTTATCACATAAACTTTCATTACATTTTACAAAACCGAGGATCTTTAAGGTTCAGTGTCTTGGAAACCAGAAACTTAAAACATGAAAACATAAAATATTCTTCTTAAACACCTGAAAGGATTCTCCTCATGTTCATCCTAGGTTAATTACTGCATCTCATAACCTAGGGACATACATCAAAAGAAAGGGTGAGTAGAAGGCCCAGTAAGGGAAACAAGGGGAAACATTTAACATGTGAACTTGGGATACATCAACAATGTCATGAAAAAAAACATTAAGGCATGAGAAAGAAATCGTGAGGCATATCATAATAAAAATAACATTTTTCATAACTTGAATATGTGGATACAAAATTTAATACTGACAATCATTCCATTTCACCAAGGTCCATCCCCAAGGTGTCATTAAAAATACCAAGGTTATTCACCAAGGTATCAGTCTAAAAGGTCATCTCTAAGGATTAAGTCTTTAACCAATGCATTAGAGAGCTATCAAGGCACACCCTTGAAATGTCTTTATTATCATTTGATCCAAATATATCATCATTAATCATTTCATAAACAACCCATATAGCATAAATGAAATGGGTTTCATTTCATAATCATAACGTTTTAAAACTGCTTTAAAGACATGATCTTTATGTCACTTCAAACCCACGGAAAGGGAAAGTGGGTATTATGTTTTTAAATACCATAATTTAAAATAGAAAAACTTTTTATATATGGGAATACCCATATAGAAGATAGATCTTTGAGTATTCACTTAATAAAATAAAAGAACTTTAGAAAAAGAGAGATACATTTTGAGACGGAAATTCTGCAGCATAACAGCTATGTTTTGGGGTTTTAGAAAACATTGAAAAGAGAGAGGACATGGGTCAAACATTCATAAATGATCCATAAAACTGTAGGGGGGAAATAATATAAAGGATTTGAGGACATGGTAATGAAATTTGAAAGATATACCATATGAAATGAAGAACATGAAAGGAATACAAAAATAAGATTTCTCTTATGAAAATTCGGCAGCCTGACGGCATCACTTAGACTTCAAAAAAAATGAATTGATAAGATAAAATAGGGTATCTCATCATATGAACATAAAAGTTTATTATTATAGATATAGAGATAATACCCCAACATAATAAATAGGAACTTGAAAGACTTGAGATGAAAGTAGAACTTTGAAAAATGAGAAAGGTGAAAGAATCCCTTAAAAAATCGGCAGCCTAACGACGCCACTTAAACTTCAACAAAAAAGAATTGAAGAGATAAAATACGGTCTCTCATCATATGAACATAAAAGATCAGTATGATATATATAGAGATCATAACCCAACATAATAAAAAAGGAACTTGAAATACTTGACATCAAAGTAGATCTTTGAAAAATGAGAAAGGTGAACGAATCCCTTAAAAATTCGGCAGCCTAACGGCGCCACTTAAACTTAAAAAAAATGAATTAAAGAGATAAAATAGGGTCTCTCATCATATGAACATAAAAGATCAGTATGATAGATATAGAGATCATAAACCAAAATAATAAAAAGTAACTTGAAAGACTTGACAAGAAAATAGAACTTGAAAATGAGAAGTGTGAAAGAATCCGTTACAAAAATTTCGGCAGCCTAACGGCACCACTTAAAAATTCATAAAACGAAATGATGAGAGTAAGAGAGGTTCTATCATCATATGAACATAAAAAATACATTATAATGAATATAAAATAACATCTTCCAACATAAGAACATTGAGCATAAAAGAAATGACATAAAAGAGATCACTTGAAAAGAAAGAGAGGGGTCGGATCCCTTACCTTAAAACGTAACTCTTAAAACTCAATGGTTGGGACCTTGAGGGCTTGGGGGAACCTTGGGAGGACTCCTTGAGAGGTAATGAGACCAGATATTTGTTGGGGGAGAGTTGGGAGTCGAATGGATGAGAGGATGGCTTGGTATTTATAAGGAAAGTGAGGGGACAAGGCATTAATGGGCAAGGGACACCTCATTGGTGGTTTTGGAAAAACCATGGGCTTTCCCATGGTATTTGCCAATGTTATTGGCCACTTGGGACACCTCATAACTTATCTTACTATTCTTAAGTAGACCATATTTATTACATACTTAATACAACATTTAATGATGTCATTAAACACCTGTAACTTAAAAACTGTATTTTCACTATTCATTGAAAATTCAACTTTCTCCAAAAAATCCCAAAAATTCACCTTAACAAAATATATAGATGCTCTGACTTCAAAAATGAACTCCATTTTATAAAAATAATTTCGAAATATTTTTAATTTAATTTTTAAATAAATAAACTATTCACCGAAAATTCATTTTTCTCAAAAAAATCCCCAAAAATTACCTTAACATAATATAGATGCTCTGAGTTCAAAAATGAAATCCATTTTATAAAAATAATTTTCTAAATATTTTTAATTTAATTTTTAATTAAAAAACACTATTCACTCGAAAAAACTAATACTTGATTAATAATTTGTGAAACTGTTATTTAAACATTTTATTGAATCTCATTACTTAATCAAGGTGCCTAGATTATATTAATACTTTCTTTAAGTGAGGTTAGTAATCCATTTGGTAACATTACTAATCCTAAGCATAAAATCACTATTCATAATTTAGTATTCATCAAAAATCAATTTGACCTTATTAGACTCTAAATTTCGTATTGAACATTATTGTAGAAGACCATTTTTTGAAAATCATTACACATTTTTAATTATTTAAGGTTTACATAAACATTTTTAAAATATCCTTTTTCTAAAATTCATCAAAAATATGCATACTATATTTATCCGGTCATTTGAAAATTCATAAACTTCATCATAAGAAAAAATCCAAATTTTTATTTAAAACAAAGGATTGCACAAGGCAGTTACGGTCTCCTTACATAGCCACTTATCACACCAGCATAGGACCTAAGTGTAAGGTGTGCTAAGGTGAGAGAATCTGAGGGAGGCTCGGCCAACATCGCACGAGTAGTAATTTCAATCAGTTTGGACTTCTCGCAAAGGTGATTTTGTTCTAGCTTCACACAATGAAGTTCGTCTTGAGTTTGGTCCAGAGCAAAGCCCACTGGTGCTACCTCCTTCCCAAGTTCTGTTAGATGGGCTTCGATCGGTCCAAGACTACTGGTTGAGGCCATCGAGTCTTCTTTCTATATTAATTAACCAAGATTACTTGTATTTAGAGACAATAATCAAAACGTTTAGTTTCCAGCGGTCATATTGACCAATGGTCATATAACAGTCAAAACCCAACGGTCTCATTTTAATTATACTCATGTTATCAAATGAAACAGTTTTGTTGAGTATAAAAAATAAAATAACACACAAAATTAGGAAACAAGATTTATTCAAAATTTCGGGTCGTTACAATCTTCCCCCTTAAGAAATTGCATCCTCGCAATTTTTAAAATTGGGTTTTGAAATTTCATTGAAAGTCCCACATCGGAAAAGGATCCAGTAAAACTATTACTTTAAATGAAAGAAAGGGAAGTACAAAGGTCACCCGAGTTAACCCGGACTAGGATTCTATGTAGGAAAACATGGACATGGAGGGGAAAACAAAGGGTCAAGTTCTGAGGGATATTGATAGAAAACATGATTAGTAGAAAGTTAACCACAAGAAAATCCCAAACTTATGATGTGTGTAAACGGTCTTTGATTACCAAGTAGGAAATTTAAACCAACAACATTTTTGTTTTACGTTCCTTTTCATAATTTTGAGGAATTCATTTACTACATAGAACAAAAACATAAGGAAATATACCTACCTTCAAGTAGAGTTGCATTCTTTAATAAGTCTCTACCAAAACTAATCTTTTCTCCAAACGATGAGAATTCAAAAACACTTGGTCTCATCAAAAGCACAAGAATCATCTTTTAGAGAATCACATAATCCACAAAAGATTAACTATCTATTTCTTCTATCTTTAAACATTATCCCAAAAACAGAAAGGGTAAGGTAAAACAACTCTTCAAAAAGAAAGAATCCCATAGGAATGGAAACTACTTTTAAATCTTCAAAGTTCCATGATACTACCCAAAGTTCATCATATACCATTCCATAAATAACGGTCCTTAAAATTCCTCAAAATAAACTAAACTAAGATTGAAAACCAAATACAAGAAGGATTTGATAACATGGTCTTCCAAAATAAACTTCATTGTTCATCTCCAAACAACATCAACCACTCCTAACATATTATAAAAAAAGTAGCTAACCTAAACATATTTTACCCAAGATAGGTTAATCATTTCTATAAGTAACCTAAATTACTATAAGTCCACCTTAAATTCATCGATTCTTCAGAATATAAGTCAAACTTACCCCTCAATGAAAATACCATAGTAATCTATTTACCCCGATCATATAGGGTCCCCAAAATAGTGAACGTCATCAAAAATAATAATCATCTTTTAATCCTCTAATCATCTCTATCATATTAATACGACAATCATCATATTTCCAATCACATTGGTTGTTGGGACATGTTCTTACATTTCCCACCAGTAACTAAGAAGAGAAAGTATAATTAAGGGCTTAAATACTTAGCCAATAATCATGAAAAGTAACTTAAATCATATAAGGATAACTTGTAGAAGAAAAGCATACCCTAACTTGTGATCCCCTAGGATTCAAACTAGGTTATCCATGATCATATATTCTTATGTGAATCTTTATTTTATTTTATCATTGTTCCTTTAATAATGGTTCATACTAAGCTTATGAATTTACCAAATCATATCCCCCGGGAGTGTCGTAACCAAGAGTGCAGCAAGTCCCGTTGTCGTGTACCAGTTCCTGTTCGAGTCTAGCTCAAAGCGGTGTTTTCAGGTTTTACCCCTATGTATATCAGTGCTAGAGCCACCTCTACCTACTCGAATCCAGACAAGGATGTATTTTCTTGGAAACCCCTTACTCAATACTCACCAAAATACCAGGAATATTTCCTATATTTAAACTTTTATATAGGGTTCTTCCTAGAGTTTTCATATCCTAATTTCCACAAATAACTAAACCATCCTTTGATACCAACTATAGCATCCCACCTTTTCTCACATAAACTTTCATTACATTTTACAAAACCGATGATCTTTAAGGTTTAGTGTCTTGGAAACCAGGAACTTAAAACATGAAAACATAAAACATTCTTCATAAAAACTTGAAAGGCTTCTCCTCATGTTCATCCTAGGGTCATTACTGCATCTCATAACCTGGGGACATACATCAAAGAAAGGGTGAGCAGAAGACCGAGTAAGGGAAACAAGGGGAAACATTTAACATGTGAACTTGGGATACATCAACAATGTCATGAAAAAAAACTTTAAGGCATGAGAATGAAATAGTGAGGCATATCATAATAAAAATTAATTTTTTCACAACTTGAAGATGTGGCTACAACATTTAATATAGACATCATACCCCTTAAAAATTTGGCTACCTAACGGCGTCACTTAAACTTCAACAAAAAATGAATTGAAGAGATAAAATAGGGTCTCTCATCATATGAACATCAAAGATCAGTAAGATATATATAGAGATCATACCCCAACATAATAAAAAGTAACTTGAAAGACTTGACAAGAAAATAGAACTTGAAAATGAGAAGGGTGAAAGAATCCGTTACAAAAATTTCGGCAGCCTAACGGCACCACTTAAACATTCATAAAAAGAAATGATGAGAGTAAGAGGGGTTCTATCATCATATTAACATAAAAAGGACAGTATAATGATTATAAAATAATATCCTCCAACATAAGAACATGGATCATAAAAGAAATGACATAAAAGAGATCACTTGAAAAGAGAGGGGTCAGATCCCTTACCTTAAAACATAACTCTTAAAACTCAAAGGTTGGGACTTTGAGGGCTTGGGGGCACTTGGGAGGACTCCTTGGGAGGTAATGAGACCAGAGCTTTGTTGGGGGAGAGTTGGGAGTCGAATGGATGAGAGGATGGCTTGGTATTTATAGGCAAAGTGAGGGGACACGGCATTAATGGCCAAGGGACACCTCATTGGTGGTTTTGGAAAAACCATGGGCTTGCCCATGGTATTGGCCACTTGGGACACCTCATACCTTATCTTAATATTCATAAGTCGACCATATTGATTACATACTTAATACATCATTTAATGATGTCATTAAACACCTGTAACTTAAAAACTGTATTTTCACTATTCATCGAAAATTCAACTTTCTCAGAAAAATCCCAAAATTTCACCTTAACCAAATATAGATGCTCTGATTTCAAAAATGAACTCCATTTTATAAAAATCATTTTCTTAATATTTTTAATTTAATTTTTAAATAAATACACTATTCACCGAAAATTCATTTTTTTCAGAAAAATCCCCAAAAATTACCTTAACATAATATCATTGCTCTGAGTTCAAAAATAAAATCCATTTTATAAAAATATTTTTCTAAATATTTTTAATTTAATTTTTAATTAAAAAACACTATTCACTTGAAAAAAATAATATTTGACTAATAATTTATGAAACTGTTATTTAACCATTTTATTAAATCTCATTACTTAATCAAGGTGCCTAGATTATATTAATATTTTCTTTAAGTGAGGTTAGTAATCCATTTGGTCACATTACTAATCCTAAGCATAAAATCACTATTCATAATTTACTATTCATCAAAAATCAAGTTGTTCTTATTAGACTCTAAATTTCATACTGAACATAATTGTAGAAGACCATTTTTTAAAATCATTACACATTTTTAATTATTTAATGTTTACATAAACATTTTTAAAATATCCTTTTTCTGAAATTCATCAAAAATATGCATACTATATTTATCCGGTCATTTGAAAATTCATAAACTTCATCATAAGAAGAAATCCCAATTTTTATTTAAAACAAAGGATTACACAAGGCAGTTACGGTCTCTTTACATAGCCCCTTATCACACCAATATAGGACCTAAGTGTAAGGTGTGATAAGGTGAGAGAATCTGAGGGAGGCTCAGCCAACATCGCACGAGTAGTAATTTCTATCAGTTTGAACTTCTCGCGAAAGTGATTTCGTTCTAGCTTCACACAATGAAGTTCGGACTGGGTTTGGTCCAGAGAAAATCCCAGTGGTGCTACCTCCTTCCCAAGTTCTGTTAGATGGGCTTCGATCGGTCCAAGACTACTGGGTGAGGCCATCGAGTCTTCTTTCTATATTAATTAACCAAGATTACTTGTATTTAGAGACAATAATCGAAACGTTTAGTTTCCAGCGGTCATATTGACCGATGGTCATATAACAGTCAAAACCCAACGATCTCATTTTAATTATACTCACGTTATCAAATGAAACAGTTTTGTTGAGTATAAAAAATAAAATAACACACAAAATTAGGAAACAAGATTTATTCAAAATTGCGGGTCGTTACAGTTATGATATGATGAATGTTTTATGTTATTATGTGGCACATAAATCTAGTTTTCATTATGAGATGGGTGGGACCTATATCTCCCTCCAAATCATTTGGTAATGATAAATATTATATGATTTATGAGGGTACATGGTTATTTCTACAAAACCTAAAAAATTGGCTACACTGGTGGTTTGCCTAAGCCAAAAAATTGGGTACACAGGTGGTTAGTCCAAGACCAAAAAATAGGGTACACATGTGGTTATCCCAATATTGAATCAGGTACACAGGTAGTTATCTCAAGCCTAACATGTTATTAATGTATTGGGGGTGCTCTGACAGAAGATTTTCTATTCTTATGTGTATTCCATAATTCTATTTTTTTTTTAAAATTTTATGTTCTTATAACTCATTCTCATTAATTTAATTATGATTCATGTTCTATGAACATCCAAGATTTATGTCAAGACTCATGTTTATGATCAATGATATGAAGGGTATGGTTTTCATCTGTTATTCTCATGTTCTTATACCTTTTTTATCATGTTATGTTTATGTATTTCCCTTGTTTTCCCTTTCTAAGCATCTGAGCTCACACATTCTAATTTTTTTACTTTCCCTAGGCTATGATGAAAGGTTTTATGTAGGGTATGTCTATGATGAGAACTAAATGGAAAGATATTAGTGGGTAACATTGAATATATTTCACTATAAATGAAGATTATGTACCTAGTATCCAAAAAACCTAAACAATTATTGTCCCCAGGCATGTGTTTGTGTAATGTACTGAATACTCATCTAAATAGATTTAATATATATATTTGAAAATCATGGTTCACTATATGTGTTCCCAAAAATGTAACACATACCAAGTGTTTCATGGGTGTGCCTCCATGCTAGGTCAGGTCGAGTGGCTAGACCAATTGGGCCCCACCCAACCATGGGTCGAAGAAGGTTATCTAAGCCCACTGGTCCAATTTGCATGATCGATCCTATTAATTTATATTCCAACCATCCTAGCTATCCATTATCACTCATTACTAACTCAATGTCTAGTAGGTTCATCCCATGGTAGTGGGTCAATCCCCACTAATGGGGTATATCATGACAGCCAAATAGACACCACCTCTAGTTTTCACCAGCAGTCCAGTAGATGACCACCACCTCACAACACTAGTTTAGTAAAAAACTATCCTCTTAACATCATCACCTCACCATATCATAGGATCACCATTTTAAAACCACTATTTATTGGGTTAATCATCACCTCATGAACCCTAACCAGGCTCATCATCATCAACTAGAATCCTCCCCCGCTAAGCACCATTCCACTACCTCCTCCCCTCATTTCGATCACCATAGTAGTCCTCAATATTGTAATACATCACTAGAATTTGTGACCTATCATCACACATGATAAATAATTAAAGGTATGGAATAGATATAGGGATGGGATAATAGTGTGAGAAGGGAATTTTTCATCCTTGATCTACCACCAACCCCATTTGGCCACAATTTTTATATACCAATCACTTCCACTGCAAATAACATGGTCATGGTTTTATAATTCCACCAAAAATAGGGAAGAAGTTTTGAAAAAGAATTATAATAATATAAAATATACTAATTTATAAGAAGAAAATGAGAAAAAATAGGTCCATATCAAAAAAACAATAAATAATTCTCAAAGAATAGACCAATGAAAAAATAAAATTCTCAAACTATAAAGTAGATCACTCATTGATAAAGGTTGTGTTCACATTCATTGTCTTGATTGATATCAAGGATAAGTTCTTCAGTTTCACCAAAATAATATCCTTTGTTGGAAGTAAAATTTTCTAGGGTTCATGTGTTTAACCTTATAATTTGAAGATAAATATGTTATATAAGAATTATTTCAAGATTTATACAATTAATCACCCATTAATGAGTTAATAAATATTATAAAAATTTATATTTTTTATATAATTCATTTGTCTATGGTGAAAAATCCTCAGGGTTCCTAATGCAAATGGAAGTTATACCACCCATAGGATAAAAATACAATTTGAGGAAAAAATTCAGAGTTAGAATTCACGCCCAATTATCCATATAAGAAGAAAATTATTTTCCCCAAAATGTGATTGAATTAGCTAAAAATAATATATTATTATTATATTAATATTGGGACTCCTCATCACTCGCAACATTTCATCATCACTCTGAAAATATTAAAATATTATTTAAAATATTCAAAGGGTTCAATAGGGAAAACCAGAGTCATTACATTCTCCCCAAATTCAAGTATTTTGTACCTAAAAAGATTAACCTATTTATAAAGATGAGGGTATTGGACCTGCATTTGGGTATCATGATCCAAGATCTAACTTGAATGTTCCCATGATACTAAATGACATGTACTTGTGGAATATCCCACTTCTGAAGAGACATGTCTGGTCAGTCATTGATCACCAATGGGTACTCAAAGAAAGTGGCTCTATCTTTTGTGTACATACCTCCCCAATAATTAACATGAAATGGTTTATGAAAATATATCCTCAGTTAAGAAATGTGAAATACTTCATACACTTAGTCCAAATACAAAGGTAACTCTAGGAGATAATCCAGCTCACCCATCATATTAAAGACATATAATAGGCATAAGAATGTTGGGGATAGCTAGCCTCCTAAGAAAAAGCTTCGTTGATCAAATCTTGGTGATACCATCAAGAACACTTTATCTTCTCCAAAAAATCAAAATTCCACAATCATGAAACAACCTTGGAAATTTGATGGCTCCGAGTAGTTCTCATCTACTCTTAGATCACCTGCACCTTTTTTTCATCACCTACAGTAACAAAAACCCTATCGAAGTACTCTCTCCAATATTTTCTAATTATAGGGTTTAACTAAAGTTTATTTCATATGGGTCCTCAAAAGTTATTATTCCTATAATGGAGTGGTAGTTATTATTGTGTGTGAATGATAAAAATGTTACGTGATCCTCCCAAATCTAGATAAAATCCAACATGAATTCCCTCATCATATCCTCAAGAACCTGAATGGTTCCCTATATTTAAACATCTATTATAGGATATAATGCTATACCCATCCAAAACTGGGTCTCAAAAGCCTCCTATAAGCCTTAATGTAATAGGGAAATTATTCAAGCATCACTTTAAAAAATGATCATTAGGTGTATTATATGAAATCATAAGATCTAATATATGTATGAGAGTCTAAATATCTCCACTAAACCCTTCTCATATATATTAAGAAAGTGGGGAAATTTTTTTAGTCGGTTGTTGATCATCCAAATAGCATCACGAATTATCACCGATCAGGGAAATAATATTATGAAATCTTTCAACATTTTATCCCACTTACACTCTAAAACCTCAACAAGATAATCCAAACCTACTAGGACCTGATGAATAGCCTTCCCCTACAAATAGGTGAAAGATCGAGAAATAAACATAGAAATAGTTTTCTTCATTCCTTCCCATAAAAAATAGTACTAAATTTCCTTGTACATCTTCTCCATTAATGTATATACTGTAAAGGTTGAAGTATGGAACTACCTAGGATTTTTACCATGTAGAATTAATGGTGTGAAGTTCTATCTATGAAAGAGGATAATATGCTCCCTACTTTTATAATATCCATCTAGTGTATCTCTTTGGAATATCCAATCAAACAAAATATCATAATTTATTTCCTCTAACTAAGATTCCCCCATGAATTGAAGTAGTAGTGGGGTAAAGACTATCAATTTAAAATAGTATAATCATTATTAATCCAAAAAGGATAGCAATAATGTGGAAAATTACTATGAAACCTCTTCCAATATCTACAAATGAGACTTCATTCTTTGATTATCTACTAACATGTTTTCCTTCCCTAGAGTATAGACTATCTCAAAGTCATAATCCTATAAAAACTCTAACTATTGATTTTACCATGGGTTAAGATATCATGGATTTAAGACATACATGGGTCTATGAAGTTCCAAATATACTAAGAACCACTCACTATGAAGATAGTGCCTCCAGGTATTTTGGTAATACACTTCTGATTGCACTTCTAACCCACGGGTTGTATAATTCTTCTCATGGGGTCTCAACTTCCTATCACATAAGAAGTCACTGTCTACCTCTATATCTACAAAAAATTTATACCTACTCCAAATTTATCTTAGAACATCACATAATCAAATTCATCCTCTAGAAATTATAGGATATGATCACTAGTAAAACATAACATCAACTCCTTTGAATCTACCTAACATTGCACAAACCAAAAGAAAGGTTTTCTCATTCAGGTAAGAGAAGTAAATGGGGATGATATCCTGGAAAATTCATCCAAAATATCTATTAATACCCCATAAACCCATGGAAACTACCCACCTCAAACACATTCTTGGGTGGTTCCCAAGCTAACACTACCTCAATCTTCATTGGGTCTGTAGTTACTCCACCCTATGATATAACATGACATATGAAGTTCACCTCTATAATCCAAACTTAAAATTAAATATATTTTCATAAAACTAGTGATCCAAAATTATGTTGAGGAAAATCCTTATATATTTAGCATGCTCGACCTTTGAAACTAAATAGATGAGAACTTCATCAATAAAGATAACCATGAACCAACCCACGAAAGGTTGTAATATATAGTTTATAAAACCCATGAATAAAGTTGAGATGTATTTCATATTGAAGGGAATTACTATAAAATCATAATGGTTGTAGAGACATTTTAAATATGTTTTTAGGATTTCCTCCTGGAAAACCTAAAACTAGTGACAGCTGAACTTGAGATCAAAATTTAAAAACCACTTTACACCCTTTATCTGGTTAAAGAGGTTATAAATTCTTAGTTAGAGGTAATTTTTATTAACTATCATCTAGTTTAATTAGAGATAGTCAATACATATCCTTAATATCCAATCCTCATTTTCAATTAACAATATTTGGGCTTCTCAGGGGGATACATTGGTTTTAATAAAACGTTTCTCTATAAGGTCATATGATAGTACCCTCATCTCCCTGAGCTTGGTTAGGGACATTTGATATGATTCAAAAAAATCAGAGTTGTTGTAGGGTGTAAATAAATATCAAAGTTAGTATCTTGAGGTGTGGGAAATTGAAAAATCCTCAATGAAAATCCCTATGTGGTCGTCCACCAATGAAATAAATTGATTAGCCGAGGTGTTTTCTGTAAAAAGATTCAACCTCACCTGTTAATGGGCTATCGGTTGCAGCTTCCCAAGTAAATTTCATGCTATTCTTGTTTAAGATCCCCCTTCAGCCATAAATGAAAAATTTAGATCCTTCAGCAAAAAAAAACACTCCACTATTAGACAGTAGTAATCTAAATAGGCATTCACTAATTCTTTCTATTCTTTATTAAGTATAATTTCATATACCTTTATAAAAATTATAATAAGGTCCAAAAAAACTATCCCAACTAAGTGAATGATCCCATTATTAGATGAGTTGAGTGAGTGTGGTATCACATCTCGTATGAGTCTCAATCTTTATAGGTTAGGAAAAAGGATCCATCAAAATCATTCGTTCGTGAACTAGGGATGAATTAATGAAATAAAATATTGAACCAATGTCTACTAGAATATGTTTCATTTTGGAGAATAAATTTACTGTACCTCATATCATATATAGAATCATATAGTTCTAACCCTCTATAGCTAAGATCTGGATTCATATATGACCACCAAACCCTTGATCTTGGTGGGGATTGTTAGAGGGTGATCATTGTGGAAGCAGGTCATAAAATATTTCCTCTCCAACTCCTCCTCTATATGGACCTCTATATCCTATTCCAGAACATCTACCCTAAGGTCCAACCTGACTACCTATGGTAGGGTTTTATTTACACCATTGTCTCTAATGATGAGGTCCATAAACCATCCGACCAACCTCCTTTGTATATCATGTTGGGTAGTCTCAAGCCAAATGGACATTCCCTCTTCAGAAATAGAAAATTCTACCCCATGGATGACTAGATCCTCTATGTAACCCTTTCACTATTTAACTTTAGGTGTAATACTACTCATATGTCTGCCTTCTATTTTGTGAATCTAATACCTATTGTTGAATGGTTTCGGATAATGACACTACTCAAGAATGAACACAAAAAGAGCTTACTATGTGTTCTTCCTTCACCAGTAAGGTCTCTATCACCACAACGTATTCTAAAACCCTTACATGGGTGGGGATACATAAGGAAACAATTTCTTCTCAAATATATTTATATCGGTATTTATTTATCTTTTGTTCCTAAAATAATCCATTGTGTGTCATGTCAAGGGATTACCTTGTGAGATCTGTGAATATAAATGTATACTTCTTAAATGACATGATACCTTAATGAAACTCCAATATATCATTAATGTGTACATATCTCAAAATCACTGGAAAGTACTCCTCTCAAAAAAGGAACTCAACCTTTATCCAAGGGAATATTGCCTCTTTATGAGTCTAGGTAATGAATATACACTGATGACTCACTGGATAGAGAAGAAAACATGCTACATTCACTACCATATTGTCATTATGAATCTTAACTAGATAGAATACATAAAAATTTGACTCAACCAATCCTTTTCCACCTAAGAATTAGAATATCCATGAAACCCAGGTGGTCTCTGTCACTAAAACTAATGGAATTCACTCAGTCAATGTGTATCCACATCTCATCCCTCTAGGATAACCATCAACTCAGCATGAAGAGAATATTCTACCCAAAATGTAAGAGGTGTATCTAAAACTATAAAATTTATAGAGGAAATTATCTCTTACCACCAAGATGAAAACAATTATGAGCTAGCCTCTGAATATAATCCTCCTCACTCAGTTTTTCATTGACTTGAGGCTTAATCGTAGGTGCAGGTACATCACAACCATACCTTGTAATCCTGTTTGGGTGCATATGTGGTAGAAGATTTTGATTTACAAGATATATTATAGTCAATAAATCATGTTTGGGTAGATAACTCAACATGAAAATCAAAATATATTAATAACTCTTATATGATGTTTGTACCATTATTTATTACCTACAACTGGTGTCTTAGTGTATATGGTTAACAGGCAGGTAATTAGATTCATGGTGAATGCATACATCAACAATCACACTAACACTGGGTTCACTAGATCAAAAACTAAAATCAAGAACATTTTACATTTTTTCCCTATTAATAAAATAAAACCTCAACAAAAATCTAACCATAACCTCTATCCCTAGGAAAAACATACCCTATGGTCACTCGGATATGACCTATCCCATCGGGAACCCATGCTGGTTGTGGTAGTCTAAGCATGCCACCCTAATACCACCTCCAATTAGATAGAGGCTAGTTACTAGCATTGAGTAGGTAAATATAACACATATGTATACCTTAGTCTAATCCCCCAATTTAAAATGTACTCCTCCACATAACATATAATAATGTTAAAGAATAAAAGGGACTATCTATAATTAATAAATAAAAAAGCATGTGACAACCACTAAAGTCTATAAAGAGATAAACAATGAAAAAAGAAAAGGTATAATGGATAAAAATACATGATCAATAAAAAAGGGTAAAATATAAACCTAACAACTAATATGGAGAAGGTCCCTACAACAACAAAAAATACTAGTATAATCATGGAAATTTACCTCAACATTCAATTAAAATTCAGAACCATAAACTTCTGGTCCACTAAGGTCTTTGTTATATTACTTTTCATCTAAATAAGACATGATTTTTAAGGGAAAATAATTCCATATATGGTTATGTATAAACATACCCAAGAGTATGACATGAAAAACACAAAGTAAATACAAGAGAGAATCCATATCTAAAAAAATGATAGAGAGGTAAGATATTTAAAAAAATAGATATGGTTTGAGAGAGAGAGATATAGAGATATATTGGGATACTAAATAAATTCATACTCTTCATGGAAGATCTATAAGAGAATTATTATATATCCTTGATAATCAAATCTATACAATTAAAATCCATGTTTCCACTCATGATTCAAAATTTATAACCCGTGCCTCATCGAATAGCACAAAGTTGGTGAGGGTGGCACACAATAATTTGGTGTAGCACATAATAGATATAAATAGAACACTACATATTAAGGATATGTATTTTAAACCTTAATTCTCTAATTATCATGCCTAAACCCTGTCATCAATCCTACAAAGGTAAATATGAAGTCTTTTTATCTCACCTTTTAATCATCCACAGATGAAAAAAAAGAACATACTAGTATGATATAAGTCAAAAAATACACAGTATATGCTATTGATTTCCCCAAAATGGATACCTTCTGAAAACGATATAAAATATGCCACTTAAGAAAAAACTGAGCCTCATGGAGATCGATAGTCATGCCACATGGAATGATGGATGAAGGGGTGTGTTCACCTAGTGCATTTTTATACACTAATTTAGTGTTTATAATAATGTAAATGGTACCAAAATTCTTTAGTGATAAACTACCTATCTCAGTCATGTTGAGGTACATGACATGGTGGACCCCACCCGGCTATGGGTTGGGGTGGATTGATGGAGCCCAATAAGAAAGGCCTATGTAACCAGGCCTACATGGTTGAGCTCAGACCCTCCACATCACTTATCCTAGTTGACCAACCCCACTAACAACTGGTAAGAGATCATTATGTTTTGTTCCATCCTAGTAAGACAATCCCCACTGACCAGTCACATCGTGGAGGCTTCAAAATCATCACCTCCAATCCTCATCATCCATTTCCTTGCAACACCATCCATATTAGTGGATAACCCTGTCTAATAACTATTTTACCCACATCTAGGCTCTCTTTTCTACACCAACCTCACTATGTATCATTGTTTACACACCACCCACACATGAGATCATCACCGCTCTCCCACCTAGAACCATGTCTTCTACTCTTCCCTCATAAAGACCATTATAGTACCCCACAATAATTTCATC
Source organism: Viscum album (assembly GCA_963277665.1). NCBI lineage: Eukaryota > Viridiplantae > Streptophyta > Magnoliopsida > Santalales > Viscaceae > Viscum > Viscum album. The sequence goes on from OY728126.1 coordinate 1,038,324,096, forward strand.
CACTACTGGGCTCATTGGCCCTTCATCACATGTAATATGGAATTAAAGAGAGTGTATATAGAGAGAGAGGAAATGGTAGAGAGGTGGATATAGGGGGATATTAAGAGTAGTAAAACTTCCAACCTCAAACAACAACCAACCCCATTCCACTATCATTTTCCTTTTTCAATCACCTACATCGCAAAGAACATGGATATATTTTATAATTTCGACAAAAAAAGGAATGGGTTCTGAGAATAAATATAATATCATATAAAATGAATATTAACTAAAAAAATAATTAATAATTCATAAATAATAGATAAAAAATAAAACATATTTTCTTTCCCAAAAGTGTATTGCCCATTTTCAAATGTTACAATCACATCAATTGTTATCATCGATCCTCATGATGTGTTCTTCAATTCCTTCGAAATCTATTCTCTTTTGACACTCAAAATTCCTAGGGATAATGTGGATAACCCTATAATTTGAAGATAAATATGATTTCTAGGAATTATATCTAGTTTTATATTTTTAATCACCCCAAAATGAGTTAATCAATATTATAAATATTTTCCTTTTTATAATATAACACATAAACCTGTGATAGAAAAACCATCAGGTGTCCAAATTAAAATAGAAGTTATACCACCCCTAGGTTAAAACCTCTATTCCAAATACAATAGTATAGTAATAATTCTAATCCAACACTTGGTTTAAGAGGAAAATCATTTTTCTATGAATTCACGTGAAAAAGATAAAAATATTATATTATTGGATAGTTGAATGTGTCTTTCTTTTTCTATTTGGTCTGGTTTTTAATATTATCTTGGTGATTTTGTGTGGGTTCCCAAAAAAACTTATAATTAGTTTATTTTGATAATAAAATAATGAATTATAAGGAACGTACTCAGTGATACTCACAAATTCAATCCAACTCTTTAAAAATACAAAAAAATTATTTAAAATATTTTTATGGTTCAACTGAAAAAACTAAAGTCTTTTCATCAAGTACATGTCCTCTTCCCTTACATAAATCCCTAATCATGAAGTCTTTTCATATACCAAGGTTCCTATAAAGGGTGTAAGTAAAATTATTATACCTCAACCAATAGTTTCCCTAACAAAATATAGAATATATAAGTGTATGTAAAATATATATATTAACCAAAAGAGTATAATAATAAACACTTCATGTTAATGAATACTCATAGAAAGAACATTGATCGATCATAACTACTTCATACTATATCATAATGGAATGATACTCCCATAGTTTTAACATAACATGAGGTTGAATGACCTATCACCACTCATATCAATAACCAAGTTAAATGAGTAATCACCATATAATAATCAATGTGATTTATGCATAACAAAATAATAGTATTAGGGAGAAGGAAGTATCACCAATTATCTTGTTTGGTTGAACAACATATCACTGATCACTATAAATTATGGATGATATAACATTAATACGTTGGAACAGTAAATGATATATCACCTGAATAATGACTCAAGGGGAATGATTTATCATTAACTATCACAACAATGTAGGATGATGCACCACCATGATAATAATAATGGTATAAGACACACCATTATAGTAACAACCCAAGATAAATTATTTATCACCAAATCTCATGATAAGGGTGGATAAAATATGACCAAAATGATTCATTAATTGAAAAACTTATCACCAAAATAAGTTAAGAAAATTCAATGATTTATAGAAAATTAAATAAGTAAAGTAAATGATTTTTCACTAACAAAAAAATTATGTGAATTAATCACCAAATAATATTTTAAATGTAGTTTAATGAACTACAATCTAATTACCAAGGATTAAGATCTTATAAAACTACAAGTGTCACATGGGGCATGCCAAAGAGGCCATTAGCCATCTTGAATTCATTTGAAAAGGAAATTTCACCAATATCCTAAATCCTACCCAATATTTCCCCAATCAAGGAATTCATTAAGATACATTAATTATCTCCTTAAGTCATAACATAATTAATAACACATATCATGAATCCATTTTCATATATATGTATCCACATTCCCAATAAAACGTGACTTTAAGTGATGAAGAACTAAAAATCACCATGACTAGAATAATTATCACTAGCTATATAGACTATAAAAATTGATTATCAAAAAAGGGAACCTAATTTGGTTCCATTACAAGACATATGTCAAGACCCATATACCTCACATAGCATATGATACCTGGAAACTTATATAAATCTGTGACAAATATTAAGGTCAACTTAAAACATCTTAGTTGGACACCACTCTTCAAATATAATTATAAAAATTTAATCTAATATGAAAAAATTAGAAAATTGGAAATAAACCCCAAAATTAGGTATTTATGGTATTGAAAGAAGAAACAATAAGAGAACTCAAGGATAGATAGAATAATAGGGTTATACATACCCATAGTGAACCTCAAGGATAGATGGTGTGTCGATCCAACCACAAAGAGATGAGATATTTACATGGAATAGAGGAAATGAAAAGAGATAAGGGAGGGGGTTGGTATCCAAGGGGATACAAGTTATGGGTGAAAAAACATATTAATATTTTAACATAATTAATTAAATAATTAAAATCCAATAAATAAATGTTGTATAGGGAAAAATGGCTACCTATGCACTATCAACAGGTGCTTGATACCCCCATCGGGTACCTTCCCTAAGGGAACTAGGTGGCCAATTTCTATCCAAGACACCAAATTCTCTACATATACTCACTAGGTACTTAGTATAATTCACTAGGTAACAGATTCTATCATGAACCAAAATACAGACTTTACACCGAGCCCAACTACTTGAATTCTAATCCTTGACCTGTACCAAGTCCTCTAACATCCTAACACCATTAAAAAGCACATTTTTAGAAAAAAACAAATATTTACCTTGACATATGAAGGTTATAATATTTAAAGTCACTCCATATCTTTTGGTGTCTTCCTGGGGTTTAGACTAAGAAATTCTAGGTTATTTATATGTACATTTGACTTCCCACTCTAGATGTGGAAATATGGGTCCCTAAAAATAACTTCTATACTTTTCCATTAATAACAAAAACCCAAGTACTATGAAACAATTAGAATAGATGAAAAAATTACTAGTGTAGATATTTTTTGTTAAATTGGTTTAAGAATGGGTGATATGGAGCTGGTGATAAGTGCCATCATTATTTTGGATAAGATAGATGTGAAACGAGAGGTTTTGTGTTTAGATTCTTCTTTTGAGTTATTAAATTTTATATAAAAAATATTTGGTAGGAAAAAATGATTGTGTTGATCCCAAGAATAATTTTATCCTCAACTCATGTGATGTAGTGATGATGTTAAACTCTATGTGTGTGTGATGGAATATTTTTTAACTATTTATTTACTCAGAGGTATCGATGATGATTTATGATTCAGTCAAGAATTTTGGGGAAATATTCCTTGATGTACATCCTTAAACAAGGGTAGTGAGACATTCTATCCAAGATTTGGATAATGAATTTTTCAAGACAACTGAATAAAAGTGTCAATCTAGTTCTATGATATTTGGATTCCATTTCCCGCAATATTTCAAGGTTGTTTATAAAGTTTTCGTAAAGATTTTGTTTTGGTAATGAACTATTTAATTGTATTGATATCCAATTTACTCACATTGTTCAAAGTGAGGAATGAAATATGATGTTCTAAGTACTGATGGTTTCTGATTTTATTTTTTCAATTATGGGAATTATATATTAAATTGATTCATTTCATGGAATTCTATTTTTATTTAGTGAAAGGTGTTTATTTCACTTATGTGATCATTTATTTGTTGATTATTCCTCTCATTTAAGTGTTTTTCAGGATATAAGGACCATGGGATTTAAGTACAATTATCTTTGATTTCTAAGGTCAAGTTGGTGTGGAGTTATATTAATATTAATTTTGAATAGGTTATATATTTTCTATCTCAGATGTGATAAAGTTTTTTATGATTTTAAGAGGATATACTACATTATATTATGATCTCTTACTCATTTATAAAGAATAATACATAATTATATTTTCAAACTCTCATGGGTGAATAGAGATAAATCATGATAATTTTTTTAAAATTATGATGACGAAAAAAAATTGTGTTGAAAGTTGATAAACCTTGATCAATAATGTAAATTTTATAAATGATTGGTTTGAAACACCATAGTTACCATAATCATTGGTGTATTAATACATAAAACAATTCATGACTAAAATATTTATAAGTTTTTATGTTTATAATAAAACCACATGGGATGACATGGTTTGGTAAAAAAATGATTTCTTGAATTTTATTAATGGTCGATAGTAGGGGAGTATGGTATGAGTAAGCCTGAGAATAAGCAAGAATTGTTTTTACCTATTAAATTATCATATATATGATTATGTTCTGTTACCTAGAGGCACCTAGCATCTAGGTAATTTATATCTCATGGATGTTTTTTAAGGAGAATGGATCTAGTAAGCTTAAATTACTCTTCAATTACTTTGGTTAAATTGGTGGTGGTTATTGTTTTGTTTGAGATGCTTTATGGTTTGGTTTTAGTCTAATTTTGGATCTATTATTCATTTGTGTGTTCAAGTGATGTTTGGTGTGATGCGTCTCGTCTTTTACTTGGATCTATCTCTGATGGGGTTCAAATCAAGAAGCTGTCAACTTTTCATGCCATTTGGATTTCGAAGTCTGAAAGGGTATGGATTTTCCATCGGTTCGGAGCGCGTGCACCCTTTTACAGGACAATTATCCAAGTGGTCATGCATTGGTGAGGGTTTTTCAACATGAGGTAGTTGTTGAGGAGAGGTAGGTCCCATTTTTTTCTATGGATTTTATTATTTTATGGTTAATTTTAGTTGTAATGAGAGACTTTTTTGTACCTCAATTTCCCCTTAAAAGTGTTTTTATAATAAAAAAGTTAATTTTCAGTCAGTGTAAGAAATAGGATTTTAGGTTCTCTCTATGTATGACTTAGCTTATGATTAGAATTTGGATCCATTTTAATTATTTTTTATTTTCTGATTCCATTATTTATTTAGTTTTTTATTAGTGTGATTTAAATTGGGACCATGATAATTTTGAAGAAGGATTTTTTTGAGCTTCAGGACCACTATGAGGATAATGTCATCAAATTTAATTTGAGAATGAATTTAATTTTTCATAATATTTGGAACCAATTTCAAATTAATTAGTTTCAATGACTTAGATATTTATTAAATTAGGCCCCTTTATGGTTTGATTTAGTGATAGGTCATGTTGGGATACCATCATTGGGCCTTCAAACCCAAAATGGGGTAAAAACACTAAATTCATTAAAAAAAGTGTATAATTAGAAAACAAAGTAAACTATTAACACTACAATAGGTGTATTTTATTTTGATGTAAATTTTATGTTTATTAGAGATTTCTAGATTTGTGGGTGAATTTTAAAAAATATATTAATTCATATATTTATTATTAAATGTAATGTGATATAACACCCTCCTCTCCCCCAAACTCTCTTTGTATCTTAGAATAATGAAGGTATCCCATTTAATGGAATTAGAAAATAAAGATGAACAAAAAATAATGGGAATATATATGGAGGCATGGGTCTTTGATTTCAACACTATACCCCTCCTCGTGTATGTAAAATTCCATCATTTTATTCAATTTTAGATTTTCTTTTCTATGGTTTTATTAAAATTATATATGTATGTGTGTGTATATATATATATATTAAAACAATAATATCACTAATAATAATATATGGACAATAAGATTATGACAATCTGAGTTATCAATTGAGATAATTCTTAGAGAGAAGTTTGTATGAATTTCATTCTCTTTCTAGAGACCTTATTGTGTGATTAATGATAAAAAACACATTGTTGGAATCATTGTGCTAACAAAAAATATAATACTAAAATTTAGATAAGATTATTTTTGGTCAAAATTGGTCAATGATGGTGAGTGGCCCAGATGTGTTGATCATCATCAGCTAATTAAAACAGCCAACAGTGGATGTGTGAGAGGAAATGATAACTCCTTCCTCCACTTCAATTTTAAATAATATAATATTATTTTTATTATAATATATTAATATATAATATATTTAAATCATATTAATATTATTAAAATAGAATATATTATTCTACCCCACTAAAAGGAGTGGAGTTTTCATGTTGTGGTGATAATTAAAAAAAATTGGGGGTGGCTTAATTGCCCTAATGATATTATGGGGAAGGACAAATTAATTTTCCATTTTTAGTTTTTATAGGTAGGTTGCGATGATGAGTTTTTTAATGTCATTTGAGAACATTTAAGGGATGTTGTTTCATATTTTAAAAACTTGACAAAAATATTGAAGATGACTTGGACTATGAAAATTACCATTATATATATATATATATTTGTTTTCACAAGTATAACATAATGGTGTTATCTTTTGGATCATTTTTACATCCTCATATAAAAAAATTCTTAATTTTAGATTTATGATTTGGACATTTATATAAATTATATGATGATTGTTATAGTGAAAATGATGCATTGAGATCTCCTCATGGGATCCAATGTTCTAGATAACACTAGAAATACTTTTTTATATGGATGATTTAACATGTCATAATTTTTTAGTGGAGTTCATTACACCATTGAAAAATGATAAACATTTAATATTTTGTTCATGGTATAAACCTTTAGTGAGTGTTATGAGATGAAAAGGGATTGTTTAGAACATTTGAGTTTAATAACTATATTTAATGTTATAGTGGTTGTTATAAAACTATAATCCTTGTTATAATTTTTATATATGGTTGGATCTCACGTAGTATATTTCCATGATAGGTGTGGAAATTATTGGATGGTTGATATCATTACTATGATAGGACAATTCACAGGTGAAGAAGAATTTTATAATGTTTCATTAAAATACATAATTCTATATAGAGGATTAAACTAGAGGGTAATATATTTGAAAATGTTCATTTTAATAATGATTTTTTTATCTATTTGACAAGATAGATTATAATGATGATACCCCTAGAAATTAATTTGATACATTTGATAAATTTCAGTAATTTTACATTATTTTATTACATTAATAGAGGATCATTAATCATGTTGATCTTTATATATATTATATTTATGGTTGTTTCATGGTGACAAGGTGAAATGATCATATCATATATTGAAATTCCTTCAGTAATGATAATTATGAATTTTAATGGTTATGATGTAGAAATTTTCACAAGAGGTGGCTTGTTGTATGAAATATATTATTTTTGGAAATCTTGATTGGATACATATTATGGGTTAGAATACAAGTTTTTGGTGAAAACACATCATGATATATTTATCATACTCAGTTCACATGGTATGGAACTCTCTTGATGGTTTACACTAGGATTTCATTCACTCTTTCTAACCCATTGCTCTGGTTTTGAGGCATGTTGTCCAATAAGATAATTCACTCTCTAGATACTATTGTTTTTCTTCTTTTTTTATCCAATGGAATATAGAACTATAAAATATATTTTCATATTAATATTATTATATTATTATTATTTGTGATTTCATGACACATACCCTCCCCCATCAATGATATTGTAGTGAAACTTAGATGGCCACTTTAATGTAACTACCATCTATACATATAATATAATGATTTCAAATATCTATTGAGGGATGTTATACTATAGGGAGTCTCTATATGGATAGGGTGAATTTGACATATAACCCCTACCTAGGTTACATGGGGTGTATTGAGGCATGGGATGAGGGCTAGGTTTTATGGTACTTCCCTAGTCAGATATAGTCCACAAGGGTTTTTATATGATGATGTTTTGAGGAATGTGTTATATACTTATATATTGTTATTTTTTGGGATTGATTATGGTGAACTATGGGTATCATTAAATATAAAATCAAAATTTGACTTGGTATTTTGGCATAGATGGGATTGGGATTCAGATTTTATTTATAGATTTTATATAGATCAAGAACCTAGAAATTTGTTTTATGTGGGGGTCAATTGAATTCCTAAACTATCCACACTGAGTATTATTACTCACGCTTTCTTATTAAAGAGACCTTGTTAATTAGTTTGATGAGTTAGAGGTATAATAAATATCATGAAATGAATATAAAAAGGTATAGTTTTTGGTTGATCATAATTGTGACATGGTCAATATAGAATTTATTTAGACATAAAAATATAGAAAACTCTAACAAATAATATTATATCCTATGAGGTTGTATTTAGTTCAGTTATATATTGGAAGCATGGTATGAATTTTTTCTTAATATAATTCATTCATGAGACAAAAAATTATTTTCATTTTTCATTTATTGAAACCGTACTCATGCAAGAATTTGAGCTTATTTGAGCTCAATGGGATACAAATGAATAAATATTTCCTCTATTAGAGGAAATCATGGTTTAAAGGGGTTCATTTATCCATGATTAGTAAAATTATATAAATAATACTACAATTAGTTTTGTTACCACTCCACAACCTATGTGTGTTTCACCAATAATACACTTATGAGGTACCATGGGTTCTGAACTACATTTTAAAGGAGAGTTTTAGTTATTTAGTTTAGGGATAATTAAGGGAGTTAAAAAAATTCATGACACAAGTGATGGAAATCTGCACTAAAACAAACACCATATAGTGTTAGTTTAATACCATTCCATTTTCTATGTTGGGATACACCACAATATGGTGAGTGTCATAATGTCATTATGTTTTTATTATAAATTTTACATATTGTATGATAATATGTGGTTAAAAATCTTTCTCCTACTCTAAACTATCATTACTGATTTTTTATCATATGATAATGGTTATATGAGTTTGAAAATCAAAAATAAATTATTAAATGTTAAACATTTAATGAAAAAAATTATTTTTAATATATGAGATGTTAAATTAATATGTAAGAGTGTTTTAGTTCCAAAATTTATTTTTGTGTGTCTATAAAAATAGGTCAGATATTTAGGAGAAGGTGTTGTCAAGAAATAAGAAAAAACTCCATGATAAATATCCCTTTCCCTCTCTCTCTATCTATCTCCAAACTCCAATGTTTTAAGAAATCCATGGGTAAAGGGAAATCCTTCCCAATTATTTAGAGATTAATTCATCCCATGGATACCTTAGGAAGAAGAACACTTTTGGATATTTCTCAGTGATCACTATAAAGTTTGTATATAAGAGATTATACATTTTCGAATCATCAGAGAAAAGGTACACCATTTTTCATTAATTTATTATAATCCCAAAAATTAAAATATTCTATAGTTTATAGGTTTTGGTTAATGATTTTCATTATGTTTGGATAAGTTTTATCCCAAACAAAACATTTCAGTGGTGTCAAATCCAATTTTATATAGGTTTTATTGATTCATTAAATGAATGAAGAAACTATAAAATGGGTGTGGTTTGAGAATATTTATACAACCACAAAATAATTGTTATGAAAAATAGAAATTGGCTTATAATGGATAAAATAACACACTATTTTTTATGAAAAATTATTGTTGAAATCATCAAAAAATTAAAATTATAGTTTTTTAATATCAAAATGAAATGGTAAATGATCAATATGTCACAATGACCCCCATCATCAGTATAGACCATTATATGGTATATGTTGACAATTAATTTTCCAAGATATGTTTTCTTTGTTGTAAACATACATGGTTTTTGTGGAATGTGATTCCATAATAACACCAATGTATATCCAAGGTTAACACACTATAGTCTAATCAAAATATGTTCCAAAATAGTTGTAGTTTATGATATGATCTTTAAATGAAAATGGTTTCACCTCATAGTAAATAGTAATAATTATCCTCTAGAATAAATTTCACTATGAGTAGGATAATGTTGTGGTGAATATTAAAACATTAATAGTGAGTAGAATTTTAATTAAATTAATTTTTTTATAATTCTCCAAAACCTTCCCTAGTGAAGACCGAAATACCCAACACTAATATTGAGGGGGATTAAAACCAAAACAAAAATGTTTTGGTAGATGTTATATTTTTTTAAATTGGGTTAACATATAGGATATTTAAAAAAATATATAAATTATAAAATAAGGTGTAGTGTAGAAGTTTATATATTAATTGATTAAGTGTTCATAAATAAAAATAAAAAAATTATATTGAATTTACCTTTTCTAAAATTATTTAAACCATTAAAAATGGGTGTTTTGAATGATTTGATAAAATTATTAAATAAAATAAAATATAATGTATTCAAAAAAATTAAAATGTTTACATAATATATGAAATATTTATATTATTATAATTTTTTGTAATGTTTATCATAATTTGTAATATAAAGGAGTTTATATTAATTGTCATATTAACTGATAGTATGAAGGTGTTAATAATGAAATATATGTGAAATTTTCATGGTTATGTACTTTATGGAATGTTCATAGAGAATGTTTAATTATAAAGTGTCTATATTTTATTATAATCAATTTTTAAAAATTGTTTACCTCATGTTAAAATATGCGAATTGTGCATTTATTTGACTTATTCCCTACTTTATTCATCGATATAATGTTTTTATATTATTAATTGATTTATGATTTATTTTTTATTTTTTTAAAAAAATTGTTTAAATTATTACACATATATTTAGGTGTTACATGCTATGTATAACAATTGATTTAGTCATCTTCTACATTGAATATTAATTGTTCATGAGTTATGAGTTCTAATTAAGATGTTAAATTATGCTTTAAATATATTACATGTTAGAATTATTATGTAATTAATGTCTATATAGAGTAAAGAACCATGGGTTGGGGGAATTTGTGTTGGATTAATCACTAGCCTGGGAGTTTTTGCTCTATCTAGAAAAGTGGGGATTGGATACATGTTACTCCATGCTTACTATTTGGGGATTTTTTATTTCATGTGATTATATTCCATTAAATGAAGGGTTAAATGAAAAGTTTTATAGTATTAATTTGGAGATGTGTAAATATTTTTTTATTATATTTTGGGTTAGTAACACAATCTACAAGTTGTGTAAATAATTACACATCAATATGATTTGGAAATGTTATTTTGGTGGAAGGAATAGGGATTTGAAAGTTAAATCATTATAAGCATGCATAAATAAAATGTTAATATACACAAAAAGATATTGAAATTTAAAATCCCTGAAAAAGTGTTAGATTCCATCCAAATAAATACTTTTCAATACCACAATAATCTAACAAGATAGGTTTTTCCAAATCAGGGTTCCCATAGAATATCTTTTGTATGGAAAGTGTGTTATGGGTACCCCTAAGAGTTTTTTGCCAATATTTGGAATATACATTGGGTTAATATTGGTAGGGAAACCCAAAGTGTTAGGATAATAGAGTAATATATTTTATTTTATATTTATAATAGATGGGGAAAATATTTTCCCACTAAAATATCCAATCATAATATATGATATGATTGACAGGATCGTCTATAGGTTATTGTAATAGATTACATTACGAGATTTATTGGAATATTTCATGATGAAATATGTATCTTATACCACTAATGGTTTTTATGTCATGTAAAAATTGTTTTTCATTTTATTGGGAGATACTCATCTAACAAAAGATTATATTTAAAATAAAATATCATCACCATAACCAAACATGACACTGAGATTAACATTGTAAAATTACAATATTAATGGAAGAAACTTCTTAAACGTGAATAGGAACATAAAAATAATTCTTATACCGAGAGGTAAATTTAATTTGTAAGAGAAATACCTTCCTAAATAGACAAAATTTTAAACTATTCAATAATTGGTCTATATGTTTTTTAGAATAACGAAAGGATTAACTTGGAGTTTCAAAAGTACTATTTCAAAGTAAACTAAGAAAATGATCTTTTTTAACCCCTTATATAAACAATATTATTTGGTATTTCAATGACTTAGAAAGAATAATGGTTCTTATTAAGGATTTTTCTAGGGAATTAATTCTTTAATTATAGTTTGAATGGTTCAAACCATATGGATAAGTTTTATAAATGTTTACCTAATAACCTCAAAGTGTTTAAGCTAGCTCAATAAGATATGGGATGTTTATAATCATCTATTTTGTTTATAGTAGATATGGGTAAAAATTTAATCCATCGTAAGAATATTGGATGATCCAATCATCATCCTTAGTCATTAAATTCTAAGGGGGAAGTAAGGAAATCGAGAGGTATCTTCATTAGATAAATTATCTAAAATATTTTAAGGATTTTTAGAAACTGTATAGAGAGTCTATGTAATGTATTAGTGTCATGGCATCAATTCTTTAATTTTAAAGGGTTTATAAAAAACATGTATACTTTACAATAGTGGAAAATGCAGAAGTGTTAAAAATCATGGTAAGAATCAATGAAGCATAGAGTTTTCATGCAAGTGATGAAGCAAAGAGTTTTTTTAATCGTGGATTTTGATTAAATGGATATACCAAGCTCATATAAATATAAATAAAGATTCTTTATTTTATTCTTGTTTATCTTATATGATAATAGATTTTTTAAGGTTAATAAATAGTTATTATAAAAAGTTTGATATAATGGGTTTTATATAAATGGTCGTTAATTAATCAAAATCTATAAAATCATTGAAAAAAGATATGGATAAAAATGTATTATCTAGGACAAAGGATTTTATCCAATATAATGGTAAAATTTGAGAAATATGTTCTCCCCACCAAAAAGAGGTATATTTTAAATAATGGAATCTTCCTTTCAAAATATATCTCTTAGAAAATAGAATACCACATAATATTTCAGTGTTCATATATTATTTATCAAATATTCCCAATAAAGTAAATAAATTTTATTTAAACATAAAGAATTTTTTGTTTCATATCATGATATTATAGAGAAAATATAGTTTATAAGAGGGTAATGGGAGTATATTTAGACTTTGACAAGTAAAAATTATAACAATTATAATATTATACTAGCTGTATTCAAAATAAAAGTTACTTTAAAACCTAAGTGTTCTTGGTTGATGTTGTTAAATAAAGATAATATAATGAGTTTCAAATAATTTTACATAAGGAATATGATTTCTAAGTCACACCACTATTCAAAATAGAATTTCTTTATAAATTTTATTCATTAAAATGGTTTAGTGAGAGACTTTATCAGACAGTCACATAGATATGTAGAAGGAATTACATAGAGATGTTAAGAGTTGAATAAAAACTAAATGTGTAGCAAACATAAGACCTATCTGGATGTCTATAATATGGGATAATATTATATATCATCTTTTTTATGGTTTTTTGGTATTATTAATGGAGTTTAATAAAATAAATTTTATCATTTTATATAAAGGTAGTCTCCAATTCAATATTCTTTCAGATTGGATGGATATATTTTATAAACTGAAATGATAATTATCCTTTCAAAGTAAAGCTTTGAGTTACCCCTAACTTATTTTAATAATAAATATTATAGTTTTTGATGAACTTTTAGGTATATCATTATTAAGTTTTTATATAGGGATATGAGATATTCTCATGAGAAAAAAAATATTTTTGTGGACTAGATTACCAGCCAAGTATACTATACAGATTTCCAAACACTTTTTTTCGTATACTAGGGGTGTATGATTCTTATTGAATCTCCATACATAAGGTTTTGAGGATAAATATAATTAGAACCTTTATACTTTTAAAGATTTATAATTTTATCCTTAAGGATAATCTAATTAGGGGTAGTTGGGCATGTTATTGATCATGTTTTCAGTTTAGGCTTAACCAAGATGGAATTCTTCCTCATGTATAATAAATGTTAAATTTGGGACCTTGATTGATATAGACAAATTATGTGTATATAAATACCTAAATATGTTTCATTTCATGTTCGTATCTCTATGTATAAAAGGTATGTAATTTTCTCATCCAATTGGGTGAATTTCATGTGATGTATTCATCCATCAAGTATTTATATACTCAAACAATAGATAATGTATGAGTAGGTTATATGGGATAAACATTATTAATATCTCATGTTCACTCAATAACTTATACAAGGGGATTATAGTATTGTAAGAACCTGGTTTTTGCTGAGAAAGACTTTGGAATATTCTTGATAATATTCCAGAGCAGCGCCTTCAGACGGCGTGCGATTCCGGGCCCCGGAGTGGCCGGAATTAAATTTTCAGTGTGTTCACACTGGAAGCGCCAAATAAATGGTATAACTCCTAAACGGTGCACTGGATCAGATATCCGAGTGTACGGATGGGTCCGTAAGGGGGTGTTTACCCTAGGAACGACATAAAGCATGTCGGTGCGAGATGTTTGGACCCCTCGCCCGCTTCTGGAACGTTAAAAGGATTAAATAAATTAATTAATTTGTTTAATGTTGAAACATAGACATCTATTAAACGGTGGCTCGGATTGGGAAACTGAGGGCACCGTTGAGTTTGGAGCATGCCGTTTACCCTAGGAGGGGTGTAAGTTTTGCGGGCACGGCCCGTCTGTGAAAAATGCCGCCAGGGGCGTTTTCATAATTTGGCGACCTCAGGTGTTGAGGTTAATAAATTTTGAACAGAGACTCGGATTAAAATTCCGAGACCTCCGTTGTGCTCGGGAGGAGGTTTTTACCCTAGGGGAGGTCTAATCTTGACCCCTCCAAGAGTTTTGGGTGCAGGTTAATTTGGAGGTTAAATTGATTAAATCTTTTTAATTTTTTTTTCTTTATTTAAGAACCCTTCACCCCTTACTCCCCTTTGTTTTCCCCCTGGCGAAACCCCTCACCCTCAACCCCTTCTCCTCTTTCATCCTCTCATTCCCAAGGTGGAAGCAGCAATGACAAGGGTGGACGTGCGGCGAAGTTCCGGGCTACGCCCACGAGGTAGGATCATGTTTTTATATTCCCGTAAAACCCTTAAATTGTTATACATGCACCGAATTTCTGTCGAATTGTCGAGCGAAGCCCATACGCGAGTAGGAATCATTCTAAGATTTCCGACGCAATTTACGGTTTTAAATTCCGAGCTTTGTGGTGTCAGTGGCTGTCCGCCGAAGTTCTGGTGAATTTCAGGGTGTTTTTTCGGTCGGTCGGGGCAGGCAACGGCGGTCGGCGCGAGCTCTGGACGGCGGCGGCGGCGTGAGGCCGAGAGGAGGAGGCCGGGGGCGGAGGCAGCGGGGTAGAGGCCGTTCGGCGTAGGCGGTTGCGGGGCGTCGCGGTCGAGCGGCTCGGCGGGATGGGGCGGCGCTGGCTTCAGGCGGAGCGGAGCACAGCAAGCTGGCGCTGGCTTCAGGCAGAGCGAAGCACGACGGTGCAGTGCTTCAGCGGGGCGGCGGCGAGCAAACGAGTTCGCGACTCCGGCGGCCGATCACGGTGAGCGGAGGAGGACCCCGAGGTTGTGCCTCAGGGTTGCAGAAGGAAACCAGGACCCGCTTTTTGTGGGTCCTATTGAGAAGAAAGAGACCGGCCGAATGGCCGGTCTGGTTTTAAAAAAAATTAAAATTAAAATTAAAATTAAAATAGAATTTGAAATAATAATAATAATAATAATATTATTATTATTATTATTATTATGAAAATGGTTTATATTTAATAAATCATAAGCTGGGAGTCGGTTTCGTGAGCCGTCTGCAGCGGCGCGTGCCACATATTGAGAGGAATATTTTCAGATGGTTTCGGGGAATTTTAATTCCCGAAACGAGGGGCTTGGGGGCGCGGCATGACCGTTATGTGGACAGACGTTTTTCCGTGGATTTCTGTTTTGGACGGCGTAGACGCATTCGACATCCGTTTTGAGCGTCGTCAGTGGCGTTGGGACCCTGGCACCGGGGCGAAGCTTTCCAGGATGGTTCCGGGTATTGAGGCAAAAGTTGAGGCGCGGGCCCCACAACCCTTCTTTTGAGCTGCGTGCAGCGTTCCATGACTTTTCATCAGACATCCATTCGGGGCGTGCGAATAGTCGATTCTGGATGTTTTTCCGTGGGGATTGCAATGGTGCAATCTGCCCGCTTTAATTCTGCACGCTGGTGCGGGCCCCGTGAGGTCCATTTTAGGAGTTGACAGTGATTTCCAGCTTTATCACCGGGTGACCATTTCGGACAAGTGATTAGTCCATTTCATGTACTTTTTCTAGAGGATCGCAACGGTGCGATCCGTCCGTTGAGTTTCGGGACCGGGATGCGGGTCTCACGCAGCACCGCTCGTGTGCGGTGCACCAGAATGCACCTTTTTCTCCGAATATCTGTTTCACTCATGTGAGTAGTGCTTTTGACGTGTTTTCCAAAGGGGATCGCAATGGTGCGATGCGCCCGACTGTTTTTGGGGTCGGGCCTCAGGATCACGGGACGTCGTTCGGGTGTGAGGCGGTGTTGGCGACTTTTCCGTCGGATATCCATTTGAGGCGAGTGAGTAGTCTATCTCGTGTGTTTTTTCGAGAGGATAACACCGGTGCGATCTGTTTGGTTGTGCGGAGCTTCTCGCATGATCTTGTTAAATGTGAAAGGTGCTCTGATGGTAGTTCTTCTCACCGTGTTTGCAGAGAACCCTTGGCGTGTGATCGCATGAACTCCCGTGTGAGTGAAGAGATGTGGTTGGCTGTGCCTCAGCCGATGAGGTGGAAGGTTGGAGTTGTTACATGATGCCTTCGCGTGGATGTTGGGTTCTGTGTGCACGATAGCCTATGGGCTGGAACAAGGTATACTTCAGGAGTATACGGGAGAACTTGGAGGTACGTGTGGTTTGTACCTGAGATGTTCGTTCTCTTGGTTGGGGTTGACTTGGGGCCACACGTCGTGTGGGCTCCATGTGCGTGTCGTGTTCTGCCTTACGTACTTTGACCTCTCACGACGTAGAGGGTCCCTTTGTGTGTTTGTTTGACCAGCAGGGTAGAGTTCTTCCCCTGGCTCTGTGCTCATTTGTTGACCAGTAGGGTTGAGTGGTCTCCCACTGGTTTCGTTCTCGATGGATCGGCCAGTAGCGGTGCTAGTGGCACCCCGTGATGGAACAAGCTCTGAACCTCTTTTGGGAGAGTTGTTCTGGAGTTGGGTGGTTGCGCGATACCCACTCCGTGTTCAGTTGGCCAGTGTTGTACCCTCCAGTGGAGATGGCCAGAGCATTTCTGAGTTTACCCTCCAGCAGGGCTGTGGAGTGGGTTGCTCACTGACTTCTAGGGTCTACCCTGCTGCAGAGACTGGGCAGTGGGTCGCCCGAAACACTTAGGGTCTACCCTCCAGCATAGATTGGGCAGTGGGTCACCCGAAGACCTCTTGGGGTCTACCCTCCAGCAGGGCTGGGCAGTGGGTCGCCCGTCGTCTAGTTCCAGGTCTACCCTCCAGTAAGGCTGGGCAGTGGGTCACCTGTCGACTTATTCCAGGTCTACCCTCCAACGGGGCTGGGCAGTGGGTCGCCTGATGATGTATTAAGGTCTACCCTCCAGTAGGGCTGGGCAGTGGGTCTCCTGATAATGTATCAGGGTTTACCCTCCAGCTGGGCTGGGCAGTGGGTCACCCGATATCTGGTTATGAATTACCCTCCAGCAGGGCTGGGCAGTGGGACACCTGTTGGCATTCCAGACTCAGTCCTTTCTACTAGGCTAGTCTGTGTATTTCCTCCATGATCACCGGAGCGGGACCATTGGTTGTACGGGTCAGTGATAGAACGACTTTGGCTTTGAGGAGACCTCTCGACTGTAGGGCAGTGACGAGGTGTGGTTTGACTTTCCCTAGAACTCTCAAGTACGAGGGGCACTTTCCCCACCGAGACGTGTTCTTGTGACGCGATCTAAAACCATGCGGGGGAGTCAGTGCCACCCAAAGCAGATAGTGTCGAGGTGCGGTGATTGAGCACCTTGGCTTACGATTCAGGGCAGATGTGTGGGATGCTGGGCATCGATGGTGTTACTTCTGGGACTATTGGATACTCTTTTCTAGGGCTGAGCTACGGGATGGAGATCCCCTTACGACCTTGTTTGGGCTTCTTGTTGAGCATATGGATTTGTATATACCATGTTCTGGTACCCCCTACTTGGGTTTGGTTACTCTCTTTCCAGGAAAGGCGAAGACGCGCAGGGTATTCCACGTTCTTTCTGTGTCTAGCTTCTCGTGGTTGGATGAGTCTACTCTCCTACTATAGGTAGCGAAGACTCGATGAGAAGTTCATCTTCTCACCGTTTCTAGCTCCTTGTGTTTGGATGAGTCTTCTACCTTTCTCTTGTTGGGTTGAGCTGGACTCTTTACTTCAATTTCAGTTGTACTTCTCTACTTTTCCTGTTCTCTATACTGCTCACCCTTCGGTACCTCCTTTGTTGCTCCCTCGAGCCTTCGAGGTATCCTACTGAGTATTTTTATACTCACCCCTGGTTGGGATTTTCCCGCACTTGGTGTGCCCTTTCAGACGACAGACAGGTGGAGCATGACCTCAGTGGAGCGTAGGACCTTGGGAGCTTAGACCGCGTGCGGTGGTTGTGGTCGGGTTCCAGGTGGGAGACCTGCCAGCTATTTCTTTTTATTTACCTGTTGTCGGGTTGTGGCACTTTTTGTTGGGCATGTGTTTTGCCCCTTTTCTTTTCAGCTTGTATTGTGTACTGTTTAGAGGTCGATGCACATCTGTGGTTTATATATATATATAGCAGTTGTTCTTTTTACTCTGCTTGTTCTTTCTTTTACTCTGCACTTTTTCATTGAGTGTTTTGCGTGTGTGTGTACATGTACTTAGGAAAAGGCCTCCCCGAGTTTTTGTGCCTTCGGTGCTGGTCGCCAGCCCCTGGCCTATGGAGGCGGGCTTGGGGTAGTTGCTGGTCGAGCCCGGGTAGGGTCGGGTCGTGACAAAGTGGTATCAGAGGTGGTCTGTTCCTTGGGACGCTATTTGGACGTCCCTAAAAGAGGAATTGGTTGGGATTTCAGGCAACAGTGTTAACATGTCTCGAGAGTGGCTCTCAGGCCAGGGAGTCCAGTGATGATGCGGCGGTCGACGTATCCATTCACCAGGACCCTGATAACCCGCTTGTTGACTCGGCATGCTGAGACACTTGTTGCAGGGAAATTTTTTTTATGAATCACAGAGGATCGATTCTTGAATGTCCTTCTTGAGTCATCTCCCCATCGTTGTTGTTATTGGTATATACATGTATCCTCATCTGACCGCGACACTCCTTGATAATATTCAGGATGTCTCCGCGAAGACATCCAGCCCAGATACCAGCTTTGGTGCGTGACGACGACCCTGTGTGCTAAGAGGCCACAGTCCAGGACCCATCATGCAGGCCCCTTTTCTCTGGGTGGGCCGGTAGCAGCACACCCACCTGTTGAGCAGCAGGAAGTTTCAGCAGAGCAGGCTGAGCTTGAGCGCAGGTTGAGCACGCTCTGTGAGTTCCAGCGGCAGAGACCGCTGAGGTTCAGTGGTGAGCCAGACCTTCAGGCAGCAGAGGTTTGGATCAAGTCAGTGGTTTGCCTTTTCAGACTTGTGCAGATGCGGACAGATCAGAGAGTGGCTTTTGCAGCCAGCCTTTTCTGTAGATCAGCTTGGCGTTGGTGGAGTCTGGTGACTCAGCTTCTTGACGAGTCGTTGCTTTCATGGGACGACTTCCAGTTGTTGTTTCATGATGAGTTTTTCCCCTCCTTCTTGCACTCCATTCGGATTTAGGAGCTCTTGTAGTTTTAGTAGGGAGGGATGACGGTGGCCAAGTATGCGGCTAGATTTGCAGACCGTGCACGCTTTTACCCGGACTTGGTTCGGGACGACTACATCCGAGCATGGAAGTTTGAGCAGGGTCTCCGCCAAGAGATTTGTGCTATCATAATACCCTTGGGCATTTCCACGTATGTCGGGGTGCTAGGGCAGGCGCCGGTGACAGAGGGCTTCCTGTCACGTTCTAGTGTTGGTGGTGGAAGCAGGCGCATTGGAGCTGAGATGACTGCCGCAGCTAGCGGGCGTCGGCAAGCAGAACCTCAACGCAGGTGGCTTTCTGAAAACCAGACTCAGGGGCGTGGTCCTACACCACGGTAGTTCCGGAGGGCACTAGTGCAGCCCAGAGAGGGTCGGTGCTATGCTTGTGACGGGCGAGGTCACTTGGCACGAGACTGCTCGACCCGAGTTGCTGAGAGCTTCGGACAGGCAGCAGGCGCACCACCACGACAGAGGCAGCGCTGCGATCGGAGTAGCGCCCAGAGAGGTGGTGTTGGTAGAGGAGCGGGAGGAGATGGAAGTTGAGGACGACCTTACGAGGTCTTCCCATCACCACTAGGTGGTCCACGTCCGGCTCTGGGAGGCGATAGTTGGGACCACGGACAGTCGCGAGCTTTGGATGTTTATGATCCTGCAGAGCATGGGATGGTGAGAGGTACCCCTTGAGACTCTTCTACTTTTTGCAGTAGAATTGTTAGGCTCTGCGTGTTGAAGGCTTTTCTCCCTGCTCCTTGTTTGAGGTGTTACCAGGGTGGCGCGGGGCGTCGGTGTAACCCTGTGTTGGTAAGTTAAAAGGGTGTGAGACCTTTTTCTCTAGTCAATGGTGTTAACTCCTTCGCTCCCTGAGCATGTAAGAGAGTCCTGGTCATGGGACATCGACTGTGGAACCTTGTGCGATCAGATATCCTTGGGAGTTTCACCATATGGATATTCTGAAGGAGGGAATCACCAGGCCTTGTTCTAGGTGCGGGCGGTGATTCCAGTCGTGGTGCGCGACGTAAGGGTTTGGTCGGGGAGGTGAGCTACCCCCGAGGTCTTTCGGACTATTTGAGACCGTGCAGAGGGATGGTGAGTTCCCAACCGCCTTGCCCTAACCCCAAAGGTTGGTTTGGGTGTGTGATGTCTCCCACGTGACTCACCTGAGGAGATGTGTGCTTTCTCCTATTCACGTCATCGATAAAGGCCGACCTTGCGTGAACGGATCAAATCCTTTGGTCTGTGTGCGGTGACGCAGATATGTGTGTGGGTTCTTCTGGGTATGGGAAATCCAGGTGTGGGATTAGTACCCTATGTTGCTCCCTAGTTTTTCTTTTCGGGGATGAAAAGATTGAAGGAGGGAATGATGTAAAACCTGGTTTTTTCTGAGAAATACTTTGGACTATTCTTGATAATATTCCAGAGCAGTGCCTTCAGACGGCGTGCGATTCCGAGCCCCGGAGTGGCCGAAATTAAATTTTCAGTGCGTTCACACTGGAAGCGCCAAATAAATGGTATAACTCCTAAACGGTGCACCGGATCAGAGATCCGAGTGTATGGATGGGTCCGTAATGGTGTGTTTACCCTAGGAACGACATAAATCATGTCAGCGTGAGATGTTTGGACCCCTCGCCCGCTTCTGGAACGTTAAACGAATTAAATAAATTAATTAATTCGTTTAATGTTGAAACACAGGAATCTCTTAAACGGTTGCTCGGATTGGTAAACTGAGGGCACCGTTGATTTCGGAGCATGACGTTTACCCTAGGAGGGATGTAAGTTTTGCGGGCGCGGCCCGTCTGTGAAAAACGCCGCCAGGGGCGTTTTCATAATTTGGCGGCCTCAGGCGTTGAGGTTAATAACTTTTGAACGGGGCCTCGGATTAAAATTATGAGACCTCCATTGTGCTCAGGAGGTGGTGTTTACCCTAGGGGAGGTCTAATCTTGACCCCGCCAAGAGTTTCGGGTGCGGGTTAATTTGGAGGTTAAATTAATTAAATCTTTTTAATTAATTTTTTTTCTTTATTTAAGAACCCTTCACCCCCTTCCTCCCCTTTGTTTTCCCCCTGGCGAGACCCCTCATCCTCAACCCCCTCTCCTCCTTCATCCTCTCCTTCCCAAGGTGGAAGCAGCAACGACAAGGGTGGATGCGCGGCGAAGCTCCGGGCTACGCCCACGAGGTATGATCGTGTTTTTTTATTCCTGCAAAACCCTTCAATTGTTATACTTGCACCTAATTGCTGTCCTATCGTCGAGTGAAGCCGATACGCGAGTAGGAATTATTCTAAGATTTCCGACGCAATTTACGGTTTCAAATTCCGAGCTTTGTGGTGTCCGTGGCTGCCCGACGAAGTTCGGGTGAATTTCGGGGTGTTTTTCCAGTTGGTCGGGGCGGGCAGCGCCGGTCGGCGTGAGCTCCGGACGGCGGCGGCGGCGTGAGGCCGAGCGGAGGAGGTCGGGGGCGTCGGCAGCGGGGCGGAGGCCGTTCGGCGCAGGTGGCTGCGGGGCGTCGCGGTCGAGCGGCTCGGCGCTGGCTTCAGGCGGAGCGGAGCACGGCGGGCTGGCGCTGGCTTCAGGCAGAGCGGAGCACGGCGGTGCGGTGCTTCAGTGGGGCGGTGGTGAGAAAACGAGTCCGCGACTCCGGCGGCCGATCACGATGAGCGGAGGAGGACCCTGAGGTCACACCTCAGGGTTGCAGAAGGAAATGAGGACCCGCCTTTTGCGGGTCCTGTTGAGAAGAAGGAGACCGGCTGAATGGCCGGTCTGGTTTAAAAAAAATTTAAATAGAATTTTAAATAATAATAATAATAATATTATTATTATTATTATGAAAATGGTTTTAATAAATCATAAGCTGGGAGTCGGTTTCGTGAGCTGTCTTCGGCGGTGCGTGCCTCATATTGAGAGGAATATTTTGAGATGGTTTCGGGGAATTTTAATTCCCGAAACGAGGGGCTCGGGGGCACGACATGACCGTTAAGTGGATGGACGTTTTTCTGTGGATTTTTTGTTTTGGATGGCGCAGACGCGTTCAACGTCTATTTTGAGCGTCGTCAGTGGCGTTGGGACCCTGGCGCCGGGGCGAAGCTTTCCAGGGTGGTTCCTGGCATTGAGGCCGAAGTTGAGGCGCGAGCCCCACAACCCTTCTTTTGAGCTGCGTGCAACGTTTCCTGACTTTTCATCGGACGTCCATTCGGGGCTTGTGAGTAGTCGATTCTGGATGTTTTCCCGTGGGTATTGCAATGGTGCAATCTTCCCGCTTTAATTCTGCACGCTGGTGTGGGCCCCGCGAGGGCCGTTTCGGGAGTTGACGGTAATTTCCAGCTTTATCACCGGGTGACCATTTTGGACAAGTGATTAGTCCATTTCGTGTGCTTTTTCGAGAGGATCACAATGGTGCGATCTTTCCATTGAGTTTCGGGATCAGGATGTGGGTCCCACGCAGCACCGCTTGTGTGCGGTGCGCCGGAATGCACCTTTTTTCTGGATATCTGTTGCACTCATGTGAGTAGTGCTTTTGACGTGTTTTCCCGAGGGGATCGCAATGGTGTGATGCGCCCGACTTTTTTCAGGGCCAGGCCTCGGGATCATGGGACGCCGTTCGGGAGTGAGGCGGTGTTGGCAACTATTCCGCCAGATATTCGTTTGAGGCGAGTGAGTAGTCTATCTCGCATGTTTTTCCGAGAGGATTATAACGGTGTGATCCGTTTGGTTGTGCGGAGCCTCTCGCGTGATCTTGTTAAATGTGAAAGGTGCTCTGATGGCAGTTCTTCTCACCGTGTTTGCAGAGAACCCTTGGCGTGTGATCGCATGCACTCCCGTGTGAGCGGAGAGATGTGGTTGGTTGTGCCTCAGCCTATGAGGTGGCAGGTTGGAGTTGTTACGTCACACCTTCGCATTGATTTTGGGTGTCGTGTGCACGATAGCCTATGGGCTGGAATGAGGTATACTCTGGGAGTATATGGGAGCGCTTGGAGGTACGTGTGGTTTGTACCTATGATGTTCGTGCGCTTGGTTGGGGCTGAATTGGGGCCACACGTCGTGTGGGCACCATGTGCATTCCGTGTTCTACCTTACGTACTTTGACCTCTCACGACGTAGAGGGTCCCTCTGTGTGTTTTTTTGACCAGTAGGGTGGAGTTCTTCCCCTGGCTCTATGCTCGTTTGTTGACCAGTAGGGTTGAGTGGTCTCCCCCTTGTTTCGTTCTCGATGGATCAGCTAGTAGCGGTGCTAGTGGAACCTCGTGATGGAACAAGCTCTAAACCTCTTTTGGGAGAGTTGTTCTGGAGTTGGGTGGTTGCGCGATACCCACTCCATGTTCGGTTTGCCAGTGTTGTACCCTCCAGTGGAGATGGTCAGAGCAGTTATGAGTTTTACCCTCCAGCAGGGCTGGGCAGTGGGTTGCTCACTGAATTCTAGGGTCTACCCTCCAGTAGAGACCGGGCAGTGGGTCGTCCGACGCACTTAGGGTCTACCCTCCAGCAGAGACTGGGCAGTGGTTCACCCGACGACCTCTTGGGGTCTACCCTCCAGCAGGGCTGGGCAGTGGGTCGCTCGTCGTCTAGTTCCAGGTCTACCGTCCAGTAAGGCTGGGCAGTGGGTCACCTTTCGACTTCTTCCATGTCTACCCTCCAGCGGGGCTGGGCAGTGGGTCACCTGATGATGTATTAAGGTCTACCCTCGAGCAGGGCTGGGCAGTGGGTCGCCTGATGATGTATTAGGGTTTACCCTCTAGCAGGGCTGGGCAGTGGGTCACCCGATATCTGGTTATGAATTACCCTCCAGCAGGGTTGGGTAGTGGGACACTTGTTAGTATTCTAGACTTAGTCCTTTCTACTAGGCTAGTCTATGGCTTTCCTCCATGATCACCAGAGAGGGACCCTTGGTTTTACGGGTCAGTGATAGAATGACTTTGGCTTTGAGGAGACCTCTCTACTGTAGGGTAGTGACGAGGTGTGGTTTGACTCTCCCTAGTTCTCTCAAGTACGAGGGGCACTTTCCCCAACGAGACGCGTTCTTGTGACGCGATCTAAAAACGTGCGGGCGAGTCAGTGCTGCCCAAAGCGGATAGTGTTGAGGTGCGGTGATTGAGCCCCTTGGATTACAGTTCAGGGTAGCCGTGTGGGATTCTAGGCATCAGTGGTGTTACTTCTGGGACTGTTGGCTACTCTTTTCTTGGGCTGAGCTACGGGACGGAGATCCCCTTATGACCTTTTTTGGGCTTCTTGTTGAGCATATGGATTTGTATATACCATGTTCCGGTACCCCCTACTTGGGGTGGTTACTCTCCTTCTAGGAGAGACGAAGACGCGCGGGGTATGCCATGTGCTTTCCGTGTCTAGCTTCTCGTGGTTGGATGATTCTACTCTCCTGATATAGGTAGCGAAGACTCGATGAGAAGTTCATCTTCTCACCGTTTCTAGCTCCTTGAGTTTGGACGAGTATTCTACCTTTAACTTGTTGGGTTGATCTGGACTCTTTACTTCACTTTGAGTTGTACTTCTCTACTTTTCCTATTCGCTCTACTGCTCACCCTTCGGTACCTCCTTTGTTGCTCCCTCGAGCCTTCGGGGTATCCTACTGAGTATTTTTATACTCACCCCTGCTTGGGCTTTGCTCGCACTTGGTGTGCCCTTGCAGACAACGGACAGGTGGAGCGTGACCTCAGTGGAGCGTAGGAGCTTAGGAACTTGGACCGCGTGCGATGGTCATGGCCGGGTTCCAGGTGGGAGACCCATCAGCTGTTTCTTTTTGTTTACCTGTTGTCGGGTTGTGGCACTTTTGGTTGGGCGCATGTTTTTCCCCTTTTCTTTTCATCTTGTGCTTTGTACTGTTTAGAGGTCGATGCATATCTGTGGTTTCTATATATATAGAAGTTGTTCTTTTTACTCTTCTTGTTCTTTATTTTACTCTACACTTTTGCATTGAGTGTGCTGCCTGTGTGTGTGTACAGGTACTTAGGGAAAGGCCTCCCCGAGTTGTTGTGCCTTCGGCGCTGGTCGCCAGCCCCTGACCTATGAAGGCGGGCTTGGGGTAGTTGCGGATCGAGCCCGGGTAGGGTCGGGTCATGACAAATATTATATATACTTTCATATAATTTGGCTAGAATTCACATATATGAATATATATGTGTTTAATAGAGATCACACTAGATCTCTTTAAATCTTGAGTAGAATTAATTCTTTATGGGAGGCCTCTATTTAATTAATATTATAGATTATATAATTAATGGTTTTTTCAATTTTATAAAGTGTTGTGGGGTCACCACTTTTATATATGTGAAAATGGATTATGTTTTATTGAAAATATTGTATACATTACTTTGAGAGGTGTCCCAAAAACGTTTAAAAATATTTCCAAAACAATTCGATGGATTTTATAACTTGTTTCATATGACATACCATGTGGTGAAAATGAATGATAGATTTTCCCAAATAAGTTTTAGAGATATATAAAAAGGAGTTTTGGATGTTATTTCAAAAGTTTTTATATATGATTTGGTATAAGGATAAAATGTTCCCAGTCTACATGGAATTAGTGTAAGTGACAGATTTATGGAGATGTACATTAAAGGTTCATCCATGAAAACATTGTTTAATAACATTTCATGGTTTGTGTGAGGATACACTATAGTTTAGTGGGTTTCACCATCTCATGGTTATATACATGGAATATTTTATATTTTATATGGTAATGCATGGCAGGGATTCCTTCTCCGACTCTATGTTATCATTCTCGATTTACTCATTATATGATGATTAATATAGGAGGATAAAAATCCCAACTAAATGTTTAAATATTAAAAATTTAGAAACTAAAGGTTTTAGGTATTTTTAACCTGTGAAAAATTTATGAAATGTTTTATTTATATATTCAAATGTTTTAGTTTCAAAGGGGATATTTTCATGGAAATATAAATTTGTTTAATTTGCAGGTGAAGGTGGCATGAAGACACTATGAAACTCTCTAATTTAGAAGATTCCTTACTCTCTCTCTCTCTCTCTCCCTCTATCCATATCTATTCATCTTTATATTTAAACTAAAAAAGTTCTATAAACCTATGGAGAATAGGGAATCCTTCCCAAGTAGTGGGATATTCATCTATCCTCTAGATGTATTAGAAGGAAAGGTCATATTAACTATTTCTTAGTGATCACAATCAAGCTTGTGGAGAAGTGGGTTAAAAAGATTAGATCATCAGGGTGAAGGTACATCAATATTCATTTATTTATTTTATTCAAAATTAATGGAAACATATTTTTATTTATTAGTTTTTGTTGAATTTTTGTACTATGTTTGGATAAGTTTTTCAACTCTAAAACGCTTTATTATGCTTTATTCCAGGCCGTAGCATGTTAGATCATTATACAAGGTATTTAGAACATGGGAAATTAATGTAAAACTATTTAAATGGATATAAACTACACTTTAAGACTTGGGGCCATGGGGACAAAGTTTTTGTATATATTAAGGGAAATAAATATCACATCATAATGAGCCTTGTCACAAAACAATTATAAAGAAATATTTTTGGATCTTTTGAGAGAGATAAGCCAAAATATTATGATCTATGGATCATGCTACAATAAGGGATTTCAGAACATTATGTTTGAAAAATCTATAAATATTATGTGACTTGACACTATAAAATTTTGGTGAAAGGTTAAATTAAATTCTATTGATAATTTGATGGAGGATTAGGATGGGATTGAGGAAAAGAACAAGTGCATTCACTTGATCTAAAGAACAAAGGAACTTAAGGTGGTTAAATGAGATTGATCGACTTATTGATGCATATATAGATCATTATTATACTTAGATTTCATAGAAATATTCAGTCTCGCATACCATTTTCTTTTTTATAATGAAAACAAGCATAATGGGATCATAAACATGAAATGTGGGATCTTTCTTAAAAACATGCATAGTGGTATCACAAACATTATACACAAAGGATTAACTATTCAATGACAAGAGTGGTTGAACCATATAAAACACTAGTATCATGTGTTTTATATCTCTATATCCCACACATAATTACCAAGTTTAATTATTGAACCTTCGTACTAACTGGTGATGAATTTTTTTTTTGATAGATGATGCTTTAGTAACCGGTGATTCACCCCCCATAGTGGTGGTTCACTCTCAGCTTGTCTTTATAAGTGGTATCATAGAAGGTTTTAGTTACTTTAATTTGGTGCCTCTATAATTTATTAATTAAGACTTTATAATACTTTTTTGGTATTTTCCCAAATATATTTGTTTTTTCTTTATTGATAAAATTTTTTATTGAAGTGATCTATGGAAAACATGAACACTGTCAATAATGAAGGAGTTACAATGTTTTATGGGAAGATATTAACTTTATAGAAGGGGAATATGGTTTCATACCTTCTATTTTATATCTTATAAATTATTTAATTCACAAATAACACTATAAATATTTAAAAAGTCTCAAAAAAGTAAACTTTTATTATAATGAAGTATATTGAATCCAATGGTAATATGTGTAATGTGTTACTATAATCAATCACAAATAAGGATTTAATACAAGTGATGGGTATAAAATAGTGAATTTAATTTTTAGAAAATTTCATGATACCCATGAAGGATATAAGAAAGTATAGGACCAATGATTTCAAAATTTTTCCATGATTTAAGGATATTCACAAAGGAGAAGATGATTTGGTGGATGATTTTCTCATTCAATCCAAAAAATATTTTATGATATTTTTGAATTGATGGATATATTCTTATGGATTATATAGTGTGAAAATAAATTAATGAGATTTATCCTATACTATTTTGATGAAAATATTTTTTACTAATGGATAAGAAGTTTTTTAATTTCACCATTGATAAGCCCAACAATGTCCTGATAGCTTATGAGATGATGATATGGCTATCTCTTAGGGAAAAAGGTAAATATGAGAAGGATAAAAAATTTAAATCTTCTAATGGTTTGAAACATATTAAATCTAAATAATATCATAAAAATTAAACCAATGTCATGGATGATTACCTAAACTTAAATTAATTCATATGATTCTTTTAAAAAGGAATTCAGTGAGGAAAAGATAAATACAAAGGTGAACTTACTTTTTACAAGTTTCAATTATGTAATTATTTTAGACTTTTTAGTTAGTCTCTTGATAAGTATGAATAAGATGGATATGAAGATATCTCAATTAATTATGAAAGTAATTTTTAATATGAGATAAATTATGAGAAGACACTAAATAGTTTTAATTGAGGCTAGATAACCTTTTTTTAAGGGAAAATGGTAATCTTGAGAGAGAAAAGAAATTATTGAAGACTGAGAATGATTTATAAAATAAATATCTTAATGAAAAGAGAAATATATTTCTAATATGTAATTGGATTTTTCAATAAGAGGTGATTTCTCAATGTAATTCATGAATAAGTATAAAATATACATGATATTATTAAAAAAAACTAATTTTTAAGAATGGGTATTTGAATCCACTTGATAAAAAAATTATTGATGTTGAAAATTCCTTAAGAAATATACAATATGAATTCTAAAATTCTATAAAATAAATTGAATAATATTCCAATAATATTGATAAAATTGTAGACTCCCCTATGGAGCGTTTTTATTATCACATGATACCATGGATAATTATCTTGGATGCTCAAGTTTCTAATCAAAATGATCATAGTAATGAAATAAAAGGTAATAAAGTGATATCTTCACCTAAAAAAGAGAAGACATCCATTGTATCATTAAGTGATAGATATGAAAATTTTAAAAACAAGATCGTGGGGAAGAATAATATTGTTATCAAAAATACTAAGGAAAAATATAAGGTAAAGTAATATTCTTTTGAGAATGAGGATATTAAAATTAAGCAATGGATTTAAAATTTGAAGGAATGTTAATGAGTCAAATTTGACAAAAAACATTTATAATTGAGGAGGTTTAAAATTGAAATTATATTTTTGTGTTATGTATTCTATGGTCACAAAGTCTATAATTTTTAGTACAATCTGTAATTTTATAAATAAAATAGAGTCGATGAATCAAGTATGATTCAATTTGAAGTTCCCAGAGGCCCACTGGGACAACATTTAAAGGAGAAGGAAAATTTTCATAATATATTTTAACTCTTTTTAGAATTATTGTGGGAGGTGTGATCATCTTAGACACACCACCAAAGTGTCTCACTATGGTATCAGATAAATTAAAGGGTAATTAGAACTCCAAATATACCAAGAGTATGAGTACCTAAGAAAAAGAAGCAGTGGTTATAGTAGTGAATAAATTAATGAATGGTGGAAATTCTTGGATACATAATTGTGATTTATCAACACACAGACTGGAAAAATATATTGAACGATATCAATATTTATGATAGAGGATATTTTTCTTTATTAAATGTTAGATCACTCATGTAAAATGATTTGGTATCACCAAAATCAAAAAGAAGAAACATGAATCCCTTGATGTTCTGTTTTTAGTGGGTTGAGGTATAATATTTTTAGTATATTTGATTATCATATTGATGCGACTTTTTATAATAATGAATGTTTCATAATGAAGTTGAAGGATGTGAAAATAATTATGAATTGATAGTGCACAAAGGGAAATCTATCTCAAATTTCCAATGATCAAAACAGTTGTTTCATAAATGTAGTGGATATAAATAAGTATTTTCATGTAAGGCATGTAAATTTTGTTCAAAATATGATGGATAATATTATAAAATATAAAACTATAATGAATAAACCCTTATTAAATCATGAAATACTGCACACTTTTGATATGTGTTACAAAGAAAAAATAGTGAACAAGATTCATAAGGTAATGGAGATAAAAATAATAAATCCACTTGAGTTGATACAATCAAATGTGTGTGGTTTGATAAAATTGAAGTCAAAAAGTGGATTTAAGTATTTCATTAATTTAATTATTATTTTAATCGTTTTAATTTCATATATATTCTATAGATTAAATGAAAACAAATATAAATATTTAAGCACTATTAGAGGTGTGCTAAAAATTAAATGGGATGTTCCATTAAAATATTTCAATGCAATAACGGATCCAAATATAAGAATATAGAATTTGATGCATATCTTGAAAATTATGTGAAAAGGTATAAATATATTGCTCCATACATGACCTAATAAAATATAGTGGCTGATTATCGGAAATAATGTTTTGTGGGTATGGGAAGTGATATGTTATCTTAGTGTGGAACCTCAAAGAACATTTAGATAAAATCAACCATAGAGGTTGTATATATTTTCAATTATTTTTTACTCTAACCAAATTTGGTCAACACACCATATCAGATGTGTGTTGAAAATAATCTAAACATAAAGTGTCTAAAAGTAAACTTTATTCCATGTTACATTAAGATCAACTAAATACATTGTGGAAAGTTTTATGATAGTGTTAATGATTGGATATTACTTGGATATACGCCCAATGAAAATATTTATTAGTGTGAAAATAAACATATGATAAAAATAATTGATTGTTATGATGTTATTTTTCTATAAAATAAAAAAATTACAAACATCATGGATTATAGGTGATGAGGTTGAATAAGTATGAGGAAAAAGTTTTGGAAATCATTGGATAGATTATAATTTTTAAATATATTTACAAAATTATCATGATTAATCTTACATTTATAGTGATAAGGAATTTCTATAAAAAGGGTGATCTAAGTTTAAAATACATAGAAAACATGTTGATCCTAAAACATCATTAGAGATGGTAGTAATGGTATTCAAACATGAAGAATTCAAATAATTTCCAATAAAACTATATTTCTTTCACAAGTTAAATAATAGAGTGTTAAAGATACATTTCTAAATGATGATTGGATAATAGTAACAAAATAATAGTTGAATCATATTGAGAGGAATGACACATGGGAATTAGTGTTACATCCCAATGATAATAATGTGATATAAACAAAGTGGGTTTTTCGAAATAATCTCAATGATAATGGAGGGATATAATAGAACAAAGATATCCATGAATACAAGGGATACTTTAAAATAAATGTATTGAATTTGGTGGTAATTTTTATCTAAATTATATTTATGAAATGATAAGAATATCTCTTGAGATATGTTCCCAAGGGGAGTGTTTCAAATAGACATAAAGTAAAAATTATTGAATGGTGAAACAATTTAAGAAGTTTATATTGAATAACATGAGGTGTTTATACTTGAATATGATGATTTTAGAGTTTTAAATATGAATAAAGTGATATAAGGGATTAATAAAGCACCTCAAGAATGGTATTCATAGTTGTAAAACAGCTTAAATGGTATTAATTTTTAGGAATACAAGATCAAGAGTAATCTATATGTCAGGGGAGATGATGATAAGTTATTCATTTTGATTGCATACATTGACAAAATTATTTTTTATAAGAATAAAGAGGAGACTTATGAGGAATTTTTTACCCAAATGGGAGAACATTTTTATGTATCAATGATTGGAGACATGCCATTATTTTTTGGTGTGAATGTCATGAACATAGATGGTTTATTTCAATTTCGTAAGAAATTTATTCTATTGATTTTTTAAATATTATTGGAATTGAAGAATCAAGAGAGGATTTATCTCTAATAGAACTTAATACAAAGTTTTTCTATAATAAATAGGTATAAGTGTTGATCAAATTACTTTTTTGAGGCTTATCGGTGGTTTACTCTACTTATAAATGTCTAGAATATACATTCTATTTGCTATTACTTTATGTGATTAGTTATATGTAAACATTAAAGAGACATATATTATGGTAGTTAAAAGGATATTCTGTTATGAAAAAGGGAAACTTGATTATATCATAGGGTATGGAAAATCCACATAATTTCAAATTTATCATTATTTAAATATATTTTTTTTCAAGTGACATTGGTGATTGAATGAAAAAATAGGTGTTTTTTAATCAAATAAAGATGCGATGATTGGAATTACACGAAGAAACAATCATTAATATTAACCATAATGGAATATGAGTATTTTGACGTATTAGAATACATTAAAAAATTATGTGGATGATGTTACATCTTGATAACATGAGCATAAATATTTTATACCCTTTTATTATAGTGTGTTATAAAGTGTAATAAACCTTACAAAGAATTTGGTACAACATTGTAGGATAAAATATTTTTATATCAAGTACCACTTTATCAAGGAAAATGTGTAATATAGAGATATTTAATTGGAATATATTTCAAAAAAGGGTCAAGTTATGGATATCATAATAAATCCCATAACAAATGATTATTTCATGTACTTGAAAGAGTTTTTGGGAGTGGGTTCTCTCCAAAATTCCGTATCATTTTTTGGTTTTATTATACTCATTAATTCCTTTTCATTTTTTAATAAAGTTAAATAATACATAAGATCGCTTATTGCAAAGGGGGAGATAATCTATTTATTTGAGTTCATTTTTTATTTTACATTTTTCTAACCAATAAAATGTGGGGATTTTAAAATGCCTTAGTGATTAGGTTGAAATGATCGAGGTAAAATATAACTCATAAACATAATTGAAAAATGATGAGTCATGGGTTTATTTCAATTAATACATAGTCAATATAAAAAATATATTTACACTGAGAGTTTGAAAACTCTCACAAACATCATTTTAGCGTATGATGTGGTGTTTAGTTAAAATATATATTGGAATCGTGTCATTAAATGGTTTCATGAGATAATTTATTCATGATTATTGAAAGAGTTTTCATTATTTATTTATTGAAAAAATGACCATGGATGAGTTTTAAGCCTATTAGAACTATGTGTGATGCAAAGGAATAAAAATTTCTTATGTTGGAGGAAATCAAGACATAAAGGAGTTCATTGTGTATTAAATGGTTAAAATAGAGAAATCATTCTACTCTTTTATAAGAAGCCACACTAAAACACACACACACACACACACACACACACATATATATATATATATATTTCACCATTGAGAAATTTTTATGGTACCACAGGGTCAGATCTATTATATGAAGAAGATTCATGGATGTTTGGTTTGGGGTTGGCTGATCAAGATGAGGTATGTCACACCATAATCCTAATGACAATTTGTAGTATATAAGATCTTGTCATAAGGTTTCTAGATCATGAAAATTTTACATGTAGGTATTTTAGAGGACATATCCTTAATGTATCAAGATTTAGGGTCATTCCATGACATGGATACCGCATATATGAGGAGATATAAAGATCATGCCAAAATAAACCCTGACACACTATTATGTTAGAGTATTTTATGGGTCTTTTGGGTGATATAAGCTATGAATTTTTCATCTAGAGATTAAAACATGATGAGTTATGTCGAAAAATGATGTATGAGAAGTCTATAAATATTATATGACACAAACCAAAGAAGAGTGTGATGAAAAGGTGAGATAAATATCCATACATTACATAGATCATTCTAAAAATGATTTTTTTTGGACTGAAGATAAGACAAGGTGTGTTAACTTAATACAATTTGTAAATTCATATGAGGATGTTTTTTGAGATTAATCTAAATGTTAATTTTTATATAGATATTTATTGAACTTTAAGTTTAGGATAATCTCCCCAGTCTTACACATTTTTATTTTTGATAATTATTTAACAACATTCATAGAAGGATCACAACTGTTGTACATAAAATATTACCCACTCTATAAAAACAATAAGTGGACCTTATAAAATCCATTCTTCTATGTTAATTATTTCTTTATATCCCTCACATCATTACTTTTCTTCATTCATGATCATTCACAATAACCAGTAATAAGAAAATATTTTTGAGATTTTGTGTTTTAATGACCACTATTTCACCAC
This sequence comes from Viscum album, assembly GCA_963277665.1. Classification (NCBI taxonomy): domain Eukaryota; kingdom Viridiplantae; phylum Streptophyta; class Magnoliopsida; order Santalales; family Viscaceae; genus Viscum; species Viscum album. Next base: position 1,038,358,595 of record OY728126.1, read on the forward strand.
CCTGGTGATGATTTACTCTCACATGGGACTAAAAATTTTACATTTTACACTTATATTCATCAAAAAATATATATATTCATGTTGAAAATTGATTATAGATAAATTAATGTTTAATTTTATAGTTTATTTATCATTTCATTTAATTTAATATATATGTATCTAACATAAAATAATGATAACGTGGAGACTATATTTTTATAACATGATAAATTTTGTGTATTCTTAATTTCTTTAAGAATTTACTAACAAAAAAATACATAAACATCATCCAAATAATATCCAATATGATAAAACACTAAATATACCTTATGTTTTATAAACTTTTAGTATTTTGCTAAACTTATTACATCACTATATAATTTATATCGCATCTGTATGTGACTATCTGATAAATCCTTCGACTAAATACCTTTAACATGTTAACATCTATTAAGAAATCTTGTTTGAATAATTTTTATATTAGTATTCATAATTAACATTTTATAATTTTTAAACATAATTTTCAAACACCTTCACTTCACAACATCTGAGGTTATGATGATAATAACTTATTTTTATTTATACAAATAGAAATATTTTAAATATTCGTTCTAACATAATATTTTCATATTTCTATATAGACTATTCCTTGAGATAATCTTGTAATATAGTTTAAAAATAAATATTTAAATTAAAATAATTTTTACCAATATAACCTTAATTATTATAAGAGATAAATGATATTCAGAATGAATTATACTAGTATAATAATTAATATGTTACACTTTAAACTTTTACATGTTTAAACATACTTTCACTAGACTTTTAGGAATTATATTTTCACAAAATAAAATCCTAAGATACAAAAACACTTTTTTTAAACAAAAGAATAATTATTTCTTTTATGGGAATTTTTATTAAATAAAATATTAATAACCATATAAATTATTTAACTTAATTATTTTAGATAAATGTGTTTAAAATTAAATATTATTTTGACAAAATATACTATTGATGGGTGGTGGGAATTAGTTTTACTATATTTTATCAAATAACTTGGATAAAATAATTTTATCAATGATAACACTCCTTTTCTCGTTTTCTTTCAAACCCTATTAAATAATTGGGTTAATATTAAACCATGTGTATCAAAAATATCATATTATCTTATTCAATAAAAACTTTTTTTATAATAAATCTATTATTATAAAAGAAAAAAAATGGGATAAAACACACATCCATTATTAAAAATACCTAGGCATTGAAGTAATTCATACAACACTTTGATGTGGCAACCCTTTGATTCATCACTATAAAAAAAATTAAAAAACCTTCCACTAAAAAATCCTCAATTTTTCACTCACTTATATTTAAAACAAATTTATAAAATATATGTTTGGTATCATATACCTTTAAAAATATAAGAATTTATTTTTATAACATTAATACCTGATATATAATTTCAATAAATTTTCATAAAACCCTTAAAATATTCTAGTAAAATCATTCTATAATTTTTAGGATTTATATTATAAAAACATTTCCCTTCATTAAAAAATATTACGATGGTTTTCAATGACCTAAGTAGACTATTGGACTCTCCAATATTCTTCTTTTATCCTAAATTTTTACCCTTTTTTTCTTTCACCATACCACTAGATCCTCAACCACCGAGGTCCTACTCAATTATGCTCTATATATAGTGGATATGAAGAAATTTTTACTAAAATTGATCATATTTTAGTTTATAATGAATTTTCAAAACATTTCTAGTAATGATTACAGAATGATGTTTGTATTAAAAAACAAAATTATATGTGACCCTAATAGTAGGGGTCCTTGGTGTCATTACCACCAAAAATATTTTAGGGTTTATAAATTTATAATTTCTTTATCTTACATTAACTATTAAATTATATAATAGTATAGACTGAGGTTTGACCCATGAGGAAACATGTGTGATCCCATAGAGATATAAAAGTCTTCTTATTAACATGATTATTTTACATATTATTGAATCGAATAAATTTAAAACCTAACTTACTTGGGTGAAACAGAATACTATAATGGGGTTATTGGATTAATTTTAAAGTATTATCTTAAATTATGTTACCTCACTCACTTATAAATTAGTCAATTCAATTGGTTGAAAAGTTATTCGAATTTAACTAACTCTTTGAAGAGAAGTTTGTTCATTATGTCTAGATGAGTACAAATATTTGGATCGTAGAAATGTAATTCCTAGTCACATTAGGTTCAATAGTTTGGGAAAGCAAAAAATCTGATCTATTTGTAGTGACTGAAATCTCTTAATTACCTTGAAGTTTTTTTACACACATCTCTCGGTTGAAGACATATGATGGAATATAATAAAATTTATTTTAAAAATAAATTCCTAATCAAAATTAATTTTCAAGAATTAGATTAGATTTGAATTTATAAATGAATCTTCCAACTTTCAATCCCTTACCCATTATGTGAATCATTTATTTATGTTGAAATAGAACTCCAAAACACATGAGTGAATAAAACTTGAAAGAGAGTTGGAGTAAGAAATAATAAATAAAAATAGATTGATAATAAAAAGAAAAATATATACATTAATTAATCCTTACAACTTATCAAGTAAAACCCTAGAATTTAAATAAGTATAAAATAACTTAAAATTAATTGAATAAAAAAATAAGTCATGTATAAAGAGACTGTAAGAACATACCCAAAATAATCGACACTGATTGTTATTTATTGACACCATGTCATTCACAAAATAACAATAGGCATCAAAGTGTGAATATGAATGGGTCATAGAAAAATTTCAACTTAATCCACCTAATTGGTTATGTCACGGTGTCGTGGACACTGTCACGACATGACATGTTTATATGATTGTTTAAATAGTTTAATTCTCTAAATATAATAGTACAAAATCCAAGAAAATCATCTCAAATTTCATTACCACACTTCTAATCAAAATGAATCATAGAGTATTGGGGGACTAGACATGGATTTATATTTAAGATTTTTCTTATCTTAGTCGTCTTCCATAATTACAGTGTGACTTCGATCGTTAATGGAATACTCTTTTGTAAGCTACTACCATGTCTATTTATCCTGAATTCCTATCATGGTGTGACTCAATCCTTTATAACATGGAAGAATCTTATGTATACTTTGTTCATGTGTTCCATAGCTTTAGAACCATGGGTATGAAGTGAATAACTATTATGTATCATCTCATCCCTTTTCTATTAAAATTATAAACCTTATATTTCAGGCCTTCAATATAACTTAACCTTTTGTATTACCTTTAAAACTCGTATTTATCAGCCCCCATCTAGAATATTCCATTTTTAGTGTGATTAACTCTCATTTATCATGCCCCAGTAATGCTAATATATTACATTTCCAAAGTTGACTCCTACATCTACCCACTCATATTGTGAATATTCCTATCATAGAATGATTGATTTGTATTTCTACTAAAAATCACTATATACTCTAAACTGTTTATTCCAATCTCTATTCCTTAAAAAATACTCAAAATTAATAATATTAGAAATTTTAAAACCATTAAATCACTAAAAAAATTATCAAAATACATGCATATTTGACATATATCAAATTCAACCATTCCATAACAATTTCTTATCCCCATATATAAAACACATCAAAAAAATTATAAAGGACAAAAAGCATCAAAAAAACCAAACATGTAAATAAAATATATAATTAAATAAAATTAATTAAATAGTAATAAATCATCCCTCATAGGCTTTTAATGACATGTCATAATTAAATTCACACTCTAATTACTCTTATATTTAATTATTATTTATCATTTTTTTCCTTATACATATGTGCCCAATTTTGATTTAACTTTCCTAATAATTTCACTACACCCTCTAGAAAAATGAAAATATGAGTTATGCTCAATCTAAAATATATGCACTCTATTCATTAGCATGAAATTAAACATTAAATACACTTATAAATTAAACCAACAAAAATATGATTACTCTAATTAAGTTTATAAATAATACGAGACTACAGTATTTTAGGCAATGAAATAAATATTCAACTCTAATTCCTGAAAGAAGATTCTAAAATTTTAATTTATAAAGCATGATATTCAACCAAGATAAATGAAATAAACATTCCTCCTTAAAATTACCTTAAAATTACATCATCTCTACTTTTTTATTCCCTTTATCAATGGATCAAAATATAAAAATTAAAAACATAGATGAAAATTCTACCTTTAATCTTAAAAAATTTATTTTCTATTATTTGTTAATGGAATGTGCAAGAATGAGTCCCAGACCCTCAAAATTCAAACCAAGAAAGACCCTTGATCCTCAAAATCAATAATATATCAACACTATTTTTAATATTTATCATAGCAAGGGGGAATATGTTTATCAAATTTGAATCAAATGTATCCAGTTTTCAAAAAAAATATTATTTAACTTTTTTCAAAAGGATAATGATTCAATAAAGAATAATCATAACTAGTCATGAACCTTAGTCCCAAATAATCAAGATAAAAACCCATCTTTATTTATTTCAACACAATAATTTTAATATAACCATGAAATTAACAAACTCAGTAATTAACAATGATGAAAATCATGCATGTACTAAAGAAATAGGTTAAGATGGGAAAATATTCTTATAATGTGGCTTCATATCAAGGTACTCCACAAATAATTTGATCTGATCAAATAATAAATTTTAGGGTAAGTCTCAGGTTCAAATGGCATAAAATATTCAATTTATAGCCTCAATAGTTTTAATTTGGTTCAAAATCTTCATTCTTTGATAAGACTAAGAAATCATGTTCTGGTAGTGATGTATGCCCAAAAAATATCTTAAAAAAAGTATAATAATAAATATGGAATTATAGATTAGAATAACACTAAAGAATGGGATTTTAAAATATGGAACATTCAATCATGTTATGAATTTTAAGTAATTATTTAATCAATAATAACATTAGAAAATTAAAATCCTAGGAATGTTTTTATTGATTATTCCTTTTATATTTCAACCTAAAAGTTATTTTTTTTGAATTTCTAGGAATTAATCCCAAAACAATTCACTTATTTCCATGGTAATAAATTCATGATGTTAAATAGAAGTATCTACTGAAAATTTTCTTCTAAGTAATTTATTTCAAGACAAAATTCAAGTGTATTAAAGAATCCCTCCCCCATACTTTATATAAAACAATGTCCCCACTTTTTGAAATCAATGTGAGAGAAAAGTAATGTAAAGATCAATGAATTCATACATGATAATTGGAAATGAAATAATAGATAAATTTATAATACCATTAAAGAAAATAGGCTTCCATTTCTATGTTTTTTGGGGTTATAATAATAAAAAAATTATTCATTTTGAAAGTATTGAGTAGTGCCTAAGAGGAAACCTACATTGAAAAACATGTTAGGTCAAAATAATGTAAAAAATAACCTTAGCAAAAAGTAATGGGAAAAAGAAGGTTCCAAATATTATTTCACTAGAGTATAGTGAAGATCTACATGAGACTCAAAAAAAATGTGATAGGAATAATATATATTAAAAAATTTATATCATAGAAAAAAATGAAAATTGGAGAGAGGTAAGACTATGGGACAACATCCCATTGATCCATACAATGATCAGACTATTTAACAGTAATTTATATATTCTAAAATGAATCCAACTTCTCTATAGTTCCTAGACATGTGTTAATGGAAGCCAAGGATACATTCAACTACTACTCGAGAAACATATGTCTTGGGTTAACATTAACAGAATCTAAGGAAAATGATAGGTTCTATTAGTAGGGTGATGGTAAATCTATATCCTATAAAATAGATGTATATCTGATGTATAGAGATACCATATAAGGATTTGTTGGATAAATTAATAGAGCCTCCTCCAAATTCCTAGTTTTGAGGCCATTTCCCTTCTAATGGTCCTTGGTATCAAATTACCAGAACACCTCTAGATGGGTAAGGAGTTATGGTATCTCATAAAACATATCTCTACCAACTAAATCATTTATCTGATATATATTACTATTATAACTATAATGACAAGTTGGACCTTGAGGAGTGGTGGGGTTCAGTCCATAAGTTGTCTCCCTAGCCAGTTATTGTATCAGACATGCATGTGGAATATAATCATGTGGGGGAACTCATGGTGTAGGGAATAGTGGACCCATAGAATAAAATTTAATGTGTATATTTTTAATAATAATCAATAATTTGTCTCTAAAATATTGATTCCATGCCTCCTGATGAAAGAAGGGTGGAGATGTTCGATCAGGCATGTTGTTTTCTAATCTCTTCAGTAGTACATGGGTTGACCTAGATACATAGGTAGATTTAGATTTTAACCTAATTTCCTAATCCATATCAATAAAATAGTCATATTTATCATCCCATTCATAACATATTACATTCTTTTTCAAGAGACACGTCTTGAAAATAAATGGAAAATCAATCAATTGTAGCCACCTTAAGGAGGTAAATGGTAATTTTGTATAAAAACATTTAAGTTCATGTCTATGTATATAAAAAAGCCCTCATGAGTGCGATGCTTCCATTCTTTACCTTTCCATAATTATATATGAAAAATTTTTAGGCAATATTATTGGTTGGACCCCATTGGGTAATAGTATAAAGTATAAGAACCTCTAGCTAGCTCATATCCCTCTTGGAGTCTCTTCTGACTAGAAAAACATAAGATATGGCCTTACAAATATTTCTCAATAGGGGAATCATTAATTAGATTCTCTTTTTCTTATTTGGTTTATACCAACCATGTAGGTTTGAAGTTATAATGTTCCATTACTGATGTTCCATGTCATTATTAGGCTCTAGTATGATCATAACATTATATAGTGTCTATAAAAAATATTGTATATAAATTCCAAACACGACTCCAAAATTCTTGATAGAAAGACTCTAAAACATTCAACTTCATCGGATGTTGACTTGATTCAATGTCAACATGAAGGTAGAAAGGAATTCCAAATCATTTCTCTATGGTATTATTCTTAGACTTGAAGTATATGGACAAGATATATATTATGTAAATAATTTATTATCTCTTCTTATTGATTTTTAATAAGATGCACATTTGTAGAATCTTTTTGGTGTGGATTTCCTTTATTTATATCTAGGACTACCTCTCATGCTGCATCTTCTCAATGAAATATAAGAAGTTATGGTCATACCACAGAGTCACATCTCCACTGTAAGAATAATGAGAAAGTGATTGTATTTGATGGTAAGTGGAATATGAGGATGAATAATAGATATTATAAGGCTCAGGGGAATTTTTGATGCTATAGCCCTTGGTTTCTTTGCTGGATAGGCCAAGATCTTCCCTAGTCTTTGGGGGGTAGTTTTTTGGACTTAGATTTGATAATAAAATTATTTGTGTGGGATATAGGGAAATAGAGTGAATGAAAGTGGATATGTGAGAGGGGTTTTAAAAATGATTTAATAGGTGGGATATAACTGAGGAATAATTTTGAATATGGTAGAAGAGAATGGTTGGGAATGGAGTAATGGTTGGTATTTTTGGGTATGCATAATATTCTAAAATAACACCCTAGAGAAACTAATAGTATTACCAAGGTTCAAGAGGGTTATTTATTATTTAATGGAACATAAGGGAGCCAACCATGAAATATCTAAATGATGGGAAGATGTATGGTCATGATTTGTTTTAGGGTTAGCACCAAAAGATTTATCAGACTCAACTGGGTCATGGTGTGATGTTTGTCCATACTCCATGATTAGTTAATAAAAAAATTCATAAAATTATAATCCTCGGGTTTAGGAGTGGGCGGTGATATTACAGTGTAATGATCATGTCAATTCCTCATGTAAAGTTTCATGGGGTACCCTCTAATACATAATGGTACTTTTATGAAATGTAAAGGTGCCACAGTATTCTTCCAAAAAAAATAAACTCTAAAAGAATCATATTATGATGTTACTCTTCCATGCCATTAAATAATACATTCACACTTATGGTTGATTTCTTTTTATATTTGGTTGTAGTGTGATGGGTTTTGGATTTAGTTCCTTAGATCCAAATACTTTTTACTTAAGATTGAATTTATATTCATATACTTAAATATTATTTAATATTGTTTCACATATTGATTATTCTTTTATATAACTTTAATGTGATAATTTCCTATAGTATATGTTATATTGAAAAGGTCCTATAATTTCCCCACTATGATGAGAACCTCAAAAGTCTATGATGATATTCTTAAAGTATATCTCTAATGGTCGTATAAATTCATGTGAGAGGACACAGAAGATGAATATTGTTTTGTGTGAGTAATAATAAATTGATTAGACTTAAAATCATAAATTTCTCACATGGTAATATCTATGAATAGAGATTATGAAGATATTTCTGCATGTATTAATCACACATGTTACACAAGTCATTGGATTGTTTTGTATATGAGTATATGTAATGATCCTTATCTTTTAAGATAATTAAAAATACATATCATGAGTCAAAAACATTGATTTATTACAATAAATCATAATATTATATGTTCACAAAGATTTTGAGTAAATTGGTTGTGTCATGAGTGATATTTTGTTAATGAATAAGTTGAAGAATAATTTATTTCTTCCCTGTTTATGGAAGTTGATATATAAGTGCTTTGATTGAAATGGGACTGTATCACTAAATTTCATAGACATAGTGTGTTGTCGAGTTCATTTATAAAATTCAAAGATATAAATATTGAGCATGTAATCTAATTACATGAGTATGAAAAATTACTGGTGAGATACAGATACAAATGGATTATATTACATGATGCAACTTGTGTACTTGGACTAGATGACATTCCAAAGGATTTTGAAATTTTTCATTTGGTGGACAGTCTGATTTATAAACTGAGATTTGTATAATAATTCAATGAGTTGTAACACTCAAATGTGTTTTTTTTAAAATTTGGAGCCTAGACAGGTCCCTCGGGTATTCTGTGAGGTTTTGGAAGTGATATACCCTAAAACCTCAAAATCGGAGAAAGTTGTCAAGGGATTACATTTATATGAAACTGTGAAACCCTTAAGGAAAACTATGTGGATCTTTTCAATGTACCTGGAGAACTCTCACAGCTTATTCTAACTATATGAGTGGAGTCTCATGGTTGTACAACTGACTGTAGGTTCTTAACAAGAACATTTCTCATGGGTTGTACATGGTTAGGAAAACCATGCACCTCATCCTTGTAAAGGGGGCTTCATGGGTAGTTCCTTATGTGAAGTTGGTGCATGGTTTGGCCAACCATGCAGCCAAACTATGCACCTCTGTTTGTTTTGATAAATTTACAATTCTACCCTTAATGAACCAAAAAAATTTAATCCTCCTTCCTCCTCTGTTGATTCCAATGGATAAACTCCCCCCCCCCCTACACGAGGTTTCTCCCAAACCTAAACTAGGATTTTTCCTATATCCTCCATCCATTATCGAAATTGAGCAATGTTGGTCCCTGTGGATTCCTCTGTAAAATTTCAATTCTTCTATCTCATTTTTCTATTTAAATCCATCTCAATGAAGTTATCGTGGTGTGACCTAATTCACCCTATTTTTAGAGTGTTTGTAAATTTCTCTAATTTCTCTCCAATTAGACCAAATTAAGCCTTGATATTTTACATGTGGGTTGTACTTTGTATAAGGTAGGTGGCCTAGCTCTTTTCATGTAGTTTCATTTCATTTTCTATGGTGCGTTATTGTTCCACATGGAAGACTCTTCTAGTTAAGCATCCATTTTTTCAAATAAATTAAATTGAACTTGTTACCATGTACGGTGTGACCCTTATGAGCGTATATTCAACCCATTGGTTTATCACCTTGACTATTTCCACATTAATGGGAATAATTCATCTTTTGGGTCCAAATTCCCTTGACCCTTGACTGTTTGAACACTGTTTTTGGTGTATTTTACCTATAGTAATATCCCTAAATCTATAAATTTAATTGATATGAATTATAGTCCATGAATTAGTCCCTTTACTATGATTACTTATGATTTAAATTTTATTTATTATGCTTTATGATTCACATTTGATGCCTTGTTCCATATACCATGTACTTACTACTTCTGGCTTATGCTTTATGTCTCATTGCTTATTGCATATACCAAATACTTTGTGCCTAATTACCTATGTTAAATTACTTGTGCTTATGAATATTTCAATGTGTTCATTTCCTTTTAGAATTTCACTTGTTCTTAGACTCTATGTTTATTGTTTTTTTCCTTATACAATAGTTATTTGTCTTGTATGAAATGTTTGGTCTAGATTTTTTAGCATGTATTAATACTTTCCTAGTTGATGAGATGTGTTTGAGAATGTTATTCCTCACTTAATTTTGGGCTGAGATAGGACACGGGTCTCAACTTGAAGATGTTGTGTATGGACTCGTCGTGTTTTCTTTGGTACTACTTGACGCACCAGTAGCGATACTTGGATTTCCCCATACAAGATATCTTGAGTCTATTATTATAATCATGAGTGACACTGGTTACTTAGAGAATAAATTTTGTATGAGATCATTAGAAAGATGGAGACGTCATTCCTTGGGTGATACTCAGTCCCCTATGTGAGATACCTAGTATGGACTCATTGTTTACTATACCAAGAGTGATACGAGGGACGCCATTATGGATCACCATAGATGGACTCTGTGGTATCGGTTATATCTAGGGATCTTTTTGTGACCCTTGTTATTTCATTATGGATCACCTTATATGGGTTGAAAATTCCATTATTATATTTTAAAGATGATTTTCATGGATTATATGTGGTTTTTTATTGTTATTATTATTATGATTGCAGTATGAGAATGCTTGAATGATGTCTTAGGGGTGTGGCCGCCAAGACAAAGAACATGATTGGGGTCATCCAACTTTTTTTGCTCCATTTATGATGCCATGTATATACAATATTACTTCTATAGGATCTCTTTTTTCAGACATACTTCTTAGGTCGAAGAAGGTATAATTGGTCAGGTATCTATTTTGGAACCTAGACTGAAGTGTTATTTATTTATCACCTTGTATTCACCTATGTTGGAAAACTATTCATTTTATAATGAAAGAAATGGATTGAAATAGAAACCATTGGTGGTGGCCTATAAGGATTATATCTCACACCCTATTCAGGCCTCCATTTCACTGGGGTACCTGAGAGGATAATCATATTTTTAGGTTAATAGATTTATTGCTTGTGTTGTGCTATGTACTTGTGATCTAGGAAGCACAAGACTGATCTATTACTCAGGATGCCCTTGGATTTATCCTTTTGGATCCTTTTCTTTTTATTATTTTGTACTACTGATTGGACCGCCTTCTTGTATCTTACAAAATCATCTAGACAAGAATGTTTTATTATATGTATTGTAATTATCCATTTACATTAATTTAGTCATTGTATTTATCTTCCATTGCTTTTCCATTTATTATTACTTATTCCACAATTTTCCATTGATTTACACCTGATGTAACATTGTAAAACTCTGACCATGAGAGTATATTCTCCCCAATGTACCACCATTATACCATTGATGATAGTTGGTAGCCTCTGGCATATGGGGAGGTGGCTTGAGGCCATGTAGTGACCAGTATAGCAACCAATTTAATGGTCAGTCGGGTTGGGACATTACATTGTGGTATTAGATCACTTCTTTTCTCTTGCTTATTATTTTTTTCTGGAAGACAAGGTACTAGTTATGTGTCAGCACTTGGTAAATAGTGATTCCTGGGAGTGATCAACCCATGTATGGGGAAAATTACAAGTGTCCAAGGATGAGAATTTTGTTCATGTTGTTTTTTATTAAAGTTGATTTTTGAATTCACCTTGAATTATTGGAGTGTATTCCATTTATTACTGAGTTATGAGATTTATAGTATTTACCCTTACCATGGGATAGAAAGGAATAACATTACATGCATCATCATAGGTACATAAGAAATTGCATGCCATGAATATTTCATGTTATGTAGATTTCATTGTTATGCTACATGAAAATATTGGTTTTCCTTTTGTGTTATTTTCTTTCCTATTATATACCATGATAGGTAATTTTGGAAACATTCTTAGATTTGACCTGCTTAGTTAATTCATTACATGCTTTTTTATAACTTATTAAAGTGTTTAATTAATATGTTTTCTTTTAGTGTTATTCCATGATTCTATGGTTTTTTTATGATTAACATTTTTTTATGCTTCCCTGGTTATGTAGTATCCTTCCATGGTTAATTTCCATGATTCCCTATTTCCGTAGCATATTAAACCATATGTAATGGTTGTTTTTATCATGCAAAGTTATAAATTTTTGAAGTGTGAAATTTTTTATTGATGGTGACACCTCACTAATGTATTATGAAATTTTTGGGCCATGAACCATTGGTTCCATGGTCATTAACATTATAGTTGCAGTTAAATGGCATCCAATTTTCAATTTGTAAACTGTATGGGAAATTTATGAATTGAAATAGGGTGACCCTAATTATGGAACCTTTATATATGCATGTTATATAATTAAATGGTTTTTCATAAATGTTAATCTAGTTATATTTATTTTTAAAATTAGATAAAATGGTTGTGCTTAGATGGAAGACACCTATAATTTGTAAAGTGTATGGGAACTTTATAAATTATGAAGTGGTAACCCATATAACGAAACCATATGTTATAATCCTTATACTTAGAAAATTTTGTAAATATAAATGTTGTAAAATGTTGACCTTAAATATTTGGTTTCTTTATTAAGGATTGTACCCCTATTACTTTGGAAATATAAACCATATGATCACATACCTAATGCAAAAATAGACCGAAGTAGGATAGTTGGGGAATTTTGATTTTGAGATAGACTTAACATGACTAGATTAGGTCGATCATGGTGATTATGATTATGATATAAACCCATTAAGGTTGTTTTAAAAATATTAATATTTTAAATAAATTGTGGTTTGATTCATATGAACCCTAGATATCTCAATGGGACCCTTGTAAGTCACCCATATATTGTCTTTTCTTCCCCAATGTTTTACCCCATAGGGTGGGTATATGATATGTGTTAGGGGTCATTTAAAGATTTGTAGCTGCCAAAATAGTTTTTCATGTAAACATATGGTGGAATCCCTTTTGAAAATACCAATTTAATTAATAAAAGACCTTCTATATTATTTTTATCTATATTTATATATGAGGCATTAGATAATTAAGATTTCAATTACAACCAAAAGTTTGTTTTCCTCTATAGATTTTGATTGAAATTTTATTTAACTAATCTAACTATGAATATATTATAAATTAATGAGTAATGTTTGGGGGTTATGAAATCAATTACCTCCTTATAATAGGATTTTGATAATACATATTTCTTAAATGTAATTTAATATAACTTTCCTTTTATTCCTTATTGAATTAGCTAAATAGTGTTCTAACTCATGTTCTTTTATGACCAATATCTGATGTTTTAAAACTGGGACTTTAAATATGTTTTAGTTAAAATTTAAATAAATGAACCATATTCATGAAACCATAAAGAATGTTTATATCTTAAACCCTCATTTAATGGTAGTCTAAATCCTTTTTGTATTTGAGTAGCTTCCATGAAACCAGAACATGAGCATTACCTATTTTCCTTTCTCCCTAAGGCTTAAACAAAAATTATAGGTTATTAATCCTAGCGACCTCTCATAGGAGTGAACTCATTTTTTGTTGATGCTTTGATCTTTTGTAAGGGGGTGTCCTATTGTATTCATCTCCATCAGATCCATAAAACCCTTGATTAATGCAATGATATTCTTGATAAGTGGTATTGTTTGGATGCTTTTGTTAGTTTAGGTATCTTAGTTTTCAAAATGACACCCTTGTTTTTATGGGTTTTCATGTGTTGTTTTGACCTTTTCTATGACTGTGAGCATCGTAAAATTCTCATCCCAAGTGGTCAAGCTACGCCAAGTGCATGGATGGCATCTTAGTAAGTCTTGTGACCCTTATTTTCTTTATTTCTAAGTGTTGGGAGACTCAGTAGGTCATCGGTCTATTTTATAATAATATGGGATAGTATGACCTTGACAAGTTTTGTGTGTGGGCATCAGATACTTAAATTAATAGGGATGAAAATTCTGGGGATAATATCAAAGATGTGTTATTTGAACTTCTAATATTGGGGTAGTATGTGTTGGTACACATGGTACCCATCGAGTTTCTAAAAGGGGATAATGAACCATTTTTGTTCAGTGGAAATCATGTAATCCTTGAGATATTGTGTTACGTTCATGAGTAATGTACGGAGTATAGTGACCTGAGTGTTTGACAAAATCAAACTCACCCTAATGCTTAGGATGATGTTTAAAGAGAATCATGTGTTGATAGGAAAGTCAGTTTATTTGACTCATATGCCTAATGATATGTTGTTCATGGACATAACATGGGAGGAGTGTCATGTGTACGTCTAATGTAACTCCCCGACCCCAGTTACCCAGAGTCGGTTCATTATTGCGTAACATTGGAATGATAAAAAAGATCAAGTCTCGAAAGACCGATTAGTTTATTAGTCTTGGAAACACTAGATACATTCATAAGTCTTACATTACATCATAAAGTAAAACAAAACTAAAAAAACATCATGTCTTCATATCCCCTCATACTATCCCGGCAGGTCATTCATAATATACTTCATCAAATCCTGGAAAAATTAAAACATTGAAAGGGGTGAGCTCAGATGCTCAGTAAGGATAACAATACAGCGGAAACTTTCATAAATAAAAATAAACATTTAAGGAAATGTATAACTAAAAAAGCCTTTAAAACATGAACTTCAACATAATATGGAAAAAATAAAATGAAATAATTCCATTTACTTATTCACATGGATATTCTACTAGTAGAATAATCACATGCAATATCAATAACCACTTTCATAATGATGGAATGCATAATTCCATACTATCATAACCACATAGCCAAGGCCTCTTGCCAAGACTACAAATAAGATTTTGTCAAGGCCTCATGCCAAGTCACTAGTTTGTCTCATGAGACCTACCGATGCATTGAGGATCTATAGCGGGCTCCACCCGATACTTATTAAGTCCAATGCATTCCTCATATGAACATGTTAAAACATATCATAAACCATAACATAATCATATCACATAAAACATGGATAAATAAAACATAACATTTCCACATTTCAATCCCAAGATATCAATACAACACATTGATATAAAACAACACTTTCAAAACCATTTTTAATACAAAAATAAAATAAAATTAAAACGTTGTATTTATTTTTCATTTAAAAAAAGTTATGGCTTGTAGAGGAAGCCGAAACTCAAATAATGGTCACGGTGGTGGAGAAGTCGTTGTTTCTACATACATACGACAAAAAAACATTCCTTTTTTTCATTTATTAAAACGATTTGTATAAAAAGATTCATTTTGAATAAACGTAAAAGTCAAAGGGGTTTATACACAGTATAAAAGATAGTTGTGTATAAAACAAAATATGCCTCAGGAGATTGAGACGAAGTCCTTACAAAGATAATTTTTTAAAATAAAATAGATCTATTATGTGTATTCACTATAAGTACACATAAATAATGTAAAAATACAAGATAGGACATAATAATATCATGGCATAATTTGAAAGTAGGAGATTAACCCAAAGAATGGAAATTGGGTTAAGAAGTTCCCTTACCTCGTGTCCGACTTGACTCGATCGTTCTTTAACCTCCTGAATAATAAACTAGAGTTAATTTCTACTTTCTTAAGAACCTTTTTCAAGTAATTATAACTTTTATATCACTTATTATCATGTTATGAACATTATGTAATTATTTAAGTTAATAACGGTCGTTTTGTCGATTTTCGGTATTTGAGTCAAAAATAAACTTCTTATAATTAAAAGTTGTTCATGTGGTAAAATATACATTATATATAGAATTATATTCATGATTAAGATATCATATATATCATACATATCCATTATATACATTCATTTAATATATTACATAACATTTAGAGGTAAGAAATGAAATGCACCATTCGTGGAGACGGTAAGCCATACGTACGCATGCACGCTACTTTCATTTCTATTTAATATTTAATGGAATGAAATCATAATTATATAAAGGTGTATTATAATTCCAGTATAATATAATATATAATATCATTTAATCCATCTATTATACGACCCACATATGGCATTGATGATTCAAATCACTTTGAGGGGGCGGTAGTCCGCACTTCCTAAAATGAAATTATCGCGTTTCCCCATAATGGAAGTCATAAAGGTATGACATAAATGAAAAATACAGAAGCATAAGGAAAACATAAACATAATACATATCATATATAAATATAGTTACTTCTTAATTTCCACCATGAGATGTGTTAAAAGAAGATTGAACAATCATCGTTTCGTGAGGCAGTAATTCGCCACCCACAGAAACAGTATGTTTTTTAACCATTAGACGAAGGTGTGTGTAAGTGTAAATCAAATCCTTCTCATAACAATATCCTAGTATATTTAAGATACTGGTTTTGTTAGAAAATAAAGGAATTAAAAGAGTTTAAGGGGTTGGATAATCAAAATAAAACAAAATAACATAAGAGAAGACATTACCTTAAAATCGGGCAACTCTTTTTGATTTGAGCCAAAGGATTCCTTGGGAAGACTTCTGCCCAAAGTGAGGATTCTAGGAGTAATAGAGGTAAGTTGAGAGAGTATTTTGGCACATTTTGGATGAGCCAAATGGATTTGATGGTGTGAATAAGGTGGTAGAGGTGGGGGCCTTTTATAAGAGGAGAGGAGGGGCACTCTTGGAAAGTCAAGAAATGTTACTTTATTATATAATGGGTTTCGGATTTTAAAGGTCCCAAAATTATATATTTCTAGGATAAGGTGATAAGGGTTCAAAATATACTCATCCAATAGGTTTTTGACAAGTTTAATTCTTGTATTTTACATTATCTTTTCATTTTATTTAAATCATTAATTAATGAGGTAATCACTGCATCATCATGGTGTCAGAAAAAAATTAATATATTTAATGTCTAAAAATAATAAAAAAAAATATCATGATTTAGGAAATATTTTTATCTTTCCAATTAATATTTATAGTCTAAACGTTAACTTATATAACCCCATGTAATAATACTTTTAGTAAAACATCTCGTGTTTGTGACAATTTTATTTTTACTTTAAATAAAAAGTTATTAATGTCATTTTCTTACCCAAGTGGCTCCATGGGGTCCCCAAGTTGACCCATGTATTCTCTTTGTCGGCCATGACTCATCCAATAAGAGTATGACATGTGTCAATATATTTTTATATTCTTATAATATCATTTTTACCTTAAATTACCCTAATTACCTCTAATCGCGATTAATAGAACTTAAAAGTTACTATTCACCAAAAATTATTTTAATCCCATTGAACCACGTTTTACTTCTTAATGACAATGATGTATGTCGGATTTTTGAAATTCAAATCACAGAGGTGGTAAAATTTCATTTAAACGAAAAAATAGTTTTTTTAACTACCACTTAGTGGTTTCACTATTCATCAAAAATTGATGTTTTTCAGAAAAATACCTAAAATTCACTCTAAGCTATAATTGATATTCTGAATTCAAAAATGGTGTCTACTTTACAAAATTTCAAACATATAAGTTTCATTAATTAATTTTATAAATAATTCCCATTTTCAAAATAAATAGCGTGTTTTTAAGAAACAATATCAATCAAAAGATTGGCAATTGTTTATGTCCAATTTCAAAGTGAAATTAATTCTAATGACCACCATTGGATAAAATGGTAAAATTATATTCTAATTATACTTTAAAACCACTCAATATAATAATTTATCGCTATTAATTATTTTGATTAAAAAAAATTAAATTTTAGTAATTTTCATTATTCATCAAAATATAAAAGTTATCTGAAAAGTTCCAAAATTTCACCCTAGGATAAATTCAATATTACGAATCCAAAAATGAAGTCCATTTTGAAAGATAACATTTATAAAATTTCAAAAAGTAGGTATTACTATTCATAACGGCTACTTTGATTGGTTGTGGTGTGTGTTAGAACTCGAGGTTATGTACAACACACACTACTGTTTTATTCAAAGAGAAGCATACCGTGGAAGCTTGGGGTGTTACATTCTACCCTCCTTCAATAAATTGCTTCCTCACAATTTAATATTTTTTTTTGAAAATAAATGGTTGAAAATAGAAAATACCATTGTGGAAAACCCACATCGGAAATAGGGTTAATAAAAATATAACTTTAAAAGAAAGAAAGAGAAGTACAAAGGTCACCCGAGATAGCCCATACTAGGATTCTATGAAAACATGGATGTGGAGGAAAAAAACCATCAAGGTCTGATGGAGTGTTGTATAAAATAGGATTAGGAGAAAGTTAACTACAAGAAAATCACAAACTTGTGATTAGTTAAACGATCATTGATTCCCCAGTAGGAAAAGTTAACCGACAACATTTTTGTTTTAAGTTACCTTTCATAAAGTTCAAGAATTTATTCATGAGATTTACTAAGAACATAAGTAAATATACTTACTTGTCATGTAGACATTCATTCCCTACTAAATGTTTACCACAAACCCATCTTTCACTCCATAAGGTAACAGAACTCAAAAATATTCTATTTATCCTAACCGTACTGGGTTCCAAAAATAAATTTATAATTCCTATATCAGAACTAAAAAAACTACATTATACACTCCAGGGACTTCACGCAATCTAGTGGTAGGCGATAAATCTCAATCACACTATGGTTGTGGGTTCGATTCCCACAGCTTTGTCCGACACGATGGATTGTCACACGGTCTGTGTGTTGTCCTTTTTATAAATATCCAAAAATAACCTTAACAATAGTATCCATTGTAAAATATGATCAACTCCAACCTTTATATTTATCAAAAATACCTCTGTCCAGACTTTCTCTAGAAGGTCTCTAAATTCCAAAATAAATTGTATCATCAGATTCCCCAAAAAAAGTAAAGTTTCTCTTATTGTCACATACTAAAAATATGATTACCTTCATCATATTAAAACATTAATGAAAGCAACAAGTACTGCTGTACAATCCTTATATATATCACATTATTCTTATAACCATAATATAATCCTTGAGTCCAAATGCACCAATACATTAATTATTCCACTTCAACTGTAGTAACAGCATAACATTGTCCTTGATCCCTTGGCCTTTTCTGAGTTAAGTTTCCCTGACGCTTAGGACATTCATTTGAATAATACCCCATTTCCCTACAATTTTAGCATTCAACATTGATAGCCTCTTTCTTTCCATTGCAATCACGAGCCTGGTGACCTTTTTTTCCACATTTATAACAAACTCCCATTTCTTTTGGGAAAGTACCGGGGTGATTCTTCCTACAATTATCGCATAATTGAAAATTATTATTTCCCTTTTTCCCTTTATATGTCTCTTGTTCCACTGTTCTCTTCTTCTCTTGCTTTACTTTATTGTCATATGATTTAGAGAATTCATTTTCCATCTTGATAGCACACGAGACAATATATTCGTACGACGAGAAGGTTTGTGAGACTAATGCTCGATGTAGAAATGGTTTTAACCCATCAAAGAAACGATCAATCTTACTTCTTGGGTTACGTATATAATCTGCAGCCTATCTTTCTAACCTTGTAATGTTGGCCTCATACTTTGCGACATTCTCATCCTCCTTTTGTCTCAGACTCAGAAATTGTCTTTCCATATCTACTCGATGGTCATGTAGAAAGTATTTTTCTAAGAAAATTTCCTTAAACTCCTTCCATTCCATACTTGATACTTCTTCATCTTCCTTTGTGTTTTGAATCAGCGACCGCCATTGATCGGAATCTCCAGTGAGGCGGTAAACTACCGTGATAACCTTCTCCCTTTTGCTGCTCCCTAAGGCGTGGTATATTTTCTATAAGGAGTTTATCCATTTCTCAGCTACTAATAGATTTTTACCCCCATTAAATGTTGGTGGTTGTTACCTCATGAAGCTACCTAACATTGATCCTCCAGGTTATGGATCAGGGTGCTCCATACGAGTAAGGTTATTATTCATAACCTGAGTGAGTTGTCCCAGTATGGTGATAAACTGATCAGCACCATATGTATCACCATCTCCACTATAATTATCTTGAGAAAAAGGTAAATCCCTACATGGAGTGTGTGCATCGATACGATTTCCATTCCTCCCACTAGGTGCCATTTCTAAACAATGGCATAAACTAGATTAGATTATGAATCAAAATACATAATTCCATACTTGTAAAACACTTAACATAAATTGAACTATAATCATAAAAATATTTTCTTTGAGGAAGTATATACTCATAAACCCTTCATAATGTATTGTAAAGAAAATGAAAGTTATCCTAAGAATATCCCCCAGGAGTGTCGTAACCAAGAGTGCAGTAAGGCCCGTTGTCATGCACCAGTTCCCGTTCGAGTCTAGCTCAAAGCGGTGTTTTCAGGTTTTACCTCTAGGTACATTTGTGCCAGAGCCACCTCTACCTACTCGTATCCAGACAAGGATGTATTTCTGAGAAAACTCACAAAATCTCTATAATACCAAATTTCTAGGAAGTTCTTCTATACTAATCCTCAAAGTCTATCTTAGGGCTATGTGCTCTAATCATAGTTTTTCTAAATCTTGCTTCCAAGGTTAGTACTAAACTACCTCTGATACCAACTGTAACGCCCCATCTCCAGGTACCCTGAGTCGGTGCATTATTGCGTAACATTGGCATGATCACAAAAGATCAAGTCTCGAAAGGCCGATTAGTTTAGTAGTCTTGGAAACACTAGATACATTCATAAGTCTTACATTACATCATAAAGTAAAACAAAACTGAAAAAACATCCTGTCTTCATATCCCCTCATACTATCCCGGCAGGTCATTCATAATATACTTCATCACATCTGGGATAAATTAAAACATTGAAAGGGGTGAGCTCAGATGCTCAGTAAGGATAAAATTACTGCGGAAAATTTCATAAGTAAACATAAACATTTAAGGCAATGTATAACTAAAAAAAAGCCTTTTAAACTTGAACTTCAGCATAATATGGAAAAAATAAAATGAGATAATTCCATTTACTTATTCACATGGATATTCTAATAGTCGAATAATCACATGCAATATCAATAACCACTTTCATAATGATGGAATGCATAATTCTATACTATCATAACCACGAGGCCAAGGCCTCGTGCCAAGACTACAAATAATATTTCTCCAAGGCCTCATGCCAAGACACTAGTTTGTCTCATGAGACCTACTGATGCATCAAGGAGCTATAGTGGGCTCCACCCATCACTTATTAAGTCCAATGCATTCCTCATATGAACAGGTTTAAACATATCATAAACCATAACATAATTATATCACATAAAACATGCATAAATAAAACATAACATTTCCACATTTCAATCACAAGATATCAATACAACACATTGATATAAAACAATACTTTCAAAACCATTTTCAATACCAAAATAAAGGAAAATTAAAACATTGTATTTATTTTTCATTTAAAAAAAGTTATGGCCTATAGAGGAATCTAGAACTCAAATAATGGTCACGATGGCTGCGAAGTCATTGTTGCCACATACGTATGACAAAAAAACATTCCTTTTTGTCATTTAGTAAAATTCTTCGTATAAAAATATTTCTTTTTAATAAACGTAAAAGTCAAAGGGGTTTATACACAGTATAAAATAAAGTTGTGTATAAAAAAAAATATGCCTCAGTAGACTGAGACGAAGTCCTCAAAAAGATCATTTTTTAAAATAAAATAGATCTATTATGTTTATTCACTATAATTACAGATAAATAAATTAAACATACAATATAGGACACAAAAATATCATGGCATAATTTGAAAGTAGGAGATTATCCCAAAGAACAAAAATTGGGTTAAGAAGTTCCCTTACCTCGTGTCCGACTTGACTCGATCGTTCTTTAACCTCATGAATAATAAACTAGAGTTAATTTATACTTTCTTAAGAACCTTTTTCAAGTTCATTATTTCTTTTATACCACTTATTACCCTGTTATAAACATTATGTAATTATTTAAGTTAATAACGATCATTTTGTCGATCTTTGGTACTTGAGTCAAAAATAAACTTCTTATAATTACAAGTTGTTCATGTGGTAAAATATCCATTATATATATAATTATATTCATGATTTAGATACCATATATATATTACATATCCATTATATACATTCATTTAAAATATTACATAACATTTAGATGTAAGAAATGAAATGCACCGTTCATGGAGACGGTAAGTCGTACGTACGCATGAACACTACTTTCATTTCTATTTCATATTTAATGGAATGAAATCCTAATTATATAAAGTTGTATTATAATTACAGTAAAATATCATATATAATATCATTTACTCCATCCATTATACGACCCACATATGGCATTGACGATTCAAATCACTTTGAGGGGGCGGTAGTCCGCACTTCCTAAAATGAAATTATCGCGTTTACCCATAATGGAATTCATAAAGGTATGACATAAATGAAAAATACATAAGCATAAGTAAAACATAAACACAATAAATATCATATATAAATATAGTTACATCATAATGGCCACCATGAGAGGTGTTAAAAGAAGACTGAACAATCATCGTTTCGTGAGGCAGTAATTCGCCACCCACAGAAACAGTATGTTCTTTAACCATTAGACGAAGGTGTGTGTAATTGTAAATCAAATAATTCTCATAAAAACATCCTAGTATATTTAAGATACTGGTTTTGTTACAAAATAAATTAATTAAAATAGTTTAATGGGTTGGAGAATCAAAATAAAACAAAATAACATAAGAGAAGACATTACATTAAAATCGGGTAACTCTTTTTGATTTGAGCCAAAGGCTTCCTTGGGAAGACTTCTACCCAAAGTGAGGATTATAGGAGTAATAGAGGGAAGTTGAGAGAGTATTTTGTCAGAGTGTGTCCGAGCCAAATGGCTTTGATGGTGTGAATAAGGTGGTAGAGGTGGGGGCCTTTTATAAGAGGAGAGGAGGGACACTCTTGGAAAGTGAAGAAATGTTACTTTATTATATAATGAGTTTCAGATTTTAAAGGTCCCACAATTATATATTTCTAGGATAAGGTGATAAGGGTTATAAATCTACTCATCCAATATGTTTTTGACAAGTTTAAGTCTTAGATTTTACATTATCTTTTCATTTTATTTAAATTGTTAATTAATGAGGTAATTGTTGCATCATCATGGTGTCATAAAAAAATTAATTTATTTAATGTCTAAAAATTATAAAAAAAATATCACGATTTAGGAAATAATTTTATATTTCAAATTAATATTTGTATTCGAAATGTTAAATTATATAACGCCATTTAATAATTGTTTTAGTAAAACAACTCATGTTTGTGACAATTTTATTTTTACTTTAAATAAAAAGTTATTAATGTCATTTTCTTACCCAAGTTGCTCAATGGGGTCCCCAAGTCGACCCATGTATTTTCTTGGTCGGCCATGACTAATCCAATAAGAGTAGGACATGTATCAATATATTTTCTAATTCTTATAATATCATTTTTACCTTAAATTACCCTAATTACCTCTAATCGCGATTAATAGAACTTAAAAGTTACTATTCACTAAAAATTATTTTAATCCCATTGAACCACGTTTTAATTCCTAATGACAATGATGTATGTCGGATTTTTGAAATTCAAATCACAAAGGAGGTAAAATTTCATTTAAAAGAAAAATTAGTTTTTTTAACTACCACTAAGTGGTTTCACTATTCATCAAAAATTGAAGTTTTTCAGAAAATACCTAAAATTCACTCTAAGAAATAATTGATATTCTGAATTCAAAAATGGTTTCTATTTTACAAAATTGAAAACATATATGATGCATTAGTTAATTTTATAATTAAATCCTGTTGTCAAAACAAATAGCGTGTTTTTAAAAACAATATCAATCAAAAGATTGACAATTGTTTATGTCCAATTTCAAAGTGAAATTAATTGTAATGACCACCATTGGATAAAATGGTAAAATTATATTCTAATTATACTTTAAAACCACTCAATAGAATAATTTATCACTATTAATTATTTTTATTAAAAAAGTTTAAAATTTAGTAATTTTCACTATTCATCAAAATATAAAAGTTATCTGAAAAGTTCCAAAATTTCACCCTAGGCTAAATTTGATATACCGAATCCAAAAATGAAGTCCATTTTGAAGGATAAGATTTATAAAATTTCAAAAAGTAGGTATTACTATTCATAACGGCTACTTTGATTGGTTATGGTGTGTGTTAGAACTCGAGGTTGCGTACAACACACACTACTGTTTTATTCAAAGAGAAGCGTACCGTGGAAGCTTGGGGTGTTACATTCTCCCCTCCTTCAATAAATTTCATCCTCGCAATTTTAAATTTTTCTTTGAAAATAAAAGGTTGATAATAGAAAATACCTTTGTGGAAAACCCACATCGGAAATAGGGTTAATGAAAATATAACTTTAAAAGAAAGAAAGAGAAGTAAAAAGGTCACCCGAGATATCCCATACTAGGATTCTATGAAAACATGGATATGGAGGGAAACAAACCATCAAGGTATGATGGAGAGTTGTATAAAATTGGATTAGGAGAAAGTTAACTACAAGAAAATCACAAACTTGTGATTAGTTAAACGATCATTGATTCCCCAATAGGAAAAGTTAACCGACAACATTTTTGTTTTAAGTTACCTTTAATAAAGTTCAAGAATTTATTCATGATATTTACTAAGAACATAAGGAAATATACGTACTTTTCATGTAGACATTCATTCCTTACTAATTTTTTACCACAAACCCATCTTTCACTCCATAAGGTAATAGAACTCAAAAATATTCTATTTATCCTTACCGTATTGGGTTCCAAAAACAAATTTATAATTCCTCTATCAGAACTAAAAAAACTACATTATACACTCCAGGGACATCACGCAGTCCAGTGGTAGGCGATAAATCTCAATCGCACTATCGTTGTGGGTTCGATTCCCACAGCTTTGTCCGACACGACGGATTGTCACACGGTCTGCGTGTTTTACTTTTTATAAATATCCAAAAATAACCTTAACAATAGTATCCATTGTAAAATATGATCCACTCCAACCTTTATATTTATCCAAAATACCTCTGTCCAGACTTTCTCTAAAAGGTCTCTAAATTCCAAAATAAATTGTATCATCAGATTCCCCAAAAAAGGTAAAGTTTCTCTTATTGTCACATACTAAAAATATGATTAACTTCATCATATTAAAACCTTAATGAAAACAAAAAGTATTTCAGTACAATCCTTATATATATCACATTATTCTTATAACCATAATATAATCCTTGAGTCCAAAATCACCAATACATTAATTATTCCACTTCAACTGTAGTAACAGCATAAGATTTTCCTTGATCCCTTGGCCTTTTCTGAGTTAAGTTTCCCTGACGCTTAGGACATTCATTTTCATAATTCCCCATTTCCCTACAATTGTAGCATTCAACATTGATAGACTCTTTCTTTCCATTACAATCACGAGCCTAGTGACCTTTTTCTCCTCATTTATAAAAAATTCCCATTCCTTTTGGGCAAGTACCGGGGTGATTCTTCCCACAATTATGGCATAATAGAAAATCCTTCTCTCCCTTTTTCACTTTATCTATCTCTTGTTCCACCGTTCTCTTCTTCTCTTGCTTTACTTTAATGTCATAAGATTTATAGAATTCCTTTTCCATCTTGATAGCACACGAGACAATATCTTCGTACGACGAGAAGGTTTGTGAGACTAATACTCGATGGAGAAATGGTTTTAACCCATCAAAGAAACGATCAATCTTACTTCTTGGGTTGCGTATATAATCTGCAGCCAATCTCGCTAACCTTGTAAACTTGGCCTCATACTTTGCGATATTCTCATCCTCCTTTTGTCTCAGACTCAGAAATTGCCTTTCCATATCTGCTCGCTGGTCATGTGGAAAGTATTTTTCTAAGAAAATTTCCTTAAACTCCCTCCATTACATACTTGATACTTCTTCATCTTCCTTTGTGTCTTGAATCAGCAACCACCATTGATCGACATCTCCAGTGAGGCGGTAAACTTCCATGACAACCTTCTTCTTTTCGCTACTCCCCAAGGCATAGAATATTTTCTCTAAGGAGTTTATCCATTGCTTATCTACTAATGGATTTGTACCCCCATTAAATATTGGTGGTTTTTTCCTCATGAAGTGGTCTAACATTGATCCTCCACGTTGCGGATCAGGGTGCTCCATACAAGTAAGGTTATTATTCATAACTTGAGTGAGTTGTCCCAGTATGGTGATAATCTTATCAGCACCAGTTGTATCACCAGCTCCACTATAATTATCTTGAGCAGGAGGGAATCCCTATATGGAGTGTGTGAATTGATACGATTTCCATTCCTCCCACTAGGAGCCATTTCTAAATAATGACATAAACTAGATTAGTTTATGAATCAAAATACATAATTCCATACTTGTAAAACACTTAACATAAATTGAACTATAATCATAAAAATGTTTTCTTTGAGGAAGTATATACTCATAAACCCTTCATAATGGTTTGTAAAGAAAATGAGATTTATCCTAAGAATATCCCCTGGGAGTGTCGTAACCAAGAGTGCAGCAAGGCACGTTGTCGTGCACCAGTTCCCGTTCGAGTCTAGCTCAAAGCGGTGTTTTCGGGTTTTACCCCTAGGTACATCTATGCCAGAGCCACCTCTACCTGCTCGTATCTAGATAGGGATGTATTGCTCAAAAAACTCACAAAATCTATATAATACCAAAATTCTAGGAAGTTATTATATACTAATCCTCAAAGTCTATCTTAAGGCTATGTGCTCTAATCAGAGTTTTTCTAAATCTAGCTTCTAAGGTTAGTACTAAACTGCCTCTGATACCAACTATAACGCCCCGACCCCAGTTACCCATAGTCGGTGCATTATTGCGTAACATTGGCATGATCACAAAAGATCAAGTCTCGAAAGACCGATTAGTTTAGTAGTCTTGGAAACACTAGATACATTCATAAGTCTTACATTACATCATAAAGTAAAAGAAAACTAAAAAAACATCCTGTCTTCATATCCCCTCATACTATCCCTGCAGGTCATTCATAATATACTTCATCAAATCCTAGAAAAATTAAAACATTGAAAGGGGTGAGCTCAAATGCTCAGTAAGGATAACAATACAGAGAAAACTTTCATAAATAAATATAAACATTTAAGGCAATGTATAACTAAAACAAAATCCTTTTAAACTTGAACTTCAGCATAATATGGCAAAAATAAAATGAAATAATTCCATTTACTTATTCACATGGATATTCTACTAGTCAAATAATCACATGCAATATCAATAACCACTTTCATAATGATGGAATGCATAATGCTAGACTATCATAACCACATAGCCAAGGCCTCGTGCCAAGACTACAAATAAGATTTTGTCAAGGCCTCGTGCCAAGACACTAGTTTGTCTCATGAGACCTACCGATGCATCGAGGAGCTATAGTGGGCTCCACCCGTCACTTATTAAGTCCAATGCATTCCTCATATGAATAGGTTTAAACATATCATAAACCATAACATAATCGTATCACATAAAACATGCATAAAGAAAACATAACATTTCCACATTTCAATCACAAGATATCAATACAACACATTGATATAAAACAACACTTCCAAGACCATTTTCAATACCAAAATAAAAGAAAATTAAAACTTTGTATTTATTTTTCATTTAAAAAAAGTTATGGCTTGTAGAGGAAGCCAAAACTCAAATAATGGTCACGGTGGTGGAGAAGTCGTTGTCACCGAATAAGTACGACCAAAAAAACATTCCTTTTTGTCATTTAGTAAAACGATTCATATAAAAAGATTCCTTTTGAATAAATGTAAAAGTCAAAGGGGTTTATACACAGTATAAAAGAAAGTTGTGTATAAAACAAAATATGCCTCAGGAGATTGAGACGAAGTCCTTACAAAGATCATTTTTTTAAAATAAAATAGATCTATTATTTTTACTCACTATAATTACACATAAATAAAGTACAAATACAAGATAGTAAATAATAATATCATGACATAATTTGAAAGTATGAGATTAACCCAAATAATGGAAATTGGGTTAAGAAGTTTCCTTACCTTGTGTCCGACTTAACTCGATCGTTCTTTAACCTCCTTAATAATAAACTAGAGTTAATTTCTACTTTCCTAAGAACCTTTTTCAATTTCATTATTCCTTTTATATCACTTATTACCATGTTATTGACATTATGTAATTATTTAAGTTAATAACGGTCATTTTGTCGATCTTTGGTACTTGAGTCAAAAATAAACTTCTTATAATTACAAGTTGTTCATGTGGTAAAATATAAATTATATATAGAATTATATTCATGATTTAGATATCATATATATCATACATATCCATTATATACATTCATTTAAAATATTATATAACATTTAGAGGTAAGAAATGAAATGCACCGTTCATGGAGACGGTAAGTCGTACGTACGCATGAACACTACTTTCATTTCTATTTCATATTTAATGGAATGAAATAATAATTATATAAAGGTATATTATAATTCCATTATAATATAATATATAATATCATTTACTCCATCCATTATACAACCCACATATGGCATTGACGATTCAAATCACTTTGAGGGGGCGGTAGTCCACACTTCCTAAAATGAAATTATCACGTTTACCCATAATGGAAGTCATAAAGGTATGACCTAAATGAAAAATACAGAAGCATAAGGAAAACATAAACATAATACATATCATATATAAATATATTTACATCTTAATGGCCACCATGAGAGGTGTTAAAACAAGATTGAACAATCATCCTTTTGTGAGGCAGTAATTCGCCACCCACAGAAACAATATGTTCTTTAACCATTAGACGAAGGTGTGTGTAAGTGTAAATAAAATCCTTCTCATAACAACATCATAGTGTATTGAAGATAATGGTTTTGTTACAAAATAAAGTAATTAACAGAGTTTAAAGGGTTGGAGAAGAAATATAAAACAAAATAACATAAGAGAAGACATTACCTTAAAATCGGGTAACTCTTTTTGATTTGATCCAAAGGTTTCTTTGGGAAGACTTCTACCCAAAGTGAGGATTCTAGGAGTAATAGAGGGAATTTGAGAGAGTATTTTGGCCGAGGTTGGCCGAGCCAAATGTTTTTGATGGTATGAATAAGGTGGTATAGGTGGAGGCCTTTTATAAGAGGAGAGGAGGGGCACTCTTGGAAAGTCAAGAAATGTTACTTTATTATATAATGATTTTCGGATTTTAAAGGTCCCAAAATTATATATTTCAAGGATAAGGTGATAAGGGTTAGAAATCTACTCATCCAATTGGTTTTTGACAAGTGTAAGTTTTAGATTTTACATTATCTTTTCATTTTATTTAAATCGTTAATTAATGAGGTAATCAGTGCATCATCATGGTGTCATAAAAAATTTAATTTATTTAATGTCTAAAAATTATAAAAAAAACTATCATGATTTAGGAAATATTTTTAGATTTCCAATTAATATTTATAGTCTAAAATTTAACTTATATAACCCCATGTAATAATTGTTTTAGTACAACAACTCATGTTTGTGACAGTTTTATTTTTACTTTAAATAAAAAGTTATTAATGTCATTTTCTTACCCAAGTGGCTCCATGGGGTCCAAAAATTGACCCATGTATTTTCTTGGTCATACATGACTCATCCAATAATAGTAGGGTATGTGTAAATATATTTTTATATTCTTATAATATCATTTTTACCTTAAATTACCCTAATTACCTCTAATCGTGATTAATAGAACTTAAAAGTTACTATTCACCAAAAATTATTTTAATCCCATTGAACCACGTTTTACTTCCTAATGACAATGATATATGTTGGATTTTTTGAAATTCAAATCAAAGAGGTGGTAAATTTTCATTTAAACGAAAAATTAGTTTTTTTAACTACCACTTAGTGGTTTCACTATTCATCAAAAATTGAAGTTTTTCAGAAAAATACCTAAAATTCAATCTAAGATATAATTGATATTATGAATTCAAAAATGGTGTCTATTTTACAAAATTGAAAACATATAAGTTGAATGAATTAATTTTATAATTAATTCTCGTTGTCAAAACAAATAGCGTGTCTTTAAGAAACAATATCAATCAAAAGATTGACAATTGTTTATGTCTAATTTCAAAGTGAAATTAATTCTAATGACCACCATTGGATAAAATGGTAAAATTATATTCTAATTATACTTTAAAACCACTCAATAGAATAATTTATCACTATTAATTATTTTGATTAAAAAAGTATAAAATTTAGTAATTTTCACTATTCATTAAAATATAAAAGTTATCTGAAAAGTTCCAAAATTTCACCCTAGGCTAAATTCGATCTTCCGAATCCAAAAATGAAGTCCATTTTGGAAGATAAAATTTATAAAATTTCAAGAAATAGGTATTACTATTCATAGCGGCTACTTTGATTGGTTGTGGTGTGTGTTAGAACTCGAGGTTGCGTACAACACATGCTATTGTTTTATTCAAAGAGAAGCATACAGTGGAATCTTAGGGTGTTACATCTAAAGTATAATCTGGACCAGTGCTTGGGTAAGTGGCTAGTCTATCTTTCCTATTGAATTAAAGTTTAATAAAGTGTGTTGGCCATATATAGGACAAATGGACATTGGTTTATGGAGTGTGCAGCATGGTATAAGATCCCTTCATTAGTAGATCCGATGATTAAGACACCCTTATGGTGGGGAGAATCACATTAGAAGTTCCATAATGTGGCATCTGGGTAGAGGGAGTGCAACTATGGAAGGAAAATTTGGAAACAGTTGGTCTTGCTTTAAATTCCCTGTGGATGGTAATATTTTGATTGAATTTGGTGCTTTTAAGAGAGCATGAAGATGTGTTGATGTTGTATGCATATCCTATAAGGAAACTGTTGGTCCGACATGTGCCTCGGTGGTTATTCTTGAGAGATCATGGGATGTCTTGACATTAAGGGAATCATGGTTCGGTAATAGTGATGTGTTGGTAGGGGAAGCTAATCTCCTTCATAAATAATTCAACCAGTAATGGTTATACTACTCCTTCTATCCATATTTGGTGTGTGGTTAGTTTGGAACCATGTCAAGTAGTTTGTATTGTGGTAGTAGGAGTGTCTCGAATCCTTCGATGATCATTTGAATCCTCTTAGTGTACTCTTATTTTAAAGATGAGAAAGTCCCCTATCATTACATCATCCATGTATAATGAGGTACCATTAGTTATACACCATGCTAAAAAAATTAAACATCTTTGGGATTGGTGGGTGAAATCCATCAGAGTTGCATGCCAGAAGTGTGATTTTTATTAAGACATGGTTATTCCTGAGTGATTCATGGGTTCCCATGTCGAACCACCTTTCATGAACTCACGAACACTAGACGAACCATTTAACATTATCACCAGAGAGATTCCACCTTGGGATCAGTCATTATGTTTGATGAAAGAACGATTTGGTTGTGTACTAACATCATTCACATGAATGCCGAATATGTGTTTCCATGGATGAGCTTCTTGGACTCTCATTAATTCCTAGGTTACCCAAACGTCAATTATTCTTGGAAAGGTTGTTTGAAAATTGTGATGATCCTAGTGGGATGGATCATCCATGCTGTCATGTTTGTGTGGGGGAATGATAACTAAAAATGTGTGTTTTTGGATCGATCGGTCACATGAACTAGGTTACAAATTTCAATTAGTGCCCTCAGGGAAATCTTGAGGTTATTTCATATAAAGGCATTGACATTACTTTTGAAATGCATCATCATTCTAAATCAAGTTTTTTATGGAAAGTGCAATGAGTTTTGGTTGATATTGATACTTATCTAGAAAATTTTACTTGAATAAGATTTTGAGGTTGATGGGGAGTAAACCATTTGTTCAATTTGGGTATCTTTTTTAGAGTTTTGTTAGAGAACTAAGGACATTTTAAATGGACAATCCTAACGGTGGAGATACCATGAATCATTGTTGGACCTTAAATGGTAGAGCTTATGGAGGGAAGAACCATAACCTAGATAATTAAAGAGATAATGAAGTGATTGTGCCTCTAGATTTACAGGCTCATGTGCACACCATCTTGATATTTTCATTTGAAATACAAGTGTTGGATCAATTTTCAATGGTTTATATACCATGAATTGAAGATGTTGCTTGGGTATGCATTGGGATTTGGAATCTAATATCACTTTTGGGTGAAGTGTCTTTACCCTAGTATTCCATGAGTTGTTTTTTGGTTTCCCCAAGGATTATCAAGGATGATAACCTCTAATGTGGGGAGGTAGTATCATCTTTTGTTTTTTGGACTGGAAGAAATTCCAAATAATTTTGAATTTTTTTCAATTGGTGGATGGTCTATTTTTTAAACTGTGATTCAAAATGGAATTATGTGAGTTGTAACACTTCTATGTGTTGTTTTTAAACTTTTTTTGAGGCTCGATAGGTATCTCAGGTGTTTTATTAGGGTTCGAAAATTCCATACCCTAAAACCTCAACATCAGAGAAAGTTTTTGGGGGCGCATGGGTTGTCATAAACAATATGACCCCCATGGAAAATTGTGAAGCTCTTTCCAGTGGGCCTAGAGGAATCACACGGTTTGGAATAAATGTGTGAGTATATTCACATAGTCATGATACTAATTGTATGTTATTGATAGAACCAATTCATATGGGTTGTGTGTGGTTAGAAAAACCTAGCACCTAGCCTGTGCGATGGGGTTTCTTGGGAAATTACTTAATCATGGTTGGTGCATGTTTTGGCCAACCATGTGGAAAATTTGTGTGCCTCTATCAATGTGTGTTAATTTAATATTTTACTCTTAATTAACCTAAATATATTACCCTCATTTTTCCTTTCATAATTACAGTAGATGAACTCCCCCCCTGGGTGAGGCTTCTCCCAAGCCTAAAATTGGATTGGCCCTATCTCATTAGTCTATTGTTGGAATCAAGAACTATCAGTCCCTATGGATTCCTCTTAGTAAGATCTACATTCTCCTATATACTTTTTTTGTTTAACTCACTCTCAAAGTAGTTACCATGGTATGACCTAATTCAACCTTTTTTGAGGTGTTCTTACATTTCTCTATTTTTTCTCAAACCATACAAAACTAAGCCTTGATATTGGATGTGTGGTCCATCCTTCGTATAAGGTAAGTGGTATATCAAATTTCCATAAGTTTTCTTTCACTTTACAAGGTGAATTATTGTGATGCATACTATACTCTTACATTGATGCCTTTATTTTTCATGTGAATTAAATTGAACATGTTACCAAGTACGGTGTGACCCTTGTGAGTGGAGAATCAACCCATTGGTTGATCTCCTTGACTATTTCCTATAAAATGAGAATGTTTCCTCCTTTGGGGCCAAATTACCTTAACCATTAATTTTTTTAGCAACCTTTTGGATGTTTTTCACCTTTTACAAATGTATAAAATCTATAAATTGAATTGAGATGAATTTTAGGCCCTGATTTAGTCCATTGAACTTGATGCCTCATGCTTTAAATTTTATTTATTATTATTTATGCTTTACATTTGATACCTTGTTCTATATACCATGTACTTACTACTTTGGGATTATGATTTATGTATATTTTCTTATTACCTATGCCTCATACTTTATGCCTAATTATCTGTGTTAATTGCCTTGTGACTATGCTTATATCCCTTTCCTTATGCTTATTTCCATGTGTGCATTTCCTTGTAGCCTTGTTCTTATGAATAGACATAATGTATATTGTTTTTATTCTTATAACATAATTACTTGGATTATATAAAATGTTTGGGATATATTTTTTAGTATGTAAAAAAGCTTTCCTTGTTGATGATATGTATTTTAGAATGTTATGCCTCACTTTCTTGTCGATCAGGAGGGAACACGAGTCCCAAATTAAGGACGCCATTGATGGACTCATCTTGCTTGGCATAGTACTACATGAAGTGCTGGGAGAGATAGTTGGCTTTCCTTGTACGAGACCTATGGGAGGATTATTATAATCATGAGTGACACAATTTCCCCAGGAGAGAAACGTATTCCATGCCTCAGGTGATACCCATTCCCCTATGTGAGATACCATGTACATTTTTATAGATTTCCATACCAAGACTGATATGAGGGATGTCATCACAGGTCACCTTAGGACCCATAGTGACCCTCAAGTGCTCTTGTAGTGACCCTTGGGATTCCATTACAGATTACCTTAGATGGTATTAGGTTTCCATTATTTGATATGATAGATTCTTTACATGGATTACTTATGGTGACTTATTTTTATTATTATTATGGTTGTACTATGATAATTCTTGAATGATTTCCTAGGGGTGTGACCACCAAGAAAAAGAACAATCTTGGGGTATTCCCACTTATTTTGATTCATCAATGATTCCTTGTATATACAATTTTACTTATACAAGATCTCTTTGTTAATACATTCATCTTAGGCCAAAGTAAGTATAATTGGTTGGCTATCCATTTAGGAAACTGGATTGATGTGCTATTTATTTATTTATTTATTTATCGCCTTATATTCACCTATGTTGTAAAAATATTCATTTTATAGGGAATAAAATGGATGGATCTTGAAGAAATTAGTGATGTCCTACTAGGATTATATCTCACACCCTGCTCAGGCTGCCATTGCACTGGGGTAGCCGAGTGGATCTTCATGTTTATAGGCCCATGGATTTATTTCTTGTGTTGTGTTGTATACTTTGGATTTAGGGAGAATAAAACTAAGCAATTACTTAGGATTCTCATGGAGTTAGGATTTTGGATAATTTTTATTTTATTCTATTATATTTCATATTGTACATCTTGTTTTTATCTTGTACCATCATCTGGACATGTGTGCATTATTATATGTTTTAGCATTAGACATTTACTTTTATTCAGTAATTGTATTTATCTTTTGATGATTTTACATTCATTATTACTCCTTCCACTACTATACATTGATATAAAACTAATGAAACATTGTGTGACTCTGTCCATGATTGTGTAGTCTCCCACTATACCACCATTAGAACCTCACTGCTAGTTGGTAGCCTCCAGTGTATGGGGAGGCATGCTTGATTCTATGGGGAGACTAATCCAACTATCGGTTTAATGGTCAGTTGGGTCAGGATGTCACATTACACATTGAGTGTTCATATGTGGTTGTCATCATTGTGATATTAACTTCTTTATATTGGGTTCCTTTATATGTTTATAGATGTTAATATTGGACTTTTGGAAAAATTGTTTAATTTCACTAGGGAAGAATTCTATATGATTACACATTTAGTGTTTCTTTTGATCTCAATTAAATTATGTCTAAATTTAATTATTTGGATAAATATTATTGTCCAATCTGTAGAAAAATATTTATTCAGGATTTACTGATTGAAATATTCAGTCAGCATATTTTTGTCTGAGATTAATATTAAAAAATAAATATTTATTTTTAAGACCATAAAATAATATATATTTATTTACATATTATTTTATTCTCAAAGTAATAAATTCTTTTTATTATTCAATAAATATTTATTTACTTATGAGAATATTAAATAAATATTTATTCATAAGAGAGTGACTATTATAAATATTTATTTATTTATTGAATTAATGAATGATATTTATTCTTTGAGTTCTGGTAAATGCCGAGGATATACGAATTGATTAACCAAGACTAGTGGGAATGATATATTAAAAATCATATAAACAATAATTTATTTATTTAAATAAATAATATTTATTATATTTATGATTTCAACACATATCAAGAAATTTTAACAAAAATAATAATTATTAATTAGACATAGGGTTCTCTAGGGACTATAATAATAATTAAGTTCTATATGAAATTATTTATTCTTTAACCTAGTACTATAAATATCTGTTTATATCATTTCCTAGGGTTACATGTGGTTTATCACAATACACCCCACTAAAAATTCTCTTAAGCTTGGACACAATGTTTTCTATAACATTTTAAATAACTGAGATAGATTTTTCACCCTCCTCCTCTTATTAATACCAAGATATCATTAGTCAATCTTCTATCATAGATTGGTTATTTGGTGATCAAAATAATCAATGTAATATTATCAGTACCATAACGCTTGCGCTCAGAGTACCATTTACAACACATCAATACCATAGGATCACATGTTGATTACTACTAGAGGAATTTTATACTTTGGTCCTCATATCACAACAACAGTTCAACCAAACAATATTCAGATGATCAATCTATTCAATGAAGAATGAATTCCCAATATTGAGGTAATTCTTTTTGATTAAATTAATTATAAATTTAATTTGAAAAATATCCACTCTTCTTGGTTTAGGAATCAATGTCAATTAATCAATGAATTAATTTATAGGTCAAAAAGATTATTTTTCATGTACATATTAGATTATTACTTGATTATGATTAAAATTTAAGTTGGATATTGTCCAGTAGGTGTTTCCAATGCATCTTGAATAAAAAAATTGTATCATAGTTGTGTTGCTTCAACTTATAATTATTTATTAATTGTTGATAACTATACACATTTATCATTATTTTTTATTTTAAATAAATTCATTATTTAAATCCTAAATTTAAGATAAAATCTTCTTCTTCTTTTTTCTCTCTCATATAGCCAATAATAAGCTAAATTAATATGAAATAACTTCCAAAGAACTCATCCAGAGGTGTCGATGATTTTGGCTAGATAGAATGGGAGCACAAAACATGTAACAAAAAGTTACATTTCATGAAACCATGTTCAAAGAATTGGGATAAACCTCAAATTTAATTCATAGAATCATGCATATAACCATACATAGTGTCTATAACATGAAACTCCAACTCCTTGGATTGAAAGGATATAGAAATTCTGCTAACCTTATATGGAATTACTCAAACACCAAAGGATGGAAATAATTCTAATGGTTTAAACATAAGAGACATGAGGGAATAGTTTACCAATTAATAAAGACACACACACAACACACACAACAACCACATAATATGATATAAATAAATAAAAATAAATACATCTATATAAATGATTCATATTTCAAAACCCAACAATAATAAATGTAATAAATCCATCATTATATAATAAAACATGGATGAACAATAGAGTAATGGCGGAATAAAGAAATATAGAAAATATATTTACAACGTAGAAAAAGTACAAGTTACCAAGGTGTAACCACTCTTAACCAATACATAAACCAATTCCAAACTCCAACAACACCAACTATGATTGTGACATCCAGGAGCACTGTTAAAAAAGTAAGAAATTGGTCCATTTCATGTATCATGGATAACAAGATATGAATATGCACTAAAGTGAATATTCAAGGGTGAGGAATCACACATATTAAGTAAACCCCAAAATTATTCCCACATACCACTCTAACTAGAAATAGGTTAGCTCAAATTTTATAAAATATGTGGGATGAATAAAAGATCAATAAAAAGTTTTTTTAGTATAAAATATTTCAAATGGACATGTTTTCCCAAATTAGTTTTTCAAAAAATAATATATATATTTAAAATATAATCAGTTCATAATTTTTATTTTGGTATAATCAACCATGTTATAACATTCTCACACCCATTCATGTGGAATGAGACCCCTATACTTGTGATTGGTGGTATATCCTCTCTTAAGTCGTCTCTTGGTTGTATGTTTCCCCTTGTGCCTTTACAGTTTGAATAGAGAACCATGTTTGTTTTAACAAAGACTTTTAAAAATGAAATCTTAAACACAACCAACTGATGTATTTCTATTCAAGACATATAACCCATTATTCCAAGAACATGTTTCAAACCCATCTTTTATTTAAGAAAACACTTTTAATCAATTTAAAACACCATTATAGCGACACCCACAATCCAATTTTAAATCTAACTAGTAAGAGAATTGTCAACATAATTTTAACGAGGAAAAAACATTGAAAAATAAATGATAAATATTTTAGAAACCTATAATCCTTCGAGTTCTAATAAAAGTTAAAATACGGAATAAATCACCTACCTCGAGTTCATTTTCATGAAGGATCAAAGAAGATTCCACATATCTCACATCTTCCTTCCATTCATATATTAAACCAAAGAAGGTCACATCATAACATATTCAAAATAATAGATCGGGGTATTAAAACACTGATATATGGTTCAATTTTTCACTAATTGAGGATACCCAAGAGAATAATGAATATAAAATTCCAAACAATTGATTTCCACAATCAAATGCCCAAAGATTCATCAAAGTCAATATCAAGACATCAAAGATCGATGGAGATCACCAAGGGTGGACATGGAAGATGAGAGTAAGAGAAAGTAAACCCCATGAGTATTTATGTGAATTGGAAATATAAAAATCTACTAAACCCAAATGATTCATTATGCGAATTTAGAATTCACATTGTGAATTTTCAAGAGGTTACATACACTAAATTTCTTATCACTGAATGTTTGAATTTCACAAAAACCATTTCACAATGTAAATATTTTTAATGTCATGATTCACTATATCTCTCCATTTGGTGGAAACCATTCACACAACAAAACATCTTATGTAATCTTCATATAAATAATGCACATTTTTATGGTCTATTCACGTTGTTAATTTATCCTATAGCTAAATTCCATATTATTTTATCCTTACTCTTCCAAACTCTTATAGAAAGGCATATCAATGACTCCAAAGGTAAGAGAAAGGGAATAAAATAATGGTGTTCTGAAAACTAGGTGTTCTATAGGGTTATTAAATATAGTGTATTGACTATGACAAGTAGGAACATAGTTTTCCAGACTATACGTTGTGTAGTCCACATGTTTTCATGGTGGAAAACATGGAGTGAAAGACACATCATGTATTAATAAACAATGTGTGTAATAGGAAGTCATACGACTCAACGTATAAATATCATATAACTAGAATGTACACACCATGTAGCACATAAATATCCATGGATGACTTATAGGCCTAGTCCTTTGGCATGTGTCATGGATAAATGGTGAAGCAACATACATGTCATGTGGCTAGCTTGAACATGCCATAAATCCTATCTATTTATGCATAAAATTAATATTAATTAATAAATCAATTAAAACTAATAAACATGTTTCCATATGTCATTTATTGACAATAAATATAGTGCAATAGGTTATATATATATATATATATATTAAATTCTTAATAAATTTATGTCTAATTTTTGAAATCACATGTTGTGTGTAGTCTTTATACGTAGTTTACTTCATGTGATTCAAAAGAATTATATGTCACATAATTTATAAGTGTATTTTTGTTATTTATTAGTATTACATGTCATGTAATTATGTAACATGTCATATATTCTATATTCCATGTGAGTACACATTATTTGAAAAAGACCATTCTAGGTAGTTCTGACATACATTAATTTTCTTTCCTCCTTTTACATGCATATGTACACGATTAATTTCAAATTATATTATTTTCTTAATTTATTTAAAATTATAATGAATGGGATTCTCAAGGACTATTTGGATGGAAATTTGTATTAATTAATTAATTAATTAATTAATTAATATAATCAAATAATTCAATTCCATTTTATATTAATTAAGAATTATTGAAAAAAGTGATTGTTTTTAAATGAACATTTATAGTATGTGTGGATAATCATGAGCTTCACCAACCTATTTATTTATTGGATTTATTTTATTTATTTATTTCATGGTGTTCTTCAATTATTTTTATAAAATTAAAATGTTGGCATGTGTGTCATACCCTCCTCTTATTATGTAAGGACCAACATGTCCATGGTTTCTTTTATGTAAACACCCTTATACCAATCCATTGGTTTCCCTAACATGTGTGTGAGTAAATAATATTTAAGGATGGAGTTACTAGGTGATTGATGGAGGTTCGAAATTGATCTAAAGTGAAATCAACCCAGATGATACACAAGGTATATATGGAATGCTACAACTCGAGCCAATAATAGAGCATAATGTTTTTCTCTATGGTTAATGGTTTGTTTATTTTATGATCAATAGAAAAACTAGTAAATAAATATCATGATAATGTGGCATGATTTATTCTTCCTTATAAATGGTTATTTATTTGATGTATGATTTATCGTAATCACATAAATAAATGAATTTAATAACAAGAATTATTATATGGAATAATATAAAAGTATTATGCTCAAATATTTTTTTATACATGTTAAACAGTTATGTAAAATCTACTTAATATTAAAAATACAAGTAAAATGATAAAATAAGGGAATTTATGAAAAATTTATAAAAATACCACAAAAATATTAATTCATAAAATACTTCACTTATTTAAGTTGTGAGTGAGTTAAAATTATTATATGGCCAAAATCATAGTGATTTTCAATTACTAAGAAGTTCTAAAAAAAGGATGGGTTGTCTTAGCTGAGTAGAATCAAGTATTTACTACCAAAGTAGCACATGGTGTTACTCATAGGAAAGTGTAAAGGAAATCCAAACAAGGATTTAAATATTGGGGAGTTCACTCAATTAATAAAAGAGATAAAATCCTAAAGTTTTCAAGACCTCTTTCTAAATTACTTTTAATAACTTTTTATACCAAAGTCTAGTTTATTAGAAAGGAAATATGGATTATTTTCACTAGATTATCTACACAACATGATATTTTGAGTCCAATAGTGATGGCCTTGATACTTGATTGAATATTAGGAGAATAATAAAACTAGTATTATTGCATCTCAAATATTTTTGAAATAATGAAGAGCACTAACAATATGATTTTATATTCCTACATTAAAATAAATAGTTCATCAACCACATTATCTTTGTGATCAGTTTTATATCAATTTCATCTTCTAACTAGAAGTAACTTACAATAATTTTATTGTCACATTTTCATTTTATCTCACCATGAAAAAAACCATTACATGCTATAATCCCAAACTCTTGAACTACTTTCCAAGGAGTTGATTGATGAATAGTTCATTGTCTATAAAAAATATTTAAATGATGCACCAAAAGTTCAGTTTTTGATACTTTCATCTAAGTATGATGAACTTAAGAAATATCATGAGATCATGGAATCTTATATCATGATCAATAATTTATGTTATATTTATCAAGAGGGAGCTAGGTAGGTGAACTTTGAGATCTACAAGTCACCATTCAAGAGAAAACATAGAGAATATGTGCTTGTTGGGACTTATATAGTCAAAATGGTTGGATAAATTTAACATCTGAAGATTATAGGGTTTTAAAAAATGACCAATTACATATTTATCTAATCCTTACATCCCTCCCTATGATATTTTCTAGATTTATTTTGAATTTTAATATGAAAAACATAGAAAAGAATCTCTTAGATCTTCTTACTCTCCTTTACCAGGTTGATAAGGATATGAAGTATAAAACCTTTTATTCTTATAGTGAAAAAGAGGGAGGGAAAAGTGAAAATCCCCAAGAAAAAATCTAAGTTCAAGGATTCTTTAAAATTCTTGACCACAAGAAGTAGAACCAAGGGGGAAGAAAAAATAGGAAGTTATTTTCTACTCATCTAGACAAAAAGAATAGTAGAAGAATAATTAAAATGAATTAAAGTATAAGGTTATACTCCAGTTATATTCATCAAAGTAAATCATATGTTTTGTTTCTCAAATACAATATTTTTACATATGTGTATTCAAATATAGGAACCAAGCAAGTGTAGAAATATTACTAGAATCAAGATTTTTTCTCTAAAAGATGAAGAAGGGTAATTCCTAGATTAGTATAAAGTAGCGTGCAACTTTATGATTTCTCAATTGTTTCAACTTAAAAAATGTTTAGTATTATTACCAAAACATTTATCTCAATTCCCCTTTAGATAAAATGAGACATTATTTTATTATGGAATAGATGTTGGTATGGCATTGTCATACTCAATTAATAGTTCTGTATTTCATGGGTCACTGATATTTCAAATTGAAAATAAATGATGGATATAAATATAAGAAAATGAATACCTCATTATTTCAATAAAATTATTTGTTTATTAAAAATGATAGTGGTTCACAAGTCTATATCCATAATGGTTCTCTAGGATCTTTTAAGCTAAGACAC
Organism: Viscum album; assembly: GCA_963277665.1. Lineage (NCBI taxonomy): Eukaryota > Viridiplantae > Streptophyta > Magnoliopsida > Santalales > Viscaceae > Viscum > Viscum album. The sequence continues at coordinate 1,038,400,911 of OY728126.1, forward strand.
TATGAAAAATAAAACGTTTTCTATCATGTTTATAACCAAAGTAACCATTATAAATAAATTTATGCCACAAATATATAGGATATAGTTCATAAAACCACATGAACTATTCTAATGGTGTAGATAATAGGTAATTTATCATATTCCTTTAAGATATTTTAGTAATTCACATTGAATAAATGAATGATCAGTATCCTTTGGGATAGATTTATAAACATTATCATAAATAATTATTAATTTAATCATTAATATATTGAGTGAAGCTAATCCCAAACTCATAATACCTTATACATAATGAATTTGATGGTAGTAAAAGGGGATCTATTAAACATATTATATGTATTGAAAATATTACAAAAATTTATACCAAGACATGTTCTGAATATTGAAACATAATCAATAACCATTTGCCAACTATATTGACAAATAAATTTAATATTAATTATAATATGGTAAATAATACATTATTTATAGTTTTTAATGTTTGGTGAGGAACTTTTTTTTAAAATAAACTTTAGGTATAAACAGAATTCAACAAAACACTATGTGAATGTCTAATATTTATCCTATATCCACTAAGTATATTCTATTATTAGTCTAGACCAGATTTATTTTTATAATATGGAAGAACATATCATTAAATATAGTGGTACCATGCTATACTTCATTGAATTATAGGCTATGAATACACAAGAGTTGTCTTAGGAACACAAACATCACTAATCTTTGTGGGAGTAGTTGTTCCAAGGGACATATACTATATAGGAAGTTAAAACCAAAATGGTTTTATATATAAGAATACTTGAAACATATTATTCAATATGAATAATTAATCCTACAAAGAAGAATTCAATGGAAACTTAATATGATTGAAAAGTATATATTAATTCAATAAAGGAATCCAAATACCAAATTTCAGGGGAACTATATTTTGTATATTTCATGTCTTGATACTATTTATGAGTATTCAAAATAAATATTATATAGATGATATATATAGGTAGTAGTAAAAAATTATTGATTATTAAAATTATGTCTAGGATAAAATTTATTGAAAAAATTACTCCAAACATGAAATACATTTAAATTATACTTTCTATAGATGCATTCTTTGATCATTATATTGGGTGAGTGGATGTGAGGTCCATTTTCCATAATGTAAACCTTGTGGATCATGTATATATGACATAACTAGAAGGTTTTATGACACCAATGAATGGAAATAATATATTCAAAAGAAACATATCCATTTATGGATAAAAAAAGCATAGTGATCATAAAATTTTCATTTGGAGTGAGTGAGTTAAATATGTCTAAAAATTGTTAGTTAAAGCACATTTATTATCTAGGATATATATGTTGATAATATATGAAAATATATTGTCTATCTTATTGGTATAGTAAGATTTAAATTTTTTCTCCAATAATAACTTAAAATAGAAACCTAGTTCTAGGGAATGGGATCTGTAAAGGTAGATCTACGGGGTTACATAGTATATCCTTTGTATATTATTTTACAAGATAAAACAATTCAAGACCAATATATTTTCCATGTCACCTAGCATAAAATCTCTCAATGACAATATTTGTGGGCACAACTGGATATTATGATTAAAATTTCACAATATTAAGTGATATGAAATTATATAATATATAGTGATATGTACTAAAATATTATAAACATGTTTAATGGAGTGAAAAATAAAAAAACAGTGAGTAGAACTATATATACTTATAGAAAAAACAATACGTTGGTATAAGAGAAAGTAAAACTGTATGAGTTCTTAGTCAGAGGATAAATTGGAATACTAGCATTTAAGGGGATATCACTCTATTTTTACTTCATATCATTTATGATCATGAATCATTATAAGTATAAGATAATATGAAAGAAAAATTTATTGTAGCATGTACTTTCCATATTCATAATAACTAAGAACACTATAACTTATGATGTAGATTAAGAAGCAGTTTAGTAGTCATTTCTTCAATTTTAGGTTATAAGAAAATAGTGAGATTATTTTCATTATTATAATAATATTTGACTATGGTATTATCTAAGATGTAAGATTTATGGTAAAGGGACAAGATTTGGTTACGTTTGGATATTATTAATTGAAAATCTTTATCAAAGTAGTGATGTCATAGTAAGAAAATTCCCTATACAAACATTTAGTTGTTCAAAGAATTAACATAAAAAACATGATAATCCTAGTAGCTATATCCATACTCAGAATAATAATGTTTAACATGTGAGTACTAACCTATCATTTCTTGTTGTATCTACTACAAATGGGATTTTATTGGATTTAATTCCCTGGAATATGCATCTTTGTGAATTAGATTTCTTATATATTCATAAAGTTGAATTTTAATAAATACATGATCACATATTATTTATTATTATATGTAACTATAATGTTATAATGTCCTCGAGTGTCACAAACCATATCGGATACCTAGTTACACTGATACCAGATCCATTCTTAACAAATCCTTAAGGGCATTCTTGGTCCCCATGGGTTGGTGACTAGCACCTAGTATGATAATAAGATCAAGAGGGAATATTTTTTTTCATGAATTAGTGGATGATAACAAAACATGTCAGCATCCCCAACACTCCTCAAGGATAAAGTACCCAAAAAAAATAGGTAAAACAATACCCAAATAGTACATGATCAAAAGACACAACATCTTCCATGTAAAATATCATTAAACCAATGTAACTAGTGGATCAAATTTCCACTGATAACCACCATCAATACAGGTTCTTCGAATAAAAAACTCCCACCTCCTCTAAGATTCACTTTCCATTATGTTAGTACCCAGTATAAGGTAATCTAAAAATTCATGAAAGAAAAATGTTGGGTGCTTTATAAATAAGCCAAAAGGGTCTCACTATGTTTTCCATAACCAATAACATAACAATAAACCATTAATGTATTCAATTTAAATAAAACAAGCCATTGGATAGAATTTACATGTTTTTAGTAAAACATGTTTTCATAAACAAAAAGGGTGAAAGATATATTAAAACAGTAATAAATGACCACTTTATATAAAACTTTTATATAAATAAATTGGAAGGAATAAAATAGTTCAATAATCAATGGAATTTAATCATTAAGTCAACCATATAATTTCACCGTGTAATAAAAACCGTGGTATGTTAATTTCTACCAATAGGGTCCTCACACTACTCAATCAGTGATCTCAGCTTAATGTGCACACACAACCATTGGCTCAGGTCATCAAGACTTAACTCCCCATCAGGGAAATCAGGATTTAATAATATTATGTTAGGGATTTCATCATGAATCCACTTATAAGGGGTTATATTCTAGCGTGATTATCCAAATTACCCACTAACTACCCAAGATCACATGTTCTTCATTCAATTTTTTTATTTGGTGTTGAAGACACTTTTTTATTGAAACAATATAAGGACCCGACCTTAAAAAATTTCTTAATCATTAATTTTACACAAGACCATACATTAAAAAACATTGAGGATATTTTCAGGTTTAGAGTTTTAAAGAATTATGATATCTTACATACATGTCATACCACTTTCATAAAAGAGGATACTACTAAAACAATATCCATTTTTTCAAAATATAAAACATTAAAACATAAAATGTGATTTCTTTAACAAAAATCCATATCAAACATCACGACTCCATTATATATCTTACCCATCCTAATATCCTGTGGAATTTGTTTTAGAAACTTGGGATGAGTATAAAACTCGGTAATGGAAATAAATAAAGTGTTAGTCAAGTGATAACCTAAAAACCAATTAAACCCATAATCATAAAAACTCATATGCATAGAAACATAATGTAGTTGCATTGGGACATATTTACCATATCACTCATAAATTCACCCTTTCACATGGAATAAAATTTTGTTGAACTTCTATCTTTGGAGTACCCAATGCATTGGAGAGCTATAATGGGGCTCACTCGTCATATCTTGAGTTATAATGGGCTCAACCCAACATATCTTGAGCTATAATGGGATAAACCCAACATGAATAATTTCCAAGGAACATATCATGGAAATACATTATCTTGAAAATCATAAGAAATCACTCATTCCATATACATATAAGAAAATCCTTTTGAAATTTATTAAATATAGTTTTAAAATGATTTTAAAAAGAAAGTCCCTTAAAATATAATTGGAGTGAAAATTAATAGAATGAAATGTAATATGTATATACACTATAAATACATAGAATTAAACATTATATAAACAAAATTCATCACACCAATAATCTTAATACCACATAATGAATAGATAAGAAGCTTAACCAAAATAATGAAAATTGGGTTAACAATTCCCTTACCACGGGTTATTCTTACTTCAGTTGTGTTTAAACCTCCTATATAAAGGTTAAAAGAGTGTTATTAATATTTTAAAAAAACATATTCGTGTTTATAACACCTTATATGATCACTTCATAACATCATTTCTCCCTTTAATTATTTGTATTTTGTTCCTTCCATTGTTTTGGTTGCTTTTTTGCATGTTTTCCATGACCGGTTCATGATGGATGCTCTTGTCGATTGGAAGTGAAACTCCAGAATTGGAATGGAATGGTAGTTAAATATTTATAGAAATATAAATTATTCCATTTATCATTTTGAATTATGAAATGAGGATAATTCATAAGTTAAAACATCAATGATGTTCCTTTACATCATTTTAGTGGTTCTTTGATAACAACACCATCATTTTGTTTTATAAATTAAAACCATGTGTAAAAAATAATTAAAGAACCATAGATGAGAAATAATACATATATAATAACCTGGTTCAATAATAAAATTTGTTTCATGACCATACTTGAAATAATTAAAGCAAATTGAAATCACATCATCCGTGATATCAGTAATTCGACACATCACGGACAATGTTTTTATTCCTTGAATAAGTGGGAGAAGAGAAGAAGAATGGTGATGAATTTTCCATGATCATGAGAACATCCAGAATATAAATTATTTCTAGATCTTTCATGCATCTTGAATAATATTAGGGGAAGAAACTATAATAAAAGAAATGGAAAGGAAAATAAAACACGTGAAAAAAGGAAGAGGATTTCTTACATCTTGATCTCTTCTCCTTGATATCCTCTTCAGGCCTTTGATTTTGGCCTTTGGATGAGACCAGACAGTCTCGCATGTGAGGAAATATATTGGAGAGGGAATTTTGAATAAATTAGGCAATTCACATGGCTTTAGAGGTGTGGGAGGAACAGGGGTAAATGGGTGGTATTTATATTGGACAAGGGGAGGTATTTTACATTATTTAAATCATTATTATAATATTTTTTTCTCAATACTATGAATAATATCAATTAATGTGACCCAGATAGTAATAATGGAATTTGATTTCGAACCAATTGGTCTTACATCACTTATGATTTCATAAATAGTGTATTTAACTGATAATTTGAATATACGGTATTTTACTGTATTTCACTATTCACCGAAAATCCATGAATTTCATAAAAATACAAAAAATTCACCCTAACCATTTTTTGACATATAGAATTCAAAAATGAACTCCATTTTTTTTAAATAATTTTTTAAATATTATTAATTTAATTTTCAAATAAAATCATACTTAATTCAAAAATTTAAAATTTTTATTCTATAACAACTTTTATATCACATTGAAAAATTAACCAAGATGTCATTATCTTAAAGCCTTAATAAAATAAAATAATAATACAATTTACTATTCATTAGATTCATAATACTATTTTGATTACTATTCATAAGGGTGTGTTACTATTCACTAAAAAACAAGTTGGTTCGATTAGACTCCAAATAACTTACTGAACACAATTATAAATGACCGTTTTTCAAAATTCAAAACATAGAAGAAACAAAATTATGTTTAAAATATAGTTATATATATCTACTAAAAATAAATTTTCATTCATTTCATTTCATTTTTAAAAAACAAGGGGTGTTATAATATCCCCACCTTTTGTAAATTGAATCCTTGCAATTTTATTTACTCATTAAACAAGTGAGGGTACCTTTTCCTCATAGCATTTTCAGATTCCCATGTTTCTTCTTCAACCATGTGGTTTCTTCAAAAAACCTTTACCTGGTGGATTACCTTATTCCTCAATACATGTTCTCTTCAATAAAAAATCTGAACTGGTTTCTCTTCATAAGAAAGATTATTTTCTAGCTAAAATTATTCTGGGCTCAAGACATGTGATGAATTTGGAACATACTTTCTCAACATCAAAACATGAAAAAATAATATACCTGAGATAAGATCAGAGGAAAAGATACTTGGTATGCAGTTAGACTAAATTTTTCTATGATTTCAAAAGGACCTATGAATCGCGGACTTAGCTTTCATTTCTTACCAAAACACATAACACATTTCCAATGAGATATTTTAAGGAAAACATTGTCACCTACCTCATAAAAGAAGTCTTTAAATCTATTATCTGCATAACTTTTCTGTCTGCTCTGAGATATCTTCATGTGTTACTAAATCATCTTCACCTTTTCAACCACTTTTTCTACTAACTCTGGTCCTATCAACTTTCTTTCACCTACTTCATCAAAAAAATCTAGAATTCAACACTGCTTCCTATACAATTCCTCAAAAGGTGGCATTGGTATACTGAAATGAAAACTCTTATTATAAGAAAACTCAAATAAAGAAATATGTTGATCCCAACTTCCCTAGTAATCTATTGAACATACTCGAATCACATCATCCAAGGTCTAAATCAGTCATTCTGAATGACCATCTGATTGAGGATGAAAAGTTGTACTGGAATTTAATTATTTACCCAACAACTTCTGAAGCCCCTCCAAATGTTATAAGTGAACCTGAGATCCCAATCAGATACAATGTAATGAGGAACTTCATGTAACCTAACAATATCTTTGAGGTGTAATTGAGAAATCTTCTCCAATGACATTGTATCTTGAATAGAAAAGAAATGTGAAGATTTTGTCAGCCGATCAACAATAACCCAAATCGCATTGTTACCTCGAGAAGTCTTAGGTAATCCCACCATGAAGTCTATGCATATATTCTCTCATTTACACTATGGCACTAGAAAATGATGAATCATTCCCTTTGGTAACTGCCACTCTTCTTTAACCTGTTGACATGTCAAAAATTTCATAATAAAATCAGTAACATCCCTTTTCATTCCATCCCACCAGTAATACTCCCAAAGGTCTCTGTACATCTTAGTAATTCTAGGATGAATTGAAAATGGAGAACTATGAGCTTCAAATAACAAATCATTCTTCAACTAGGAATCACAAGGAACATATAAACTTTTTTCCAAATCCTAAAACATAATCTTTATCAAAGTTAAATTCTGGAAACTTACCCATTTTAAAAAATTCTACCCTTTTTCTATAGCTCATGGTCTTCCTTCTGCGCTTGCTTAATTATTTTTGATAACAATGACTACAATGAAGCCTAAAACAAAACAAATGTATTCCCTACACTAGCAATTTCTAATCAAAAATTCATCAAGTCATTATTCAAGAGATCATGTTCCAAATGCAACATGGTAAATGATGCATGATGTTTTTGACTCAAGGTATCCACGACTGTGTTTGTTTTTCCTAGATGTTAATTGATCATGAAATCATAATCCTTTATCAGTTCATTCCATCTTATCTACCTCATGTTTAATTCCTTTTGATTGAAAATATATATCCGAGTTTTACGGTCAGTATATATTTAACATTTGGATCTGTATAAATGGTGCCTCTAAATTTTCAAAGCAAAAAACCACAACTACCAATTTCAAATCATGTGTGGTATAATTTAACTCATGAGTTTTTATTTTTATTGGAGCATAATAAATTACATGATCATTCTACATCAGAACACAACCAAGCCCTTTCAATGAAGCATCACTGTAGATGACAAACTCACCATTTCGGGAAGGCAAGGATGAAAGTAGATCATTCACCAATCTCTTCTTCTATTCCTGAAAATAAACATCACACTCTTATGTCTAAAATAATTTAACCCCCTTTTTGTTATCTTAGTTAGCAGGCTAGATAACTATGAATTTTTTTTAACAAACCTTCAGTAAAAACGTGTTAATTCAATGAAACTATGAATATATGTAACATTTGTAGGTATTGGACATTCATAAACCAATTGTTTTTTGAAGGATCAACTATTATTCCATCCTTATTTACAATGTGATTAAGAAAATAAATCTATTGTAACCAAAAATCACACTTTCTGAATTTTCAAAACAGTTTCTTTTCTTTTAAGGTTTTAAAAACAATCCTTAGATGTTTTTCATGATCCTCCTTACTTATATAATATTCCATAATTTCATCAATAAACACAACAACAAACTTATCCAATAATTCATGAAATATTCTATTCATAAGATCCATGAATATAGATGGTGAATTAGTTAACCCAAAAGGTATAACCACAAATTCATAATGACCATATCTAGTGCGGAACACTTTCTTTGGGATGTATTTATCCTTTAATTTCAACTGATGGTACCCTAACCTCAAGTCATCCTTCAAAAAATACTGCACTCCCTAGAGCTGATAAAACAAATCATCGATATGAGGAAAGGAAAAAAAAATTTAACAGTAATGTTTTTCAAGGATCTGTAATTGATGCAAAGTGTCATTGAACCATATTTCTTCTTAACAAACAAGGTAGAAGCTCCCCCCGGTGAAGTGTAGGATCAAATGAATCCTATATCTAATAATTCTTGCAATTTTCTTTTTTAATTCCAGAAGTTCCATTTTGGCCATTCTATAAGGAGGTTTAAAAATTGTCTTATCATCAGGAACTAAGTCAATTGTAAAATCAACCTCTCGATTAGTAATAAAACCAAACAAATCATCATGAAAAACATCCAGGTATTCATATACCACTAATACATCATTAATTTGGATAGTTTTCTTATCTTCAAAAATATAATCAAGATAACTTTAATTTCCTTCCTTTATTAGTTTCATAGCTTCTTGATATGTTATTATTGGTATGGGTTCATTCTTTTACACAAACTGAAATTATTTAAGAAAAAAAAATTCTCTGTAATCTATCTTAGCAGGATAAAAAGAATTCCGGTCCATATCCAGAATAACATCAAACTCTACTAGAGGAAAAACAACAAGGTTTTTAGGTAAATAGTTTCCACAGACCTAGATAGATAGATTATTATACTTTATTTTTGCCATAATATTTCCTCAATGTGTTTTTACCATGAGATCTAGTTTAATTTCATGAGGTTCAATTCCCAATTTTTTCTGAAAATTTCTCAGAAATGAAGGAAAGTGTAGACCTTGAATCAAACAAAACATTTGAGAAATTTGTAAAAACAAGAAATGTACCTGATAACACCTCATTTTATAGATCAACAACTTATGAAGTGGTTGAAAATGACATACCCTTCTTCTTTATATCTTATCAATTCCCTGCTTGAGTAACTAGCTTCATACCAACATTAGCAAAATGACGCAATTCCTTACAGTTAATGAATCTCACCACCAACTTCTCATTAGTTTTTAGATCATTTTCGTGGAACTCACGATACATGTTTCCAAACTTTCCAAATTAGTAGAATTTCCCCAAATTTACAAGACATTCACCAAGATTACTTTTACCACACTTTTCATAAGAATGAAAATTCATTTTCTTACCTCTAGAATTCTTTGATGACTTCTTCCCCATTGCTTTCCAACCCGAATGCTTCTTATTTATATCATCACGAGGCACATATGTTTCAGAAAAAACCATCTAAACTTTTTCAGCATATTTAATAATCTTCTCATATCTTTTAAACACTCATGAGGCCAAACCTATTCGCAAAAACGTTTTCAAACCAGAGTAAAACCTATTAATTTTACTTTCAAAATCTAGAGTAAAATCTGGTACAGACCTGGCCAGCCTTCTAAAATTGGCTTCATATGAAGCCACATAATCATCATATTTCTTCTTGAGTTCCAAGAATTGTTTCTCCATTCTGAGTTGAATAGTTTTGGGAAAATATTTTTCCAAAAAAAGGACTCTTTAAATCATCCCATTCTAGATTTTCAAGATCATCTCTTTCTATCGTATTCTTAACTAAAGACTACTATTGATTAGCTTCACCTTCCAAACAATAAATAGATAGTATTACCTTTTGAATTTCCAAACATAGCATGACATCAAATATCTTTTCTAGAGTATTGATCCATCCTTCGGCTATCATTGGATCTGTAGTTCCACTGAATGATGGAGGATGTTGCCTCCAAAAATTCTCCACAAAAGACATGTTTTTTTGTTGTAGTTAATGTTATTTTATAGCATGGATATCACCACCATTTATTTATTAATTCAACTAATTCATTGCTATCATAAACTACTTGGTTCGGATTCCCACCATTTCAGGCTGCAGATTCAGACAGAAATCAGCCTCTTGGTGGCTTCCTACTTCAGCTTCCCTGTTTCTTCTGCGGGAAACCATTCTAAACAAAAATATCTTAGATGAAACAACATGGTAATATTTTAATTATATAACATTTAAAATTAATCATAGTGTAAAAATTAGTTATAGTATTATTTTAACACCATCCTAACCCCTAAAGTCACCTCAACCATCCTCTGATACCAACTATAAGGACCCTGACTTAAAACATTACATAATCTTTAATTTTACACATGAACATAAATTAATAAAAAATAAGGATATTTTCAGGTTTATATCTTTAAATAATTAAGATATATTACATACATTTCATACAACTTTAATACAAGAGGATACTACTAAAATAGTATCAATTTTTTCAAAATATAAAACATTAAAACTTAAAACATGATTTCTTTAACAACACTCCATATCAAACATCACGACTCCCTTATTTCTCTTACAATCCCTTATATCCTATGGAAAACATTTAAAAACTTGGGATGATTATAAAACCTGGTAATGGATATAAATAAAGAAATCATTAGTCAAGTGATAACATAAAAACCAATAAAACCCAAAATCATAAAAACCCATATGCATAGAAACGTCATGTAGTTGCCTTGGGACATATTTACGATATCACTATTACATTCACCCTTTGAAATGGAATAAAATTTTGGTCAAATTCCATCTCCGGAGTACCCAATTCATTGGAGAGCTATAATAGGGCTCACCCGTCATATCTTGAGTAATAATGGGATCAACCCAACATATCTTGAGATATAATGGCTCAACCCAGCATATCTTGAGCTATAATGGGATCAACCCAACAGGAATATTGTCTAAGGAAAATATCATGGAAATAAAGTATCTTGAAAATCATAAGAAACTACTCATTCTATATACATATAAAAACAATCCTTTTAAAATTTGTTAAAGCGAGTTTTAAGAGGATTTTAAAAAGAAAGTCCCTTAAAATATAATTGGAGTGAGAATTAATAGAATGGAATCGAATATGTATATAAGATGTAAATACACAAACTTAAACTTAATATAAACAAAATTCATCAAACAAATAATCTTAATATGACATAATGAAAAAAGAATAATTTTAACCCAATGAATGGAAATTAGGTTAAAAATTCCCCTACCTCGGGTTCTTCTTAATTTAATTGTGTTTAAACCTCCTTTATAGTGGTTAAAAAAGTGTTATTGATATTTAAAAAAAATATTCATGTTTATAAAACCATATATGATCACTTTATAACATCATTTCTCTCTTTAATTATTAGTATGTTGTTCCTTCCATTGTTTTGGGTGTTTTTTTACATGTTTTCCATGATTGGTTCATGATGGATGCTCTTGTCGATTGGAAGTGAAACTCTAGAATTGGAATGGAATGGTAGTTAAAAATTTCTAAAAACATAAATTATTTGATTTATCATTTTGAATTTTTAAATTAGGATCATTCATAAGTTAAAACATTAATGATTTTCGTTTAGATCATTTTATTGGTTCTTTGATAATTACGACTTCATTTTGTTTTATAAATTAAAACCATGTGTATAGAAGAATTACATAACCATGTATGAGACATAATAAATATATTATAACCTAGTTCAACCATAAAAAATGGTTTCATGACTGTACTTGAAAGAATTTAAGCAAATTGAAATCACATTATCCCCGATGTTGGTAATTCGACACATCACGAACAATGCTTTTATTCCTTGAATAAGTGGGAGAGGAGAAGAAAAATGATGATTAATTTTCCATGAAAATGATAACATCCAAAATATACATTATTTATATAGATTTAATTCCTCTTGGATAAGGGGAGGGGAATATACTATAATAAAAGAAAAATAATGTAAGGGAAAACACATTAAAAAGGAAGACGATTTCGTACCTCTTGATCTCTTCTCCTTGAGAGCCTCCTTAAGGCCTCTGATTTTGACCTTTGGGTGAGACAAGAAGGTCTTGGACTTGGGGAAAGATATTGGGGAGGAAATTTGATAGAAATTAGACAATTATCGTGGCATGAGAGGTGTGGTAGGAAAAGGGGGAAATGGGTGGTATTTATAGTGGAGGAGGGGAGGTATTTTACATTATTTTAATCATTATTATAATATTTTTTCTCAAGAATCTGAATAATATCAATTCATGTGATCCCAAATAGTAATAATGGAATTTTAATTTGAACCAAGTGGTCTTGCATCACTTATGATGTCATAAATAGTGTATTTAACTGATAATTTGAATATACGGTACTTTACGGTATTTCACTATTCACCAAAAATTCAAGAATTTCAGAAAAATCCCAAAAATTCACCCTAACCATATTTTGACATGTAGAATTCAAAAATGAACTCCATTTTTTGAAAATAATTTTCTAAATATTATTAATATAATTTTTAAACAAAATCATACATAATTCAAAAATTAACAATTTTAATTCTACAAATACTATTATATCACATTGAAAAATTAACCAAGATGTCATTATCATAAAGACTTAAGAAAATAAAATAATAATAAAATTTACTATTAATTAAATTCATAATACTATTTATATTGCTATTCATAAGGGGATATTACTATTCACCAAAAAAACAAGTTGGTTCCATCAAACTCCAAATAACTTACTGAACACAATTGTAGATAACCATTTTTGGAAATTCAAAACATAGAAGAAGAAAATTTATGTTTAAAGGATAGTTATAAATATTTACTTAAAACAAAGTTTCATGAATTTCAATTTATTTTTAAAAAACATGCGGTGTTACATTATCCCCTCCATGAAATTACGTCCTCGCAATTTTATTTACTCATTAAAAAAGTGATGGTACCTTTCCCTCATAGAATTCTCAGATTCCCATGTTACTTCTTCAACCATGTTGTTTCTCCAACAAACCATTACCTGCTGTATTAACTTATTACGCAATACCTATTTCCTTAAATCAGGAATCAGAACTGTTTTTTTCATAAAAAATCTTCTATTCCAACTAAATTGCTTTTGAACTCAAGACAAGTGATGAATCTAGCACATACTTTCTCAACATCAAAATATGAAAAAAAAATTATTCTCCTGAGATAAGCTCGAAGGCCAAGCTACTCGGTATGCAAGTAGTCCAAATTTCTCCAAGACTTTAAAAGGACCAATGAATCATAGACTTAGCTTTCCTTTCTTACCAAAACATGCCACACTTTTCCAAAGAATGATTTTAAGGAAAACATGGTCACCTATATCAAAAGAGAAGTCTTTCCTTATATTATCTGCATAACTTTTCTGCCTGCTCTGACCTATCCTCATGTACTTCTGAATCATCTTCACCATTTCAACCACTTCTTCTACTAATTATGGTCTCATAAACATTCTTTCACTGACTTCATACTAAAAATACAGAGTTCGACACCGCTTCACATAAAATGATTCAAAAGGTGTCATCTGTATACTGGAATGAAAACTGTTATAATAAGAAAACTCAACTAAAGAAAGATGTTGATCCCAACTTCCCTAGTAGTCCATTGAACAGGCTTAAGGCATATCCTCCAAGGTATGAATCATTAATTATGACTTTCCATCTGATTGAGGATGAAATATTGTCTTGAAATTTAATTCTATGATCAATGACCTCTTAAGACCCTTCCAAAAGTTATAAGCGAACCTAAGATCCCAATTAGACACAATGGAAAGAGGAACTCTATGTAACCTGGCAATATCTTTGAGGTACATTCAATAAATCTGATTCAACGACATGGTATCTCAAATATAAAGGAAATGTGCAGATTTTTTCAGCCTACCAACATTAACCAAAATCACATTGTTACCTTGATAATTCTTAGGTATTCCCACTACAAAGTCGATGGATATATTCTCCCATTTATGCTCTGGCACTAGAAAAGGCTGAAGTATCCCATTTGGTAACTTCCACTCTACTTTAAACTATTGACATGTCAAAATTTTCACTGTAAAATCATCAATATCCCTTTTCATTCCACCCCACCAGTAATACCCCTGAAGGTATCTATACAACTTAGTATTTCCTGGAAGAACTGAAAATGGAGAAATATGAGCTTCACAAAAAATTTTTTTCTCCAACTAGGAATCACAAGGCACACAAAAACTTTTTAAAAAACTTAAAACACAATATTTATCAAGGTTAAATTCTGTAAACTTACCCATTTTAACAAATTCTACCTTTTTCTGTAGCTCACGGTCTTCCTTTTTCACTTTCTCAATTATTTCTGATAACAATGACTACACTGAAACCTAAAAAAAATAGATGTATTCCCTATACCGGAAACTTCTAGGACAAAATTTATCAAGTCATTAGTCAAGGGTTCATGTTATAAATACAACATGGTTAATGATGCATGATGTTTTCAACTCAAGGCATCCGCCACTTTGTTTGCTTTTCATGGATGGTAATTAATCATGCAATCATAATCCTTTATCAATTAAATCCATCTTATATACCTCATGTTTAATTTTTTATATGTGAATATATACTTCAGACTTTAATGGTCAGTATATATTTTACATTTGGCTCCATATAAATGGTGCCTCCAAATTTTCAAATAAAAAAACCACATCAGCCAATTTCAAATTATGTGTGGGATAATTTAACGCATGAGGTTTTAGTTTCCTTGAATCATAAGCAATTACCTAATCATTATGTATCAGAACACAACCAAGTCCCTTAAATTAATCATCTTTATAGATGATAAAATCACCATTTCAAGAAGGCAAGTCCAAAATTAGATCATTAACCAATATCTTCTTCGGTTCCAGAAAATAAACATCACATTGTTTTGTCCAAATAAATTTAAGCCCTTTTCGTGTTAGCTTATTTAGAGAGATAGATAACCGTGTAATTTTTTTAAAAACCCATTGTTAATAACCTGTTAATCCAAGAAAACTAGGAATATCTGTAACATTTTTAGGTCTTTTCCATTCATCAACCACTTTTGTTTTGTCAGGATCAACTATTATTCCATCCTTATTAACAATGTTCCCAATAAAAGAAATCTGTTACAACCAAAAATCACACTTGATTAATTTTCTATACATTTTATTTTCTTTGAAGGTTTTCAATACAATCCTAATATGTTTTTCATGATCCTCTTTACTTGTAGAATATACCAGGATGTCATCAATAAACACAACCACAAACTTATCTATGAACTCATGAAATATTCTATGCATAAGATCTATGAATATAACAGGTGCATTAGTTAACCCACAAGGCATAACTAAAAATTCATAGTGACCATATCTAGTATATAATGCAGTCTTCAGGATGTCTTCATCCTTTACTTTCAAATGATGGTACCCCAACCTCAGGTCAACCTTTGAAAAATACCACGCTCCCTAGATCTGATCAAACAAATCATCTATATGAGGTAAAAGATACTTTTTTTAATAGTAATGTTATTCAAGGATCTGTAATTGATGTAAAGTCCCATTGAAACATCTTTCTTCTTAACAAACAAGACAGGAGCACCACATGGTGAAGTGAGGGGTCGAATGAATCCTTTATCTAATAATTCTTGCAACTACGTTTGTAATTCTAGAAGTTCTATTTGGGATATTCAATAAGGAGGTTTAGAAATCAGTTTATCATTAGGAACTAATTCAATAGTAAAATCAACCTCTCGATTAAGAATAACACAAGGAAAATCATCATAAAAAACATCCAGGTATTAATTTACCACTATAACATCATTAATCTAGACAGTTTCTTTATCTTCAAAAATATGAGCAAGATAAATTTCATTTCCATCCTTTATCAATTTCTTAGATTCCTGATATGTTATTAATGGTATGGGTTCATTCTTTTACATACACTGAAATTATTTCTAAAAAACAACTTCTTTTTATCTAAAATCTATCTTAGCATGATAAAAAGAAATCCAATCCGTACCCAGAATAACATCAAACTCTACTAGAGGAAAAACAACAAGGTTTGCAAGTAAATTATTTCCACATACAAGGATAGGAAGATTCTTAAACTTTCTTTTTTCCACAATATTTCTTCCATGTGTTTTAACTATTATATCTGGTTTAATTTCATGAGGTTGAATTCCTAATTTTTCTGAAAATTTCTCAGATTTGAAGGAATGTATAGACCTTGAATCAAACAACACATTTGTGAAATCTTTACAAACAAGCAATGTAACTGATACCACCTCATTTGAAGAATCAAAATCTTCTATCGTGGTTTAAAATACCAAACCCTTATGCTTTCTATCTTTCTAATTCCTTACTTTAGTAACTAGCTTCGGAAAAACATTTGCAAAATGACCTAATTCATTACAGTTAAAGAATATCACCATCAGCTTCTCATTAATTTTAGGATCATTTTCCTTACACTCATGAGACATGTGTTCAAACATCCCACATTGGTAGCATTTCCCAGAATTTACAATACATTCACTAGGATGCCTTTTACCACACTTCTCACAAGAAAGAATATTCATTTTCTTACCTCCATACTTCATTCATGAGTTCTTTACCATTTCCTACCAACCTGAATACTTCTTATTCTTTTCATCATGAGGCATATATGTTTCATCCAAATCCTTCTCAACTTTTTCAGCACAACAAAAAATCTTCTAATAGATTTTAAAATTTCATGAGGCCAAACCTCTTCCCAAAAACGGTTTCAAACCAAAGTAAAATCTATTAATTTTACCTTCAAAATCATGAGTAAAATCCAGTACATACCTAGATATACTGGTAAAATTGGCTTCATATTCTACAACATAATCATCATCTTTCTTCTTTAGTTCCAAGAATTGGTTCTCCCTTCTGAGTCGAACATTTTTGGGAAAATATTTTTCCAGAAAAGACTCTTAAAATTATCCCATTATAGACTATCAGGATCATCTATTTATCTCGTATTATTAACCCTATACCACCATTTATTGGATTCACCTTCCAAACAATAAATATCTAGTATTTCCTTTTGACATTCTGAACATCCCATGACCTCAAATATCTTTTCTTGAGCATTGATCCATCCTTCAACTATAACTGGATCTTCGGTTCCACTGAATGATGGAGGATGTTGCCTTATGAAATGCTCAAAAAAATAAACGTTTCTTCATGTTAGTTAATGTTCCTCTATAGCATGGATACCACCACCATTTATTTCTTAAGTCAACTGATCCATTGCTATCACAAACTGCTCAGTTCTGATTCCCACTATTTTGGGCTGCAAATTCAGTCTGAAATCAGCCACTTGGGGCATTCCTATTTCAACTTCCATATTTATTCTACGAAAAACCATTCTAAACAAATATATATTAGATGAAGAAACATGTTAATATTTAAATTATATGAAAATGTAAATTAATCATAGTGTAAAAATTAGTTATGGTATTCTTTTAACATCATCCAAACCCCTAAAGTTATATAAATCATCCTTTGATACCAACTATAAGGACCCAACCTCAAAACATTACTTAATATTGAATTTTACACAGGACCATACAATAATACACATTGATGATTTTTTCATGTTTATAGTTTTAAAGAATTAGGACATCTTACATACATGTCATACCACTTTCTTATATACATGTCATACCACTTTCTTATATACATGTCATACCACTTTCATACAAGAGGATACTACTAAAACAATATCCATTTTTTCAAAATATAAAACATTAAAACTTAAAACCTGATTTCTTTAACAACAATCCATATCAAACACCATGACTCCCTTATTTATATTTCCCATCCTTATATCCTGTGGAAAACATTTTAATAACTTGGGATGAGTATAAAACTCATTAAGGTATATAAAGAAAGAAAGTGTTTGTCAAGTGATAAAATAAAAACCAATAAAACCCATAATCATAAAAACTCATATGCATAGAAACATAATGTAGTTTCCTTGGGGAATATTTACCATATCACTCTTATATTTAACCTTGCACAAGTAATAACCTTTTTTTTCAACTTCCATATCTAGAGTACCCAATGCGTTGGATAGCTATAATGGGGCTCACCCATCATATCCGGAGCTATAATGGGCTCAACCCAATATATTGAGCTATAATGGGATCAAACCAACATATCTTGAGCTATAATGGGCTCAAACCAACATGAATTATGTCCAAGGAACATATAATGGAAACAAAGTATCTTGAAAATTAGAAGAAACCACTCATTCAATATACATATAAAAAAATTCTTTTGAAATTTATTGAAGAGAGTTTTAAAAGGATTTAAAAAAAGTCCCTTAAAATATAATTGGAGTGAGAATTAATATAGTGGAAGGGATTATGTATATACACTATAAATACACATAATTAAACTTAATATAAACAAAATTCATCACACCAATAAACTTAATACCACATAATGAGTAAATAATAAGGTTAACTCAAATAATGGAAATTTGGTTAAGAATTCCCTTACCTCGGGTTCTTCTTATATTAATTGTGTTTAAACCTCCTGTATAATGGTTAAAAGTGTGTTATTAATATTTAAAAAAAACATACTCATGTTTATAACACCTTATATGATCACTTCATAACATCATTTCACCCTTTAATTATTAGTATTTTGTTCCTTCCATTGTTTTGTGTGCTTTTTTACATGATTTCCATGATCCGTGCATGATGGATGATCTTGTTGATTGGAAGTGAAACTCCAGAATTGGAATGGAATGGTTGTTACATATTTCCAGAACTATAAATAATTCGATTTATCTTTTTGAATCCTAAAATTATGATGATTCATATGTTAAAACATTAATAATATTTGTTTAGATCATTTTATTGGTTCTTTGATAATAATAACCTCATTTTTTTTATAAATTAAAACCATGTGTAAAAAAGAATTACAAAACCATGGATGAGAAATAATACATATATTATAAACTGGTTCAACCATAAACTGGTTTCATGACCTGACTTGAAATAATTAACGAAAATTGAAATCACATCGTCCACAATGTCGGTAATTTGACACATCAAGGACGATGATTTTATTCCTTGAATAAGTGGGAGAGGACATAAATAATGATGATGAATTTTTCATGAACATTAGAACATCCATAATATAAATTATTTATGTATCTTTCATGACTCTTGGATAAGAGTAGGGGAAGAGACTACAATAAAATAAATGGAAAGAAAATAAAAACACATGAAAATAGAAGAGGATTTCTTACCTCTGGATCTCTTCTCCTTGAGGTCCTCCTTAATGCCTTTGATTTTGGCCTTTCGGTTAGACCATATGGTCTTGGATGTGAGGAAGAAGATTGGGGAGGGAATTTGGAAGAAATAAAAAATGATCATGGCTTGAGAGGTGTGGGAGGAAGAGGGGGAAATGAGTGGTATTTATAGTGTAGGAGGGGTGATATTTTACATTATTTAAAACATTATTATAATATTTTTTCTCAATAGTATGAATAATATCAATTCATGTGACCGAAAATAGTAATAATGAAATGTGAGTTCGAAAAAGTGGTCTTAAATAAATTATGATGTCATAAATAGTGTATTTAACAGATAATTTGAATATACAGTATTTTACAATATTTCACTATTCACCAAAAATTCAAGAATTTCAAAAAAATCCCAAAAATTCACCTTAACCATTTTTTCAACATTTATAATTCAGAAATGAACTCCATTTTTCCAAAATAATTTTCTAGATAATATTAAATTAATTTTTAAATAAAATCATACTTAATTCAAAAATTAACAATTTTAATTCTATAACTACTTTTATATCACATTTAAAAATTAACCAATATGTCATTATCTTAAAGACTTACGAAAATAAAATAATAATAAAATTAACCAATATGTAATTATTTTAAAAATCATGAAATATTATTATTTAAATATGATCATTATAACCTAGTCATTAAATTTGTGGGTATAAATAGAAATAACTTATTTATAAAATATATATAAAGTTACTACTCAATATAAATGTATAAAATCTTAGTAAGTAATAACTCATTATTTAGTAAAGTCATTTTATTCTTCAAAAATATGTTTTCTTCAAAAATAATTTTCATTTATTCTTGTGAGTAGATAATATAATGAAATTACACCACTTTTTGAAATACAATTTTATAAAAAGGTTATCATTTTTCAAATCATCATATCAAAATTTTCTTCTGGGTAAATTTTGAGATTTTTCTAAAAAGTGTGATTTTTTAATGAAAAGTAGAAAATAATGATTTTTATTAAAATATATAATTTATTTTAGGTGTTCAAAATGTCATATTAAATTTTGGATTTGTTTTAAAATTTATTTTGTTCTTTTTTATTAAATATTATCCAATTATATTACATGTAATTAATTTTATTCTTGAATTTTGTATAAAAATATATTTATAATTAAAAATGAATTTTCTAGAAAAAACATTCTTTGACTTGTTTTACCGGTTTAATTTTAAATTAAACTATCAAACATATAATTATGAATCTTGAAAAATAGATTTTATATATTTTTCTATTTTGGTCATTATTAAGAGTAACCATAGTAGATATTTGTTATCACAGTAAAGGTGAAATTTGTTAATTATGGTTAAAAATAATTTGATAGGGATTAAAAATTAAGCCTAACACTTTCCTTAAATTTATTGTATGACTGTATTCATTCAATAATTATCTAAACTTCTAATATATGACTTTTTTTGTCATATTTACGTGTTTTTTACCTTTATAATACATTATGTAAATAAAATTAAAAAATGTCATATTCTTTGTTTTATTACCTATAAATTTTTGGTATATGCTTAAGAAAAAGGTATGTTCAGTTCTAAATGACTATTTTAAATATAAATATTTTTTAATCATTTTAATATAATTATAATTTTTATTGTTTAAATAATTACCTTAAATTTTTACACAACTTCAAAGCCCAATTTATTCATTTAATAAAAAATTAAATAAATGATATTAAAGATATTAAAAGTGGAAAAATATGGCTGACTTATATTTTCGCAAGACTTTTGAATGTAGTTATAATATATTTGGGGTATTTAAAATGTTTATATTTAATTTACATATTTCCATTGATGTTTTTAAAGTCAAATTAAATGAATAGTGTCAAAATTGGAGTTAATGATATTTTATAATAAATAATGTTTAATTTAATGATTTAAAATTACTAAATTTTTTTCATGAAAATGGTTGATAATATAAACCATGGTCTATTTATGGGTTTTTTTATCCTTTTATAGTAACATTCTTGACCCCTAAAGTGTACAAACATTAATGTTAGTATAATTGTCAAAATGGGTTAATAAGGGTTAAAATAAAATGTTAAGGGATAAAAGATCACTTAAACTTATAAAATTTTCATTTTATGTGATTATTTATACTTATAGGTATCATATATTCGAATATTATCCATTTGGATCCATTTTTATATAAATATAATTTATATTAATTTAATACTTTAATAAATTCCAAGAGTTATTCTCCCCTCTCTTATAAAAGGAAACCACCTCTCCTCTTTTATTCACACTTCAAAAACATTTTGTTTTAGAAAATACCTTAAAAATATATTAATTACATCCATAAGTTAATTATATATTAATTGGTTTGTTCATAAAACTAGCTTAGTTAAGATTTTGGTGTAAACCTTAAGAGGTTACCAAAAGAAGAGGTATAGTTCTTAATCAAGCATTTTCATTTTATTTCTAACTCTACCTTATTAAAAACTTCTTAAACCATGATAAAATAAAAAAAATATTATATAAACTGATATTCTATTATTTTTATTACATGACCTATATCCATATCCTCTTCAATCAAATGGGAAATAAAACTATCGTTCATGGGTACGGTAGACTACAGCCTTGTGAACCGATGAAATTTGTTTTCCAACACCACTTCTCATGGTTGGTTATAATGATGGATTTAATGTATATATATATGATATTCATTGAATAATTATTTTTATGAATAAGTAATATATCTTTTATTTTATCAACTTTTCAAACCATGAAAAATGACAGTGGCATTCATGAGTACGTGTGTACTACCACCTCTACGAAGTAATGTGATTCATTTTTTATCACCATGTCACATGGATGACATATATAAGTATATTTAAAGAAATAATATGGTATTTATGGTATTATTTTTATTTTTAAATATAAAATAATACTTACCTTTTCTCCAAATTGATCATTAAGAAATGGAAACATTTCTCAGGTGTATGTACGACCTACCATTTCTGTGATTGTAATATAGTTCATTTTTTATTACCATATATCATGGTTTGTTTTAAAAGTAAAATTTATGTTTAAAAATAATAATTATGTCATGATTATTATTCTATATATGATTCAATAATAACCTATTTTACCATTTTCCACCTACTAAAGTTATTTTGGACATATAAGTCGAATATCGTTGAAATGTATAATGTGAACGTAATGGATTAAGTAATTTATTATAACGTGGTAAAAGGTAAAATAATATTGAAAAAGGTTCTTAAAAAATTAAATAATTAACATAATTTTTTCATTCAAGAATATAAATAATTTACCGAACTATTCAGACTCAAGATAAGAGACTTTTATTCAAAAAATCCACTTTTAAAGTTTCTCTTTCAACTCTTTTTCTTCCATTTCCATGTTATTATAAATGTTTTAGAAAAAATATTTTTTATGATTAAATAGATTATAAAGTTCATTTATGAACGTATTTAACATTATTTAAAATTATTTAAAAATAAATATTTTATGGTTTTAAGTAAGAGACACTTTACTTTAAAAACTTCATTTTAAATATTATAAAGATTTATTTTTTAAATATTTTTATTTTTTGTCCATATTTTCAAAATTATTTTATCAAAGTATTTATATGTTCATAAATGAATTATAAAGTAAATTTTATGTCTCTTTTTACATTATTTTAAAAGGTTTCAAAAGAAATATTTTCAAGTATATTATATGGAATGTTTTGAATTTATTTAAAAAAGACAAAAGTAATATTATATTTTAACGCATATGGAGACAATGACTTTTCCGATTATCGTAAAAATTATTTTATATTTGAATTAATTTATAATATAACATGTTTCCTTCAAATAAAAATACACCTTCCCTTATTCGTAGGATTTATGTTTTGAAAATGGATTTTTAAAAAAGAAAAGGGTATTTTGATATTTGAAAGTGTTCTGCTTGTGGGTTCAAAGAGGGTTTCAAATATTTTATGATGAAAATGTGAAAGATTAAAAAAATTATTCATGATATGGTCCTTATATATTTTTTATGATGATGGGTGACACCGATATAGCTCAATATGATGGGTGATCTAGATATAGCTTATATGATGGGTGCACCCAGATAGCACTTCAATACATTGGGTAATGATTAGGTTATATGGAAAATTATATTAGAAGTTGACCATATGGTTACTCCAATTTTGAGGGTTTTATGAATATGATGAACCATGGAACTTACATAACATTTCTATGCTTTCCAATGAGTTTTCATAGAATCAATTTGATCTCAAAATGTTGGCTAATGATCCCTTTAAAAGGAAGAATTATTCCCTTTTGGGTAAAAAGGTATGTTTTAAGAAATTATTTATCATGGCTTATAATTTTTATAATAAACCCTTATGGTTATTATTTTATACTTATGTTTTATTATAATTTGTTTTATGAAAAACATTTGGTAGTAAATCTGATTTCATTTCAGCTCAAAGTTTAAAGGAAAACTCTTTTTATGATCTTGTGGTTTTAAAATGGACTCATGGGTTTATTTATTTTTATTTTTGGTGCCATACTAATACTTATTCTCACCCAATGTTTTTAATTTTTTTCATATGATTTAAGTATGATTAGGAATAAGTAAAAATTCAAGTTGAAAATCATAAATATTTTTCATGGAAAGAAAACATTTTTCTTTTTAAAATTTGGGAATTATTGAAAAAATAGATACTAAGAGGAAGTTTCCAAAATGTAATCTATATGTTTTTTGTGTAATAAGTATGACCTATTTTTATATAACTATAAACCATAAATATCCTTAGGTATTTGGAAAAGTAAATTGTAGTCTAAAGTTACTAGGATAAGTCATGTTTAAGTTTGGGCCTTGTAGACGCCGAAAAGTGCTTATGTGACGGAGAAAGTTTCAAAACGAAAAGGAGAAGGAATATTCGGACCCGGAGACTCGGTCTGGAGGGCCCATAGGTGTTGCAAGGAAAAAAGGGATAAGCACACAGAAAAAAAGTTCTCCCGCACGAAAAGTGTCGAGATTCACGAAGGGTCCCGGCGCCGGTGCACAATAATTTCACGCCCGTGCCCCACATGGTGATATTTCACGCTGCCTCCTCTGCCGCACAAAGTATTGTGTGCTACCCTGAATTTTTTACCACCGGATGCCTATAAATAGAAGCGCCCCCCTTGTTTTTCAGGGGCTGAAGAATTCAAACCACCTCTCGTTCGCGTAATTGGCATTCTGCACGCGTGCAATATGGCCTTCAGGTATGGTTCTTTTTCACGCCAAGTCTCCCCGGGATCCACCTTCATGCAAGATCCCCTGGCTCAGACTAAACTTTAACCCCTTCGAAGTCTACCCCTTGCACGTAACCCGTTCCACGGTGCGCAAGACGGCCAAGCCGCGCCCAATCCTTCTTTTTTGCGTGCACCCCTTCCTTTGCACGCAATTTCTTCCTTTGCGCACAAATCCTTCCTTTGAGCCCAATTTATTCCTTTGCACGCAAACCCTTCAATATGCACGCTAAAACTCAACCCCCAATCATGCGCAGGAAACACTGATTTTGTGAAAACCAGGGGATTTTCATGCCAGGACCCTTTATATTGCACAAGACTCGAGAGTTGTGCGCAATCCCCGGGGTCCTTCGCCTCAGTACTTCCTGGGCACCCCCCTTGTGCGAGCGCCCGATGCCCTTCTCCCAGGTGCCATTTGTAGGTGTCTCATTCACCCCGGGCATCTTCATCATTCATGGCTTTCCCGTGTGACCTTCTAGGCTCGTACAAGGTAACTTCAAAGTCCCTTGGACAATCCTTCCCATTGCGTTGCTTCGCCTTATGCTTCTTCGCATAGGCACGCTAACCACTATGGCTTCTTCGTGTAGCCACGCTAACGTGGACCCCTTGATGGTTCGTTCCGTGACACCCCCTCAGTACGACTTGCCAGTACTTTCCCTCCCACAAGGAGCAGAGGGTACCAGTTATGTAAGACCTAGGGGTGCGGGGTAAACCCACCTCGTCCGAGCTACAGGATGTTAAACTATCAAGCACTTTGTCCTCAACACATGATTTTAAACTGTGACCTGGCCCTGTGCCTCGCATTCAGGGTCCCCCCGCCTTAGAAATTCTCCATGCCCACTCGTCTTTACTGGGATGGGATCATCCCTCAAAATGGGGTGATTTATTGGAGTGGTGTCTGTCCGCAGGGTAGGGCAGCCACCTTGGTGTAAGCCCCTACCTTTCCTTCCAGGAGGCAGCACCCCTGCTCCTCCTCACATCCTCGGTGTCAAGGACAGTGGAGGGCATGATAGGGAATAGGGACCCTCCTCTCTTCCTGGGTGCCAAATCTCACTCCCGTTGTGCTTTGTCACCCTCGGGCCTCCACCCTGGATTAATTCCCGGCTCCATGGGCCACTCAACGCATAAGCCCCTTTTCACTACCCACAGACGAACCCTTCGCGACGTGATCGTCGGGTCTCTACTACCTCTTTTTTCTCACACTGAGCATGACTCATGTGAGCTTAGAGTGAGCACCGACCGTGAAAGCACCTTGGGCCGTCTCAGAGTGTAAGCCCAAACCATCTTAAACTATGGGGATTTTGATCTGTGCTAAGGCGTGGTACGTAGGAAGCCTCATCGAGGTTCAAGCCCCACTACCATGGGTCGTCTCAAAGCGTAAGCCCCAACCAACCCAAACCACGGGGACTTTGATCCATGCTAAGCCATGGTACGTAAGAAGACTCCACGAGGTTCAAGCCCCACCTCCTTGGGCTATCTCAGAGCGTAATCCCCAACCATCCTGAACTATGGGGACTTTGATCTGTTCTGGGGCATGGTACGTATGAAGCCTCCACGAGGTTCAAGCCCCACCACCTTGGGCCGTCTCAGAGCGTAATCCCCAACCATCTTGAACTATGGGGACTTTGATCTGTGCTAAGGTATGGTACGTAGGAAGCCTCCACGAGGTTCAAGCCCCACCACCTTGGGCCATCTCAGAGCGTAAGCCCCAACCATCCCAAACTACATGGACTTTGATCTGTTATAAGGCATGGTATGTAGGAATCCCCAATGAGGTTCAAGCCCCACCACATTGGTCCATCTGAGAGCATAATACCCAACCATCCCGAACTACGGGGACTTTGATCCGTGCTAAAGCATGGTACGTAGGAAGCCTCTATGAGGTTCAAACCCCACAACCTTAGGCCATCTCATAGCTTAAGCCCCAACCATCCCGAACTACGGGGAATTTGATCCAAGCTAAGGCATGGTATGTAGGAAGCCTCCACGAGGTTCATGACCCACCACCTTGGGTCGTCTCAGAGCGTAAGCCCCAACTATCCCGAACTACGGGGACTCTGATCTGTGGTAAGGCATGGTACGTTTGAATCCTCCATGAGGTTCAAGCCCCACCACCTTGGGTCGTCTTAGAGCATAATCCCCAACCATCTCTAACTATGGGGACTTTGATCCATGTTAAGGTATGGTACGTATGAAGCCTCCACTAGGTTCAATCCCCCACAAACCATTGGCCCCCACCGTCTCCATGTCGGTGTGCCAAGCCCCTAATCCACCTAGACCCCAGGTCCCTCTTCACTTCAGTTCACCGACTCCGACTTTGGGCCGCCTCAGGGCGTGAGCCCCAAATATTCCCTTCCTGCATGACGTTAAACTGTATACCATTCTGAACTACGAAGACTTTGATTCCCCATCACAGGGATATGTAGGAGGCCTCCACGAGGCTCAAGCCCATGTCTCATCCTGATCTCTCCCTCGAGCCCATGTGTCTCAGGAAGCTCATGCCCTAACCCTAAGGTTCCACTTCCTCTGGGTCCCATCCATGTGTCCATTCTCATGGGTTTCTTCTTCAGGTGTCCCACCACATCATCAAACTACGCGGACTTTGATTCCCTATCAAGGGGATACGTAAGAAGTCTCTTCGGGACCCAAGCCCAAAGCCACTATCCATCCTAACTCTTACCCGGGCCGCCACATCCTGGTGAGATCATGTTACTTCACTCTTCACTCCGCTCCAAAGTATTTGGGAACCTCCCATGTGTTTCCCCCAACATCGGTGTTCCCTCCAGGGGGTTCTTCAATCTGATCCGCTCTAGCAAGTGTTCTGATCAGTCCGATCTGTCTCCGTTGGACGTTAAACTTGCGGAATACCCTTTGTCAAACATGGGAAGCTGGGGAAAACCTTAGATACATGACTATGTCATAAAATTCCCCACATTCAATGTGGGATGCCTCGGGCTTCCGCACCCTCGAGAATCCCTATAATAAGGGACAGAAGACATACATTCCAATCCCTAGCGTCAAGACACACCAGTGATTCCCCAAGGCGACTACTCTCCTAACCAAAGGTTTCTACCTTGAATAGACTCCTTGGAAGGTCCTGACAGAATTAGCATAATTAAATGGTGTCCATGAAGATATCGCACCAGGAAGAGGTTCACAAGCTACGTCTTAAATCTATGAGGGAGTCCCAGACTAGGTGACGAGCTCCGAGGAGGAATCCACGGAAGGAAGAACCAACATCCCATCATCCCGTTTCAATCAAGGAGCATACGTCCCTGAATATGGAGGAGATTCTGCTTGCCTTTGGAAAGTGAGAATATGGGGAAACAGTAGTGCGTCCTCTGCGTAACGGATGCGCGCGCCCCCAAAAAAGCATCGAAAACAGAAAATGGTGAACCCGACGTGAATATCCTCTCCTAAACATGGAGGCTAGTAGCGTTCGGGATGGACATTAGTGGATAAGCATGTAGTCTGACCTCGTCATCCGGTACCAGGTCCCACCAAACAGGCCTGATGTGAAACTCGCCAGAATTTGGTACAGTCAGGATGTTGAGCATTCCGTTCTACGATGTTGTCAGTGTGGATCCCTCTTGCCGACCACGGAAGACGGAACGACGCTAAGGCACTAGATGTCAATTATTTTTTCTAGCAGTGTTAATGAGTTCATCTCCCTGTTTTCAGGAATCAATTCATTGCATCCGGAGCTCGATCACCTGCCCACCGACACAGGGGTAGGGGAAATATCAACGCGGCTCCCCCGTGCGGTTTTGCCTCTTCCATGATGGCTGCGACTGCCACGACTGCTGAGCGCCCATGCCCCCTCTCCCCATCATAGATTATCCAATGAAGGGTAATCAATGACCTTGTACGCAGGTACGAGGAGGAGGGGGTCATCCCCACCAGGGGTTTGGACCGCATAGATATTGAGGCAGTCGTGCCCCACCGTCCACGCCACCCTCGAGGGCCACGTAGGGAGCCGCTGCTCCCCACCCAAATATTCAATCGCTTCGGGAGTTTGTCCCCGGAGCACCTCGACAGATCCCTCCATTACACCAACGAAGTAGGGGATATCAAGGCCATCCCAATCAGATTCCCGCTTCTAGGACTCCTTGCGAGGACCCCCTCTAGGCCGTGTTAGCGGTGCCACCCAGTTCCCTGAGCCAAAGAGCAGGTAAGTCATGTGCCTGCACCACCCGCTTCAGTCCATCTGACCCGACGACATTGTCAGGCACGAGCAGAAGAAGACGCTTGCTGTGTGGCATCAATGCCAGCGACTAATGTGGCCTGATCCATCATTGGTTCATATCCCCAAATACTTGCATATGTTGAGCAGGGGAAGCTATATGCCTGACACAGATCGAGGCACCAACCATCCCACAGGTAGGTTTGGTCGACTCTCCTGGTCACTAGCACAGGCGATGGCCACCACGGACCAATCCTTAGCAGTGCCACCCTGCACGGAGGCTCACTCTCCACCACCACTGTAGAAGGTGCAGGCCCTCCCTAGTTCCAACCTCGGCTTGGAGGTCTGCCCCATGCCACCTTCAACCCTGGCGAGGGTCTTCCTTGTGACAGCAACACTCCATATGGGGGTCTGTCCTGTGATCACTACACTGGTTACAGGGTAACTCCCCCTACCACAGATAGTGAGTATGGAGATGTTGCATGTCCAGTCACTCGCTGACATGGAGTTCCTCCCCGTGTCCCTTTCGACATTTGTCTTGGTGCTTCTCGCACCTTGGATTCTTCAGGTGGAAAATTTCTCCACCTCGACACTAGTATGGCCGGAGGACCCCATGTCGGAAATCAGCCCTACCCTGAAGAACCACCTAGAGGTAGAAGAGTAGATCGCTGCCACCACAAGAGGAATTATGGGAACAGCCGGACAGGGATCAGACCCGTCCAATTCTCAGACTCCGGGGTGGAGTATGATTCAGTGCAAGATCCCTCCCCTCAGTCCTCTGAGTCAAGGGCTGGGGCAGGAACGAGGCGCGTTAGCCTCGTGCTCCTGGAATGTGAGGTCCGTAGGATCCATATC
Source organism: Viscum album (assembly GCA_963277665.1). NCBI lineage: Eukaryota > Viridiplantae > Streptophyta > Magnoliopsida > Santalales > Viscaceae > Viscum > Viscum album. The sequence continues at coordinate 1,038,430,896 of OY728126.1, forward strand.
TCCCTATGAAGGTATATTCAAGAGGACAAGACTCGGGCATGTCTCCAGGGGACAACCACGTAGTCTCCACCATCATCTCCGGGAGCTCCCTCTACCTTAGAGAAATTTTGGGGTCAATGATGGAAAATTCGGGGTGTAGCCCACCCCCGATAGGCGCTGCTATTGTGTCAGGAGATCTGGTCACTGGTCCATCCTATCGTGACATGGAGGCCATGTCGCTGCAGCCCTCAGAGGACAGAAAAAGATTTGGTTTCCAGTCAGCCCGCTCGCCCTATTCTCCCTCGGCCAGCCTGTCATCCCAGTGGCCCGCCTCAGCGCCACTGTCAGTTCCTCATCCACCCTCAGTTGATGAGTGGGGAAATCAGAGGCCAGACTCTGAATCTGAGCTGGGGGGGCTTCTGGACCATCCTCGCGGCGGGCCACTTCCACGAAGAGTTTTGGACAGTTGCAAGATCGAACTTTGATACTCCATAATCAATCACCCTGGAAAAGTTTGAATGTTTCTGCCAGACCCTCTGGGTGACTCACCTTCGTCTTCACCACTAGCAGGTGACTTATCCCGGGAGCCAAGAGCACCTGGAAGACATCGATGAACAATGTCGTCTGGTTGACCGGGCCATACTCCCTACGGTCCGACACCCTGAGTCACCTGGCCACCATAGGGCCCTTCAGTAATAATGCGTTCAGAGTTTCCAATTACTCTGCAGAGTTGTCGAGGAGGCCACCCCCCACGTGCAATTTCGTGGCTGGGGAAGTATGTTGCCCTCCACTTCAGTGCGATTCGTCGAAAGCCTAAATCACTTGAAGGTAGTGTGGACATGCCCCCAGGAAGAGTGGCGGTCAACATGACTGACCTGGCAGGAGAGTCGAATGAGCTGGGACTTCTCTATGGGGCGTTCCCCCTAAGGATGTGCTTCCACTGGACCCATTAGGGAGAATTACTCATCACCAAAATAACCTCCTAGGTCTCCCTCCACCCACAGAAGCGTTTATACTGAGCCGGAATGTCAGTAACGACAAAGAGCATGATGAAGCTGTCAAGAACTCCGACCCGTCGGCCTCAGTGCAGAAGACGAAAGAGGACCCCGAGAAGGCCACGCTACGCCGGCAGCTTTCTGAGCAGAAGAAGTTGGTCGATGAACTTATGGCCAAGTGCATTGCAGAGCGGCGACCCGACTACAGTGATCCTAGGCCGGGGCAGCAGGGGCAAGAGCAGCTATACCTCGGCGAGATTCTCCTATGCAAACCTGATCATGACGTATTCGCTAATAGGGAAGAGGTCGGAGCCCATGGCAAGAGGGAACAATATGTGTCACTGAACCCCCCGGAACGATGCGACCACCCAGTAAACCCCATCCGGGCTCCTCCAGCAGCCCCAAGGGTCACTCCACCAGCCGCTCCATGAGCTGATGAACTCGGCTACCGCATTTAAGAACCCGACAACGCACTCATGGTTCGAGTTCCCCTCCAGGACAAGGATTCGTGTCCAGACGATCCGATGGTGGCGTTCATTGCCCACCTAGAAGCCTTGGAGATGCGACATGTGGCTATCATGCCTAACGGCAAGCCATACCCGGCATGGGTAGATGACATGTCGACACCCCAGAGATTCGGAAATCCCACATTCTCCCCCCTTAACGGGACGGGGTATAAAGACCCAGCCTTAATCATTACATAGCAGTGGACCTTTTACCGGTCTAGGTTCTTGAGAATAGACACAAACTTACAATTTATCAGAGTTGCAATAATATAAAAACAAAGCAAACAAAAGAAACGGCATGTGCTAACTCCGTAAGCGAAGAGACCACCTTCAGAAAACTCCTCTAGACCTGTAAAAATAATTAAAACGAGGGGTAATCACAAAATATGCTCAGTAAGTGGTTTTAAATCCTTCAATAAATCCTTTATATAATATTATTTTTGAAAATAACTTCAAGAAATATAATTTTTAAAACATAGTTTTAAATTACTTACTATATCATTTTATAAACTAATTACGTTCAAAATTTCATGAAAATAATCCCGTGTTTTTGTGAAAGAAATATGAAAGCTTCTAAAAATAAAACATCATGTTGAGGTTGCTTGAATCGTTGAAGGTTGTCTGGGCCTACCCACTTAGCAAAGGATGGGTTCACTCCCCAATTCCTTCCCGTCTACAATGGTCAAACTCCAACTTTTCCAAAACATTTTAAGCTTGCTTTACTTACGTATATATTTTCACTGGAGTTTTATATTTTGAAAACATGTCGTTGCTTTAAAATTCACTTTCATAATGATATATATATATATACATATCCATATATATATGTATATATCTATACATAAAATGCATGAACATCCATTGCATCACTTGCATGTTTGGTTACAACCAAAAATTCTACCACATAGGCTTTGCATGGACTATCAAACTTTTTAATATTACAAATTGGAAAAGGGAAAATATTAAATAATATACTTTCAATAATATACATGTACTTGTTATTTTGTAATTAAATCATAAAATTGAAACCATGAGTTTATTATAATGCAACGAGTGTCGATGATGTGCATAATTGCATGACGATGTTTATATGAAGATACGACGTCTGTAATGTTAACAAAACATGATGATATGCTATGAAACTTTTTTAGAAACATGACGATAAACTGTCAATAAAATTATAAACATGAGAATAACCATTTCATCCATATGTATATAATATATATATAAATAAATATATATATACATACATGTTTATCGGTGCTGAATTTACATCACTATCCTCACAGATTTGTTACATATGGTGTTACGGGACATTGATAAATGAAATTATTTATTTGAAGAATTAATATGTAATTGTATTAAAAACAATGAAAGAATGCATAGTATCAAACAGAAAATGAAATAGAAATCAGAGTTGTGGGCATATTCAGTGCAAAACTCAACTTTGAAAAAATTAAACTCATTTGAAATGAAAACCCATAATTGAAAAATATAATTTCCACCCTTCCACAAAACCAAAAAATAGATTATAACTTGAGATAAATAAATAAATTCAATTAATTTCCACCCTTCCAAAAAACCAGAAAATATAGTATAACTTTAAATAAATAAATAAATTATCCTTAACGCAAAACCATAAGATAGAGATCATATCTTGAAATCCAGAAAATAGAGAGTATATCTTGAAATAAATAATTAAAATTCACTTACCTTTTAGAGAAATCTGAAGGGTGATGGTAGGCATCTGCATACTTACGAACATGAACCAAAGATAGTTTTTTTGCTTCATGCCTTATATCCATGGAAGAGGAGTTCTCCATGGCTTATATTTATATATAAAAAAACTGGTGGTTTAAGATTCTCAAAGAAGATGAGTGTTTTTTTAATATTATTATTTTTATCTAAACACAACTAACCAAAGACCCAAACCCATGGGTCTATATTGATTTATTATTTTATGAAAATCTATTAAATAATAATATTATATTTATCAATTATTTTGAATCAACTCACTTTTCCACATTTTCATTGTACAATTATATTATTATATTTGAAATCATATTTCATTGTTTGGTTTTTTTAAAGCATTTAAAGTTTTCTTACTTTTTCCCACCTAACATTTTTTTGACTTCTTTCTCGTTTTTGTATTCTCAAATTTGGTTTTTTTACGATCATCACGTTTAAAAAAACATTATATATATATATATATGTATATATATTAAAAAATTAAATTAAATAATATATATATATAATAATTTTATATATGTATTACATTTTTTACAATATATATGTATATATATATTAAATGTTATAAACAAAAACATTATATATCTATTAGACATTTTAAGATTTTATTTTTATTTTTCAACACACATATATATGATTAAAAAAAGAAAGACAATATATTTAGAACATATAACTATAAATATATATATATATATATATAATAAAAAGGAAACAAAACATGTATATATAATTAAAAGAAAATGATAATATTAAATATCTAAAAGCATATACATATACATATTTTTTTTAAATCACGTTTTTCCATTTTGTAGTCAATACCATTTTTTTTTCTACCACGTCATTTTTTTATCTCTTATATCCATAATAATTTATATTAACGTATTATTATATTAAATGGTTATTCATTAATAATAATATATTATTATATTATATGTTTTAAATAGTTTACATCTTTTTTTTAAAGTCAACACGTTATATCATGTATCTTAATTTTTTTTCTTTTTCAATATCATGTAATGATTGTGTTTATTATATTTTTTCCAATATATATATACATATATATGAAAATCATTTTTTACAACACATGTGGCGTTTTTTTAATGTATATATATATATTTATAAAATTCATTTTTTAAGACATATATATAAAGGGTGTTTTATAATATATATAAATATATACAGATTCCTCTATTATAAATATAGTAATAATAATAATATTTTGTATAAATATATTAATAAATGTTATAATTAACATTAATTTGATTAAAACACTAAATTTTAATTATTATATTCAATGAAAATTGGTGTAAAAAAATTATTAGTTTGTTTAAATAAAAAATAAATCCATTTTTTAAATAAAACTAAGTTTTAAATTTATGGGTTGTTACATTATTCCCCCCTTAAAAATAATTGCATCCTTAAAATTCGTTTCTTCAGACTAAAAATAATTCTGAAATCCCGTCTTCAGAATTATAAAAACTAAGACTTCTAGACATCTAAACTCTATTACTTTGACGATGACATGTAATCTCTAAAGTTAATTGGACTATTCCTCTGATACCAATTATAAGGACATAGCCTTATTCATTACATATCATAGGACCTTTTATCGGTCTAGGTTTTGGAGAATATATACAAACTTGCAATTAATCAGAGTTTCAATAATATAAAAACATAGCAAACAAAAGACACGACATGCACTAACTCCGTAAGCGAAGCAACCACCTTCAGAAAACTCTGCTAGACTTGTAAAAATATTTAAAACTAGGGGTGAGCACAAAATATGCTCAGTAAGGGGTTTTAAAACCTTTGATAAATCTTTTCTAAAACATTAATTTTGAAAATAATTTCAAGAAATATCATTCTTAAAACATAGTTTTAAATTAGTTACTATATCATTTTATAAAATATTTATGTTCAAAATTGCCTGAAAATAATTCATTGTTTTTGTGAAAGCAATAAGTAAGCTTCTAAAAACAAAACATCATGCTGAGGTCGCTTTAATCATTGAAGGCTGTCTGAGCCTACCCACTTAGCAAAGGATGAGTTCACTCCCCAATTCCTTCCTATTTACAATGGTCAAGGGCTGATTTTTCCAAAACATTTTAAGCTTGCTTTACTTACGTATATATTTTCACTAGAGTTTTCAATTTTTAAAACATGTCATTGCTTTAAAATTAAATTTGATAATTATTTATATATATATAAATATTCATATACATATATATATATATTTGTATCTCTATACATAAAATGCATGAACATCCATTGCATCACTTGCATGTTTGGTTGCAAACAAAACTTCTACCACATAGTCTTTGAATGTACTATCAAAATTTTTAATATAAAAAATTGGAAAAGGGAACATATTAAATAATATAATTTCAATAATATACATGTACTTTTTATTTTGGAATTAAATCATAAAATTAAAAACATGTGTTTATTATAATGCAACAAGTGTCGATGATGTGCATAATCGCATGACCATGTTTATATGTAGATGTCACGTCCATAATGTTAACAATGAACATTTTTTAGAAACATGATGATAAACTGTCAATAAAATTATAAACATGAGAATAACCATTTCATCCATATGTATAATATATATATATATATATATATATATACATGCTTATCGGCTTTGAATTTACATCACTACCCTCGCAGATTTATTACATATGCTGTAGCAGGACATTGATAAATGAAATTATTGATTGGAATAATTAATATGTAATTGTTTTAAAAACATTGATAGAATGCATAGTATCAAACAGAAAATGCAAGAGAAATCAGAGTTGTGGGAATATGCAGTGCCAAACTCAACTTTGAAAAAATTGAACTCATTTGAAATGAAAACCCATAATTGAAAAATATAATTTCCACCCTTCCACAAAACCAGAAAATAGGGTATAACTTGAGATAAATAAATAAATTCAATTAATTTCCACCCTTCCACAAAACTATAAAATATAGTATAACTTGAAATAAATAAATAAATTTCCCCTAATGCAAAACCATAAGATAGAGATTATATCTTGAAATCTAGAAAATAGAGAGTATATCTTGAAATAAATAAATAAAATTCCCTTACCTTTTAGAGAAACCTGAAGGGTGATGGTAGGCATCTGCATACTCACGAACATGAACCAAAGATAGTTTTTTTGCTTCATGCCTTATATCCATGGAAGAGGAGTTCTCCATGTCTTATATTTATATATAAAAAAACTGGTGGTTTAAGATTCTCAAAGAAGGTGAGTTTTCTTTTAATATTATTATTTTTATCTAAACACAACTAACCAAAGACCCAAACCCACAGGTCTATATTGATTTATTATTTTATGAAAATCTATTAAATAATAATATTATATTTATCAATTATTTTGAATCAACTCACTTTTCCACATTTTCATTTTACTATTATATTATTATATTTGAAATCACATTTCATTGTTTTGTTTTTTAAAGCATTTAATGTTTTTTTACTTTTTCCCACCTAATGTTTTTTTTTGACTTCTTTCTCATTTTTGTATTCTCAAATTTTTTTTTACGATCATCACGTTTAAAAAACATTATATATATATGTATATATATTAAAAAAGTAAATAAAATAATATATATATATATATATATAATGTTATATATGTATTAAAAGTTTTTCAATATATATGTATATATTTATATTAAATGTTATAAACAAAAACATTATATATCTATTAAATGTTTTAAAATTTTCTTTTTATTTTGCAACACACATATATATGATTAAAAAAGAAAGATAGTATATTTAGAACATATTACTATAAATATATATATATATATAATAAAAAGGAAACCAAAAAATGTCTATATAATTAAAAGGAAATGATAATATTAAATATATAAAAGCATATACATATACATATTTTTTTTAAATCACGTTTTTCCATTTTGTAGTCAATACCACTTTTTTTTTCTACCACATCATTTTTTATCTCTTATATCCATAATCATTTATATTAACATATTATTATATTAAATTGTTAGTCATTAATAATAATATATTATTATATTATTTTTTTTAAATAGTTTACATCTTTTTTTTAAAGTCAACACGTTATATCATGTATCTTACTTTTTTTTCTTTTTCCATATCATGTAATGATTGTGTTTATTATATTTTATTCCAATATATATATATATATGAAAATCATTTTTTTAAAACACATGTGTCGTTTTTTTAAATGTATAGTTATATATTTATAAAATTCATTTTTTAAGACATATATATAAAGTGTGTTTTATAATATATATATATATACATATTCCTTTATTATAAAGATAGTAATAATAATAATATTTTGTATACATATATTAATAAATGTTATAATTAACATTAAATTGATTAAAACACTTAATTGTAATTATTATTTTCAATGAAAATCGGTGTAAAAATATTATTAGTTTGTTTATATAATAAATAAATACATATTTTAAATAAAACTAAGTTTTAAATTTCTGGGTTGTTACACGGGCGACCCGCCGCAGCACCTGGCCCACTTCAACTCGAGGTGCGGGCCTATGTTAGGGACCCCAGCGCAGAAGGAGGCCTCCAAGCTCCGTTGCTTTGTTCAGACACTGGAGGGGCCGACATTCGTTTGGTATAGCCAGCTCCCCGTTGGATCCATGACTAGATGGGAGGATCTTCGGAGGTAGTTCCTTTACCAGTTTAGCTCTACCACCCGGAAGACGAACATCGCAGACCTTTTCAGGTGCAAGCAGAGGCGCGATGAGTGAGTCACGAACTTCATCGTCCGGTGGAAGGGGCTCACGTACTCCCTCGACATGCCACTGACTCAGGAGAAATTACTGACGATGTGTGTGGGAATGTCAAGATGGAACTGGATCCCTCCTTGGTCACTCAGAATTATCCCGGAGGGTTCCGAGACTTCTCAGATAAGGCCCAACGCCTTGAAGAATCCTTGCAATAGGCTAGCCAGGCACGCCTGCCGCCTCCTATAATCCCAGCAAGGAGAGATTCTTGAGCCGATCCTGCCACTGTGCCCCAGATGAAGGCCCCCAGGCAGCTAGAGTTACTACCAGTGGAGCCAGCTCCACAGCCCCGCAGAGGCCCTCCACCACAGGCATAGTTTCCAGCCCAGCAGTGCCCGCCCCAGAATCGGCAGGCACCTCCGCGTAATTCGCCGCCGCCACCTAGGTGGGATAATAATGTTTTTCCCCCACGGAAGGCTCCTCTGGCCCCCCGTCAGGGTCATGCTCCTAGAGCACCCTTTTCAGAGTGAAGGAATCATACCTACTCGTTCAATGAGGCTCAGGTCCCTGACTACTTCCACAACGCCTTAGAGCAGAGAATCGTACGACTGCCTGAGTGCCAGAAGCTGGAAGAGGCGCATCTCACTAATAACCCCAACTACTGCCCATATCAACTGATCCTAGGGAACACCATCAAGCAATTATATGTGTTCAAGGACTGTATCAAAGACCAGATTAACAAAAACATAATCAGGTTGGGCCCATCCCCGACCCAGGTGGAGGGTGTCTTTGTGAGATCTGATAGCAGTAGCGACGACGCAGGCAAGTGTTAGTAGGTTCCTGACTACGGGCCCCAGAATTATAACAACTGTATGGCTCACAAGATAGTCGCTCGTGACCATGGCATTATCCGTGCACGCCTGAATCAGCCGGAGACTTTAGAAGCTACGACCACCACTTCTGTATCATCATCTCAGCCGGCCTCTTCCCAGAAGATCAAGCATCGGCAGCGCAAGAAGAAGCAACGTGCCCCGCCAATGCCATTGTCGTCCCACACTCTCGGTGACTTCATGCCCCCATAGATGGGAATCCCTTCCAGAATCCGCCCAATGGTGGGTGATTTGTCAAGTGATAGTCAAGGGTACACTTCGGTTAACACCGTCGAGTTGGTAAATCCCTATATGTCTCCAAACAAGAGGGAGTGCCAGACGAACCTCCCCGATGTCTCCAGCTGACGCCAACATCGATAGAACCACGACCATATGGGTCGCCAGGGCACGTCAGTTGGCTCCTCTAGCCAGCCCGTGTATGCCACTGAGACTTGACAACAGGTCCAGCGTAGAACTCAACACGTGCAGCCTCTTCATCCGGTGTCGACAGGTCCGCCTCCACCACCGGTTGTGCTACTAGATTAGGCAGGGCCACTCCAACTGTATCATGAAAAGTCTTTCCCTACTACATTCCGGTCTCAGTCACCCGGTCCTCATCCGGTGGCTACCCTTTGAGCCTCAACTAGTGAGCAGCGATATGTCCCCAGTACCAGTCAGCCGCTGGTCCAGCCAGCAGGGTCCGTCATTCCTTCCATCATAGAGCGACCTCCTGTAAGCATAAGTTTGTGCCTAGCGCGGAAGTATGATGTTCTGAAGCACCTCACTAGCATCCCAGCAAGGCTATCCATCCTTGAATCCCCTCGCATGTCGCTAGATATTCCCGAAGCACTCATCGAGTCATTAAGGATCCCCCTCCAGTTTGAGACAGAGATAGAAGCTGTAGAGGCCTTCAATGCTAAAGGGGTTGAGGATGCCAAATTCTAGGAAATCATCTTGTTCTTGGGAGAGGATGAAGGGTCCCCCATATAGGGTCACATCTGGACGTTGTACATCACTGGCCAATTCAACGGTGTAGTGATTCTCCGCTGTATCGTTGACACCAACTCTTGGATCAAACTTATCCCGACACGAACACTACGGAAGCTAGGGTTATCCGAAGATGACATGACTTCCTTTGATTTAAGGATCTAGGGATATGACATGACAGAGTAGAAACTGGTTGGCATGATCCGTCTAAAGACCCAGTTTGGTGGCCTGATTGCCAGCACCGAGTTCATGGTTGTCTCCAAGGACACCGTGTACAATGCATTGATGGGTAGGCCATGGCTCCATCTGCATGCGACAGTCCCCTCATCATATCACCAATGCCTCATGTACTCCCTTAATGGTCGAGTAGGAATACTCCAAGGTAATTCATCTCCTTTCCCATCTTGCGAAGCCCGCTACTTGGATGCTGATTATTACAAGAGCAAGGATAAGCAAGTCTAGGCAAGCGAAGTTGATCTCGTTGCCGTTACGACCAACCCTTGGGAAAACCTGAATGACACCTACATCTTCTCAATCCATAATTTTGAGGCCACTACCCTCGATATGGGGAAATGTTTTGTCATTTCTGGGGTTAGGGGGGATCATGCTCCCAAATACAGGCGGCTTCAGAAGATCACTTCGTATTCTTATACTAACCAGGCTCCAGTGATCCCGAAGCCTCCCACTCCTGTCAGGTATTAAGACGTCCAGCTAATGGAAACGACATTACGTCATACCTGTTTGTTTCGCCGAGCTGTAATAAGTCAGCTCCAGCCGACATGCCACTACTTCTTTGATATCATCAACTGTGGCCCCTTGGGCCGGAGACCAGATTGGATCGGGTTGATAGACTTCATAGTTATGTTCTCAGCAGTGCCAGAGTGCCCCGATGAAATGATCATGGCCGCACAAGCTGGTAGTAGCCTCCCATCAGGGTTTGGTAGTTCAGAAGCAGCTTCCCCCATGGAAGAACCCTTCATAAGTAGAGAAGAATATATGGAGGACACTCCTCTTTCTGTTGAGGAAGGTGTCTTAGCCACGGTCAATGAGTTGGTATAGGTGAGCCTCGGTAGTGAGGCAGATCTGAGACCCACATTGATCAGCGCCTCTATGTCCCATGAGGAGCATCAGCGGTACGTGGAATTCCTCAAACAACACCATGATATATTCGCCTAGAGTTATGACGAGATGCCAAGACTAGATCCTCAGGCGGTCGTCCACCGCCTCAGTCTCCTGGAAAACCATCACGGGTTCAAGCAGCCTCCTAGAAACATGCATCCGTCTCACAGTGCTATGGTTGAGGCTAAAGCTGAAAAGCTCATCAAAGTCAACTTTGTCAAGGAGGTCCAGTACCCCAAGTTATTATCCAACATCATGCCAGTTAGAAAGAAGAAAGGACAGATCAGGTTCTGCATCGACTTTCACAATCTCAACCATCACTGTCTGAAGGATGATTTTCCCCTTACAGTGACTGAATTGTTGATCGACACTATGTCAGGGTACCAAGCCTTCTCCTTCATGGATGGCTACTCTGGATATAATCAGATCTAGATGGTCCCCAAGGATGAGGAGTATACCACTTTCAGGGTGCCCCAAGGTACTTTCTATTACCAGGTTATGCCCTTTGGCCTGAAGAATGTCATTTCCACCTATCAGTGGGCCATGCATCACATATTCAAGCCGATTCTGGGAACATTGGCAGAATTCTATGTGGATGACCTGGTGGTAAAATCTCACCAGCACCAGGACCATCTCGAGGACCTTGAAAAAGTGTTTGGTTTCCTCCGTTCCCACCACCTTATGATGAACCCATTGAAGTGTGCCTTTGGGGTCACCTTCGGGAAGTTTCTTGTCTTTATTGTCCGGTACCGGGGAATCGAGATCGACCCAGAGAAGATCAAGGCAATCAACCAGATGCCTCCCCCGAGTAACATTTGGGAGCTTCGAGGTCTCCAAGACACTTAGCCTACATACATCGATTCATTGCGAATCTGGCTGGAAAGTGTAAGTCTTTTTCTTGGCTCATGAAGAAGGGCACCACTTATGAGTGGAATGAGGATTTTCAGACTGCCTTCGAGGAAATCAAGTGATATTTTCTCCAGCCTCCGGTCTTGATGCCACCCGTCTCCAGGAAGCCGCTGATTCTCTATGTCACCGCCCTGTAACAATCCCTGGGTGCCCTTCTCGCCCAGAAGAACAACGAGGGGACAAAGAAAAACCTCTACTACCTCAGCCGCATTCTCCTCGACATAGAGACTAGATACTCCCCCATCGAGAAGAGCTGCCTCGTGCTCATATTTACTGTGCATAAACTGCGGCATTACCTGCAGCACCACGAGGTACAAATGGTCTCCCGGGTAGACCCGCTGAAGTATATTCTGATCCGTCCCATGTTGACTGGCTGACTAGCATGGTGGGTGGTGATCCTTTAGCAGTTCGACTTTAGGTTCGTGCCCTAGAAGGAAATCAAGGGGCAGGCATTGGCATACTTTCTAGAAGCCCATCCAACCTCCAAAGACCATTCCCTAGACATGGATTTTTCTAACGAGGCAATCCTCTCAGTCAATCAATCTATCCCATGTTGGCAGATACACTTTGATGGCACCTCCCAGAGCCCCACCGGTAAGAGACTCAATGATCCTAGGCTGAATAGAGTAGGTCTGGGAATCATCTTTATCACCCCAGCATAAGTCGTCTTGCCTTACTCATTCCTGTTGTCAGAAGGCTGCACCAACAACGAGGTATATTATCAGGCCCTCATCATTGGTCTCAAGCTAGCCCTTGAGATCGAGGTGCCCCATTTTCATGTGAAAGGGGATTCCAAGTTGGTCATCAAATAGTTCAATGGAGACTATGTTGTTAGGAAACCATAACTTGTACTGTTGTTAGAACGCACTCTCCCACTAATAGCCCATTTCCCTTCTTGTCCAGAGGTTATCCATGTCCCTTGGTCATAGAATGGTCGAGCAGATGCTTTTCCTATCCTGGCTGCGTCGCTTGCAGAGCCTGAGCAGGATGATCGGATTATCCACATGGCGCACTAGATATTCATTACTCTCGTCGCCCGAGAAGGTGATGACAGCCCAAGAGTAAACCATATTACCGTCAGTGCCTCTAAGTCAGGGCACCCGGGTAGTTCGGATGTGGTGATCGAAGTAATGGCTGATTGGAGGACACCCTTGGTCAAATACCTCCAACACAGTATTATCCCATCACACCGGGCCGAGTGCAAGCGAATCTGATGTCGCGCACTGCATTTTACTCTCCAAAGTGGTCCCATAATCGAGCAGATCCACTATAAACGTGGATTTGATGGTGTTATCCTCTATTGAATTCAAGGAATTGAGATTCCATAGGTCATGCAAGAGGTTTATGTCAGTTCCTGTGGTGCTCATCAGGTCGGGACAAAACTATCTCACCAGATTCGGAGACTAGGGTATTTTTGGCCCTCCATGATCCATGACTGCATCGAGTTTGCCAAAAGGTGCCATGTGTGCCAAGTTCATGCTAACTTTGTGCATCAGCCACTAGATCTTCTCCAAACCACCAAGTATTCTTGGCCCTTTGCAGTCTGGGGGATAGATGTCATATGACCATACCCACAGGCAACGAATCACCAATGCCAATTCATTCTGACCGCTACAGATTTCTTTTCCAAGTGGGCAGAGGCAATTCCTCTCAAGGAAGTCAAGTCCCATTCTATCATCAACTTCGTGAGTTCTAATATCATCTATCGATTTGAGGTACCTCACGCTATCCTCACCGATAACGGAACCAACTTATGAGAAGTCGAGATGAAGAAATTGTACGCCAAGTACAACATTTTCTCCAACTATACATCCCTCTATCACGTGCAAGAAAATGGACAGATTTAGGCATTCAATAAAACCCTCTCTAACATTCTGGAGAAAATGGTTGGTCAGAACAAGAAGAGTTGGCTGGATAAGCTCCCCAACACCCTCTGGGCTTATCGGACGACGACCCGTAATTCCACCTAGGTGACCCCATATTCCCTGGTGTATGGAACGGAGGTCATCCTGCCCATCGAGATTCAATTTCCCTCATTACGCACAGCGGTCTATGACCAGCAAGCACTGGATGGAGTGGCTGAAATCCACCTAGTAGAATTGGAAGCACTAGACGAGAATAGGCTTCGTGCTCCGCACAACCTAGAAAGGCATCAGAGCAGGATTTCTCGAGATATCAACAAGAAGGTTTGCCTCCACTCTTTCCTACAGGGTGATTTGGTATTAGCTCTTAGGTAACCAATGATCCCCGATAGGAAACCACCCAAGTTGTAGCCCAAATGGGAAGGACCTTTCATGGTTCATAAGGTTTACCCCAATGGAGCATACTCTTTGGTGACCATAGATGGTGAGCGTATAACTCCTCCCACCAACGCCAAATTTTTCAAGCAGTACTTTGCCTAAACTGTCGGTCCTTCATGACCCTAAACTGCATGTTGGTCCTACATGACCTTAAACTGCACTTGGTCTGGTATTCAGGCCCCTACGGTCCCGCATGACCTTAAACTGTTCAGTCCTGCATGACGTTAAACTGCGTCTTGAGAACTACGTGTAGATTAATTCCCATCCTTATGGGATACGTAGGATCACCCAGACATTTCGTCTGTTGGCCCAGCCCAAATGCCAGAATCCTCCCCCCAGGTTCAAGAAATTGGTAGGGTTGCAAACGTTTTCCCCAATTCATGTCGATCTAACATCTATCCGGCTGTACGTCATGCTCCCTAGAGGAGTTCACCTCTTTGAGAGGTGGGTACAGCTATGCTTCACCCACTCCTTGATTGGAATTTCATCATCTTCCCCATCTGGAAGGGCCCCTAAATGGTATGGACGCTAGGCCTAATGGATCTCTATTACCAATTCAGGCCAACTCCATCGAGGATGTTGAGCAACAAGCCAATACAAGTCCCGCATTTCGAATATGGTCAGTGGTCGATGCTCGTTTATTGTTCCCATCTTAGGTCACTACAGGGACGCTATGTTTTGAACACGGTCAACAGTCATCCTGGATCGTTTGGTCCTCCCCAAGAGGTCCCAAACATCAAGTGTAGTGGTTCATTCTGCCCCATTGTATCTCAAATCAACAAACTCCCTCCGGGCGATGCCAACCATCGGGCCCCTTGGCCTTTTTGGGCCCCTGGACCAGGTTCTCTCTTATGGGGTTGTGCGGTTTGGTATGGAATTATGTCCTCATTCACATCGGGTTTCTCACCTTTCCATACACATCCTTGGATGAGACACCTTATCCCCTCCTCGTCTCGCATGATGTTAAACTGCAAGTTGGCTAGGCCTTCCTGACTGAGGCCCAGCCTTAGGCCCCTCATCCTTTCTCAGGCCTCCGACCCCAGTTCTTCTCAGAGTGTACAGTGTGGTGTGGGATTATGTCCTCATTAATGTCGGGTTGTTCATCATGCCATACAACCCCCTTTTGATAGGAAATATTACCCTTGGGTGTCTTCCATAACTACATATGGCTTGATTCCCATTCTTATGGGATACGTAGGACTGCCTGAACATCTAGATTTTAGGTCCATCCCCATCTCTTAAGAGATCTCTCCGATATCTCGGTCATCTAGGCCCCTTGGCATGTCCCTATCCACGAGGGGGATACATAGTTGTGATACAGGGTTTTTGGCACCATGACTCCTTCTCCTGGGAATCCGCTATCTCTTGGCCACTCTCAAGTTGATTCCCTCAACCCCTTGCTGAGGTCCGTCAATGTGTTCAGAGTACTCTGGTCTAGGACCTAGAGTGTCAGATTCAACTTAGGCAAGTTCCTTCCACTTTTCAAGCTTCGTGTCTCCCTTCATTTGGGCCCCCGTTATCTTTCACACCCGAAGGGACCCCCAAGAACGGCATGGATACCATGCCTAAGGGCTCTCCTACCGTTATGGGCCAATGCCCAGAAGGTTTCAGACAACAATTTGATACAAATCCCGCGTTGCGAACATGGTCAGCGATCGATGCTCATTTTTTTGTCCCCATTTCAGGCTAATGCATCAGGATGCTATGTTACGAACATGGTCTGCAGTAATCCTATGTCATCATGCTAGCCCTTTTAGGCCTTGAATGTTAGTTGCATGATTCACATTATGTTCCACCCCATCATGTCCAGGTGGAATCTCGACACTCTTGGCACTATACCTCAATTCACCTTCGCACGTCAGGGAGACAAAGCTGCAATACGGTGTCTCTCGAGGCTCCCGCAATCCGAGCGCTAAGACTATAGGCTGGGATATTCATTAAGGGCTATGGGAAGCTCGATCCTCATCCCCATGGGATACGTGGGATCACCCGAACATCGTGCTTTCGATTCTAGCTAAGCTGTGAGCCAGTCTCTCCGACCCCTTGTCCTCTGACCCTCGTCGGTCTCTTGGCCCGAGGCTCCTCTCTCAGGATCGCGCACGGTGATGATCTGGACCTCGTCCACATTCATGTCAGGTATACTTTATTACATCGTGCGCATTCCCCCAGGTCCAAGCCATATGACCTTAAAATGTGTTGTTTGGTCCTACCAGATGACCATAAACTGTGACGATAGCATCCCAGCCACAAGATGAAAAATAGAACTGCATTGTGATAACCTCATCATAGAGGACATCGCATTGGGTATCGGTCATTTACCATACCATTTGTCAAAGCCCGTATGCGACTTTATTATTGTGGAGATTCCAAGAATCTCTACCCTAGGTCGGTTGCTCCACAAAAAAAAACCATTCACCTTAAAGGACAAACAAGATACATCAAATGCCACTTCTTTTGATACGAGGGATAGATCCGAATGCCACCATTTCATCCTTTGCACGGGTACCTTACCGTGTCGTGCCACCCTCCCAGAACTATGTGTGGATTGATTCTTATCCTCATGAGATACGTAGGAGTGCCCGGGCACTTCCCTGCGGGCCCAGCCTAACTTTCGGGTTTGGTCCCTTGATCTGAGAACTTTCCTAGGGAACACATGGTATGTGGGGCTCATGTCCTCATTCATGTCAGGTTTCATAACCACCTTACCATGTGTCTCCTGCTCTCATTACCCTTCCTTGGTCCGAGTTCTAAGACCTTAAACTAAGTCCCTTTCCATAACTACATATGACTTGATTCCCATCCTTATGGGATACGTAGGAACGCCCAGACATTTCATATAGGGTCCAGCCCTGGGGATCACCAAATCCTGTCCCTCCTCACTATCAACCCCTTGTCCTGAATTCTTGGGGAATTTTGTAACTACAGCATTTTCCCTGAACAAATTCGGGATTCCCCATAATGACATTGGGAAGCGATGGTTCCCTCACCAAAGATGACTTTTCCAAAAGTAGGAATGATCCATGACCTGATTCATGCGCCCGCATAATGTACTTCTACCGTGGTGGCGTAATCTTGGGAGTGTTGGATTCTATTCGAACAAACCACCACTTCACATCCCACGCTTTATGTGCCCCTTTATTCAGATCTTCATCCTCTTTCACGTTTTAAGGGACCCCCAAACAGTATAGATGTTCGACCTATGGTCCACCTGCTATCCTGGGCCAACGTTTCGGAAGACTGATCACGTTTGAAGGGACCCCCTAACAGTATGGATGCTCGACCTATGGTCTGCCTTCTGTCCTGGGCCAACGTTCTGGAAGACTGATCAACGATATTTGAGTTAGGCCCCGTGTTGCGAACATGGTCATAGGTCAGCCCTCATTTGTTGTCCGCATTTCAGGCTAGTGCAATGGGAATGCTGTGTTTCGAACATGGTCAACAGTCATCCTTTATTACCATGCCCCTCCCATAGTGTTCCTAATTTGGGTAACGTGATTCACATTTTTCATTCCCCTATGTTTGGACTGATTCCAATGCCCCTGGTATTTACCCCATCATGTGATAGAGCACATTGAGAAGACGATACATCGATTGGTATGAGGTCATCTTCCTTTGGATGATCCTCCCTCTTCTACTTGGAAATACGGGTTCGAATTTCAAATACCCAAAGCTTGGTTGACGCTCCCACAATCAAACGACGTGATAGTACGATCCTCTATTTCTCACAACCCATGTGAACTTAGTGATGAATTGCTATTTTCGGGATTATGGTTGAGCATGTTAAACCAAAGGGACAATTAGGTTAAGAAAAGGGGCAAGTAAATTTGTCTATACATGTAGTTCAAGAGAACAATAAGCAGTAAAAGTAGGACAGATGTAAGGGTGTGGCCAAAATAGGTCCCCTAAGGGTTGGCTACTTGGATAGATCTCTCCAATGCTGCCACCTTTTCGCTGGTGGCCCCCAGGACTGCTTCTCATCCCCTGAGGACCCTTTCTTCATCGGCGGCCATGGAACACAACTCGCTGACCCTGGCCTATGCCCGCGTCTATTCAGCTTGGAGCTCGGTTATCTGATGACTCGCTTCTATGAGTTGCTCTTGAGCATCTTCCAGTTGGGCCCTCAATTTCTCCACAAGCTCAGAGCATTTTTTACTGAATACCTCCTACTCCTTCGCCTGTTCTTCAAGGCGTCAGACCTCCTACTCTACCCTCAGAAATTCCTAGGTACTCCCCAACTCCTCCTGGCACCGAATGAAATTGGCACGCCGGCTGCTCTCACACATCATCTCGGCCATGTACTCACATACCGTCAGGTGAAGACATTGAGCATCCACCCCTTCTGAACAGAGGAAGCATAGTCAGGTATGGACCGACCCCATCCGCTTCAGCCATTCTGCCTGGGGCTGATTGAGGAAACACTGGATTCACTTCCATCCCTTTATTCGCGTCATTCGACTCTCCTTGGCCGCTTATGAATCTGAATCGTCAATTGCTTCGGGGATAGAGGGCCGATAGATAGAGAAGATAGCCAACAGGGTAGTATCAGGGTTTTCCTCAGAGATTCATGCCCCGACGACAGAACCACCAATGTCTGCAGCTCCCTGTTCACCAATCATCGGAGCCAACTTTGTTTGGGGGGAATATTATGGATGGTGCGACATGTTTTCCATCAGCACGTTGGTAGATGGTCTTGGCTCAGTAGCCCGACGAGCCTCCAGCGCTGTGATCACTGTACAGACAAGGAGCGCCCTGATTAATTGAGTCCTCCGACAATGGGTACCGGTATCGAGGAAAGGAACTTACAAGAACCCAAGGCATTAACCTCTAGTGCTCTGGATGCTACAGGAGCTGTCATGGCGGGGGATCCCTCAACACTTGTCATCTCGATAACGAGCGTCGGTGCCCCGCCTTGTCCTATTGATGCTTCCTCCCCTCCTTCGGTCGGGGATGCTTGGTCATCACTAATATTCTCTTGAGTAAGATGAGAAAAGTGGTTTAAGGGTTTCAAAGGAAAGAGAATATAGGAAAAAATGAGGGTCAAAGCATACCTCGAGCAGCTCGGTCACATCCATATCGAAGCTGACGATCTCGCCGCTCTCTCGGAGACTCCCTTGGTAGGACGCCCCCGGCAACCCTTCACCTTCGGGCTCCCCTTCTCCTTCTCTTTCTC
Source organism: Viscum album (assembly GCA_963277665.1). Taxonomy (NCBI): domain Eukaryota; kingdom Viridiplantae; phylum Streptophyta; class Magnoliopsida; order Santalales; family Viscaceae; genus Viscum; species Viscum album. The sequence continues at coordinate 1,038,450,234 of OY728126.1, forward strand.
CTTCAACTTACCCTTCTCCTTCTAACTCCTCTCCTGTTTTTCCATCCTACGACTCCTCATCACTATCATCTTCCCCTGGCGGAATCCTTTCCGGATCATGATCCTGGTTGAGCATCACTTTCACCAAGAGAGGTGGATCCGCACACCGACCCTTTTGGCGTGCGTATATGTCCATGACCATTAGATATGCATGCCGTCAGTGGAAGTTCACTTTCTCAGCGACCCGGACAAGCCCGACTTCTGGATACTGGATCTCATCTCACAATATCTTCTACCAGAGGGATTCAGTACTCATTGACTGTCGTGGGGTTATCCAGGATGACCACAGTGCAGGGAAGACGAAATCCTGGGAAGGTTGAAGCAAGTATCTTATTTTCTTCCTAGGAAGTTCTCTGTATACTCCGTGGGACCCTCCTCTTCCAAGAAATGAGGGTGTGGCCATGCCATGCAACGCCCCCACTGCTGAGATCCCGGCCTGTGTAGGCCCCATTCCTTGAGGTTTTCTGGTCCTCCTCCTCTAGTGGCACCCTACCTACTCTCTTGCAGCTGAGGTTCCGCACTGGCGACCTTGAGCTGCCGGAATCGCTTCTGCAGAAGATCCTCAGGGTATTCTATGGTCCAATGTTCAGCATACTCAGTCGAGAGGCCAGTGTCGACTCCAGTAGAAGGAAGAGTGATGATGTCACCGGAGCCGTAGGTTGTGAACATCAGCCACAACTGACGAAGAACACAAGAATGATTCTCCTCCCGCACATCTGTGTAAACTTTCTTCGGCATTCACAAGAGGCATCTGAACTGCCTGGTGAACCTGGATGGCACGTAAGGCTCGCAGAAAATCTTCCCATCAATCCGAGCCACAAGCACCCCACCTCTGATGCTTTGGAAGTACTCTTTCTGCTCCAGCGAGCCTTTCCCATCATCTATCAGCTGACCAGTTGGGGTGGTAAATGGGATGAAGGTGTTGTTGGCATGGTTAAAAATCCTAATACATACCCCCTTCTCATTGAGCGTTATCGGCATGACCCTGACAATATTTAGCAGAGAGGGTCGCAGGGCGTCTCCTGGGGGACGGATGGAATTCGGGAAGGTGTACCCGCCGCAATGAGCTGCAACCCAGCCATGGAAGATCTGGAAGGGTCCACACACTCTCCTAGGTGATCCTCCTCTCGAGATGCGTCCCAAAATGGTATATAGCCGGGCCAACACGGGGACCCCCAGTTTGAACCTCTTGTTGGCAACCATGATGCCCGCCATCAACAGAGTCACTGGACAGACTCCCATCCTAGTGTCCCGCACTAGCAAGAGCCATCCGCTCAGGAATGTTGCAAGGAATCCAGCATACTAGAAATTTTGGTCCTGAGACTCATTGATTATATAGCCCTATGATTGGTATTGCCCTGCCTCCAGGATCCTCCAATAGGATCTTCTCTTGCTCCTCTGAACCTCGGTTGGACAACGTTTTCCCCACCCTGGCATCTTGACCTCCGGATCCTTCTCCAGGAATAGGCTGAACCATTCCTTGTAGGCGATATCCTTTAGGAATTCCTTAACCTTCAGCTTCTCCTTGGCCAACTTCAGTTGGTGCCATGTCAGTATGGTGGATCGAGATTTGTCACCCCAGATGTTCATCGGCGGAAGGAACTCACCGTATTGATGGCCCTCCAAAGGGATGCCTCTGATACAGTAGACATCCCAGAGGCTGATGCTGACTTCTCCATGGTGTAGGTGGAATGTGTTGGTATTAGGGGACCATCGGGTGAACAGATCCGGCCCGAGCTCAGGCTACCGGTAGAAGTGGAACTGCTATGTCCAGACCGCATCGAATAGACCAATATGTCACAGCTCAGCCCCAAATTGATCACATGTGTGTCGAACCCAATACTCCCAAGCCCACTCGCTGGTAAAGTTTCCTCCAAACCACAGATCCCAGTTCTGCATCCAACCCTTGGTCTCGTCAGTGATTCTTTGACGAAAGGTGCACGCATAGAGGGCCGACAAGCTCTCCACAACAGGGTCCCCACCTACAATGGTCCCAGTCCTAGGGTTGAGGACATAGATGCCCATATTTGTGGTATCTCTAGATGGGTGGCCATTATTGGTGATGTTGTATCGAGGAAGGTTGTCTTCGCAGGCCACCCATGACTGCGGGGTATCAACCTCGAAACCCGGAAGAGGGACCTCCTCCAGAATGCCGAAGTTCCACAGCAGAAGATTTTTAGATAGGGTGTACTCTTTCTGGGTAGGGGTTAGCATGTTGAAGAGGGTGTGGTTATTGGAGATGACCCTCTTGGCACCATAAAATTCCGAGTTCGCATCTATTTCGGTCCTACGAGCGATGGCTTCCCCCTCATCAACCTGGTTTGCATCCATCTTCTTCCAACTGAGAGTTTCTAGAGTTGGCGCCTGGGAGTTTGGCGCAAAAACATGGAGTTTGGCATGAAAACTGGGAGTTTGGTGCGAAATCTGAGAGCCCGGCGTGGAAAATCTGCGATTGGCGTGAAATTTCAGGTCGGTGCACGAAAAGTCCTGGGTTTGCGCGTAAAAGGCCGCTAAATCTCGACGGAATTATGCACGACCGAGGCGGGTTTTCATGCAGGAGCAGAAGAAATTTCGCGCACGAGATCTTAAGGCTTGTCGTGCGAGAAACGCCGTATGAAGCTTGGGACCCGCGACGTCTTTTATAGGCAAATCCAGGGATCCGTGCTGCGCGAAAAGTAGTTTCCGCACATGGTCGGGTTTTTTGCGTGCTGCTCAGATTTTTTGCACGCAGCGGCCCACAAAGCCCTGCCCTTCAGCGTTTTCCTTGGAATCAGATCGTTGTGACCCCTCGCTGATCTAATTCTGAGGGGGGCATTTGTAGATTCCGAAAAGTTCTTAAGTTCCATAGAAAGTTTTGAAACGAAAAATCGAAGGAATATTTGGACCTGGAGGCGTAGTCCGGAGGGCCCAGAGGTGTTGCACGAAAAAATGGGAGAAGTGCGTGGAAAAATATTTCTCATACGTGGAAAGTACCGGGATTTGTGAAGGGTCCCTATGCCGGCACACAATAATTTCGTGCCCGCGCCCCGCACAATGATATTTCACGCCGCCTCCTCCGCCACGCAAATTATTGCACGCCACCCTGAATTCTACACTTTCGGATGCCTATATATAGAAGTGACCCCCTTCCTTTTTGAGAGGCTAAATAATTAAAAATGCCTCTCGTATACGTAATTGGCATTCTGTGCGCGCGCAATATAGCCTTCAGGTATGGTACTTTTTCACACCATGTCGCCCCGGGATCTGCCTTCGTGCGAGATCCCCCTGTCTTAGACTAACCTTCAACCCCTTTGGGGTCTTCCCCTTGCATGCAACCCTTTCCATGGAGTGCAATCAGGCCAAGCCGCACTCAATCCTTCCTTTGAACGTGCACCCCTTCCATTGCCCTCAGGTTATTCCTTTGCGCGCAATTCGTTCATTTTTGCAGAATTTATTCCTTTGTGTGAAAACCCTTCAAGCTGCGCGAAAAACCTCAACCCCCAATCCCGGGCAGGCGACACTGATTTCGCGCCAACCTGGGGCTTTTCACGCCGGGCCCCTTTATTTCATGCAATCCCCGAGAGTTGGGCGCAATCCCCGGGGTCCTTCGCCTCGGTACTCCCCGGGCACCCCCCTTGCGTGAGCGCCTGATGCCCTTCTCCCGGGTTCCATTCGCAGGTGTATCGTGCACCCCGGGCATCTGCATCATGCGTGGTTTTCTTGTGCGACATTCCAGGCTCGTAAGAAGTAACTTCAAATTCCCTTGGACAATCCTTCCCATTGTGTTGTTTTTCCTTATGCTTCTTCGCAAAGACATGCTAACAGCTATTGCTTCTTCTCATAGCCATGCTAATGTGGACCCCTCAATGGTTTTCTCCACCACACCCCCTCAGTACGGCCCTGCCGGTACCTTCCCTCACACATGGAGCAGAGGGTACCAGTTATTTAAGTCCTAGGGGTTTGGGGTAAACCCACCTCATCCGAGATGCAGGACATTAAACTGCCAAGCACCTCGTCCTCAACACATGACGTTAAACTGTGACCTGGCCCCGTGCCTCGCACACAGGGTCTCCCCGCCTTGGACATTCTCCATGGCCACTCGTCTCTTTGGGGATGGGATCATCCCTCACAAGTGGGTGATTTATTGGAGTGGTGTTTGTCCGTGGAGAAGGGCATACACCTTGGTGTAAGCCACTAGCTTTCCTTCTAGGAGGCAGCACCCCTGCTCCTCCTCACTTCCTCGGCGCCAAGGCTAACGGAGGTCATGAGATTGAATAGGGCCCCTCCTATCTTCCTGGGTTCCAAATCCCTCTCCCGCTGTTCTTTTTCACCCTTAGGCCTCCACCCTGGAGTAAGTCCCGACACCATGATCCGCTCAACGCATAATACCCTTTTCACTTTCCATGGACGAACCCTTCGCGACGTGATCGTCAGGTCTCTGCTACCTATTGTTTCTCACACTGAGGATGAATCCCATGAGCTTAGAGTGAGCATCGACTGTGACACCACCTTGGGTCGTCTCAGAGCGTAAGTCCCAACCACCCGAACTACGGGGACTTTGATCCGTGCTAAAGCATGGTACGTAGGAAGCCTCCACGAGGTTCAATCCCCACCACCTTGGGCCGTCTCAGAGTGTAAGACCCAACCATCCCAAACTACAAGGACTTTGATCTGTGCTAAGGCACGGTACGTGGGAAGCCTCCACAAGGTTCAAGCCCCACCACCTTGGGTCGTCTTAGAGCATAATCCCTAACCATCCTGAACTATGGGGACTTTGATCCGTTCTAAGGCATGGTATGTAGGAAGCCTCCACGAGGTTCAAGCCCCACCACCTTGGGCCGTCTCATAGCATAATCTCCAACCATCCTGAACTATGGGGACTTTGATCTGTGATAAGGAATGGTACATAGGAAGCCTCCATGAGGTTCAAGCCCCACCACCTTGGGATCTCTCAGAGTGTAAGCCCCAAACATCCCGAACAACGGGGACTTTGATCCGTGCTAAGGCATGGTATATAGGAAGCCTCCATGAGGTTTAAGCCCCAACACCTTGGGCCATCTCAGAGCGTAAGCCCCAACCATACCGAACTACGGGGACTTTGATCTATGCTAAGGCATGGTACATAGGAAGCCTCCATGAGGTTCAAGCCCCAACACCTTGGGTCGTCTCAGAGTGTAATCCCCCACCATCCCGAACTGTGGGGACTTTGATCTGTGCTAAGGCATGGTACGTAGGAATCCTCCAAGAGGTTCAAGCCCCACCACCTTGGGTCGTCTCAGAGCGTAATCCCCAACCATCTTGAACTATGGGGACTTTGATCTGTGCTGAGGCATGGTACGTAAGAAGCCTCCACGAGGTTCAAGCCCCACTCCCTTGGGCCGTCTCAGAGCGTAATCCCCAACCATCGTGAACTACGGGGACTTTGATCCGTGCTAAGGCATGGTTCGTAGGAATCCTCCACGAGGTTTAATCCCCACCACCTTGGGCTGTCTCAGAGCGTAAACCCCAACCATCCCAAACTACAGGGACTTTGATCCGTGCTAAGGCATGGTACGTAGGAAGCCTCGGTGAGGTTCGAGCCCCACAAACAATTGGCCCTGACAGTCTCTATGTCAGTGTGCCAAGCCCCCAATCCATCTGGATCCCAGGTCCCTCTTCAGGTCAGTTCACTGACTCCAACTTTGGGCCGCCTCAGGGCGTGAGCTCCAAATGCTCCTGTCCCGCATGATGTTAAACTGCATTCCAGTATGAATTATGAAGAATTTGATTCCTCATCACAAGGATACGTAGGAGGCCTCCACAAGTCTCAAGACCATGTCTCATCCTGATCTCTCCCTCGAGACCACGTGTCTCAGGAAGCTCATGCCCTAACCCGGAGGTTCCACTTCCTCTGGGTCCCATCCACACGTCCATTCTCACGGGTTGCCTCTTCAGGTGTCCCACCACATCATCGAACTACGTGGACTTTGATTCCCTGCCACAGGGATATATAGGAAGTCTCTTCGGGACCCAATCCCAAAGCCACCATCCATCCCGACTCTTGCCCAGGCTACCACATCCCAGTGAGATCATTCCACTCCACTCCTCACTCCCCTACAAAGCATTCAGGAAGTTGACCATGTGTTGGCCCCAACTTTGGTGTTCCCTCTAGGGGGATATTCAATATGATCTTCTCAAGCTAGTGTTCTGATCAGTCTGATCCATCTCCGCTAGACGTTAAACTTGCGGCATACCATATGTTAAACATGGGAAGCTAAGGAATACCTTAGATACATGCCTATGGAATACCATTCCCCACGTTCGATGTAGGATTCCTCAGGCTTCCGCACCCTCGAGAAGCCCTATAATAAGGGACAGAATACATACATGCCAATCCCCAGCATCAAGACATGCCAGTGATGCCCCAACATGACTACTCTTCTAACCGAAGGTTGCTTCCCTGATCGGACTCCTTGGAAGTTCCTGACAGAAGCAGCGTAATTAACTAGTGACCATGAAGATATGGCGTAGGGAAGAGGTTCACGAACTACGTTTTTAATCTATGAGGGAGACCCTGACTAGGTGACGAGCTTCGAGGAGGAATCCATGGAAAGAAGAACCCACATCCCATCCTCCCATTTCGATCAAGGAGCAGACGTCCTTGAATAAGGAGCGGATGCCGCCCGCCTTTGGAAAGTAGGAATGTGGGGTAACAGCCCTCTGCGTGATGGATGCGCGCACCCCAGGGAAAGTATCGAAAACAGGCCTTTAAAAGAAATATAAAAAATCTTTCAAATAAATAAATGAGGTTCTTCATTATATAAATTTAGAACTTATCTACATGGATCTATTCAGACCTTCTATAACATCAAGATTATGCAGGAAAATATTTTTTTTTATTTTTTTTATTGTTTTTCAATATTTACTTGGGTTTATTTCTTGAGACATAAAATTGAATCATGTTTTGTTTTTATTAATTTTAAAAAACCAATAAAAATGAAAAAGTTTCTAAAATTTTGAATTTAATAAGTGACCACGGAGGAGAATTTCTGAATCATGACTTTAATTCATTTTTATCAAAGCATGGTATTCAATGTACATTTTTTCACCCAGAAAACTCAATGTAATATTGTTCTTGATATAAGTAATAAGACCTTGCAAGAAATTGTTAAGACTGTGTTATGTGAATATAACATATCCACTCACTTCTGAACTAAAGCTGTAAACACAACATGTTAAAAAATCTATAATAAGGACTATCCTAAAGAATACACAATTTGAGTTATAGAATAATATAAAACCAAAGGTCGGATATTTTAAACTATTTAAATTTAAGGTGTATAGCTTGGACACCATGGAAAATACTGGTAAGTTCAATCTAAAGGATGATGAAGGAATCTTCCTGGGTTACTCTACTACTTCGAAAGCTTACATGATTTTCAATATTAATTCAAAGCTAATGGAATAATATAATAATATTAAGTTTGATAAAATTGATCTATTTGATCATAATAAAAATAAAATTGATGACTTGAGTATTTCTATGGAAACCATTTAACTTGAACCTATTTTTGATTAAAAAAATAGGTTGATGATATAGTACATGATCAATAAAAATTTAAACCCAAAAAAATGATATTGAGTAACCAAAAAATGTGTTTCTTATAAAATATAAAAACATAAAATTCCATTTTATAGATACTATTACAATAGATCTATATATAGGTGTTAGTACATGAAGAATTATAGGACTAATTGTATAATTGTATACTTTTTATCTCATAGGAAACCTAAAACATAAAAAAATCTATAGCATATGTGAGTTGGCTTTTATCAATTCAAGAAGAGTTAAACCAGTTCAATAGGAAAAAGGTATGGAAATTATTCAATATAACCATTGATTATCCTGTTATTAGAAAAAAATGGGTACTTAGGAACAAAAATGATGATCATGGTTTGATCACTAGAAATAATTATAGGTTAGTGGTAAAAGGTTATAATCAAGAGGAAGGAATACATTATGAAGCGGCCTTTTCCTCTTTAGATAGGTTAGAATCCATTATAATCTTTCTAGCATATGCATCTCATATAAATTTCAAATTATATTATATGGGTGTTAAATGTCATTTTTTAAATGGATTTTTAATTTAGGAATTTTATATTGAATAACCTCATGATTTTAAATATCCCTATTACCAAAATTATTTTTTCAAACATACCAAATCTTATTATAGACTTAAACAAGAACCTCGGACTTGGTATGAAAGAGTAAGTTCTTTTGTTTTATCCAATGATTTTAATGTGATATTACAAGATAATGATATTTTTAATAAAATGACATCAAAATGTATCTTTCTTATGAAAATATAAGGTGATTAGGTTATTTTTTGATCAAAAAATATAAAATTGTGAAATTATTTTTCAAAAATCATGTAAAAATAATTGTAAATGAGTTTTATGGGTGAGTTAAACTATATCCTTGGTATTTAAATTTATCAAAAAAGAATTGGAAATGTTTTAAACCTATGAAAATACATACTTGACTTACTTAAAATGTTTGGACATGAAAATGGTAATACTTATTCAAATTTTATGAGTTACAATATTAATGTAAAATTGTATAAAGATAGAAAACAATTTGATAACAAGTTATATAGAGGAAAACATAAAAGATTGATTTATACCACTATAAGTAGAATAGATGTATTGTTTTTAGTATTTATTTATGCAATATTTCAATCCAATCTAAAAGAATATCATTTAACTATTGAAAAAATAATTTTAAGGAATTTAAAATTAACTATATCTCTTTCCTTACTTTTTTTTAATTTTTTTAATTTAACTTCATATTTAGATGATGATTTTTGTTGGTGTAGAATTGATAATGAAATTACCTTAGGAACCTATCATTTTATAGATAAATATTTAGTGTCATAGTCTATTAATAAATTAAAATTTTTCTAATTATTAACTCTGAAATCCTAATACATTTTATCTAGAAGTTTTTATGCACAAGTGAAGTGGATAAAACATGCCTTGATGGATTTTAGATTCAATTTTATTCATGTTACAATCAAATGTGATAACAGAAGTTCTATCAGCTTTTTAAAGAATCCAATTAACCATTATAGAATAAATCACATAGATTTAGTGCATCATTTATTGAGAGATCATGCACAAAAAGGTGATATCTCTTTAAAATGTTTTTGAATAAAAAATTAATTTATAGGTATTTTAACTAATCTATTGCCTCCTAACATATTTGATTTTATAAAATCAAAATTTGGTTTATTTAATTTTAGTTAATCCTATTTTATTTATATGTTTCATTTATTGGAGTGAGAGAATCTATATATATATCCAATTATTTTTTTAGCCACTATTTTTTGTTTTATTCATATAACACATAGCCCATAATCGTAATGATTTCCCTTAACATCAATATGAGTTTTACTTTGTTATATTCAATGAAATAAAGTAAATAATTCTTATGCACAGAACCTCTAACCCTTTATGACACATAGATCTCTCATATCCTTTTTTTCCATCCATATTTTTCCTAAACCACCAAACATTTACATCGTATTCAATCATGGGAAAACCAAGAGATCAAATAGTGCTACTACAAGCTTCTGAAAGTTCTTAAGGTACATAAGGAAGGTGAAAAGTGGAAAATTAATTGATTTAAATTGGATTGATAGGAATTATATAGTAGTCAAAAGGGTTATCAATATTCAAGGATGAGAATAAATTTTTGATGAGAAAGGAATGAAAATTTTCTTCTAAAAATAAGTTTGGGAGTTTTATGAGACTGGCATGTTTCGTTTGGAAAATTCTGAATATCTTGTTACTATAACCATCAATGAGAATAATTTATTGATTTCTTTAGTAGTAATATATGAGGTTTCAAATATTTTGATGAATTTCATTTTAATTTCAACACCTCTATTGCTGTTATCGATGAATTTATCCCTTCAGAGATGATAAAATCTCTATTTGGAACACCTAATATTGAGTAGAAAGTCATCAAGAACATGGATCCAGAAATGAAATTCCAAGTGAAGTTTATTTATTCATAAATCACACAAAGAAATGGTGATTTTTAGAAAATATTTTTTCAAGAAGTTTCTTTATTATATTTTTTCTTGATAGAAAATATTGTTAACCTGGAATGAAATATAATGAGGTTAATATTCTATGTTCATAAAAAATCTGTTACATTCTATCCATTTGAGAGGATGTTAACATTGATGTTTGTCAAATCATGTGTCCACCTAAATGAGATTGTGCCTAGTAATTGTCATTGGTTAACAAATTTAAGTGCTAGAGTTTTAAAAGCATAGTGTACTTTTATAGATCGTTTCAAATAAGAAGTTATTACCAGTTTTCATACAAGAAGATATGGAATTAGACCCTACTCAAGTTGAGGGGGGTTCATCTATTGCAATAGTTACTAACAAAGTATCTAGAAAAGATAATGGATGTGTAGTTATGTAATACCATTTAGACATTGGGACTCTTTTTAATCAATGAAGCAAATCTCAAGTTAATGTATTGGATGAGATTTATCTTTGTGATGATAAAACACAGGAATCTACACCAAATGTGCAATTTGAAATATGTATGGTTGTTATGGGAATGTCCATAATTTCCACCATTAAACCTTCTACTTTAACAGTTTCTACTTGTGATCATTGGTCAATAAATAAATACATCCACTAGTACTTATGTTATTCTATTATTTTAAGTGTCTTTTCCTACTAAGATAATCTGAAGAGTTAAGAGATAATCTATTTTTTTATCAACAATGATATTTTTTGTTCTCAAAAGAAATATATAGAGGAAAATAATGAAGCTATATTGATAGAATATTATACAAATATGATGTAGAAGATTGATTAATATTCTCATGTTTAAGAGGTGACTGAGTTGAATAAACTTGTTAATCTGAACGAATCAGCCTATAAACGAGGATTTGGAGGTTGCAGCACCTCAAGAAGTTTTTAAATCTATTTCTATAGATCATATTCACATTGAGATACCAATATCTATGCTTTAGGTGGTTGGAGAGAGATATCATTTCTGTTATAATGAGCTACTGTATAAAGTTAATCTAATGAAAAATGAGTTGATTAAGTCTCATGTGGTGGTGAGGACTCTTCATGAAAGTGATGTTTATATTTTTTACTTGGATGGATTAAAATTTTTGATCTATTATATTATGTATAAATATTCAAATAACTTATTAGATAATCCTTGAGATATAGACATTTATATCAAGCTACAATATAATCAATAATATAAGTTGTCTCCCAAATTTTACACACTCATACTACCGGGATCACCTAAATTTAGTGTGAACATCTTTCAAGAAACATTTTTCATGATCTTAAATATAGTTTGGTTGTTGAGATCAGGATTATTACAATTATCCTGTGAAGTGCCAAAACTAGTATTGAAAATTCATAGAAGGGGATTTGTAATCAAATCAAGGATATGTTTCCAAAAAATTTAGGGTGCCATAGTATAAGATCAAAAAGATGTGATATTCCTTATCACTAGCTAAGGGAATATAGATAGTTACATGGAAAAAAAGTAGTGTTAAAATACATTTTCATCCACCTACATCACCTAGTTGTGAGAAACATGATATCATACTCTTCTTCAAAGGAATAATATTCATTTTCCTAACCCAAGAAAAATCATAAATTCTGTAAAGGTTAAACGGTTTTTAGTGGTCGTACTTATTAAATGGTAATAGTTATATAAACCATTACAGCTAGTTCCATAAGTTTATTTGATAATAATTTTGATTTTTTAAAGAATTTGATCCTAAATTGTTCCAAGATAGGTGATTTATAAAACTATTTTGGGAATTTTTTTCATAGAATAAGTGGAATAGTTTTACTACCTTTATTGAATACTGCAATAATGATGGGGTCAAACAAATTGAAAAGTGTGTGGATGCATTGTTTCATCTATGGGGTAGACGTTCCTTAGGACCTACCATATCTGATCATCATGTTTTCACATCATAGAGGTTTAAGGAGATATTTTATCCAAATTAAATTTAATTGATGTAGAATCTAAAGTTGGTGTAGGAACCTTGAATACCTCTCTCACCACATACAATAAGATTCCTTTATCTATCCCAGATCATTTTTATATCTCTTGATCATAGAATGTATGTATAGATATTTAATCAACCATGGTAAGAATGGTACCTTTTGATATACTTGGCCTCATAAGTTATTTTCGATCAGATTCTCAATTGGGAGATATTACTGGAGAAATTGTTGATTCCACACTTCCTACTGTTTCCTTACCTATGAGTGATTTACAATCCTTCAAGAATCCACCACCCAAAAATCATCTTGTCATGACCTGTCCTCGGGGCCCGTGCTGTGACTACCCCAAGCCCGCCTTCCATAGGCCAGGGGCTGGTGACTAGCACCAAAGGCGTAAATCCCGATAACTGGGAAGGCATTGCCTTTATAAAAGTAAACAAAACACCACAGAGTACAAGAGAAAGTAAAACACTAAGTACAAAAGAAACTGCTGAAAAGTAAATGGGACAGAATACAAACCCAACTGAAAGTACAACTACAACTGAATGAAAGTAAAACAGAAAGAGACAAATAGCTGGAAAAAAGGAAGCAGCTCCTGGGTCGTCCTCCTCGGATCCTAACTGAAGGGTAGGTATAGATAGCGCAGCTCCTAGATCGTCCACCAAGGATCCTACCTGAAGGGTAAGTATAGATAGCGCAGCTCCTGGATCGTCCACCATGAATCCTACCTGAAGGGTAGGTATAGATAGCCTCCACAACGCTCTTGCTCATCAACCTCCTCCGAGTATCGTCTCGCTGTGAAGTCCACCTCTGGATACTGACTCGTTGTGTGGTCCACCTCCGGGTACCATCCAGTCCTAGAACACTCGGCCTCCATCAGCACTGCCCATCGTCTGCAACCAACACAACGAGGTGCGGGCATATCCTGTGCAGGGGTGAGTATAACGATACTCAGTAGGGACCCCGAGACCCTCAAGGTATCTCTAAAACCAACAAGGATAACCATAAAGAAGATCTCAACAGAGAACCTCTACATAGGTATATGCCCATACTTACACCTAAGTTATCAAGCAACCCATCTCAATCATGAGGAAACACAAAGATTATGAAATAAATGGATAACCACTACCCAGGTATATGCCCATACATATACCTAAGTTATCAAGTGACTCATCTCAATCATGAGGTAAACACAAAGGTCATAGTCTCAGCTCAAACCAGGATTTTCATTATCGAAACTGTAACTGCTGAAGAGCCCCATCTCTGGAGTGTACGGTGGTCCTGTCACAACTCCAAGGTACTTCTCACTAACCTAATACTACTGAGGTACTCCTCCTGTAGAGTACCGCGGGCCAGCCACCCAAACACAGTAGTGCTTCCCACCAGGGTATTCCACCCAAACACAGTAGTACACACCCCCTAATAGCCTGTAGAGGTACTCTCCCGATGAGTACCGCGTGTCTGCACTATCACACAGTAGTGCTCCGTCCTCTATGGGTCTGCACCCAAACAAAGTAGTGCTCCATCCACTGGTCTAGTCGACTCACTCCAAGTCGATTCGGTCAAGCAGTCGTCAGGTCTCAGCCTGCTACACGGTCTCTGTACTCCAAACGCTCATCTCCAGGAGGGTCCACTCCACGAGCTACAGGTCGATACTCCAAGTATCTCAAAGTCCCACGAAGAAGTATCTCAAAGTACCGCCTCGTCATAGGGGTCTCAACGCAACAGATGGTGCGTCAATCGGACGCCCGGTCTGTGAGTTATTAGCCTTTTTGTCCCAAAGTCCCAGTTGGTTTCGTGTGCGAACCAACCCATCCGTATCTCAACTATACCCCGAACTCTCATAGGGTATGCTCATAGGGACCGTTTTTCAACAAGATCACCAACTCCACTGACAGTTCGTCAAACAGACAACCAGTCTGAAAGTTATCAGCTTTTTCTTTCTAGGGGCCCGGTTGGATTTCGGGTACAATCCAACCCGGCCATATTCCTACTACATCCAAACCTTAGGATAAGTATTCCAAAAGTTCCGTCTCATCAAGAGGATTCCAACGAAGTCGGCGGCACATCAATCGGACGTCCGGAACCCAAGATATAAGTGTTTCCGCTCCGAGGGTCCGGTTGGTTTCATGTTCGAACCAACCCGTCCGTACTCAAAGTTCTCAAAAACCCTGAGTGTAATATACTTAAATGACCACCTCGATCCAAGTATCGCTATGAAACTGACGGTGCGTCGATCGGATGTCCGTAGCCCAAGATATACGCAAAAGACTGAAAACATTCAGAAATGGGGGTCTGGGCCCGGCTCGGCCCGGCCCAACTCCCCCTGGGTCGGCCCAAACCGGGTCAACCCAAACCGAGTCCGGTTCCCGCCCATTAGGGCGTGGCCCGGCCCGGCTGGTGCGGCCCGGCCCAACCGGCGCGGCCCGGCCCAGCCTGGGCGGCCCGACCCGGTGCAGCCGGTCCGACTCAGCGGGTGGCGCACGCGCTGAGCGGACGCGGGGGTGCGCTGCCCCCGTCCCTTTGCACCAGACACGTCACGAGCCTCCGCATCTTCCCCGGATACCGCGCGGCAACGGGATCCAGTCGTCCCGCCGCTACCGCGCCGGCGTGGCGCACCGGCAGCACCTTCCGCGAACCACCAGACGCGCTCCGGTGGTCCGTTTTTCCTGCCATCTGCGCCAGCGGTTCTCCCGGGATCCGCAGTTTACTGTGAAGGTTTCAAAAAGCCCTTCCGACCTTCTTCGTCGCTCGTCAATCCGCGCACTACGATCAACCAGTGGAGTCTTCAATCGCCTCCACGGCCCCGACTCCGGCCGTGGTTCGTTCGGCCTCAACGGCGCAGCGCGACGGTGCCACGCTTCTTCGCCGCGTTCTTTCTCATGTCCGCGCGGTGCCATTGCACCGCGCCACCTTTGTTCGTGCCGCAATGAAAAAAACAACAACGGGGAGGAGATTCATCTGTGTTCGTGCGGTCCGACCTCCTCTCATTAGGTTGGTAACAAGCGGCCCAAAAGACGAAGAACAACAAGGATTTTTCACGAACAAAAGAAATCAACCGAAATAGTTTTCCCCGCAAATAAATATTCCCAACCCGCAAAATAAATCATCCGCAGATCAACTTGAGGATGATTTAATCTGAGTTCTTTATTTTAAAAGGAAGGATCCACGGTAATATAAACATACACAAAAATTAACCCCTACCTCAAGCATAGTTGAATGAAGGCTCGTCGTTGAAAGGGACGTCACGGAAGAAGGTGTCTCGGAAGGGGGATCGTCGTGTCGCGGAGAAAAGATTCGTTGGCATCGCGTCGTCGATCTCCGAGGATCCGGCGTTCTTGTCGACCTTCGTTGGAGGTCGGCGTTCTTCGCGTTCTTCGCATTCTTCGCGAAGAACGAAGAACTTCAAGACTTCTCTTATTCTCCCCAAAAACTCAACACAACAACCCAACAATAATAAAATAAGGGTTACCTTATTTTATTACTTATGCCAAACCTTTTAAAAAAAATCAAAAACGAATCAAACAATTAACTCAATTAATTGAAACATTTTAAACCGCCCAATTAATAGAGGCGTTTAATATTTAAATAAACGCACGAGTTGACTTTCATTAATTTGGGGGGTGCGGGTGCGTTACTGAAATTAAGAAGGGGTTGAGGAAGCTGAAAAGGTGGGGCTCGTGTGGGCCCCACCTCACAAATATCCTACCTAGAGGTGTAGGATTTTTTGGGTCCCTCTTTAACCTCTTAACTTAGGTTAAACAACTTAAAATTAAATAAATTGGTCGCACCATTTTATTTTATTCATTTACTTAACCCGAAAATTTAGTAATCACACCCGAGCAAATGCAACTCCGGAAAAAGTGTTCATAAGCAATTATCAGCGTTGCGAGTTCATCGGTTCCCTCAGATTTCAATTCCAAGCACCGGTTTAAAAGATATAAAATCATGTTCGTTCGTTCACTAAACGTACCCATGCCTAACTTCAGAAATTGATTCCGGGCACACCGGGCCTCGAAATCAGGAGCTGTCAGAAGCTGTGTTCTTGTAAAATCCCAAAGAAAATTATGAAAAAATTTCCCTTGAATTTTACGGGTCTTTACAGTACTCCCACCTCAGAGATTTACCTCCTCATAAAGCTTTAACACAAACTATGGATACAAAAGCGGTATTGAGCACGCATCTGAGCCTTCCGCTCCCATGTGCTTACCTGGAGGTTTCCGTACTGCCAAAGAAAGCGAACCCGAGGAATCGACCGTACTCGTAGGATCCAATCTTGTCGATCCTCGATCCCCACTGGAACCTCCGTGGAAGTCACCCCATCGCCATCGTCCAACTCCTCATGGTCGATGATATGCGAAGGGTCGAGCATGTATCTCCTCAGTTGAGATACGTGGAAATTGTCGTGCACCAGGTGAAACTGAGGTGGATGGGTCAAGCGGTAAACCACCACGCCAACCCAGCTGAGGACCTAAGAAGGTCATCTGAACCTTGGAGGAAACTTTTCGCCTTGTCCACATCTCCATAAACCTCGTCGAGGCGAGACCCATATAAGGATGTGATCATCATCCTCGAACTCTAGAGGTCTCCAATTCCTGTTAGAACTGAAACTCAAAACGACTGCTGCCACGAGGGTAAGGTTGACCGACTCAAGAGTGATCAGTCGCACCCTCCTGTGCATGAGTTTATCCTGTGCTGCCTGGGGTTTCCTTTTCACTGACCAAGGAAAACCCATCCCAACTTCGTAGTTAAACCACAACCTTATTGCCTAATACCATCAATTTCGGTATGAACTATGATTGCCCAGTCCATACTCAAACCAACGTCGTAAGGCCTCGACGCTGCCACCAAGAGATTCCAACCGAAACTCTCGCCTTGAGGGTCTGACCACACTGTCGGCGTAGGTGTGATTATCGAGTCTTCTCCCAAGGTATCTCCAGACGTGAGGGTCAAGTCTACGGCTTACCGGAAACTCTAGGTCTGGGACAAGATTCGTGGAAGGAAGGAATGATTCGTATCAACATCTGTTACTATTGCAGCTAGTAGTTGACACAGACTATCCCTCGAATCATTCATAGAGCCATTGGGTCACTCTCCCTGACTACATGCAGCTACTCTCTTCCCCTGCCCTCCAGCTCCCTAAGCCTGGCGGGGACAACTAAGGCGGGTGGTTGTAGCATGTTAAAACGTACACCACCTCATGCTGCTCTCCTAGCTCTGCCTCCACGTCTGCTGCTTCACAGACCCATATCTCCTTTAATCTTCCTCTTATTGAAACATTTAACACGCCCGAGTCTCTAAGACTGGCGCCAGTTTCCCGTTTCTTACTGCACTGTGCAGTCTTCATCCGCTCCTGGATGATCTGCACCTTATTTGCCTACGATCTGAAAGAGCTACTAAAATTTCTCCTTTGTCAAAAAGAGAAACTCGGTCTCATCCCCTAGATGAACCACGCCCATTTCCTAATATAGTCAATCCTGACATGAATGATGTATTCATTCCATGGATGATGTCGTAAGGCCTCGACGTTACTACCAAGAGATCCAACTGTCACTCTCGCCTCCAAGGGACGGGTCACACTGTCGGCATTAGTGTGAGGTCACTGGGTCTCCTCCAATAGAAATCTCGAAATTGAGGGTCAAGTCAACAGTCTTAACCAGGACCACTCAGTATCAACCAAACAAAAGGACAGAAAAGCAAACATCACAAAGATAAGTGTCTTTTTATTATTGCTGCTCATAGTATAAAGACACGAATACAACAACAATATGGAACTAGTTGTACAAGGGACGTATCCACTAGTTCTACTCTTGTCCACCTGCTCCCAGAGCTCTACTGCCTTGTCCACTGTTCGGCTGTTGCTCAAGCACCCGCCGCTGCTTCTGCCTCGGTGGCTCCTCCAATGTCTGCAGATCGACTGTGCGGGGGGTCGGATAGTCACGTGACAGGTGACCCTTCCTGCCACATTCATAACACTTCCTGCTCCTCGTACGGCTGGCTTTGGTCCTCTTGGACCTCTGCATCATCTGTCTACTGCCCACAGATGACTCGGCTACTGATCGAAAATCCTGCGACAAAGGCAGCAGCTCCTGTACACGCTCGGGGTGTAGATCTATTTGCACAAACTCCACCCTGAAGAACGTCTCGATGTCTTCCCATGTGAAGGTAATCTCGTCGCAAAACTGGAACAAGTGGCTCCACCACCTGCCTACAGCTGCCTGAAGAAGACTGGCAGCAAAGATCACCATGAAGTCTGCTGGCGTCCCCACTAGCCTGAAGACTCTCACCACAGCCTCCTGCCAATCCTCAGCCTCCTGTGGGTCCGTCTCTCCCCGGAACCTGGGTGGCCTCTGGCGCTGGAACTCGTGCAGCGCGCTCAAGTGGCGTTCATCGACTATTGCTGGGGATGGTGGCATCGGTGTCCCAACGTATGGTAGTACCGCTGGTGCCTCCGCTGGTGCCTCTACTGCAAGAGGGCCCTGTACCGAATCCTCATCACTCGGTAGGCTGTCAGTACACACATCCCTCTGGGCTCTAGCTGGTCGTCCGTGAAAAGGCATCCTGAAAGGAACATACGTGACATGATCAAACGATTTATACCTGGTGAGATGACCTGGTTTGAGCTGTTTTGAGGGAAAAACATTGAAAACACACATGAAATCGGTGTTTTCGTGCACAAAGTCAGAAATCAGTTTTCACGGTCCTGGTGTATGGATACGTCGGCCGCTCGCACCAACACTGGACTCCCAGAACTGAAAACCACACTTGGTACTCTTAACACTATCGCTTCACAGAAAGAAAATATCAGAGTTATAAGTTCTACGGTAGAACCGAACTCCTCTGATACCAATTTGTCACGAACCGTCCTCGGGGCCCATTCCATGACTACCCCAAGCCCGACTTCCATAGGCCAGGGGCTAGCGACTAGCACCAAAGGAATAAATCCTGATAACTGGGAAGACATTTCCTTTATAAAAGTAAACAAAAAACCACAGAGTACAAGCGGAAGTAAGACACTAAGTACAAAAGAAAGTTCTGAAAAGTAAATGGGCCATAATACAAACCCAACTGAAAGTACAGCTACAACTGAACGAAAGTACAACAGAAAGAGACAAATAGTTGGAAGAAAGGAAGAAACTCTTGGGTATTCCTCCTCGGATCCTACCTAAAGGGTAGGTACAGATAGCACAGCTCCTGGATCATCCACCACGGATCCTACCTGAAGTGTAGGTACAGATAGCGCAACTCCTGGATCGTCCACCACAGATCCTACCTGAAGGGTAGGTACAGATAGCCTCCATAACACTCTCACCCGTCAACCTCCTCTGAGTGTCATCTCACCGTGAAGTCCACCTACGGATACTGACTCGTCGTGTGGTCCAGCTCTGGGTACCGTCCAGTCCTCGAACACTCGGCCTCCGTCAGCACTGCTCGTCGTCTGCAACCAACACAATGAGGTGCGGGCATAGCCCGTGTAGGGGTGAGTATAACGATACTTAGTATGGACCCCGAGACCCTCAAGGTATCTCTAAAACCAATAAGGATAACCATAAAGAAGATCTCAAAAGATAACCTCTACTTAGGTATATGCCCATACATACAGCTAAGTTATCAAGTAACTCATCTCAATCATGAGGAAACACAAAGATTATGAAATCAACGGATAACCACTACCCAGGTATATGCCCATACATATACCTAAGTTATCAAGTGACCCATCTCAATCATGAGGTAAACACAAAGGTCATAGTCTCAGCTCAAACCAGGATTTTCATTATCGAAACTGTAACTGCTGAAGAGCCCCGTCTCTGGAGTGTACAGTGGTCCTGTCACAACTCCAAGGTACTGTTCACTAACCTCGGACTGCTGAGGTACTCCTCCTGTCGAGTATCGCGGGCCAGCCACCCAAACACAGTAGTGCTTCCCGCCGGGGTATGCCTCCCAAACACAGTACTGCACACCCCCTAATAGCCTGAAGAGGTACTCTCCGGACGAGTACCACGGGTCTGCACTGTCACACATTAGTGATCCGTCCGCCATGGGTCTGCACCCAAAAAAAGTAGTGCTCCGTCCACTGGGCTAGTCGACTCACTCCAAGTCGAGTCAGTCAAGAAGTCGTCAGGTCTCAGCCGGCTACACGGTCTCCTTAATCCGAACGCTTGTCTCCGGGAGGGTCTGCTCCACCATCTACAGGTCGATACTCCAAGTATCTCAAATTCCCAGGAAGAAGTATCTCAAAGAACCTCCTCGTCATAGGGGTCTCAACGCAACAGACAACGCGTCAATCAGACGCCCGTTCTGTTAGTTATTAGCCTTTTCGTCCCAAGGGCCCAGTTGGTTTAGTGTGCGAACCAACCCAGCCGTATCTCAACTATACCCTGAACTCTCATAGGGTATGCTCATAGGGATCGTTTCTCAACAAGATCACCAACGCCACTGACAGTTCGTCAAACGGACGTCCAGTCTGAAAGTTATCAGCTTTTTCCATTCCAGGGGCCCGGTTGGATTTCAGGTACAATCCAACTTGGTCATATTCCAACTGCGTCCAAACCTCAAGAGAAGTATACCAAAAGTTCCATCTCATCAATAGGAATCCAACGAAGTCGACGACACGTCAATCGGACGTCCGAAACCAAAGATATAAGTGTTTCCGCTCCGAGGGCCCGGTTGGTTTCGTGTTCGAACCTACCCGGCCGTACTCAAAGTTCTCCGAAATCCGGAGTGTAATATAATGAAATTACCGCCTCGATCCAAATATCTCTATGCAACTAACGGTGTGTCGATCGGAGGTCCGTAGCCCAAGATATGGGCAAAAGACTAAAAACAGTCAGAAATGGGGGTCTGGGGCCGGCCGCCGCCGGCAGGAGCCGCTGCGGCCGAAGCCGCGACAGCGGTGGGATGACCGGATCCTGTGGTAGTGCGGGATCTGGGGAAGACGCGGTGGCTCGCGCCGTATCCGGTGCAAAGGGTAAGGGGCAGCGCACCCCCACGTCCGCTCAGCGCGCGCGACACCCGCTGAGCCGGACCGGCCTCACCGGCTGGGCTAGGCCACGCCATCCGGGCCAGGCCACACCCTGATGGGCCAGACTCTGACCCAGGTCGGGTCTAATCGGTTCGGGCCGACCCAGGGGGGAGATAGGCCGGGCCAGGCTGGGCCCAGACCCCCATTTCTGACTATTTTCAGTCATTTTCCCATATCTTGGGATACAGACCTCCGATAGAGGCACCGTCATTTTCTTAGAGATACTTGGATCAAGGCGGTCGTTTCGGGATATTACACTCAGGGTTTCGGAGAACTTTGAGTACGGCCGGGTTGGTTCGAACACGAAACCAACCGGGCCCTCGGAGCGGAAACGATTATATCTTGGGTTTCGGACGTCCGATTGACGTGCCATCGACTTCGTTGGATTCCTATTGATGAGATGGAACTTTTGGAATACATCGCCTGAGGTTTGTACACAGTTGGAATATGGCCGGGTTGGATTTTACCCGAAATCCAACCGCACCCCTGGAACGGAAAAGCTGATAACTTTCAGATTGGACGTACGTTTGATGAACCATCAGTGGCGTTGGTAATCTTGTTGAGAAACGGTCTCTATGAGCATAAACTATGAGAGTTCGGGGTACAGTTGAGATACGGCTGTGTTGGATCACACTCGAAACCAACTGGGCCCTTGGGACGAAAAGGCTAATAACTCATAGACCGGGTGTCCGATTGAAGCGTCGTCTGTTGTGTTGAGACCCCTATGATGAGGTGGTCCTTTGAGATACTTCTTAGTGGGACTTTGAGATACATGGTGTATCGACCTGTAGCTCGTGGAGCGGACCCTCCCGGAGACGAGAATTCGGAGTACGGAGACCGTGTAGCCGGCTGAGACCTGACGACTGCTTGACCGACTCGACTTGGAGTGAGTCGACTAGCCCAGTGGACAGAGCACTACTTTGTTTGGGTGCAGACCCATGGCGGACGGAGCACTACTATGTGACAGTGCAGACCCGCGGTACTCGTCCAAAGAGTACCTCTGCAGGCTATTAGGGGTTGTGCACTACTTTGTTTGGGAGGCATATCTCGGCGGGAATCACTATTGTGTTTGGGTGGATGGTCCGCGGTACTCGAGAGGAGGAGTACCTCAACAGTCTTAGGTTAGTGAGTAGTACCTCAGAGTCGTGAAAGGACCACTGTACACTCCATAGACGAGGCTCTTTAGTAGTTACAGTTTCGATAATGAAAATCTTGGTTTGAGCTGAGACTATGACCTTTGTGTTTACCTCATGATTGAGATGGGTCACTTGATAACTTAGGTATATGTATGGGCATATACCTGGGTAGTGGTTATCCATTGATTTCATAATCTTTGTGTTTCCTCATGATTGAGATGGGTTACTTGATAACTTAGGTGTATGTATGGGCATATACCTAAGTAGAGGTTATCTATTGAGATATTCTTTATGGTTATCCTTGTTGGTTTTAGAGAGACCTTGAGGGTCTCGGGGTCCCTACTGAGTATCGTTATTCTCACCCCTGCACGGGCTATGCCCGCACCTCGTTGTGTTGGTTGCAGACGATGGGAAGTGCTGACGGAGGCCGAGTGTTCGAGGACTGGATGGTACCCAGAGGTGGACCACACAACGAGTCAGTATCCGGATGTGTACTTCACGGCAAGACAACACTCAGAGGAGGTTGACGGGTGAGAGCGTTGTGGAGGCTATCTGTACCTACCCTTCATGTAGGATCCATGGTGGACGATCCAGGAGCTGCGCTATCTGTACCTACCCTTCCGGTAGGATCCGTGGTGGACGATCCAGGAGATGCGCTATCTATACCTACCCTTCAGGTAGGATCCGAGGAGGACAACCCAGGAGCTTCTTCCTTTCTTCCAGCTGTTTTTCTCTTTCTGTTGTACTTTCGTTCAGTTGTAGTTTTACTTTCAGTTGGGTTTGTATTCTGGCCCATTTACTTTTCAGCACTTTCTTTTGTACTTAGTGTTTTACTTCCGCTTGTACTCTTTGGTGTGTTGTTTACTTTTATAAAGGCAATGCCTTTCCAGTTATCGGGATTTACGCATTTGGTGCTAGTCGCCAGCCCCTGGCCTATGGAAGGCGGGCTTGGGGTTGTCACGGCACGGGCCCCGAGGACGGGTCGTGACACATCTTAAAAACCCAAATCTAGAAAAATTATCTAATTTTGATCCTTTTTTTGATAAACTGGTGAGATTTCATGACTTCTCTTCAATAACATTTAAATGCATACTAAATTGCATGCATAGAAATAGAATTTTTAGAAAAACATATTTTTTACTCTCAAATGATTTGATTTTTATTTGTAAACATTTTATAGCCGAATAATTTTTTTTCAAATGTGAAAACCATACATTTTTCATATTTTAATTATTCATATTCACACATTCTAATACAATATCTAGGTGATAACAATCACATTGAATAGTAATATTTCAATAGTATAGTGTGGTTTTTTTAAACTTAGTGTTGTGTGTAAAGAACACTATCATGGAAATAAAATTTATTTATAGATAACTATATCATAAAATATTGGATTTTTACATTATGACCCCCTTAAAATTAAATTTTCTCAAGAAATTGGATCACCTCGATAATAAAAAGTGAGGATAATTATGCCTCATCAAATCCATAGGTTCCCACATATATTCCTAATATTAATGGTATCACCATAAAAATTTGACCAGGTGTATTCTCTTGTTTCGTATTAATTTCTCCCTATAAAAAAGAGTATCCACCAGTTGTTCCTCACAATATATATCTTTCTTCAGTGGTATAAACTCTATGTTCATTTCATGTGAAGGATAAATTATAAACTTCCTCAGGAAATATACATGGAACACATTGTTAACATGAGAGATATTAGGTGGAAGCTCCATGCGATAAGACGCCATCCTAAAATAATCAAGAATCTCTAAAGGAAAAATACACCTAGTGATTAGCTTTATATTTCTTCCAAATAACATTAACTTCTTCTATGGAGAAATTCAAAGAAATAACTTCTCATAAATTTTAAAATCTAGATCTCATTGTTTATTGTGAGAATAATGTTTTTTTACACTAATATGTCCTTATATTTTGTTGAATGGTTTTAGACTTTTATTCCATTTACTAGGATAGATCAGGTCCTAATATCTTTTTTTATACATCATTCCAACATGTTAGAGTTCTACACTTATTTCCATAGTTCACTTCATAAGGATCCATCTGATACTCATGAGAGAGATATTATTGTAATAAAATTATACCAAATTAACGTGTTGATCCCAACCACCTTTGATATCCATAGAAAAATATCTCAACATTTATTCTAGAGTTTTAATGATCCTCTTAGACTGACCATCTATCTAAGGGTGATAATTAGTGATAAAACTCAACTCTATATCCAGATCTTGGTAAATACTTTTCTAGAACTTCTAGGTAAACCGTAGATCTCAATAAGTTAAAATATAACATGGTACTCCATGAAACCATACCAATTAATTAATTGCTATTATACAAATATTATAAAGAGATAAATATTCTACTATAGTAATAAAGTGTGCACACTATTTGAGGTGATCAACTATAACCCAAATAACATTATTCTATTTTGACATTATGGGTAGTCCAATGAAAAAATCCATGGTTATGTTTTCTCATTTCCATTATTGTGTGGATAATGGTTGTAGAATCACATTAGAATTTATTATCCCCACCTTAAATTTGTGACACACCAAGAACTGATATACATACTCTGAAATATCCCTTTCCATGTTATTCCACTAGATATACTTTTTCATATCTCTATATATATTCATACTTCCTGGATAAATAGATAATGATGAACTATGATCTTCATATAGTATATCCTTATTTAAGTTTGGTATTGAGGGTACACATGCTTGGTTCTTGAACCATATCATTCTAGCATGATCATGGTTGAACTCAGTAACATTCATCACCTTCCTCAGTAACTTCACATCTTCCTTCTTCACCTTATTGATCCTTTCATGGTTAGACAGTTGAACATCCAACTGATAAAGATAATACATAACCCATTTCATATTTATTTTAATATCCATAATTTGTAAATCCATAAATATTGGATTACTTTCAATCCTCGTCATGGATAAAGTAGCATGGTCTTTCTAAATTAGAGCCTCATAGAACTTATTCACGTTCCTAGGTTGGTAATATATTGAGAAATCATAATCTTTGATCAACTCCAACCATATTGTTTGGAACATATTAAACTCATTCTATGTAAATATATACTGAAATATTCTATGATCACTATATATATCACACCATTCACCATACATCCAATTCCTTCATATCTTCATTACAAAAATTACCACTGACAACTCTAAATACTGAGTCATAAAATTTCGCATATAAATTTTTAATTAGGGAGAGGAAATTCTAACATCGTGTAATTATGTATGAAGATAAATCTCATTCACCTCTTTGATTCATCACTATAGATCATAAAACCTTCTCCACTATAGGGTATTTATAAGAACAAAAGTTATAACCAAAATTATCTTTTGTTATTTGAGACTCCCTTCACATTCATATTTCCATAAGATCTTAACCCCCTTCCAAGTAAGCTTGGTTAGAGGATTAGATGGTCATGATAAAAATATCAAAAATAATCAGTAATATCCATCCAATTCAAGAAAAATATGGATTTTAGTTACCATGGTATGTCTAGTCCATTGCTCAATAACTTCTATCATTTAAGGATCCACCGATATACCCCCACTTGTGATTATATGGCCCAATAATGAAACATTATGAAGCCAAAATTCACAATTTTAAACTTTACCAAACAACTTATCCTTCCTCAAGGTATTCATCACAATTCTATAATATTCCTCATATTCTTTCTTTATCTTTAAATAAAAAATAATATCGTCTATAAAGACTACCACAAGATGATCAATGTAATCTCTAAAGTCTCCATTAATTAAATCCATGTAGATATTATGAGAAAAATTTAGTCCAAAGTGCAATACTATAAATTCATATTGACCAAACCTTATATGGAAGGCTATATTGGGTATATACTCATTCTTTATCCATAGTTGATGATATCCAGATTGAAGATCAACCTTCGAAAAATATAAATCTTCTAGTAATTGACCAAATAGAAGATCGATATGAGGTATATGATACTTAATCTTGATCATGATCTTGTTAAGTTCTCTATAATCAATGAAAAAAATGCATCGAACCATATTTCTTAATAATAAAAAGAATCAATGCACCCCATGGTGAAGCACTATACCAAATGAATCCCTAAACTAGATTCTCCTGGAGTTAATTATTTAATTCCTTTATTTCAATCAGGGCCATTCTATAAATATTCTTTCAAATAATTATAGCACCAGGTTTGAGTTATACTGAAAACTAAACATCATGATTCAGGGTAATACTAGGGAAGTCCTCAAGAAATAAATTAGTATATTCACCAAAAATAGGCACATTTTCAATGTTGATTTTCTACAAAACCATTTTAGATAAACATACCTCATGAATAAAAAAACCATATATAAAAGTAATTTTCATTGGGTGTTCATGTTCTTCCTCACACTGATAAAGAATTGAAGGTTAATTTGGAATATTGAATATGACTTCCCTTCCTTGATAATTGATATGGAATATATAAAAAGAGATAAAATCCATACCCAAAATTACATAAAATGCAACTAGTGGAATAATAACAAGATTCATAGGAATAATATTCACAGAAACCTCTATTGGAGAAGATCTATAGACTTGAGATGCAATTATCCTACCATTGCATGCTTTCTCTTCCAATTCAATATCTAATCATTTTGGAGGTAATGTGATACCCATAGAAAATTATTAATATATAAAAGATTCATTGGAACCAAAATAAAATAAAACATTTTCAATTCTGGATTGGATGACAAGTATACCTTTCACCACGTTGTGAGGAACTTCCATGACAGTTTTAGTAATTTCATAATCTTTGGTTTCCCCCCTTGGATTCTTTAATGGTAATTCCCCTTGATTTTTTTTGTAATTAGTTGAAATAGTTCCCCATATCCTTCTAGTTAAATAATTATAAATTGATGACTTCTCTCTTACCCTTTAATTCATGAGAATGATGGAATTTTTCTCCACACTTGAAGAAAACTTCTTTTCCTTTTAACCATGTACGGGGGTGTTTCCTTCCAAAAGTATCACATGTCATAAAATTCCCCTTTATCTTATTCACCTTATCCTTTTTTTTGTTTTCATCCTCTCATTCTCTTTATTTCATTTAAATCCATAAGTCTTGGATAATTATTTCTCTTTCTTGATAGCACATTATATTATATCCTCATATGATGAGTATGTTTGGGAGATTGGTTCCCTTAAAAAATTCTTAAGAACATCAAATAAATGGTTAATATATTTTTTTTGGATTACGTATGTATTACACAGTATTCCTTGTTAATATTATAAACATAGCTTCATACATAGAAATATTTTTTTCTTCCTTTTTTCTTAGACTTGGGAATAGTCTCTCCATATATTCTCATTATTTGTGAGATTAATATTTTTCCAAGAAAAGTACCTTAAAACTGTTCCACCCAATACTCTTTATTTACTCCTTATCCTAAATATTTTCAATCAATGAACACAATTGATCTACATCCCACATGAGAATATAAACTTTCATGATTAACTTCTCCATTTCATTACTTTATAATGGGAGAAATGTATTTTTTAAAGAACTTATCCATTTTTTAGATACAAATGGATTTTGGGTTCCAATGAATGATAGAATTTGTTGTCAAATGAAATGTTCTAACATTATTACACCACATTTTAGATCAGTAGGCTTCATTATAAAGGCTATGTTATTGGTCATAACCTGAGTCAGCTACCCCAATATAGTTATAATTTTTTTAGATATAGCTTTATCTTGAGGGTCTTTATCTTGCGTAGAGGGAAATACCTAGATAAATTCTGTTAATTTATATTATTTCCATTCCTTCCACTATGATAAATTTCTAAACAATTACATACACAATATTATATCATAACATTAGGAATCATAATGTATAATTTTGAATCAAGTGAAACACTTAACATAAATTAGAAATTTATGCATAACTAATCTTAGAATCATGAACTTGGTTTCTTTAGGAATATTCTCAAATCATAGAAATAATTTCAAATCTTTCATAATGGTTTGTAAAGAAAATATGAATTAACCCAAGAATATCCATTATGATTTTAAAACCAATTGTACAAAAAGGGAACACTCACTATGTTCCCGAATGATATCTACGATATACTCAACCAACTATTTGCAAGGTTAATTCCCCTAGATGAACCTATGTCAAAACTATGTCCACTTTTAGTATCCAGATAGGTATGTATTTATATTAAAACCAAATAATATCTATATTATGAAAATCTTAGGATTTTATCCTATACTTAGACTTATCCTAAAATTCATTCATAGGGTTATCTTCTAGAATCTGTGTTGTCCTAAATCTAGTTCCCAATGATTCTACTAATCATGAAATGATATAAATAGTAAAGACCCTAACCCTGGTAGAACAAAGTTAGTGGTTACTTTAATACATTACTAATAGATACAGGTGATCATGTCCCAAATGACTGAATAGTTTGTTAGCCTTGGAAAACTGGATATATACTTGAATCTCACATTATATTTGAAAACATAAAATACAACATGATATTTTCTTTGAGAAAATAACTATTCCCTATAGAATATCTTTTAATATCGATTATAATACACTTCCTAGAATCCTATAGAAATGAAAAATAATAAATGGGTGGTCTAAGATGATCAATAAGGTTATACATACAAAAAAATCTAATATAGAATGAATAATATGGCCGGAATAAGTGATGAAAAAATAATGTCATATAAATAATCACATGATTATGAAACTTATCCATGGATAACATAACTATTCAAATAACAACATGGATATCAATAAATTTTTTACAATGATTTAATGAATAATTTTGAACATATGAAACTTACCATTGATACCTCACACAAATATATTTAAAACATATTGTCAAGGCTGTGTGCTAAGACATCTACATAAATTGGTAAGGCCTCAGCCAAATAACCAACCTATTTTGTATCATGGGACTTACCATAGAATCGAGGTACTATGTAACATTATACCCCACTCATCACTTAATAAATCCAATTCATTCATCATATAATTAAATAATACATATAAATAAATGTTCCATAAAATAAATAATTGTTTGTATTTTAAGAACTATTATGCGGAGTATCAATACTTTTCCCAGTCAAAGTGATCATAAATTGTCTCAATAAATATGGCGTATGGTATCATTAGATTGTATCCTCAATAAATCCTAATATTCATTAAATGATGTTAATATATATGAAAATATTTTAAAATATCATTAGAATGTTTGTTTAGGAAAATACCCTTTTAACTTTGAAATCACTTATTTAAAATGTAAAAAATTTCTCAAATATTAAAGAAAAAATTATCTTTGAAATAAATATTCCATTCACATTTTTGGTAAAAATACAAAAAGTACCTCATTTGGAAATCGATACGAAGATTACTTTTAAACCATTTTGAAAAATGTAAAATATTGGAAAAAAATTATTTAAGAAATCATTGGATAATATTAAAAACATTATTTTAAAATTTTTAAGAAAAATATGTACATAGAAGAAAAATATTCCTCAGAGAGTAGAAAAACAAATTAGGCTTTCCTTAAAACATTATTTTCATATCATAATTAATTAAAGAGAGTAAAATTAAAGAAAAACATTTAATTTCCAAAAATAACCATATTATAATAAAATTTAATGTTTTTAATATAAAAATATCACATAATTTTCCTAGTTAAGACTTAAACATTAACAATCCTGAATAATTATGATATTGTGAAATAAACTCTAACATCAAGCCCAAGATCCTTCATGTTTGTTCAAACCACATGTATAATAAATATATTTTTTTATAAATATATTATTGAAATATAATCATATATATCATAGAATATATTATTTATTTATAACCTTCTATCACCTGTTTATTAAAAATTCATTATTAAAATAATTATTTTGGGTGATAACTGCTTCGTTTTTCATGTATGTTCTGGTTCAGTAGTCTTCCACCATTTACTTTGATCATGGTTCCATAATCTCAAAAATATTATTAATTATATAAAAATAATATATATTCATTATATAAATATTTAGAAACATCCTTAAAATGTAGATATAGAAAAATGAATTACACCGTTTATGGAGACGGTATTCCATACATACACATGAACACTATTTTCACTTTTAATGGATGAAAGAAAATAAAGATTAATAATAATTAACATTTAAATTATCATATTTATATCATAAATATATTAGTTATTCATTAATTATGTTCTTATTACCATTCATGTCAATTATAAATGAAAAACAAATCACATCACTTCGTGGAGGTGGTAGTCCACACGTACGCAAAAGCGATGTTATAATTTTCATTTGATGAAAAATAAGATGAATAATGGTGTTTTTATCATCATAATAAAATTTAAGTATATTTAGGATACATTATTTATTATTTTATAATAAATAATTTAGATTTATAAGAGATAAAATAATAATTAAAAAATGAAAGTGATCGGTTAGTCCGACTACCTCTACTTTGAAATAACTCCTTTAGATCTCCTATTAAGAACCTTTAGGTTGGTCTTTTGGGAAGAAAATAATCTATATAATATATATATAAGTATGTTTTGAATATATTTTGGAATATTTTTGTTGAGATATATCTCTAAAAGTGGTGTGAATAAAAATGAGAAGGGGTTCCCTTATATAAGTAAGGGGATGAGAAATTTTGGATATTTTTGAAATATTATAATATAATATGTGTCTAACTCATGTAAAATGGTTCAAAACTAGAATATATTATAATATGTGTAGGATATAGTCTTAATATAATAATACAATAAAATTATAAAAGTTTTATATATCCTTTTAAACCATTTCATTTGGATTAACCCCTTAGTTAACCAATTTTAACGTTAACTATAATAATGAATTTTTAAATATCAAAGGGTTATAATTTTACTTAAAAGTTAAATATTGGATCATAAATGAAAAAAGGATTAAATTTAAAACTTTATATTAAACCATTTTCATATTTCAATATTTTTATTATTTTCAAACAATTTAATAAAATATCATTTTATAAAATATCACTTATGTCACTTTTGACAAAATTAATTTAATTTGACTTTAAATACATAAAGATGAATATGGTATTATAATTTAATCCTTTCACACATTCCTAATAGTGCATATGTATCTATAAAATTCATGGAACACAATAACTCATCCAAATTGTATTA
The DNA here is from genome assembly GCA_963277665.1 of Viscum album. Taxonomy (NCBI): domain Eukaryota; kingdom Viridiplantae; phylum Streptophyta; class Magnoliopsida; order Santalales; family Viscaceae; genus Viscum; species Viscum album. Next base: position 1,038,481,703 of record OY728126.1, read on the forward strand.
CTAATAATTTTTTTTAGTATAAATTTTTTTCTTTATATTAATTGAATAAATATTATATTGATGTTGTGAAATCATTTAAGGTAAATATTTAATCACTAAAAATTTTAAACAAATTAAAAAGATAAAAGAATAAATTTATATTTAAAATTAATATTCAGATACAAACAAAATGTCTTTTTATCCTTATGGAAAAATATTAGAGATATTAAAGTGAAGAGTGTGACATTTTTTTATTATTTTCTTAAAACAATATAAATGTAAATACCAAATAAAAATGATACCAAGTAGCCATGTTTTAAAGAATTTTATGATAATAGTATAACTAAACTCATTAAATAAGATAAAATCAAGTGTTATATAAAATGTAAATCCTTATCACATAATTTTTTAACCTTAATTACCTAATATACCCTTTATTGAGATGATAAATTTTACTGTTGTTACTATTTATTATGAAAAAAATGAGACTTATATACCAAATTTGATTCTTCTAATTCAAAATATGGAATCTATTTTTCAATATTTAATTTATAAAATTTTTATTAATTATTTTACAAATAAGCGCACAAAACACGATGAAAATCGCTTTTTAGAAAAATATTGTTTTAATCATAAAACATGATTTATTTATATCACATGTTGAGAAAAAATATAATATTAATATTAAATAATTGTATTCAACATAAAATATAGAAATTTTATTAAAATCATTCTACAGTAGTGATAAATTAAATTAATTAATATAAAAACACATTGTGCACACAAAAATATTATTTTTAGAAAAACATATTTGTTACACTCAAATGATTTTTATTTTTAAACAATCAATAACCAAAGAATTTATTTTATACATGTGTAAACCATAATCTTTTCATAATTTATTTATTCCTATTCATACCCCCTGATCCAAAATATGGGAGATAAATATCACATTAAATAATAATATTTCAATAATAAATCACAGTTCATTTAAACTCAATGTTTCATGTAAAGCATACTATTAAGGAATTAAAATTTATTTATAGAGAACTATATCATAAAGTATCACAATGCTACAAATGTAATATTCTTTCGGTGATTTTTAGTGTCCCATTAATTTTATAGATCGTCAAAACATATTAGAGATGTGATAAATGTTTTGAGTGAAATTCTATTATTATCTTGATGTATTTAATGTCAATGTAAATGAATAGTTCAAAAAATGACATTAATGATATTTTATAATAAACAATATTTTAGTAAATGATTTAAAATTTCCTAAAACTCTATCTTTATCCAAGTGAATATATTATGGTTGAATATATCAATTGTGGTACATTTATTAGTCACGAGCCCTTTTATAGTAACTTTCTTGATCTCTAAGAAGTAAAAAACTCCAATATCATTGTAATTGTAAAAAAAAGTTAATGGGGGGATAAAAAAATAGAAGGGTAAAAAAATCATCTAAACTTGTACAAATTTATTTGATGAGAATATTTAGACTCATACTCATCATATATTCCAAATATATCAATTTTGAGTCATTTTTTCATGAAAATTAATTTATATTAATTTAATACATTATGTAATTCCAAAAGTGCCCTTCCCCTCACTTATAAAAGGGAACCTCCTATCCACCCTTCCTCACACCTTTCGATCACTTTATTTTGACCAATACATGGACAAATATGTCCATGAAATAACTTTCCATGTATTAGAGGCATTTTTTTATTATAATACCAACCTTAGATGGATTCCGGTGTAAAGTAAAAGTGGTTGTCTGAAGAAGAGGTATAGATTCTAACCAAATGTTTTAGTTTTATTTATTCTTATACCTCCTTAAAATACTCTTCAACCATGTCGATATAAAAAACTCAGAATATTACACATACTAAATTTTATTATATTAATTTAATAATCTATATCCATATTCTTCTTCCATCAAATGGGAAATGAAATCATTGTTTGTGTGTATGAAAGACTACCTTCTCACGAACTGATGTAATTCATTTTCCATCACCGCCTCTCACAGATAGTTATAATGATAGATTTAATGTTTATATGTTATATTAGTTACATGTTTATTATTTTTAAGAATAATATATTATCTAATTTTCTACCTTTCTATATATTGAATAATTATAACATTGTTTGTGCATATGTGTGGATTACCACCTTCATGAAGTGATGTGTTTTTTTTTCATTACGACATCACATGGATGATATATATAAGTTTATTTAAAAATATAACATGATATTTAATATATAATAATAATTATGGAAATATTAAATTATACTTTCTATATTTCCCCCATTCTCTTTGAAAAATGAAAACATTAATAATGAGTACGCTTGGCTTACCTTCTTCATGATTGTAATGAAACTCATTTTTCATAACCATATTTCATGGTTGATTTTAAAAATATAATTAATATATAAAAATTATATCTATTTAATTTAATTTATTCTATAAATTCTATAATAATGACATCTTTAACCATAGTCAACTTATAAAAGTCCGTTTAGAAATATGAGCAGAATATTATCAGAACAACCAATGTGAACTTAATTGATTAAGTAATTGTATATAACATGATAATAAAAGAATGAATAATAAAATTGAAAATATTTATTTATAAAGTAAATAATTAACATAATTTTATTATTTATGATGATAAATAACGTATGTGATGATTCCGACTCAAAGTAACTGAAACATAACCTTAAAACCCACATTTTAAATATTTTCAAGATTTATTTTATAAATATTTTTCTTCTATGTCCAAATTCATAATTTTTTTTACCAAAGTATTTATATATAAATGAATAAATTATAAAGGATATTTTATATCACTTTTTACTTTCCTTGAAGGGGTTTCAAAAATAACATTTTTATCTATTTTATTTAGAACATTTAGACATAATGGAAAAAGGATTGTTTTATTTTAATGTATAAGACATCAACGGTTTTTCCCACCACCATAATGGTTATTTGATATTTGAATTATATTACAATATTTCATATTTTATTCAAATAAAAACCCATTATCTCTTTATTTTGGGTATTTTCAAAAAGGGATTTAAATGGAATGGATATTTTAATATCTTAAAATGTTTTATTATGGGTGAAAAGAATATTTTTATGAGTGTAACAATGAAAAATGAAAAATTTAATATTTTATTATTATTTTATAGTTAGTGGAAATTTTTTATATTGACTGGTGGTTCCATTATAAACTATGGATTAGTGGTTAAATTATAGACCAATAATGGGTGAGCCCAATATATCTATCCAATAAATTCAGTAAAGGGATAAAGTTAACCTGTTAAAGGTTTCTCATAAGAGATTATTAGAATTTACCAAATAGATTATTCATTTTAAAGAGTGATATTAATATTTATATAGAAATTATTCCCCAAGTTACCTATTTTTTATCAATAATTTCCAGGTTTTTTTACGGAAATATTATGATTTCACAAGGTAAGATAATGTGCATAAGTTTAAATGATAGTTAATGCAACTTATTAAAGGTGAATTTTATAAATTTTTGAAAAAGATTTCATGATTTTTTCAGGATTTCAAATAAAAAATTATGTCATTTATTTTCCCTTTAATATTTATTATAAAAAATATATGAAAATATTTGTGTAGGTAAATTTATTTCATAGATAATACAATGTTTATTTTGAACTCAAATATTATTTCAAAAAATAAAATTTTTATTAGTATTCATGGACTAACAATTTTATTTTTTGTTTTTATATGTCCCTTAATAAAATTTTTGTATTGATACCATATTTTAAATTAGTTTTCACAAGTTTTAAAGGTGGGTAGGGACAAGTATGAGGTCAATATTAAAATTGTGAAGATATTTCATGAAAAGTAAATTTTTATTTCATTATATCTTTGTATTGTGGAAAAAAAGCATATTGATTGGATGTTTCTAATTTTTGGTATAATATTTATTTATGTAAGGGTGAAGAACTAATTATCTAAAACTCAAAACCTAAAAGATCACCATATTTTCAATAAAATGAATTTTTATTTAATGAAATAATTATAAGAATTTTTTAAGCTAGAGTCATTACAGTTGGTATCAGAGGAACAGTTTCTATAATTTTATAGGTTATGATAGTGTAAGTAAATACCCTTAAGATGTTATAATTTAAAGTTATCATGAAATAACATTGTAATATTACCATGATTATTCATCTAAACTATCTTTGTTTATAATGGTTTTTCATAGAGGAAACATGAAAGCTGGAGTAGGAAGGCACTAAGAGGACAATATCCTACAAAATTAATACCCATAACCTGTTAGAATTATAACTTAAAGAAGTTTTTTTTGTTATGGAATATTTGAAATAGGATATAAATGGTGTTGGTAACCATACTATAAAGAATATAGATCTAGAATAGAGGAACATTTTGATAGTTAATCATTTTTTGAGATAACACCATAGAGTATTCAATTGATATTTTGACATAGTGGTGGATGAAGGATGGATTAAATACCTAAAAAACATATTTTAATACATGGGTTGTCTGGATTATCAAAATTTAAATCATTTTCAGTTACCTTTTTGAAGGTGAATTCGATCAAAGGTGGTCAATGGTTTTGAATATTAGAGAAAGATAAGATATTGATGCCATGGAATGACAAACATTTAAGAGTATTTTACTTTTGAAATATTTTCTTACAGATTTTTTATATATGATGAAAAATATATTATTGGAATTAATGAAAAATAAAGAATATTTAGTGGTCATGTATGAAGAAAACGTCACCTAATTGGAAAGGTACGCACAAAATTTTATCTGGGATCCTGATAGTAAAATTAATCAGTTTTACTCAGGATTGAGGCCAAGATATAAAATGGAATTAGCTTCCCATGAAATAAAAATTTATGAAAAACTTGTTTGATATGTTGAAAAGGTATAAATTGAGTTGGGGATTTCCAAGTGTTCTATGAAAACATGAAAAAAAGAGGTCCAGATGGTAGGAAATGGGAATGAATTCATCAAAGAAATATGAAGGTGAGAAAATCAAGTTTCTAGTTTGTTATAGGTGTTGTGAAAATTACCCTGAGGAAAGTATTATGAAATATAGTTAAGTGCTTCTAATTTGGTAAGTTTCAGCATAAGGTTCATGAATGAAAAGAAAAATATCTTAGTAGTGGTAAGACTAATTTTGAAAAATATTTAGTAAAATTTTTTAAACTTCATGAGATAGGTCATTATGAATATGTGTGTCCAAAGAAGAGTGCGAATTATGGGAATCAACAAGTTTATAAGTAGAAGTGTGTGATGAAATCTATTTAAACTACTTAGGTAGATGTTGGGCCATCAAATGAGGTGTTAATAAGTACATTACTTGTTTATTTAGATTATTCTAATGTCTTGTTTGATTCAAGGTCTCCACATTCTTTCATTTATAATAATTTTTTTACTAAACTAAAAATTTCACCTAAAGAAATGAAGTCATGAATTTTGGTAAAAACACATAGGGTTAGTATTAAGGTAACATGAAGTTAAAAATATCTTCCTATTATTATTTCTAGATGAGTTTTATCTAAAAACGTTTTTATCTTTCCCATTGAAAATTTTGATGTTATTTTGGGTATGGATTGGATTTTATTTTATCATGCAAATATAGATTGTAGAGCCGAAGAAGTTATTTTTAAATTGAGTTTTAATTTTTATATAATAATAAATTCATACCTTTGATGACATATCAAGAAGCCGAGAAATTATTAAGTTATAGATATGAATATTACCTTGCTTATATTTTTAAAAATAAGGAAACTTTTCTGATTAATGATGTGTTAGTAGTAAAAGAATACTTGGATGTTTTTACTTATGATTTGTAAGGTGTTATGACTAATCATGAAGTTAATTTTACTATTTAATTAGTACCTAATGCTAAGAACATTTCAAAACATAATTATATAATAGCTCAAGTAGAACTTCTAGAATTTAAAAGGTAGTTACAAGAATTACTTGATAATGATTACATACATCCGATCACTTCACCATGGGGTGGTATTTTTTTGTTGAAAATAAATATGGTTCTATAAGTCTTTACATTAATTATAGATATTTTAATTAAATTAATATTAAGGATAAATATTTTTTATTCATATAGATGACTTTTTAAATTTGCATTAGGGAACTCAGTATTTTTTGAAGGATGATCTCGGGTCTAGGTACCATCGGCTGAAGGTAAAGAAGGATGAAATTCCTAAGATAATGTTTCATAGATGGTATGGGAATTATGAGTTTTTGGTTATTCTCTTTGGGTTAACAAATTTTCCAGTTATATTCATGGTTCTTATAAATAGAGTTTTCCATTAATATTTGGATAAGTTTTTTTGTTGTGTTTATTAATTATATTTTTGTATATTATTAAATTTATGATGATCTAGAAAAACATATAATTATTATTCTTTAAAATTGGAATGAAAATAATTTATTTGGAAAATTTAGTAAATTTGATTTTTGGTTATATAAGATTTCATTACTTGAACATATCATTAATAAAAACGACATAATTATCGATCTTGATTAAACTAAAGTGGGTGATTAATGACTAAGAGCTATAAATTTCACTGATATTCATATTTTTCTAGGGTTATCAGGATATTATTGGTAGTTTATTGAAAACATTTCATGGTTTTCTATCCCACTAACCAAGTTAACACAAAAATGAACTCGGTTCATCTGGGCAATGAAAGAGGAATTGAAAATAATTTTAGTGAATAATTTAGTTTTTGCACTACCATTTAGTAATTGTGATGTTTTTACCTACAATTACGCTTCATTTAAAAGAGTATATTTTATTTTAATGTTTAATGATAGGGTAATTTATTATACTTCATGCAATTAAAACCTCTTTAGAAAAATTATCCTATACATGACCTTGAACTAGAGGCTATAGTTTTTGAATTAAAAATTTGGAGACATAATTTATGTCACACCAGGATTTTCAATTTCATGATTTCTTTCAAGTCCCCTTTTGTTTCTTAGTCTTCTCTTGGCTTCCGGGTGTCCCGAGTTTAAAATTTTGGTGTCCCTTGTGTTGTTGATCTATGAACTCGGTCTAGGGGGTATTGTATGATACTTGGACTCCTGTTTTTAAAAAGTTTGGTATTAGGTTGTGGTGTTTTGGAGTAGGTTTTGTGACACTCCTAGTGGAATCACTTGTGGGGTAAGTTGTTGAGGTGGTTTTTACCCATGATTTGGATGAGTTATTGGGTGAAAGGGATGGTTTCTTTTGGGAATTTTTCTCCCCTATCCTTGGGCTATCTATCCCCCTTGGTTTCCCCCTTGGAACCCCTTATAATTGGAGGAAAAACAACACTTTGTGGGTCTCCATAACTGGCCACACGGTTTGGCCGCATGGTTCCAAACCGTGCAACCAAACCCTGCAAGGGTGTCCAACACATTAAAATTTGATGTGTTTGGACCCTTTTTCACTTCTAGAACTAAACCAAATCCACCCATATCTTCCCCATTTCATTATATACCTCCATTTAGAGCCTCCAAGATCTCTCCCCCTCCCATGGAACTCTATTTTGAATGGATATTTGATGGGAGAAACTTCAAAATCATGTAATTAAACCATTATCTCATTGATTTCTACCCTTTCCTAAGGTTTTTTTCACCCTTTCTTAAGGTTCCTCAAGTACATAAGTTAGGGTTAGAAACTAGGGTTTTATTTAGGGTCTTCTTGGTAAAATATTTTGGTTTTATATTGGATTTTACTTCATTGAGGTGCATCGGTGGTGCGGTTGATGTTTCACACCAAGATTTGAGGGTTTTGACTCAAAAGGTAGATGATTCCATGTGCAGACATTCCGTGATGAGTTAATATTCTTGTTTTATTAATTTATCATGTTTGTAATCTGTTTTGTGTGCTGGAAAAACTGTTTTCTAGGGATTTGGTTAAGCATATAATTTTATAGTTACATTTTAGCTTGAAATTAGGTGTTTCTCATGTTTGATTCTTGTGGTAATACTTGGGTGTATTTTATAACATGTGAAATTGATTTATTAGTGTTTAAAGGGGCTTACAATTTTTTTTAATGATTTGGGGTCATGTGGTCCTCAAAAAGGGGGGTTTTGAAAGGGTTTTATTTGTAAAACCATGTTATACTTCTTGAAAGTCTTTTATGAAAATGTGTGTTTTCATGTGTATCTTTTGTGGTATTATTCGAGGTGTTTTTATAATAATTGAGAGTGGTTTACTATATATTTTTAGGGTTTCAAATTCTATTTTGGATTGGTATTGGTGTGATTTTGGATTTGAAAGAGGTTTTTGAAGTGGGTTGGTATGTAAAACATTGTTATACCCTTGGGTTGGTTTTATGAAAATTGTAAATGACTCAATGAGTTACACAAAGTGTAAAAAGGATGTTTATGTACATTTTTTGTGGGTGTATGTTATTAAAATGAGTTTTTTAAAGATAAAGTGGTCAGTGGTGATGTCAAATGGTTTGATAATGTTTTGTAATTTTTTGAGGTGATTTATGAAATTGTGATGTGGGTGCGAAACATGGTTGTGGACTGTTTTGTGTGAGTGTGATGTGAAAAATGGATTTTTTTTCTAAAAAACGTATTGTGTAACTTGAGAGTGGGATGTTATGTAATTTTTATCATCTTTGGAAAGATTTTATAAAATTTTTAAAGGATTTTTTGAGTTGTGAAAGATATGAAAAATGTGGTGTGGTATATTTTTGTGTGAGTTTGATTTAAACATAAATTTGAGTAAAAAGTGGGATGATGTGACATGTGTGATGTGAACTTGGGATGTTTGGGGAATGCGTGATGTTGAAGTATAATTTTCATGTGAAAATTATATGTCTTGACTTTTTTAACTTGTTTGAGCACAAGAGGGAAACCTGAGTATCTAGGTGGGTGGATGTCTACTAGTATGCTAGTGATCCCATGGGGTTTGGCCATAGTTTTACATAGCAAATTTGACTCTTACAACACTAACTAAACTATAATAATGATGATGGGGGACCAATAAGTTTTGGGTATGTTCCCTACTAGTGTCTCGTGCATGAGAACAGATATTTGTGATGATTACTTTCACCGAGATACGAGGTACCTTAGACCCACAGTGAGCTAGTTCCTAGGGGTTATTTTCATGTTTATTGTACTAATTATTTGATTTATACTTACTATTTTCATATGGTATATTTGGATGTAAAATTCAGTAGATTTGGTGATTTATTTAAAAGTGTTGATTCTTTAAAATAGCCCACTTGAAAACTGATTTTATTTAAAGTTGCATCTTTAGAAAATGTAATTAGCAGTTCTTGTTTACAAAACCTACAATCCTTTCGTCTTTGAATGTTTATCACAAGGACTCTCTTAGTGGTGGAATCCTATTGGGCTTTGGCACACACCCAAATTATACCTTTGGGTGTAATTATACTTGGTTATTTTTTTCATAGGTTTGGGTACAACTTTTGTGCCAATGGTTTGGGTTTAGTAGTCCTTCATGATATGATCTTGTGGAGATGTCTTGAGGGCGGTGCCTCATGCCATGATTATGGTTATTGGGATATACATTGGGGGTTTCATCAGTTTTTTTAGTCTTTTATAATTTTTTTATGTTATGCAATTCAGTTTATAAATTTTGAAAAAGATGGTTTGGTTTTAAAAATATATATTTTTTTTATTGGATTTCATTGTTGTTTTATGTTTATAAAATCGGGTAAATTGTTCCCAACTTTCATTTTATGATACCCAGACACTTGTTCCAGCCTGTGGGGATCAGGAACGCCCTTCAGCCCTTGTCACGGGCTGGGTTTGGCATCGTTTTGGATGTCAACCAGATTCAGTTCATGACAATTTATATAGAGTAAACTGTGAAATATATAATAATAATAAAAGTTTTAATTATATATTCACTCATAAAGAGTTTAATATTAGATATGATATATGGGTATGATTGATAAAGGATTATGAATGCACAATTATTTACCATCAAGGAAAGGAAAATAGAGTAACTGATGCTTTGAGTTGGGAAGATAATGCTTTGTTAATCATGTTACATCTAAAACATGATACTTTGGTTAATTATTTGATTATTTTTGTCTTAGAAATTGTGAATTATGGAACTCCATGTTTTTATTTTAGGTGTGAGAAAAATTTTCTTTTTCAAACAGGATTAATCAAGCTCAAAAGGAAAAGATTGCTTTATAAGAAAAGGTGGAATTTATTAAAAAAAGTAAGTTTCCAAAATTAAACACTAAAAAAGAATGTGTTTTGAGATTCATAAAAAGATTACGAGTTTCATGTAATCCCATATTGAATAAGGAACTATTGATTGAGTCTCAAAGATCTCTATTTTTGATTCATACTAGTAGTAAAAAAATGTATATAGACCTTTATGAACATTTCTAGTTGGATAGAATGAAGAAAAATATTTCTGATTTTACTATGAAATGTATGAATTTATAATAGGTTAAAGTAAAATAATAATTACCTAATGGTATTCTTCATCCTTTTATAGTTCTATAATGAAAATGGTATAATATATCGAAATATTTCATGGTGGGATTACCAAATACATCTGAAGGTAATAATGTGATTTGGGTAATTATTGATTGATTAACTAAATCTAATCATTTTATTTCCATTAGTGATAATAAGTCTTTGGATATAATTTTTTTGACTTTATTATAAATATATAAATATAATAAATGGATTCTTTCTTTCCATTATAATTGATCATGATCCAAGATTCATCTCCAATTTCTATAAATTGTTTTAAAATTCTTTGGGTACAGAATTAATTTTTCATAAATTCTTTCATCCTCAATATGATAGATAGTCAGAGTGAACAATTTTGACTTTGGAGGATATTTTTTGATTATTTAAATTTATTAATAATGAATTTGTGATCAAAATTTGACTTTGGTTTATTTTTCTTATAATAATAGTGTTCATTATAATATATATATGGATCATTTTGAAGCATTATTGGGAAAGTGGTGTTAGAATCCATAATATTGGGATGAATTTATGGAAATAAAGTTATTAATACCATAATTTTTATAATAAATGGATGATAATGTGAATATTATTTAGTATCACTTGAGGATGACTTAGAGTAGTTAGAAAATTTATACAGATAACCAGAGGTCTTTCTTTTGAGATCGGTGATCATGTTTTTCTTAAAGTTTCTCCATATAAAAGTGTTATGAATTCTGGTGAAAAAGGGAAATTTATTTCTACAATTCATTTCACCATATGAAATCTTGGAGAAATTTGGATAAGTTTCTTCTCGAGTGGCCTTTCTTCTGAGTTTATCTCAGGTACATGACAAATTTTATATTTTGTTAAGAATATATGTGTCTGATGCATCTCATGTTTTTATCCCTAAAGTAGATCAGTTGGAAGCAACCCTTTCTTATGAGAAAGAGATATTAGATATTATTTACTATAGAGAGAAAGTGATTAAAAATAAATTAATTAATCAAGTCAAGATTTTATGGAAAAGATATACGGTCAAAGAAGAAACATGGGAATCATAAAATGAAATGATGGAAAAATATCACCACTTGCTTAAGTAGTAAATAAAATTTTGAGCACATAATTTATAAATAGGGGAAAAATGTAACAACCTAGAAACAGTAAATGATAAATTCCATTCTTTATTAATATTCATTAACTAGTTTTTATATATTTATATTCATTAAAATAATATTAAGTAATTTTTCAATCAAAAATAAAATATTTTTATTATTCTTAAAAATCATTTATTTAATTTATTAATTTTAGAATTTTAATTTTATAAAATGAATTTAATCTTTGAAATTAACATATAAAAATTATCCTTGGGTAAAATTTTGGTTTTTTATGAAAATATTGATTTTTCCATGAATGAAAAATACCAAAATTTGTAAAATTGTCATTTATTTTCATTATATAAAGTAATTTAAAATTAATATTATATATTAAATTGAAATAAGTATAATTTAATTATAATTTATCTAATTAGTTACAAAGGAATCATCATTGAATTAATTTTTCTATAATTTTATTTTTGGGATTAAAAACACTTTTTCTAAAAACTGTTTTTCATTATGTTTTATATTTTAATCTTATATTAATTTATACCACATATAAAAACCGAATATTGAAAAATTCATTCCATATTTATAATAATAGGTCCAAATTTGGTAAATAGTTACCTTTTATTTTTTTGTTGTTATGAATAGTTACCATAGTAAATGTTGGTCACCTCACCAAGGCTAAGTCCAGTAATTAAGGTTAAAAATAATATCATGAGGACTAAAAAATAAACCTTAAATTGAATTTAATCTATTGGATGAGTGTATTTTGACCATACTCATCCAATATTAAAATTTATATAAACTTTGTGCCATTTTATTAAATGAATTGCATAATATTTTAAGTAAATATAAAGTTAAAAATGTCACTCTCTTTCTTTTAATATCTACAATATTTCATGATAGGCATAAAGATAACTTATATTTAGTTATAAATGGGTGTATGAAAGGTAAATGATTTTATATGAGGGTAATTGTTTTATAATTATTAGTGATGGAATAATTACCTTAAATTATTATGCAACGCCACAATATTTCTTGTGCAAGTAGTAGAAAAATCAGGTAAATAATTATAAAAACATTAAAAGTAATATTTTTGGTTGATTTTTAGTGTAAAAAAATTTATAGACAAAAATAACATTTTAGGGATGTTTTAAGGTTTTATATTCTAATTCCATTACTATATTTAGGCCTTTAAACTCAAAGTAATTGGATAGTTCATAAAATGACATTAATGATATTTTATAATATGAAATGTTTTTTTAAATGATTTAAAATTTATAAAAAAACCATATTCATAAAATTGAATAGTATATGGTTCAAAATATAAACTATGGTCCATTTATGAGATATTTTTCCTTTTATATTATTTTTCCTTATATATTATTTTTCTTAACCTCTAATGAGTAAAAAACATTGATGTCGCGGTAAATGTCAAAATGACCAACAAGGGGTTAAAATAAATAGATAAGGAGAAAGATTATCTAAAAATATACAAATTTTATTGTATTAGAAGATTTAGATTCATTATCATACTATATTATAAATCAATCAATTTTGTTCCATTTTCCATGAAAATTAATTTATATTAATTTAAAACTTTATGTAATTTTAAAAGTGTTCCTCCCCCCACTTATAAAACAACACCTCCTCTGCACCCTTCCCCAAAAAATTTGGGAACTTTATTTCATTCAATACCAAAAAAAAATGTCTCCAAAAATTAACTATTCATGTCCTAGAGTCTTTTTTTATTATAATACTAACCCTATAGGACTTAAGGTTTAGAAAAATGAGGTTTTTTGAAGAAGAGGTGTATCTTTTAACCGAATGTTTTAGTATTATTTCTTCTTCTACCCCATTCAAATATTCTTCAATAATGATGATATAATAACATAATTATCTTATTTATACTCATATGTTATTATTTCAATTTAATAACCAATAATAATCTCTTTTTTCCATAAAATTGGAAATCAAACCATCGTTCATATGTATGGCGGACTATCACCTTGTGAACCGATTTAATTCGTTTTTCATAATCACTTCTCATGACTCATTATAATGATGGATTTAATGTTTATATATGATATTAATGTCATATTAATCATTATTTAAATATAATATATAATCTAATTTCTTACCTTCCCCTCTGTTGATAAATGATATCATTGTTCATGCATAAGTGTGGATTACCACCTCTATGAAGCGATGTGATTAATTTTTCTTGGCCAAATCACATTGATGTGATATATAAGTTTATTTAAATAGATAATATTACAATTATGATATAGTATTAATTTTATAAGTATTAAATGATACTTACCTTCTTTCACACATGATCTTTAAAAAATGAAAATGTAACTCATGTGCACATACGGCCTACCATCTCTACAGTTGTAAAATAATTCATTTTTCATAACCATATTGCATAGTTGAATTTAAAATTGCAATTAATATATTAAAATTATAATTATTTCGTGATTATTATTCTATAAATTATAGAATAATGTCCTCTTTGACCATATTTAACTTACCAAATTTAATTTGGGTATATGATCCAAATATCTTCAAAACATCTGATATGACCATAATTGATTAAGTAATTGTATATAACATGGTAATAAATAAAATAAAAGGAATAATTAAATTTAAAAAAACTTATTAATAAAGTAAATAATTAACATAATTAAATTATTTAGGAAGATAAAGAAGTTATGTGATGATTCAGACTCAAGTTAAGGGACACTATACATTTTAAACTTCATCTAGAATATTTTCATGATTTATTTTCTAAATATTGTTCTTCCATGTCTATATTCTTAAAATTATTATATGGATGTATTTATATAGTCATAAATGAATAAAAAATTATATTTTATATTACTTTTTACATTATATAAATTTTTACTTTATATAAATTATTTTCAATTGTTATCTTTTTATGTATTTTATATTGAACGTTTTGACAAAAAAAATAAAAGGAATGTTTTATTTTAACATATATGGCATCAATGTTTTTTTTTCATTGTAACAATTATTATATATTTTAATTACTTTAAAAGATTTTATATTTTCTTCAAATTAAATCCCTCCTACCCATTTTTCTTGGTATTTTCATAAAGGAATTTAAATGGAATGGATATTTCAATCTAAAATATTTTCTTAAGGGTGAAAATAAAATTTTTATGAGTGTGATGATGAAAAATAAAAGCATTAGTGTTTTATTGAGATTTACCATGTACATTTTTTAATTTTATATAGTGATTATAATAGTGATATAGAAATGATGTCCCATGTTACCTATATTTTTTTTTATGATTTAAATGGGGTTTTTATGTAAATCATATGATTTCATTAGGTATATTAATGTGATTAAGTTTAAAGAAAATTTTATGCTACTTCTTAAGGGTGAAATGTATAAATTTTTCAAAATTTATTCATTATTTTTTCATGATTTAAAATATACCTTTATGTGTTTTATTTTATATTAAAAGTTTTTATGAATTTTTTTATGAAAATCTATGGTAAGATTAGTTGATTTCTTAAGAAAGAAAATGTTGATTTTGAGCTAAATGTTTATTTCAAAAATGGTAAATTTTTATGAGTATTCTGGAATAATTGGTTTATTTGTTATTTTTATATGTCAATTAATGAGATTTTTGGGCTCATCCCACATTTTAAAATGATTTTAGTAGGGTTTTATGGATAAGTGAGGTCAAGATGAAAAGTATAAAGATAAATCCTCAAAACAAAATTTGTTATATCATAAAAGTTTTTTATTGTGGGAAAAATTAATAATGAGTGGAATTATCCAATTTAAGATATAATATTTATTTATTTAAGGGTGGTGAATGAATTCTATGATACTCTAAACCTATAAGATCTCTGGGAATATAATAAAATGAATTCTTATCTAAAGAACCAATTTTAGAAATTTTTTATGGTTGGGCCCTTATAAAAGATAAGACAAGTAAAATATCCCATGAATCTATTTCTACTTTTATTATTTAAATATTTTTTATAAGAGAGAGAGGTTTATTTTTCTTATCAACAAACAAAGATCATTTTAAGGGTTGTTTTAATTCTCTATATTCTGATTCACCCCTGTAAGGACCTATGTTTTTTCAGACAGTGAAATTAAACATAATTTTGAATTTTAACTTTCAAATTCTCATAAGGGGTAAAATAGTCCTTTATCCAATATTATGACCACATATAATTTTTATTATTATTTATTTGGTCTCAAAATAGTGTTCTTACCTTAGAACAATATTTTGGTGGAAATCTGAGTCGTTTGAATTTTTACACAATAATTGATATTTAATATCTAATTAATTAAATATTAATTTATTCATGTTTGTTAGTTTGGATATATGTTTTCAATGTATCTTTGGTTCAATATATAATCACCTTGGTTGAGTCCATAATGTGTTGGTTTTTCATGTCAAGGAATAAACACATTTTAGGAGGTGGGGTCGGGCCCAAACAACCTTTTCATTTTCTTTTCTTTTCTTCTTTTCATTTTTTCCTTTTATTTGTTATCCTCCCTTATATTATCATGTAACCACCCCCCCCCCCACCAATATTTTTTCTATTTTTTTCAGGAAATAAAAGGTATTGAGAGAGATAGATGTAGTGTAAGAGAGGTGTCACCGCTGAACTCCAGAGGATCCAGACTATCATGCAGCTGTAGTGGAATGCAAATATATGTGTTGCTTAAAAGGATTTTTCCTAAAGGTAGGAAATTTTAATTTTTTCTATAAATACCCATGTATTTACAAAATTCTAGTTTTAGTCCCATTTTATTACTTATTAGGACCCACTTAGGGTCGATCTACAACTATTGTGGGGAAAATGGAGGTTTCTGGCCGACTGTAGGGGTTCCCATTTGGGAAATCCTGATCACACAGTGCGTTATTCTGGAATACATGTCCTATGTTATACCTATTCAGAGAATATTAACTTTTATAAGTATATGTAATTTTCTAGGATTACACACCATGTACTGTTACTTGTCCTTGTAGCTACGTATATGGGAAAATGGAGTTTTTGAAACTACACGTCATGTACCTGGGGTACAAGATGTGCAGCCATACTCAGTAATGTAGTTGAGTACTTGTCCAGAAAGCCTATGTAGGGGAAATTTTACATATAGGTTACACATCCAGACCCCACATGGGATACACATCATTTATAAGTCCATGAACATGAAAGGATACATAAACAGGCCATATGAGGTACACAAGAAGTTTCCCCATGCAGGGTACATTTCATGTACTTTTTTAACAAGTTATGTACATGTGTTTTACATGACAAGTATATATGAAGTACATGAAAAGGTGGGGTTTAAGGATTATATGATTATTACTCAGATATATTTGTTGTGAACTTCTCCCTTTCTACCCTTTTGAGTTTTTTTTTTGTGTTTTTATACCCCAAATTCAGAATTGGACACATGAGTTGACCATTTTGAGAATGTTTCCATGTAAATCATGATGGTGGAACCATTGTGTTATTTGAGGACTCGTAAGAGGTGTTTTCTAGAAATCAAGCTATGATAGATATGTTCTTCCACTAATAAATGAATATCATTTTCTCTTTTAAGTGAGACTTGTATGAGACTCAACTGAGGGTTGTGAGAATAATTAGGGACCTGGAATGGGTTCAATGAGGTCCCCATTTGGGGTATGTCAATGCAGTCCTTGGGTTAGCCAAACTATGATGTGACATAATAAAATAGATTTTTTGGGTATTTAGACCAACCTAGAGTGATACCTTGAACTGAGATGGGTCATGATCTACCTCCCTAGACCGATATTTCAGTATCTTTTCCATTATAGACATATCCCTAGAGAGGTGTGCCTCTTTAGGGATATGTTTTTGTGGGTTTTTAGATAATTGTGTGTGATTGAGGATCCCCTATAGGATGCCTCCTTTTATATTTATAACTATAATATCTTGTGTAGGTGGCCTCTGCTTTCTTATTATTCCAATGATCCCAATATGGATGAATTATCTTAGGTGATGATTTAAAGGATACCAAGTGGGTCTACTTTACTTCTGTGTGGAATTTAGGGATACCAAGTAGGATTCCACTCTGGTTTTTTGACCCAAGGTACCCAGTGGTTGCCCCGATAGTTGATCGAACCTGATCCAGTTCATCATGGGTTTGGGTATCGATGTTAGTGTGTATCACTATAGAACCCATACTAAATGGCTGAGATCTAGAGGCTACGGAAGTAGTGATGGGTTTAGGAATTTTTTCAAACTCACTCTTACCTATAATTTTACATGTTCACTCTTAATGCAACTATGATTACTATAGGTTCTTCCTGGTACTTGTCCGATGAACCAGCTGTGGTGTTATATATGACAGGGATTCCTAGATGTACTTCCTAGGATCTGGATATTAATCCTACTTGATTGAATGTTACTTTAGTGGGATGCACAGATGTAATTATTGGGATCCATCTGTTGAGACTATATGTATACTTCTATCTTATTGATATTCCTAGATTAACATCCTTGTATGTAGATTTTGAAAATTATGTGATTGTCTTTAACTGTTTAGGAAGTCCCATTTTTCACTAAGATTCCTCCCAGTTGAGGTATTACCTCAAAGGTTGTAGAGGATGTTTAAAAACCCCTATTTGAGATATTCATGGGGATTGATGATGATATCCCTAAATTATTCCTAAGATACTCCTCAAAATTGGGGTGAAAACATCATTACTGGATTTACCAATCATGCTTGGGTATGGGGTTGTTGTGTCATTTATTAAATTGATCAGGGGTTGTTATCTTGGTTCATGATGTTGGACATGATGATCCATATTGTTTATTGGGATGTTGGACATGACACTCCTCATCATTAGTTTGGACTATTATACCTGGTTCTACTCATAATTCATTGGTAATTTTTGTATATAACACTACATTCCCTTTTGATTTAGGATATTGGACATTGTACTCCACATCATTGATTGCAATTATGGGATATTCCATTACGTATACCTAGTTTATATTCTTAGACTGATTTCCCCTTATTTAAATATGAGACCCTTATGACTTGTGTTTTATAGAATTTTCTATCACTAGATGAAGTGCATATGTTTGGTTGGGATTACAAACCCAATTATAGACTTAATTAAACACAGCTAGAGTTGTATGACATCCAACTCAACGCCTTATTCGCAGGATTCTTAGTCAATTGAGATCATAGTCCTAATGATCGAATGTGGAATTTTTTATTCTTTTACCCCATATGTATCTCATCTAGGCAGATCATTTTGAATTATCATGCACTTATAAAAAAAATTATAGGTTCACCATTGGAGGTGGCCTACTGATTTTTATTACTAACCCCCTGTATGTGGACCTCATATTACATACTATCCATATTTTTTATTTTAGGTTGAGCATTGATGCACGATGGATATGGCTGAGGCCCAAGGTTTCATGATCGAGTGGATCTACTCATGTGTATTCTTATGACTAGGATGGTTCATCATGGAAGTGCTTTAGAGATTAGCTATATGGATCAGATCATAGTTAATAGAGTATCATTTTACTTTTATTTATATTTCTTCCATTCCTACATATGTGATCATCTCAGTGGGTGATAAGAGTTATATATATGATATGGCTATTAGTCTTTTACTGTATTTCATTAATTATTAAATCCTTGTTGTATTTATTTCTTCATCACCTTTATTATAACTTATATAGATTATATTTGTTTATTTATGTTGTTTTATTACTCTAATATGAGGTAATAGTCTCCCCACTGCCACCCTAGGCCTTCACTACTATTTGGAATCCTATGGAGAATGGGGAGGTGAGCATGAGGCCTTATCACCAACCGACATGGTTACTGTTTTTAGAGTGAGTCCGATCGGGATGTGAAAAATAGGAATTAGATTAGTTCCTTTCTATATGTATTATTATTTGGGATATAGTGGATAAGATTATTAGGAATGGTTTCAAACCTGTGATGAGTATCAGATTGGAACATCAAAAAAATTTATTTTGGTAATAATTACTTATCATAGATGATATGGGATTACTTTTATGGATAAGATATGTTATAATTTTATATGATATTTTATTTTATTGACACACATGCGATTTGGATTTTATGATTTATTATGGTTCTCTCACTCTAGACCCAATGGTGAGAAGCAAGTGATTGATATTTGACTCCTAGATAGTAGTAGTAAGATGAATTTATTTATGCATCATATGTGGCACATAGGATCCACTTGTTATAGGCCTTCTAATGTGTGATTTTACTAATGATTATTATGATAACTATTTAAAGTTTCAACAATAACCTAAATGGTGTTTTCTTATGTAGGTTCTTGGTGTAATTATACTCTTTTATGCTAATATATTTTTGTATTTACTTTTAAAAGCAGGTCATGTGGATCAATGGTGAGACTTTAGATGATGAGGATGATTAATCCTTCCTCATGCACAGGAGGTACAATAGACTTGGTGGTTTAATATGGTATATGGTGACCCTGATTTGGAACCCCTGTAGGATGTTATTACTTGGTTAGGTTATATAATGAGTTATTAATAAAATATATGGAATTTTACCACATATCATGGAATGATATTCTACTTAATCAAACCATATGATTTTTGTATGACACTGATCACTAAGACAATGTTGTGTGTAACTATTGACCCTCATATGTCATCATTGATAGTGATTCCCTTCCATTAGACCCTTTTTGGGTGTATCCTTCTGAGATGAGGTTAAATAAAGATTCATAATAACCTAAATGGATTTTTTCCATCTAGTTTTTTCGATATTTTACTTAAATAAACTTCATTTATGGCTATCTAGTCAAATACTCTAGAGTGATTTCAATAGGTACCTGAAATTTTATAGTTAATGAAGACCTTGAGGGGGTATTACCATATATGTATGCCCAATGAGTGTCATTTCATCATATTTTTGGTGTTTTTATCATGAACCCCTAGGTATTGGTTCCCTATAAGGATTCTCATAGAGGATAATGGCATGGTAGGTTGATTCCTGGTAGGTAATGCCACTAGTTTTTCCCCTGTGTTATTAGTTACTAATGGGTTTCAATTAAATTATTTTCCAACTAAAACTTAAAGGGTTTTTTATTCTATAACTTGTAATTGGAAACATGTATTGTTATACACATGTTGTTGGGTTTTTACCCATGTAGGTTGATGTTATCCTTGCTTCTATTAGAGAGGGTTTATATGCACTTTAGATGCCATTTGTTGAGATTGGTGTGTGGATGATGCCCCATAAGATTTGACCTTAGTAAGAGGTTTGATCTATAGGCTAGGTGATCAGACCAAGTGGACCTGTTTTTAGTTTTGGTTGGTAGGGATGTATGGGAGACTTAGATACCCTTAGCTATACTCATACCCTTGTAACTAAATTTTCAATTTGAACAAGGGTAAGCTATGAGAAGGGTTGGCCTGAGGTTTGTGAATTCCTTTTAGGTAGTTATCCTAGTTTTATTCTCATAATTAGGATGATGCAGGGGAGGTACTTAGGGTTTTCATTATCAACATGATGATTCCCTTAGTTTTTGATAAATTTACTAGAGTTATTGTTTATCTATACTGATTTGGATGGGAAAGACTATTCGAGTGCCTAGCCTTTTTGGCTAGTGGTTTTTTGGTTAGAAACATTTTCAGAGAATAGGTATAAGATTGTGACTAGAACAGAACTCTGTGAGGGGTGGTCATGGAATAAATCTGAGAATGGTTGAGGTATATAATTCAAAATAGGGTTTAAAAGGGAAATCTTGATCTGTTAAGACTGAAGTGTCATGTGGCATGGTCATCTTGGACTTGATGATAGACAGATCCTGATTGGGAGTTTTGGTAAAATTAATAATGTTCCTCCATGGTAGAGGATACATCGACAATAGATTATACGTAGTAGTGAAACCTATTTAGGATGTACTCAAAAAGTGGTAAGGTAATCCATATGGAGTGGAGTGCACCATTATTCATTTGAGGGTGGTGACCCTTATTATTAGTTGAAATTAATCATTTATCATGGAAACTATTCTTGGGAAGTTAGAATGGGTGATGTATTGATGTTTTAGGTTGGATATTTGGAATGATAATTTTTTTTCATGCCATTCATTATGTTTGGGGATATATGGGGTGTGAACCATTAATCTTGGAGTTTGGTTTTGACGTGATGATAAGGATGCATCTATGGTGGGAAGTATCAAATTAGTTTTGGTTGAATGTTTTCCATGATGGAAGATTTGTGGACGTTGTGAGTCTAGTTTTTGGATGTTCAATATAGCATAGTTATACAAATGATCAATATGGGATCATGGATGTTGTTTCCTACCAAGGATTCTTGGAGATGATGATGGTTATAGTGGGGAAGTTTTAAAGACCCATGCTTTTTTGAACTATGAAATTGAGAGAAAAAGTTGAATTTTTTCTTTTAGATCCTTGTGAGAGGTAAAATGGTCTTTCTCACCTAGTATATGATCTTGGATAATTTTGTTAACCATCATGTTGGTCCTGAAATATGGTTTTTATACAATGATATGTGTTTTGTGGAAATCCAAGTCATTCAAATTTTCATAGAATAATTAATATTTAACATTTAACTAATAAATATTAATTTCTTCACACATGTTAATTTGGATATATATTTTTAATGAAACTTAAATCTCTATTACTTATCTATGGTTGAGTATAGAATGGGGGGTTTTTCCTAGTCAAGACATGAAATCATGTCGGGCGCTGAGGTTAGGCCTGAGACACCTTTTCTTTTTTCCTTTCTTTTCTTCCGTTTATTTTTCTTATTTTATTTCTTATACTCCTATGGAATGTCGTATACATTCCCTATGGGTTCTAATTAGATGAAAAATAGATAAAACATATAGATATTGAGGGGTAGAGTAAGTGATGCTTCATTGTGTAAATTAAGAGGATTCAGATTGTCATGTGATAGTGGTGGAACAGGAATTGGTGAAATTTGTTTGCGAATTCCACCCAAAGGTTGGATGTTTTTAATTTTTTTATGAATATCTATAGATTTTATGGTTTCTAGTTTTAAGACCCTTTTATTACTGGTTAGAACCCCTAGATGTTCAATATATAGGTATTGCATTGGAAACATGGGTTTCAGTCCGATTGCAGGGGTTCTTATTGGGGAAATCCCAATCACATAGTCTGTGGTTCAGGAATAAATTTTGTGTTTTCTTATTATTCAAGGAATATTACTTTTTGTAAGTACATGCTATATAATTTGAGTATACACTACCTACTCGTACTTTTCCATGTAACCGAGTACATATACAGATGCAGTTTTTGAACTACACACCATATACCCAAGGTACACACTGTGTAGTCATACTCAGTCATGTAGCCAAGTACAAGACCAGAAATCCAATGTAGGGGCACTTGGCCATGTAAGGTACAGGGATAGACCCTATATGGGATACACACCATATATAAGTACACTTCTAGGAAAAGATACTTGCCTATTCTATGTGAGGTACATAGGTAGGTACCCTGTGTTGGGTAAACATCATATACTTGTTTTACATGTCATGTACTTGGGTTTTACATGTCATGTTTTTATGAAATCAGGTCAGATTCGATAAAAGAGTAGCCCATTTTGAGAATTTTTCTACATAGATCATGATGGCTGAACCCTTGGGGTGATTTGATGACTCCTAAGAATTTGTTTTGTGGTGAGAAAGCTATGATGGAGAGGTTTTTCCTCTAGTAAATAAATATCACTATCTCTTTTAACTGTGAATTGGATGATACCCATTTTAGGGTCGTGAAAATTGTTGGGAACTTAGGATGGGTTCACAAAGTTCCTCTTTTGGTTTGTCTTAGGATAGTTTCTATGTTAGAAATTTTGAGACATGAATTTATGAGATAGATTGGTTGTGCATCAAGACCAACCTAGAGTAAGACCTTGAATTGAGATGGACCATGGTCCATCTCCCTAGACTATTGTTTAAGTATATTTTACATCATGGACATATCCCTTGATTGGTGTAACTCTTTTGGAATATGAGGTTTTGGGTTATTAAAGAATAATTTGTGACCAAAGATCTCCTATTGGATGACTCTGCTTATGTTTTGATCTAGAGGATCTCATATGGGATGTCTTCTCTTACTTACTGTTCTAAGAATCTCAAGAGGTATTCTTTATCTTACATGTTTATATATAGGATTCCAAGAGGTATTAATTCACTTATGTGTGGAGTTAAAGAATCCCATGTAGGACTCCTCTCCATTGGTTTGACCTAAGGGACCTGGTGGGTTCCCTTGAAGTTGATTGAGCCTGTGACAGTGCATCATGGTTTTGGGTAGAGATGGTAACATGGGTCATCTTAGAACCCATGAAAAATAGGTGATCCTTATAGTTTTTAGAAGTAGTAATGTGTTTAGGTATTTGACCACCCTCAATCTTACTAATTCTTTGACATGGTTACTCTTTATGCAGTAATGATTTATAGAGTATATTCTTAATACTTAGTCAATGGGCATGACATGTTGTAATATATGATAGAGAAACCCATATGTACTTCTTGGGATCTAGCTGCCAAGACTACCTCATTGAATGTAACTTTATTGGGATGCCCATAAGTACCTCTTGGGATCCTGTTGTTGATACTACATATTTATTATATCCTTATTGGGATTTCCAAATGTACATATAGGGATCTAGCTTCTGATACTTATGTGACAGATTTTTACCATTTAGGACATCCCATTTGTCACTATGATTCCTCCCTATTGAGTTATAACATAGGATGTTGTTGAGGATGTTTCAAATCCCCTCTATGATATATTATGCGGGATTTATGAAGATCTCCATGAATGATTCCTAAGATACTCCTTGGGATAAGGGTGGCCACATCATTACTATATTACCCAGAATTTCTTGAGGATGGGGTTAT
Source organism: Viscum album (assembly GCA_963277665.1). Taxonomy (NCBI): domain Eukaryota; kingdom Viridiplantae; phylum Streptophyta; class Magnoliopsida; order Santalales; family Viscaceae; genus Viscum; species Viscum album. The sequence continues at coordinate 1,038,506,218 of OY728126.1, forward strand.
TGATCCATTTATTGAATTGATCTCAAGTTATTATCATTTTTGTTGATGTTGGAAATGATAATCTATATTATTTATTGGTATATTGGACATCACACTTCTCATCATTAGTTTTGATTATCAGACATGGTGGTCCTCATCACTTATTAAGAATTATTAAACATGACGCTCCTCGTCCTCTTGGTTTAGGATGTTGTGTCACGACCCGCCCTCAGGAACCGTGCCATGACTACCCCAAGCCCGCCTTCCATAGGCCAGGGGCTGGCGACTAGCACCAAAGGCGTAAATCCCGATAACTGGGAAGGAATTGCCTTTATAAAAGTAACAAAACACAACAGAGTACAATCGGAAGTAAAACACTAAGTACAAAGAGAAGTGATGTAAGGTAAATGGGCCAGAATACAAACCTAAATGAAAGTACAACTACAACCGGAAAAAGTACAACAGAAAAAGACAATAGCTGGAAGAGAGGAAGCGGCTCCTGGGTCGTCCTCCTCGGATCCTACCTGAAGGGTAGGTACAGATGGCGCAACTCCTGGATCGTCCACCAAGGATCCTACCTGAAGGGTAGGTACAGATAGCCTCCTCAATGCTCTCGCCCGTCAACCTCCTCCGTGTGTCGTCTCGTCGTGTAGTCCACCTCCGGGTACTGACTCGTCGTGTAGTCCACCTCCGGGTACCGTCCAGTCCTCGAACACTTGTACTCCGTCAGCTCTGCCCGTCATCTTCAACCAACACAACGAGGTGCGGGCACATCCCGTGCAGGGGTGAGTATAACGATACTCAGTAGGGACCCCGAGACCCTCAAGGTCTCACTAAAACCAACAAGGATAACCACGAAGAAGATTTCAACAGATAACCTCTACTTAGGTATATACCCATACATATACCTAAGTTATCAAATAACCCATCTCAATCATGAGTAAACACAAGGATTGTGAAATCAACGGATAACCACTACCCATGTATATGCCCATACATATACCTAAGTTATCAAGTAACCCATCTCAATCATGAGGAAACACAAAGATCATAGAATCAGCTCAAACCAGGATTTTCATTATCGAAACCGTAACTTCTAAAGAGCCCCATCTCTGGAGTGTACAGTGGTCCTGTCACGACTCTGAGGTACTACTCACTAACCTAAGACTGCTGAGGTACTCCTCCTATCGAGTACTGCGGGTATGCGGCCTACTACTGGGCGCTCTGTCCGTTGTGAGTATGTCGCCAAATACCGGGCGCTCCCCCTAATAGCCTACAGAGGTACTCCTCCGGTCGAGTACCGCGGGTCTGCTGCCAACTGCGTCCAAAACTCGGGTGAAGTATACCAAAAGTTCCGTCTCATCAAGAGGAATTCAACGAAACAGTCGGCGCGTCAATCGGACGCCCGGTCTGTGAATTATTGGCCTTTTCATTCTAGGGCCCCGGTTGGTTTCATGAGCGAACCAACCCGACCGTACTCCGACGGCATACAAATCTCAAGCGGAGTAAGCCAAAAGATCCGTCTTACTTAGAGGAATTCAACAAAGTCGACGACACATCATTCGGACTTACGGATCTCAAGTTACGAGCGTTTCCGCTCCGAGGGCCTGGTTGGTTTCGTGTACGAACCAGCCCAGACATACCCAAAGTTCTCTCAAACCTTGAGTGTGATATACTGAAACGACCGTCTCGATCCAAGGATCGTGTTGCCGCTAACGGCGCGTCGTTCGGAGGTCCGTAGCCCATGAAGTGAGCGTTTGAATGGAAAAGTCTGAGTACGGGGGGTCTGGGCCCAGCCCGGCCCGGCCCAGTACCCCCTGGGCCGACCCGAACTGGGTCGACCCGGCCCGACGGCCCGACCTGGAGCGGTGGCACGGCCGGCGCAGCCAGCGCGCCGCATGTGCGCCGAGCGCGGGGGGTAAAATTTCCCCCCCCCCCCTTGGTTTCAAAACGGCGCGGCATTTTGCCGCGCCTTGAGGAAAACGACCCCCCACATGGGGGCCCGCTGCTTGGACGGTGCACGGGGGGCAAGCCCCCCCCCCCTTTAATTCTCTAACGGTGCGGCATTTTGTCACACCTTTGATGAAAACGGCCCCCCACGTGGGGGCCCGCCGAAAAGACACCACCGGGGGTTTCAACCCCTGGTTTCTCCAGATCTCGGTCGGCCTAAGGCCGGCCGTTTTATTTCTTACGCAGAACCCTCGGGTCCCGCCTTCTGGTCACTGGCGGCCGGCAAAGCCGGCCAATTTCTCCAAACCACCGCGGCTCTGCTGCAGTGGGCTCCTCCGGCTGCTCCGTCGTGGCCCCTTCGGTCGCGACTCTTTCTTGTCCGTCGGCGGCCGGTTTTTCGGCCGCTCCTTCCAGCTATGCCGCGGCTCAAAGCCGCGGCCCTTGTTCGACAATCACGGCACGATGGTGCCACATCCCTCCGCCGCGGCCCGACTCCGGCCGCGGTCTCTTCCGTCTTCAACGGCGCCGCGTTTCTTCATCCCGTCTCATACCGGCCGTAACTTATTCTTTTCCGCGCGGTGCAACGGCACTGCGTTACCCCGCTCCAATGCGCATCAATTACAAGCACTAGGGAGGGGGGTCAGCCGTGTTTGTGTGGTCTGGCCTCCCTCCGTTAATCCGATAACAATCGGTTATTTAAATCAAAGAAGAACGCTAGAAAAGATATTCAAGATTCAAAAAATAAAACCCCTACCTCGCTTTTCGTTATGAGTAGACGAAGTCGCGGAAAGGTGGCGTCGATTCGTCGACGTCAGAAAACTGAAAGTCTTTGATGCCTTCGGCGTTCTTCGTGATTGGAGCTTCCTTCTTTATTCCGGAAGGAGTGGGATGGAGACATCCAAGGAGGAATCGACGTTGGCAACTTCACGTTCTTCTTTGGAAAAGTCATTCCTCGTCGGGAGATTATTTCTTTTATCCTTCCAAGACTCCACTACAAGATCCAGCCAACCCCCAAATAATAAAAACAAAACATCTTAATATAGTGTTAGCTTAATGAATTCAAAATGATTCAAATTCAATAAGTTACATCCCTTCATTAATGGGTGGAGAGGCTCCAAAATTAATGGAGGAAGGTGGAAGTGAAGAGTTCACCTTTAATTGGGGGTTCAAGGGAGTTAAGGAGTTTAAGGGAAAGTGATAGGTTAGGGGTTCGTGCGGACCCCACCTCCCTTACACATATCCTACCATGGGAAGTTGGGTGGGGTATGGGCTCCACCTCAACTTTCCTTTGGAGGAATTAACTTCCACTTGAAAGAAAAATAATTGTTATACAATTTTATTTCTTTCTCTCTTCTTTTTTTTTACCCAATTCATTTTAAACAACACCATCCGAGCAACCGCACCTTCGAAAAAGGTGTTACTAGGCAAATACCGACGCTGCGGTTCCATCGGTGCCCTCAGAATTCGATTCCGAGCATCGGTTCAAAAGTTAGAAATTCCCGCTTGTTCGTTCACTGAACGTGCCCGAGCCAAACTTCGGAAATTTATTCCGGGCACACTGGGCCTCGGAATCAGGTGCCGTCAGAAACTGAGTTCTTGTAAAATTCCAAAGAAAAATAAGAAAAACACTCCCTTGAAATTTCGGGGTCTTTACATTACTCCCACCTCAGGGCTTTACGTCCCCGTAAAGCTCCAACACAAACTAGGGTCACAAAAGCGGTACAGAGCACGCATCTGAGCCTTCTGCTCTCATGTGCTCACCTAGAGGTTTCCGAGCTGCCTACGAAAATGGACAAGAGGAATCAACCATCCTCATAGGACCCTCTCCCGTCGAACCTCAATCTCCACTGGAACCTCCACAAAAGTCACCCCATCATCAAGGATTTGTGTCGGGACGTGCACGTCTCTCCTCAGCTGAGATACGTGGAAGACGTCGTGCACCCGGTGCAACTGAGGTGGATGGGTGAAGCGGTAAACCACCTCGCCTACCCTGCTGGGGACCTAGAAAGGTCCATTGAACCTCAGATATATCTCGCCGCCTTGGCTACATCTCCTTAAACCTTGTCGAGGTGAGACCCGTATAAGGACGTGGTCGCCATCCTCGAACTCTAGAGGTCTCCCTTTTCAGATTAGAACTGAGACTCAAAACTTCTACTGCCATGAGGTTAAGGTTGGCCGACTCAAGAGTGATCGGTCTCACCCTCCCGTGCATGAGTTTAACTTGTGCTGCCCAAGGTTTCCTTTTCGCCGACCAAGGAAAACCAATCCCGACGTTTGCCTAATACCGTCAATTTGAGTATGAACAGTGATTGCCAAATCCATACTCAAACTAAGGTCGTAAGGCCTCGACGCTTCCACCAAGAGGTCCCAACCGAGACTCTCACCTCAAGGGTCAGATCACACCGTCAGCATAAGTGTGACTATCGAGTATCCACCCAAATGTATCTCCAGACGTGAGGGTCAAATCAACGGCTTAACCGGAAACTCTTGGTCTGGGACTAGATTCATGGAAGGAAGGGATGATTCGTATCGATTTATGTGGCTACGACAGCTAGTAGAAAACAAAGTCCACACTTCGAATCATCCTTAGAGCCCTTTTTGGTCGTACTCCCTGACCGCAAGCAGCTAATCTCTTCCCCTGCTCTCCAACTCCCTGAGTCTAGTGGGGACTAAAAAGGCGGGTGATGGTAACATGTTGAAATGTACACCACCACAAGCTACTCTCCTAGCTCTACCTCCATGTCTTCTGCTCTGCAGATTCATCTGTCCTTAAAATTTCCTCTTCTTGAAACATTTTACATGCCCAAGTCCCTGAGACTAGTGCCAGTTTCTTGCTTTCCAAACTTTTATCATTCTCTGACTGTATTTGTTCAGCAAAGAATTCTCAACCACAAAGTTTCCTTCTATCACCCTAGCCTAAGTAGGAATGCATAGAGAAAAGGTGCTGGCTCGGAAGCCCTTAAACATACCATTCTCAGTGGTCCGACCTCTATTGCACTGATCGAAACACATCCATCGAGTACCCGGTATGTTCGGTACGCCTCGATGAATTCTCAGCTATCAACACGTCATCCCGCCGAAACTGTATAAGCTCTAGAAAACTCTATGTTACCTCCTCAAGCCAGTCCTCAGCCGCCTGTGAGTCAGGTTCGCCTCAGAACTTGGGGGTATCTGATGTTAGAACACATATAAGGTAGTAAGCCTACATGTGTCACCTACCGGTACCGCCGGTTGTAACTGCTGACCAATAGGTAGTGATGTATAGCTGACACACTACCCAAAGGTACTATCTCAGGCATCGGTCCACGTACCGAAGCCTCATCACTATGCGGACCATCCTCATGGTCAATCACTGGAAAACACTAGTGGCCAAGTCCACCATCCACTCTACTGATGTCTCAGCTAGGCGGAAAACTCTAGCAATCGCCTCCAGCCACTGCTCTGCTGTCTAGGAATCTGTCTCGCCTCGTAACCTCGGAGGCCGCTGCTGATGGAACTCGTTCAACAGGCTCTGCTAGCGTGCACAGTTTTCTAGTATGGATGTTGGCATCTGCTGCCCAACAGGTGGTGGTGCTGCTGGTACACCACCCGAGGGTGCCAACATAGTAAAAAGGGCCCTGCACTAGAGCCTCGTCGCTCGGTGAGCCATCATCGAGTACTCTCTCGGAACTCCAACTGACTGTCTACGTGGAGACATCCTGAACAGATGCGACACGGTTAACGTTTATACCTGGTGAGCTGACCTGGTTTGAGCTGACTTTAATACTTTGGAAACACACACGCAATCAGTGGTTTCGTGTACAAAGTCGGAAATCAGTAGTCAGGGTCCTGGTGTACGGATACGTCGGTCGCCGCACCAACACTGGACTCCCTGAATTGAAGACCACACTCGGTACCCTTAACACTATTGCTTCACATAGAGAAAGATCAGAGTCCTAAGTTCTGCGGTAGAATCGAACTCCTCTGATACCAATTTGTCACGACCCGCCCTCGGGAACCGTGTCGTGACTACCCCAAGCCCGCCTTCCATAGGCCAGGGGCTGGCGACTAGCACCAAAGGCGTAAATCCCGATAACTGGGAAGGAATTTCTTTTATAAAAGTAACAAAACACAACAGAGTACAAGCGGAAGTAAAACACTAAGTACAAAGAGAAGTGCTGAAAGGTAAATGGGCCAGAATACAAACCCAAATGAAAGTACAACAAAAACCGAACAAAGTACAACAGAAAAAGAAAATAGCTGGAAGAGAGGAAGCGGCTCTTGGGTCGTCCTCCTCGGATGCTACCTAAAGGGTAGGTACAGATGGCGCAGCTCCTGGATCGTCCACCAAGGATCCTACCTGAAGGTTAGGTACAGATAGCCTCCTCAATGCTCCCGCCCGTCAACCTCCTCCGTGTGTCGTCTCGTCGTGTAGTCCACCTCCGGGTACTGACTCGTCGTGTAGTCCACCTCCGGGTACCGTCTAGTCCTCGAACACTCGTACTCCGTCAGCTCTGCCCGTCGTCTGCAACCAACACAACGAGGTGCGGGTATAGCCCGTGAAGGGGTGAGTATAACGATACTCAGTAGGGACCCCAAGACCCTCAAGGTCTCACTAAAACCAAAAAGGATAACCACGAAGAAGATTTCAACAGATAACCTCTACTTAGGTATATACCCATACATATACCTAAGTTATCAAATAACCCATCTCAATCATGAGGAAACACAAGGATTGTGAAATCAACGGATAACCACTACCCAGGTATATGCCCATACATATACCTAAGTTATCAATTAACCCATCTCAATCATGAGGAAACACAAAGATCATAGACTCAGCTCAAACCAGGATTTTCATTATCGAAACCGTAACTGCTGAAGAGCCCCATCTCTGGAGTGTACAGTGGTCCTGTCACGACTCTGAGGTACTTCTCACTAACCTAAGACTGCTGAGGTACTCCTCCTGTCGAGTATTGCGGGTATGCGGCCTACTACCGGGCGCTCTGTCCGTTGTGGGTCTGTCGCCAAATACCGGGCGCTCCCCCTAATAGCCTACAGAGGTACTCCTCCGGTCGAGTACCGCGGGTCTGCTGCCAACTGCGTCTAAAACTCGATCAAAGTATACCAAAAGTTCCGTCTCATCAAGAGGAATTCAACAAAACAGTCAGCACGTCAATCGGACGCCCGATCTGTGAATTATTGGCTTTTTCGTTCCAGGGCCCTGGTTGGTTTCGTGAGCGAACCAACCCGACCGTACTCCGACGGCATCCAAACCTCGAGCGGAGTAAGCCAAAAGATCCTTCTCACTTAGAGGAATTCAACAAAGTCGACGACATGTCATTTGGACGTCCGGATCTCAAGTTACGAGTGTTTCCGCTCCGAGGGCCTGTTTTGTTTCGTGTACGAACCAACCCGACCGTACCCAAAGTTCTCTGAAACCTTGAGTGTGATATACCGAAACGACCGTCTCGATCCAAGGATCGTGTTTTCGCTAACGGCGCGTTGATCGGAGGTCTGTATCCCATGAAGTGAGCGTTTGAACCGAAAAGTCTGAGTACGGGGGGTCTGGGCCCGGCCCGGCCTGACCCAGTACCCCCTGGGCCGACCCGAACTAGGTCTACCCGGCCCGATGGCCCGACCCGGCATGGCGGCGTGGCCGGCGCACCGCATGTGCATCGGGCGCGGGGGGGGGGGGGGGGGGGGGGCAAATCCCCCCCCCCCCATTGGTTTCAAAACGGCGCGTCATTTTTCCGCGCCTTGAGGAAAACGGCCCCCCACATGGGGGCCCGCTGCTTGGACGGTGCACGGGGGGCAAGCCCCCCCCCCCCCCCTTTAATTCTCTAACGGTGCGGCATTATGCCGCGCCTTTGATGAAAATGGCCCCCCACATGGGGGCCCACCGAAAAGACACCACCGGGGGTTTCGACCCCCGGTTTCTCCATATCCCGGTCGGCCTAAGGCCGGCCATTTTATTTCTTACGTGGAACCCTCGGGTCCCACCTTCTGGTCACCGGCGGCCGGCAAAGCCGGCCGCTTTTGCCGAACCGCCGCGGCTCTGCTGCTGTGGGCTCCTCCGGCTGCTCCGCCGTGGCCCCTTCGGTCTCGGCTCTTTCTTGTCCGTCGGCGGCCGGTTTTTCGGCCGCTCTTTCCAGCTATGTCGCGGATCAAAGCGGCAGCCCTTGTTCGACAAGCACGGCACGACGGTGCCGCGTCCCTCCGCCGTAGCCCGACTCCGGCCGCGGTCTCTTCTGTCTTCAACGGCGCCGCGTTTCTTCGTCCTGTCCCATACCGGCCATAACTTCTTCTTTTCCGCGCGATGCAACAGCACCGCGTTACCCCACTCCAATGCGCATCAATTACAAGCACTAGGGAGGGGGTTCGGTCGTGTTTGTGCGGTCCGGCCTCCCTCCGTTAATCCGATAACAATCAGTTATTTAAATGAAAGAAGAACTCTAGAAAAGATATTCAAGATTACAAAAAGAAAACCACTACCTCGCTTTTCGTTATGAGTAGACGAAGTCACGGAAAGGTGGTGTCGATTCTTCGACATCAGAAAAGTGAAAGCCATTGATGACATCGGCGTTCTTCATGAATGGCGCTTCCTTCTTTATTCCGGAAGGAGTGGGATGGAGACATCCAAGGAGGAATCGATGTTGGCAACTTCATGTTCTTCTTTGGAAAAGTCATTCCTCATCGGGAGATTATTTCTTTTATCCTTCCAAGACTCCACTACAAGATCCAGCCAACCCCCAAATAATAAAAACAAAACATCCTAATATAGTGTTAGCTTAATGAATTCAAAATGATTCGAATTCAATAAGTTACATCCTTTCATTAATGGGTGCAGAGGCTCAAATATTAATGGAGGAATGTGGAAGTGAAGAGTTCACCTTTAATTGGGGGTTCAAGGGAGTTAAGGAGTTTAAGGGAAAGTGATAGGTTAGGGGTTCGTGCGGACCCCACCTCCCTTACACATATCCTACCATGGGATGTTGGGTGGGGTATGGGCTCCACCTCAACTTCCCTTTGGAGGAATTAACTTCCACTTGAAAGAAAAATAATTTTTATACAATTTTATTTCTTTCTCTCTTCTTTTTTTTACCCAATTCATTTTAAACAACACCATCCGAGCAACCGCACCTTCGGAAAAGGTGTTCCTAGGCAAATACCGGTGTTGCGGTTCCATCGGTGCCCTCGGAATTCGATTCCGAGCATCGGTTCAAAAGTTAGAAATTCCCGCTTGTTCGTTCACTGAACGTGCCCGAGCCAAACTTCGGAAATTTATTCCGGGCACACCGGGCCTCGGAATCAGGTGCCGTCAGAAACCGCGTTCTTGTAAAATTCCAAAGAAAATTAAGAAAAAAAATTCCTTGAAATTTCCGGGTCTTTACATGTTGGACATGGTGTTCCACATAATTGATTTGGATTTTCCAACAAGTCATTATGTATACCAGTTTATTATTGGATTTATTTACCCTCATTTAAATATGATACCCTTATATTTTATTGTTCAGTGACATTTTTGGCATCGGATGAAGCAGGTATGGTCAATCGGGATTACAAACACATGGATCGACTAGATTGTAAATGTCTTGAGTAGTATACCATATATATTAATGAATTATTCAAAGGATGTAAAGTAAATCAGGATCACATATATAAGTTTTGAATGTGGGTTTATATTATCATTTTACTCCAGTTTTTTCTTGTCTTGGTTGAGCATATTACATGAGCATGCACTTATGACAGTAGATTATAGGTTCAACATTGGGGGTGTACTAATGAGATTTATTTCTCAACCCCTTGTACATGAACATAGGTGAGTTTAAAGACCCTATGTCTACTTTCAAGTTAATCATGGATGCACAATTGATAGGGCTGAGGTCCTAGGTTTCATGATCGAGAGGAGCCACTCATTTGGATTCTTATAATTGGTCTAGTCCAGCTCAATAGTGTCTTGGACACTGGATATGTGGATATTATTGGAGTTAGTATAGGATGATTTTTCTTTTATTTTCATTTCACCCATTCTTATATATATGATCATCTGGGTTGGAAATCATTGTTCTATGTATGATATGATTGTTTGTGATTTTATGACCTTTTATTTATTATTATGGACTTATTATATTTATTGATTCCACACTCTAATTAATTACTTATATGGATAGTGTTAGGTTATTTACACTCTTATATAACTCTGATATGAGGGATTAGTATCCCAACTATCACACTCTAGTCACTCATTGATAGTCATAATCCTTTGTAAAATAGGAAGGTGGACTTGAGGCCTAGTCACCAATCGGTCTGGTTACTATTTATAGTGTGATTCATGTCTGGATGTGACACCAATGTCAAAGTATATTAATTATATGTGAACAAAATTATTTATCAAGTTTCATGGAAGATTATTTGAAATTTTATGAGGTGATTATTTTAGAGAAAAATTAAATTAAGTGGAAGTTGATATCATAGATATTTTTGAATATCTTGATATATATGTGACCTAAATTATATATAAATATAATTTTTTTAGACTTATATTATAGTGTATGATATATGTACATGTTGTATAGTATGAAATAGAGGAAAACAATCTATATCATATCCCACTAGTTTGGGTGTATTATTAGGCATGAAATAAAGATATCATGACACTACCTAAGCCTATTGAATTATATATTGATCCTATATTTTAAGATCATAAAATTAGTGCTATGATCTAATGAATCATATGTAATGATTCACATGATGGTTTAGGATTGATTATGGTATTAAAATCTAATGTTATAACATATGATAATCCTATACATATGTTTATAATTGATAATTTATGTTTTATTTGATGAAATGTATATGAGAATAAAATGAATTTAAGTGTTAAATGCATGAATTAGCGGGTGGGGGTACAATAATTATAATTGTAAGATGTAAATTTTTGACTCAGACCCATAACTTAGATGAGATCATAATTCCACTAAACTTAAGTGCATCACCACTAATGGTTGTAAATAAATTCCTAGTGATTTACCAAATCATTAGAGAATGATTTTTCCTTTCCTATAAGATAACATACTGTAGACAACTATAATAGATTAATATAACTACGATGCATGATAAAATAAACAAAATCCTAATAAATGAAATGATAATAATCAAAGTCAAAGTAGTAAACAACAATACTCAATATATCTACATAACCCACACTCAAATTAGAACTATAGTTCCAAAAATTTCACTACTCAAGCTCTATCCAATAGCCAAATCTATGTTCCAACCACCATCAACCATGACCACCACATCAAGGTTCTCTACTAAAAACATGAGAGGTATCCACCTTACATGTTTCATGATGAACAATATATCAATACACACAAATATATATATACATGGGGTTAGTATACAAACCAGTAGGCAATCTCCCAATGACTGTTCACTCATTCCACTGATACAAAAACAAGTTAGCTCACAATATATATATATATATATATATATAGCATTTAATAAGAATAATAACTAGTAAACAATATATAACTGAGTAATTAAATTTAAATAACTCATGCCACAATGCATGCCCATGCTAGGAATGCACATACCCATTAAATATCTTAAACTCGTGTCTTTGGGATCCATGTAATGAACCCATGCATCTACCATCAAAGTTGTACTCACTGAATGGACATAACTCATGAGAAAAACCCCATTAATCCTGAATATAAAGACTCACCACCTTGGACCACTCGACTAGTATCAAAATCAGTGGTCCTCCATATGTCTTTAGGCACACATTCCCATATTTCAATGGATACTAACAAGTAGCAGGGGTCTATTTATTGATAGTAAGGAGACTATACCCTCTGATAATAATAATAATAATAAAATAATAGTAACACAGTGGAATAAATTTTAAACAATGAAAACAACAATACAAAATAAACATATGACCATTTTAATAATTATTTATCATTACATGATAATAATAATAAAATATCCAAGATCTAATATGGCATGATCACATATATACAAGCTCAAATTAACTAAAATATCTACTAACCCAACACCAAGAAACCACCTTGCCTATCTGAAAAATCATTATAGCCTACTCATTCATCATTTGTAAGCCCCTTATCCACTATACTTCTAACATAAATTGCTTTCCCTTAATTGAACTCAAAACCATAAAGTTTTCACATGTCTTAGAAGGACCATGAATGGTTTGAGAATGAACTCGGTATGATTGCACCAATGGTGTTACAATTTTACATCCATATATATATATATATACATATATATCAATGTATTAAAAATATAAATAAACATCAATCAACCATATGTCACACAACACCCTCCCCTTAAGCACATTAGACACAAGTAAACTTTTACCTAACTCATCCAATGGTGGAATGGAATGGTACATTCATGGGCTATCATATTAGTAGGTCCCTTAGCCTTCCAACCAAATACATAATACAAAGAAACACAAGCCAACATAACCACATAACTATTCCAATTCATCATGATACCCCAAGGTGACATCCATGAACTATATCACAAGTCCCAAGTACTTCCACATTTTTTAACAATCACCAACTCAATTTCCTGATGAACGCAAGTCATGATGATACCCATCCTCCCAAAATCCCATCCCATCAACCCCAACATAAATGATTAGCTTCAATACCCCATTTGGGAGTCTCAAAACCCACAAATTGTGGCCTTGTACTATGATTACCTCCTCTATACTAATGATCAATAGCATCCCCTATGTTTTATAATCTACAGAGGCCTCCTCCCATAATAAGTGGTCAACACCACCTCATGGGACATACCCTATATGAACGTAACTACAACGACTACATTGACCACCCACAATGAGTAACATCAATAAAAACCTAGGCCACACATTTGGTGAGCCCTCATCAACACCTATGAACCATGTCACCCAAACCTGATAATGGTCAATACCATAAACTTCATCCCAGAGAACCACATCACCTCATTTTTAGAGATCAACATCACCCACAATCACTAGATACACCCCCAAAACATTCACACAACACCATTTTATCCATTTCATTAAGAGAATACTTTCTATAACCTACATCATCATACGTAACAACCCATAGAATCCCAAATCACACAACCCAAGCCATACCAAACTCAACCACACCATTTCACACATGATATTACCTTATGGTATCTCTTAGAAACAAAAAAAAATCTATGTAGTATATAACTAGTATCTTCATGACCACCCCACTCACGCTCGCTTGGTATACATCACATAACACATATAAAATTTAGAAATAAGCTCAGAACCACCTTTTTTTATTTAATAATACTCCACCTTCCAAGATAATCTGGATAATTTGACTCCAATAAAAATATTTAGTAAATTATTACAAAACCCCTATGTTAGGGTACCATTATTGAAAATAAGATAAATTGTGGTAAATCTCAATAATAGTCATTTATGAACTATTAACCTTACCTCAAGCTCACACTTAGGATGAACAACACACAAATCCACCCAATATAATATGATAAGTAAATAAAATCTTAGAGGGGAAGGAGGGAGCACACTTCTTGAAATGAGGAAACCATAGAATAACATACATATATTTTCCTTCATTTTAGATTAAAACTCAATACATCTCAAAATAATTCAAGTCTGAGAACTATAAAAGTTTAGTTTCTCTAGAGAATATATACATAATCACATTATTTATGAAAAATATTCAACATCTCCCACTATCTCTCTTAACACATGGTACGCTTCTAGACATATGACACTTAATACCTTTATTTATAACCTAGGGAAATGGAAGCATAAGAAATGGTGAGCTTTGATGCTCAGTAAGGGTAAACATAGGATATTAAAATCAATGATCATAAGCTATCATATAATGTTATGAGAACATGACTATAATATACAATAATAACACATAATTAGAAATATATAATATATCATGAGTCTAGGAATAAAACATTGGCATAAAAAATACATGATTCATAAGAGTTTGTAAACATAAATCATCAACCTTGATCCATGAGAACATAATATTGACATAAGAATATGGCATCATGATATGGAATATACATAAGAAAAAGAAATAATTTCCTTTGTCAAGGACCACTATGAAGACCATCATCACATATTGAATAGATTACATTAATGTATTAGGTTTTCTCCCCAATCACTAACATGTCATTTCATGAGATATAAGGAATTATCCAATGCATTTTAGGTATTTATAATTCTTATCCCACCCATCACATAATGGGCATAGTCTCGTATGGGTTTGTGTTCACTCCTCATTCCCAATCATCTCAGGATATATAACTTTACCAAATAAACTTTAGGGAGATATAATTATATTCTAAACCATCACATAATGAAAATAAAACATATGTTTGCCTCATGAAAATTCTAATATTTATAATTCCATCATATTTTATTTAACTAGTGTGAAAGAAATATGTTTCATTAAAAATTATTTTAAATATCATCATAATACTTACAGATAAATAAGGTGTATGGTATCATTAGACCATATACCGGTTGAATGATAATAAATAATAATTGATTATTACATATATGAAAAATAGTTTTATAAAATAATTAGAAATAATTGAAAAATAAGAATAAATATCCTTTTATTTTGGAAACTTATAAAAAATGAAAAATTCACTAGACAATGGAAATGAGATTTTATTTGAAAAAACATGAGAAATTATAATGTATATGTAATATTTAATAATTTTCATGGTGGTGGTAAAATTTGTTCGAGTATTAAACATTTAAAAAACATTCTTCCATGAATTTATAAAAAAAGGTCAAAATGACTCATATGTAAAATATTAAAAAATATTTTTTTTAAAACTTTGTAAAAAAAGTAAAATAAAGTTTCAAATGAATTTAAAAATAATTAAATTATATAAAATAATATTCTTCAAATTATACAAATAATATTTAAATGGAATAAAAATATTCACAACCAAATGGAAGAGATAAGGTCGGTTTCCCTTACAATCTTTATTTTCAGTTGATTCTTGAACCAAAAGGGAAATAAATGATAAGAATAAATTTGAATATAAAGGATAGACAAAGGATAATAATATATATATATTTTAATAAATAAACATCATAAAAATCCCATTAATAAAATTTAAACATAAGAAATACCAATTTAAATTGAGATTAGTAAATAAAACCTTACTTCAGGCATCTACTTAGTCAGAAATAATTTAATATCATGTACAATAAATTTTTAATTATTGTAAATATATTTAAAATACATTTTTATATTTATATTACTATATAAAATTTACTTAATTTTTTTTAATAATTTATTGATAATTGTTTATTAAAATCATTATTTGTGTGTTAACTATTTTGTTTTCCATGCATGTTTCAATTCGAATGTTCCAATCCTTATGACTTGGTCATAATTTCATCATATATAGTATCATAATAATTTTATAAGTAACATATATATTTTATATATATACTTTTATAACCATCCATGAAGGTGATAATGAAAAATTACATTCATCATTTATGGAGGCAGTAGTCCGTAAATTCATATAAGCATTGTATTCATTTTTCTATGAATAGAAATGAAGGAAAGTAGATAATTATTTATCCTTAAAAATCATAATTATTTAACAAATATTATATTTATTCATTTAATATTTTTTTAACCATCCATATAAGGTTTTAATGAAAAATGAAATATGTTCCTCATGGAGGAGGATGTTTTCACGTACACATGGGAGATGATTTCATTTTTCAAATGAATGGAAGAGAGGTAAATAATGGTCATTCCAACAAAATAATAATAGTTAATTATATTAATGATACTTATTTCACTATTTTAGAATGGTTATAATATATTTGGAGGTGGTGGATGAAGAAATAAAATTTCAAAGAACTCAGTTAAGATAATTACCTCTTCTTTGGATATCCTCCTTTAGGATTCTCCCTTGGGCTCCTTAGATTGGACTTTTGGGGAGAACAAAAACCTCTTGTAAATGGGAAAGGGTTTTTTGAAAGGGATTTGGGTATATATTATTTGAGTTAAAGTCACCAAATTGTGTGAATAGGTTAGGATAGATGGTTCCTTGTATAAAAGAGAGGAGTGTAACCCTTATAAATACTCTTATCTTTAAAATAATATAAATGCATTTCCCATGCTCAAGTAGAACCAAAAACAATTATAATATAATATGTGGTATGGATAAATAAATTCAACCAATAAAATATATATATGTTTTTTTGTGATATTAGATACATTATCCCCTTAATTTAATTTATTTTAAACGATTTTCACTTTTACCATGGTGACAAGATTTTACCACAGTAACTTAGTTTTATAATTAGAAATGAAATTGACCTTATTATAAAATCATAATATACAGATTCCAAATATGGAAACTATTTAATCATTTTCAATTTATAATATTTTCATAAATTAATTCTAGTATCCATAACCAAAATACATAAAACCCATTTTTAGAAAGAAAGATACACATCATTAAGTGTTAAAATGATTTTATTCTCATTTCTTATCTAGTAACAATAATTAAATGTTTATTAATTTGTTTTATTGAATATATTTTCTTATATTTTCATTTAAATCATTCATCATTAGTTATTAAATTAATTTCTTATGATAAAAATACATTATGCACATAAAAAACAGTTTTCTATAAAATATCTCATTTTACCTTCAAATGATATTATCTTTATTTATAAAAAACTGATAATAGATATATAAATGATTATTAATTTTTTGAAATATATAAATAATAATTTTATTTAAATTTAATAATCTAAATAATATATATTTATCATTTAAATAAAAATATAAAAACATTCTTTTTAAATAATACATTTCTATTTAGTGGAGAACTTTTAAATTAATATTTATTAAAACTACTTAATTATTTCATGTATGTTTTTAATTTATATTCATTGAAAATTCATAAATATATTTTATTGATATAATTCCTCAAAATAATTAAATCTAACAAAAATATTTTTCCATTGAAAAAGTTTAAAACTATTTCTATAAAATCAGTGACGTTTTATTAAGTGAATTAGAATCCTTTCATTTTACAAAAACATTAATTTCATTAATTTCATTTAATTATATAGTAATGTATTTTATTTTTTATTTAAATAAATTATTATTCACTTATTTTTTATTTTTCTTGCATCATAAGATATCAAAAACATCAAATTTATTTTAGAAGAAAATATATAATTGAACCCCAGGGTGTTACATTCTACCCTCATTAAAATAATTTGACCTTTGAAATTAGTTACTCTAATGAAAAAAAATATGGTACCTCTACCTCATTATATCCCCAATTTTTCACATATATTCCTTAAACTTGTGGTTCCACCACAAGCTAGCATGATCCTTACAACTCAAAGCATCAACTACCTTATTCACCCTCCCATAGTGGTAATGTATCAAGAAGTCATAATATTTAATCAAATCAAACCATCTATTTTAGAACCTATTAAAATATTTATACATGAATATATAATTCAAGATTTTATGATTGGAATATATATCACACCATTCACCATAAAAGATAATAAATATATATTTTTCAATGAAAATATTACCACTGCTACATACAAATCATGAGTCAAGTAAATTTTCTCTGGAATATTAATTTGACATGAGGCATAAGCTACCATTATGTAATTTTTAATTAGGACACATCCCTATCCCTTATTTGATGCATCACTATATATCCGAAATGCTTCTAAACTATAATAAAGTTTGACTATAGGAGTAATAAACAGCCGTTACTTTAGCTCCTTGAAATTTTCTTCATATTTATCTATATAATGGAAATTATCTCCCTTATAACATACCTTTATTAATGGAGTTGATAGACATGATAAATTTCTCAAAAATATTTGATAATATCAATATAATTTATGAAAATAGTGGATCTTGGAAACAGTGGTAGATCAGGGCCATTGTTCAAAAACCTATATCTTAAAAGGATCCACAAATATACCTTATCTTATATTTAGATGAACAAAAAATGATACCTTTTGTATCTATAATTCACACATGCAAAATTTTTCATACAATTTATCCTTTCTAAATGTATTCCACACAATCCTCAACTAAAATTCATTCTTATCTTTACTCTTGGAATATATGATAATATCTTCTATAAATATAACCACAACATGATCAATATAATATTTAAAGACTCAATTAATTATTTATATGATGATAGTGGAGGAATTTGTTATTTTTAATGGCATAAATCTAAATTCATAGTGTTCGTAAATCATATGGAAGGCTATCCTGGGTATCCAGTTGGAAGGTCAATCATTGAGAAATATTAATCTCCTCGTAGTTGATTGAATAGGTTAAAGATACTTTGTAGAAGATACTATTTCTTGATCATGATATTGTTATGTTAATAATAATAAATTTAGATACACGTTGACCCATATTTTTTTATAACAAAAAAAATAGTGTACCCCATGAAGAACCACTATGGTATATAAATCCCTTATCCAGATTCTCTTAGACATGATTCTTAAATTCCTCTAACTAAATTATGGACATTATACAAGGATTATTTTATATAGGAACAGAACCATGAATAAGTTCTTTTAAAAACTCAATTTCACAATTCAAAGTAAGATCATGAAACTTTTCATTAAATATATCTACATACTCTCACACAATAGGTACTTCTTCAATGTTGATTTTCTCCCTAACTATTTGAGCTAGATATCCCTTATGGGTAGGTAATAACACCCATATAATGGATGTAATTTCCATTATAATTTCATATATATCATCACATTGATATATGATGATAGGGTGATTTTGGATATCAAATACGACGTTCCTTATTTACCACTTGAGGTGGGATATTTATAGAGAGAGCTAATACATTTCCAAAATCACATAAAATATTAATATAGGAAGAATAATATTATTATTAGGAATCATATTCTATAACACATCAATATTTTTTGGTATTTATCTATTTAAATTTATTCTCTTCGATAACTTACATTTCACGCAACATTGGGCTTAAATGAACCATGATATACTATTAAATATTATTATCTTAACACTAGTTGTTAAGTTGGTGGTTTTGAATAAGATTAAATAAATTTTGAAAATATAGTATACACAAGTTCATATGATGAGTTCATTTATTACCAATTAATTAGGAGTAAAAATAAAAAAATTAATTTAATATAAAATATTCTCTTTTATTAAAAAAAGTATTTTTATGTCTACAATGGAATTTTATCATAATAAATTAAATTAGTAACTATTAGTGAAATATATTAATTAAATATACATGTTTTATATACAATTTTATTTAATTCATCCAATAAGTTTGATAACCTTAAGATAAGAATAAAACCAATTTTAAGCATAAAAGATTATATTTTTTAAAAGGCACTTTTGCAGCCTTTTGATAGAGAACCTATTTTAAATAAAATTTTAACACTTTTATATATTATATTTGAAAAAATAAGCTTATTATTTTAATAGTAATATAAAAATTTTCTTTCGTTGAACTTTTTATATTTTTCTAATAAGTTTCTGGTTTTCATGAATAGTGACAAAATATTTCATTTTAATTGACAATGGATTTTTCATCTAAAAAATTTATACTGTTAATTTATATTTTTAATTGGTTTGAACGTATAATTAGATTAAATTTATATCATTTGATACAATTTAGGTAATTTTAATTAATTTTAAATTGAATATGAATGTAAAAACATTACAATCTTTTGTACGTTTTCACTTTAATAAATTGTTTTCTCATTCCGTCAACAGGATTAATTTTAAATTAATTTTTGTTACTTATATTTTCCTAATTAAAAATAGATTCCATATTTCTAATTAGTGGGTCAAAATTATGTAAATAGGGTTTTTTATTTTTGGTCATATGAATAGTGATTTTAGTAATATTTTAATTACCACATTTTAGGGTATATCAGGCAATTATGGGTCAAAATAATATTATAAAGACTAGGAACTTACCCTAAAAATTTTCCTAATTTCATTATATAAGTTTTTTTCTACCAAAATCATGATTAAGATGAAATTATAACCTTTTGTAGCTGCTTGTATGATAGTATGACATTTATAATATTATATTCAAAGAAAAGTCAATTTTGTCACACTTTTTTTTGACACGTGAAATATTTATAATATATGATTATATAGAGGATCTGTTCAAAAATAAATATTATTTTGAAGGATAAATTTTTTACATTTATCATGATATTTTTTTAAAATTTTAGAGAATAAATAACTAAACTAAACTCTTGCACAATGATGATGTAGTAATTATTTAATTAATGGAAATATCAAATAATTGATATTAAAAAAATTAAAAAAAATATAATTTGGAATGATTAATGTCATACAAAAAAAATTTAGATGAAAATGACATGTTATTGTAATTTTATAAGTATTTATTCAAATTTACATTGTTGTTATGATATTTTTAAAAAAGTAATGTAATGAATAGTGTCAAACGTTACATTATTGATATTTTAAAATAAATAATATTTTATTAATTGATATAAAATTTATAAAAATGTAAATTTTATAAATATGATTTCTAAAAGTTTTACAACTTCATTAATTACTCATTTATTTGTTGTTTTAAATTTTATTGTAATTATATTACCCCTCAAAGTGTAAATTACATGACATCACAGTAAGAGTTAAAATGGTTAACAAAGGGTTAAATGCAAAAGATAGGGGTAATAATGTGTACTAAACTTGTCTAAAAATTATTATATGAGATATTTAGACACATAATAATATTATGTTTAAATTAAATTTCTTTGGAATCATTTAGAATTGAAAAATAATTTATATTAATTTAATATTTTTCGAGTTTCCAAAAGTGACCCTCACCTCAATTATAAAAGGGAACCTAATCCCTCACATAATAACCCCACTTTTAGCCTTCTATATTGGCCAAACCCTACCACTTTATCCTCCTAACATACATATCCAAGTTCAATAGTTCCTATTCATCCAAAAATTACAACCCTAGATCCCTTGAGAATATATCTAAAGGGATTCCATTAAAGAAGAGTTAAACGTTTTTACAAACACATCAAAATTTATTTCTTCTTCTACTTCCTCTTCATGAGTTTTTTCCATGATAATGTAATAAATATAGTATCATATATATTATGAGGTGTTATTATGATTATGGTACGACCATATTTCTTAATTTATCCATCCTATGAAAAATGAGAACATTGTGTGTGTGTGTGTGTGTGTGTGTGTGTGTGTCTGATGGCTTACCATCTCCACGCCATGGTGTAATTTTTTTTCATCACCACTTTATGTGGATGGGGATAATGATGGAAATAATGGATATTTATTATAATTATGAAATGGTATTTATTTTTTAAAAATTAATATACCATACACTTTCTTACTCTTTCACCATTAAGGGAATGATATTGTCGCTTGTGTGTATGTACAGCCTACCATCTCCATGAAGCGATGTGATTAATTTTCCATGTTAAACATTAAAGACTAATTATAAAAATGTATCTAATGATTAAATATGATATCTATAACATTAATATAATTCTATATATTTTGAATCTATATACTATCCTAAATAACTAATACATTCATGACAAAACATGTATATGAAAACGAAGCAGTTAACATCCGAAACAAGGCAAATAACAGAATATTATTAACAAAACAATATAATGAAGACAAAATATGATATCATAAATATGTATATGGTTCTGATATAAATTAATAAGATGTTTTAAACTATTATATAGTATATTAAATCACATTCACTTAATTTAAATTACAAGATAAGGGTTAAATTCATAATCTCATTATTATTCGAGGTTGTTTATACGTAAGTATCAACTGGGAAATATTTATCATCCATGCACATGTTTCTTTAAATAAAGTTACTTTTATCCTAAAAATGTTTAAATAATTCTTACCCATGTTATAATTTTTATAAAAAAATTGAAATGATTATTTTTGTTATTTCCCAAACAAGGTACTTTTTGACTTTCTCGATAAAAATACATAAGGAATGTTTTTTAACTTATAAGGAATGAGCATATTTTTCCACTATTATGACACCTTAAGGTCTTCAAGCATCCTTTAAAATTTTAAAATATTATTTTCAATGAAAATATTTTCTTTTAAAATTGTTCTGCCTTTTAAATAAATTATTTAAATTTTGAAAGGGGTATTTCTCTCAACAGTTTTCAATGATTTTATTAGACTATTATCATCTATGTCAATATCCTTTGTTGAATTTAATACTTCATTGAGGTTGATATATTATTATAGAATATATGCTATTTTATTAAATGGTTTATGATCAGCTTGACTGAGGATGTCCTATTCTGATACCATTCGTCGTATTACTCAAAATTGTATGTGATTATGTTTACTAATTGGGGAGAGTTATTTAAATTTCTTATGTATTTTTTGTTCATGTTTCACACTATTAATATGAGGAATTCACTTGACTTAGTAAGTGATGATAGGGGACCATTATAGCCTATTGATGCATCGACAAGTATCATGAGACAAACCAGATATTGACATGGTTGAGGCCTTTCCCATTTATTTTCAAGTATAAATTTGGATGAGGCCTTAAACATTTATTTTTTGATGTATTTTATTAGGTGTTGACAAAATGTTTCAGATTTCCAGCATTATTAATTCCATCATTGGGATATTAGTTATTTATTTCCATGTGATTATTAAACTAGTATGATATCAAAGGTTAACTTACCTAGATCATGTGATTATTTAAATGACATGTTTTTTAGTTATTTACCTTGACATCGTGTTTATACCATATTTACTCATAGATTCTATTGTATATTTACCCCTATTGAGAATATAATATCACCCCTTTCTTATGTTTTATTTTTTATAGGATTCCAATATATATATTATGACTGATATGCATGGTTAATTTAGGATAATATTCGTTTTCTAAATGGATTCTCTATGTTGTATTTTATATTTTAAATTGTAATGTGAGTTCCATGTATGTAATCTGGTTTCTAAAACTGTTAAAATGGTCTCTCCTTTAGGATTCAAATCTTAAACCTATATTAATGAAATAAATTTAAGAACTAGATTTGAGCTACTAGGGCCGGGGTCTTTATAGTTGGTATTAGATAAATTTTAGTAGATTCCTTACAAACAAGATTTAAGAAAACATAGGTTTGAGAATGAAACCCCATGATAGAATTTGGACAAATATCCAAATAAACTTAGATCTATAATTTATAGATTAGTTAAACCTAAATGTTATATTTAAGTTATGTGATTCACTTGTTATTAGATGATATATTATTTTTCATAATTTTATAATCTAATTTAGTGTATGCCATTTTTTATAAATGGATCTTAGAGCAAGGAATGGGAACCTCACCCGTGCACATGATAAAAAGAATAAGAAGGATTATATCTTTTATGTTCTTAATCTAATATTTCAAAGAGAACTAGTATCCCAAACCTTCTCATCATATGAGTACATAGTATCATATACTAATAAAAAAGAGAAATAATTTTCTAGGTATTATGGTTTCAAAGGGGAGCACTGGATCAACGGTACAACTAGTAAAATAATGGATAAAGGAAAGAATACAAAGAAGGATTTTCCAAAATGTGATAACTATGGAAAGAATAACCCTAAAAAATGCTTGAACCGGTTGAGAATTTTTTATAAGAGTAGAAAAAGGGTTCACCAAAAAAATGAAAATAGAAGAAATAAAAGACTATCATTTAGTGTTTAAACTGTAGAAAAGTGGGACACCATGCAAATAGAATCCCCAAGGGTCAAGGGAATATATCACAGGAAAATATAATAAATCATAGACAAGATTATGATCGTAACACAGAAAAAGAGGAATGACTAATTTCATTATGCTTGGACTAAAAATATGATGTCATTTGAGTATTGTATCAATGATGAACTAGTTATATGGATTATGGAAGTAAATAAGGATTATACTTCAATACTTTTTCTTTAATGATTTAGAAGCACTAACATTTTCATTAAGGTTTTTAAAGTGATCAAATATTTAGTAGGTGATAATAAGATTTACATTAAGATGTTTAAATAATTTGATGTTATGATTGATTTGGTAAATTTAGAGACCTTTTTTACTATTTATTTGGATAGTGTATTTTCCATGAGTCTTATGGTTGGAATGGATTAAGTTAAAGACTGGATATTATTTTTTGAGGTTAAATTATGATTCATTATATTGGATAACCTATTCTAAATATTTTTGTCTTAGTAAACATTTAAAATTAAAAGGAATGACCAGTGGATCTTATGATTCATTAAAGTGTATCATGTATGAAAAATTCAACATGAATATTTATTTCTTAGATTAATAGATAAAGTGAAAATAGATAGAATCACAACCAAAGGATAAGACCATGGAATGAAATTAAGTAAGATTATTTTCTCAATTACTTATCCTGATAGTAAAAAAATCCCTCAAGTATATAAAATTATTTTGAAATGAAAAATCTATTTATATAATTTTATTACTGATAAATCAATGGCCTAAATAACCCATCATAGATTTTTGATTTTGTGAGGGTAGACTTTTTGATGACCGTGTTCTCTAACACTCTCCATCAGAAAATGTTGGTTTAGTTTCTCTTCCATGTATAGGTTTTCACTTTACACTAATGTTATCCTATTCTAGAACCTAATTTTATGGTGGCTATGGAATTTTTATTACCCTATTATTAATAGGATGTTTAATTAACCCTATTTCAGATGTGTGTTTCCCATAAAAGAATTTTCAAGTATTAAACTTGGAGTTTCTAAGTGTAATTTCAAATTTTTAGGTTTCAATTTATTGAAGGTGGGGAGAATTTAACGCCCCAAGATTTTATGGTATGTATCTTTTTTAATTTAATCTCTTCAATAGCTTATATTGCACACAAGACCGGGCTTAAAAGAACTCTGATATACTATTAAATATTATTATTTTAACAATAATTTTTAAGTTGGTGGTTTTTAATTGGTTTAAATTAATTATGAAAATATAGTTTATACATGTTTATAAAATTAATTCATTGATTACCAATTAATTAGAAATGAAAATTAAAAAACAATTTAATATAAAGGATGAGTTTTTATTAAAAACTATTTTTATTCTAATAGTGGAATTTAATCATTAAAAATTAAATTAATAACTATTTGTAATTGGTTTTAAAGTATAATTATATTAATTCTATATAATTTTATACAATTTAGTTCATTTTAATCAATTTAACATTTAATATGAATATACAAACATTATAATCTTTTGTATGTTTCACTTTAATAAATAATTTTCTTATTCTGTCAACAGGGTTATTTTAAAATTAATTAATAAAACTTATGTGCTTTTAATTTTTAAAAATTGATTCCATATTTGAAATCATTGGTTTCAAATTATCTAAATATTTTTTTAGAATATGAAAAGTAAATTTAGTATTATTTTAATTACCATGGTTAAGGGTAAATCAGGTAATTATAAGTAAAAATAATATTATAAACACTATAAAATTACCCTAACACTTGTTATAATTACATTTGATGAGTTTTTTTAACAAAAACCATCCTTGGGCCAAAACTAAAACATTTGGAAGACACTTGGATGAGATTGTCACATTTATAATATTATATTCAAATAAAAGTCAATTTTGTCACACCATTGTTTTTAACAAGTAAAATATTTTTAATATTGGGTTGTATATGGGATCTACTCATCTATAAATAATATTTTGAAAAATAAAATGTTTATCTTTATCATGATAATTTATTTTTAATTTTTATAGATGAAATAATTAAATTAATGCATTTCCCAATGATATTACAGTAATTTATTAATTAAATGAAATATCAAATAAATAATATTAAAAATACTAAAATAAATATAATTTGAGATGATTAATGTAATACATTAATTTTTTAGATGGATTTTACATTTTATTGGTGTTTTATAAGTATTTATTTGAATATAAATTTCTATTGTGATATTTTTAAAAAGTCAAGTCATGTGTAGTATCAAAATTAACATTATTGATATTTTAAAATAAATAATATGTTATTAAATGATAAAAAATTTATAAAAAACTCACTTTTAGAAACTTGTTTTGGATAAGGCTTAAAATTTCATCAATTGCTCATTTATTTGTCATTTTTAATTTTATAGTAATTATATTAACCCTTAATGTGTAAATTACACAATATTATAGTAATAGACAAAATGGTTAGCTAGGGGTAAAATCCAAAATATAAGGGTAATAATATGACCAAAAATTGAATAAACAATTATGGTTTGGGGTTTTATTGACACAAAATTATATTATATTTGAAATAACTCACTTTAAGTCATTTAAAACTCGAAATTGATTTATATTAATTTAATATTTTTAAGTTTCCAAAAGTGACACTCCCCTCAATTATAAAAGGGCACCTCTTCCCTCACTTCCTCACATAAATTTGAGCCTTCTATCTCAATCAAACCCTAGGTATTTCTCATAATGAAATCTTTATTCATGTTTTAGAGGTTCTAGACTTCCAAAAATATAATCCCTAGATCCCTTGAGAATAGATCTAAAGGGTGTCCACCAAAGAAGTAGTAATCATTTTTACCAACTCATCCAAGTTCATTTCTTATTCTACTTCCACTTCATGAGTTTATTCCATGATAATGAAATAACTCTAGTATCATCTATATTTTTAGATTTTATTATTATTTTGGGAAAACCAGATTCCTTGATTTTTCCATCCTATGAAAAAAGAAAACATCGCACATGAATACGCATGACTTAACATCTCCACGTCGTGCTATAATTTATTTTTCATAAAAATTTTACTTAGATGGGTATAATTATGGAAATAATGGATCTATATATATATATATATATATGATAATTATGACATGTTAATTATTCTTTAAAAATTTATATATAATTTAATTTCTTACTCGTTCACCATTAAAATAATGATATCGTCAATCGTGCGTACGTACAACTTATCATCTTTACAACATGATGTGATTAATTTTCCATTTTAACCATTAAATAATAATTATAAAAATGTATTTAATGATTATATATGATATTTTCAAGAGAAATATCAGTTTTTAGAATTTTTATCGATATCCTATGAAAAAAACGGACACATTCATGATAAAACATGTCTATGAAAATGAAAAAATTAACACCCAAAACAATGGTAATAGAGGAATATTATTAATAAAATGATATAATAATATAATATATGATATCATAAATATGGATATCATTTAGGTATAAATTAATAACAACTATTAAACCATTATACATGAGGTTAAAGAATGTTTAACTAAAAGAAAGAACTGGGTAATGGTTAAATTCACTATCTCATTACTATTCAGGGTTATTTATACATAAATATCTACTAGGGAATATTTATCATCCATTTCTATATTTCTTAAAAAAATTCCAATTTATTTTCACTTTTATTCTACAAATTTTTAATGTATTTTTAACCATGTTCTACATTTTATTAAATGGTTTAAAAGAAATCTTTTTTTTCATTTTCCAAACGAGGTACTTTATGACTTTCTCAAAAAAATATTAAAGAAATGTTTTTTAACTCATAAGGAATGATAATTTTTTCTTACCTTCATGAAAACATAATATCATTAATCATATTTCAAAATTTTACAATAATATTTTCAATGAATTTTTTTTTAAATTCAGTGGCCTTTATAATAAATGATTTTAATGTAAAAATGTATACTTCTATTAAGAGTTTTCAATGATTTTATTAGAGTATTTTCATCTATGTAAACAAAATTTGTTAAATTGTATACTCCATATTGGTTGATATGTTATGATATCATCTACCATGTTTTAGTTAATGGTTTATGATCAGTTTTATGGTGGATTTTATATTTTGATATCATTCACCATATTACTCAAAATAGTTTCTGATTATGTTTTTTTATTAGGGGAAGTTATTTACATTTTGTATGTATTTTTTCATTATGTTTCAATCCATTAATAAGAGGAATTCATTATACATAGTAAGTGATGGGAGGGGACCTCTATATCCCCTCGATCCATTGATAGGTCTCATGAGACAACCCAGATATAGACTTGGCTGAGGCCTTGCCTGTTTATTTTTAGATATGGATTTGGATGAGGCCTTAACCATTTATGTTTATATGTCTTGGAAAAGGACTCTATAGTATGTTTCATATGTCTAGTATTATGAATTCCATAATTGTGAGATTATTTCTTTATTTCCATGTTATTATTAAACTATTATAATATTCATGGCTAAGTTTCCTAGTTCATTTCATTATTTAAATAGAATGTGTTTTAGTTATTTAGTTTTTCATATTATTTATCCCATATTTACTTGTAGCCTCCATTATAAGATTACCCTTAATGAGAATCTGAGATCATACCTTTATTATGTTTTATTTTTTCTAGGATTCCATGATGTATATTATGACTGATATGTATGCTTACACTAGAAGAATATTTGTGTTCTCAAGTGATTATCTATGTTGTATTTTATATTTTAAAGTGTAATGTAATGTTCATGTATGTAATATGGTATCCAAAAATGATAAACTGATCTGTCCTTTGGGATTTTAATATTGTATCTATGAAAATGTAATAAAGTTAGGAACCGAATCTGGGATACTCGGGTCGGGTCTTTACACATTCCCATAATATTATATTGAAGAGAAGTTATATACTTTATATGAAATCATTATAAAATTAGTATTTTTCACAAATAATTTGATATTTAATAATTAAGGTGAGGATTTGATATGATTATAAAATTCTACATACATAAATGAGTGGCTAAAACTAGAATCAAATAATACATTTTCAGTTCTAGAGTGAATAATAAATGTACCTTGTACTACATCATTCTCATAAACTAATTAAGTAGTTATGATCACATGCTTTACCTATTTCTCTTATATTATGAGGTTATTAAAACTTATATTAATCATTAACCATTGGATTCATACATTCATTTTCATAATTTCTATACTCTTTGAAATTGTAGAATTTGTGTGTGGGTGGTACATTTGATTGATCTTTTTTCATCCATCTCATTGATAGGCCTCTTTGTATCTCTTTGACATTAATGTTCATGATGACCTTATTTTTCAAACTTGAATAATTTATCTATATCCTTAAATAAATTTCTACCATGCTTCTTCCCAAATTCTCAACATAAAGGAAGATTAATTTTTTTCCTCTAAGGGTTATATTTTATGATTTTTTTTTAAATTTAACTATACCATATTTCTCCAAAACCACAAGAATAATGGTAGTCTATAATCTCCATTTCTATCTTTATAGAAGATAAAATGATTTTTTATAGATAATGAAGTCTATTATATCTAATTACTTTTAGAGTCTTGGTTTTCATCCGCTAAATAATTGATCAATTTTTATTTTAGAGTCGATTTTAAAACCTGGATCAAACCTTGAAAGTCTTGTGAAATTATATTTATAGGTACCAATGGATTCATAATATTTATTCTTTAGTTATATGAATTCTATATCCATTTTATTGAAGAGATTTCAAGGAAAATAGGTGGTGTAAATACCTTATTAAAATCTTCCCATTTCAAGGATTTAATTTATTCCTCTTGCCTCATATTATTAATAAGATTCAACTATTGATATATTTCACCTTATAAATGATACAAATACAAATCAACCTTCTCATGGTATAAACACTAGAGAATATAAAATATATTTTCTATATTATTTATCCATTTCCCAACAATAATTGGACAAGAGGGCCTAGAGAAGGAAGGTGGATATCCATATAAAATACTCACCGGTGAGTTTTTCCTACCTTTTTTTATTTAGAATCTCAGCATAATTCATGTTACTATTTTTATCTTGAGACATTTGGGTGAGTATAGCCATTTGATTTTTCATTCCAACTCTTATGAAATTGGATTTCTCATGAGGACAGTCATTTCATTGTCTATCACATTCATTTTTCACACAATTCCTCCTTATTCCAGCCATTTACTAAAATCAAAAAAGTCATTATGAGTATCAATCAACATTAATCCAAGTAATTAATAATATGATAATGAAAATCATTCCAAATATTTCATAAATTATGAAACCTTATTTGAACCCATGACATTCTACTTTTATCTCATATTAGTAATACCATATGATGTTTTAGGTTCTACTCCCTTATTCTTCATAACCCAATCCCTAAAAATAACTAAACTCTACTTTGATAAAAATTGAGGTAACATGAGCATAACATACAAATATATTCCATAAATTTAGATGAAAACTTAATACATCTCTTAATAATTCATGTATAATAACCATAAAGGCTAAATATCTTTAGATACTATATTAATAAAAAAATTTATGAAAAAACATCAACATATTCAACTAAAATAATTTACACATGGAACCATTCTAGACATGTCACACTTAATACCTTTCTTTATAACCAATGTAAATAAGAACATAATAAAGGCTGAGCTCAGATGATCTATAGGGGTAAACATGGGTGGTAACAATATAAGACCATTAGTTGTCTATATAAGGGTATAATAACATGATCATAATATAGAGTAATAACTCACATTCATTAATGTATTATAAATCATGGTGAATGGAAAAAATTCATAACTAAATACATAAGCCATGATAGTTTTATAATATCTATAATAAACCTTGATTTTTAAGAGGAAAACATAGACATACAAAAATTTAATTACATTATGGAATATACATAAGAATAATAAATCATTTTCTTTTTCAATGATCTCTTTCAAGACCTTTATCACATATTCAATATATTCCAT
Organism: Viscum album; assembly: GCA_963277665.1. Taxonomy (NCBI): domain Eukaryota; kingdom Viridiplantae; phylum Streptophyta; class Magnoliopsida; order Santalales; family Viscaceae; genus Viscum; species Viscum album. The sequence goes on from OY728126.1 coordinate 1,038,537,056, forward strand.
TGATGTATTGGACTTTCTCCCTAGTCTCTAACATGTCAACCCATGATATATAAGGTATTTCCCAATTCATTAGAGGGTAGTATCATTTTGGATCCCCTCATCACTTAATGGACATAGTCCCTTAGGGTTTTTGGTTTACTCTCCATTACCATTAATCTCATAAGATAAAAATTTATCCATTTTACTACAGAAATATATAATTTTATTACCAACTATCACATAAAGAAAATCATACATATGTGTGCCATAGAAATATTCAAACATTCCAAATTCCATCATAGTTTATTCAAACTATGGTAAAGCAATGGGTTTCATGAAAAAATTCCTAAATTATCATCAAAATATATAAAAAGAAATAAGGTGGATGGTATCATTAGATCATATCCTCATTGAAGTATAAGAATCAATATAATATGTTGAAATAGATGAAAAATTCTTATATAAAATAATTAGAAATATGTTTTGGAAAACTAGAAGAAATACTCTTTTATTTTGAAATATTTTAAGAAATAATGTATTACATAAAATGGAAATTTTATTTTATTTGAAAATCATGAAAACTTTTAAAGTAATCTCAAAAATTAAGAACTTTCCTGATGTTTTAAAAATATATCCAAGTGGTAAACATTTAAAAAACATTCCGTTCACACTATTATAAAAAATTTAAAATGAATAATACATAAAATGTTCAAAATATTCATTTCTAAAACTTTTTAAAAGAGCTAAAAGATAGTTGAAAAGGTTTAAAAAATCGGTAAACTAGAGATAAGAGAAATATTGAAATAATATAAAGAATATGGATATAGAAGAAAATGATTCATGACTTAAAAAAAGTGATTAGTCTGGTTTCTCTTATAATATTTCTTATCAGTTGATTCTTAAACCAAAGGGGAAGGAAATAATAAGAAGACTTGTGAACACCAAGGATAAATATAGGATGAGAAAGTTTATGGGGTTTAATAGATAATGATCATACAATTCCCAAAAAGAAAATTTAAACATAATTATTCCTGGTTAAAAGTTTGATTTGAACGCAAACCCTTACCTCAGACATCCTCCTCGTTGGACACACTCTAATATATTATAAAATAAATTTTGAAAAATTATAAATATATTTCATAATAATTTTATATTCATATTACTATATATCATTCACTTTAAATTTCTTATTAACCATTTATTAATATTTCTTTATTAAAATCAATATTTGGGTGTTGATTGTTCAGTTTTCCATGCATGTTTTGGTTTTAGTGATTAATTTAATTTATTAATATAAAAATATATTGTTCACATAAAAATTAGTTCTCTGAAAAATAACTCATTTTACATTCAAAAGATTTTATCTTCATTTATATCCAATTTATAATCAATGTTTCAATGATTTTTTTTTAAATTTATAAATATTAATTTTAAATAAATTTATTACTCCAAATATGATAAATTTAATATTTAGATAAAAACATGAGAACAATGTTCTTAATAAAAAAATTATGTCTAGTAGAGAATTATTATATTAGTATTCCTTAAAACTTCTTAATTATTTTATAATTGTTATTAATTGATTTTACTTGAATATTTATCAATATATTTTATTTATATCATTACTTAAAAGTATGAAATCTAATAAAATATGTAATTCATTTAAATTTTTTACAATAGATTCTATAGAATCTATGGTATATTATTAAGTGAATTAGACCGCTTTTATTTTAAAAACTAATTAATTTTATTAATAAATTTTATTTTTTATTATAATAAATCATTATTCACTTATTTTCATTATTATTTTCATTTCAATATACCAAAATAATTGAATTTGTTTATAGGAAAATATATACAAAAATAATAGGGTGTTATATAGAGTATCAGGTCAAATAGATTTTGAAAAATGATGGGCTTAAGGGTTGCAACTAACAGGGGTATTTAAGTGATTTTAAAATTTTAAGTGACTAGATAAATATCATGATATGGTTATACTATTTTTCAAACCATGATCTTACTATGAAACTCCCACTACTTAATATATTCATACTCCACATAGTTTGACCACAATGTTTACCAAACCATGGGCAAATTGTACGACCATGTTTAAAATTTACAATATGTTTTTCATAGTTTTCACTAAGGACCAACATGTTTTTCCCTAAAACAAATGTTATCTTTTTTACCCTAGTTATTTATATTCAAATTTAACTAAAAAATCAACACATACAATGATTTATACTATTTCCTCTAAACTATCCACCCCAAACTGTATGTTAGAGAGAAAAAACTCCATAATTAAAAGGTACAGATTTGAACTCCAAAAAAATTAAAGAACCTCCCCATACTCCTAACACACCCAAAAACATCTTCTATATATGTTCCAAACCATAGGATTCAAATCAGAATAATGATTCTCAAAGTGACCACAACTCCAAAAAATTAAAATTCAACTTTCTATTTAAACTCAAAAACTTATAATGACACAGGGTTTTACAATATCTCTTCCATATTATAATTATTCCCCAAGATATTATATCCATAATTTGACCCACCATGAAACCTAATCATCCCAATATGCACATTCCCAACCACCAATACAATATCGAACACATTTATCTCATCCCAAATATCCCAGACTACCTTGGCTATAAACACAAATAGGTTCATTCCCTCTATGGTCACTTCACTCTATAAGAATATCCTACTCAGTTTTATCTTGACCCAAATTCCAAACATTAAGAAGTCATTAGTCCCATATATCCCACACCAACTAGCTATCTACATATCCATCAACCATTATCTATTATTATCTCACATCATTCTGGTTCCCACCTCCTACATGGAATCATACTTGTTTCCCACTTTGGATCACATCATACTCGATGCCCACTTTATCCAGTATCGTACTTAATTCCTACTACAATCTTGGATTCCAACACATCCCATATTTACCATATATCGTATTTGATTCTCACATGTTAACCAAAACCTTATTAACTCACACATTATACATACACCATATACTTTAGTATCTATCATATAAAATCAAAAACCATCATCACATTCTTACATAATACCTTTAATTATTATCAACTCTCCAAAATTATTTGAATATACTAATCCAATTTTATATAGCTAACATGAAGCCCAACTGATCAATATATATCCTCCTTATGGATTTGTGTTCCTCACCTTCCACTTTCACCATGGTTGGGAATCTCTCCCATTTCCATGTCCAACATGTGAAAAATAATCCCAGGTAACAACTTCTAGTCCTTCTCTCGGTCCTATTGGAGATCCCTAATTCCAACCTGATTTATGACTCCCATCTTCCTATATGGTCCTCTGAAAAAACCTCCCCAAATGCACAATCATTCCATAGTCATGTCCCTCCTTTGATGGTCAATCAAAATAATCTTGAAAATGTCTCAACTAACCACATTATAAACACATTATTGACAATATACTCTACAGAGGCATCATTCACCTCTACTATGTCTACCCTACTAGGTCTCCTCCCAACCCCTCTCCCAGCTACCCTAAGTTCCACTACCAGTATCACCATACCAATTTTTTTGGATCAGTATAGTCCCATCATTCATGTTCTCCTCTACTATCAATTTATTTTTCACTACCTCTTGGAATGAGTTCATACTGAAGATGTTTACCTACACCCTAATAGTATGACGTAAACCATTCTCAAACCATCGCACCATGATTATTTCATTTCCTTCCATCATCGGCATGAAATGAAATATGTATGTGAACCTCCCAACATAATCCATAACTAAGGTCTCTACCTATTGAAAATTAAAAGAATCATGAGCTTGATCTACCCTTAGTGTCTTGGGAATATGTTTTAAAAAAACATGGCCTCAATCCTTCCATGTCATCTTCTCATGATTGCCTAAATAAACTTGTATGTCCTAACAAAATTTTAATGTTACTATAAGAATATATGTGTTCAAATTCACCTTCCAACCTATGGGTGTCTTAATTTGATCAAATATCTTCTACAAAGACTCTATCCCATACTTTGTTTCCTATTTCCCATACTCCCCCTAAAACAAAGGTTGTGGTTACAACTAGAACTATGACGTGAAATAAACTATAAATGGCTTAGTTATTTGAGCTCCCTAGTTAATAATCTAAATAATACCTATCAAGTTTTCCCTAATATACTTATTTAACCACTATATCATCTGTTTTCCCATTGTGGTTGTCAAGCCTTCCTTAGAGCCTCTACATGTGGTTCATTCCCCATAGGGGCCTCATCCCATGCATTATCTTATAGAACCACATCTCTTCCATCATTACACTCCAATGGATTCTATGTAGGTAAAATTTCACTGAGAACAAAATACCATAACCAATATAGATATAAAACTCCAAATATTGAAAATTGGGAAATTTTTAATAGGCATCATGGCCCAAATTCCCTTACACTTCCCTACTATAAATAAGTCACATATATTATTGACTCTAACGCCATTACTACCTATATTAGGGTCAAGTACCTCAAATATCACACACACATAATATTGAATACTTATTTGTCTTAGTAATCACATGTCTTGTATGGATGAGTAGAGGTTTACCAAGAATCTATATAGGAATACATTTAATAGGCTGTTGCTGACACTTTAAATAGACAAATCCCATTTTATGTCTAAACCCACTAACATTCCTAGGCTAGATGAGTAAAATTGTAAAAAAAGACTTTGTAGGAAATCATTTTTTATTCTATTTTCAACACTTTAAATATAAAAACCCTTCCTTTTTTATTCCATGTTCCAAACAACAATAACAAGCCCATACATATGTCATGTGAGCCCTACATGCCTAATTTGATGCATGAGTAATCCCTCTTGCCTCTCAGGGCCAAGAGTTCAAAAAAATTAAAAACATGAAATATAAATCAATCGAAATCAAATAACTTAACTATAAACACAAAAACCAAAATTAAAATTCATGTTACCCCGATAACTTTGACCTCAACTCATGCAAGTGTTTTTCAAGCACACAACATGACATCGTTCCCAAGTTCTATCACATTCCTAGACTCTAAACATACCACACATTCAAGTAACAACCAATAATAATAACCCAAAATTAATAATATGTGGGGATACCACTTTATAACAACACTAATTAAGTACTACCTTGTAATTCTCAGGTTCTGATGCCACTTTGTGATTCCACTCTTCCCCAGACTACTTGATTGGTGTCCAAACTGGTAATGTGTCACATGACCTTAAGAGTACCTCCCTATACACCAAATAATTCCAACTAGAAATGATAGTATATTGGGTGACTGTGGGGAGACTATAAGAAATATTTACTATGCCATGATAGTCCTAAAAAATAATCAAGATCACCCATTGGATAATAAAAAATATATATTCTAGAAATAACCAAATGATCTATCATCATATCACTAATGAACCACCTAGACCATTTACCAAATAATGTCATCCCACCTTGGCATAATTTACATGCCTCTATCCACTATACTTTATATATTGATCCTTTTCCCTTACCAAAACTCAAAACCATTAAGTATGAATGTGTTATATAGGTCCCATGTAGGGGGTGAGTATGAACTCAATAGGAGACCACCATTTTTTATCTATATTACATCCATACATATACCAATGTATTAAAAGAATAAATAAATTGTAATCAACGATATCTCACATAAGTCTCTCCCCTTGTGCTCGACAGCCACAAGTGACCTTTTACCTACCTCATATAGTATCATAGTGGAATGATTCATCCATGATCTATCATACAATAAGATACCTCATCCATCCAATAAAATGTATATGGAATGCGAAGATATGAAAAAAATACCACATAACTATTCTGAGGAATACTAACACCCCATGGAAACATCCATGAACCATATCACAAATCCCATGGACTTCTGCATTTTTTTCAACCTCTAGATCAATAGGTTGATGAACCCAAGGCATGGTGATACCCATATTTTAGGGAAACATTATTTAAAATGAGGTAAACATCGATAAATATCAGGAATAGATTCTGACATGCCATTATCTTTTCCTTAAGATTTCTCTTAGGATGAACATCACAAAATACCACCCAGTATATGAGGATAAATCCTCAAAATATTGGAGGGGAAGGATGGAGAACACAGCTAGGCATGCCTTGTCAAACAATTAAGATAAAACAAAGGGTTTGAGGCTTAAAAACTAAGATGGTCATTCTGGTAATTTCAAAATTTTATATCATTAGGAAGATCTCATGGTTTAGTCACATAGTTTGATAAACTTTGGGCTAATTGTAAAACTCCCAATACAAAAGGTATTCACACCCTTCTTGATTTGGCCATTTATTTTACTAAACTATATTCCAATCATGTATCCATGTCTAAAATTTATTATAGATTTTTCATAGTTTTCACTGACACCCTTCACATTTTTTCCTAAGTCATATGTTACATGTACACCCCAACTATGAATATTTAAAGTAAACTGAAAAATCATCACATAAGGGGATCCTCCTTTCTTCACCTAAATCATGCATAGGAGGGAAAAACTCTAAAATTACAAATTTCGACTCAAACTCCCAAAATATTTTTAATGAACCTATCATGCCTCCAAATAAACCCTAAAAAATTTTTAGAGATATTCCAACCATCATGATTGAAATTTGGACCCTGATTCTAAAAAATACCCTATATCTAGAAATTAATATTCAATTTCCTATTAGAACTAAAAACTTATAAGGACATGAGGTTTTACACTGATCCATTTTTTAACTTGGTAGTGAAATACTACATGCCCCTAAATTTGGTACTATCATCCAATAATGAATCAACCAGGCCCCGTATATATATATATTATGAATTCATACCAACACATTATAATTCCAAGTTTACACAAACCAAAAACCATTTTTTTAAAATCCATAACACCACTTGTGCGTTTTATTAAGCACGTTGGGGTCATCGCCCACAACCCTTGTTTACAAAAACCAAATAAAAATAATATAATACTTATAAGAGACTGTATCAAGAGTTTTACATTAATAAGAATAAGTATTAATAATTAGATACTAAAATACTTTATGTATTTGGTAGGTGTAGAGTGAGAGAGAATCCACCTACCTCAAACTAGCTCACTCTTCATAATCTCACCAAAAACTAGTATATTTGGGATCTCTTAAATCTCCTATGATTGATTAAAACAAAATCAACATAAGAAATATAACTTAACCAAAATATTTATAAATGTAATTCCTAGTCTAGGGTTTCTGCCTATATAAAATGAGAAGATAAGAGAGGAGAATGAGTTTTTTAAACCTTCCCTTTGATCTCTAGTCCAAACACACCAAGAATCCAAGGAAAGGAGATCTAGAAGGAAGGGAATCATTAAAATCACCAAAGGAATATATCTAGATAAAGATCTGTAACTAGGTTCAAATAAATGATTGTTTTAAGTGGTGATTGAATTAAAAATCTAATTGTTGAATCCACTAAAAGTCATGTATTTTTTGTCTACATGGTTTGGTAAATCATGTGCCAACTGGTCAAGAAAAAATGTCTAATAAACACATGGGCAACCCAATTTCACCATATTATATACAAAACCACATACCCTAACTGTGCACTTACCCCTTATAGAAAATTAGGTTCACACAATTTTCTTCAAGGTTTACCCAAATCATGCATCTATCCTCAACCCCCAATATCTCTCTACAATATTTCCTCAATAAACCCCTCACGGTTTACCCTAACTACATGTCTATACTTTTCCATTATAGAACACTAAAAACTCCATAAAATCACTAATAACATCCAAAAACCTTCCTAAATCCCTTATTGACTTAAAAATACATCATAAAAGAGGATAACACCGCAAACCGGAGGTGTAATATTCTCCCCCCCCATTGGGCATTATTTCCTAATAAAGATGGAAGTCAGCGGTATCTTTGAAAATATCAAGACACTTAACATTCATAATATTCTATTTCTCACAATTACCATCATGAATACAACCACACTTCTATAAAATCTAAATTAAAGATATATATCTTCTTTGCAGTACCGTGTCTTTCATACCCATAATATGAACCAGGTTGTGAATTAATATATCATCCATCTTAAGAGAGACATGGTCCTAGTTAATCATATTAGTGGGGTATGGTTGGTTATTCTTCAACTAAGATATATAGAAAAAATCAGAAACTAAATTGAATATGGTCTGTTTCCATTTTTTCTTGATCAACTAAAGTTTCTCAGTAGTCTCATGTATGGGACTTAGTCCAATCAATGATGTTTCCCCATCCTCTACCTCAACATGTTGAAAGAAAAATGTATGTTCATACAATGACTCAAAAGGATATGTATGTATCATGTTTTGATAATTATTATTATATGAAAACTTATCTAATATCAAGTTCCATTCCTATGAACCACTAAAGTCTATCACACAAGCTATATGCATGTATTCCAGATCTTTGATCAGACTTTCTGACTACCAATCCATTTAATTATGGTATTTTATGGTCTTAGTCAATTAAAGTCCAAGATAGTTTTTATAATACCACTAAAATCATGATTAAAATCTAGGGTCTCATTTATAGCCAATAGAAACCGGTACCCTATGCAACTTCACCACTTCTTAAATATAAATATTGCAAAAAACCACTACTGTATTTCTCTCTCTAATTAAAATGGATTGTTTCAACGTGGTAAGTTAGTCAAAAATTACCCCAAAGGAAACATGATTCTGAATCATTCTTGGTAAAAAGATAAAAAAGTTCACAACAATTTTATACCATTTCTATATAGGTATAAGTAATGATTGAAACATTACAGCTGATTATTGGTGTTCTGCTTTCACCTATTAAAATTTGAGGATTTTAACAACATATTCTACCACCTTTTTCTTCAAACCCAACCAAAAAAAATTGAACTTAATAATAGTATACATTTTTAAAATACCTAGTTGTATTTCTTACTCTGAATGATGATAATTATTATGGTTCCATAGACTCGTACTCTTGGATTTTGTGCTAAAACACTTTATTTAAACACCAAATTTGATAAAATCCAAGATAAAAAATATCTTTATTTTAAATAATTTATATAATTTAAATATTAAATCTCACAAATAGTAGTAATTCTAAGAATGAATGGTTTAGTGTATTTGAGTTTCAGCTACATAAGCAACTTATTTTTTGTACTTGTGAATAACTCTTTATAATAGAACTACATTAGATTATCTTATAGACTCCTCATAGGTTATAATCATATTCCTAACATGGGAAATGGAAACATAAGAAATGGGTGACCTCAAATTCTCAATAAGGTAAAAACTCAACAACATGGGATCAATTGTTAGATTATAAGCATATGATAAAATATGAGCAAGGGGGAAATATCTTTTTCAAAAGATCATGGAACGATAATATTTGTACATAAGTTATGATAAAATGACATGTAATATCAAATGAGTAAATATATACTATAGGAAAACTATATTATATAATAAACACAATCTACGGACAATAATCATAAGAATATAGCATAGAAATGTGGCATAGTGATAAACATAAAAATCATAACATAATGGATTGGGCATCATAACCTATTTCCCTTAGCATGTCATGAATTACTACCTATCTCCCTTTGTGTATAACGATTCACTAAATTTTTACATTAGTGGATCATGAATATCTTCATGTTTACCTTGGTGAATTAGTAATCACTACTTGTTTCCCTTAGTGGATCAAGTATTCCTACCTATTTTTTTTGGTGGATTGAGTGTCACTATAAATTTCCATTTATTATTTCAAGAGATTTAAAGATTTAGACTGTATATTTTAGGGTTATATAATACCCACTCATCACATAATAATAATCTATATATATATATATGTTCTATTAGAACATGAAAACATTCATACATCAAATTTCACTAAATGAATCCATGGAAAAGAGGTGGGATTCATGAAAAAAACATTATAAAATATTCAAGAATCCATCTAGGGAAATTAGTTTTATAGTTTCTTAAAAATAACCCATGTGTAACATATGGATCATTATGTATATTGACATAGATGAAAAATAAATTTTTAATATCATTTAAAAAATCACTTGAAACATACCAGGAAATTCTCTTTTTTGAAAGTCTTCGAAACCCCTTAAAAATGTTTTACTTAAAATGAAATAATTTGATCTTAATAAAATTATACTTTGAAACCAAAAAAATTACTTTTATAAAACAATTTTTAAAAGATAAATAGGTTTTCAAAAACATTCATTAAGAAGACATATAAAAACTGAATAATTATTTCTAAAAAATGAAACCCTTTAAAATCACTTTTAAAATCAATAATTTTTTCTAAAATTTAAAATTTTACTTTCAAAAAATATAATAATTTTTTCCTTTTATTTTAAAAATAATCTAGTTTTAAAATCATCTGGAAACCCAACTTAAAACATTTAGATTAAGATTTAAAAAAAATAATTCTCATCAGGTGATAGAAACTAAATTTTTTTTTTTAAATAATAGTTGTAAAATATGAAGTTATAGGTCACATTCAAAAGTAATTTTCAAGAAGGATAAGTGTAAACTTCTGGAAAAAATTAATTTTTTTAAAAAAAAAACTTCAATAATTTATCCTTGAAAAATATATGAAGGTTTTTAGTGGAAATTTTGAGTGGAAGTTAAAATATACAAATATGAAAGGAAAAGATTTTGATTATTTTTTTAAGAACCATATCATAAAAAAGGGTTAATAAAAATTAATTTTGAAAATAGGATAAGAGAAACATGAAGATCACATGATATAATTCATAAATAGGTTTCTAAATATAAAGGATAATATTAGCGGGGAGAAAAAATTGGGCATGGAAGAGAAATAATCATTATAGAAAATTAGATTTATTCTTAAAAATAATAATTTTATGGAGATTAAATTCATAAAGGTGGAATATTTGAATCAAAAATTTCATTTTCCACGTATAGAAAGATAAATTAAAATATAAAATATTAGGATATAAGAAACCAAACATAGAAGTATGAATTTAAAATTGATTTATTATAAATTAAATAAAGGGGGATTGATTTAAAAAAAACTTTACATCATAATTATATTTTTAATTGAAAACTCTTGAAACATAGAACATGAGGAAGATTTTTAAATTCCCCATATTAAATGAAAAATTAGGGTAAAATAAATCATTGTACAACATATAAAACACAAAATAAAGCAAATGGTGAATAGACATCATATCTCAATGATGCAAAATTGAGATAAAACAACCCCTTATGAATATCATAATAATTTAAGTAATAATCCTTTAGAAATGATTTCATGAGAAAAAATTATAAATACAAAAAATTAAAGTGTAATTAAAATTTTATATGATCAAATTTTATGAATAGTATTCAAGAATTATCATTATCACTCAAATAAAGGAAATTAAGTTATGAAGAAACCTTACCTTAAATCCTACTCATCTGAACATTCTCTAACCTTATATATAATAAGAATGATTACCTTAATCACATATTTCATAAACTTATTAATACCTATAACCTTTTATTAACATAATTTCTGATCACTTTTTATAAATATAATAGTTATTTATTTTTTATTTTCATTATTAGATGTTATTAGATTCGATTGTTTATTTAGTACTAGTTTCATAATGTTAATGTTGATTCTTGTTTATAGAAAACAAATTTCATCATTATGATATCATTATAGTTACTGGAATATATTTACTATAGTTATTTATCATGTTCTAATTTAATTTCATAAATATCTTAGTTGTGATTCATATTATGAAGTCAGTGACGAGCTTGTTTTGGTAATTTTTATGAATGAGGGTCGGTATCATAATAATATGGTATATATTACTGTTAAAACTAAAAACCCAAAAAATAATAATTATTAACACATTATTATAAAATATAATCAGTATTTATGTTTCCTTATTTTCCAATGATATAAATTTATATCATGGTTCATCTTCATGGTTAAACCAACCCAAACACGAATAAGCTATTATGTATGGGTGAGTATGGTTAACAAAGTGATTCATTAAGCATAAAATCATTACTTCATAAGAATAATGGTTTAATTTAAATTTTTATATGGTGTTTTATTAGGTTATAATAGATTTAGATACATGATAAAATAATATAGTGAAAAATGAAATATGTCACTTTTGTGGAGGTGGTTGTTTGCACATACGCACGGGTGACGTATTTGTTTTCCATATATCAGGAAGAAGATAGGTAATGTTTTAAAATTTCAGAATATTAATGATATGAAAACGTCATATTAATTATTTAAATAATATTTTAGAACCATATTTTTTAGCCATTGATAAAAAAATTAAGCATGTCATTCATGGAGGTGGTAGTCTGTACATAAAAATGACGACATATTCATTTTTCAAGTGATTTTAGAGGATTATAAAAAATGGGTATTAAATTAGTACAATAAAATTTAATTGTATTATTAATAGTTATGAAATTATACTTTAATGGTTAGAGTAGGTTTTATGGGTTAGAAGAACAAAAGAATTAAGATATCTGGGTTGAGAACATTACCTCTCTCTTTGGATATTTTCCCTTAGGTAACACCTTAAGGCACCTTATCTTACCCTTTTGTAAATACTAAGGATTCGTGGACCTGGGGATAAATTTTAGGAGATACTAGGGAATATTTTTTTCAATAAAAGTCTTTGTAATTGGTGTATAAATGTGGTATAAGTTATCTCATTTAATAAGGGATGAAAATGGCATTTTTGTAAACATCCATTACTTTTTCAATGATGGCATGACACTATTCAAGGGTCAATGGATCCAAAAGTGGAAAATAATTAATTTTTGGGAGTTATAAGGTCTATAAACTATCTTATACTATTTTTATCCATTTTTAAAACACTTTTCATGTCTTTTGTCACTAGAATTTTACATTTTACCATTTTGGTTTTTATCTTGGTAGCTAGTTTTTACTGAAGTAATATATATTTTATTAAAAATATAAGGTAAACCATATTACCAAATTTTTATGATATGAATATAAATTTATTATCCATATAATCTAATTAATTTTCTAAAAAATATAATATTAACTTTTAAATTAAAACATTTAACATATAGAAAAAAAATGTTTTGCAGAAAAATATTGGTTTCACCGTTAAGTGTTCTTGAACATATATAATAGGAATTAAAAATTAAAAAAGTGATAATATATTTTTATATATCTTTCAAAATCATATATAAATAATTAAATAAAATATAACAATTTAATTTATTAGACAAAAATTACACAACATTAATAATTCGATTTTTTTTAAAATAACCCTTCACCGTTATCATGGTTATTTTCTTTAATATTAGTAATCATAATTTTATTCCAAAAATGAAATTTATATTATTAAATAATATGTATATTTTTAAAAAAAATATGAAATCCATATCTATAGATATAATTTATATAATTGATGAAAACTAATTTTTTATTATAAGATAATAAAAACAGTTTTAGAGTAAAATATTACTTAAGTTTCCAAAATATTAAACAAGGATTTCATAAATTAAACATATTATTGTTAAATTATTTATTCTAATTTATTAATTTATATTTTCCATAGATAAATTTTGTAAAAAACTTATATGTTATTCTTGTATTATGATAATATAATAAAAGTGAATGTATTAGCAAAATCAGTATTTTTTTACTATTCACCTAAAATAATTATTTCAAAAAACTCAATAATTATATCTAATATAATTATGACATGATGAATTCAAAAATTAATTTCAGTTTATAAAATTTAAATTCTAAAATTTATAAATTTATCTTTTAAATGAAAATACAGTATACAAAGAAAATTTCTTTTATTGAAAAATGATCTTATAGAACTTTAAGTGTTCTTAATTGTATTTTGTATGAATTTATAATTGATTGCAATTTTTTTATTTATTAAAGGTTTTATTATTCGTTAATTTTTTTAATAGTATTCATAAAATATGTCATGGCTCATTTTATTTCAGTTTTTTTGTGAAGGAATATATCGATAGAATGTTTATTTAAAGGAAAATATATTTTGAAATCTAGGGGTGTTATAATAATGAAGGACTTTTTCATAGAAATAAAGAGGAACTACAATCCAATAATTTAATCAGAAAATTGAATTTTCATCCTCCTTTCATCCATAAATGGCCACCACACCATTAAGGTTCACCCTAGTGGTAAGGAAATCAGGGTCCGACCATTAAGCCTCCTTAACTTTTTTAACTAAGTGAGGGAAATGTGTGATTAGAAATAAAACCATTATATAATTTTTCTTGGTACCATCCAAATTCCTATTAACAATTACCCCATTTGTTTATATTTATCTTGGTATTCCTTGTCCACTTGATTGTATTAATTATTACTTAAGGAATCATCCATTAAATTCCCTTTTCTATGCTTATAAACCATACCAAATTCAAATGTTTAGAGGTCCTTTATCCAATATAATTGTATAAGGATCAAGTATCATTTTGAAAATATGTGTTTTAAGATTTTATGATCGGTAAAATAGGGAACTTATCATTAAATAGATAGTGGCTCCAAGTTTTTAACACAAATATGTCCATAGCTAATTCTAGATCATGTGTTTGGTAGTCATGTTCATGTTCTAACAACTATAATAATCCATAAGTCAAAACATGGTCTACCTGTATGAGAACAAAACCCAATATAGACCCAGACACATCACAGTAGACAATATGTCCCTCACTTGGTTCTAGAAAGGTAAGGATACGTGCTAAAGTAAGTTGATCCTTAAGCTCCTTGAAAGATTCATGAAAACCATTTATCCAATAGAAGGAGATATATTTCCCAGTTATAACATTCATAGGGGAATATAGTCATGAGAAATCATAGAAAAATTTATGATAATAACCTACTAATATTAGTAAGCTTAATACCTTGAGTCATTCTTAGGAATCTACCAAAATATGAAGGCCTCATTCTTTTTAGGATTGACTAATATACCTTTCTCAGAAATGAAATTCACAATGAATCAAACTTCATATATCTATAAGTCACACAATGATAAAATGTCATATATATGGTGGTCTCATAATGTGACCAAGAAAATTTACAAGTTCCTTTTATGATCATCCCTAGTGCGAGAGTACACCAAGATGTCATCAAAAAATAAAACAAAAACATTCATGGTATCTATAAAAGATATAATTCATTAATTCCAAGAAGAGAGTTAGTCAATTCATAAGGATAAATGGCATGAACAAGTATTTATAATGGTCATAATGGCTTATAGAATCTATCATTTGAGTATCCTCTTGCTTAAATTGAAGTTTCTGATACCATGTACATAGATAAATTTTAGAGAACCACTTCGCTCCCTCTGATTGATCAAACAACTTATCAATTTTAGGAAGAGGATATTGTATTTTTATCATAACTCAAATTAGATTCAAATAAGTAACATGAATTCAAATATTATTTTCCACATTCTTTATAAATAAAATTATTGTAACTCATGGTGTTGTACTTGGTTTAATAAATCCCTTACTTTTAAATTTTCCAACATGACCTTTAGTGAAAACAATTCCCTTGGTTCTATTCTATATGATGGAAGTAAAATAATAATAATTATTAGGTTTATATTGATATAAAATTCCACTTCTCTATCGGGTGTTAGTCTAGAGAAATTATATAAAAAGTAATTAGGGTATTGATCAACTATGGTAAAATGATCCCTAGTTTGGTTTACATCAAATTTCCCCTAAGCTCACTATTTCCTACTAATACAAGATAGTTCCAACCACCTTCAGTAAAGGCCATACCCCTCTTGTATTAATTTTCCATTATCATTTGAAAATATGGAAACCTCAGTCCTGATATGTTAAGGTAACTTATCATGTATAAAATTTGATATCATATTTGAATGATAGATACCATTATATCCCCAATATTAAATAAAAAATATTCATCTCTAAGATAGTGAACTCTCACAAAAAATTTACTCCATCCACGGTAATAAAAAATGTTGCATGCTTGAATCTCGTACACTCTCATTTCCCAATATGTTTCTTTATTCTCATGACATGAGTCATCATTTTCACACGAAACCCCATTTGATTTATCATACATGATTCAATAAAAATTGGGATAAACTAGTGTTAAAAAACATAAATTAATTTTTCATCAGGAAGAATAGTACCTAACACTATTAAGGTAGCTAGTTCAATCTTATTCAGAGCCTACACAGCTCTATAAAGTAGTATTCTACTCCCACATAAATAATTATAGACCACATAATAATATGGTGTTAGTTTTTTCCATGAATCACTCTGACTATATTGATGTTAACAATGAGAAAAACATTTTACAATATTTTCCTGGTTTATAATTAGAGGCATGAGTCATATTTTAATAATTTTTTTTGTTTTACTTTGAATGATGGGTGTAATAATATTTGGCAATCCCCATTCAAACACACTGTTTTCACTCTTGAAGGGGAGTCATATATTCACTCTTAAATTGGTCAAAATAACCACTTCAAAAGTAACCCTATTGGTTATTAACATGTTGGAGAAAATAAACCAACCCTGTAGATTAGTTCTCAAGTACTATTCTACTATGGGAGTAATTTTCACTTATACATTTATTTCCACCATTGTAGTTTCCACCTGTTCTCATTTGGAAAATGGTGTTCCCCACACTAAAATTCCCAACAATTTAATTTTCTACAACCATTTACTCATTCAATAAGTTGATGTAGTTGTACATACAGAACATCACCACACTAGAGAGAATATTTGATCATAGACCTGACTCAAACATGTATGCTTCAAGAGATTGATTATCTTTTACTTGTGGTGTAAAAAAAGAAAGATAAGTAAACTGAGATCCATATTCCATAACTGAAATATATCATTTCACGAGATCAAATAAATCTATTATCTTTGATACTCATAAGATCTATGCATAAAATTGTTTGTTAAAAATGTCCTAAAATCTATCCTAATTAATTATTTAATAAACATTAGCTTAAAAAATAAAATTTATCCTTTTTTGTTTTTATTACTCAAGCATGTACACTGATAAATTTACATTAATGTTATCTAGAGTACCAAAGAAATTGAATATTAAATTAATCATACCAATTCATGGCTCTCCATGATTGATTTCGGAGTCACCTTTAAAGACAGGTGGGTTTTATTTTGCAATTAGAATGATTGATGCTCATAATGTGGTTCCACCATCTGATTTCCCTTTTCCATAGCTTTAAAATATTCAATAATTAATATAAAGAGCTACTTATTTACTTGTTCATTTTTTGGAAATACATTCTCAGTTTCACCCTCTTACTGGTTTCTAGTTCTCCTAACTTGTGTAATTTTCATATAACCATATAAAAAATAACCACTCAGTCACCACACAAAACCAAGTAAGATCATAATATATAAATTATAAAATCATGGGTCATGAAATATTATATGAATGAAAAAGTATTAGTGGTAAGTCTCTTTACTATTTCATGTTACCCAACTCTCATTGTCTAAACCCACTATGATGAGGTAACGACATACCTACAAGTTCTTGAAAACACTTTTCATACTTGGACTACCCTGGTAACTTGAATTTTGGTACAAAGAGGTTAGATATACCTTTTTATACTCTATATTTCAATACCTAACAAATATTATCTTCATAACTACCATATTAAATTATAGACCATACAAAACTAATACTAATTATAACATCCCAACATAGACCTATCACTTGGATAACATTATAATAACACTATCCTTATATGCATCCCCCAAACACCAAATACAGGAAATAAATTACTATGGAATCACCAAATCATTGGGGGTGATTTTCCCTTGCATATAAGAAAACTTGAAATAGAAAAATACAATTTAATTATATAATTATAATTCCTGATGAACATAACAAAACACCAAATAAATAATAGAAATAATAATTCGACTTTTATAAGTAATCAATAATACTTAATAAGTATACACAAACCAAACCCAAAATTAAAATAGGGTTCTAAACATGACACTACCCCAAGCTGCACACCATGAACATGTATAATCTCCAATATCCATCGATCATGACCACCACATCAAGGTTCTCTACTATAAAATTAAGATGTCTTCCCCATACCTATGTCATGATGAACAAAATCTCCATACAGACCAAGATGTATATATAGGGGAAGGGGTATACAACCTAGAAGGAAATCACCTAAATACTTATCACACATTAATCTAATAAAATAACAAGTTATCTCACAATATAAATATATATATAATAATTTTTTAACATAAAAACATGTAAAAAAAGATATACATAAATAAAGAAGTGGAAATAACTCACACCTCCATGCATACCCATTCCATGAATGCACACACCCATATATTCCCCAACCCTCCCCTATGGGAGCCATATCATGAATCCAGGCATCCCCCATAAAAGAGGGTCTCCCTAAATATACCGAACTCATGATAACATTCTTGTTCTCTCTAACACAAGTTGTCACTTGGTGGTGAAACCCTATGTGCCCATAAATTCGGCACCGATGGAAAAGTATGAACCAACAAGGACCCGTATATATGTATTATAAAGGCACACCAACCAATTCCAATTCCAAGTTTACCCACACCAAAAAATATTCTTTCAGAATCCATAAAACCACGTATTCCTTTTCTCAAAGGTTTTTTTAGCATCACCCACATCCCGTGTTTTCAAAAACCAAAGAACAAAAGGATATTTATTCTCAAAGGATTTATCAAGCACCTTCCATCAATAAGCATAAAGATTAAACTTTAGAGACTACATTCCATCATGTTATAGGTAAAAGTATTATCCACCCAACTCCAATAAGTTTTTTCTAAATAATCTCACCACAAAATCTTATATATATGCTATCCCAACTCTCCTATGATGGATTAAAACAAAAACTCCATTGTTAATCTACACTAAAAATATGATCTATGAATGGAAATATCAAACTAGGGTTTCTACCAAGATAAAGTGTGAAGTGAATAGAGGAGGATGAGTTATTAGACCCTTGACTTGGTCTTTAGTTCATTCACAACAATAATCGAAAGAAATGATCTCCAAAAGAAAAAGAATCTAAAAAGTCACCTAAGGAAACTCCCCATCTCAAGAGCCCTAGCATGGGGGAAATAAATGAGTGTTTTGAGACTGTTCAAGTTAAAAATATATTTTAAAATACAATAAAAGTTATTCATGGTTAATTTTAGAGTTTGATAAATTTTATTCCAATCATGTGGTCGACACTCTCTAAAAAACCCAAAAGTTACAGAGTTTTTCTACTTAGTTATCCAAACTATGCACCCTACCCATACATATAAACCTTAAAGAAAACCAAATCTCTATGGTATAATGAAACCATGAAACATCCATTCACATTTACCTAGACCTCTATATCACTCTACATGGTTACCATGGGAGCCTCCCATGTTTTCCCCTAACCATGTGCCCTTCCAGAACCCTCTAAAACTTTTAAAAAACAACTGAAACCACCTAAAACAAATCCAAACCACTTCATAACTTAAAAAAGGAATCATAAAATAAGAGAATAAATAAAACCTTGGGTGTTATACATGGATTTATTAAATTTTATGTAACATTCTAAAAAATTCATGGAAGGATATGGGAAAATCCATGAATCCTATATAAATTGGTTGTTTGAAACATCTGCCAATTCTCCCTACCCAAGGTTCTCTTTATCCATCTTCCTTAAAATGTTGGGTGATTTAGGTTGTCCCATGGATAAATCTAGTAGGAAGGATCTCATTGGTTTACTATTAATGAAATTCACCAAACATGTTCTTAAAGAAAATATATTTGACCATCTTGGATATAAGGCATGATTTTTATTTCTTTTATATTATACAAGGTTTCAGTTTCATATCATGATGATCATGGTTTTAAAAGTATCTTATTGTATTTCAGTCGTTGAATAATTATTATTCAATCCTTATAATCCCATCAATGGTATCAGGTCTTTTCATGATTCAAGTTATTTATGAAATCATGTTTAAAATGATCAAGAAATAGATATATATATTCCATATCATAGAAAATAATATAGATTTTGAAATATGGATTCTTATATGGTATGGTATATCATAAGTGATGATATATATTTTGTTCTATGGTGTGTCATATGAAATTGGATATTTTAAACTATGATATCATTGCACAATATGACATAGGATATCATAGTAAATGATACATTGTAATTTCTTCAGTTTTTAACATATTGTAATGTACAATATGGATAGTAATTAGTGTATGATGGTGCTGAATTATACAATTTGAATGGCCCAAAAAAATCCTTGAATTGTAAAGGTGATATCAGGTGAGTTGTAAAATATGATTGATAACTATTGTATTATTTTTCACAAGCCCCATATTATTAATTGTAAATCGCGATATAGGTTTAATATTATACCATGGGTTACTAATTTTTTGATATCATAAAATATTATATGAATAGAAAACAATTCTATTTTTAAATTATGAATTGAATTAAATATTTTTAAAAATGTTTATAAATTTTTCAAAAAGGTGTTTTGAGATATTAATTTAATTTAGAAATTGTTCACAAATTTAATAATTATAAAGTGTTTGTAACTAATTATAGAATTTTTATGAAACATTTATTAAATAAATATCCATAATATTCATTATTAATGTTAAATATAAATTAATTTATAACGAATACCATATAATTAGTATATAAAATGTTTATATAAAAATTAAAAGGTAATTTATAAAATACTTATAAATTATAAAATAAGGAAAAATATAGAAGTTTATATTGAATTATAAATTGTTCATAATTTGGGAAAATTATAATTTATTACATATGAAAAGGAAGTAACAAAGGCCCATAAAAAGTTCAAAGAGTCTAAAAAATAGATTCCAAGGCTCCCATAACCAATTGAAAAGAAAAATGAATCCACAACCCCACAAACCCAACCATGGACAAACCAAAAGGAACCCAAGGGTCATACCATCCCCAAGAAAAAACCTACCTCCTAACCCAATGCCAAATGCACCTTCAGATATAATGTGAAAATATTAATGGTATTCCCTGAAAGATTACCCCCACACCTCTCAAGTGTGACTCCTCAAGCCTCATTCTGAAAACACCAAAGAGACACTCATGCCTCCAGATCATGATGCCACAAGTTTCTCACTATCAAAATCATATAATATACCATTGCATCATGAATAGTGTCATCCTCAACCATGAGGCAGGAAGGAAGAACCACCGACAGCCTAAAAACCCACCCCCATCAGCCACATCATCATCAATCTCCACAACTATCCAATAAAATATGTACCAAAGAAAATGACACCTTCAAAAACATTATAAAATCCTATCAACATAAAGATAATTGTGAACTACAGTGTTTGAAACTAATGATCTACCTTCTTGAGTAGTAAGAGCACCCAAACAAAGGGACCATCGAGTCTTTCAACAACAATGAACCACTAAAACATTGTAAGATTGAAACAAACCAATAAAAAAATAAAAGAAAAAAACTAAGATTTAACAGAGATCCATTACTCATTAGAATCCCTTTAATACTTTATAGATAAAATATTAAACTTTTATATGAAAACCAACATATGTTTCTTATGATCAACTCAAACATGATTATGGGGCCAAAATAGCCACTCCACCTCAAAATCACCTCTCCCGTCATTTATGGGTCACAGGAATAAGGATTGAGTCGAAGATTCGGTATCAAAACCCTATGGATCGCCTTCCAAATCAACTTCCTCATTATATGTGTAAAGTTCCTAGAATAACCTTAATATCTCCAAAACATATCCAATCTCATACATTTCCCCATAGAACTCAATCAGTTTTGGGAAACACAGTAAGCAATGAACATGGAAATGAATAAAAATCCAATGCATAGTTGAAAAATATTTTTTCCCCTTCAAACAAGACTAACAATTAAAATGGATCTACAACTACAAAAACAAATATGTGTAGAAAATTAAATAACAACACCAAAAAAAATTATTGTGGAAAAACTAAAAGGAAAAAACCACAAGACCTAGTCTAGAAAGTATAATTCACTATTTTATCAGAATATTATTATTGATATCCCACACATCAATAGGATTTTCTACTATGTACGATTTATTATAAATGGATTATTCTTTTTGGAAAAGGACCTGTGGTTTTTCTAGTTTGTTTTTTCCATGTTAAATTTTTTTGCGTCATTATTTAATTTTCTGCACATCTTTTTTTGATAGTTTTGCATCTAATTTATTTTTTCAAACTTATTTGAAGGGAAATAAAATATATTTTTTCTATAATTTACCTTTGTTTTTTGATTGAACATTTATTTCTTACCATATTTCCCAACATCCAGTATCAGAGGATATGGTTTTTGTTTAGATAAATTATATAATCCAGTTACATTAAAATGATTTTGTTGAATGGTAAAAACTACCATATGTGGTGATAAAAAATAAAGGATCTTCTTTTTTTCAAAATAATGCATCCACCAATGTTTATCACTCCAAATGAAAAATGAATTTCAAATGAAGAATGAGAGTTTGAGCATGACATGTTTTGTGATTTTAGTAATCATTAGGTCCAAGACAACATGATGAAAAATATGGTCAACATCTCTCATACCATAACTTTGTGGGAGAGTCCTTACACTACCTATTTTTCCAATACGTGAAATAATAAATTGTTTCTCATCAAACAGGTGCGGAATTTAACGTACAAAGAATTTATATCTATTTCTATTTATATGTTTTAATTTTAGGTCAATTTTGATCAATTTTCTATTATGGATATTACTTTGGAGTATGAGGTTTTAGTATTTAGGTTACTTAATACTTTACCTGATTCTTGAAAAAATTTGCATGTTACTCTAACTGGTTCTACTCCAAATTGTGTTGTAACATTATGTTTTGTGAACTTTGTTGTTTTAAATGAATATTTTAGGATATGTACTCAAGATAAATATTCTTCAGAACTTTTAGTCATAGAGAATATGGGGATAAGTCTGGAAATGTATTAGGGATTGAGTGATTAAGGTAAGAGGAAATGAAAAAATAAAATTCAGGTTGAAGCATAGGGATTTTAAATATCATCATTATGGTAATAAAGGAAATTTTAAGATGTTTTTCTATTATATAAAAATTTAAAACAAAATAAAGTAAAATTAGTTTAAGAAAAATGGTTAACGAGATGATCGGTTCACCAACCCTATAGGGGTGATCTTGTTATTGTTTATGAATACATTAATATTTATTCTAGTGGTTCTTTATTTATTTTAATAGTGATTCCTATTTTAATGTGAAATCTAGGAAAGAGTTCTTTACATCTTATAGCCTAGGTAATTTTTGGATTTTAAAGATGGGTAATGATGGTCATTCTGATATTGTAGGTATTAGGAATTTTTTTTGTGATTGGATGTAATGACTTAGACTTTACATGTATTGTTTTTAAAAATTATATGGATTATTTTTTAGGCTTGATGTTGAGACGACATGTGATTCTAAGGTCCATTTTTCCTAGAATAAATGTTGTAAATATATTAAACTTTTTAAATAGCACACACGTACATTTTTATTGAAAAATAAAATAATGTCTAAAATAAGGACCGAATCAAAAATTTGAGGGCACCGGTGAGTTCATAACATGGTTTTTACCTTGGGAGAAACAAAATGTTTGTCAATGAAAATAGTTTTTGGAAAAGTCATTGCGGACGTAAGATAAAAAAATAATTAAATGAAATTATCTTAATTAATCATTGATGCAATGAACTAATTCTTCTCTTTAAATATACACTTATAGAAAATTTTTGAGTTTATCTAAATAACCCAAAAAATATTTGGAGAGCCATTAGAGAATTTTGAAGGAAATTCCAATGGCGGATGATGACCAAATCAAATATCAATGACTGGTGTGAGAAATAATCAGAGGATCTCTCCAACGACCGTGGTGAAGCTCCATTCTTTATTAGTGGTTGCTCCAAATCAAGGTAGGATGTTTTTTATTTGGTTTTCTTCCCCATTTATGATTCCAAAGATTAAATAAAATCAATCAACCAAATAATTGATTCATAGATCATGTGTATTATGAGATGGGTTTGTTTTATTCAGGGATTGGGAGAATTTATCTGTGATTAATTTTTATGTATCAATTCATTATTCTAATGAAAACAAATTGAGTTCTCCATGAACATAGACCGAGTTATATTCTTCATGATTGTTATTTTTTATTTTCCCCCTTAATTATTTATTCATCATGAGAATTATCCACTGGCTTGTGGTTTGAAAATACCATGTAAATCAATCTTTACACAACTGTTTCTTGGTGCATGGATTCGATATCATAGACTTGAGATCAGAACAATGTGATAGTGGTGTGATTATGGAAGTGACAGTGGATTGGATGATGTAGATAATCATTTTTTATGTTCTTCTATACACAATTAAGAATGAAGTTCTAAGTCTTTTTATAAATGGATAGTTGGCTGATTTCTTTACGATTTGGGGATGGAATGGCCCAGCCAAAAACACTCTTCAATTTTGGATCAGGGTGTGTCTAAATCGATGTTCATAGAAGCAAATAAGATGCATGGATTCTAGATCTAGTTTTCTAAAAATTTATAAATAAGATGGTGTGTGTGGAAGAGCTACAGTCCATGTGATACCTTTGTACAGTGGATAGGGTTTATAAATAAATATAAGTATCACAGTATGTGTGACCATGTCACATGGAATGTGACCCACCCTATATGGATCTACATGCAACTCAGAGGGTATAGTACCACGGGAAGGAGTACACAACCAGGGGTAATCCATGTACCCCCACAGGGACATGTCTAGGCCAACCATACATAGGCTAAGTCATGTACTAGCACATGGGAGGTAGCACATTATGTACTACTAAATGAACATAAGCATGATATATTTTACATAGTTAGGAATCGGGTCCAAGGGACACACCATATACTCATGGTACACAGCGTGTACTCTTAGTACACACTGTGTACTCTTGGTACACACTGTGTACTCTTTCAGACTTGGATTATAGACCTTGTCCTCATTATCATGGGTAAGATTTTTTAATGTGTATTCCTCATATCCATTCCATGACTGTTAGTATGGAATCTCCTCCTACACACAGGACATCAATATCTTCATCAAGACTTCTTGGATAGAGTTGATTGAATACTTCTATGATGTACAAAGTGAGATAATCTATCATATTCTTACTCTAGGTGAAGTTCTTGGTATCTTCATAACCAACACAACATGGGCACTGATCCTCTACTTACCAAGTTAATCCAGATTGAGTTATTGGTATACCCTATTTCCTTGGGAGTGATCCCCATCTGTGTATCATATCTCTTCATACTTCAGTGTATACTTCTATAGTGATACCTAATGATAACTACCTCTAGGATATAAATCATCAGTGCTATCTGACTCATGGATTGTGTTCTCCTATACAAGTACTCTGTGGAACCTTCAAGTTGAAATCCTTGGCTAAAATTATGGTTGTAACTTTACTTTGATACTATGTGAATATTTTGAGTATATGTGAATATTATTGTTATATTTGTTGTACACATATACCTATATAGATCTGACTATTATTATTTGTTTAATGATTTGTGGTTTTGGGGTGTCCTACTGGGAATTTTTATACTCACCCATGCATGATCTTTGCTCGCATGTGTCATGTCTTGTGCAGATGATCAAACTTTTGATAAATTCCTTGAGGAACCAGGATTAGACTATTCTCAGTGAGACCATATAGACCAATGTGTGCTCTTGTAGTTTCTTGAAAGTAATCCCCATCCTTACTTTTAGGTTGGACTTGTTTCTCAAACACTTTGTGGTGAGATTTTATTTAGACATGTTAACTTACCATTACTTCTATTTGTACTTTGGTTGTGGGATTTAAATATATGCATGCATGGTTGTTAGTTTGTTTTTATATTTTAGAATTGTATGGTCTTGGAGGTGTGTGTGTGTGTGTGTGTGTGTTTCTTACTACATAGGCCAAGGCCTCCCATGTTAGTGATAAATCTACTCTGTACTAGTCGGTAGCCCATGGACTATTAGAGGTGGGATCGGGGAGCCGCGACACAAGTCCCATTGGGATGAGTCATGACAGAGTGGTATCAAATCAGTCTATTCTGCCTTAGGACCGGAATATATGAGATTGGTTTGGGGTAATAGTGTTGAGTAGTTCAAGTTCTTCTTTCAGGTTAGGGACTCCAGTATTAGTGCAGAAGCTGACGTATCCATACACCAGGACTCTGATCACATTCTTTTTTAACTCAGTATATGAGAACACTGGTTTCAAGGGAAAAAATGATACATGGATCATATAGTATTCTTTTGTGGTTTCCATGTCCTTATTGATTTATCTCTCCATATATACTTATTTATTGTGGTACATCTTTTCTACTTTCGGGATGCCTCCAAGGGGTATGCTAGTTATGATTTGACATTAGGATCATGAGGATGATTTCCCCAGTTATGAGGCATTAATATAGGGACTAGTTTTAGGGATATTATCTCCAATTCATGCACCAGTTATACCACCACATGTAGAGCAGCAGATAGTTCTCTTAGTACCATCTGATGAGGTGCTCAGGCTAAGCGCAGTTCACGAGTTTCATAGAAGGTGACCCCTTAGGTTATAAGGTGATTGCAACCCATAGGCATATGAGGAATGGCTTGAGGAAGTGACATGAGTTTTACATCTAGTCAGGACACCAGTAGATCAAGTTTTGGTCTTATATGTGAGCCTTATCTATGGTCTGGCAGTGCTATGGTGGGGATTAGTGACCCAATATGATGATGAGGTGACTCTATCATGGTCAGAGCTTGATCACCTTTTCAAAGAGGGATTATCTCTAGCTATGATGAGGGATCTACATATCCAGACACTTTTACAGCTTCATTGGGGATGCATGACAGTAGATGAGCATTCATCGACGTATACCAACCTCTCCAGGTACTCGATGGATATGGTTTGGGATCAGTTATTTTAGACTCTTAGCTTAGAATGAGGACTTAATAGAGACATATGATCTTTTTTTATACCTCTATGAATTCCTACCAATTTTTGTGTGCTAGAGAAATCTTTTCCAGTTCATATTTTCTTGTTTGAGAAGTTTAAGACATTGGTTCCTAGCATTGGGAACACAAGAGATGTGACTTCGGCCACTGGGAGCCAACATTAGTCTTAGGTACTGGATGTGTGATATGTTTCAGGAGATATGATTCAGGTACCATAGGATGGTTCTAGTTATTCTAGAGATAGGTGGCACTACTCCTGTGACATTATGGGACATATTTCCTGAGATTTTCTAACTTGTTATATGGAAAATGTAAATACAATGGATGGTCCACTGAGGTATAGGGATTAGTAGGAGTAGATGGGTCTATAGGGTAGATATCATGGTATAAGAGCTAGGATATCAAATGGTGGTAGTAAAGGCTTTGACTTGTTACCACCACCACCCCCAGATGGTCCACTCTAGGATCAGGGAGCTAGAGGATAGGGGTGAGGACAATTAGAGGTGGTCAGGAATTATGACCTAGAGGCTCCTGGGATGATTTGAGGTATGATATATGTATTCTATACCTTATCTACAGTACTGATAGGAACATGTGATAGTCATTCCTTTATTTTCACCTATCTGGTTCGAGGCTTAGAGATTCTTGTTGAGCCCTTGAATCAACCCATGCACTTGGAGACTCCTACTGGAGATGAATTATTGATCACACACTTATGCCAATAGTGTGACTACACTCTTTAAAGTGAGATTTTCTATTGAAATATCATTGTAGAAACGATGATGAATTATGATGTCATCTTAGGTATGAACTGTTTATCTAGAGTTCATTCCCATATTTATTGTTCCAGTCAGAGGATGTGGTGTGTTTGTAGTGATGGTACTAGATTTTCTTTTGTGGGTGAAAAGGATTCCCAAACAGTGCATGATGGACTCATGCATAGAAGGCTGTAGCTGATTACTCCTATATTGGCTAGCCTAACCCTTAGTGCAGTTGATTTTATGAGTTATCAGTTCCCTATAGTGGTGGAATTGTATGAGTAATCCTTTTCTAAAGATTTTTTAAACTTACCTCATCATCAAGAGATAGAATTTTTTATTGATCTACACTTTGGGAAAACATTGATATCTATGCCAACATATCTTATGGATACCATAGATCTTTGTGATCTGAGGGTGATGTTGGAGGACTTATAGAGGAATGGATTTGTTAGACCCATTTTTTCACCCTGGGTAGCCCCAGGTTTTTTCCAAGAAGGTATATGGGAGATTGGGGTTATGTGTAGACTATTAGTGCTTGAACAAGGTGACTGTGAAGAACAAGTATCAAATATTGAGGATCGATGACCTCGTTTATCAATTGAGAGGGGCATGATGGTTCTCAAAGGTTTACCTCAGATCTGGATATCACAAGTTGTGAGTACGGGATGAGGATATATCGAAGCTGGAATTCATATGTCACTATAGTCACTATGAGTACTTGGTGATTCCCTTTAGTATAATGAATTCCCCATTAGTGTTCATTGGACTCATGAACCAGATATTTCAAACCTTCTTAGACAATTTTTTGGCGGTCTTCATTGATGATATCCTTATATAATCGGCTTCCTAGGAGGAGCACGCAAGACACTTTGGGATGTTTTGGATTTACTCTATGATAACTGGATTTACAAAAGGCTCTTGAAGTGTCATTTCTAGATTCAGGATGTCCATTTTCTGGGAAATGTTATCTCAGTAAATGGAATGGCAGTGGACCGAGTGAAGTTTGAGATAGTGTTAACTTGGGATCCACCAAAGAGCATGACAGTGGTGCATAGCTTCCTTGGGTTAGAAATATATTACTAGATATTAATAACTAATTTATTCATTATATTAGCACTCATGATGGTTTTGACCAAAAAGGGGAAGCCTTTCATGTGGATGGAGAGGTTCCAGCAGTCTTTTTAGGATTTCAGGAAGAGATTGACGAGAGCTCCCATATTGAGATTACCAAAGGATGGTGTTGAGTAGGTAGTGTTATATGATTCATTAGGAACCAGTCTTGGTTGTTTTATGATGTATAGGAAGGCAGTGAATACATATGGTTCACATCAGTTGAGTCCACATGAGAAGAACTACACGACCCGTGATCTTGAGTTATCAGTGGTAGTCTTCGCACTAAATATTTGGAAACACTACTAGATGGGAGAGTGATTTATCATCTTTTTTTATCACAAGATTATCAAGTATATATTCTCTCATAAGGATCTCAAATTGAGATAGAGGTGATTTCTTGAGTTCCTACTGGATTACAACATTGACATTGTCTATAATCCTGGGAAATGAAACATGGTAATAGATTATCTCAATAGGATATCTTGTTTATAGTTTATAAAAAAGATGTCGAAGCAGTTTTCTTTATTAAATTTGTCCTTTGTGGATGGATATAGATCAAATTACCTCTAGTTGATGTTTGTTACCCATTTGATTTTATAGCAAGTTAGAGAGGCACAACTTGAGGATACTGACTATGAGACCCTACAAACTCAGATATCCACTAGAGATGCTCTAGATGGATATTTTAAATGTGGGGAACATGTAGTTATTTTTAGAGGATTTATAATGGTACCAATGTCAATGTGGAATGAGGTTACGACATATTTTCATACATCTCCATTAGAGGTACATCTATGTGTGGCGTTTATGTACTAATACCTCCAACATTAGTTTTGGTGGATATGGATGAAGAAGGGAGTTGTGAAGTTTGTCTCTTGATGCCTTACTTGTCCAAAAGTGAAGGGTGAGCACAAAGTTCCAGAGGATTTATCTCAACCCCTTGAGGTGATAGAGTGGAAGTGCGATGATATATCCATGGACGTCATTATAGTTTTTCCATGTATATTTATGGGACACAATTTCATTTTGGTGATCATATTTAAAATCACAAATTTGACCCACTTCCTAGCTATTTGGGAGAAAAAATCATTAGATGGATTAGGTTAACTCTATGTAAAGGAGATAGCCCAACTCGGTAGAGTTACCTTGATGATTGTTCTTGATTGTGATGATCGCTTCACATCTTTATTATGGAAGGGATTACAAGAGTCTTTTAGGACCCAGGTATGCTTGAGCACAGCGTTTCACCCCCAAACTGATGTCCAGACTGAGTGGAAAACTCATGCTCTAGAGGAAATGTTGTGAAAATTCATGTTAGGATTGGGATGTAGTTGGGAGGATCACCTACCACTAGTGGATTTTACGTAGAACAATAACTAACATTGCACCATTGGTATGGCACCATTAGAGGCCTTGTATGGGTGACACTGCAGGTTACCTTTTTATTGGAATGACCCAGGAGAGTTAGCACTCAAGGGACTTGAGTTGGTATGAGCTACTACATAGAAGGTGCAGATCATCCAATAGTATATGAGGATCGTACTGATCCATCAGAAGTCTTATGCTGATAGACGATGAAGGCCTTTGGAGTTTGAGGAGGGAGACCATGTGTTCTTACAGGTTTTCACCTTGACATAGAATATGGAGATTTTTTTGGGAAAACAAGCTATATTTAAGATTCATTTTCCATTTTAATATAATTTGTACAGTTTGCGAGGTAGAATACCACATAGTTCTACCCCCACAGTTAGATCAGGTACTCGATGTGTTACACGTGTTGTTGTTGAAGAGGTACTTGCATGACCCATCATAAGTTATCGACTGGGGGGAGCTAAACATTAATGATGGAGATAACATTATAGAGTACATAGTATAGATTTCCTATCAGTAGGAGAGTATCCTTCATGAGTGAGACATTCCTTTAATTCGTGTTAGGTGGGAAGCATGAGAACCTTTAGTAAAGAACCTAGGAGCAGGAAACTCAAATTTGTGCTCAGTACCCACATCTCTTTATGTAGCTTCCTGTTTTTTCTTTTTGGGACATAAATCTTCAAGGTGGGGAGAATTTAATGACTCGAATTTTCCATGTATTATTTTAGAATATTTTATGGATTATTTTCGAGTCCTGGAGTTGAGTCGGCGTGTTATTCTGAGACCCGTTGTTCCCAAAAATAAATTTTTAAAATATATTAAATAGCACGCATGTGTTGTTTTCTTAAAAAAGTGGAATAACTTATAAATAAATTCCCAGATAAAAAATATGGTTTCACCATTGAGGTTAGAATGTGGTTTTTACCTTAGGTGAAACATAACATTTGTTAGCGTGGGGCATTTGTGTAAAATTCTTCCTGAGCATAAAATAAATGAAATATTAAATGAAATTATGTTATTTTACCATAAACGTAGCAGCCTAATGCTTCTTTTAAAATAAATGCTTATAGATTTTTTTAGGGGTATCTACATAACCTGGAAAATTGTTAAAGAACCATGGGATAGTGTTTAAGGATATTCCATTGGAAGAAAATGGCCATATTGAAGATCAATGACTAGAGCAAGATGAAATCATTGGATATCACTAACTGTCATGGTGTAGCTCTGTTATTATTTTTAAATTTATTTAAAATGATTTATAATGTTTTCTTATTTGGTATTTATCCCTATTTATGATTCCTACTTTGAACACAAATCAATAAAATAATGAATTGATTCAAAAATCATGCATATTATGAGATGTGTTAGTTTTATTTGGGGATTGGGATAATTTATTTGTCATTAATTGTTATATATTTATTTTTCATTTTAACTAAAATGAATTGAGATCAACATAAAAATCTACTGAGGTCCATTACTCATGATTATTTTTGTTCTTTTCTCCCCTGATTCTTCATTCATCATGGCCATTCTCTGTTAGCTTGTGGTTTGATGACACTGTGGAAATTGATTTTTGTGCAACCATTCCTTGGTGAAATAATTCAATATCATATATTCGGTCTCAAAATGATGTGATAATGTTGAAATGATAGAAGCGGCAGCAAATCAGATGGTGTAGATATCCAGATTTTGTGTTCTTTGGCACACAATGAAGAATGATGTTTGAAGTAATTTTCTGAATATATTATTATGTGTTTTTTGATAATTTGAGGATATAAAGGCCCAACTGACAACACTATTTGATTCTAGCATAGGTCGCAGCTTGATCAATGGCCTAAGAAGTGTAGAAGAAATGTAGATTCTAGATCTAGATTTCTAGAAATTACCAAATAACACGGCATGTACAGTAGAGCTATATACTGTGTGGGACCCCAATGTGAAGGCTATGTTTTTTAAGGTATGATAAGTATCACACAATATGTGACCCACCATGGATGGCTCGATGTGTACCTCGAAGAGTATACAGACACTAGTAGGAGTACACAGCCAGGGGAAAAATGTGTACTCCCACACAGACTTATACAAGCCAAGCATACATGGGCTAATCCACATACTAGAGCACAGGAATAAGTACATGGGAAGCAGCAATCTGAGTACTTCTACAAAGACACGGGCGTGGGCCATTTTAAACATGCAGGACCTGGGGACAAGGTGAAATGTTGTGTACTCCTAGTACATGTTTTGTACTCCTTCAAACATGGATTTTATCCCTTTTCCCCTATATCATGGACATGTTTTATTAGGGTGTGTTCCCTATATCCATTCCCTATGGTTTAGTATGGAATCTTCTCCAATACATTGGACAGTGATCCCTTCAACAGGAATTCTTGGATAGAGTTGTTGGAATCCTTCCATGAGGCCAAGAGTGATACTATTTATCATCTTATTACCCTAGTTGAAGTCATTAGTATCATCATGACCAACACTATACAGGTTTCAATCCTCTACTTAGTAGGTTAATATAGATTGAGTTTTTGGTATACCCCATTACCATGGGAGTGATCCTGATCTATGTATCATATCTCTACAGACTTCAACGTATACTTCTATGGAAAGACCCAAAAACCACTACCTTTTGAATGAAGTCATTAGTGTTATCTGAATCATGGAGTGTGTTCTCATATAAAAGTTATTTTAGGAACCATTGAGCTAGAATACAAGGTTTTCATTATACTTATTACTTCACCTTGATATCATTTGTCTTTATTAAGTATATATTTTTATATTCTTATTATATGTGTTATAGACATATACTTGTGTAGAGATGAATGTTATTTTTTTTATACTTTGTGGTTTCAGGGTGTCCTACTATGTATTCTTATACTCAACCTTGTATAATCGTTTTCTTCATGTGTCGTGTCTTGTGAAGATGATCGACCTTTTGATATAGTCCTTGAGGGACTAGGACTAGATGGTGATTAGTGAGACCAAAAAGAGTGAGGTGTGTTCCTGTGGTATCTTGATAGAAATCCCCATCCATACTTTCAGGTTTTAATTATTCTCAAATTATTTATAGGGGGATTGTATTTAGCCATGTTTACTTTCCTTTATTTCACGTCATACTCTGTTTGTGAGATTTATATGTATGTAGGCATGGTTGTTATGTTGTTTTTACATTTAGGAATTGTATGGGATTCAATGTGTGTGTGTGTGTCTGGAAACTTAGGATAAGGCATCCCATGTTAGTGTTATGCCTACCCGGTGCTAGTTTCCATCCCACAGCCTATTGGATTCAGGCTTGGTGAGTCACGGAATGGGCCCTATTAGGACAGGTCATGACACTATCACATGAAGAAATATTATTTTAATGTAAGTTTCACATCTTCTTGAGGTTCTTATGAATCATATTTATACTAGTTTTCTTGATGGTGATATTTTTATTAGTAATTTTGGTGATGGACAATGGAATATTTCCAAGGTTTTCTTAATTGTGGCTATATTAAAGAAGAAACTAGGTTTCTACTCAACTAGAGCTTCTATTTCTTATCATACTTCTTGTGTTGTTGTGTGCAGTGTCTCTTCCAAGTTATGGAATATGTAGATCACCCACATTAGTGAGAAAGGGATTAGTTTTTTGTCCAAGATAAATTTACTTCCAAATTTTATGATTGTCAAATTGGCCATGTGCAATCATTATATGGATGTAAAACAGATCAGGGTGAGTTTTAGCAACCATCTTTTTCACGGGAAGTCATAGGTACTTGACTTTGTACATTCTAACGTTTTTGGTCCTTTTAATTCCAAGAAATTATTTGGAGGTATTTATTGTAAGGATTTTATTGATTACTACTCAAGTAATATTTTTTTAATGTTTTGAATGCCAAAAGTTAGGTGCTAAGTGTTTTTAATAAATTTAAAATTTTTGCTAAAGGGGAATCTAGTAAGAAGTTGAAATGTATTTTCACTGATAATGGGGGTAATTATTGTGGAAATTTTTATCAGTATTACAGAAATGAAGGTATTTGGCATCAGAAGACACCTACTAAGACACCTCAACTAAATGGTTTAGCTGATCATATGAACATGACTTTATTGGAAAGAGTTTGATGTTTTCTTTAAGAAGGAATGTTTCATAGACATTT
Source organism: Viscum album (assembly GCA_963277665.1). Taxonomy (NCBI): domain Eukaryota; kingdom Viridiplantae; phylum Streptophyta; class Magnoliopsida; order Santalales; family Viscaceae; genus Viscum; species Viscum album. The sequence goes on from OY728126.1 coordinate 1,038,571,572, forward strand.
TGGGGTGAGGTTTTATTTACTGGTGCATATATTATCAATTTATCACTTGTATTTTATTTATAGATAGATACTCATGAAAAGTTTTTCCATGGAAAATAGATCAAGTAAGATCACTTATGTGTTTTTTCTTGCAAGGATTTTTTTTGTGCTTAGAGATGAGATTTCCAAACTAGATGGTAAGTCATGAAATTTTTTTTATTTGATATGTACATGATGATTTTGGGTACAGGTTCTCCGATACTTCTTCGAATAAACTTGTCATAAATCATGATGTAGTGTTTAAGGAGGACTGTACTATTATAGATATCATTAAGGGAGAAAAATTTACTTCTCCATCCTCTGATGGATTTGTTAGTCTTGAAATAGTTTCTAGGTCACATTTACCTCATGTTGTTGATTCTAATGATTATGTTGATGTGAAGAATGGTGTTCAAGGTGAAAAGGTTTGATTTTATGTTTCTGATACACATTTTATTTTCTAATGATCCAGTTTTAGGGGTAATTAATCAGTATATAGTTCTAATCTGGAGATCATCTCGGCATCATTCAGTTGCTACTCAGTATTCACCTGATGAGTATATGAACCTCGCTAAAGTGGGACGAATAGAATATTTTTATGATGTGATGGAAAGTGATTAGAAAGATAGATGGGTTGAACCACTGGATGATGAGATGATATCATTTCATAAAAATCATACTTTTGAGCTGGTGATGTTACCTATGGGTAATATAGCTTTTCAAAATCGATGGATTTATCAGATTAAAAATGATGAATCCAATTTTGTTACATGATAAAAGGAAATGTTAGTTATTAAGGGATTCTATTAGAAAAAAGGTATTTATTTTGATGATATTTTCTCACCTGTTGTAAAAATTTCTTCTATTCGGGTTGTTCTTGGTTTTCTTTCTATTTTAGATCTATATACTGATCATATGGGTGTGAATATAGCTTTCCTCCATAAAGATTTAGAGGCGGAGATTTATTTGGATCACCAAAAGGTTTTTGTTGAAACATGTAAATATAATTATGTTTGTAGGATAAAGAAGAGTTTTTATGATTTGAATAAATCTCTAAGGAAGTGGTATAAGAATATTGAATCTATTTTTTTCATTAAGGTTTTATAAATACATCTACTAAAAAGTGTATTTTTGTTCAAAGATTTACTAATGACAATTTTATTATAATATTTATATATGTTGATGATATGATCATTATGGGCTATGATGCTTCTAGAATTGATAGATTGAAGAAGGATCTTTGTCGGTCTTTTGTTATAAAACACTTAGGGCCAGCGCAACTGATTATTGGCATATTAATCTCCTGTGATAGAATGTATAAGAAATTATTACTATCTCAAGAAATATATATTGAGAATATTCTTTAGAAATTTTATACGGATAGAGTGAAAGTAATTATTACTCCTATCTCTTTATATTTTAAGCTCAATACCAGTCAGCCACCTTCTATTGATGAAGATAGAGAAGATATGAAACACATACCTGATTCATCTTCCATTGGTTGTTTGATGTATGTGATGGTATGTACTAGACATGATATAGATCATGTAGTTGTTTTGGAAATTCATTCTCTATCTAATATAGGTAAATAAAATTGGAGATGAGTAAAGTATATATTTAATTAGTTTTTTTTTAACTTCTGATCTGATGTTTGGTTTTACAAATGGGGAACTTATGCTTTGTGGTTTTATAGATTTAGATATAGCTAGAGATATGGATTCGAGGTAGTCTGCTTCAAGATATTTGATCACTTTTGTAGGGGGATTTGTATCTTGGTAGTCTAGATTTTATAGATGTGTTTCTTTTTCTTCCACTAATTCTAATTTAATTGTAGATATAGAGGCATGAAAATAATTGTTGTAGATGAAATGTTTATTTGAGAGCTCAATTTTAATTAGAGTAGGTATGTTTTAATTTGTGATAGTCAGAGTGCTATTTGTTTGGGAAATAATCTCAATTTTCATATAAGGATGAAATATATCAATGTTATATAACATTTGATCACTTACATCCTTAATTTGAGACAATTGGATCTTTAAAAGATACACATAGATGAAAATGGGTTAGTCATGATGACCATGATTTTACCTGGGAGTAAATTGGAGACTTTTTGACTGGTTTCGGGGTTAGTGGTGATCCTAAGTTGAGTTGGAGGGGAAGTTTTTTGGGGCTCCTCCTCTTCTAGGCTTCACATCACGTGCTGCTTAAAAAAAGAGAAAATATATATATGATAAATATTTTGTAGTTACATATCTTGGAGGTGGATGTAACTTTTTTGGGGAGATTCTTTGCTAGCCCAATCATTCCAGGCCCAGCACATAATCCCTTCTGTGGTCCTATCTTAAAACCCATGAGTGTTAGGAGGAATTTATCATCCAAGCTTATATGTTAGCCACCATACATTGTGGAAACCAATGTGGGATTGGTTTTGCATCCAACAATCATATATGAAATTAAAGTCTTTATCTGAACAAACGAATCCAACCAATAAACACCATGAACACCAAAATAGGGGAAAACATAAAGAAAAATAGATAACCAATTCTCCAGTATAAAAATAGGTTTTGAGAGATTTCCTCACTGAGGTACTAAATATATATTCATCATAAAAAGTCAAAATTTCAGAGACTTTGAATGATGCTTATATATAAATTAAATAGAAATTATTTAAATTTCCATTTTTTTATTTCAATACCAATTACTCCCATAAAAGGAAAAAATATTGATAAATTATAAAACTATAGAAATTGAATGAAATATTTAAAAATAAGATTAAATATTGGAATTAATTTCTATTCTTATTACATTGTGAATCAAATTAATTTTCTTTGTAGTAAATAACTCGTGAGATGTCCAATGTTGCGCCTTTTAAGGAATTTTAGTCCACCATCTATAAATCTATTATGGAAGCATTGAATTTTTATCTTGATTTGAAGAATTATTCTTCATCAAAAAATGAAAAATAAACAAGTATATCAAATAATAAAACTGATCATAATTAAATTGAATAATGGAAGAATACTAATAAATACTATATTTAAACCCATGAATGAAGAACCATTAAGTAATGATGCAGATATAAAGAGTTTATTAGAAATGAATAACGGTAGAGAATGAAATCTTATAAACAATTCTTTAAAACATGTTTCACAATGTTATAACATTAAGTGGCAATTTGAAAAATTGATAGGTTTGTTGTGAAAAAATTTAAATATAAATTTTTAATGTTGTGAAATTTTAATCTTCATATTTTTTAACATATAACCAATGTGAAAAAAATCAGTGAAAAGTATTTAAATGTAGGTTATATATTGATTATATTTAAAACATTGGTTTTAACATCAGTCAATTGATAATTTATGTTAGAAAACCTAGTTTACAGATATTTTTAATGTTGGTTAAAATATTAACTAAAGTTAAAAAAATTAGTTTTAACATTGGTTATTTCAAAACCGATGGGAAACGACGACATAAAAACTAAGACGTGAAAGATAATTTTTATACTAGTGATGGTTAAAACATATCAAAATCCCTTAAACCCATAGAAACTTTGACCTAACCTAATCAGAGATAAAAGTAACCCCAAAATATCCCTTCCATCCCCAAAATCCAGTCTCACCACTAAGATTTCTAGAAAAGAGATCTATTCAAAGTTCCAAAGGTAAATCCCCTAAAACCCTATCAGACTTGGATTAACATTTCAGATGCATAAAAGGCCACCAAATAACCATATTATATCCAATCCTCCACCAAACCTGTAATTTCACAGGGAAACCACTCAAAACAAAATCATGTTCTAACCTATCCAAGTGAACATATCCTTGAATCATCAACCCACAAAGTTTAAATGAAGAGAGGAATCTAAATAATAAAATAATAAAAAACTAGATCTAGTACGAGTGTCATAAATCTAGCTATAGTGAATTACCATCTAAATAGTGCATAAGACCATAGCCTAGAAAAAATATTTGAGGAGTGATAGGTTGTAAACACTAGAAATAGACTATGAAAAAACCCAAAAAATAAGGTCATGATAAGAAACACTAAGGACACACAAAGGGAATCATCACAATATCTCTTCCCTCACTAAAAATGAAAAAACAACCAAATAAATATCAAAAATACCTCACAATGATAGTTGGTGAGCCCCCCCCCCCCCCCTCAGTGCTAACTTGTGTCGAGAGATAGATATTGTAAATACATAATTTCATAATTGTTAATTTAGAATGTTTTAATTAAAGTCCATATTTTAATAAATTATTTAAACCATATCAAATGGATTTTTGATAAATTGATATGATCAAGGTTTAAACCGTATTAATTATATGATATTTTGATCATGTAAAATGTTTACATAATATATATGACATATAAAATGATTGTATTTTATTTAGTATCATATATTTAAGTATATGTCATGTAAGATGATAATTTTAAGAAGTTAATATTGGAAATATATTTAAATATTTATATTTATTTGATTATGTAATTTTCATACTACATGGATAAATTATAAATTTATTAAAATTGATTAATTTAGGAATTTTTCATAAGTATGTATCTTATGTTTAAATTTATGAATTGTTAATTTATTTAGATTTAGTATCAACCTTATTCATAAATTAAAATTTTATATTAGGAATGGATTTTTGCTTTATTTTATAGTGTTAAACAATGTTTAAGGTGTTAAATTATGTCTATGAATTATCATATATGCATTTAAGGAGTTATGAAATAGCCGACATTTTGAATGAATTGAAAATTCTAGAAGGAATTTGAATTTTCAATTACTGGATGAGTAAAATTTTGATCATAGATTCATAATATATATTTAAAGGTTGGGATGACTCTAAATAATGTTTTTTGATATGAAATGAGTCTTGGAAGATGGTTGGATATTTCACGAGCATCTAAGAGGTTCGGGGCCTGAGGCTTGTGTTTTAGAAATGTGCACCTCGGGGTGCATGGTTTCTCCAAACTGTGAAGCTCAACCATGTGGACCAATTTTTTTAGTAACACAATTTGAGAAACCATGAATTGGGCTTAGGGAGATTGTGTGGGGGTATTAAATTTACTATAGATATGCCACATGGTACTCACATTGTCTATTAAACTATGTATGGTAATCATGTGATATGGAGGGGTCGAGATAGTGAAAATTACATGGTTGGAAAACGATATATTGAATTGTGTGTATAATAGTGTGAGGTGTGATTTCATTGGAAATAGGAGGTTTAATATTGTAACACTATTTTTAAAACCATGTAACTCATTAAAAATGGGAAAATTATCATTTTTCCATGATGATCCTTAAATATTTTCACCCCTTTTTCTTCCTCATTTCACCCAACGGCCTCCTCTATGTGCTTCCTCCTCCTTCTCCCTTACTCAATGTTGTATCACCCTTCTTCTTGGTCTAAATAGAATTTCTTCAGATACTTTAGAATCATATATGTAAATATCTGACTTTTTTATCCTCTATTGTGCTTTTCTTCATCCTCTTCTTTTTTTGGATACTTCGATTGGGGTTTATATTTATAATTCCACCAAATCATGGAGGAATTGGATACATGCGGTAGATTTTTTACTCTTCTTAGGAAGATCATAACCTAAGAGTTATTTTTCTCTTCACCGCATATCAGTTCATTGAGTTATGTCATCATGGTGAATTTCAAAAGATTTAAATTATTTAAATTAAAATTTTAGGGTTTTTTTTATTTTCATTTATTAGGTATTATTATTGGATTAAGGTTTAGGGTGTGTCATGAGTTTTTGGAAAGCATTTGGTCATGGTTCTAGTGTGATATGATCATCTAGTGGGGTTTTATGTGTTATGACTTCTTATAAAATATTTTTTAATTTTTTTAACTTGGTGAGTTTTAATTAATTAATTATAATTAATTATAATTAATTAATTTATGATGGTTTTGTGTTATATAGGACCTTGTATATCTCAGTTGATCTTGGACAGGACCTGGAAGCCACTTCCAACACTTGGAAAATAAATGGAAAGATTCATAAAAGGTAGGTTGTATGTCGTGCCTACTCTTTAGTATTTATGCATGTTTATGGTGGTTTGTGGATTCATATGATCTCAAATAAGGGAGAAATACCCTATTTAAATTAATTCCAATGAAATTATTAAATAAATTAAATTGGTAATTAAAATGGATTAATTACAAGGTTTACTAACAACCCATGTGCACTAGCTTCATGCCTTGTCCCTAATGGATGAGACTGAGTTTTCTTAGAATACAAATTGGCCTTAGGACCTCTTGGAAGGTGTGATAACATTTGTTAAGGCATGTAAACCTTATGTAGGACTGGGTGGACAAACCTTAGGTAGACTATGATTAGTTTGGGTGTGTAGACCATCCTAGAGAGATTCATTGGCACTGCGATTCGGTCATGGACCATCTCATGATGGTTTCCATCATGACATAACCTATGTATCTGGAAAGGCCATGATACCATATTCACAATGTTGTGGTATGTGATATCTATGTGTGTTGTGTGTTGACTCGAGATAATAACATGACTTATAGGATACCAATAGGTATGTCTTTTCTTATATGTGGACCACAAGGATCCCTCTAGGGATGCCTCTTCTAATTATTGACCTAGGGGACCCTGGTGGGTGCCTCGATGATAGATAGACCATGATCAAGTGAATATGGGTTTGGGTATAGATGGTAGTTGGTGGAACCTATAACCTATATTAAACATTTAATACTACTGGGTTTTTTTAAATAATTATGGATTTAGGCATTCATCAAAAACCACTCTTTATTTACTCCATCACTCAATTACTCTTAATGCATATATGATTCCAAAAGTGATTCCTTGAACTTGGACCATAGGGGCCTGAAATGAAGTGACACTATTATAGAGATTCCTAGAGGTACTTTTTGGGATCTGACTTTTGAGCATATTGATTAACTATTACATTATTGGTATAGGGACCTAGGATTTTCTAACATAAATATTCCATTTTTTATATGAATATTCAATACATTAAAAAACATGCTTGAGGACCTTAATAGTTTACTATATTTGGAGACTCTGTACATAATATTATAACTTAGTGAAATGTATTTAACATCTCCCATAAATTTATTCCCATTTAGTAATCATTATAAATATACCCTACATAAAACCTTTCTTCATAACCTGGGGAAAGGAAACATAAGAAAGGGTGATCTCGGATACTCAGTAAGGGTAAGAAAATGATATATCAATGATCATATAAGTATGAAACGATCATAATGGTATGACAATGTGATATTTACATTTTAAAACAATACACTACAAACCAAATATCATAATCTTGATGCATGGAATAAAACATGGTAGTTCAGGAGACATAAATCATAAAGAAATTAAAAAACATGATCCATGAGAGTATATAATTGTATAGGGCTATCACGACCCGTCCTCGGGGCCCATGTCGTGACTACCCCAAACTCGCCCGTGTCGTGACTACCCCAAGCCCGCCTTCCATAGGACAGGGGCTGGCGACTAGCACCAAAGGCGTAAATCCCAATAAAAAAGGAAGGCATTTCCTTTATAAAAGTAAACAACACAACAGAGTAAAAGAGGAAGCAAACACTAAGTACAAAAGAAAGTGCTAAAAAGTAAATGGGCCAGAATACAAACCTAACTGAAAAGTACAGCTACAACTGAACGAAAGTACAACAGAAAAGACAAGAAGCTGGAATAATAGAAGTAGATCCTGGGTCGTCCACCTCGAATCCTACCTGAAGGGTAGGTACAGATAGCGCAACTTCTGGATCATCCACCATGGATCCTACCTGAAGGGTAGGTACAGATAGCGTAGCTCCTGGATCATCCACCACAGATCCTACCTGAAGGGTAGGTACAAATATCCTCCTCAACGCTCTCGCCCGTCAACCTCCTCTGAGTACCATCTCGTTTTAAAGTCCACCTCTGGATACTGACTCATCGTGAGGTCCACCTCCGGATACTGACTCGCCGTGAGGCCCACCTCCGGGTACCGTCTAGTCCTCAAACACCCGGCCTCCGTCTGTGATGTTCGTCGTCTGCATCCAACACAACGAGGTGTGGGCATAGACCGTGTAGGGGTGAGTATAACGATACTCAGTAGCGAACCTGATACCCTCAAGGTCTCACTAAATCCAACAAGGTTAACCACAAAGCAAGATCTAAAAAGATAACCCTTACTTAGGTATAATCCCATACTTATACATAAGTTATCAAATAACTCATCTCAATCACAAGGTATCACACAGATATAAAATCAATGGATAACCACTACTTAGGTATATGCCCATACATATACCTAAGTTAACAAGTAACCCATCTCGATCATGAGGAAAATACAAAGGTCATTGACTCAGCTCAAACCAGGATTTTCATTATCGAAACTGCAACTACTAAAGAGCTCCTCCTCTGTCGAGTACACTGATCTTGTCACGACTCTAAGGCGCTGCTCACTAACCTTAGACTGCTGAGGTACTCCTCCTGTCGAGTACCGCGGGTCAGCCACCCAAACCCAGTAGTGCTCCCCGCCGGGGTCTGCCACCCAAACACAGTAGTGCACCCCCCATAATAGCCTGCAGAGGTACTCCTTCTATTGATTACCGTGGGTCTGACACCTAAACAAAGTAGTGCTCCCCACCATGGGTCTGCCACCCAAACACAGTAGTGCTCCTCACTGGGCTATACAAGTCACTCCGACTCGAATCAGACAAGCAGTTATCAGGTCTCAGCTAGCTACAAGGTCTCTGTACTCCATACGCTTGTCTCCAGGAGGGTCCGCTCCACGAGCTACTGGTCGATACTCCAAGTATCACAAAACCCCATGAAGAAGTATCTCAAAGGACCGCCTCATCATAGGGGTCTCAACGCAACATACGGCGCATCAATCAGACGCTCGGTCTGTGAGTTATTATCCTTTTAGTCCTGGGGGCCCGGTTGGTTTCGTGTACGAACCAACCCAGCCGTATCTCAACTGTACCCCGAACTCACATAGGGTATACTCAAAAGGATTGTTTCTCAATGTGATCACAAATTCCACTGACGGTTCGTTAAACGGACGTTCGGTCTGAAAGTTATCAGCTTTTCCATTCCAGGGGCCCGGCCCAGCCCGGCGTTGGCGGCCCGGCCCGGCGCGGGCAGCCCGGCCAGCGTGGCCGAGCGGACGCGGAGTAGGGGCACACTGTTCCCCCCGGTTGACAAAGAACTGGCGCAACATTAAAGGCGCTCCCCCCCCAAATCCAGAACCGTTTTTCTGTTCCGGTCCGCCGCGGCTCAGCCACGACGGTCTTCTCCGGCGGCGCACTGCCGCCACCAGTCATCGGCGCCACCGCGCCGGTGTGGCATGCCGTCGCCACTTTCCGTGGACCACCGAACACGCACCGGTGATCCGTTTCACCCGCTGTCTGCACCTAAGGTCACTACGGAACCCGAACTTCACTGCGGAGACTTCAAATCGCCATTGCGGATCGTTTCGTCATTGCCCGTCAATCCGCACATCATCAAACAATATGCGGAGGGTTGTCAGGCCGTGTTTGTTCGGCCCACGCCCTCTACGTTAGGTGTTATCAATTGGAAACAATCCAAACATGATTTCAACAAATTAACAAGGGACGATTTTAATCAACTAAAATTGAACCTAGTTCCCAACAATACTCTCGTAATTAAATATTCTCATCCCGTAAATAATAACATTCGCAGATCAACTTGATAATGAGTTGATCTGAGCTCTTTGTTTAGAAGGGAACAATCAAGAGAATATTAACATTCTAAAATCAAACCCCTACCTCATTTTGTTCATCTTCGTTGACGATATCGCGAAAGGGAAAAGGGGATGGTGACAATGGTCATTGGAAAGTTCCCCATGTCGATGCCTCCTCCCTTACTGTGGAGGAAGAAGAAGTTTCAAGAAATTGATTCATGCCCTTCAAGTCCTGGAGCATTCTTCATGACATGGAGTGTTCTTCTCCAGAGTTATTCTTCGTCGGGGGAAGAGTGGAGTTCTTCCAATTCTCCAGAGGTTTCCCCACAAAATATTTGATAAGGAAAATATTTAGAATGGATCTCTCCCATATTAAATAAGAGCCATGCAAAAATAATTAATTTCAACACTCAAAATAAATTAATTAAGTGAATCACCTAATTAAATTATCATTTGTTGGAATAATTAATTAGAGAGAGAAGAAGGTGAAGGGTTATTTCAAAATTCAAAATGAGAGGGGTTATACATTAATTACAAGGGGTTTAAATGGGGGAAAGTTTTTGGGAGTAAAGGGGAAGGTGAAGGGTTGGGGTTTCATGCGGACCCCACCACCCTTGGTCATACCCTCTTATGGGAAGTTAGGTGGGGTGTGGCCCCACCTCCAACTTCTCTAGGGAGAAATTAACTTCCACTTAAAATAAATTGTAACACTACAATTTATTTAAGACTTATCAAATCCCCAAAAATTAACTACCTCATGCGACGAAACGCAACTGCGCTTAAGGTCCCCTTAAGAAATTACTGGCACTGCGAGTTCATTGGTGCCCTTAGATTTAAATTCTGATTATTGGTTCAAAAGATAGAAAAACTCGCTCATTCATTCACTGAACGTACCTGAGCCAAACTTCAGAAATTGATTCTGGGCACACCGGGCCTCGGAATGAGGTGCCGTCAGAAACTGTGGACTCGTAAAATTCCAAAGAAATTAATAAAAAAAATTCCTTGAAAATTCCAGGTCTTTAAATTACTACCTCCTCATGGATTTACGTCCCTGTAAAGCTTCAACACACACTAAGGAAAACAAAGTGGTACTAAGCATGAATGTGAGCCTTCCGCTCCCATGTGCTCTCCTAGAGTTTATCGTGATACCAGTGAAAGCGTACCTGAGGAATTGATCATCCACATAGGACCCACTCCTGTCGATCCTCAATCTCCACTGGAACCTCCGTGAATATCGCCCTTTCATCGACGTCCTCTCTCCATTGATCTATGATGTGTGAAGGATCGTGCACGTATCTCCTCAGCTGAGATACATGGATGACATCATGCACCCGGTGCAACTGAGGTGGAAAGGTCAAGTGGTAAACCACTTCTCCTACCCTGCTAAGGACCTAGAAAGGTCCGTTGAACCTTGGAGATAACTTGTCACCTCGGCCACATCTCTGTAAACCTCATTGAGGTGAGACCCATATAAGGACGTGGTCACCTTCCTCGAACTATGGAGACCTCCATTTCCTGATTAGAACTGAAACTCAAAACTCCTGCTGCCATGAGGGTAAGGTTGACTAACTCAAGAGTGATCGACCACACCCTCCTGTGCATGAGTTTATCCTGTGTTGCCTAGGGTTTCCTTTTTGCCGACCTAGGAAAACTCATCCCAACGTTGTAGATAAACCACAACCTTCTTTCCTAATACAGTCAATCTGGGTATGAAATGTGAATCCAATCCATACCCAGACCAACGTCGTAAGGCCTCGACACTGCCACCAAGAGATTCCAACCGAAACTCTCTCCTCGAGGGTCAGATCACACTGTCATCGTAAGTGTGATTATTGAGTCTCCTCCCAAAGGTATCTCCAGACGTGAGGGTCAAGTCAACAGCTTACCAGAAACTCTAGGTCTGGGACAAGATTTGTGGAAGAATGGAATGATTCGTATCAACGTCTGTTGTAACGGCAGCTAGAAGTGGACACAGACTGTCCCTCGAATCATTCTTAGAGCCATTGGTTCACACTCTTTGACCACATGCAGCTACTCCTTTTTTTTCCTGCCCTCCATCTCCCTGAACCTGGTGGGTATAACAAAGGCGGGTGGTTGTAACATGTTGAAATGTACACCACCTCATGTTGCTCTCCTAGATCTACCTCCACGTCTGCTACTCCGCAAACTCATCTATCCTTAAAAATTATACTTCTTGAAACATTTTACACGCTCTAGTCTCTGAGACTGGTGCTAGTTTTCTATTTATTACTGCACTGTGCAGTCTTCATCTTCTCCTGGATGATTTGCACCTTCTCCGTCATAGCTCGTACCATCTCTGGTTGGTAGGAAGTTTGCCGACGTGGTAAGTCGGTCAATGACCACCCTTCTTCACCTACGATCTATAAGAGCTGCTAAGATTTCTCCTTTTCCGAAAGGAGAAACTTGGTCTCATCCCCTGGATGAACCACACCCATTGCCTAATACAGTCAATCCTGATATGAATGATGCATTCATGCCATGGACGACGTCGTAAGGCCTCGATGTTACTACCAAGAGATCCAACCATCACTCTCGCCTCCAAGGGTCAAGTCACACTGTCGGCATCAGTGTGAGGTCACTGGGTCTCCTCCAGTAGAAATTTTGAAAGTGAGGGTCAATTCAACTTTTTTAAATGGGACCTCTCAGTATCAACCAAACAAAAGGATAGGAAAGTAAACATCACAAAGATAAGTGTTTTATTATTGCAGCTCATAGTACAAAGACACAAATGCAACATCAACATGGAACTAGAAGTACCAAGAAAAAAAGGAATCCACTATTTCTACTCCTGTCCACCTGCTTCTAGAGCTCCACTACCTTGTCTACCACTTGGCTATTGCTCAAGCACCCACCGCTGCTTCTATCTCAGTGGCTCCTCCAATGCCTGCGGATCAACTGTGCGGGATGTCGGACAGTCACGTTCCATGTGACCCTTCCTACTGCATGCATAACACTTCATGCTCCTCGTATGGATGGCTCTGTTTTCTGTGCCTCGCACAACCAAATCTGTATCCTGAGGTCGCAAACCTGCTGATCTGGTCCTCTTGGACCCCACCATCATCTGTCTACTGCCTATAGATGATTTAGCTGCTGATGGAAAATCATGCGTCAAAGGCAGCAGCTCTTGAGCACGCTCGGAGTGTAGAGTCACTGGTATAAACTCCAAATTGAAGAAAGTCTCGAAGTCTCCCTAGGTGAAGGTCATCTCAATGTACAACTGGAGAATCCAGCTCCACCATCTTCCTACTATTGCCTGAAGGAGGCTGGCAGCAAGGATCACATTGAATTCTGTTGGTGTACCTACTATCCTGAAGACTCTAGCCATATCCTCCAGCCAATCCTCAGCCGCCTGTGGGTCCGTCTCTCCCTGAAACCTAGGTGGCCTCTGGTGCTGGAACTCATGCAGCGTGCTCAAGTGGCGTGCATCGCCCGCTGCTGGGGCTGGTGGCATCGGTGGCCCAACGTATAGTAGTACCGGTGGTGCCTCCGCTGGTGCCTCAACTGAAAGAGGGCCATGTACTGAGGCCTCGATGCTCAACGGGCTGTCAGTACGTACATCTCTCGGGGCTCTAGCTGGTCATCCATGAAAAGGCATCCTGAAAGAAATAGATGTGACACGGTCAAACAATTATACCAGGTGATCTGGCCTGGTTTGAGATATTTTAAGGGGAATCCTTTGAAAACACACATGCAATTAGTGTTTCCATGCACTAAGTCGGAAATCAGAAGTCAGGGTTCTGGTGTATGGATACGTCGGCCGCCCGCACCAACACTCGACTCCCTGAACTGAAAACCACACTCGGTACCCTTAACACTATTTCTTCACAGAAAAGAAATATCAGAGTTATAAGTTCAACGGTAGAACCGACTACTTTGATACCAATTTGTCACAACCCGTCCTCAGAGCCCGTGTTGTGACTACCCCAAGCCCGCCTTCCATAGGCCAGGGGCTGGCGACTAGCACCAAAGGCGTAAATCACAATAAAAATGGAAGGCATTGCCTTTATAAAAGTAAACAACATAACAGAGTAAAAGAAGAATTAAACACTAAGTACAAAAGAAAGTGCTGAAAAGTAAATGGGCCAGAATACAAACCCAACTGAAAAGTACATCTACAACTGAACGAAAGTACAACAGAAAATACAAGCAGCTGGAAGAATAGAAGTAGCTCCTCGGTCATCCACCTCGAATCCTACCTGAAGGGTAGGTACAGATAGCGCATCTCCTGGATCATCCACCACGGATCCTACCTGAAGGGTAGGTATAGATAGCACAACTCCTGGATCGTCCACCACGGATCCTACCTGAAGGGTAGGTACAGATAGCCTCCTCAATGCTCTCACCTGTCAACCTCCTCCGAGTACCGTCTTGTCGTGAAGTCCACCTCTGGATACTTACTCGTCGTGAGGTCCACCTACGGATACTGACTCGTCGTGAAGTCCACCTCCGGGTACCGTCCAGTCCTCGAACACTCGGCCTCCGTCTGCGATGTATGTCGTTTGCATCCAACACAACGAGGTACGGGCATAGCCCATGCAGGGTTGAGTATAAAGATACTCGGTAGGGACCTCGAGACCCTCAAGGTCTCACTAAATCCAACAAGGATAATCATAAAGAAGGATCTAAACAGATAACCCTTAATTAGGTATAAGACCATACTTATACCTAAGTTATCAAGTAACCCATATCAATCAAGAGGAATCACACAGATATGAAATCAACGGATAACCTCTACTTAGGTATATGCCCATACATATACCTAAGTTATCAAGTAACACATATCGATCATGAAGAAAACAAAAAGGTCATTGACTCTACTCAAACCAGGATTTTCATTATCGAAATTGCAACTGCTGAAGAGCTCCTCCTCTGTTGAGTACACTAATCCTGTCACGACTCCGAGGCACTGCTCACTAACCTTAGAATATTGAGGTACTCCTCCTTTCAAGTATCGCGGGTCATCCACCCAAACATAGTAGTGCTCCCCGCTGGGTTCTGCCACCCAAACACAGTAGTGCACCCCCCCTAATAGCCTGCAGAGGTAGTCCTTCTGTTGAGTACCGCCGGTCTACCAACCAAACACAGTAGTGCTCCCCACCGTGGGTCTGCCACCCAAACACAGTAGTGCTCCCCACTGGGCTATACAAGTCACTCCGACTCGAATCGGACAAACAGTCATCAGGTCTCAGCCAGCTACACAGTCTCCGTACTCCGTACGCTCGTCTCTGGGAGGGTCCGCTCCACGAGCTACTGGTTGATACTCTAAGTATCACAAAGTCCCATGAAGAAGTATCTCAATGGACCGTCTCGTCTTAGGGGTCTCAACGCAATAGACGGCGCGTCAATCAAACGTCTGGTCTGTGAGTTATTAGTCTTTTAGTCCCGGGGGCCCGGTTGGTTTTGTGTACGAACCAACCCGATTGTATCTCAACTATACCCCAAACTCACATAGGGTATACTCAAAGGGACCATTTCTCGAGGTGATCACCAATGTCACTGACAGTTTTTCAAACAGACGTTCGGTCTGAAAGTTATCGGCTTTTCCGTTCGAGGGACCCGGTTGGATTTCGGGTACAATGCAACCCGACCATATTCTAACTGAGTCCAAACCTCAGGTGAAGTATACCAAAAGAACTGTCTCATCAAGAAGAATCCAAAAAAGTTGACGACATGTCAATTAGACATCCGGAACTCAAGTTATAAATGTTTCCGCTCCGAGGGTCCGGTTGGTTTCGGGTTAGAACCAACCCGGCCATACCCATACTTCGCCAAAACATCGATTGTAATATACCGAAATTACCGTCTCTATTCAAGGATCACAACACAATTTACGGTGCATAGATCGGAGCTCTGTAGCTCAAGATATGAGTGTTTAACAAAAGGAGGTCTGAAAATAGGGGGTTTGGGCCCGGTCCGACCCGGCCCAATACCCCCTAGGTCGACCCGGTTGGGCGTGGCCCGACCCAGCTAGCGTGGCCCATCCCGGAGCTGGCGGCCTGGCCCAGCGTGGGCGGCCTGGCCCGGTGCTGGCGGCCCAGCCAGCATGGCCGAGCGGACGCAGAGCGGGGGGGCGATGTTCCCCCCGGTTGATAGAGAACTAGCACGGCTTTAAAGCCGTACCCCCCCAAAATTCGTAATGGCTTTATCGTTCCGGTTTTCCGCGGCTCAGCCGCGGCGGCCTTCTCTGGTGGTGCGTCACCGCCACTTTCCGCGGACCACCGGACGCGCACCGGTGGTCCGTTTCGCCCGCCATCTGCGCCTAAGGTCACTACGGAACCCAAACTTCACTACATAGACTTCAAATCGTCATTGCGGCCCGTTTCATCATCACCTGTCAATCCGCACATCAACAAACAATCTGCGGAGAGTTGTCAGGCCCTGATTGTTTGGCCCGCGCCCTCCACGTTAGGAGTTATCAATTGGCAACAATCAATACATGATTTCAACAACTTAACAAGGAACAATTTTAATCAATTAAAATTGAACCTGGTTCCCAACAATACTCCCGTAATTAAATATTCCCATCCCACAAATAATAACATTCGTGGATCAACTTGATAATGAGTTGATTCGCATTATTTACTTAGAAGGGAAAAATCATGAGAATATTAACATTCTAAAATCAAACCCCTACCTCGTGTTGTTCGTCGTTCAATGACGATATCATGAAATGGAAAAGGTGATGGTGACGATGGTCGTTGGCAAGTTCCCCATGTCGATGCTTCCTCCCTTGCTGCGGAGGAAGAAGAAGTTTGAAGAAATTTCTTCACGTCATTCGGGCCGTGGAGCATTCTTCATGCCGTGGAGTGTTCTTCACCGGAGTTATTCTTCATCGAGGGAAGAGTGGTGTTCTTCCAATTCTCCAGAGGTTTCCCTACAAAATATTTGCTAAGGAAAATATTTAGAATGGATCTCTCCCATATTAAAGAAGATCCATGAAAAACTAATTAATTTCAACACTCAAAATAAATTAATTAAGTGAATCACATAATTAACTTATCATGGGTTGGAATAATTAATTAGAGAGAGAAGAAGGTGAAGGGTTATTTTAAAATTCAAAAATAGGGGGGTTATACATTAATTACAAGTGGTTTAAATGGGGGATAGTTTGTGGGAGTTAAGGGGAAGGTGAAGGGTTGGGGTTTCTTGCAGACCCCACCACCCTTGGTCATACCCTCTCATGGGAAGTTAGGTGGGGTGTGGCCCCACCTCCAACCTCTCTATGGAGAAATTAACTTCCACTTAAAATAAATTGTAACACTGCAATTTATTTAAGACTTATCGAATCCCCAAAAATTAACTACCTCATGCGAAAAAATGCAACTATGCTTAAGGTCCCCTTAAGCAATTACTGGCGCAACGAGTTCATCGGTGCCATCAGATTTCAATTCCGAGAACCGGTGCAAAAGATAGAAAAACCCGCTCGTTCGTTCACTGAACGTACCTGAGCCAAACTTCGGAAATTCATTATGGGCACACCGGGCCTCAGAATCAGGTGTCGTCCCAAACTGCGGACTCGTAAAATTTCAAAGAAATTAAGAAAAAAAATTTCCTCGAAATTTACGAGTCTTTACAAGGGAATAGAGTTGTGGATTAAACATCAGATTATTACATTGTGAACATGTATAAATAGAAATATGTTTACTCATTAAGTTAAGGACATGAAATCAATCCCTCGTACAAACATATGGACATGTAACTAGGTCCATGCATAACATTATGGAAATAAAAGATAGGTTCATACATAACATTATAGATATGAAATATAGGTCTACACATAACATTGTGAATAAGTAATCAGGTTCACATATAATATTTTAAACATGTAATCAGGTTCATGAAAAACATTATGAACATGAAATAAAGGTATACACATAGCATCATAGTGGTTATGGTTCATTCTTAAGACCATCATAGCAGACAAAGTCCCTTACTAAACTGGTTTCAATATTCATTCTAGTCATATCTATCTCATGAGATATAAATCATTACCCAATTAATTGGATGGAGATATAGGTCTCTTCTAAATCATAATGAAAACCATAGTTATGTGTGGCACAAGATCTTAAAACATTCATCACATCACAACCCTTTAAATGAAATGGGTTTCATAAGAATTTCATCATAACATAACCTGTAGAAAAGAGATAGGTTTCATAATCATTTCATCATTTCATCATATCATAACCCATGGAAAAAAGAAGCAGGTTTCATAATTAGTTTATCATAGTGTAACTAGTGGAAGAGAAACCAATTTCATAAACTTATTTCCAATATAAACCATTCATAAAAAGAATAATAATGGTATCATTGGTTAATATCCCTAGAAAATAATAAGTAACATCAAAGTATTTAATCTTAGATGTAAAATAATTTTGAAATATTACTAGGAAAATTTCATGAATAAAATATATTTTCATTGAAAATTACTTTTCAAAACATAAAATGTTTTAAAATCATTTTTTGTGAAAACAAACTTTAAAAACTTATAAATGAATATTTAAAAAAAATTAAAACATTTATTGAGGAAAATATACTTTCCTATTTTAAAAAAACATTTTATTAAAACATTTTTGAAAACATTTTTAGAAAAAATTGTTTTGGAAGAAAATGAGTTTATGACTGAAAATGCGATTTTTCATAAATATTTTTTTTTGAAATATTGAGTACCTAAAGAGAGTAAAGTGAAGAGAAAACATGTATTCTCATGAAATAACCATAGGATAAAAAATAATTTGTTTCTTGAAATATAGATCATAAAATTTCATCATTATAAGAATAATCATAATCAATCCAGATAAATGATGAGATTGTAACGTAAAAATCTTACCACTTTGGTAACTTTGAATCATAAGACCCATGAAATATTAACACTAAATGAAAATTAAAATATCATGAAAATTAGTATATTCATTTTATAACATTAAAATGGTATGTATATAAACCTAAAATAATAGGATAGGTTCATAACATAACTTATATCCCAAAGAATCAAAATTGAGACGAAAATCCATTATTGGTTTGTTAGCTTTTGAACTGTAAACCCCCTGAAAGAGAGATCATAAAATGGATATGTAAATCCCTATAATTTTAAGGAGAAACATTATAAAACACATTCATGGGAATTATATACCCCACATAAATGAAATAGGTGGTGAATATGGCATATGTCTCAAGAAAGTAAAAAAGTAAGACGAAAATACTCTGCCTTAAGTCATGACTTATATCGTACATGTTCAAACAAACTTTATAATAAATATGTGTTTAATATACATACATTATTGAAAAATATTTATATATATCATACCATATATTTTTTTCTTATGACCATTTATTACCCATTTATTAACAATTCCATGTTAATGTAACATTTTGAGTAATAACTGCTTAGTTTTTTGTAAAATAAAAGTACATATCGGTTGAAAATTGATTTTAACACAAGCACATGTAATGTGAAAAAACATCATTTTAAACTTAACTATGATAACATGGTTTTTACTATTTATTTTTCAATATAGTCATTGTAAAATAATAATTAGTACATTAATGAAACATATTTTATATTTATTAATATTTAAAATCACTTTTCATGGGATAAGAATTTTAGTAATTTTAAATTATTTAATAAAATATCATTTATTATAAAATAACAGTAATGTCAATTTTCACATTATTTATTTAATTTGAATTTAAAAAATATCAATGCAATGGTGGAATTCAAATATATTATTTTCTCACCTATGTAAAATGATATATTCATCTAAAAAATTAATGGAATAAAATAATTCAATCAATTTACTTCACTTTTAATATTTTTATTATCATTTGTTTTATTTTATTATTTACTACATAATTATTTCATTGACATTTCTTAAGCATTTAAGGTAATTATTTCATCTCAAAAAAATTAAAAATTAATTATAAGGACAAAAAACTCATTTATATTTCAAAATAATATTCATAATTGAACATATGTTGTTTTTCCCTATCCCAAAGATTTATAGATATTAAAATCAAGGAAATCCCTTTTTTGTCATTTTCTGTACTTAACTTATTATATAGGTCACTTTCTGGGAAAATTGCCCAAAAAACTCATAAGAATCGAGAATAAAGTGATAAGGGTATAGATATGGAAAGAAAATGTTTTTTACAAGTTGGTAAGTAATTTTTAACCCTTATCCTATTAGTTTAACCCCCCTTATAAATCCATTTTTACCTTAGCTTCGATAAATAATTTTTATGGTTTTCCCTATTCATATTGGTAGAAAATTAATTTAACATGATTAGATAATATAAATTATGATAATTCCAAATATGGAATAATTTTTGTCAAATTACATTCATATATTTGGAAAATTTTAATTTAAAATTAATCCCACAGATGCTATGAGAAAGTAGGTTTTTAAAGAGAAAATGTTCAAAAGCTTAAAAAGTTTTTATATCAAAATTTAATATGAAAATGGTTTCCATTACCTAAATTGGATCAATATATATATAATTTTTCTAATTTTAATTCAAAATATATTTAAAATATAATTAACTTTATAAATAAGTTAAATAAAAAAAGGTAGTCTTTAGTTCAACTTTAGTATTTTTAATTATTCATAAAAAAATATTTTCAGAAAAATACAAAAAATATACCCTAAAATAATTTTGAAATTATGATTTTATAAATTAATTTTAATTTTTCAAATAAAATTTATAAAAGTGGTAAAAATTTATTTTAATATAAGTGCACCAAAGGTGATAAAACTTCTTTTTAGAAAAATACATTTTTAAGATTAAAATTGGATTTATTCTTATATCTTGTCTATAAAACACATAATATGAACATTATATTGAATATATACTATATAAATATCATAAAAATCATTCACCATAAGTTATTTTTCTAATTTATTAATTTAAAACACATTCGTGTGTATAAAAATTGTTTTTCAGAAAAAAGATTTCCATTATATTCAAAAGTTTTTAATTTTTTTTTCTAATTAATTGATCACCAAAAATTTACTTTTATATACATGTATAAACCATATTTTCATAATTTATTTAATCCTATTAAGAATCTCTATTTCAATGTATAGGTGATAACTATTAAATTAAATAATAATACATTAATAGTATGTTACGTTTCATTTAAACTCAGTGCTGAGTGTAATGCAAGCTACACTCAATTTTGTGTGTAATGAAATATAAACTCAGTTCCATGTATAATGAAATATAAACTTGGTGTTTTATATAACAAAAAATATCTAGAAGATTAAATTAGTTTAAAAAAATATTTCACAAAATCAAGGGGTGTTTCATTCTGGATGCCCATAGGTACTTTGTTGTATCTAGTTTATGAGACCTTTGATTGATTTTTATTGTCACTATAAGTCCCATTTTTGACTAGGAATCTTCCTTACTATGTGATTACAAAGGAGGTTATTGTGGATGTTTAGAACCCCACTTTGAGATACTTTCATTGGTTGATAATGATCTCTACAAGAAATGCCTAGGATACTCCCTAGGATCGAGTGGACACACCATTACTCTACTCACCAGACTTGTCTTGTAATGGGTTGTTGGGTTGTTCATTGAATGGATGTTAAGTGTTATCTTGGATCAGGAGAGAATTCCTTACAAATAGCCTAAGGTTTATCCCCCTTAGGGTTCATCTGAGATCCAATGTCGTGAATGCCTATAGATTGGGACCAAGGGCTCAAACATCATATTGGATTTACATGGATTTAGTGATATGACATACAGTTTAGTGTCAAATTCTCAATATGTCCTAATATTACCTAGAACCCTTCATTATAGTGATTTGAGGACGGTACGGTTGATCCTAGGTCTAGGAAATGTATCCCCCTATGGTGATGTAACTTGGTGAAAGACATTTCCAACATTGGTCGAAGATGGTATTATTGATTGAGGATACAAAAATAAGGATTGAATTAATTATACACAGAATTAGTGGTATGACACCTAGATCAATGTCATATTCACTGTATGTCTAGAATATTGGGATCACAGACCCAAGGATCAATTATGGATTTATTTTAATCCTTTTTATTCAGTTTATTTTCAGTAGTTGATTATTTTTTTATTATTATTATTCTAATGAGTATTTCACATATACATACACTAAATTTAATGGATATATATTTGTTAACAAACCGGCCTGGGCTGCCACTGAACCCAGCACCCAAGACAATTCACCAAGAGTCCTGAAGGGAATTCCCAGTCTCCACGAGCTAGTGACAAGCGCTTGGGCATCATAAAAAATACTTTGGGAATGGTTTTTTCCCAAATCAGAGATTCAAAAATGAAAAGAAAAATAAAAACAAAATCCATGATAAATAAATTTCCTACTATATTGGTCATAACCAAATACCATGATCTAACCCATTTACATATACATGAACAACATCAGATAAAAAAGATATATATATATATATAAACATAGATAAAACTAATCAAAAAGAAAACTATTATAAACCAAGCAACATGATCTAAGCTTGAAATAAACTCCACACAACCTATGGTCAGTCACCACCACCCAACTCACACCACATCGGCTCAAACAATCACAAATGATGAAGGATCCTCCAGGAAACCTGGAACCAGAATACTTGAATTTTTTTAGGCATAATATAAAAAGCCTAGTAGGTCACAGCAACCTGCTAAAACTATTCAATATGTTTCATAAGGAAATTCCTAAATGTTAGTTTGAAAATAAACTATCAAAATAGGATTTTCCAAATATATCATATAAAAACCGAAAAAATCCATAACTACCGTAAAAATAAATTTCTCTTTGTTTTCCAAAACTGAACACATGTGTTTTGAAAACAAATCCATCAGCCTAAGTCATTTTACAAGAATTCATTCCCATTATCATTTTCTCAAACAACCTAATTGTTTTAATTAAATGAAAATGGTTTATTTAGAACATTTCTCAAGTGGAATCCCTATTTAAACCAAAACCCATTTTTAAATCCCCACTAAATTACTCAAAAGAGAGTCTTTAATAACTCAAACTTGGTTTTCAGAAACATCTTTGAAAAATAATTTTCAAAGGAAACAACTCAACACCCACATAGATCAAACATCACAAGAAGGAACTAAACAATATCATAATGAATATAAAAAATATCAAAATAATTAAGTGAGGGTGTATTATCAATGAAAGAAGGGGAAATGATACAAAGAATCACTAGATTAAACTCTCATCAATCAATAACTCGCCAAGAAAATGAATGTATCGTGGTCCTACCCAAATTCACTAATATTACAAGAATCTAACTATATGGGTATAACCACCTGAACTAGATAATTTCATATGCTAAGTCCATAAAATCATCCAAATATCCCACACAGGCCTCATCCTGATGATAAACTCCCACCCATCCCTTGTGCCTAGCATGATTGGTGGGAAACTAGTGGTGTGAAAACCAACTAGAGGAAAAAGCTATATCTTCCACTTAATAATTTTCTTCCCATGACCAATAATGGATGTGTGGAATAGTGAAAATGATCCAATCCTAACACACAAGGAATAACTATATCTAGCATCATCCCTGACACCCAATGATGAAAATCCCCATACATATAATAATAACACAAGGCATAACAATCATATTTACACACAAGGAGAGAAAAAATAATCACATAGTGATCACAAACCCAAAAAAGGGATACATAAGCAAGGGAAATTAAGGGGTGTATTTAAAAAACTCCATTTAAAAAAAAGTTCCAAAAAAGAATTTAATATCAAAACATGGATTTGAATTTCAAACCCCTTCAAATTTCATAAAATAAATTCCAAACACCATTTAGGAAATGATGAAAAATAACCAATCATTTAAAACATCTCAAAGTATCCCTTATACATGAACTCTTTTCTTTGAAAATCCAAAACAATTCTAAAGGGCCAACCATTTCCACCATACCAATTAAAATAGTATAATAAAAAATTCCATAGGGGGTAAACCACACACGCATTTCAAATTACCATTTTAAATCTACAACAATTTGAGGTCAATACCTCACCTTCATACCAAATTCCCTTTAAAACCCTTTGTTTTCACTAATTAAAAACCAAAACAAGGTCAAAACCCTTTTCTCATCATGGAAACTATTTTGAAAATTCATACTAGAACTTCAAAAAAAAATCTCGTATCTAAACATTCTATTTCAATCATGAAAACATGGGATTCACAAGAAACCCCATTTAGGAAAACCTAAAAACACAAATAAATGGATTTAAAAAATAATAAGGATATCATATATATTCATAATTTAATAAAAATGAAATTTATATTACACAAGAATTCTTAGAATTTGAAAATGAAACAATTTCATAGTAACAACTACCTTAAAGAAGCAGAAATCAAGATGAAACATCCTAAAACATGTCACCTTCAATGGATACCACAACCATAGAACTATAAATTCTGTCTATAAACCTTATAATCCAATATCCATATCATTATATCCACCTAGAACCCTAAAATTAAGCCACATGATAAATAGGGTTCATTGGGTAAACCGAACCCAGAGGATAGGTAGATATAAAGGAGGGAAAAGGAGGAAGAACTCACCTCAAATATGCTTGGAAAACACCAAAGGAATCTAATAATATAATGGGGAAATTCAGTTGCTATCAAGATCCCTAGGGTCATCAAACATAGGGGAAGATAAATGGGAGTGAAACCTCTTAAAAATCAAGAGGGTAAAATGGGAAAAACAAAAAAATTAAAAAAAACTGGATAGTTCGCATGGTTTGGACACAGGGTTAGGAAAATCATGCACCAACTGTGAGGGTGTCAGTGTCTCCTAAAAATCTTAATCCACACAATTAATCCTAATAGGCTTCATGGTTATAAAAAATGGTACACCTCCCTCTAGAACCACCCCAAACCCCATAATACCTATTTTGGTTGTTCCCATGGTTTGAAAACCCATTTAGAATCTATGCAAACCACTATGAAAAAAATCACAAAGTCCTCCATAAATTTTCTTCAAGATTTAACAAATCATGCATAAGTTTTTTGCCACACCAAAGACACACCAAGTACCCCGCATGGTTTCTACTAGGGTCTGTACAGTTTGGAATTAACTGTGTGCATCCCATATTGACAAACTGCACATAATTAAAAATAAACTAAAAAGGTTCATTATGAAGGGAGGCTACATGTTTTCCCCATAACCATGAACCCTAACCATGCACAATAAAAAAGCCACAAAACTTTACTAGTTCTGATCCAGAACTCCATAAAAACAAAAAATGTCCCTTCACCTCACCATAGAGTACCAAAAGAACAACACCATAACATGGGGGCATCACAAACTCCCCACTATGACACTTTATACCCATATAAATTCCTTGTTGAAATGAAAGATAGAGGAAATGGATGATCCTAAAAGAACCTAACAAAACAACTACTCAGCATAGCTCCACCTTGAGGCCAACAACTGAGATCCTCAAAATGATCAAATTGACCAACCATAAAATACAAAACATCTCCAAGCATAAATGAGAGTTAAACTATAACAAGAAGTCCTATGAAGCATGGGAGAACTAACATGATCTCCTCACTATTTAGAATTACTCTAAAATGGTCTCCCCAACATTTAGAGGTCATTTGACTTGGTGGCCCAAGGAACCACTACCAAGAACACACTCATGAATAATTGAGAATCCATGAGAGGAAAACACTTTCAGCCATAAGAGATTCCAAACCTAATGGAAGGATGAAAACCCCCAAGAGCCTAAAAAGAATAAAAAGATCACTCACTTTGGGAAATGAAACATGAGGATAACCTAAGGTCAAACACTAGATCACCCTCACATAGTGCATTCCACAAATGTCCTGCAGCCAAACACCAGTTAGTATAACACACTCAATAGGTAAAACACACACACACACCAGTTACCCAATCATGAACCCAAAGTCCAATCACAATTCCAAACAATGAACTCCACTAGTCTTAGCAAAAAAAATGGCACAACCCACTATCACTAAGAGATATCTTCCCAAATAATGTGCCTTAATGAAACATCACTCATATCCCAACACTAAAACATCCAAGAGGATAGGAGAGGGGGAAAACATTCCTCAATAAAAAAACATATGACATAAACTAGTATTCAAACTATCCATAAAAACATATCAAAGGTAATTTTACACAAATAATACCACAAAAAGGAAAAAACAACCACAAAATCTGACCACAACCAAAGCTAATGAAACCAAGGTCACAACCTCTAAAGAAAAAGTCCCAAAATTACCAAACCAGCCTCAAAAGGATCAACCCCAAGACCACTTCCCAAAACCAAGCATAAAAAACATCCCTCACACAATAAAGGAGGAACCAAAAACTCACACTACCTTAGTTATAAACGTCCAACAAGATATCAAAAACTCTTACTCAAGAGGCTTCGGGTATACTAATATAATTGAAGGTAACTTAAATCTTTTAAAACCCCATATTTGCTTCAAAACTCAATAAATGTTCTATATAAACCGCCCTACTTAGTGTTAGGGTGGGAACCAGAACTAAATAAACCATTTTAGCCATTCTAGGGAACAATTACAATAAGGACATGAGTAACCTCAAGTTATGTCTCAAAACAAAAAACTAAACCATTCATTCAAAAGAAAGGAATCAAAGACACTAGATAAACCCTCAAAAGAGTCATGAAAATAACACATAAAAATAAAATTTTCTTTTCAAAACCACCATTTCATAAATAAATTTTAAAATAACCCTCCACTAAGGAATTTCTCAAAATTAAATCTAACACAACTTAAAAATAAAACCATCCTTGGCGGAACACACCCATTTCCTAAACAATTAAATCCAAAAAGATACTTTAAAAATATCATTTCACTTTGAAAAATAAGCATCCCAAATGATTTTTGGAACCTATTTCCCTTTTTCCAAATACTTTCCAAAAATATTTTAAAAAAACTTCCTTTTGAAACATTTTAAATAACAAAATGGAAACCACCACTTTATAAAACATACCAAAAACCATGGTAATTCACTCTTCCCATCAATTTGAAAACAAAGTTTGAAAATAAATGTTTTCACAAAAATATTTTTATTTTTCTATAAAAGGTTTTAAAATCCAATATCACTCAAAGAAATATAGAATCATCCAAACAAGAATAAAAAAACCACATCCCAAAAAGGGAAACAAAAAATCCTCATTCCACCTCCAACAAGTGAAAACCACATTTGGATAAATCCATAATCAAGAGTATTCCAAATAGGCTATCCGAGGAGAAATAGTGTTATTCACACCTAATCCCCTATGATTTGGGAAATCAAGAGTCAACCGGGAAACACACCATACAAAGAAGGCCAAATCAACCACATTAGTGCCACGCTATTTCCCAAGAAATGTAAGATAATTGTGAATCTAAATTTCCATTCTGCTCCATCATGTAACCAAAAAGGTGATCCCCAATATCACATACACAATCTAAGGTGGTCTAAACAATGATAATTATATCCAAGTAGCTAAAAATAATCTTGAATTCACAATTCAAAACCCAACTTTCGATGGCAGCTTGAGGTTCAGTATGATCAAGAGATAGTTTCAGACTTCCAACCCTTAACTCTCAAGATTTGAAAAACTTAATCTTATTTCTACCAGGACATCCTCAAATAACAAGGTAATATAAATAACCTTAGGTTCCTAATGAATGGAAAACCAAACCTCTGATACCATTTTTTAACGAACCACCCCGGGATGCCACCTAAATTGGTTCCCAAACCAATTTTCTAAAAGGATAGAAGGTCATTCCCAATACCCATGAGTTGGATTAAAGTTCATGGGATTTATAGGAACTCCTTTGGGGAATATTTTTCCCAAATCATAGATTCAATGGTGAAAAAAATGGAAGATAAGATAAATAAATGCCATTCTAAACAGGTCATAAAACAACTCCCATAATCTAAACAATTTTTATATACATGAAGAACATCCAAGAATAAATAAATATAGATAAACAAAAAAAAAATTGACAAAAAATAAAACTACCATAAACCAACTAAATTAAGTTGAGTTTGAAATCAACTCTATACTACCTCGGGTTTCTCACCACCACCCAACTCACCCCACGTCATCTAAAATGATCATAAATGAGAAAGGATCCACCAAGAAACCTAGAAACTGAATACCTAAAAAATTTGTAGGCATGAGATAAAAATCCCATTAGGTTACCACATCCTTCCAAAACTATGAAATATGTTTCATAAAGAAATTTATAAATTCTAGTTTGAAAATAAAATAACAAAATAATATTTTCCAAATATAACATATAAGTAAAATCAAAAAATACCCTAAACATGGTAAAAATACATTTATATTTGTTTTATAAAACCAAACACATGGGTTTTGAAAATAAAGTCATTGGCCAAAGTCATTTTTCAAACACAAACGCCCGTTAGCAATTATCAAAGAAACAACATATTTTATTTAAATGAAGATGGTTGGTTTAGAAAATTTCTCAATCTAGATACCTCATTAAACCAAAACCCATTTTTAAATCTACTTTAAATCACTCACACAAGAGTATTTAAAAACTAAAAATAGGTTTTCACAAGCATATTTGAAAACATTTTTTCAAAGGAAACAACTCAACACCCACAAGGATCAAACATCACAACAAGGAACAACAAAATATCAAAAGGAATATAAAAATTCAATATAAATAAGGAAAGGTTCCATATCAAAGGAATTAGGGGAAATGGTACAAACAATCACTAGATATGACACCCCTTAATCAATTTTTCACCAAGAAAACAAATTTTTCATGGTCCTACCCAAAGTCACTAACATTCCAAGAATCTAACTGTATAGGTATAACCAACCAAACTATATGTTGAAATTTTCTGAGTCTTTACCATCATACAAATATCTCATTCAAGCCTCATTATAATGACAAATCCCCACCTATCCATTTTACCTAGCACAACTAGTGGGAAAGTAGTGGCGTGTGAACCAACTAGAAGAACAAGATAGATCTTCCACTTAGTACTAAGTTTCCAATGACCAATAAAGGAAGTAAGGAATAGTGAAAATGAGACAATTCTAACAAACAAGGAATAATCATAAATACCCTCACCTCTAACACCCAATGATGATAATCCCCATATGAATAACATGCAAAAAAGGAATATAAAGCACATTCCCACACAAGGGAAGACACGAGCATCACATAGTGATCACAAACCCACACAAGGGGTATACAAGCAAGGGAAATCAAGGGATGTTTTCAGAAACACCATTCAAAAACCAATGTTTCAAATGTTCCTTTGATATTCTTCTTAAAATTACAATACCTTTTATATTTCATAAAATACATTCCAACTACAATATGGAAAATGAATGAAAACACCCAAGCATTTAAAACATTTCAATTTCACCCTTACATAAGGGTTCTCTTATTTGAAAATCCAAAACAAGGCCAAAGGGATAAAAATTTATACCAAACAAATTAAGATAATCTAACAAGGAATTTCATAAGGGGTAAACCACACACACATTTCAAATCACTATTTGAAATCCACAAGATAAAACCGTTTATAAAACAATTTGCTATCAACACGTCACATTCAAGCCAAATTCCCTTTAAACCCCTTTTTTCACTCATTGAAAACAAAAAACTACATCAAAAAACTTTTATCATCATGGAAACCATTTCAAATATCTGTGTGGGAACTTAAAAAAAAGCTTAAAATATTTAAACATTCCATTTCAAACATGAAAACGTGGGATTCACAAGAAAAAATATTTATACCAAGATCAAAACACTAAGAAATGGATTCAAAACAAAACAAGGCTATCAAATATATTCATAATTTTATAAAAGGGTAATTTAGAAAGTGAAATCATGCTTATAATTTAAAAATAAAAAAATTTCATTGTAACTCCTACCTCAAAGAAGCAGAAACTCAGCTGAAACATCCCAAAACATGAAAATTTTAATAGAGACCACACCCACAAGACTATAAATAGTGTCTAAAACCCCTAAACACCAAAATACCTTTCATTAGATCCACCCAGAACCCTAAAATCAAACCACATAACAACGAGGATTCAAGGGGGGAAACCTAAGAGGATATAGGGATATATGGAAGGAGGGAAAAGGAGGAACAAATAACCTGAAACCCACTTGGAAAACACCAAATGAAGCCAACAATAAATGGGGGAAGAAAATGGATAACCTCTCAGGATTTATAGGGTTAGGAAATATAGGGGAAGAAAAAGGGGGGTGAAACCCCTTAAAAGTCGAGAGGGGGAAATGGAAAAACAAAAAAAAAACACCTGAACACTTTTCATGGTTTCATCACATAGTTAAGAAAATTGTGGGCCAACCATGTAGGTTACACTAACTCTCAAAAATATTAATCCACATGATTACTTTTTAGATTCCACATTGTTAGAATAAACCATGCGCATCACTCTAGAACCAAACCATTCCCTACACTGCCTCTTGAGGTCCCCCACATAATTTGAAAAACTATGTGGAAGCCATGTAAATGACTCTATAAAAAATCATAGATCCTACTGCATTGTTTCCTCATGGGTTAACCAAAATATGTTCAAGTCATATGCCACACTACAGACATTCCAATGAACCAATCCAGTTTCTCCTAGGATCTACACGGTTTAGAATTAACCATGCACAGCCCATGATGAAAAATAATTTATAGTTCAAAATGAATTGAAAATGATCATCATTAATGGAGCCCACATAGTTTCCCTCTAACCATTAACCCTAACTATTCATAGTAGTAAAACAAAAAAACCATTTTTTAAGTTGGAACTCCATGGAAACACAAACTGTGACACGACCTTGCCAAAGAGTACCAAAATAATAACACTCTGTGATGGGGGTGTCACAATATGGGACTACATTGGTGTTTCCCAACTAATTTTTGTACTCACACCCTGCTCAAGATTTCAGTACACTAGGGTAACTTAGTATATGTTCACTTTATTTCAAGAATAGGATGGTTTGAGGCCTATGAATGATTGAGTATGATGGATTAGATATGTATGTAGAGATTAGATATATGGTTCATCTCAAAGTTTGCAGTGGATCCTTGTACTTTTGTTTATGTTTCTTTTATTTACACTTTTATATGTATGCTCAACCTAATGTATGGTTATTTTTTTATGTATGACATAATTGGTTTAGATTTTATTGTATTTCATTTATTACAGGCTTATTCATACATATTACTTCTTCAATGTGATTATTTACTATTATGGATGATATATAGTTTTTTTATTTACTTATTATAAAATAATGGAATTGTATCCCCATAGACACACCCTAGATCTCGCTTCTAGTTGGAAGCCTTTGGAATATGGGGAGGTTCACTTTAGGCCTTGTCACCAACTGGTTCAGTTTTTGTTCATAAAGTGAACTAGCACGGGATGTGACAAAGTGTTATCAGAGCTATTTATTTCTTGTGGTTTTACTATTTCGGTACTTGGTAGAAAATAATATTAGGAAGGTTTCAAATCCTATGATAGATATTAGACTGGTACATTGAGAACACTTATTCTAGTAAGAATTCCATGTTACTGGGGATATGGGATTTTTGTTCTTGATATGCTATGCCAAAGTTTTATATGATCTTTGTTTGAGAAATGCACATGTGATTTGTATTTTATGATTTAGTATAGTATTTAATATCTCGGTCTACTAGCTAGGGGAAAGTGATTAGTTTTAACTCTTGGACTACAAATGCAAGAGGCATCTCATACATCATATTCTTTACATAGGGCCCACATGCTATGAGACTTCTATTATGTGATCTAACTACTGATGATGTGGTTAACTATTTAAATTTTTTAAAAAACCTAAATGTTATTTTCCCATATAGGTTCTTGGTGGAATTATACTCAGTTATAATGATATATATATATATTTATTTATTTATTTATATTTATATTTATATTTATATTTATATTTATATATATATATCCTTCTGATGGCAAGTCATGTGGATCTGTAATGAGATGTTTGAAGATAAGGATGGTGACTCAGTCCTCAAGCACAAGAGGTGTATTATCAATAAGGAATATGATTCCCATGTTTTGGACCCCTTGTGGGGTTTTTATACTTAGTTTTGGTTATTTAAAGTGTCAATAACAACCAATTTTGTGTTTTACTAAATAACATGGAATGAAATTCTACTTAACTGAACCATATTTACCTAGTTAGATAATTCCCTTCTAGTATACCCTTTATGGGTGTATCGTTTTCAGGTGAAATTAACTAAAGATTCATAATAATTTACATGGAGTTTTACCATATATTTATATGATATTTTACTTAACCTACCTTCATTTATGGTTATCTAGTAAGATCATCTAGGTGCAATGATAATAGAGACCTAAGTGATTCTTCTAAGCTATAACCTTAAGGGGGAATTACCATATACAGATTCTTGATGAGGGTAATTTATTGTCCTTTCACTTGATATCATGACCCCTATAGGGATTAGTTCCTTATAAGGATGCTCAGAGAGGGTCAGGGTATAATGACCCATACTTTACATACATTGTTATTACTTCAGAATTGAAGAACACTTATTACAACATATAACAAAACCAAGAAAGGACCGTATAGGTATAGTGTCTTTAGAAACTGGGAAACATAAACAACTGGTTCATAAAGCATCTACTTTTCCTCCCATTTATTTCATCATATATAGAGTCCCTTTTTGGCATATTCTACTTAATAACCTTCTTCCTGACCTGGGGAATGAAAACATACAAAAGGGTGAGCTCAAATGCTCAGTAAGGGTAAACCAAAGAAATATCAATCACATCATATACATAAGCGCATAACATTTTGAAATCTTAACCTGCAAAAGAGATCATAATTTCATAAGATGGAATAAATCATGGAAGTGAAATGTAATCACAATAATCATAACTTAAAACATGAAACTTTGTGGCATACACACATAATCATAGAGAATCATTTCTTGTAATTCAAGACTCATTTCCAAGACTATCTTAGTGGACAAAGTCCATTTCTGAACCGAGTCACCCTCGTTTCAGTCCTGTTTCACTGAACTGGTATAACCTACCGTTCCAGCCATGTCTATCTCATGAGTTATAAAATCATTACCCAATGAATTGTAGGGAGATATAGGTCCCACCCATCTCATAATGATATAATTCTTATGTGTGCCACAAAATCATAAATCATACATCATTGCATAACCCATGTAGTAAAAATGGGAATCTTAAACATCGTGACATCATAAAACAACTCATATAAGATAAAGGAATTCACAAAAATAATTCCATCACAACATAATCAAATAAATGTAATAATAGGGATAGAAACAGAACCCTTAATTATCTTAGATGGAAAATAATTTTGATAAAACGCTTGAACTCCATTCTTGAGGAAAATATCCTTTCTTCTTCAAAAAAAACTTTTCCTTTCTTAACATGTCGTACAATTATAAACTAAAATAAGTTGATTAAAAATAAACTTGAAAACTTGTAAAGGAAGCTACTTGGAAATAATGTTTTAAAATCTATTCATGCCGTATAAGTTAAAAAAAACATTCTTCGTACTTTTGTCGGAAAAGTCAAAAAGTACCTCGTACGAAAAACGACAAAAGATTCCTTTCATATCCTTTACTAAAAACTCACAGAAGGGTAAAATTGGATTTAAACAATTTTAGTTGGATGGAAATAATATTACATATTGAGGAAACATGGATGTGGATGATAAAATACACCCCAGTAAATACTAAAGTATAAACAATCTCGGATAAAAATGAGATTGTGATATTTCCCTTACCTTAGGTCTGTTTTGCTTCGTAATTGTCCGAACCTCCTGTATAATGATTTAAATAATGTTATTGACTTATTCCAGAATCATACTTATTTTTATGATATCATATATGGTTATTTTATTAGCTTCTTAGTAGTAATATTTCATTGCTACTTGTTATTCGGGTGTTTATAACTTTTTGTTCTTATGCGTGTTTTGTCGAATAAATTCTTATTATTATATTTAGGTTATAGATACCTCATTTAAAGAATGTTATTAGGGTAATATATATCATATTTATTCATTCAATTCATTTATATAATCATTATGAAATGAAGATCATGTAGAACGAGTCACATCACATCGTGGAGACGGTATTCCGTACGTACGCACGAGTGATGATATCATTCCTATGATCGTGGAATTGTGTTGGAGTGTATGTATACTATTTCAGAATCAGTATTACTTTATAATAGTCATATATAGTCATTATTTACACCATTATACCCATCCAAGTAAGGTGGTGATGGAAAATAGATTACACCACGGCGTGGAGACGGTATTCCGTACGTACGCACGCGCGGTGATTTCTTTTTCCGTAGGATGGATAGATGGTGAAATAGGGTTGTTTCATACTTATAATAACATATTAGTATATGAGAGATACTTATGTTATTAATTCATAATGAAACAACTAAAGAATAAGAAGTGGAATAAGAAATAAAGATGAAAGAATCGGTAACGGACATTACCTCTTCTTTGAAGTGCTTCTTTGAGACCTTCTTTTAGGGCACTAAAATTGGTCTTTGAAGAAGACCAGGACCTCTAGGATGTCTCTAGGGAAGTGTAGAGGAGGAATTTTCAGGGGTTGGCCGAGCTTGAAGGCTCAAAGTGGTGTGAGGAAGAGGGGGAGGAGGTGCCCTTTTATAAGGGAGGAGAGGGGTACCTTTGGAAAAACTAAAAATATTATTTTATTATAAAGTAAAGTTCGGTTTTAAATAGCTCCAAATTGATATATTTCGAAGCTAAGGTGGGGATGGGTCTCAATACTCTCATAAAATAGAATTTAGACAAGTTTAGGTTCCTATTTTAACCTTATCATTTAGATTTAACATTAAGTTAAATAAGTTTACTTTTACCGTGTCTTCTTGTGTTCTTATACTATAAGGTTAATAAACTTACTATAAGCAGCCAAACGAACCCCAAGTTGTTTATTATTAATATATATAACCTTATCTAAGTCATTTTTCCAATCCTTATATTTTTAGGAATAAAATAACAATTACTAATATAATATTTGTTTTAAAAACTATTTTATGTCAATTTTGACACTATTTAGTAATTGATTTTTGTGAAAATCATAACAGAATGATTAGTTCGAAAAAAGTTAATTAAATCAATAATAACATGTCATATTAACCTATAAAATTATTTTAATTCATAAAAAGTCTCAAATTACATTTATTTTGGTGTTTATAACATTAATTATGTCAATATTTCATTAATAAGATAATTACTGCATCATCTTTGCGTCAAAAACAAATTAATTTATTTAATGTCTAAAAATTGAAAATAAAATACCATTATGTAGGAAATATTTTTAGATTTCTAATTAATATTTATAGTCTAATTTATATTATGTATAACCCCATATTAAAAATTATTTACTTATTAAACTTTGATTTTAACTATTTTAACCCTACTTTAAATAAATTAATAACAAATGTCCTAATCTAATCCAAGTGGGCCTAAATGGTCATATTTTATTCCTAAGTTTGTTTTTGGTCGAATTACACTTTTCCAATATAATTAGGACATGTGTTAGGGTAATAATAATATCATCTTTACCCTTAATTACCCTATTTACTTTTAACCGTGGTAAAAAAAAGTAAAAACTTACTATTCACCAAAAAATTATTTTCATCTCATTGAACCACATTTTACTTACTGACATCAACCGTGTCTCTTGGATTTTTGAAATTCCACTCACATAAGAGGTAAAATTCAGTTTTATGAAAAATTCAGTTTTTTAACTACCACTTAGTGGTTTCACTATTCATCAAAAATTGAAAGTTTTCAGAAAAATACCAAAATTTCACCCTAGGATAATTTCAATATTCAGAATCCAAAAATGAAGTCCATTTTGAAAAATAAAATTTATAAAATTCCAAAAAGTGGTTATTACTATTCATAACGGCTAGTTTTAATAATATTTTAATAGCATATCGTTGTTTAGTGAAACTCGGTATTGCGTACGACGCAAGATATCGAGGAAGGTCACGATTTCGTGTAAAGCAAGCCAAGAAAGTGTTGTGTGTAGAAAAAAATTCCTTTGATGATTTATATAACATAAATGTCTTGGGTGTTACACAGGGACTGGTAGGTCGATGCATGGTAGGTGATTCCATTATTTTCCTTCCTTAAGTTCATAATTATGAATGGTTTTCAATTAAATGATTTTGAAATTACAACATAAATGGTGCTTCTCTATATAACTTAGAATTGAAAACCTATATTATTAAACTCACGTTGATAGGTTTTTACCCTCATTGTTTGATGTTATTCTTACCTCCCATAGAGAGGATTGGCAGACACATAAGATTCCTTGCATTGAGATGGGTGTGTGGATGACACCTTGTGAGCTGTGACTTTGGTGAAATTATGTCTTTTAGGCTAAGTGGTTGGACCTGATGGCCTTTCTATGAAGCTATAGAGATTGTTGGGAGACCAATAGGCCCTTTTTATGACTTCTACAATTATAGGTAAACATTTTATTTGATTGAGGTCAACCTATGAGATGGGTAATCTTGGGTTTATATATGCCTTTTAGGCATGAATCTTGGTTGTACCCTCATGTTGAGACCGATGCATAAGAGGTGCTATGGTTTTATGATATAGGCATGATGATGACTTTGGTTTATGATAATGAACCTAGGATACTTGAGTATCAAGATTGGATTTAATGGGAGCATTGTCCAGGTGCCAGGCCTTTCTAGCCAGTGGTTTTGGAGTTTATGATTTAAATTTGGAAAACGAAATCATGTGATGGGCGGTCATGGAATAAATCATGTCATGGGTGAGGTTCCCAATTTGGATGGGGGTTCCAAAGGAGATTTCTAAATAAAGAGACTATCATTCCCTATAGAATGGTCAAATTAGACTTATTTATGGATGAATCACATTAGAATGAGTTGAGTATTGAACTGGATGGTATGATATTATAAACCCATTATGTATTTAAAGATTAGTTTGTGATGCTTCTGTGTGGGAAACATTTTATGTGAAATGTTTGTGAGTGGTCAGGTGTGAGACAAGGATTGATGGTTCAAATTTGATTCTTGTGGGCATGGTGGCCCAAATATTTTGATAATATTAAAGGAAGTTCCCCTATAATGAGGTATATCATGGAAATGAACCAGGTTCCATGAGACGGTTGACCATCGATGGACTTTGGAATGTATTTTCAGGAGATATGGTGTCAAGGGTTGGATAAACAAAAGTATAGCCTCATTTAATTTGAGCATGGCTCGGGGAAAATGATACACCTATTGATGGAATATTATTGTACTCATAGTTTAAATAAAATCATACCCAATATCATGAAATCATCTTGAGTACACTTATAGAGTGTCAAATATGTGTCGAGCAATCTAATTTTTTTTCTGTTTTGATGAAAGGACTCATCGAGGGTTATGCTCTTGAAGCTATATAAGGTAATTCATATGGTGGGGAGTGCGTCATTGGTTGTTTGATGGTGGTGTACCCCATTATGAGTTAAAAAATGGTTAATTTTATGGATTCCATTTATGTGGGTTAGGAAATATTGATTGGTGGAATTTTCATTAGCACTCAGGAATGAGTGAGCTACTATCCATGGAAATTTTTATGTCAAAAAATGAATGGGGTATGAGATGGAGTGATTGGGAAATAATTTCTTTGGTGTGATGAAATTGATTATCCTAAGGCGGGGAGTAGGAAGTTGGTCACTAGTGTGTAACCCTCACATAAAAAGATTCATAGGAGGATGAGACTGGTCATTTGATAGTTGTTTTGGATTTTGGATGCCATTGGGTAAATGGAATCGTGTATGAATGGATTTCTTAGTAAATTCCAGTTTTAGGTTCAAATACTAACATGGGTGGATTCTAAGTGTGCGCATCAGGCCCACGATAGCTTATGATGATCCAAAGGGCATTGGATCATGAATTCACCAGTGTTCGTGTTGTGACATGACAGCAAAAATGAATAGGGAATGATTCATCCATGAAATTTTATCATAATTCAGTTACGGGATTCGATGAGTATTCTCAGATTGATATCGGTGTTCCTAGGGATAAAGGCATAAAGATAGTTTTTTCATGATGTTTTGGCTACTGAGGCTAGTAATTTTCGATAATAGCCATAGATATGGGCTTTAACATTAGTTCTTTTGAATATTTGGTAGTGGTCGGTGAGGAACATCATCAGGCATGCCATAGGGATGATATGGGTGTAATCTAAAGGTCAACCATGGATTTTCAAATAAAATTCATTGTGACTAGATATAACATGGTCAATCAAGAATTCGACCATTAGATCAAATAGATGACCTGGGGAAATGTCTTCATGGGTGGTAAGGAGTAGTAAGTTTAAAAGTGTGCCAAGAGATTTTTTAGAACACTGTGGAATGTCTCCGAAGGAAATTCTGATGGTGGAATTACTATGGTTTGGAATTTTACATTAAAATAAATAACCTATAGTAGGGAGCACCATAGACTGGTTCATAGAAGAGATGAAAATGTGGTCATTTATCATGTTAGATGAGCTCGAGTAAGAACTTTCTTGATGTTTTGGTTGTAGTTGTGAGCCTTGGCTTGGATTTTATTAGTTAAAATGTCAAATTCTTAAAGAGGCATTGAAAGCATGTTGGGTGTTCCGAAATGCAATACAGTCATTTGGATAGAATTCAAAACTGATGTTTGTTATGTTATTTAGTTTGATACAACCAATTATTCTTGGGGATTATAAGATTTAAGGTGAGGATGTTATAATATCTCATGTTTTTAATGTATTGAAAGTTTCAAAAAGAATTTGAATTTTCAATAACTCGATGGGATAAATTTTGATCGGAGTTTCGGAATGGAAATTTAAAGTTTGAGATACCCCAAAATAATTTTTTTATACATGAAATATGTATTGGAAGATTTCTTGGAGGTTTTAAGAGAATAAAAAGGGTTTGGGGCCCAATGGTTAGGTTTTAGAAATGTGAAACATAGGGCATATGGTTGGAATACAATTAGTGCAAACCGTGTACCCAATTTTTATAGTAAAACAGTTTGAGAAACCATGCAACATTCTAAGGAAGATCATGCGGGGTATGTAATTTATTTTATACATGTTTCATGATTGGCACATGTTTTGTTAAACTATGTGTTGCAATCGTGTGAGATTGATGGGATGAGATAGTTTTAACCATGTGATTGGGTCATGGTCTGTTGAATTGTGTGGGTAACTGTGTGAGGTGTAATTTCCTTAGAGAGAGGAGTCACATGGTTTGTAAAACTGTGTGTCCAAACCATGTGTCTCATTAAAAAGTTTAAAATTATAATTTTTTCCTTGAACCCTTAAAGAGTTTTACCCCCTTTTCTCCCTCATTTCACCCATCCTATTACTCCAAACGTTCCCTCCTCCTTCCCCCTTCCTCCATAGGAGATCTCCCTTATTCTTGGTTGAAATCAGATGTCATTGGATTCCATTTAACCCTAGAGGTAATTATTTGAATATGTTGGAATCTATTGTGTTTTTCTTGAACCTACTATAAGTTTGGTTTCTCTAAAAAGGGTTTTTATACCAGATTCCAATAGAACATGGTGTAATCAGATACCGATGATAGGGTTTTTACTCTTCCTAGGGAGAGGGTACCCCTGGAGGTCATTTTCTCTTCGCAACATGTCATTTCATTGAGTTATGTCACCATGGTGAATTTATAAAGGTTTAAATTCTTTAAATAAAATTATTATGGTGGTTTATAGATTTTTCTTATTGGGTATTATGCCTGGATTAAGGATGAGGATATGCCGTGATTTTTTTACGAGCATTTGGTAATGGTTCGGGTGCAACCAATACTACAAAACCCATGTTTAACAGTGTTGGTATTTATTTGTGCTAGAAATAAATGATGATAAATGAAATATTTATCAGGTCTAAGTAAAGCACTAATAGATTTAACCTTTTATCAGTGCTTTATTTTTATCACTAATAAAAATTTCTTTCGTTAGTGCTTATTTAGTGCTAATAAAGATCTGAAAAAAAATAAAATGAAATAATGAAATAATTAAATAAAAATTTAGTTTATTAAAAAAATATTAAAAAAATATTAATTAAATAATTATTTAAAAAAATGAATAAATTTATTATACATTATTAAATATTAAACATTTTATTAATTTTATAATTATTATAATTAATGATATTAAATTGTATAAATTAAATATATAGATACATATTAATGTATATAAATATGATTTATATATTAAAAAATATTTATGTACTTTACATTAAATAGTCATATATTTATTGAATAATGGTTAATAAGTTAATATGAATTAAAAATATTGACTAATTTCATAGTACTCAACATATAATTAAATGTCATTTGATTTTTCAATTTAACATAGATCAAATATGTGTTATATTTATTTTAAATAAAGGTAATTAATGCATTTTTATATACAAAACATACACATAAAACTTATCCATTTTTTCAATATTGTTAGTGTTCTTTTGCTCAATTTATTCAATTTCACTCATTTTTAACATATATTCATGCACTTAAATTTAGATATTCATTAATAATGTTAACAAATATTTGTAAAAAATATTTATAAATAAATATATATATATATATATACATTTACTATATTTATACAATTATATATTTAAAATTACAAATAAAAAAAATTAAAAGTATTTCTATAATTATAAATAAATAATTATATATATTCAAATAATTGTTAAATTTATAATAAATTTCCTTAAATAATTAATATATTTACTATATTTATTTAAATTTATTAAATATATATATGTATAATTATATAAATATATATAATGATATAAAAATTATTTTTAAAAATATTTCTATAATTATAAATAATTAATTATAAAATTATAATAAATATATTTAAAAGAATACATTTACTATATTTATATTTATAAATATTTATTAAGTATATATAAATATTTAGATTTTTTTAATTTATAATTGTAATTATAAATCCTTTATCAGTGCTTAAGTAATAAGAATTGATAAAATCATCTTTATCAATGCTTTTTCATGCTGATAAAGATGAGGCTTTATAAGCACTGATAAAATTAACATTTATGAGTGCTATAATTTTAGTGCTAATAAATATTTATTTTATCAATTCTTTTTTAGAACTGATAAAAATCTACCTTTATTACACTTATTTGTAAGCGCTAATAAAGGTGTCCTGATCTAATTAAAAACCCTAACCATTGGTGAACTCATCGCAATATCAAAATCTTTCTGCATAAGCCACCAACTTTCGACACTCCTACTCAATGAATCAAACCTCTAATCAAAACACTTGATTGCCTATCAAACATCTCATCCAACACCCCATGTTCGATTGAAGTTAGGGTTTCTAAAGAGGGATTTAGATTTTCTTCAACCTAGCGAGGTAGACCTTCTAATTTTATTTGGGTATTTTTGGTATCATTTTTTATTTCTTCTTTGACGATGTCATTATTTTTGGTCTGGTGATTGTATACTAGTGAGTTAGGCCTTTTGATTTTCTCAATTTTCAATTTTGATTCAAATCTTGATCTCTCATTGAGAGTTTACTTTTCTTGGACTTTATGGAAACACATGGAGTCACATGGAGTTTAGTTGGTTATTTAATTTAGTTTATATTTTTCAAATTGATCACCCAAAACTATCATACATAATTTTCATTCTTTATTTTATCAATGTTATTTCATACATGTGGAATTTTAGAAATTCAAATTGGGGATTTTGTGTATGATGGACTTGAAGGTATGTTAAGGGATTTCTTGTATATTATACTGATTCATATCTTCTTTTTTCTACTTATCTAGGTTGGTGTGGGAATCCAATGTATGGATGCATCATGAAAGTTTTTATTTAAATTTTCTTTCTACTAGTTTTATTTCTTATTTGGGCCAAATCATTCCCACTGTGTGGTTTTTCATCCCCTAGTACTTGTTTCCAGCCTGAGGGGGATCGAAAATTTCCCTTGGACACTATCATGGGCCAGCTCGGGTGTTTGATATATGGTTGTCTTGGGTTTGTTTTGGAAACTATATCTATTTTTAAATGTGTTGTACCTTTTCTCAATAATCTAACTTCCTATGTCTCTACACATTATATATTTTATTTTTCTCCCTCTTTATATTAATCCAAAATTATTAATATTATTTTAATAATAATATATAAAACATTATACCTTGATGCTATATACTATTTTCCAACAACATTGTAATTTTTTATCATCATCCAATTCCACCTCTCTCAATAATTTACAAAAAAAATATCCTTTTGAGATTACCCCTTTATAGTTATACCACTTTTTTTGAGAACTATATACCACTATAAGACATTATAATTTCTTTCTTGAAAATATATATTTTCCTTAATTTCTCCCCCTTTTGAGTATTTATTTAACTAATAACAAGTATATTTCCATGGAATCACTTTGATACCTAGCTATATGACATATATAATAATAGTATGTCAAACCTTTTTACTTTAAAAAAAGTTATCATATAAAAAACCTCCCACACTCCATGATATAGATTGGCATTCCATCCACAACATTTAAATTTTTTATTCAATTTTCAATGGGTTCCAACATGGGTTTTCAATCTTCGTTTTGAAATCTGTAAAACACTTACCTCATATACATAGGTTTGGAAATAAATATCTCATGAATTACATGAGTATCCTATAAGCTAAATAAAATTTCAACTCACTAATCATAAACATTTAAG
Source organism: Viscum album (assembly GCA_963277665.1). Lineage (NCBI taxonomy): Eukaryota > Viridiplantae > Streptophyta > Magnoliopsida > Santalales > Viscaceae > Viscum > Viscum album. The sequence continues at coordinate 1,038,614,157 of OY728126.1, forward strand.
CATTGTTCATTGTTAATGTAGAAAATTATTATCATTATTCATCTTTTGGATCTCTAAATATTAGGTCATTCACATTTATAAACACTTTCAATCTATCCAAAAAATTATTTTTTATGTAGTGATTATGATCAATTCCACATTTTTTAAATTAAATTTTCTTTAATAATTCATCTAAACTTCATTGCCATTATTTTAGTTCTTGTTTTAATTCAAACATCACCTTTTTCAATTTACAAACATTATTTTCATATTAAATAATGAGAAAACTATATGATTGTTTGATGTAAATTTCATATTCATGTAATCCATTAATAAATTCCAATTTTAAATCCAGTTGTAGTACCTCAAATTTATTTGGGATGGATCGATGTGGTGATATAACATCCCAAGAGTCTTGATATGTTTTCAAATATTGATATACCATTAATTTTAAATGTAATAATTCCTTAGGTTGCTACATCACTTATTCCAATACATTTTTATATCTTTTAGTTGATTGAATGGGAGTTTATTATTCTTGTTTATCATATTTTAGTTTCTTATTACTCCTTAATTTCCTATATTATATTTTCATTTTTTTAGTGGATTTAATAAATATTATACATGGAGTAATTATTTTCTTAAATTCAATTTCCCATTTTCTTCAACATACTAAAATTCTATGAAACAATAAAATGTTGAGTTTCCCTAATTAGAATTGTTTATAACCTTCACTTTTGATAATTAATATCTTATGTGTATTTAATTATATATTGTATAAAATTAATCTTTTATAAACCCAAAAGGATGGATATGAACAAAAAATGGATGCATTCTAATCATTTGACAAACTAATATGAATATAGAGTTAAATAGTTCATCAAGTTTTTAATAGATATTGCAGACGAGCTTCTAAAATACTCTATATGTGTTTACATTGTTATTATTCAAGATAAATTAGTCCTGAAGAGTTTAAAGAACATTTTATTTGTCAAATAATAGATCAAAACTATAAATTCTAGACTAAACATAGGGAAAACTGAATGTGGACATCGATTGGGATGATACTATGTTTTATGAATCCATTTGTAAAAGATAATGGAGATCGCATAGAATAAATTCCAATGGTAGTTTAAGATGACCTTCATGATTGTCTAAAGTTGTTTGAGGAGTTAAATATCTATTCCAAGAATCCATTTTATATCGTTTTTACTAAATACACAATATTGTTATCTATTTTGAAGTTTTATAATTTGAAAGATGGTAGCAGATGGAGTGACACTAGCTTTATAGAACCACATGGTCTTTTGGAAGATACGCTACTAGTAAAATCATTGTTCATATAATTAATGTATTATATCATATTTATGTTTAATTTATTTATATTTAGTATTACTCACATAATATTTTTCTTCTTATACATGTGGATTATTTTTTTCGATTTTGGGTTCTCTGTCAAACTTTCATGCTTCTTATCCCTCTAAACCTTTTCACCCATGCAGTTGTGCATTTATCACTTTATTTCCAGTTACCTCCACTACCTTTGTAGGAAATTAAATAGTGATTCATATGCTCAGTTATAGATGTATTCTTTCTATTTTCATAGTAAAATTATTGTCTATAGAATTAATGTATTTTTTCATAGTTATGTCTAGTTTATTTCCTTTTAGTATCACCCACATAATACTTGTTTTTTTATACAGGTGGATTCTTTTGTTCGAGTTGGGGTTCTCTATCCATATTTCATGATTCTTCTCCCTCAAAACCTTTTCACCCCTATAGTGTTTCATTTATCACTTTCTTTCATGTTATCTTCACAGCCTTTATAGGAAGAGAAATGGCGCTGTCTCTACTCAATCACAGAGGTAATATTTATGTTTTCACATTAAAATCATTGTTTAGAGAATTAATGAATTGTTTCATATTTATGTTTACTTTTTTTCTTTTTATAATTACTCAAAAAATAATAGTTTTCTTATATAGGTTGATTCTTTTTTTCATTTGGGGTGCTTTGTTCATATTTCATCCCTTTTTTCATTGAAACATCCATAGATTTCTTCTCCCTTAAAATGTTTTAACCACTATAGTAGTACATCTATCACTTTCCCGGAAGATACCTCCACTATCTTTATAGGAAGAGAAATTATGCTCTTATACCCAATGATAGAGATATTTTTTATATTTTCAGAGTAAAATAATTTTCTATGTAATTAATGTATTGTTTCATATTTATGATTAATATATTTATTTTTAGTATTATTCACATAATAATTGTTTTCTTATACAGGTGGATTCTTTTGTTTGAGTTTGGGTGCTCTATCCAACATTCATGATTCTTCTCCCTCAAAACCTTTTCACCCCTGCAATATTTTGTTTATCACTTTATTTTAAGTTCTCTCCACTGCCTTTAAAGGAATAGAAACAATGTTGTCTTTGCTCAATCACAGAGTTAATCTTGATGTTTTCACAGTAAAATCATTGTCCATAGAATTAATATATTGTTTCATATTTATGTTTAATTTATTTATTTTTAGTGTAAATCAGATAATAATTTTTTTCTAATATAGGTGGATTCTTTTTTTCAAGTTGGGGTTATCTATCCATATTTCATGCCTTTTTGCATAAAAACGTCTACAAATTTATTCTCCATAAAAATATTTCTTCCCTCCATTGTGAAATTTATCACGTTCCATCAAGTTCCCACCACTTCTTAATCACAGAGGTAATATTGATATTTTCACAATAAATTCTTTATCCATAGAATTTGTGTATTATTTCGTATTTATGTTTAATTTATTTCTTTTTAGTATTACTCATAATAACTGTTTTCTTATACAGGTGGATTATTTTTTCAAGTTGATGTTGTTTGGTTGAAGTTTCTCATTCAGTGTTGGAATTTCAACAAATAAAGTCAATGGAAATCATATTAACATTGACAGTTAGGATTATTTTGAGACTTTGGGATGTGTAGGAATCATTAGTAACTTAATCGGGCACATGATGTGACTGGTATGACTCTATGTACTTATGTATATTTAAAATTTACATTAATTTTAGTAAAAAAGACAAATGACATACTCAAAACTGAGATAACATATTCAAATTGTTTTGAAACTTTCATAAAATGACCCATAATTCATTTGTGACGTGTAAGAAGAGTTCATACCATAATCTGATAGATGATGTTCCCAATATAAATCAATGTGTCCATTATTAGTTTAAAATCGACATTTCAAATTAAAAAGTGTCACTCAATGAAAATTGAGAAAACGCGCTCAGATTTTTTTGATAATTTAGTGAATCAATACATAAATCACTTTTGATGTGTGATAATCAGTCTCATGTCAAACAGATACATGATGTGATCTGTATGAGTCAAAGTGCATGTTTCAAGTTAAAAATTACATTTTAGTAAAAGAGATAAGTGATGTACTCAAAATAGAGTAAACATATTTATATTGTTTTGACACATTAGGAAAATGATCCATAAGTTATTTAGGAGTTTCATTATTCATCCACACCTCAATTAGATGCGCGGTGTGACTGGTATGACTCTATGTGTGTGTTTTCATTTAAAATTGACATCAGTTTTAGTAAAAAGTTCAACTGACCTACTCAAAACTAAGAAAACACATTAATATTATTTAAATACTTTAGTAAAATTATCCATAATTAATTTTTGATGTGTATGAATCAGATTCACCCAAATCCAATACACAATGTTATCAGTATGATTCAAAGTACGGGTTCCAATCTTTAAATGACATTTTAGTAAAAAAGGTCACTGATGTAATCAAAACCAAGAAATCACATTCATATTGTTTTAAAATTATATTAAAGTGATCCATAAGTCATTTGTGATGTTTATAAATAAGTCAAACCTTGATCTGACGCACATTGTGACCGGTATGACTCAAAGTTCATCTTTTTATTAAACATTGTCATAAATTTTAGTAAAAAGGCAAATTGACCTACTCAAAACTGATAAAATGCATTCACATTGTTTTAATACTTTATAAAATGATCTATAAGTCATTTTTGATGTATAGAAATTATTCACACCTCAATCTAATACACAATGTGATTGGTATCAGTCAAAGTGCATGTTTCAATTTTAAAATGAACTTTTAGTAAAAAAGACAAGTAATGTACTCAAAACTTAGAAAACACAATCATATTGTTTTGAATCATTAATAAAATGATACATAACTCATTTAGGACGTGTAATAATCAGAAACACCTCAATCCAATATATGGTGTGACCAGTATGACTTAAAGTGCGTCATTTTATTAAAAATTGTCAGCAATTTCAGAAAAATGGACAATTTTCCAACTCAAAACTAAGAAAACACATTTGGATAATTTCAATACTTTAAAACAATTATAAATAAGTCATTTTTTATGTTTAGGAATCATCCTCACCTAAATATGATACATGATGTACCCGGTATGACTCAAAGTGTCCATTATTAGTTTAAAATCGACATTTTAGTTCAAAAAGTGTCACTCACTAAAACTAATAAAATGCACTCATATTTTCTTGATAATTTTGGAAAACGATTCATAAGTAATTTTTTACATGTAGGAATATTTTTCATGTCAAATCGATATACGATTTGATCAAAATGAGTCAAAAGTGTGTGTTTCCAGTTTAAAATGACATTTTTTGTAAAAATGGAAACTGATGTACTCAAAACCAAGAAAAAACATTCAGATTGTTCTGATACTTTACGATCAAAAATTAATTTGAGACATTTTGGAATCAGTCACACCTCAATCTGATGCACGGTGTGACCGATATGACACAAAGTGTGTATTTTATTAAAAATTGACATCAATTTTAGTAAAATTAACACTTTTTGTTAATTTATTTCTTTATAGTATTACTAACATAAGAATTTTTTTCTTATATAGGTGTGTTCTTTTTCTCAAGAAGGGGTGGTTTGTTTTGAAATTGCATGAGTCAGGTCAGGATTAAAAGATAAAGGAACATTGATTTTTTTGAATGTATGTAATAATATTTATTTGTGTAAACCAATGGTTCAAATTTCTATAATATAGTGTTTTTTCCTTGTGTTTGTGTTATAAATTTTATTTCATTCAAATCTAGTATTGGTACTCATTTCTGTTGATATCTAGAGTGTTTTGGTGCTATAATGTGTTGTTATAGCACATTATGGTGGTTCTACAGTGTGCTATTACAACACATTGTAGTGGTGCGGCAGTGTGCTATTACAGCACACCACAGTATGGCCCTTTATCAACGCCTTTAAAAGTTCTGATAAATGACTCTTTATCAGCACTTTTATAAGGGCTAATAAAGTGTAAATTTATCAGTGCTTTTAAAAGAACTGCTAAAATACCCCTTTATCAATTCTTTTTCAGTGCTGATAAAAGACCAGGTCTTTTAACCTCACTCATGTAGTCAGCACTGATAAAATCTATTTCTAGCACTGGTAAAGGCCAGTTGTGTAATAGTGGATGGGATCGACCGGTGAGGTTTTAGGAATTATTCATTCTTAAACAATTTTTTAACTATTTTATCTGGTTTAATTTTAATTAATTAATTATGATTTATTATAATTAAACAATTATTTATGGTTTTGTGTGAGGAATGACCTTACATGCATCAGATGAGCTTGGATGGGCCCTGGAAGCTGTTGTCAACCCTTGTAAAATACATGGTAAGCTTAATAAAAGTTAGGTGATATGTTGATCCTTCCCTTTAGAATTTATGCATTTTTATAGTGGTATGTGGTTTCTTGGGATCAAACCTGAGGGAAACACCCCTATTCAAATTAATTTGAATGAAATGTTTACATAAATTAAATTAGTTAATTAAAATTGATTAACGGCAGGGGTCACTAACAACCCTTATGCTCTAGCTATATGTCTTAGACCTGATGTCCAAGAGTGGATTTTCTTGGAATACTAAGTGTCCTATAGACCTCTTGGGAGGTGAGACTACACTTGGTAAGGCATTTCAGCCCTGTGAAGGCCTGGGTGGACAAACCATAGGCTAACCAATATTGGGTTGGGTGTGTAGAACATCCAATAGAGAAACCTTAGAACCAATATTGGGTTATGTCCCATCTCATGATGGTTTCCTGAGTGAAATGGCTTATGTAGCTGGTAAAGCCATGCTACCCTATTCACAATTCCATGGGAAGTGACATCTAGGTGCAACGTTTGTTGACCTAAGACCGTGACTTGACTTACATGGTCCCTATAAGGATGCCTTTTCTTATATGTGGACCTCAAGGATCCCACCAGGGATGCCTCTCCAAAGTATTTACCTAGGGGACCCCAACAGGTTCCCTAATAACCAGCCAAACCTGACCAACTGTGTATGGGTTTGGGTAGATATGGTAGCGGGTTGCACCGAGAACCCATAGTCACATGTAATCCTGAGGGTTTTTCCAATAATGATGGGTTTATGAATTTGTCCAACACCACTCTTTATTTATTCATTCACTATATTACTATTTATGTGGTTATGATTCGAAATGTTCTTCCTAGAACTCATACCATGGTCCCTAACACGATATGATGCTATTATCAGGATTCCCATAGGTACTTACTAGGATCTAGATTCTGATCTTATTGATCGGCTATTATGTTATTGGTATGCCTAGAGGTACTTCTTGGGTTCTAGTTTATAAGACTTTTGATTAATTATTACTATCCCTGGAAGTCTCATTTTTCACTGGGATTCCTCCATGTTGAGGGATTATAAAGGTGGTTATTGAGGATTTTCAAAACCCCTCTTTGAGATACTCTTAGGGATTGATGATAATCTCCTCAAGAAATTCCTAGGATGCTCCATAGGATTTGGTGGATATACCATTATTGTACTCTCCAAACTTGTTTGGGAGTGGGATATTGATTCATTTATTAAATGGATATTGAGTGCTATCATGGATTTATAGAACATTACATATAGATCTGTTAAGTTTCATCCCGATAAGGGTTCATCTAAGCTCCAATGTCGTGACTGCCTAGAGATTGAGACCTAGGGATCAAATATTAGGTTGTATTTACATAGAATGAGTGCCATGATTTCCATCTCAATTCCATATTCATAGGATTTCTATATATTACTTGTAACCCTTTAGTATAGTGATTAGAGATGTTTACAAGTGATCCTAGGGCCAGGACATGTACCCCCTTATGGTGATGTAGCTTTCTTAGAGATATTTATAGTGATGGTTGAAGTATGTATTTTTGATTGGGGTTACAAACCCAACGATCAACTTGAAAATAAATGGTTTGAGTGGTATGACATCCATCTCAATGCCTTATTCATAGGATATCTAGTTGGTCAGGATTATAGACCTAGGGATTAATTGTGTATTTTTTCTCTTTTGTCTTTTAGTTATTTTTAGTAATTGATTATTTTATTATTATTGTTATCCTAATGTATAACTCACATAAACATACACTTCATTTACTATCTATATACAAGAACACATTGGTGGTTTCTTACTAGGTTTTTTAATCACACCTAACTTGAGTGACCATTGCACTAGTGTACCAGAGCAGATGATCACTTGATTGAAGGCACATGATGGGTTGAGGCTTAGGACTGATTGTATAGGATGGATCAAATATATATGTGGAGATAGATTATATGGTTCATCTCAAAGTTAATTTTAGAGCCTTATACATTTATTTAAATTTCTTTTATTTACTATTTTATATGTATGGTCAGCCCAGTGGGTGTTCAGTGTTGTATGTATGACATGGTTGTTTATTCTTTTACTATATTTCATAAATTACTTCCTTTTTTATATTTATTTCTTCCAAACATTGATTATTTACTATTATGGACGATATCTGGTTATTTTCTTTGTTTACATACTCTAATATTATGGAATATTCTCCCCACAGACACACCCTAGTCCCTCACTACTGGTTTACAGCCTCTGGTATATGGGGATGTGTACTTGAGGCTTTTTTATCAACTAGTTCAGATATAATTCATAGAGTGAACCGAGTGGGGACATGAAAAGTTACATGATAGGTATGATAATTGATTTATTTTTCTTCTTCATTATGTATGTCTTATACTTGGTTAGGAACATGAATTAAAATTTTAATTATAGTTTATATATATTACAGGCTAGAATTAAAATGGAATTGAGGTTTCTCATGAGTAAATAACAAGGGTAGAAGGACTTTGGGTTGGATTACTCATAGACCTAGAATCTTTTTATTTGTTTAGAAAAGTTATATTTGACTACCCACCACTCTATTCTTACTCTTGTGGGGATTTTTGATTCCATATTATTCTAAAACTTTACATGAAACCTTTTCATGTAATTTATTCAAAGTATTCATTTGGATATGTGTAAACATAGTTGTCTTTTAATTTGGGTTAGTAATGCATGATATGAGTTTTTTAAAGAGTTACACATCAATGTGGTTTAGAAACATTCATTTTGTAGAAAGGATATAATTTAAACTTAAATCATTAAAATAATTCACAAGTGTAAAGGGAGTAAATGAGATAAGATGGTGAGAAAATAAATCCCCTCGAAATACTTTGTTAAATTCATTCTAAAGAAAACACTTATCAAGACCTCAATCATTCAATACAAGTGACTCTAACCGTTAAGTGACACTTAAATATCTTTTGTAAGTAAATAATGTTATCAGTGACCCTAACCAATAGGGTTCTATATTTGATGTGATGTTTTCATTACACTTATATAATAAACCCTAATTGTTAGGATACTAGAGGAATATAGTTGATTGAATCCATATAATGGATTTGGATAATGAGTTATCCACTCAACCATCCAAGATTTATATTTGATATGATTGACATACTTGTCTCCCATATATATTCATGAATTGTGTTATGAGTTTAAATATGATAATTCATGATGAAATATGGATCTAGGCCCACTAATTGGTATGATGGATATTAAAAGTGTCTATTATTTCTCTGAGAGTACATTTGATAAAAAACCCTTATTAAATTAATATAAAACATGATACTCATCTGATAAAAGCTTATTTTTTAAATGAAATGACATCATCATCATCAAACATGACTTTGTGATAAATCCTTAAAAGGAAAAGATTAATGGAAGAAATTTCTTAGAGTGGTATAGAACCTTAAGAAACACACTTAAAAAGGAAGGAAAATTCTATGTGTTGGATTAAAAACTTCACAAGAAATATCCTATTGATAAAGCTATACAAAAAGAGAAATATTCTTATAGTAATAATAATAATTATTCTCTTACTCTTGATTCAATATATCTTGATCTGTAAAAGAGACATGAGAATATAAGTTCTTTTGGGAATATTGACAATATGAAAAGGATCTATCAGGAGCAATCTATACACTAGAGATATGAAGTTTCAAAAACACTATTATGGTGTAAAATATATTAGGTTACTTCTATATCAACTCATGTACTCAATATAATTAGGTTCATAGGTGATTTGGAGAGACTAAGATTCCTTTATGAATTGATATGGTAGTGAGCTTATTCTATTATTTCAATTATAAATGTTCTAAAATTTTATCATGAATTGAAATATGAATGAGTTCAAAAACGTTTAACCTGATCTCCCCAATATATTGAGGGTTTTAGAGTAGTACAGGGTAGTTCCATGCTCAATTTTTGTATTAATAGTACAAGGGGTAAAATTTAAAATTGGAAGAAGAAAAATTCTTATATAAATTCCAACAATGTTTCTTTAAGTGGTTAGTCAAAGTATTTAAAACCTTAGGGGGCATCAAGAAGGATAAGAATTACTTCCATTAAGGAAATCTTGGTCACTTAAGGAGTAATTTTATTGAATAAATAAAGGGGAGGAAGAAAACCATTGGTGAGTTTTTGTCTAGAATAATTTTATAGAAATAAATTTTTTGATTTTGAAGGGTATAAGTTACTAATTGTATGTTTTAAAAGAGTTGTAAATATAAAAGAGTTAAAAATTAATGTATAATTGTTCGAAAGTGATTTAAGTATGTGTTCAAGTAATGCAGTTAGGATTTGTTAAATTGAGAACCTATATATGGGAATTAATTTAAATCTCTAAAGGATTAGGAATAAAGATTATATATTATTATCTTTTTTTATTATTATATGATAATAGGTGATATTATAAAAATAGTTATCATCAATAAAGAAGTTTATTTTTTTATAAATGTGTATATAATTTAACCTATTTATATAAAATGGTTTGAAATGGAGATAAGGATAAAAATATTTTTTCTAGAAAAAAATATTTATTTCAAAATATTTGTTAAAATATGAGGGAAATAGTTCTCACCACAAACAAGTAGAATACTTTAAATAATAAAGTCATATTTTTAATATATCACTCTAAGAACATATAAAAATATATCTGATATGGTGGTTAATGTTTTATTTGTTAATTATTTCCTCTAAAGTAAATAAATGTTATTTCTTGAACATAAGGAGTTTCTATTACTTAATAATATATTATGAAGATAATATAGTTTCTTAGAATCTAGTGGGTATATGTTTGTAATTTTATGAGTTAAAAGTATAACAAGTAAAATATTATGCAAGTAAAAAATTCCAAGTGACTGTTACTATATTATTTAAAAAAATTAGAGTATTTTGGTAAAGAAACAATGTAATGATTTAACTTTTTTTACCATAGTGATCACAAGGAAAAGTTTTAAAGGTAAGATTATAATATTATTGTAATGATGATGATGATGATGAAATTATAAAGAGTTCTTAGTAGGAAATATAAGTTATTAGCATTATTACATTTGATGTTGTGGATTAAATAAGTTTGAATACATGTTCAATAAGTTGAAAACTATGTATATAATTTCTAAATCTCACCATTATTCAAAATATATTTCTTTACTTTTGTAACCCATTAAAGTAGTTAGAGATATTATTTTATTAGATGATTGTATAAAGATGTTATGTGAATTACAACTAGATGTAATGAGTCAAATATAACCTAAAATGTAGTAAACATAAGGTATTATGGTAGTATTTCATATGAGATATGAAACTATATATTAATTATGGTTGTGTTAGTGTATTCTTAAAGGAGTTTTAAAATTTAATAAAATGTGACATATTATAAAACGAAGACTCTACTTTATAATTCATTTATATTGGTTGTTATTAACACGTGAAATGAAATTATAATTAACCACTCAAAGTAAAACTTTGAGTTATCCCTAACCAATGTTCATCAAGGAGTATTGTAGTTTGTGAAGAAATATCAAGGTGAACATGAGTAGGATTTCATATCAAGATACAAAATATTCTCATTAGAAACAAAAAGATCTTTTTGTGATGGATAACTCATGAAGTATACCACATGGAGTGTTATACACTATGTCTTTAATATATTAGGGGTACATGTTTTATAGTTTTATTTATCCATTATATCTAGTTATAAATGATTCCTAACATGATAAAATTTATAATTTTATACCTTTATTATCCTAGCCTTGAGGATGAGGTAATCTTGGGGAGGTTTGGTGTGTTTGAGATCATATCATCAGTTGTGTTTAATCACGAAGGGATTTTCCTCTCATGTGATGAGTATGAAATATGGTCCCTTTATTTGGATATTTTAAAGAAGTGTACATTCATACCTAGATAAGACATTTTATGAGATTGTATATTAGGTATGGGGAATGTGATGAGCCCAACCATTAGTGTGAATGAAATGTGATGGGTTCAATAATCTAGTTAGTATGCTTAGAGAATTGAAAACTTATTGTTATAGTTAGTGTTCTTGAATCAACTCTTTATAATTTGATTACATGTATATTTGAATATTTAAATATAAATAAAATATATTATTACATATTTTTCATTATTCTTTATGACTTTGATGTTATAATTTCATAGGGTATCTGTCACATTGATAAGGTCATAGAAGTTCCCCAGTATGGAGTGTACCTTAAAGTGACATGATGATATTCTTGAATATACTTCTATAGTCAAATAATGTACTATGATAGGGAATATAATATGTATACTGTGAGATGCAAGTACTTGTAAATGGATGACACTTCTTCTCATGAAGTTCACACTTGATAATATCTAAGAATAGACCCACCGGTAGGAATTTTATATGTTTTAGTGTCATCAAATATTCCTATATGAAATCATGTGTAATGGTCTTTAGAATTTAATATTATCAGTAAATAATTTCATGACTCATGTACTTAGATTTATGAACCAAAACCATGACAACATATGTTCATGGGAAGTAGGGTACGTTCGGTGCATCATGAATGAGAAGTTATTAATGGAAAAGTTAAGTATTTTTCCCTTCTATAATTATAGAAGTTGATATATCATCCCTTTGATTGGAATAGAACCATCACCATAACTTCCATGAACATGTTGTAATGATTTGATTATTTTAGATAGTCAAAAAAAGGTGTATCAAGTATATAGGTTGATGACATAGATGTGCAACCTGCTGGATGAGATATTGAGACAAAGGGATTATATTATCCATTTTGTGTTCATATGAGGTTGTAGATGTTGTGACATTAAGTTTTTTCTATTGGGTTCCCTATCCCATTGCAAGGAAGTAATCTTGGACCTAAGACAAGCCTTCCTAATGTCAATGGGAAAAAAATCCTATAGGGTCACACACTAAGTGTGTCCATTAATATCGATTAAATTGTATTTTAATTTAATTAATTGAATAAATAATATTCTCAAGATCAATGGATAATTTAATTCATGTTTCAAAAATATCAAATATTTATTTAGGAATAAATATTTAATTAAATATTTATTTGGGTATTAAATAAATGGTGAGGAATATGAGTGGACCAAAATCATGTTCGATGATAAATATTAATTTACAAGTTGGTAAAATAATATTTATCATTGCACTAGTTGGCACATGTCATAAACTAATATTATTAATCTTATAGGGTGTTGGGTTTGATAAGAATTATTATATTATTTAAGGTTTTCTACACAGTTAAATAATATTTTATCATAAACCCTAGCTCTATAGATAGATAGTTATGTCTATTGTGTAGGGTTAAAATCAAAAAAATCAACATTTGAGAATCATTACAAACAAAAGACTTCTCTCTCCATTTCTCATCCTCTTATATTATCATGAACAAGAATAAATCCTTCAATCCTGAAGGATCTTGAAGCAATCAAAATGAACAACATAAGAAGATCGATCTACCATGCTAGCACCTGACAATCATTTAGTGTCATTCAAAGATCAAAATATCACATGTGGATCACTACTAGAGGGATTCTACACTTAGATCCAATAAGCGCAAAAAAGATAATTTAAAAAGGGTTTCAGATGATCATCATCTTCATCAAAGAATGTTCCTAATACAAGTTAACCCTTATTTATATCTAAATATTTTTTAAAAAAGTTTATGGTCAATCCCCCTTATTGAAAAAAAAAGAAGACCTCTTTTGAAAACTGGGAAAAGAGGGATCCCATTATTAGTATAGGTAAAGAAACTTAAATGAGTGTGACCCAAAAGTTTTTAAGGGTATCAAAATTCCAAAGGGAAATAATCATCAAGGAAAGTAGTAGAAAAAACCTTGTTTCCCTCCTTTATAGATAATTCAATAGTAGAGTCAGTCGAAGATGATGCATCCCCCCCACCCTCTAAGAATTTTTACTATGTTGGGTCAGCACATACCTTTCTATATTTCGAGTTTCCTACCCAAAAAATCATGCAAGGAACTTAGTGAAATTTCTACATGTTCTAATGCAAGACCATACTAATTTAACTAAGAAAAGTTTGATGGAAATGTTTTCATCCATCCATAAAAAATGATGATAAATGGTTGAATGGTGGGTGTCATCACATCTATCCCTCTTTCGAGGTTTCCCACCCAATAAAACCTTAATTTTTTTTCACTACCTTCCAAATGAAAAGAAACAAAGACCAAGGATCAAAAATAAATATGCTCTCCAATAAATAAATAATTATGAAAATGGTAAAAAAAATACCACATAATAATAAAAACCTAGATTCAGATAATAAAACCATGAAAGTAGATCTTTAGCATCATAGAAAAAAACTAAAATCTTCCTTCCTGGAATCTGTTACTAACCAAAGGCCACTGGTGGTTCTATCTTGAATTATTATTCCACTCAAACCTCTTTGTCCTCCATCATTCTCACTGCTACAAGCCTCACCCATGATCTGACCATCACTTGAACCATCTATCACCAGGCCACCACACAAAACCTCCTGGAGGAGGTCAATCCACCTCATGATCGTCGAAGCTATCCACCCAAGAAAGCACCAAATAGATGAATTCTGACAAGAAACAACCCCACGATCTCCAAACAACTCCCAATTTATTGATCCATGAACCATCTCATTGATTCTGATCCAAGACAAGGGATCCGAGATCTAAACCATATCTAGGGAAGAGGGTGGCTGGGGAGGACTCACACCAAGGAAAAAACCTGACAATGTCATCGATTAACTTGGAGTAGAATAGGAAAGGAAATCCTTTAGATGAGAATTTCAGAAACAGCTATTACAAGATCCTTCAGAGAACTAAAGAACAAGTCTACTAAGAATCCTCCTCCAGTGAGGCTGAGTAGAGGTGATCAAACTAAAAAGGAAATCAAGGAACCCTAGGTGAGGGTTTCACCACTCTTGGATAGTGTGGGGTAATTTATTAAACAACATAAAATTGTTAGATCTAAATCCAAATTAATTATAAATTTAATGTAAAAAGATCCTCTCCAGGTTCTAGGTTTTATTATGTCAATATTCAGTGGAAACATTCAATGGTCATGAAATTTAGATCTTGTACAATTTTTGAATGATCCACCAAATCTGAAAAAACCTTTATGGTTATTTTCCCACCAAGGCACTTTCACTACACCTAGAACATTGAAGTTGTATCATATAAGTCATATTTTATATTTAAAATTATTTATCTGATTGTTGATCTGTTATGAAAAATAGTGGTTAGATATTTGATTTCATTATATTTTTTCTTTAATAGGATGTTAAATTAACATGATTTTGAAATTTTAATTTCATTGTTCAAGATTCATATTTTCTTAAAGTTCTAAGAACACATGAAAAAGGACTAGAGATGTCATCAGAAAGTACTAAGATTTTTGGTAGGTATGATTGGGTTACATGGAATTTAGTCAGTGTAGAATTTTTTTACCCAAGTACACTGCACCTAGGGATATCATGGGATACACGACATTCCATGCAATAACTACATGTGGTGCATTTATTGCATACCATGTGTATACTGGGCCAACCTGGTACAAGACTTGTCATATTACACTGTGTGTAACTAGAGTACATGTTGTGTTGTCTACAATGTTTAGTGAAATAATTCATGAAAACTTTGTGGTAAAATACATGGTTTTACCGGACATGATACAGAAATCCTAGAACATTAATGAAATACACAATGTGTAGTCACCATAGATGGAATATAGTTCATTAATTCCTACATCCAAAGTATGTGTCAATCCATTTGATGATTCATGTGGACACATGGATAACAAAACACTTGGCGTGTAGGTAGAGTAAACTTTGTGTGGTCCTATATTTGAAGAACGTGATGATTCCTTCGGTAGGTTTCACAGACACTTGACAATAATGATACATGGTGTGTAGCTAGCTTGTAAACATTATGTAGTCCAACCAAGGTACACACCAAAGCCTCATGAATTTATCCTAGGTATGCAAAAATTAAGATACATGACATATAGGGTGTAATTACACACCGTGTATTCTCCCAATAAAGGATAGAATTATGTTACATTAAATTATAAATTACAGCATTAAAACCTTATTACATTTATTAACACCCAATATGTTTGACTACTTAATAATGGTTTTATAGAATAAAAAATACTTAATTTATTTATTTTAATTATCTATTTATATTTTTTAGGTCATTTATTTTCCATGAATGTATATATGATAAGTATCTCCAAAAGAATTTGGATGGTCATTAAGATAAAAAAATTATTTATCAATTTATTTATTTATTTATTTATTTATTTATTTATTTAATGAAAGAGTGTTTGTCTTTATAATAAATAATGGATAGAAATGAATTTTATCCATTTTAATTTTGTGTATTCATTACATGTATGACTGTTCATGACCATGACCAATACCTATGAATGAATTGAATTAATTTAATTTAATTTATTTCATGGTTTGGTAATCATTAATTATTAAATTAAATATATTGGTATCTAAGATATTTCTCCTGACTTTATTATATAGGACCTCATATCCAAGGTTATTTATGTAATTCCCCTTAACCAACCATTTAGTTCCCCTTACATGATTTTGAGTTATAAATACATGTAATAAAAGGAGTATCCCAATTTGTGTGGAGGTTGTTCAAGATTGAACCAAGATTTTACCAATCTAGGTGACACACTAGTGCACAGGTGAAATTATATAACTCATGTCAAGACCAAAACAATGAGTTTTTCCCTAGGTTATAGGTTGATTTATTGTACTTTTAATAAATCAATTGTTAGATAAGATCATGATCAGGTAATTTATTTATTTATTCATTTTTGTCTTATATATAATTTATTTTATGGATAAAAGACCATGATCACATAAATAAATGAATTAATATTCAAATATTATATTTAAATATATGAATTGTGCATATATTTTTTATCAAAATATGGTTAATCACTTAATTAAGATCCACTTAATATTAAAAAGAAATGTTAAGGATAAAAAATATAAAATTTATGCATAATAAATGAAATCCCTCGACAAAATATTAATTCATGCTTGGCATTCCATTACTTGATTAGAAATTAAATCCATAGAACTAAGTGTAATACCTAACCATATTGGGACACTTGAATTTATCATATACTCTTTATCAATGTTTTGGGATAATACTACAATAAAAGATATGGTTAATGACGGCTTATTTGTGGCAGTTCTAGTAACCACTAAGAAATATGTCTAGTTAAAAAAATATAATATTGCGGAATTTTCAAAAAACCGTTGAGATATTTTTTTCTATGTTTTTAATTAGTAGCGGTTTCAATTAAAATACCACTATTTTAAAAAAACCCTAATCCATCCCCCTCCCCTTCTCCCTCTATGTGACCTCGACCCCATCCCCCCCCCCCACCACAACTTCCCCTAACCTCCTCCTCTCCTCTCCCTGATGATAACCCCAAACCCGCGACCCCCTTTCCCCCCACCCCTCCTTCTCTAGTCTCCCTGGCAGCGACCCTGAGCCTACAACCCAACCCCCCCCCCCCCCCCACAAATCCCGACCCCCCCAGACCTCCTATCTGGATGGCTCTCTAGTGATACAACCTCCCCCCCCATACTTCCCTCACCCCTCCTCGGTAGTGATGCAGACCCCCCCCCCCCTCCGACCTCTGTCTCCCTACCTCGGATCCCCTCCTTAGTGGCAACATAGACCCCCCTTAAAGGTTGCATCATCCTCACCCTAAATATTTTATTGAGTAGCATTATAGTGTATGATATCATCCCACCCCATGAAATTATGGTGTTATGTATGATACAGTATCATGAGTTTGTATACAATATAATTTATTATATAAAATTTTCTATATAAAACTCATCCTAAAAACAATATGGTGTATATTCCCACATTAGGCTTGATCCTTGAAAAAATACTACAAACTATTGTCACTAGTTTTTTTTAATGTGGTCAGCTATGTAAGGAATTAATAAATAGTTACATACAATGTAACATGGATAGAAGTTCAAATATCAGAAATAGAAATTAAAATTTGAGTTGAAATATTTAAAAATAATCACATAGATTCACCCTATCCCTCTTAGCGTGAATACACAATATAATGTGAATTTCTTGTCGATTAAATAATATCCTGAGAGTTCCCTTAATAATACTGTTTTTTATGAAGGGATAGATACATATATAAGAATAAGTATTATTATTTTAATTTATATACAATAATGTTAGTTTTTGTGAATCAAAAGATTTGAATTCAATATGTGAATATAGATTAATTTTGGTTCATAAAAAATAAGAATATATTATATCTAAATATAGGTAGATATAAGGATATAGAGTATCAATGGTACTCTTTCGGTGTATGATGATTGTGGGTTATTGCATAAAAATTCATATAACCATAAATATTTTTTATATAAATTACATAGAGAGACTATGATCGCTGCTCAGTGTCAATCAAGACACAAGCATCATTTTATAATCTCTATTAAAAGGGTTTCAAAATTTTATTATTAATTATAACATTACTGAGTTCAAATGGATTTGTTGAGATGATCATATTCTCATAAATTTTGGATAGAACCCTTTTAGTACATGAGCCTCTGCCCGAGTGGTGAGGACTCCTTAAGTGCATCCAGGTGAAACTGGATCAAATCCAGGTGGAGGCATATTTTTGGGTTATTGTAGCAGTACTATAGCAAGTACTATACTAGTACTGTATCAGGTACTATATTAGGATGGTAGTAGGTACTGTTTGGCACTGTAGCAGTCGGAACTATTCCCTCGTTTAGGCCTTTGGGCCACCGATTTGGTCCCTGAGTCCTTTAAGGCCTTTAAGTCACCCAGGTCTTTAGGTCAGTAAGGCCTTTGGGCCACCTCAAGGCCTTCGGGCCACCTTAAATGCAGATGAAAACCAAACAACCTACAAAGGAACACACTCTATAAGAAGGATGAGCAAGGATTATTCACCATAGTAGAAGATAAATGGATTTCAAGAATGAGAGGGTATAACATCTGCAATCGGGAAAATGTTGTGTATGCATGGGAATGCCTAGCTGAACAGCCATGCGAAGGTGGAGAGATGATTTCATGATGAAAATGCTAGGGAGGAGCAGTTCCAAGTAGTTATTCTGGGTTGTATGTAATTTTTAAAGCCTATGGGAAATGAATTCCTCTATGTCCTATGAGCCATGTAATACTTATGATTACGGGCCTTGTAAGGGTTTCACCTCACCCCATGAAAGTTGGACTATCAAAATCAATAAAAAATGAATGCCTTTGAGACATTGGAGGATAGAACCCTTTTAAATGTGAATATATTATCAAAAAAATAAAAATCAAATGAAAATAATGTAAAATAACTATGTGTTCCACAAGTACTTTGTGATCTTTGTCGATAAAGTATAATTGATGATGATCAATAAGAAATATTTCTCTTTATCTTGCCTCTAATTTTTTTATATCGGTCACTAAAATCTATATATACTATATCAGGATTATAATATCACAAAAAAAATTATCACCCTATCATTGAATATTAATAAGGAAGAGGTACGAAGAGAGAATAATCTAGAATTGGTTATTTAATAATACTATAAACATATATGGATCACATTATTTATTTTTCATTAGTTTATTAAATAAAATTTCTTGAGAGATACATCTAATTTATAGCTATAAAAAAATATGTATTTTTTATATAATAATTTATTAACATTATTATGATTATATATTTATTATCAATGATTATATGAATCGTTATAATAATTAATATTGGCATAATAACCAATCTGTAAATATGAATTGAAAAATTATATTACATAAACTATATCAAAAATCTATTGTATGATAAGATATAGGACTCTGATAAATACCCTTGGATTCATTTATGATTATAATGTTGTGTTCGATATATATAATATTGAAATAATATATTAAACTATAATATTGATTTATACTATATAGTTCACTCATTTTATTGAATATTTATTAGTTTCACACAAGCAATAAATTCTCTTAAATATTCTTTGTTATACTTCACAATTGAATAGGAATCCATCAAAACTCCATTAAAATTGGTTTATAAAAAACATTCATTTTTTGAACAAAAACTTTTCAAGTAATTTTAATCAATTTTATACTACATAACTTTATAATAATACAACCCTTATCCATTTTAAATGTAGGAATGCTGAGAACAAAAAAAAATTGCAGGATCCAAGCCAATCATCATCTCAAAACATGCCATCACTATCTTCATATTCTATGGATCCTAGTGATCATGTTGTACCCAAGATTTATAGTGAGCTAGATGCTTCCCAAAATGTTTTTGGTATCTCACCATCTAATTATCATATAGAAATGGAGAAGTTCGAAACCCCTCCATCTAGGGTATCCTGGTGATTTACCGTTACTAGTATCACTACACCAAACTAAGATTTTAGGGGAGGTTTATTAAACCATCGCAAATTTTTTTTAAAAATAATTTAGCAGAAATTTTTTAAAAAAACATCGCTAAAACATTAAATTATTTCATACCCACAACACTTTCCCCCTCCCCGACTCCCCCAACACCCCTGAACCCCCACCCTACCGACTCCCCGAAGCCCTACTGGTCCCTATCTCCGCCCATCGCTACCCCCCCCCTTCCATCCCTCACCAGCCATCGTCATGCATCGCCATGCCTCATTGTCCATCGTCGGCCCACGTTGTGCCTCACCACACCTCACCATCCCTCGCCACCGAGGTTATTCAACTCAAAAATTATATAAATAGTTCAAGAGAAAAAATATAGATCATTACACTCCAAGTTAGGATATCTTAGGTAATTCAATTTATGATTGATGTGAAGTATTGATTAATACGTCATCTTGTAAATTGTGAAATTTCAAGAATCTATTTTGTGGTAGATGATTGATGTGAAGTAATGATTAATACCTCATCTTTTAAATTGTGACATTTCAAGAAGCTATTTTGTGGTAGATAGTTCACTACATAGGGGTTTAGAACTGATGTCAATCCATAAAATGAGACTCTAAATTCATCAAAATTATGAAATGTAAAACCATATAAATAATGCATTCGTAATTTCAAGACACCAACATCAATATCAAAACATATCAAAACAACCAGTTGAGGGTGCAACAAATAGAAGCATGACATGTGATGTTTTTGAGACTTTAGAACAACCATATCAAGATTTTAACATATCATTGGATCCTCCCCTTGATTCTGTGGAGAATAACATAAGAGAAAACTTTAATGAGAAGACAGATGCATTTCATGGTTTAGTTGATGATGGATATCAAGATTTGTATAGTGGATGTTTGAAATATTTAAAACATTCTTTTCTGCCAAAGTTGTACCATATCAAATGCCTATGTTGAATTACAAATAAGTTGATCTTCATGATATTAGAATTGTTGCATGATGCATTTACTGAAGCAAAGATCCCTGAGCCTTTTTATGATATGACAAAAAAATTTACCAAGCTTGGTCTGAATTATACAAAAATACATGTTTGTCCAAATGATTGTATGCTTTATTGGGGAGAGGATTCCAACAGACAAGATTTCAAAAATGTTCTTCTTCTAGATAGCAGTATATGGGTTATGTTGAAAGTATGAATCAAAATACTATTATGAAGAAGAAGAAAATGAACACACCTTCAAAGGTTTTTCATTACTTTCCTTTAAATACTCGATTGAAATTATTATCCATGTCATCGAAAACCATTGAACCCATGAAGTGGAATTATGTAGATAATAACAATGATGGGTTAATATGACATCCAAGAGATTCAAAATCGTGGAAGAAATTTGATTCATTACATCCATATTTCTCATATGATCCTAGTAATGTTTGATTGGGATTAGATTCCGATGGATTCAACCCATTAGGGACTTTGAATACAAGTTACATCATTTGGCCGGTTGTTTTTATACCTTAAAATATACCTCTATGTATGTGTATGAAACAAATGTATTTTATCATTTCAATGATTATTCCTAGAAAAAAATACCTGGAAACGATATTGATGTATACTTACAGCCTTTTATTGATGAATTACAAGAGTCATGGAGCAACGGTTTTGAGACATATGATGCATCTTCTAAAACAATGGTCAAAATGCATGTTGCTCTAATGTGGACCATTAGAGACTTCCCTAGACTTGGGAATTTATCTGATTAGAACACTTACAAGATCCTGGTTTTTCATGTTTGTAACATTGATTTTGAGCTTGAATAGATACCTCACATTAGAAAATGGTTCTTCTTGTGTCATCAAATATTTCTCGACGCATATCATAGATTTCAGTTGAACAAGTCAAAATTAAATGCTTTCATTGATCGTAGACCACATCTAACGTTATTAACAAGTTATGAAATATTTACACAATGTGTAAATGTTAAAACAAAATTTGGGAAGGTGCTTTATTTGAATGGTAGTTGGAAATGAGTTTGAAGTGCATCATCAAGTGAAATCAGAACGTAACAATGGAAGAAAAAAATTATATTCTTCAAACTTCTGTATTGGGAATTTAATTTGTTGCGGAATAATCTTGATGTGATTCATATTGAGAAGAATTTTTTTGATAATTTAATTTTCACATTGCTTAATAGGAATGTAAAGTTGATGGATCATCTCAATGCTCAGAAAGACATACAAGAGATGAACATAAAGCATGATCTCTGGACAGATGAGAATGGAAGGTATGTTCTGGAAATTTTTATAATGAAAAATAGGGATAAAGATACATTATTTCTAATTTTAGAACATGTGAAGGTATATAATGGGTATTAAAGTAACATCTCAATGTGTGTTGAATTAAATAATAATAGGTTACATGGATTGAAAATTCACAATTCAAATATGTTGTTATAGTATTTACTTCAATTGGCATTGTAGACATTATTACCTGAAAAGGTTACTGCTGTTGTACCCCAATTCTATACATTTTTCAGAAAATTATGTGAGAAAATTATACATCCATTTTATCTTGACAACTTTCAGGGGATATTTTTATTGACACTTTGTGAAATAAAGATGATATTTCCTCCATTGTTTTTTACTGTCATGATGCATTTAACTATACATTTTGTTGAGGAAGATAAATTATGAGGTCATGTACATTATCAATTGATTCATCCAATTGAGAGGTAATTTATTTATATGTTTTTCATTTCAGTAAACAATTCTTGGAACTTCATCAAAAATATAATTATGTTTTTTCATTTTATTTCACAGATATCTTGGGCATTTAAAATCTTACGTAAAAAATAAAGCTCAACCTAAAGTCACTATTTCTGAAGGATATTTGGTATAGGAGTTTATTAACCTTTTTTCTATATACTTAGATGACATTGAGTCAAGATTAAATCGACTTGGACATGTTGACAACATATCGACTCAATCTGAAATACATGGGAAATCAAAAAAAAATATTGTTATTGGCTGATCAGTTGGGAGGATGTCAAATGTTACATTGACAAAAATGGAAATATTATAGTCACATAGATATTTTCTACTAAATAGGTAAATTTTAGATCCATTTATTGAAGTTTTTAGGACACAAAAAAAGAGACTAATGAGAGGATGAACACGAAATGAAAAAGATATAACAAAATCTATTAATAAAGAGCATGTAGAATGGTTTTCACGATGTGTAAGTTCATAAATATTTCAATAAATATGGATATTAGTTTGAAACATATATTTTGTAAATCTAATCATGTATATTACTTTTTTCAGATCATGAATAATGATACTTGAGCACATTTTTCAGAAGATTTAATGTTTCTTGCTCGATGTCCTCTAAAAAAAGCTAGAAATTTTGATGCTTACAATGTGAATGGCTTTAGATTTCATACAATTGATTGGGAAGAAAGTTTGAAAGCATAGAATAGTGGAATATTTATGTTTTTTAAAGTGGAATACTATGGAAAGTTGACTGATATTATCAGATTAAACTACCATGATAATTTTTCAGTTGTTTTATTCAAATTCAATTGGGTGGATATTATCAGGGGGGTTAATAGATATTCTTCAACATTTACTTCTGTGAACTTCTCTCTCTTGATGGATGCTAGTGACCATGAACTACATGATCCATAGATCTTATCATCACAAGCTAAAATGTTATATTATGTGAAATATTTCATGGATGAATGGTGGAGTGTATTTAATCATATAAAATAAAGAGACTTGTATGATATGGGTGATAAAGTGGAAGATTTTACCTCTAATAATGAATCCCACCAATAGAAAGAAGCATACTTATTTTTCCATCATGATATTGAAAATATTAGTCTTAAAAGAGTGGATGAAGTAGGTGATGTAAAGATAGAGTAGAAAAATGACATGATTAAAGAAGAAAATGATTGTATTTGCAGTTATCCATTTATTTATAAACCACTTATATCATTTTTGCAGTCATTCATTATTATTGTTATGTATATATTTTTTATTAGAAATATCCATCTATTATCATTTATTTTTTTTACTACATGAATTTTTTTAAACATATGTTTTGAACTTAATTTTATTTTATTAAATAATAGGAATGCCAATGAGGAAGTTCTATAATCACACTGCAGGGCCAAAGAGTTTTTTTATAAGCTGATCGACTGTGGTAATATTTTCATTAGTTTAAATATTTATTATACAATGTTATCTATTTAATATATTAAATTTTTGATTAATCTTTTTTTAATACAGTCACAGAGTTTAGGCCACCAATCATCCCGAACAGAAGTGTGGTTAAATGTTCATAAATAATATGACATGAGTTTTGTTAATGAGTCTGCCAAAGAAGTTGGGTATGAATTGTTTTTTAATTATAATAAATTATTATCAGTTGTAACTATCTTAATATATATTTCTTATAATATGACTGATATTTGATTTATAGGTAAAAATTAAATAACTATGGAATATCAATCTCACACAGTCCTACCGAGTCTCCTAGGATGACCTAGTTGGTAAAGTCCTTGGGAAGGAGTATCCTGGTCGAGTGTGTGGGATGGGTTTGGGACCATTAGTATCTGAGGTCTTCAGAAATCAAATGGGGATTTCAAGTGATGAATGGTGGTGAGAAGGTAAATCACACAACTTCAAAATCCTTGAGTTCACAAACATTTTTTATTTTAAGTTTAAATATAAATATACAACACTATTTAATTTTCAATATAATTGTCTTATAGGTTCTAGTAGCAAGAAGTAGAGATGGAGATAGAGAGGTTTACAAGAAGATTTCATCATTGGGAAATGATTAGTGGATAGGGTTTGTTCATGTATTTTTACGTCCAATGTGGGTATTTTTTTTATCTTTTTCTTATATTTTAGATGGGACCAGGACAACAGGTGTCGTATGTATGTGTTTTATAACCATGTGTATATATGTTTTATTTCAACCGGCTATGGAGATTGAAATTTATTTATGATCATATATGATGTTTAGTTTCTTGTCACACTTTTAAGAAAATGTCATAGCAGTAAAATTTGGATACTAATGTTTCTTATGTCATATCATGTGATAATTCAAACCTATAGTTTAAAAATAAAGTTAAATCAAAGTATGATGTCAATATGACTTCATTTGATTAAATAGAAGGCATGAATTATATTATTTTGTTTATTATGAAATTATACAAAAATATATTAAATTTTATTTATTCCATTTTAAGCATGATGTTTTAAATTTTTTACAACCTTAATTGAATTTTATATGTGATTTATTATGCATGATAGGTTTTAAATTTAAGTATTAAGTATGGAAGTGAAGCATGAAATAATTCTATGGAAATTATTTGATGAATTAAAAAACAGGATTTTATATTAATAAATGTGATACAAGTATTGTAATTCTTTTAAAATATGATAAATTGAGTATAAATATTTTATGAGTGCCCCTAGGAATTTTTTAATTTAATTATGGTATAATACTGTGTTGGGTTGATTAAAATTTCATTTATGGTTATGTATTGGCATATCTGGTTAATGATATGTTTCCCTTAAACTACATGTTTGGTTATTGTGGTTATTTATTTATTATTATAAGTTAAAGCTATGTAAAATGAATTATAATTATATCATTATTGATATATTTATTATAATTTTGATATGATATCCTATAGTAGATTTCATTAGTGAGGATAAATTGATGTCCTGTTGAAATGTGTTCTGGCTGCAGGTTCTGGGGCTGCAGAACCTGCAACTATTTTTTTCATTCACGATATAGTGGCGGTTTAAAACAACACTAGATATAATTTTTTTCACAATGGTTTAAACCGCTACTATATTATTTTATTTCTTTAGGGAGGCAGTTAAAACTGCCACTAAATATGAAAACATTTGACCTAGCGGCGGTTTTATCCGTATTAGCGATGGTTTTCTCGGTAAAAAATTCAGACTTTAGTGGTAGTTTTAACCACCTCTAGATTGTAGTTATTTTTTTAAAACAAAAACATCCACTAAAAATAAAAAAAACTACCTCAAAATACATGTTCTACGATAGTTTCTTGAAACCACCACTAAATGGAAGTAACCGTCATGTGTTGATTGTCGAAACCAATTTTAGCGGCGGTTTTTTGAAAGGGTCACAGGACCATCTAGCAGCAGTTTAAACTGCCTCTATATGGACATTTTTTTCATAGTATATGTATTTAATTTCTAAAAAAAAACTTTATATTTTATTAATGTTTTAATATATTTTTTAAACCGATAAATAAATCCATATAAGGGATACAAATATGAACATAGAATATGTATGGGACTTGAAAGACTTCAAGATTATCATTCCATTTAATGATTTTGGGGTGCCTATCGATGATGTTGTTGGAATATACAGGTAGATTCTTTGGCATATTTTTTGTGATATGGTGAGATTTCTGATTAATTATAAAGATTGGAGTCATATTCCTTAATCTTATAAAAATGAGGTATTTGATACTCAATTAAAGGTAATATTAATTTAATATTTCTTGAAAGCTAATTTAAAAGACATGAGTAAATTTTTTTAATATATTGATAAAGTGTTATGTTTTTTATTTCTATATTTTTTCATTTTGATGTCCCTGACTATGTTCCATGCCCATGGACTTCAAAAAATATGGGAAAGAAATAGAGAGATTTTAAGTGGAGATTATGGAATGAGTTTAATGACACTTCACTCAGCTCATGAAAATGTATGATAAAGTTCCAAAAGGAATTTCTCTGGAGAAATAGAACATCCTTGTCGATATAAAAAAAAGATGCATCTCATAAGGTAATTGAATATTTTATAGTATCTTAATAACATAAACACAATAAAATTATAATATTTATTAACATTTCTATTTTTTGTGGGAAATATCTAAAAATATATTTGAATCATGAGGAGCAAGTAATTCCTAACATTGAAACGTCTCAGAGTTTTTATTGAAAAAGAACCATTTTGGTTTATATTTTATTCATTATTATTTATATCATTTAATTATAACTCAAGGTTTTTTCTAACTTGTTTACATTTTCTTATAAAGGCTAATGAATTAGGCCACTATGTTCATCGAACAGAGATGTGGTTTAATGTTCATAGGAAACCTGATGGAAATTTTCTAAATGACCCTACCAAAGACATTGGAGTAAGTACTTTTTATTACCATATGATATTATGTCATTTCCATAAAAATTTAATAATGAAAAATATATTATAACAACTAACAAGACATAAACCCATTTAAATGGGGCCAACTATATGGATCAAACAATGCCAATTTGGAATTGTTTGATATATCTAACTAGCCTTAATTAATTTGGCTTAAGGCTTGTTTATGGTTATATTATAATTTTCAATGTTATGTTTTTGTACTTTTGAAATAATAATAAATACTAATGAAAAATTTATTAATTATATTACCTTATGAAGTTGAGATATTTTAAAAATTCATTGTTAATATTTTTGTATTAACATGTTGAAATTCAAGAAGTCTTGGATGTGAACCCTTCACAATCAGCATTGGTTTATGAAAATGATGCAGTTGGAATAGTTTTAGGGATAGAATATCCCAACCATGTATGGGGAAGGGGTTTGGGCCTACTCGATCAGCTGTATTTGGTAGGACTTCGTCATTGGTTACTACTACACTCAGTGGGGGTCTGAGTAGTGTCATTGATCAAGAATCACAAAGAGAAATTGGAAGATTAAAAGAAAAAGTATAGGTACAAGATTTTTATAGGTAAACATAGGATCAGTGGCAGTCACAAATAGAAAATACTTTAGTTTCCATATTTCAATGGATGAGTGGTAAGATCCCTGAGGAAATTTTCAACCTTATAACTCATCCCGCTGAGGTAAATTCTAAATTACATGTATCATTCACACAGTTGTAATGAACTCATATAGTATCCATAATATCTTTATCCATAATTTCAGATGACCATCACTAAAAAAATTATTGTATCTATTTAGAAACGGTTCCTGAAAAACACCACTAAATAATTTAGCAACGATTATATTAAATTATCCCTTTTTATTAAAAAAACTATCACCAATTGAATAAAAACCCACCATGGAATTACCAAAAAACAAAACATATAAAAACTATCGCTCAAATATAAAAATATCCACTAAATGATTGTTGAACATGAAATACACAGCAGTTCAGAAAATAAAATTTTTTTCAATCTAATTTCAGCATCAAAAGATATAAAATAATTAATATACATTTTGTTAATTAATTAAACTAATATTAGAAATAGTGATAAATCATTAATTTTATTAATAATATATTAATTATAAAATTACAATTTTTAAAAAATATTTAATGGTTACAAAATTTATCATAGGAAAACAACCACATTTTGATTTTTGAAATTTAGGAATTGATTCCACATCAATCTGAGTTACGGTTTTCCTATGACGCCCATAAATATGTTTTTAGTGATTTAAAACACTAAAATGAACATTTAATGATCAAAACAATAACAAATGATCTCGTATTGATGTGAAATAATGGAAAACCCACCATTGAATTATTTTTGACATGTACAAGAAAACAATACATCCATTCGATGTGTGGTGTGCTCAGAATGACTCAATAAAGAATTTTAAAAGATATCAAAGTTTTATAAACATGTATTAGCAGGTTAAAACCAAAAAACGGATGTCATAATTCCTTAAAATCATAGTAAAATGACCGTATATTTAATTTTGAAATGCATGAACCAATGAAATGTCATACCAAATTATGGTTTGTCCGTTAGGGATGTAAATGCGTTTTAAGTGTTTTAAAACTCTAAAACATGCATGGAATGGTCACAAACATAGAAAAAAACCTCATATTGATGTGAAATCCTGGTAAAATCACATTTGAGATGGTTATGATGTGTATGTGTAGACAAGACCTCAATCTGGCATACGGTGTGTTTGGAATTACTCAGTACAAACTTTTGAAAGTTATAAAAGATTTTAAAACAAGTGTCATGGGGTCAAAACAAGAAAAATGACATTGGATTTCCCTAAAATCATGGGAAAAATGAATAGATATTTAATTATGAAATGTATGAACTTATGGTATATCATTATGAATTACAGTTTTCCTATTACAGTCATAGACACATTTTTAGTTTTTTAAAACACTAAAATTGGAATAGAATGATCAAAACCATAGAAAATCACCTCATATTGATATACAATCATGTAAAAACCACCAATGGGTTTTTTATGTGTACACATAGAAAACATTCCAATCTGGCATGCAATGTGGTTGGAATTACGTGGTGCACACTTCAGAAAGGTACAAAACCCTTTAAAAACAAGTGCAGGGGGTCAAAATCAGAAAAATAATGTTAGATCGCCCGAAAATTATCGGAAAAAAACCTTAAATTTAATTTTCAAGTGTAATAACTAAAGGCACATCATTACGAATTACAATTTTCCCATTATGGTCGTAAACACGTTTTTAGTGTTTTAAAATACTAAAACATGCGTGGAAGGGTCAAAACCATATAAAAGGGCCTCATATTGATGTGAATAAATAACAAAACCACCGCTATGTTTTTATTGAAATTTAAACATAGACAACACATCAATCTAATGTGTTTTGTGGTCAGAATTACTCAGTATACACTTTTTAAAGGTTCAAAAGCCATTAAAAACAAGAGTTATAGGGTTAAAGCCATAAAAATGACATCGGATTTCCCCCAAAATCATGGGAAAACAACTGTATATTTAATTTTGAAATGTAGGAATCTAAGAAACATCATTATGAGTTATAGTTTATCTGTTATGGCCATAAATGGATTTTTAGTGTTTTAAAACACTAAAACATCAGTGGAACGAACAAAATCATAGAAAAAAACTCATATTGATGTCAAATCATGGTACAATCCCCAATGAGTTGTTTTTGACATGTACACATGGAAAACACGTCAATATGAAGTGTGGTGTGGTTGTAATTACTCAGTATACACCTCTGAAAGGTATAAAAGCCTTTAAAAACAAGTGTTAGAGGGTCAAAACCAAGAAATCTATGTCATATTTCACTGAAATAATGGGACAAAAACCATACATTTAATTATGAAATGTATGAATTTACAACACATCATTTCAAATTATAGTTTTCCAGTTATGGTCATAAACACATTTTTAGTGTTTTAAAACACTAAAACATTCATGAAACGGTCAAAATAATATAAAACGACCTCATATTGATATAAAATAATGGAACAACCACTAATAAGTTTTTTATGTGTAATCATAGCCAACACATAAATCAGGCATGTGGTGTGGTCGGAATTACTTGGTATACACTTTTGGAAGGTATAAAATCCATTAAAAACAAGTGTTGGGGGGAAACCCCAACAAACGGAATCAAATTTCCATGAAATCATGGGAAAATGAACGTATACTTAATTTTGAAATCTAGTAACTAATGACACGTCATTCCGAATTACAGATTTCTTATTATGGCAGTAAACGTGTTTTAATGTTTTAAAACACAAACACATGTGTGGAACGGTCAAAACCATATAAAATGACATCCTATTGATGTAAAATCCTGGTAAAACCACATATGATTTGTTTTTTATGTGCACGCATAGACTATACATCAATATGACGTGTAGTATGGTTTAAATTACTCATTATACACTTTTAAAAGGTACAAATACCTTTAAAAACAAGTGTCGAGGGGTTAAAACTAGGAAAACAATGTCAGACTGCCCTAAAATCATGAGACAACATCTATATATTTAAATTTAAAATGTAGGAACCAAATTCACATAATTCAAAATTGAAGTTTTCCTATTATGGTCGTAAACACATTTTTAGTGTTTTAAAACACTAAAATGTGCATAGAACGGTCAAAATCATAGAAAACAACCTCATACTAATTTTTAATCCTGGTAAAATCATTGTTGAGTTGTTTTTTAGATGTATTCATAGGCAGCACATCAATACGATGTGTGATGTGGTCATAATTATTCAGTAAAGACTTCTAAAAGGTACAAAATCCATTAAAAAAGTGTGGAGGGGTCAAAACTAGAAAAAAGACATCGGATTTCCCTAAAATCATGGGAAAATAATCATACGTTTAATTTTGAAATATAGGAATTGTTGACATGTCATTCTAAATTACGGTTTTCCCATTGTGTCTGTAAACACATTTTTAGTGTTTTAAAACACAAAAACATGTGTATAATGGTCAAAACCATATAAAATGACCTCATATTGATGTAAAATCATGGAAAATCCACCATTGAGTTTTTTTATGTGTACACATAGAAAACACACCAATATAACGTGCAGTGGGGTCATAATAACACACTATACACTTTTGAAGGGTTTAGAAGCCTTTAAAAACAAGTTTCATAGGTCAAAAGAATGAAAACACTCTCAAGCTTCCCTAAATTAATGGGAAAACAACCACATATTTAATTTTGAAATTCTAGAACTGACAACATGTCATTCTAAATTACGGTTTTCCCATTGTGGCTGTAAATATGTTTTTTGTGTTTTAAAACACTAAAACATGCATGGAATGGTCAAACTATATAAAATTTCCATAGATTG
The DNA here is from genome assembly GCA_963277665.1 of Viscum album. NCBI lineage: Eukaryota > Viridiplantae > Streptophyta > Magnoliopsida > Santalales > Viscaceae > Viscum > Viscum album. The sequence continues at coordinate 1,038,645,921 of OY728126.1, forward strand.
ATGTGAAATCATGAGAAAACCACCTTTGAGTTTTTTATGTGTATGTATAGACAACAGATCAATCTGACGTGCGGTGTGGTCGGAATTACTCGGTATACACTTCTGAAAGGTACAAAAGCCTTTAAAAACAAGTGTCGAGGGTTCAAAATTAGGAAAATGATTTCAAATTTCCCTGAAATCATAGGACAATAATTGTACATTAAATTTTGAAATTCAGGAACACCAGCATGTCATTCCAAATTATGTTTTTCCCATTATGGCTATAAACATGTTTTTAGTGTTCTAATGCATTAAAATGTGTGTGGAATGGTCAAAACCACAGAAAATGAGCTCATATTGAAGTATAAAAAACTATAATGACCCGCCAATTCTCATTGGCTTGAGAGCTCAACGAGTCATTACTTGGCCTTAAGAGACATCCCCAAGGCGCCAAAGGCTGGCAATAAATGTCGAAGGGTTTCAAAACACATGGGGGATGATTTACGCTTTTAATGGAAACAACCAACAACAACGAAAACTAAACAAACATCTCCTAGGAACCACTATATGATGCTTGATTTAAAAACAAGATAGTTCATCCATTTATTCTATTTTAAACCAACCAAAGTGCAACAGCGGAAACCAAAACTAAAATAGAGTAAACAGCAGAAAGACAACCGTCAAGACTCAAAGACAAACAAGACTCCAAGGCTCTACAAGCTCCATGCTCCAACTCTACCAATAGCTCAAGAAATCACTAAATAGTGCTAAACACATGTGCCACCTTTCCCTTGACAACGTCCCGGTAAACAACATCTGCAAAAGCACCAACGTGCCAAAGCAGGGGTGAGTAATGAAACTCATTAGGTTTTCCCCGATGACTTCCCAACCTATGCCTTTAGGATAAAACATGTTAGCACATTTATACAAAACAATTTATATAAAATAGTTCCAAAACAGTTCACAATATTACAAGTTTCATATCAAATCCATTTTTTCCAACAAAACCATTCTTCCAACCAAACACCATCTTTTCTAAGAAAAGAAACAAAACCAAGTTCCCAAATCAAAACCACATTTCCACTTTGGCATAATCATTTCATTCCACATAATCACATCATTACCCATGCATTCATCATTATGACAGTTCCATACTCATGAGCGGTCTCTCTTCGATCTACCAAGTCGTCACAAGGTAATATTCCCCATGTGCCATTATACTTTTGGCACCGAGCACAAGGTCATATTTCAACCAAGCCTCGTAAATGCAATATGAACGCACACACCAAGTATGCCCAAAAACCACACCATTTCAACCATGCCAAAACCATTTCAATAAAACAACCCTTTTATTGAAAACCTTTTTCCCACCAACCATTTTCCAAATACAGAAAAGCCATATTTTAAAATCAAAATTTTAAAATCAAGGAACCCAATCACTTTTCACAAACCATTCTTTCAATTTCTACAATTCCATCAAAACCCATAAATCATCAATAAGAAGATTTATAACATGATTTGTACCACAATTTCACAATCAAAACCAAGAAGTTAAATCAATTTGAACTAAGCCTTCAAGTTCTAGGAAAGAGGAACCGAGAGTGAAGCCACCCACCTCAACAATTTGGGCAAAACCAAACAACGGTCGAAGAACGCTTAAGAACACTGGGTCAAAACTCCAAGAATCCTCCTTAGATCTCTCCTACTAACACAACCAAGACCAAATATTATCATATTTGGCATCTACACCCTTAGATATACCCATAACGGGTGTAGATATAAGAAAATGAGAGAAGAGGAGAAGTAGATCTAAGTAGATCTAAGAAACCATCAAGAACGATCACATACCTTAAGGATCTAGCTTTGATTCGTCAAGAGAACCCTTCGAATCGACTCCGGGATGCCTTGAGGAAGTCCTCCAACCATCAAGGGAGAGTAATCCCGAGTTAGGGCCGCATAGGAGGTTTAAACAAGGCACTTAAAGGAAAAACGAGTTAGATCCATAATTTTAGGATCCAACTTTAAGTGACTGCACGGTTTGTCCGCACGTTTTGACAAACTGTGCGCTAACCGTGTGTCAGCTTCTACCTTGGACATCCTCCACGCACGGCCTCATCGCACGGTTTTACCAAACCGTGCACACATCGTGCGCTCTCCTCTGTCCCAGAGACCATCACCTGTATGGCTTCTGCACGGTTTGGCAAACCGTGTGCAGCCCGTGTGTCCCCACATTTTGCCCTTTTTCTCTTTAAAAGTCTCCCAAACTTCCTCTCAACATATCCCATGTACTTTATGTCCTTAAAAAGCATAAAACAAGTGTTACTTAACAGAAACTGGGGGTACTACATTCTCCCCACCATTGGACTTTCTGTCCTAGAAAAGTAGAAAACCATCACTTGCTTGAAAGAGGTTTGGCCACTGCTCTTTCATTTCTTTCTCGCGTTCCCAAGTATCCTCCTGAATCTGACCATGCTGCCATAAAACCCACACTAGAATGATGATTTTTCCAGGAAAGACGTTATCCTGCCTATCCATAATCTGCACCGGGATATGTACCAATGAATTATCTGGCTCTAGGTCAATGTGATCCCATATGATCACATGGTCAGGATCAGGTTGATACTTCTTCAACTGAGATACATAGAACACATTATGCAATGCACTGAACCATGGTGGTAATGCCAACCGATATTCCACCTTGCCAACTCGTTCCAGTATCTCAAAAGGGCCTATATACCGGGGAGATAATTTTCCCTACTTTTCGAAACGACGATGTCCAAGCCTTGGAGAGATTCTCAAGACAACATGATCACTCACTGAAAACGACAAGGGTCTTTGTTGATGATCCGCATAGGATTTCTGTCATCTCTATGTCGTTTCCATCTTCTTTTTTATCAACTGAATCTTCTCTGTTGTTTCATGGACAAGGAATGGCCCAACTAGTGAAGTTTCACCCGTTTCCACCCAGCATAGTAGAGAACGACACAGATGCCCATACAATGCTTCAAATGGAGCCATGCGTATTGAATCTTGGTAGCTGTTATTGTATGAGAACTTCACTAAGGGTATATGATTCTCCCATGATCCACCAAAATCCATTACACAAGCCCACAACATGACTTCCAACGTTTGTATCATCCGCTCGGATTGACCATCCGTTTGAGGATGATACATTGTGCTCATAGTCAACTCAGTCCCAAGGGATTATTGTAAGGATTTCCAGAAACGAGATGTGAACCTCGGATCTCTGTCTGACATTATTGAAATTGGTACACCATGTCTCTTTATCACTTCCTAGATATAGATTTTTGAAAGATCTTCCACCATATGAGTTTCACGAATTGGGATGAAATGGGCCGACTTGGTCAGACTATCCACTATCACCCAAATGGCATCGTGTTTCCGGACCATTCTTGGAAGACCTGTAAAAAATCCATTGCTATTTAATCCCATTTCCAAACTGGAATAGGTAAGGAATGTAACATACCAGCTAGTCTCGGATGCTCTGCTTTAACCTGCTTACAAGTTAAGCATCGTGAGACGAACTCGGCCACCTTCCTTTTCATGCCACTCCACCAAAACTGTGTCTTCAACACCTTGTACATCTTTTGTGTACCCGGATGTACGGCCCATCTGGAATGGTGGTAAGCATGAAGGAGTTGTTTCTGAGCAGTTAAAGGTACAACTATCCGATATCGAAATTGAAAAACTGAACTCCCATCCAGCTTCCATCCCTCAATGGTCTCCCCACCATTGAGTTTTGAACTCATTGCAACACAGTCTAGATCAGATGTTTGTGCCTCCTTTACTCTCTCCACCAAATCAGGAACAAGAATGGCTGAAAATAAAACCACAACATCACCTCGGTTTTCACATTCCACATGCATGTCAGCTAAGACTAACATCAACTGTCATTCGTCTGAATCTTCTTTTGCTAACTGAGTGTACGACTTCCTGCTTAATGCATCGGCCACCGAATTTCCCTTACCCGGTGTATACATCAAGTAGAAGTAGAACATTTGAAGATACTCCATCCATCTCCTCTGCCTTATATTCAAATCTCGTTGTGAGAAAATGTGTTTCAAGATTTTGTGATCCATAAACACAGTAAATTTTTCACCAGAGAGATAATGTATCCATGTATTCAAATCATGGACGACTACAGCCAATTCCATGTCATGTGTTGGGTAATTCTTCTCATGCACCCTCAACTGCCTTGACCCATAAGCAACAACATGGTCTCCTTGCATGAGAACACAACCCAACCTTGTTCCCAAAGCATCACAATACACCACATACCCCTGTCCTAATTCTGGAAAGATCAATATGGGTGTTGATGTAAGATGGGTTTTCAACTCTTGAAAAGATCTTTGACATTCCTCAGTCCATTGAAATGCATTGTTCTTCTTTGTCAATGTTATCATAGGCGAAGCTAGTCGTGAGAATTCACATACAAAGCGTCGATAATAACCAGCTAGACCAACAAAACTGCGTATATCAAAGACATTCCTTGGCAGTTTCCAAGAAAGAATAGCTTCTATCTTTTCTAGATCCACTAAAACACCTTTCTCAGAAACAACATGGCCCAGAAAGTGTACCTCTTGTATCTAAAAATCGCACTTCGATAATTTGGCGTACAACTGATGGTCTCTCAAGAATTCCAACACTATCACCAAGTGTTGCTCATGCTCAGCCCTTGTTCTTGAATACACCAATATGTCATCGACAAACAACACAACAAAAGAATCCAGATATTTGCTGAAATATCCGATTCATAAAATCCATAAAGACCACTGGTGCATTCGTTAGACCGAAAGGCATGACTACATATTCGTAGTGTCCATATCTGCTTATGAAGGCTTTCTTTGGAATATCATCCTTCTGAACTCGCAATTGGTGATATCCTGACCGTAAGTCAATCTTAGAGAACCACTGAGCTCCCCTCAATTGATCAAACAGGTCATCAATGCGTGGAAGTGGGTATCTATTCTTTATCGTAACTTGGTTAAGTTTACAATAATCCACACATAGCCTCAAGGTTCCATCTGCTTTCTTTACAAACAAAACGGGTGCTGCCCACAGAGACACACTTGGATGAATAAATCCTTTGCTTTCCAGCTCCTCTAACTGCACTTTCAATTCCCTTAACTCTGTTGGTTCCATCCTATAAGATGGAAGTGAGATAGGACTGGTCCCTAGTAGGAGATCAATCGTAAACTCCACTTCTCTTACAGGTGGTAACCCCGAGAAGTTTTTAGGAAAAACATCTGGAAATTGATCCACAACTACTGGAAAACTGTTACTCATGATCTCATCCAACAATTACAAGTTTAATGTAGCCAACTGGTAAGAGATCGTTGCCACTGTTGGTCCCAACAAGCCCGTTTCACCTCTCTTCGCACTCTTTCTTCTCTAAAGAGATGCTCAATGCCATCCTCAGTTGCGAAACTGACTGTTCTGCTATAACAGTCGATGTGAGCCCTGAACCTTTTCAACCAATCCATACTCAGGATTATATCATAGATATCCATATCCAGCACAGAGAAATCTCATTTCAGCTCATCTCCATCAACAGTTCTAGAACATTCTCTACACACGAAGGCTCTACGTTCTCTTTCACTAAGAGGTGTTTTAAGTTTTATCAGAGAGGGCATCATTTCAATTTTTAAGTTTAGCAAATCAGCAATATGATAAGATAGAAAAGAATGTGATGCACCAATATCGAACAATGCTTGCATTAGGGTAGAATTCAAAAGAATCATACCTCTCACCGTAGATGGTCCAGAGGGAACATCCAGAATCACCTGTCCTGCTCCATAAAATTTCTTTGTTGCTGCACTTTGCTCCTTATTTCCTTGTTGAGATTGCCCTGCCTGAGGAGTCATGGTATTCCTAGAATCACCATAACTAACTCTATTCTGTTGGCGAGACTAATTTTTCTATCCTCGCCCTATCGAAGCATAGGATGCTTGCGACGCCTGGGTAGTGTCACGCGCACCAGACCTCGGAGCACTGCGACAATATCACTGAAGATGCCCCATCTTGTTGAAATTGTGACATGATTTCGGTGGTGCTATACATTCTTGTTTCAGGTGATCAATTGCACCACATTGAAAACACATGGATTTCATCATGGGTCGTGGAGGAAGATTTATCGATCCATCCGTTTGATTCTAATTCTCATTCCCACCTTGGAAGTAGGTGTCCCTCTTCCGCTTGTTTCCAGCATTAGAGTTCCCACTCGTTCCTGTGGGTATTATCATACTTCCTCCTCCCAAAACTATTGAGATGTCTCTTTCAGCTATTGTTCCTCTGTTTACCATCTCCATATAATCCGTAATACAGAGAACAACTATTTTCGAACGAATCTCCTGTCGTAACCCTGATTCAAAATTGTGTGCCTTCAGCGATGCACTTCCAGCAACCTCTAGTGAAAAAGCATACTAAATTCATGAATTTAGCCGAATACTCTGTGACAGAGAGATTCTCCCGCTTCAGGCTGAAAAAGCCAGTTGTCCTCTTGATCTTGAATGTGTGAGGATTGAATTGTTTATTAAACAATTCCTCAAATTCCTCCCAGCTTAGGCCTTGATCCACCTTAGTCTGTTCCACCAGATCCCACCATTTTCGTGCAAGATCCTCCAACATATATGTTTCCAGCTTTACTTTCAGCTCTACTGGTGTGCTGATGAAATCGAAGATACGATTCATCCTGCTTAGCCACACCTCCACCTTTTCTGGTTCAGAATCACCCTGAAAGATGGGTGGGTTCTACTTCTGGAACTAGACGGAATGGTCTACATGCCTCGACTCATCCCTCCAATTCCCCGTGTTCATAGCCTGAAACACTTGAACTATACTTTGGACTAGTTGTTGGTTCACATGTGGCTCAGGTGTGACCACATTCTCCGTAGCCTCTTCTATTTGGTTTCTACGACGTCTAACGGGTGTTATTTTCTATTCAAACAATGCACACCGTTAGACTCACTTCCTAGAAACTTAAGGCTTATCATTTAAATTACTATCACATCACCATCACAACATTGATTTCAAACCATTTCTAAAACAAATAATTTCTTTCCTTTGAAAATCAATCTATTTTCAAAATACATCAACCATTATCTTTTCAAAATCTTTCATTTGGAAACATGCTTGACATTTTCAGAAGTCACACTTTTTCATCAAACCACAATCCATTTCTCAAAATGATATATGCAATCCTAGTGTGAAGTCATTCATCTACAATGCATGTCATGCTCATCTCATTGGCTATACCCATGACAATGATATTTCTAACATTCTAGAAGTGTATCCAAAACACTTATGTACCCAACACCCTGGTAACTTGAAGTTCATCATAAAGGGGTTAGATACGTCCTTTTATGCTATACCTTTCAAGTTCCGACAATCCTACTCCTTTCTAAGATTTCAACCCAAGGAATAGACAAGATGGAATTTCTACTCCAAGACCAGGAACATCAATGGCCACTTGTTGGGAAAGGACCCAACAAGCTGGTACCATTTTTAGCTCAAAGGAAGGACCAGACTGATACCATTTGTAATGACCTTCCAATTCTCATTAGCTTGAGAGCTCAACGATTCATTATCTGTCCTTAAGAGACGCCCCCAAGGCGCCAAAGGATGGAAATAAATGCTGAAGGGTTTCAAAACACATGGGGGATGATTTACCATTTGATTGGAAACAACCAACAACAACGCAAACTAAACAAACATCTCCCAGGAACCACTATATGATTCATGATTTAGAAACAAGATAGTTCATCCATTTATTCCATTTTAAACCAACCAAAGTGCAACAGTGGAAACCTAAACTAAAATAGAGTAAACAACAGAAAGACAACATACAGGACTCAAAGACAAACAAGACTCCAAGGCTCCACAAGCTCCATGCTCCAACTCTACCAATAGCTCAAGAAATCACTAAGTAGTGCTAAACACGTGTGCCACCTTTCCCTTTCCAACATCCCGGTAAACGGAATCTTCAAAAGCACCAACATGCCAAAGCAGGGGGTGAGTAATGAAACTCAGTAGGTTTTCCCCTATGACTTCCCAACCCATGCCTCTAAGATAAAACATGTTAGCAGATTTATACAAAACAATTTATATAAAACAGGTCCAAAACAGTTCACAATATTACAAGTTTCATATCAAATCCATTTTTCCAACAAAACCATTCTTCCAACCAAAAACCAACTATTCCAAGAAAAGAAACAAAACCACATTCCCAAATCAAAACCACATTTCCACTTTGGCATAATCATTTCATTCCACATAATCACATAATTACCCATGCATGCATCATTATGACATTTCCATACTCATGAACGGTCTCTCGTCGATATACCAAGTCGTCACAAGGTAATATTCCCCATGTTCCATTACACTTTTGACACTGAGCACAAGGTCATATTTCAACCAAGCCCCGTAAGTGCAATATGAACACACACACCAAGTATGCACAAAAACCACACCATTTCAACCATGCCAAAACCATTTCAACAAAACAACCCTTTTATTGAAAACCTTTTTCCCGCTAACCATTTTCCAAATCCATCAAAGCCATATTTTAAAATCAACATTTTAAAATCAAGGAATCCAATCACTTTTCACAAACCATTCTTTCAATTTCCACAATTCCATCAAAACCCATAAATCATCACTAAAGAAGATTTATAACATGCTTTGCACCACAATTTCACAATCAAAACCAAGTAGTTAAATCAATTTGAACTAAGCTTTCAAGTTCTAGGAAAGAGGAATCGAGAGTGAAGCCACCTACCTCAACAATTTAGGTGAAACCAACCAATGGTCAAAGAACGCTCAAGAACACCGGGTCAAAACTCCAAGAATCCTCCTTAGATATCTTCTCCTAACACAACCAAGGCCAAATCTTGTCATATTTGGCATCCACACCCTTAGATACACCCATAACAAGTGTAGGTCTAAGAAAACTAGAGAAGAGGAGAAGTAGATCTAAGTAGATCTAAGAAACCATCAAGAACGATCACATACCTTAAGGATCCGGCTTCGATTCATCAAGAGAACCCTTCGAATCGCCTCCAGGATGCCTTGAGGAAGTCCTCCAACATTCAAGGGAGAGTAATCCCGAGTTAGAGCTGCATAGAAGGTTTAAATAAGGAACTTAATGGAAAAACGAGTTAGATCCACAATTTTAGGATCTAACTTTAAGTGACCGCACAGTTTGACAAACCGTGCGCTAACCGTGCGTCATCTTCTGCCTTGGCCATCTTCCACGCATGGCCTCATCACATAGTTTTCCCAAACCGTGCGCACACTGTGCGCTATCCTCTGTCCAAGATACCATCACCTACACGGCTTCCGCACGGTTTGGCAAACCATGTGTATCCTTTGCATCCCCACATTTTTCCCTTTTCTCTTTAAAAGTCTCCCAAACTTCCTCTCAACATCTCCTATGTACTTTATGCACTTAAAAATCATAAAACAAGGGTTACTTACCAGAAACTGGGGGTACTAAAAAAACCACCATTGGGTTATTTTTTAAATATCATACATGTTGTGATATCAATATATTTAAAATGTATTCAAGCACACTACAAGCCACTTTAAAAGAAAATCCTAATATTTACTTATCCCTTTTAAGTTCCAACTGTTGAATATTTTCTTAAATAGGTATGTTTATGTTTTTAAAGTGTTTTTCATTATATATTATTTATTTTATGTTAAAATTTATTATATTCAGTTAAAAAAATAAAAAATCTTATGTGCAAAATTCTGAATATTTTATGTTTCTTTTTTCTTCCATATTTTTGTTCTTAAATGTTATGGTTTTCATTGTACGTTACATATGATGGAAGTAGGTAGGTGGTTAACCTTTTTGATTCATGAAATTATTTATAAGGCAGTTTGGTGGTTTATAGTTTCCATGCTATGTTAAAATTTTATAAATTATTCTATTGTAATTTTGATTTATTATGTGAAGTTTTAATTTTTATTTACTTTTTTGTTACAGATAGTGAAATGATGTGATTGGTTTCAGTTGATTACATGATGTGGAGGGAGATATATGTAGTGGAGGTCATTACATGGATGTATATTGGGCATTGGTTTTTGATGGACATATTATATATGTATATTTATAGATGTATGGGTTGAATTAGATTGAGGTTATGATGACTAGATGTTTTTATATGACTGTGAATGTATGATATATGTATGATGGGTTTATCATATATTAATGTTTTAGTTTATTATATTTTAGTTTTTTTATTCATAGTTTTTATTAATTTTTTTAAAAAAAGAAATCTGATTTATCAACGATTTTAATGAACTGCCACCAAATACATTGAATAAAAAATGTTTTGGGGCGGTTACGCTTAACCACTACTAATATGTTCTATGGAGGTTTCATTTGTTTTATTTATATTTCCCAAGAATATTTTTTAAAATAAAATAGTTGAGACTAAATAAACAAGTAACCACCACTAAATTTTCCAAAAATGACACTTAAAAAACCACCAATAAATTTTAAAAACCTCTACAAAATGACAAGAGACCATGAAATACGTTGCGGTTTTAAAAAATTCCACTAAACTATTAGACGATGGTTTAAACTGCCACTAGTTCACTAAAAACCACCTCTACTTGACATTTTTTGTAGTGTAACTTAAAAAACATACACCAGGAGTATTATCCCATGCTAAACATGATACAACTTAGAGTTAAGAGTTGCATAAATCCAAGTAATGATTTTTGGATTGGGTAGTCCACTCAACAAATCAAGGAGCTAAAAACCCACAATTCATAAAGACCCGCTTACCCAAATACCTTAAAATCCTTAACCAACCCAAATTGGGGTAATGAAAAGGGGAATGTGGATCCTTTTCACTAGAATCTTATAGAAATAAGACATTTTGGGTATAAAAGATAGGGCAGTTGGGACTTGATAAGATAATGGGATACTTAATAAAATTAAATTCAGTATGTCTCACATAAATTGTAACCAAGTGAAGTAAGAATAATATGATCTTGTTATAATTGTAGAATAATTTAAAATTCATCATCCACATTATCATTATGATCAATATTGGAGAAATAAAATCTCATTACTAGTAGTAACTTCCAGGAATGTTTCAGATGCCTTTAGGTCGTATTGCACTATGAAAAAAAATCTTACATACTAGAGTTCTCACTACTTGATCTATCTGTGAAGGAGATGGGTGATGAAGATTTAATTCTATATGATAAAAACTTAATATACATGGTCTATGTTCAGTGTTTAATGTTATCATCTATTTATAGTAAACTCATAAAGTCTCATGAAGACATGGATGCTTATATAATGCTTGATCATCTCCATGACCTATATCAGGAGAGATATAGTTGGTAATGATTTGATATATCCAAGGCACTTTTTTATAGTAATATTGGATAATGTGTTCTATCTAGACCTCATGTAGTCAAACTCATTGGATATATTGAGAGAAAGGATTTTCTTAGGTTTAAAATCCCTAAAGATTGTGTACTGATCTAATTATTTCATCACTCCCCAGGAGCTTCTCCATATTTGTTGTTAATTTTAATATGAACAAAATTGAGAAGTCTCTCCCAGATATAGTCACTTTTCTTTTAAAAGTTAAAAATAAGATGAAGAGTTAATATCATTCCATGATTGTAGTGAATAAAAGGAAAGGACAAGTGAATAACTCTATGGACAAAGCTTCTTCACACCCTTCCAAGACAAGAAAAATCAAGGGGAAAGAAATAGAATATGATGTTATCTATTTCACATGTGGCACGAAGGGACATTGGAAGAAAAAATGTACCCATCAACTGAAGAAAGGGTAAACCTCATATATGTTTGTTATCAGGTTAAATTTATCTAATTCTAAAAATTGGGTATTAAATATAGCTTGGGGTGCTCACAGATGTATTAAAATACGGGAACCAATTAGATTCAGAAAAATTTTCTGAGGGAAGGTAAATATACGAGAATCTAATGGATCCAAACTTTTTGTTGTGTCTATTGAGGATTATCACCTCATGTTTCCAACAAGAATGAAATTGGTTTTGAAACATTGTTATTAAATTTCATCAATTACCAAAAAATATTATTTAAGTATCCATAATTAATATAGATGTATTTAATTTCAAAGTTGTGAATAATTAATTCCTATTTTATAAATATAGAATTTTTTATGGTAAGGAAAATTTAAATAATGATCTTTATGTGTTTGATTACACAAACCAAGTTATGGAAATCAATAAAGAAAATACTTCATATAACTCATACCACACCCAACTTTTTAACCACTAACTAGGTCATGTAAATGAAAACCCTTTGATTAAATGAAATAAAGATGGATATTTAGATTCCTTTGAACTAAAACCACTTGGTGTATTTCATTCATGTTTATAAGAAAAAATGACCAACTTCCTATTTAGTGTAAATGGTGAAATGACCAAATAGATTCTTGAATTAATTAATACCAATATGTGTGGACCATTTCCTATTAAATCAAGGGGTGGGAACTCATGCTTCTTAAATTTTAATAATTATTTAAGTAGATATAGATATTTCTTCTTGATGTCATACAAGTCAGATTCCTTTGATAGATTCAAGGAATACATTAATGAAGTTGAGAACCAAATTGGTAAGAAGATTAATAAACTCCACTCATATTGTGGTATAGAATATTATAATCAATAATTCATTTATTAATTAAATGAGTTTTTGGATATCATCTCAATTCACTCCTCCATATGCACCTCAATGTAATGGTGTAAGGAAAATGAGTGACCGCATCTTATTAGAAATGGTGAGATCAATGATGAGTCATGTGAATCTTCTATTATTATTTTGGGGATATGCATTAGAAACAAAAGCATACATACTAACCAAAGAACCAACTAAATTACAAGATAGTATTCTATATCTTTTATGTATTAGAGAGAAACTCGTGTTGTCATAATTACATGTGTGGGGTTTTGAAGCTTTTGGTAAGGCCTCTTCGAATAACAAACTTTCACCCTGAGACAAAAATTGTACCTTTATAGGATACCCTAAGGAAACAAGGGGATATTACCTATACAACCCCTTAGAAATAAAGGTTATAGTGGAAAGACAAATAATATTAATTGATTGGGGGAACATATCTAAAATATAAAGTGGGATAAAGATATAATTTGATGAAGTCTAAGTTCAAGTTATATAATAGTTAGTAAAATAACATATTCCACAAATCCTCATTGAAGAATATGTTCTAGAGAAAAAAATATTCTATAGGAGTACAAGATAGGTTAAAGAATCAAAATGGTATGATTTTTTAGTCATCAAGGTAGGTGAATTATTATTATTTAATAATAATGATCCAATAAATTATAAGGAAGAATAAGTGGCACTGATGTTTCCAAGTTGAAAGAAGGAATGAATTATAAGATGGATTCTACATACTGAAACTAATTTTATATTTTGGCAGATCATCTAGTGGATGTAAATATCATTGGGGGTAAATGGATATTAAAAAATAAACTAGACATGGATGGAAAATTCAGTTCTTATAATTTAAAAATGGTTGCAAAATGGTTCAAATAACATCAAGGAATATACTATGATGAAAAATTTTCTCCAGTTTAAATGATGAAATCCATAAAAATTCTAGTTTCTATTTCATCTTATCATGACTATGAGATTTGAAAAATGGATGTCAAAACAACCTTCTTTAACAATAACCTTCTAGAAGATTTCTATTTGACAGAACTTGAACGGTTTGTGACTCTAAAGGATTCCAACAAGGTATGTAAATTGTAAAGATCCATTAATATATTAAATAAATAATCCATGTCATGAAAAAATTAGTTTGATGAATCCATAATAGAATTTTTTTTCATAAAGAAAGAACATGATCCTTATGTCTATAATAGGTTTAATGGGAGTTCGATCATTTTCTTAATAGTATATGTTAATGATGTATTACTAATTGGAAGTGAAATGTCATTATTATAGTTTGTTAATACCTGGTTGAATAAATGTTTCTCTATGAAATAATTATAAAAATACCATATATTCATGGGATCAAAATCCATCATGAAAGATCCAAGAGGCTCCATAGCATAATTCAAGGTACATATAATGAGATGATGTTTAAGAGATTCAGTATGGAAAAATACAGAAGGTATTATTTCCAATGTCACATATAATTCATATTTCTTTGAAAATGTGTCCTCAAACACATGTGAAAAGAAAAATAATAGAAATGATTCCATACAGGTCTATGATTGGGTCGGTCATGTTGTTATGATGTGTACTATGCTAAATGTAACTTGTGCCTTGAGTGCAGTAGGATGATATCAAGCTAACCCTGGTGACCTTCATTGGATGGAAAGCAATAATATCCTTATGTATCTAAGGTGTAGAAAGGATATGTTCATGGTCTATAGAGGATATGAACAACTAGTCATCAGAGGATATGAAAATACTAGTATCCAAGTAGATTAAGATGATCTATAATCAAATACCTGATACATCATCACTTTCGATGGAGGTGTTATGAGTTTCAAGAGATCAAAGTAGTCTATGGTCATAGATTCAATATTAGAGTATGAGTATATTGCGGCTTCTGAGGTAACTAAAGAAGTAGTCTAGATATGAAACTTCATCTAAGAACTTGATGTGGTGCCTATCAGTAAATATCCTATTACACTCTATAGTGATAATAATACAATGGTGGATCTCGCTAAGGTGCCAAGGTCACATCAGTAGATGAATAATATACTTTATAAGTATCATCTCTTGAGATATTTTTCTAGGATAGGTGAGGTTGAAGTTAGTGGAATATCCAAGAAAGATAACCCGGAATACCCCATGACTAAAACCTTGACTCAATAGAAACATGATCATCATGTGAACTCTAATAGACTAAAATTAATATGTAGTTGGCTCTAGTAAAAGTGGGAGTTTTTAGCATTTCTTGTTCTAGAACAAACAGTTTCAACTTTTATTATATGTATATTTGAATATTTTAATATTAATAAAACATATTATTATATATTGTTCATTTTTTTAAATGATTTTGTTGTAATAATTCCCTAAGGTATCAATCTCATTGATAAGGTCATAATAGTTCCCCTCTATAATGAAAAACTTTAAGTTTCATGAAGAAATTATTAAATATAGTTCCATGGTTAAATAACATACTATTATAGGGAACATAGTATATAAATTTTCAAGTGCGAGTAATCATAAGAAGATGATGCTTCTTCTCATGGAGTGTACACTTGGTAATCTTCAAGATAAGAGGTTGTGAGAACATACCCACCAGTAGGAATTTTTCATGTTTTGGATTCATCATATATTCATATCTATGAATGTGTATAATGGTCTTTAGACTTTAAGATTATCATTATTACATATCATGACTCGTCCTCTAAAATTTACTAACTAAATCCATGATTACATGTGTTTACAAGAAGTAGAGTGTGTTGGGTGTGTGGCGAATGACATGTTATTAATGGATAAATCTAGGAAATTTTTTCTCTTCCTTCTTAATGGAAGTTCATATCTCTACCCTTTTATTGGAATAGAACCAAAACCTTAAATTCTATGTCTATGATGTTATAATGTGTTTATTTCAGAAATTGAAAGAAATTTGTATCAAGGATATAGGTTGATGACACGAACATGCAACCTACTTGATGAGATATAGTGACAAAGAGATTATATTACACAGTGATCATTTGTATGTGGTTTTCAATGTTGTTACATTAAGTTCTTTCTCTTGGGTGTCTTGAACCATTTTTAGATAGTAATCTTGGAATTTAGGAAAGTATGCCAAATAAAAATGACAAAAAAAATCCTAGAGGTTTAAACACTAATTATTTCCATTGATCTCAATTAAATTCTTTGTAAATTTAATTAATGAAATAAATATTATTCTTAAGAATAAGGTGCTGGAGTTGTTTCCCTAGAACCAACTAATTTTTTACTTAATATTACATGTATATGCAAATATGTGAATATTAATTTAAATATAATATCATATATTGATAGTTCTTCTGCATAAAATTGATGTGATAACAACCTAGAGTATTTGTAATATTAAAAAGGGAATAGATCCTCTCTATGATGAAAAACATGAAATGAAATGAAGATATTATTAAAACTAGTTCTACGGTCGGATAATGTACTATGATAAGACACATGGTGCATAAAATTTCAGGTGTGATTACTCATAAGTGGATGTAGATTCTTCTCATAAAGTTTATATTTGGTAATCTCCAAGATTGGATATTATGAGAACATACTCTCTTGTATGAATTTCTATTGTTTTGGTATCATTGGATATCACTATCTATAAGAGTGTGTTATGGTCCTTGGACTTTAATATTATCATTAATGCATGTCATGAATTGCACACTTAGATTTATAGACAAAAACTATCATGCCATATATTGGTAGGGATTATGGTATGTTGGGTGTTTTATAAATAACATGTTATTAATGGATATGTTGAGGAAGGATTTTTCCCTTCCATCTTTATGGAATTTGATATCTTAACCCTTTGATTGAAATGTAACTATTGCATAAATTCCATGTACATGGTGTAATGACTTTTATTTTAGATAGGAAAATAAAGAAGTACCAAGAATATAGGTTGATGATATGGATGTGCAACCAACTTGATAAGATATTTATACAAAGGGATTATATTACATAGAGGGTGTTTGTATGTGGTTTTTGAAGATGCAACATTGAGTTCCTTATCTTAGGACACTTTACCTATTTCTAGAAATTAATGTGGGAGTTTAGGCATACCTAGCTAATTACAATGAGAAAGAATCATAGAGGTTCACACACTAAGTTTTTCCATTGATTTTGATTAAATTATATATTTATTTAATTAATGGAATAAATATTATTCTTAAGACTGAGGAATAATTTTATTTATTTTTTATTGATCATATAAAATAAAAAAATATTTATTCACTGAATTGTTAATAAAATATATTTATTTATTTTATTAAAAATTTAATAAATATTTATTAACTAGTTTGTGGATAAAGATATTTATTTATGAATAAAATGTTTATTTGGGTATTCAAAAAATTATGAGGATTTTGAACGGGTCAAGTCCATGTCTAGTGATAAATATTAATTTACAAGTCGGTAAAATAAAATTTTTTATTGCGTAAGTTAGCACACATGCCATAAAATAATATTATTATTAATATTATTATATGAAATGGGGTTTAATAAAGATTATAATATTTTTTAAGGTCTGGTATGTAATTAAATTATATTTTAACTTAAACCCTAACTCTATAAGTAGATGTTTATGATTATTGTGTAGGGATAATAAAAAATGTGAATACAGAATATTTGCGCACAATGGACTTCAATCACTCTATCTCTCTCTCAAATTACTCTTTCTATTTCCCTCTCTGGAATGAAAAACACAAGAGATATTTCTTCAAGATGAAAGTGGATCAATCATCACAAATGATGAAAGACAATTGATTCATCACGCTAGCATCTAGAAATCAATAGTTGTTTCTCATAGATCAAAGGTAAATCTATGGATCACCGCTAAGTGGATTCTATACATGGATCTATATAGTGAAATGAAGGTAATTCGGAAAAGGGTAATTATATGATCAACATCTACATCAAAGAAAGGATACTACGATGTGATAATCGTTTCTTCCAATATTAAATAAATTAATTATAAATTTAACATGAAAAGATACTCTATTGGGGTATCGGGAAACTCTATGTTTAAAAGAAATTTTAAACATAACACCCACCAAAGGAGCATTGGGTACACCTGGAACCTTCATATGGTTTCAAAGTGTCGCATTTAAAATTTATAATTATTTATTTATGTGTAATAGTGGTTAGATATTACATTTCAAGATTATTCATTCATTAATATGATTTTAATTAATAAGATTCAAAATATTAATAATCTTCATTCAATATTTCATTTTCTTACAGGTCTAAGAATAGATGAATAATGATCAGTGATTCCATCAGGAAGTATAAGATTTTTTTCTGGTAATACTGGGTTACACAATGTGTAGCCGAAGTCACGCTGTGTACCCATGTGCATTGTATCGAGACGTGTAATAGGACACACAACATACCAAGAAGTAACTAAACTCGATGTATTTATTACATACAATGTGTAAATAAATTCAATCTGGAACATGACATGTAGCAAACGTACATGTCGTGTAGTCTTTGTGGGTTAGAAGGGAAATTTACACAATTTTTATAGCCATTATACATAGTCAAACCACATGATACTGACAACCTAGAGAATTAATGATATATACAACGTGTATGTGTTGTAAAAAACATGTATTTCATCATTTTCCATGTCCAAAATACACAGCGAGTCATTCATTGAGTTATGAGAACACACAGAATGAGCAATGAACAATGTGTAGCTGGTTTATACACATCGTGTCGTCACAAACAACAACCTGAAAATTTATTCAATGGGTTGCACATACACATTGAAATAGTGATACATGGTGTGTAATAGGCTTGTACATGACGTGTAGTCTAGCCAAGGTACACGACTGAAGTTCCAAGTGTGTAACTCAGGTACACAGAAACCAAGGTACATGGTGTGCAGCTTGTAAGTACAAACTGTGTAGTCTCACAATTACAGATAGAATTAAATTAAATTAAATTAATAGTTTCAGAATTAAAACCTTATTTAAATGATTAAAACCATCTATGTTTGAAAATTTAAAAATGGTTTAAAATTATTATTAAAATGATCAATTAATTTATTGTAATATTCCATAATAATTGGTTCGGTCATATATTTTCCATGAATTCCATTAACAAGGGTATCTCTAAGAGAATTTGTATTTTAATTTAGATGAAAGGGAATTAATTAATTTATTAAAGCATGTTTATCTTTATAATAAATAAAAAATATAAATTAATGTTAATTGGTTTACTTTTTTTATATATTTTATGTATGGATGTTCATGAGCTTGAACAAGACTTTTCTATGTGTTGGATGTTTTAATTTAATTTATTAAATGTGTTTGTAATTATTTAATATTAAATTAAATTCAATGGCTTATGTGTCATCTCTCCATCCATTATTATGTAGGATTTATGTTTCAATGGTTATTTATGTAATCTTTTTTAACCAATCCTTTGGTTCCCCTCGCCTATAACACCCCAAGATTTTATAGTATGCCACTTTTGAAATTTAATATCTTTGATGGTTTGTGGTTCATGCAATACTGAATTTAAAACTGTAATATACTATTAAGTATGATCGTTGGAGTAGTAATGTGACCATTAAGAATAATAATATGACGAATATGATAGAAAATTAACCGATTAAATTATAAATAAAATTTGGTTATCGTATAAATGAAAATATGATATATTTATATTTCGGGAAAAAGTAATTAGATGTTTTAAAAATGATAAATTAAGTGCTCATATTTTTGTAAAACATAAATGTTTATTTACAATTTTTTAATTAATATAATGTTTTAAAATAAAATTTACTTTCATAAAGTGGATTCATAAATTAATATTTTTTTCTTATGATTATAAAATAATTTTATGAGAACATAATTAATTTTTCAAACTGTTATAAAATCTGTTATAATTTTAAAGTTGGTATTTTTTAAAATAAATGATGATTTTAATTAAAAATTTAATTTATAATATTTATAAAATTATTTTCATAAAAAGGAGTCTATTTTTAAAATCTACATTTCAAAAAATATTTACGGTGATTTTTTGGATTTTTCTAAAATAGTTCAATTTTTTGTGAATAGTGAAATACTGTAATTTACAGTATATATACATTATAAATTAAACATGCTTTTTCTTGAGTCATTACTAATGTAATAAAAATAATAAATAAATCTCCTTATCTCTTTAATATATGTAGTCTTGGAATAAAAAGTATTCATAGTCTTGAACCAAAGTAATAAACAAATGAATTAAATAATAAAAAACACTCATATCCTCCACTATAAATACCACTCATCACCACCACTTCTCCTCACACAACCAAATCCTTGAATCTTGTCCAATTTCTTCTCAATCAATATCACAAACCTCACTCCCACATTCTAGTCTTAATTTTCTCACCCAAAATACCATTTAAAAGTTTCTTAAGGAGGTTCTCAAGGAGAGAAATTCAAGAGGTAAAATCATCTTTCGTTCTTTTAATTTTCTTTCAATTTCTTTTATTTTCTTTTCATTTATTTACCTCCTATATCCAAACATTCATGATAATTCAAATATGTTTTATATAATGTAATATTATTATGATTATAACATCTCATTACCTTTCTAACAGGTGCGTTATTAACCTTGTTGTGGTTTTTCTTTTTCCTTATCTGGATATGGCTGAGATGAAATTAGAAGGATACATATAATGGTGAAGTCAGAGAATTTTTGTATTTTCATCATAAAACATGTTATTTCGTCAACCTTCTGGGGATTTACATTCCATTTAATATGCCTACATGTTGTATAAATTCTAAAATAATAATAAATCCATTTGTAACAAATGGTGATGGGTTTTTTAGTGGTTTTGGGATTTTTCAACTACACGATGTGTAATTGGGTTACACGTCACGTAAAGTCCCAGGGGTTATTTTTAAATAGGAATCTTGGATTAAATTTCTTTTCCACTTCTTTATACTTCTTTTCTCTTGACCCAACAGCCATCCCCAGGTGATTTTGGAGCCCATAAACCCTTCCGGTTTATTTTTTTCAAAAATTGAATATGGTTCTGATTATAATGTGACTTTTGAGGTAAGAGTTCTCCCTATATATTTTCCTCTTTCTATTTCCCTCCTTGGTGTTTGATAGATCATCTTGGGATTTATGGATCTAAACTCAGTGTTGTTGAATCTTATTTCTTGATTGAGTTCCTAGATCTTGTGTGTCTTTATTCTTCTTGGTGGGTTCCATTGTAAGATTTTTGTTTCCCTAATAAAGGTAGGTGGTTCCATTTTGATTGGACAATTTAATTAACCATAAATTGATTAATTTAATTTCAATTTTTTGTTTTTAATATAATTACTTTAAATTTCTTTCAATAATTTTATTAAAACCCAAATTCTATTGAATTGGGGAATTTGATTTTGTGAAATTGGATTTTTGGCATGAAATTGGGGAAACCCCCCAATTCCATTGAATTGGGGTGTGTTTGAAAAATTGATTAAAATTGATGAAATTTAAAAAATTTAATTTAAATTGTGAAATTTTTTGATGGAAAATTTAGAAATTTAATTGGGGAAACTGATGGGATGAAATTTATTTCAAATTGTATTTGAAGAAAATAGCTTGAAAATGGTTTTGATAGAAATCGTTGGGTTTTACCTTGGAAAAAGGCATTTTTTTATTGAAAACCCATGTGTTGGTTTTTAATAGAAATTAGAATATTTTAAATGGATAATGGGTTGAATTTTGTTATAAGGAATCTTAATATAAATTTCCTATCATTGTTTTTTATACTAGAGAAAATTAAAGCCTTAGGTAGTTAGTGAGTTATTGGGATAGAACTATATAATTTAAAAATGTTCCAAAACATAAATGCATCACACCTAATCCTTGATAAGATGGTCATGAAAACCATTTGACTAGTGTCAAAGGGGTGTGTTTATACAAATATCGTCGAGTCTCTTTGAGTGTGAAGGATTTATCATATCCTAGAACTATCTTACCTTTTGTCCATGAACATTTTTCTCACTTATTTATATTTAAATTTAATATATTCCATTATTATAAACTGTATTACATTCCTTGTGTATTTATATAAACTGTTATATATATATATAATATTATTACTTTTTTTAAGTATTCCATTAATTGAATTGTGTATATTTTGTTTAATAGTATTTCCATAATTTAAAATGTAATGAATGATTTATTTAAAGATGATTTTAAATTCCAAACTCATTTATTAAAATTGAAAGCTTTATTTCGTTAATTAAATATCAGTGTCTTATTATGGAATACTTGGTGAGACCCAATTAGGATTTTATCTCACACCCTACCCATGCCTTCAAGTGTTTTGTAGATTCTCTTCTTCCCGATTCAAGAAATTATAAGGTTCCACTTAGATGTGGTAGTAGTTTTTGATCCCTGAGATTAGTGAGTTGTGTTCATTGGGACTTGGGTAGTTATTTTATTTTTTGGTACATTAATATAGTACTTTGGGTTGTTTTTACCTATTTTTCTTGTATTACATTTCTCCCTGTGGAGTTTCTCTTGTATACATACTGAATTTTTTATCTTTCTTATATTTTGTTTGGGGTAAATTTGTTCACACTTTCATATTGTATGATGTTGGGTGATTTTTTCCAATCAATGGAGAATAGGAATTCCCTTCAATCCATGTCGGATCTATCTCAATTATCAGGTTACTAGGGCACCCAATCTGGTTCATGACATAGTGGTACCAGGGGAGGTTTAGCTTCTTTTCTTGAAGTCAATATGAAGTTGTGAAATATAATCGAGACTTATGAGGTAGTTACAATTGAGTGTTTTCCCATATCTCACCACAATGAATCTTAAGTCACCAGTGGTGGTTTGGGAAAGAATTCTTGGTGATTAGTTATATTCTTTTCTCTACTTTGTATTTGGATAGAATGAAATCCAAATCTTGTTTGTCTGTTTTTTGGGATCCCCCCCCCCCTCATAGCTCTGTTTAAGTCTTAAATATGATGTATTCAATGTTTTTTTCTCATTTTTTATAGCATCGTGACTTAGAGAAGACATGTGAATTGGATCCAGGAGTAATTTTCTGATGAACCTCAGTGAGAGAATCCCCTTATGGACCTGAATCTAGTTGAGGTGATCATGCATACTATCCAAGATCTGTGATAGGAACCACCACCAGTTCCTGTTCAAGCTCTAGTTGTGGAACCTTAGTATGAAATTCTTCATATTATTTCTCAAGAGTTCCTTGGCCAGAAACCACCAGTGTAAAAAGTATAAAATGTTCCTCAATTGGAAGAGGATGGTTGAGTAGGATGGATCATTTTTTTGGGTTCTTGGAGACACCTAAATAAATCAAGGTGAAGTGTGCCACCTATATGCTAGAAAGACTGAGAAGGAGATAGTGGGACACAATGGTGATGGTGAAGAAGCATAAGGGATTAGAGTGGAAAGACTTAAACATTATTTTTTACAACCATCTATATCTATAATCGATGTTTTTGGCCAAGGAAAATAAGTTTCTATTGTTGAAGTTGCCTTCTTAAACTGATGTGATGGATAGAGCGCTGATGGTTGAAATAGACCTAGTTATAAATTTAGGGTGGTTGGGAGTCACTATTTCTCCCAATGTGAGTGTGAATTCCTCTAAAGGAAAGAGGAAGCGTAATGATTCTCATGGTGCTTCTTAATAGTAGGGTCATTCTAGACGTCCTATAGTTCCTGTAATTATCCCTTTGATCTGATACCAGTGTGGAAAGCTAGGGAATTCAAAGTGGGTCTACACTGAGGCACCTAAGGTATGCAAATCGTGGGGATGCTCAGTTCATTTGTAGAAGTTCTTCCATGTTTATTCCACTCCCCATTGTGGTACGGGATCATCATCACCTACCAAAACTATGTTTAACCATATGCTTCATGGACAGAGAGGTTTCATACATAGGCATCTGGAATAAAGCTTCTTCACATAGTGGAATAGTCTCTTGAGGAAGTGGATATGGGTCCAACAACTTTGAGAGGTACCGTTACTATAGCTCCATCATTAGTGACTACTTTATTTGATAATGATTCATCTCATTTATTTATTTCAACACATATTGTTAATCTAATAAATCTTTTTATGAAGATTTTGTCTTATGTGGTGGATATTACTACACCCCTTGGTATAAAGAGAGAGTAGGGTCTCCATACTCTCTCTTGTGTTTTCTCCCTATCAGATGTGGAGTTTTATTGGAATTTTTTTGTTCTTAACATGAAACCACTTGAATTTATATTCGATATGTATTTTCATATTTCCAATAAAGTTTGGATTGGTTGTTATCTTCAATGGTTCTCCATTACTGCACCTGACGAGGTTTGTTGAATCTTTTATGGAGAATGGGACCCGAGGTTGAGAAGAGATGGGCCTTATTAACCAAAGTTAGAGAAAGTGATATATGTGTTCACTTTTGATCTAGAGTGAGAATCTTTGACTGGTGATATCCCTCCAGTTGTTGTCGAGTTTCCCAAAATTCTTCCTTCTAACTTCTCTAGGCTTCCACTAGTAAGAGAGGTGGAGTTTTTTATCGACATAGTGTATGGTACTCAACTAGTGTTTATTCCCTCTTATCGTATAGAAACAACTAAAATAAAGGATTTGAAGAATCTATTGGATGATCTTATAAAGAAAATTTTTATACACCCAAATTTCTCACCTTGGGCGGTGCATATTCTATATTCTAAGAAGGTTGATGGTTAATTATGCCTTTGTGTTGATTATCAAAAACTCAATTGAGTTATAATAAATAAAAAGTATTTGTTTCCACGGATTAATGATTTGTTTGATCTGTTGAAAGGGTTGAACTGGTTCTTAAATATTAATTTTCATTTTGGATACCATCAATTGAGGATAAAAGAATCTGACATTCAGAAAACCACCTTTTGGAGCAGATATAGCCACTATGAGTACCTTTTCATGATATTTGGTCTAACCAATGCTCCTGCAGTCTTCATAACTTTGATGAACATGATATACCATGAGTATCTTGATACCTTCATGTAATATTTTTTCGATGAAGTCCTCATTTACTCAATATACAAGGAATAACATGTGTGTCATATGAAATTAGTTCTGTAATTATTGATAAATCACTGACTTTATGACAAGCTTCCAAAATGTGTTTTCTGGATCCGAGAAGTGAATTTATTAAGACATGTGGTGTCTGAACAGGGCATATCAGTTGATCCTTAGAATTTCAAAGATGTTATGACATGGTAGAAACCATGAAATGTCATCGATATTCAGATATTCTTAGTCATAGATAGTTATTATCACTGGTTTGTAAAGGAATTATCAATGTTGTATTCTCTGATGATTGCTCTAACTCGGAAAGGAGTGAAGTTCACTTGGGATTAAATATGTTAGTGTTCTTTTTTTTGAGCTGAAATTTATTTTGAAAACTACTCTAGTGTTGAATATTCCTAAGGATGGGTAGAACTATGTGTTCTTCTGTGATGCATTGGGTTTAGGTTTGGGTCTCGTTCTTATGTGAGGTCATCGTGTCATTTTCTATGGATCCTTTCAACTTAGTCCAAATGAGAAGATAAATACAACCCATGAAATTGAACTCGTAGTTGCGATGAATGCATTTAAGAGTTGGAAGACATTACCTTTATGGAGAAAGGTTATCTATGTTTTTATACCATAAGAGTTTCAGTTATATCTTCTTGTAAAATGAACTGAATCTCTTTAACAGGCGTTTGGTATAATACCTACTGTTTCTTGATTTTAAAATCACTTATACCCTAGTGAAAGGGAATGTCATTGTAGATGCTTTGAGTAGGAAACTTCCAACGTAGGTTCTGAAATAATATTTGGAAGAGTGAAACTTGATGGATCTTTTTTCATAGTTCCATATTGGAGTTCAGAAATTAGGGTTTTATGTTTCCCTGGCTAGTGTTCAGTTGTCATACACTCTTTTAGAGAATATTATTCATGATCATTAGTTTTATGATGAGTTTCATAGCATTAGATACTCTCTTTATGGTGGGGAGACCATGCCAGACTGGTCATTCTCCACTGAAGGAATTATATGCTATCAAAATTTATTTGTTGTGATCTTTGTGGTAAAGAATTATGTGATGGGGGGCCTCCATAATTCCTAGTGGTTTTTCACTAAGTAACCACAAAGATGTTCTATGACATGCAGTGACATTTATGGTGGCTATGTATGATATGGGGCATTTATGAATTTTTCTATCATTTTTACACTTTCCAACAGGTCAAGGATGAGCACCAGAAACCTATAGGTTTTCTCCAGCCACTTCTACTGCCAATGTGTAAGTGGGATGAGATATCTATGTATTTTTTAGTAGTCTTTCTACATACCCAGATAAATGAGAATGATATATGGGTTGGGATCGACAGGATGACTAATTCGGTACACTTTATACCCATTCATGATACAAACACCGTTGAGCAGTTGGGAAATATATATGTGAAAGATATTTTTTTGTCACATAGTTCCATCTATTATAGTCTCTGATAGGGATCCTCGGTTCACTTCTCACTTTTGGAGAGGCCTTCAGGTGGCATTGGGATCTCAATTCTATTTGAGTACGGCATACCATCCGCAGTCAGATGACCAGAGAGAGAGCTATAAATATTCTTGAGTATATTATTTGTTGTTGTGTTCTAGACTTTGGTGGGGTGTGGGCAGACCATCTGTGACTGATTTTTCTTATAACAATAGTTACCATTCTATGGTCAAAATAGCTCCTTTTGAGCCCTTGTATATCCATCCTTGTAAATATCTGTTGTGTTGGTCGTAGATTACTGAAAGTTCCTTAATTGGACCAATCTTGGTTCAAGAGATGATATAAAAGATTCATTTTATTTTTCATAGGATGTTAATGGTATAGAGATGGTATAAGTCTTATGTTGATCATTGTCATAGACCGTTGGAATTCTTAGTTGGGTAATAGGTTTTATTCAACGTTTCACCTCATTTGGGTCATCAATGGCTTGGGAGGAAATGGATGCTTGTTCCTCATTTTCTGGGACCTTTTTTGTTGTTGAGAAAGTGGGGAAATTTTCTTACCATTTAGTGCTTTCATCACAGTTGACATTCATGAATAATGTGTTTCATGTATCACAACTCTGAAAGTATCTATCTGATCCATCTCATGCTCTGATCGGGAGTGATATTGAGGTTGAACCTGACTTATCTGAGACTAAACAGTCAGTCAGGATTGTTGATTATGAAACCAAGGTACTTAATGTTAGTATGATATATTTGGTTCAAGTACTATGAGATCATGGTTCAGATTCTCATGATACATGGAATTATGATGCATTGATGAGAGAGAAGTGTCCTCAACTTTTTGATATGGAAGCTTCTTGATAGGATCTCTAGGGATAAAAACTTTTTATGGTAGGGAGGTTTTAACAACCTTCTACCTTTCTAATAGGTACATTTTTTATATTTTCATGTTTTTTCTTTTTTGTTATCTAGTTAGGGTTGATAAGGAATTAGGAGGATACCTATAATCATGAAGTCATATATTTGTTGGATTCTAACTAGAAAACTCATTGTTTATATAGACTTATGGGAATTTACACACCGTGTAATATGGTTACATGTTTTGTAAATTCTAAAATGATAATAAATCAGATCTTAACAAAATGTTATGGGTTTTCAATGATTTTTGGATTTTTCAATTACATGATGTGTAATTGGGTTACACATCTTATAAATCCCAGAGGGTTGTTTTTAAACATGAAAATAAAATGAAATTTCTTTTTCTCCTCTAAATAATTCCTTTCTATCAACCCAAGATCTATCCCCATTCAATTTTGGATCACTAAAACACTTCTAGATCATTTCATTCATCAATTTAACATGGTTACAATTGTGGTGTGACTTTCTGAGTAAGAGTTCTCCCTGTCTCTTTTTATATTTATCTTTCCCTCCTTTGTGTTTGATAGAAAATATTGGGATTGATGGATCTAAACTTTGTGTTTCTAAATCTTGTTTCTAGGTTGAGTTTATAGATCTTTTACAACTTCATTCTTGTTGGCAGGTGTTTCTGTTAGAAAGGTAGGTGGTTCCATTTTAATTGGCCAATTAGATTAACCCTAATTTTTTTAATTTAATTTCAATTATTTGTTTTGAATCTAATTACTTTAAATTTATCTCAATTTTTTATTAAAAATAAAATTAAATTGAATTAGGGGATTTGATTTTTTAAATTGGATTTTTGGCATGAAATTGGGAAAAATCACCAATTCCATTGAATTGGGGTGTGTTTGCAAAATTGATGGAAATTGATGAAATTTAAATTATTGGATTTAAGTTTTGAAATTGGTTTGATACAAACATTTTTAATTTAATTGTGGAAATATATTTTATAAAATTGATTTCAAATTTTATTTGATAAAAATGGCTTGAAAATGGTTTTAATAGAAACCGTTGGGTTTTATCTTGGGAAAAGGTATATTTTTTGTTTAAAAAACCCATGTGTTGGATTTTAAATGGAAATTTTCATATTTGAAATAGATAATGGGATGAATTTTATTTTAATTAGTATTAAGATAAGCTTCCCATCATTGTTTATTTATTATAGAACATGCAAGACTTAGGTAGTTAGTGAGTTATTGGGATAGCAATCTACGATTTAAAATGTTCCAA
The DNA here is from genome assembly GCA_963277665.1 of Viscum album. Taxonomy (NCBI): domain Eukaryota; kingdom Viridiplantae; phylum Streptophyta; class Magnoliopsida; order Santalales; family Viscaceae; genus Viscum; species Viscum album. Next base: position 1,038,674,283 of record OY728126.1, read on the forward strand.
AATAGAAATGCATCACATCAAATCCCTAATAGGATAGTGATGAAGTCCTTTTAACCAATGAAAAATTAGAATGTGTATACAAATATTTCTAAGTCACATTAAGTGTGAAGGATTTCTCATAGCCTGGAACTGTCATACCTTTTAGATGATGACTATATGGCTCACTTTTTTGTATTTGAAATGAATATATTCCATTATTTAAAACTGTTTTATATGCCTTGTGAATTTATATAAATTGTTTTATATAAAATATTTTATTATTACATTTTTTATAAGTATTCAATTAATTTAAATGTGAAGCTTTTATTTAATGTATTTCAATAATTTGAAATGTAAAGTATGATTTGTTTAAATATGATTTTGAATTGTGAAACCCATTTATTAGAATTGAAATCTTTCTTTGGTTAATTAAATATTGGCATATTATTATAGAATCCTTGGTGAGAACCTACTATGATTTTATCTCACACCCTACCAGTACCTTTGGGTGTTTATAGATTATCTTCTTCAAGGTTTGATCAAGGGTAAGGTACCACTTAGAGATGGTAGTAGTTGTTGATTTTTTGTCTTGGTGAGTTATGTCTGTTGGGACTTAGGAAGTAATCATATTTTTTGGTTCTTTACTATAGTACTTTGGGTTTTTTTACCTATTTATCTTCTGGTAAACTTATCCCTGTGGAGTTCCTCATGTATTCATACTAACTTATTTATCTTTCTTCTGTTTTGTTTGTGGAAAATTCATTCTCACCTTCATAAGTATGATTCTAGGGGCTTGTCTCTAACTTGTGGGGATCAAGAATGCTATAAAATACATGTGAGAACCAGCTCGGTTGTCAAGTTACTAGAGTACACATACTAGTTCATGACAATGATTATTGTATATCCACCACCAATTCTTTTATCTTCTCCTTTATGTTATAAAAATCAAAACATCTTCTGTGAGGTGTCGATTCACCACCTTCATGGATGATAATTCTTTTATTTTCTAATTCCACCTTCAATGATGGTCATAAACCCATTTTTATGGTTAAAAAATATTATAATATGTATATTACAACTTATTTAGTGTTATGGAACTAGTATATATACATAATATTAATTAATAAAACAAAACTAGTGTGTGGTGATTGGAAAAACACCAAAATAATCCAAACGATTATCATTAACATTTTATCTAATGAATCATCCTCATATATGAAAAAAATAAAATATAACACCATTAAATATTCTATAAATTCATTAATAGTAAATAATTTCAATTCTAGTTAACTATTCTAATTTCACATGATCTTTTGTACATGTATACAAGTGAACCAATCATGAAAACCACAGAAACGAACACACGCAAATGAAGAAATTAAATCTTATAGCTCATCAAAAAGTCTATAAATGAACTTAATAAAATTATAATAAATGAAATAAATGTTTTTGAGGTTATTAATTAAATTATTAATGAATATAATTTCATTATCCAGGACATTAAGCTCAAGTGAAGAATACTTTCATACATATGGTAAGGGATTCTCCCTGAACCTCCATTTTTCATTCGGGTTATACTTTCTCTCTCTTTACACCAATACAATTATTTTTTATTTTTATATAATTATTATACATAATGTTTATATTTTCCAAAATCATGTATTCATATAGGTTCATCTTTCTTTTTTTGGGAAATAAATGTTTTATAAGTTTCCATTTTCAATTCCTCTCGACAAGAAAGTCCAATAAATAGGTACATCCCAATTTTTTACCCATTTTCAAGTACACTCCATAATATATTATAAGGAAAGAATATTTTTAAAAAATCACTCTTTTATCATGAAAAAATATTTTAGTTCTATTCTAATTTTATAAAAACAATTAATCTTTATCCTCTTAAAAGACTCTTTTGTATTTTCTCTTAAACTGCACTAAAGTGAATCATTTCTAAAGACTCTTTTTACATGTTTCCACTTCATTTTGAAATAATTTATGCCTTAAATATAATTTATTTTTTCTTTCCCTTTAATTTGTTTGGATAAACATGATTGCAATTTTATTTTATACAAATTATTTTTCCAAAATAACTCTTTCTTCCAAAGTAAAAAATGGGTGTTTCTTCCAAAGTAAAAAAGGGTATTTCTCTCAAGAATTTATTAATGGTTTTATTAGAGTATTTTAAGCTAATTCAACACCATTTGTTAGATTTTATGACTGATATAGGTTTATATATTCTGATAACATATACCATATTTTATTAAAAAATTTATGATTAGTTTGATTATGGATGTGTTATTTATCTTTTATGGTTGAAGTATTCACATTTTTCATGATAGTTTTTCAATATGAATATTTATGTTATATTTCACCCTTTTTATATGAGGAATTAATTGGAATTAGTAAGTGATGGGAGAGGACCACCATATCCCCTTTATGCATTGGTAGGTCTCATGAGACAAACTAGTCTGGGTATTTATTGACGTCTTACCCAAATATAGTGTCTTGGTTGAAGCCTTAACAGTATGTTATGATGTTTGAAATTATTAATTCTCTCATTATGATATTGGTAATTGATAATCCTTGTGATTATTTGACTAGTAGAATATCAATAGTTAAGTTTCATTCTCATATGATTATTTATATGGCATTATACAATTTTCTTTTATTCCTACCATATTATGTTCAAGATTATGTTTCAATGGAATGTGTTTTTAGTTAATCATATTGCATTATTATTTATATTTTTGATAGCTTATGTTGTATTTATTACCCTTACTGAGCAACATATATCACCTCTTTATTATGTTTTATTTTCCCCCAATATGGGAAGATTTATTTTATGAATGACTTGTAGGGATAATCTAGGAGTATATTGGTGTTCCCTATAGATTTTCTTTGTTGTTTTTTCCTTTAAAAAATATAATGCAACAATTATTTGTGTATCTATTTTTTCAAATATAATAAACTATTCAGTACTTTTGGATGTGATATCTTATTCATAGTTCCAATGTAATTAAGTAAGGCTCTAATTATGGGATAATGGGGTTAAGGTTGTTACAGTTGGTATTAGGGAAATTTTAGTAGAAACTTTGTAAACTATACTTAGGATAATATATATGTGGTAAATATAACCCTATAACAGACTTTGAGAATATTCACTAGATAACCAACCTTGTTATTTAGAGATTAGTTATATCTAAATTTTTAATTTTGGATTATGTGATTAACTAGTTTTTATATTATACATTATTTTTCATAATTATAGGATCTAATATGGTTTGTGACATTTTTTTCGAAATGAAACTGAGTGGAAGGAACAGAAACTGTATCAAAGAATGTATTTCATTTAGATATTACTCTCTTATAAAAGATAATGATATTGGAGCTGGAGTTACAACTGGAGCTGAACAACTTATAACTATACTGGGACAACTGGCTTAGGTTATAAAAAATAACCTTACTCACATGGACCAGACTGATCCACAATGTGGTGTAAGAATGTTAGACTACTTCATGTGAAAACAACCTCCATCATTCTGTGGGACTATAAACCCATTTGTATCTGACTAATGGATAAGTTCCTTAGATAAGATATTTCTATCTTTGAGAATTAATGAAATGGAGAAGCTTATCACGGTAGTGTATCATCTCTTGAGAGATGTGGATCAATGGTGATAATTAATTCAAAACATAGATTTGGAGGAATAAATTAAAAATATGGAATGAAATGATTTTAATGAAATTTTCTTGGGGAAATATTCCCCCCATGAACATCGAGTGAATATATATTTGAACTTATTGAGTCAGATATAGAATGTTGATTAAAATATTTTCATGTATGAATCCAAATTTACAAGATTAGAAATGCATTTCTCGAACTACATACATAATCCATGGATCAAGATTGATCATTCCATTGATGGGATTAATCCAATTTTATGAATGGTACTAGTCCCCCAAAAATTATCATCATATGAGGATATGGTATCATGTACCATCAGGATGGAGAAAAAATTTTCAAATCCATATGGATTTGAAGGGAAGCAAGATAATAAGAGGGGTGTTGAGTAATCTAGAAAAGTATATAAAGAAAAATGTAAGAAGGGAAGAGTAAAATTTCCAACTTTCAATAAATGTGGAAAGAACCATCATGGAACATGCCTATTGGGAATGGGAGTTTGTTAAAAATGTAGAGAAAAAGGCCACAATGACCTTGATTTTAGAAGAAATAAAGAAACTAGAAATGTACAATGCTTCATCTATAAGGATTTAAGACACTATGAAAATGATTTTCTTAGAAATCATGGAAACTTTTCCTAGAAAAGTCTATAGTAATAGGTCCATGCTTATACAGTCCCAAAAGATGAGTTCGATGTTACTAATGACGTGGTGGCTGATACTTGAATCATCTCCTCAAATTTAGCTAAATATTTATTTGATTCTAGAACATAAAATTCATTTATATATTCCAAATTTTCTTTAAAAATTAGATATTTCAAATTAAACATAACAAGGGAGTTTTCAGTAAAGACTCTTAGTTTAAACCTTATTACGATAAAGATGTGTTGATTAGTTCCTATTATGACACATAAACATGCTCTAATTATTGATTTTATCATCATACCTATAATTAATTTTGATATAATCATTGGTATGAATTTGATTTAAAATTATAATGCAAGAATTTATTATAAACAGAAGGAAACTATGATTCATGAATAAGTTATAGAATTTATTAACTTTATAGGGGAGAATTTATCATCTGAGTCATACCTAGATCCAGCTCCAGTAGCTCTTCTAAATTAAATTCTTGGAGAATAAGATAAAATATCATCTATGGATGAGGAAATAAATTTTAAAATTGCATTAATGCCTATTATATAAGAATATATTGATATATTTACATAATATTTACTTATACATCCTCTAGAGTAAGAAGTTGAGTTTTCTATTGATTTAATCCCAGATGAAATATCTATATCCAAGACTCTCTATAGAATGGACATGGTGGAGTTAATAGATTTAAATAAAAAAATATAGGAATTGAGTGATAAGGTATTTATACACCCTAGTGTTTCACCATAGGGAGATTCTATTATTTTTGTTAAGAAGAAATATGGATATATGAGGTTGTGTATTGACTATAGAAAGATTAATGATATTATGATAAAGAAAAAGTATACACTACCTTGAATTGATGAATTATTTGATCAAATTCAAGGAGCTCAATATTTTTCAAAGATTGATCATTGATATGGATATCAAAAATTTCATGTGAAGAAGTAATACATTCCAAAGATATCATTTCGAACCAGGTATAGACATTACGAGTTTATAGTAATTCCATTTGGACTGACTAATGAACCCAATATTTTTATGGATCTAATGAATGGAGTGTTTAAAGAATATCTTGATGATTTTTCTATGGTATTTATTGATTATATTTTTCTATATTACAATAGTTATGAGGACCATGAGAACCACTTTCATATTGTTCTGGAGACTCATAGAAAAAAAGATTTCTGTGGGATGTTTAGAAAGTGTGAATTCTGGCTTCAAAAAATTTCTTTTCTTATAAATATTTTATTTAAGGATGGAATAACATTTGATCCTATAAAGGAAAAGGAAGAATAATAATGGTCTACACCAAAAAAACATAGCTAATGTATGTAGATTCAATGGTTTATTCAGTTATTATCGGTGTTTTGTATAGAATTTACTCATTTAGCTAACCCATTAACCAAGCTTACTCGTAAAGGGGTTAAGTTTGTATGGAAAAAAATAATGTAAATAATTTTTTGAAGAATTGAAGAGTATATTAGTGAATTCTACAATATTGAATCTTCCATTGAGAAATGGTGTATTTGTGATTTACAAAGATGCATCAAAAGAAAGGACTTGGATCTATACTTATACAGAATGATATAGTTTTTTCCTATGCATAAAGGTAGTTAAAAACCAATGAACAGAACTATCAAACTCATGATATTGAGTTAGTATCCATAATCTATTATTTAAAGATATGGAGAGATTATCTCTATGGAGAAATATGTGACGTATATACAGATCATAAGATCTTAAAATATATCTTCCCACAGAAATAAATCAACATGAAAAAAAAGGTGATGGCTCGAGCTACTCAAGGATTATGATTGTTCAATACACTACCACATGGGGAAGGTGAATAAGGTATCATATGAATAAAGCCATAAGGATCATGGAGTTCTGAACAAAATGAGGATTAATAAGGATATTGTGTACATGGATCTAGAAAATATGGATATGGAAATTATCAAGGAAGGTGAAACATCATTTCTTTTTCAATTAGTTTCCCAACCATATTTATTGGAAAGGATTAAAAGTTCTCAAGCTAATAATGGGATTTTTCAATGGAAAATTAAATCTTTGAATGATGTAATGTTGGAAGACTTTGTGTATGAGGATGAAATTTTGAAATTTGGGAAGAGGATTTGTGTTTCATCTATACCTGAGCTAGAAACGGAGTTATTGGATAGTGATCATTGATCAAATTTATCTATACACTCTGGTGGCACTAAGATGTATAGATATGTGAAGGAATATTACCGATGGGATAATATGAAGCAAGAAATTGATGATCATGTATCAATATGTTTAATTTTTCAATATGTAAATACTAAAAGATAACATCCTATAGGAGTCATGAAACCTCTGAATATTCCTATATGGTAATGGGATAACATTACTATGGATTTTCTCACTAGATTACCAAGGAATCCAAGAAATAATGGTACAAAATGGGTCATTGTTGATCAACTTACCAAATCTACACATTTCCTTGAAATAAGGTAAGATTTTCCTCAAGTGTGCCTTACACGGCTCTATATTAATGAAGTTGTAAGACTTCATAGATAACTCTTTAAATTTTTCCTAATAGTGATCCATGATTTACATCAAAATTTTGGAAAACTCTTCAAAAATATTTAAACATTGATCTTCATTTAAGCATAGCTTATCACCCTCATACTGATAGGAAGTCTGAAAGGACCATTAAAACATTATAATACAAGTTGAGATCATGCTCACTTGACTTTAAAGGAATATGGGAACCGTATTTACCTTTGGTAGGTTTTTTATACACTAATATTTTCCATTATAGTATTAAAATAGAACCATATGAGGAATTGTATAGAAAGAGATATCATACAACAACTTGTTGGGAAAAATTTTGTGAAAGTAAGATTGTAGGCCCTTAACTTTTGGAGGAAACAACAGTAAGGGTAAATACTATTCAAACACATATCAAATAAGTACAAATTATACAAACTATCTATACTAATAACCATAGGAAGGATTTGGAGTTTCAAATGGGATATCATGTCTTCTTGAAGGTATCTCCAAAGAAGGGTGTTATAAGATTTGGAAAGAAAGGGAAACTGAGCCCTAGTTACATTGGACCTTTTGAAATCCTAGAGAGAATTGGATTTGTGGCTTATCATTTTGTGATTCCACACCTATCCTTTCTAAAGTACACAATGTGTACCATATCTCTTTGTTAAGGAAGTACATTCCAAACCCAACACATGTCCTCACTTCTGAAGGAACAGAATTGGAACCTGATTTATCTTACTATGAAGGTCCTATCTAGATTCTAGATATTAGATAATGGGTGTTGAGAAATTAGATGACTCTAATGGCAAAGTTACTTTGGAAAAATCATAAAATTAAAGAGACGATGAGAGAACCACAGGAATTTATGATGAATAACTACCCAAATCTTTTTATAAGGTGACATTCAAAAAAATTCGAGGATGAATTTATTTAAAAAGAGGGGAGAATGTAACACCCCAATATTTTATGGTATGCCTATTTTAAAATTTTATATCTTCGGTAGTTTATTCTTTATACAACACCGAGTATAAAATTGTGATATATTATTAAGTTTGATCGTTGGAATAGTAATGTGACTATTAGGAATTGTAATATGACCAATAGAATAGAAATTTCACCTATGAAAATATAAATAAAATTTGGGTATCTTATGAATGAAAAAAGCATATATTTATATTTCAATTATAAGTAATTAAATGTTTTAAAAATGATAAATTAAGTGTTGGTATTTTTGAAAAACAAAAATGTTTATTTACAATTTTATAAATAATATAATGTTTTAAAAGAAAATTTATTTTTCTAAAATATATTCATAAATTAATATTTTTTTATGATTATAATATAATTTTATAAGACCTTAATTAATTTTTAAAATTGTTATAAAATCTGTAATAATTTTAAAATTGGTATTTTTCAAATAACTGATTATTTAAATTTAAAATTAAATTTATCATATTTAGAAAATTATTTTAATAAAATGGAGTTCATTTAATTATTCTAAAAATCAAAAAAATAGGGAAGTTTTTTGTGATTTTTCTAAAATAGTTGAATTTTTTGTGAATTGTGAAATATGATAATTTACAGTATATATACATTATAAGTTTAATACACTATTTCTAGACTAATTAAAAATTTAAGCACCATAATCTCAAACTATCCTTCTCTCTTTACTTTATGTATTCATGTAATCAAAACTATTCATAGTCTTGAGGCAAAATAATAAACAAATGAATTAAATAATCTAAAAACACTTCTCTCCTCCACTATAAATATAACCCCTCACCACCCCTTCTCCCCACACCTCCAAATCCTTTAATATATTCCAATTTATGCCTAATATATCTCAAAAAACTATTCCCCCAAGTTTTTTATTTCTGGTCTCTACCAGATTGCCATTTAAAAGTTACTTAAGGAGGTTCTTAAGGAGTGTAATTCAAGAGGTAAAATCCCCATTCATTCTTATTTTCATTCAATTTATTTTCTTTTATTATACTTTATTTACCTACTCTATCAAAACATGCATGATAAATCTAGTATCTTTATATACTATAATTTTATTATGATTATGTGATATCCAACATCAATTATTTTCTCTACCCCTCTTTTTCTAAAAATGAAATCATTGTCTGTGAGGTGTAAATTCACCACCTTCATGGACGATGATTCTTTTGTTTTCTAATACCACCTTAAAATCTAGCCATAAAACCATTTTTATGGTTAAAATAGATTATAATATTTATATTATAACTTATTTAGTATTTTGTAACTAGTATATATATAATATTAATTTTAAAAACTATTGTGTGATGATCGTAAAAGTGTCAAAATAATCAAAACAGATATCATTAACATTTTATCTAATGAATAATCCTAATATAAGAAAAAAATGATATATAATACCATTAAATATTCAAAAAATTAATTAATAGTAAATAATCTCAATTTTGGATAACTATTCCCACTTGACATGATCTTTTATATATATATACAAATGAACCAATCATGAAAGCCAAGGAAACGAACACTCTGGAATGAAAAAATTAAATCTTATAACTCATAAAAATGATATAAATAAATTTAATAAAATTATACTAAATAGAATAAATGTTTAAGAGGTTTTTAATTAAATTATTAATGAATCTAATTTCATTATCCATGACATTATGTTCAAGTGGATAACACTTTTAGACAAAAGGTTTGGGATTCTCCCCAAACCTTTATTTTTCATTCGAGTTACACTTTATCTCTCATTACACAAATGTAAATCTTATTTATTTTTATATAATTCTTTTAAATTATTTTTATATTTTCCAAAATCATGTATCTAGATTATTTCATCTTTATTTTATGGGGAAATACATATTTTATTAGTTTTCCTTTTCAATTCCTCCTGATAAGCAAACCTGATAAAAGGGTACTTCCCAATTTCTTAACCATTTTTAAGTACACTCCATAAAATGTTATAAGGAACTGATATTTTTCTAAAATCAAACTTTTTATCATGAAAATATATTTTAGTTATTTTCTAGTTTTATACAAACAATTAATCCTTGTCTTTTTTAAAGACTCTTTTGTATTTTCTCTTAAACCGCACTAAAGTGAATAATTTATAAAGAATACTTTTACATGTTTTCACTTAATTTGGACATAATTTATTCCTTAAATATAATTAATTTTTCCTTAAATTTACTTTTATAAGATAAAGATGATTACAATCTGATTTTATACAAATGCTTTTTCCAAAAAAAAATCAATTTTCCAATGTAAAAAATGGATATTTATCTCAAGAATTTCCTCATGGTTTTATTAGAGTATTTTAACCTAATTCAAAACCCTTTGTTGGATTTTATTTGAGATAGATTTTGATGTATTATGATACCATATACCATATTTTATTAAAGGTTTTATGATCAGTTCGACTATAGATGTTCTATTCATGATTTATGGTTGAAGTATTCACATTTCGTATGCTAGTTTTTCAATATGAATGTTTACATTATATTTCACCCTTTTCATATGGAGAAGTAATTATCCTTATTAATTAATATATGGGTCCCACTGTAGCGCCTAAATTCATTGGTAGGTCTCATGAGACTAACTAGTTTGGGTATTGGCTGACGTCTTACCTGTTTATGGTGTCTTGGTTGAATCCTTGATGGTATGTTATGACGTTCGAAATTATTTATTCCCTTGTTATGATATTAGTAATTGATAATCCATGGGATTATTAGAATAGTATAATATCCATGGTTAAGTTTAATTATCATATGATTATTTATATGGAATTATAAAATCATCTTTTATTCCTGCCATATTATGCTCAAGATTATTTTTTAATGGAATGTGCATTTAATTAATCATATTTATTTATTGTTTATGTTTACGATAGCTTATGTTGTATTACATAAAGATACTCATAATAGGATGGGAATATGTATTTATTAATGACTTGTAGGAATATTCTAGGAGTTTATGGGTGCTCCCAATGAAGTTTCTATGTTTTTTTCCTTTCAAAGTTGTAATGTAATAATTATATTTGTATCTGGTTTTTCAAATCTATTAAACTATTCATTACATTGGTATCTGATCACTTTTTCATAGCACTAATGTAATTAATTAAGGCACTAACTTCTGGATGTTGATGTCATGGTATTTACATCATGTGCATGTGAGTTATAAATACTTGTAATTAGTAGAGCATCCTAAGGCCCATGGATAGAGTTTAAGATAAAACCATAATGATTCAAACCCAAGTAATACATAGGTGTACATATGGAATGTTTTAACTTTTTCCAAGATTGACATAAGCAATTTCCCATATGTCAAAAGTTGATTTATTTTCCTCTTAATAAATCAACCATTAGATAAGCTCGTGATTGGGTCATTAATTAATTATTTATTTATTTCCTATAAATTATTTATTTTATGGATGCAAGACTACTATCACATAAATAAATCAATTAATGTGAAAAATATGGGATTTATATAAATATATTATGCAGAAATATTTCATCAAATATAGTTAATTAATTAATAAAAATCAACTTAACATTTAACAATATGTGTAAATGATAAGACAAGATAAAATTCATGAATAATAAATTAAAATCCATAAATTATATATTAATTTAGACTTGTTTTTATATTAATTGATTATAAATTGAAGACTTATAACTTAGTTTTTGACCAACCCTTGTTGGGGAACTAACTTTTAACATGGAGTTCTTATGAATGTTATGGGTTGACTAAACCATATTACATCAAGAGAAGTAACCCTCATAAAACTTGATGTAACTTGTAAGAAAGTGTTGAAAAAATACAAGTCCGGATTTCAGGATTGGGGAGTCCACTCAGTGGATAAAAGATCTTTGAGTCCACAATTGGAAAATATATTCCTACATAAATACCTTCAAGTAGATTGACCAACCCTCATTGGGGTTATGTGAAGGGGAAAATAGATCCTTGCTACTAGAATGTCCGTGCAACTAGACTTTTCGACTTTAATGGTGAGGGTTATTAAGACTTGATAAAATAGTAGTAAATTTTATATAATTAATTTTTTTTATTTCTCATATAACTTATAATCAATAAAAGTACTAATAATCATCTCTTTTAATATTGTTGAAATTAACAAATAAAACCACGAAACAAAACTCAGGGTATGTCCTTAAGAATAAATATTTCCAAATATGGTACAAATAATTTATGTGATGCACTATTATCTAAAAAATGTATTATATATTGGGATCCCCTATTCTTGTTCTAGAACCCCAGCAAGTGAGTGAAGGTGAAAAGGTAGCCTACCAGAGATATGTTGATGATTTTTCATTTTTACATTGTATTATGTTATCAACTATGTATGGAGAGTTGGGGATACAATATAAAGTCATAGGTTCTTACACTCTACTATCTCATCACTAATATCTTGAGAAATATAAATAAAGGATAGAAATAAATAAGATTGTTAATGCACTATATCAGTGTAAACTTGAAGAAGGAAATCTAGATACTAATCTTACTTTCAAAGTGTAGGGGTGTATTAATCATTTAGAAAAAAATTCTTCCACTTTTATTTGAAATAATCCATTAATATTATTTTATTATCCTTACCATCAGAATTATATTTATTTCTCTAATCCTAGATAAAAAAAATGGATAAGTCTCTCATAAAACATTTTTCAATACTTCTGTTACAGTTGGTTCCCTAGAACCAACTTATGTGTGCTTTATGATTACTTGTATTCATAGTTTTGAATATTAATAAACATCTAATCATGTCATGATTGTTCTTAGCCATAACATAGTATGTGATAATGTCCTAAGATTAGTTGTCCCGCTAAAAGGTCATACAAGTTTCATGTTATGACGAGAACCCAAAAGTTCCACAATAATATTCTTAAACATATGTTCTATATTCAGATGATATCATTTTCAGGACACAAGTGATATAGTCTATCAAGGGTGGACACTCGTAGGACTTTGAGGCACCTTCTCATGGTGTACGCCCTTGGTAATATCTCGTGTAATATATTATGATAATGAGACCCTCCAATAAAAAATCAACATTTATATGCGTCATTTGATGTTCCTATCTACGGATGTGTGTATTAATCCTTACAAATTAATATTATTATTAATGAGTATTATAAGTTGTTTACTTTTATGTATTGATGCAAACTGTGATGACATATGTTTATGGCGAGGTAAGATATGTTGGGTGTGTTATGGGTAGTATTGTATTAATGGATAATATGGGAAATGATTTTTACCTTCTATTATTTAATGGAAGTTGATATCTCAGGACCTTTGATGGATGTGATATAGCCTAAATAAATCCATTTCCATGAAGTTTTATAGGCAATTTTGATTTCCAAAAATTCAAAGAAAGAGACATCGAGCACATAGGTTGATAGCACTAGTATACAATCCGCTTGATTAGAGATATCATGAAAAATGGATTATATTACACATTAAGAATTTGTATGAGGTATTATTTTATTTCAATATAAACTTATTTCTCTATGGGTTCCTTGGTTTGTTCTTCGATATTAACCTTGGACTTTATATTTCTTCACCTAATGCTACTATAAAAGAGGCCTAAAGGGTCACATACTAAGTGTATCCATAATCTCAGTTAAATAACATATTATTATTTATTATTTAACAAGTTGAATAAATATTATTCTCACACATGATTTAATAATTATTCATGTTTTCTTGGTCATACATATTTCTTCACTAGTTATTAGAGAGAATATTATGTGAGTAGAATATTTAATAAATATTTATTTTCAATTTAGTGAATATAATATTTATTTACTTATTAGAGAATAATGTAGTTAAATTCATTAAATAAATAATTATACATTATTCAAGACCTGATAAATAATATCAATAATGTAGAACTTATTTTAATGGCCTGATGAGAAATTTTATGTATTGAATATTAGTTGAATAAATAATATATAATTTTAATTAGCAAGTTAAGAGCATGTCGAGAAATATTATTATTATTATTATTATTATTATTATAAACATGGGGTTATGTAGGGATTAAATTAATATTAAAAGGAACTTGTGAAAATATTTATTTCTAAAACCCAGTGGTATATAAACCCAATTATATTATTGTTTTTAATAACTAATTCGTTTTTTGTTCTGCACAAGGAATCTATAGAATCCTCTCGAAGCCCTAGAGAGCTCCCATCTCCAAGAATGATCTCAAGAATGAAGATATATCTTCCTCCAACATCAACTTTTAAGTCTAGAGAGGTCAAGGAGAATCCTTTGGAAGAAATTATCATGGAGATCAAAGTAGAATAATGCAATTGATAGGATCTTTCATGCTAGAACCTGGAGATTCTTACGGTGATGTTTATAGATTTGTGGAACACATGTAAATAAACTCTAGAGGGAATATGATCTTGATTCCTATAATCATACAATAGTAAAACATGGATATATTTTCACATCAATCAATGAAGAAATAAATCTCACATGTAAATTCATTAATTGATTAAATTAATTATAAATAATATGTGATGATTCAGTACTATGGTTCTGGAATTTTATCCATTATTTGTTTTCTTTGATTAAATTTTTTTGATTATGTTATTTATCATCATGTAAATCTAGGACTGTTCCTTAATTATGATAAAAAAAAATTGGGCATGAACCATATCATGCTTTCGCTATGGTTGAAACCTATAAGTTCTATTAGAGTAGTCACATAATTATTTATAATTATTTAAAGATTGTTGATTGATTTACACAAAAGTAATTAGTTTTCAATTATAGTTTAATTTTTATTTAATATGAATTGTGAGATCATATTATTCTTATTCAGTGTCTCATAAATATAATTAAATCGATTAATTTTATGAATGAAATAAAATTGAAGATTTCATCCAGAGGTGATGAGGAATCTAACCAAATAATACAAGAGTACACACCATGTAACTTAGAGGTACACACAAAATAATTATCTTTAATACACCAATAATTAATTCAAAATTAATTCAAGGTGTTTCCATTTATTACACATAGTGCATTTAAATATACACCATGTGTTGACTAAGCCATCTTGACACACGATCAGCCAGAGTACATGCTATGTATCCCACATACATGGTATGTAGTCCTTTAGTCATAGACGGGTTGTGTATCTTCTTACATGGCCTACCTAACTTGTGACCATGTAACTCAGAGACCACATGCCTTGTAGCCCATCTACACACCATGTACCTCAATTTTTCTATGGAAAAATTTACACACCGAGTCCCTAGGTGTGTTCCTCAGATAGATAGTGAAAGAATTACACACCGTATAACCAACTTGTACACAATATGTACTTATGCCAAATTGTATAGAATTAAAATTAATTTATAATACCGTGTAAACCTTATCAACATGTGCATGTGTGTTTTCATTAAGTTGATAAGAAAATCCATGTGGTGGGTTCTAATATATATAAAAATTTAATTAATTTCTACACAGTGTTCGGATATGCATATCATGTGAGTCATATTATAGTTATTACTCTAAGTGAATTGAAGCATAACACATGACATAAAAATCATGTAACCTGTGTAATCATTAAGTAGACAGTGCATGTCATAGAAGTACATGATTAGTCATATATGACATATATCGCAAGAGTAAAAAGTATATGAGTATAATACATGTTGGGTAGATTTGGATGGGTATTCACCGTGTTTCCTCCAAGTTATATTTATGTACATGGTTAATTTTAAATAAATTTATTTATTTATTTTAAAATTATTATGTATGAGAAACTCAAGGAAATTCGGATGAGAATTAAGATAAAATAATTGATTAATTAAAGAAGATAATTAATTGATTTGAGTGTTATTTATCTTAAATAATAATGATTAGAATTTAATGTTAATTTTATTAAATGTGAAATTCATTGCATGTTAATGGATGACCATGACCTTAGCCCAAGACCTTTTTATGTGATTGGTTTCATTAAATTTATAATTAAATTAAATTTTTGGCATGTGTATCATATCTCATATCATTATGTAAGGGACCGTATACCTATGAATTCTCTTATATATACCCCTCCCCTTCACCTGTATGTGGGTAAATGATTATGTAATGGATGTAGATCCTAAGCTAGTGGAGGCGGTACAATTTTGGAGTCAAGGTGAAACCAATCCAAGAGAGATACATAAGTGGACAAGTGGAATGTTGTAACATGAACTTTAATTGGTTCAAGGGGTCTTTCCCATAGGTTGATGTTTACTTTATAATCTGTTAGAAAAACTAACCATTAGTACAAATATTATGATCATGCCACTTTATTATTTTATTTTTGTGAAGTTTCATGGTCATTTCATTATAGATATTTTGTCACGGTCACATTAATTAATGAATTAATAAGCATGCAGTATAAAACTAAAATAAAATGGGATATTCTTAAATATTATCTAATACATGGTTAATCACTTAATTAAATCCACTTTATATTAAAATGCATGTAATATAGACAATAATTATAAATTTACGCATAAAAATATAAAATCCCTCAATAATATATATTCAATCGATATAGCCTTCCACTACTTCAATTAAAATTTAACCATAGTTCAAAGTGATTTACCAACCAAAGTTGGGGTGCTTTAAATTATCAGTGAATTCTAAAATAAAGGTTACATCCATCAAATGGAATTTATTCAAGGTAAATAATTCGAACTGCATTAAATTTTTCTTTAATGGGATCATTATTTCTTATGAGGATTGACATTATCAATATTCTAAATTTTTTGGTTCCCCGTATTTTCTTTAAAATTGCTTCTGAAATAAAAATATTTTATTTTTTGAATATATTAGTTCACATCAAGGGTTGACTACCAAAGTAGGAAATTGTGTAACTAAGAGGAAAAGGTTGAGGAAATAAAATTTAAGGATTTCTAGATCGGGGAGTCGACTCAAAAGATCAAGGAACTGTGAGTTAATGAAATTGGCATTTGGAATACCTACATAAAACCATTCATGTTTCTTGACCAACCAAATTTAGGATAATTAGATGTGGGATATGAATCCTTTCCACTAGAATGTCCAAGAAATATGATATTATGAAGCTAATGGTGAAGAAAATTGAATTTTGATAAAATAGTGGGCGATTAATAAATATAATATTTATTTATTTATCTAAATTTTATAAAAAAAATGTACTAAAATTATGCTCATCTTATTTGTAGAAACAACAATAAAATGAATTAAAATATATCACTACGATCTATACTTGATAAGGATAACCTTATCACTGGCACAAATTTCCAAAAGTTGAAAAGGTCCTTACACATTATCCTTTCCCATGAAAAGAAGTTCTATATGTTGGAAGAACCTATTCCTGATGCTCCTAAAAATGAGGCTAGTGATGAAGAGTTAACTCTTTATGAGAAACATTTGAATGATTCCATAGATGTTCATTATTTCATATTATCATCCATGACCAATGATCTTTTGAAGCAACATGAGGACATGGGTGCATATAGAATGATGTCTCGCCTTTGTGATCTCTATTAGAAGGACGTGAGATAAGATAGATATGATATATTCAATTCTCTATTTATAACCAAGATTGGATAGTTGATGCCATATGGGTCACAATTATTCAGGCTTATTTGATACATTGAACGCTTAGAAATCTTTGGGATTAAATTCCCAGATGAGTTGTGCACAGATATCATAATTTAATCAATACCCAATACTTTTTCTAGTTTTATTATTAATTATTATATGAGAAATAATGAGAAGATCCTTTTAAAACTACTTGCTTTGATTTTTCATATAGATAAGGACATGGTGTGTGACAAACACACGGTCCTTAAGGTGAATAAGAAAATGAAGTAAAAAAGTGAAGGGGACTATAACATAACAAGCCTAAAGCTCCCGAGAATCATCCTTATAAGAAGAGGAAGATACAGAGGCAGGGAAAGGAAAATGAGGTAGTATGTTTTTCACGTTTCAAGAAAGGAAAATGTAAAAATAACTGCACCTAAAATCAAGGGGATGCAAAAGGTGTGTTTTTTATCGAGTTTGATCTTTCAATATCTATTGGGTATCATATATAGCTTTTGGTGCTAACTTCTATATCCTAATACAGAAACCAAGTAGATTCCAAAATATTTCTAAAGTATAGGTGGGTTTGTGAGCTGCCAATGGTTTGAGGATAGCTACTCTATCCATTCGTGACTAACACGTTTCATTTCTAATTGGAATGATTTTGGTTTTAAGGGATTGTTATTATGTACCAACTATTACCATGAACATAATTTATGTATCATTCCTAGATGAATATGGTTTTATTTTCATTTTTGGAAATAAAATTTGTTTATTTTATAAATAAAACATATTTATCATACACTTCATTTAAATAACGGTATTCTTGTATTAAATTATAAAAACCAAGTATTTTCAATAAATAACAAATCATGTTCACATGAATCATATAACACCCATCTATGGAATCACCATCTTGGTTATATAAATGATAATATTTTAACAAATCTCTATCAGGAAGGTAATTTAGACTCTTCTGAGCTAAACCACTTGAATGATGTCATGCTTTTTTATAAGGAAAAATGATCAAACAACCATTTGGTTTATAGGGTGAAAGGGCCATAGAGCTTATAGTATTAGTACACATTGATGAGTGTGGACTATTTCTAGTGGAATATAGAGGTCAATATTCTTACTTCATAACTTTTACTATTGAATTAAGTAGATATGTTTATGTCTACATGATGAGGTATAAATCTGATTCCTTTGAGAAATTCAAAGAATCCAAGAATGAAGTAGAGAATCAACATGGAAATTAGATAAAGATGCTTTGATCGGATGAAGGTGGTAAATACATTAACCAGTAGATTATTGAATTTATATGGGTGTTTTGGATTCTATCTCAACTCAATCCACCATACAAACCATTATGGAATAGTGTTAGTGAAAGGAGGAATCGTGCCTTATTAGACACATTAAGGTCGATGATGAGTCAGGAAGATATTCTATAATCCTTTTGGTGATATAAATTTCAAACAATAGAACATACATTAATTTTAGAACCAACTAAAGTAAAAAATATAATTCCCTTTGAGTTATGGAGTGAAAAGAAACCTATTTTCACATATTGATGTATGGGGTTTCAAGGAATTTGTTAAGGCCTTCTCAGGTAACAAACTATAACCTTGTAGAACAAAGTTTATCTTTATAGTATATTATAAGGAAACAAAGAGAATCTACCTATAAAACCCCTCAGATAAGAAAGTGAATGTCATCAAACAAGTTGTCTTTCTTGAGAGGGAACACGACATCAAAAAGCATAGTAGGAGAAAAACTGACTTCGATGAAGTTGATGTGCAAGATACACAAGAGTTTTTAGCGAAAAAAATTTCATAGGTAATAATAGAATAATTAGTTCATGGAATAAATGTACTACATAGAAGCACAAGGGAGGTAAGGGAACTAGAGAGATATGTTTTTCTAGTCACCAAAGATGGTGACTCATTATTGGTTGACAATGATGAACCTATCTCCTAAAAAGAGGTGGTAGAGAGCTAAAAAATTTCAAGATAAAAAGAAACCATGAATTATGAAATGGATTCCATGTATCAAAACCAAGTTTGGATTCTAGTGGATGTGTCGGTTTATATAAATCTTATAGGGTGAAAATGGGTATTTAAGAGAAAACTGGACATTGAAGGGAAAATAAATACCTATAAAAAAAGGGTAGTGGAAAAAGGGTTTAAGCAGCATCAAGGAATTGAATATTATGAAAAAAATTCACTAGTATCCATGTTTAAATCCATTATAATTCTACACACTATATAAGATTACCATGATTGTGAAATTTGGTAGATAGATGTCAAAACGAATTTCCTTAATGGGAACCTTTAGGAAGATGTCTATATGAAACAAGTAGAAGGGTTTGTAACTCCAAGTGATTCCAAAAGGATTTTTATGTTTAATATATCCATTTATGGATTGAAGAAAGCATCTAGTTCATGAAACATTTAATTATATGAAGTTATAAATGAATTTTGATTCATTAAGATGAATGTGAGACATTTTTTATAAGAGTTTTTGTGGGATTGATGTCTTTATCCTAGTACTATTTTTTGATGATATATTACTTATTGGAAACGATATACCGGTATTACAGTTTATTAAGGAATAGTTTAACAAGTGTTTCTCCATTAAGTACTTAAGTGAAAAAACCTATATTCTAGGGATCATGATCATTCGTGATAGATCCAAGAGGCCTCTTGGACTAAGTCAAAGTACACACATTGACTAGATACTAAAGAGATTTAGTATGAAACAATACAAGAGGGTATTGGTTCTAGTGTTACATGGTATACATCTTTCTAAGAAATTTTTTCCTCCAACAGAACAAGAAAAAGAGAGAATGAGTAAGAGCGTGTATGCTTCAGTAAATGAATTAATCATTTATGTCGTGTGATGTACTATACTTGATGTTTCCTATGCATTGAGAATATTAGGAAGATATCAAGAAGATCTAAGAGAAAAATATTGTTATTCTATTAAGTTTATCCCCAAGTATCTGAGAATAACTAAGGATATGTTTCTAATGTGTGGAGGAGACAAGGATCTAGTCCTAAAATATTACAGTGATGCTAGTTTTTAAATAGATCATAATGATCGGAAGCCATAATCAGGATATGTTTTCTATCTCAAAAGAGGAGATGAAAGTAGGAAGAGTTAAAAGCAACCAGTTTTTGTTGATTCTATAGTAGATTCCAAGTATATAATAGCTTTTTATGCAGCCAAGGAATCCGTTTGGACATGGAACTTTTTTTAAGATCTTGATGTGGTACATCATGGTAAACACCCTATCACATTGTATTGTGATAATACTATAGTAGTGGATCTTGAAAAATAGTCAAGGTCACACCAATTAAAAATCATATACTCCAAAAGTATCACCTCTTGAAGTATTTTTATCATAGGGGTGAATTTGTAGTAATAAAATTTCCTATAGAAGAAACATGGAAGACCCCTTGACTAAAGGATAGTATTAGAAGAATCATGAGTGTCATGTGAGATCTAGCTGACTAAAAGTTGTTAGAATTTGGCTCTAGGAAAAGTGGGATTCAGTTGGGTTTGATTCCCTAGAACCAAATTTAGTGTACTTTATGATTACTTATATTCATAGTTTTGAATATTAAAAAACTTCCTATCACATCATGATTGTTATTCTACATAACATAGTATTTGATAATGTCTTAAGAGTAGTTGTCACACTGAATGTTCATAATAGTTCCTCGCTATTATGAGAACCCTAAAGTGCCATGATAGTATTTTTAAATATATATTATATAGTCAGATGATATCATTTGAGGCACAAAAATGATACAGGCTATTAAGGGCAGAGACTCATAAGACTTTGAGGAACCTTATCATGGTATACGCCCTTGGTAATATCCAATGTAAGATATTATATAAATGTGACTCGTTGGTAGGAAATCCACTTTTATATGTGTCATTGGGTGTTCTTATCTATGGTCATGTCTATTGATTCTTATAATTTAATATTATTATTAATGAGTATTATAAGTCACTTACTTTGATGTATTGATGAAAACCGTGATTACATATATTCACAGTGTGGTAGGATATGTTGGGTGGGTCACAAGTAATACTGCATTAATAAATAATGAGAGAGGATTTTTACCTTCTATTCTTTAATGGAAGTTGATATCTCTGGTAGTTTGATGGAAATTATATATCCTAAATAAATCCATGTTCATGGTGTTCTATTGGAAAGTTTGATTTTTAGAAAGTCAAAGAAAGATACATCGAGCGCATAGGTTGATGGAACCATTGTACGGCCTGCTTGATTAGAGATATCATCATAAAGGGATTATATTACACATTAATCATCTATATGATGTATTATGTCATTACGACATTAAATTTTTTATCTATGGGTGCCTTGACATGTTGTTAGATGCTAATCTTGGAAATCAGACTGCTTCACCTAATGCCATTGAGAAATAGGCCTAGAGGGTCACACACTAAGTGCATTTAGAATATCAGTTAAATAATATATTATTATTTATTATTTAATAAGTTTAATAAATATTATTCTCAAATGTGATTTAATAATTATTCATGTTTTCTTGATCGTATATATTTCATCACCGTTTATTTGAGAGAATATTATGTGAGAAAAATATTTAATTAATATTTAGTTTTTATTTAGTGAATATAATATTTATTTACTTATTATAGAATAATGTAGTGATATTTATTTAATAAATAAATAAAAATTATTCAGGGCCTAATAAATATTTTGGAGGAATGTCGGACCGAGTTTAATGATCCGGTGATAAATAATATATATTAAATATTATTTGAATAAATAATATTTAATTTTAATTCGCAAGTTAAGCGCATGGAACAAATAATATTATTATTATTATTATTAAAGACATGTGGTTTTATAGGGATTAAATAAGTATTAAAGGGAAGTTGTGAAAATATTTATTTTCAAACCCTAGCAGTATATAAACCCAACTATATTTTTTTTAAAGTGTTAATTCATTTGTTTGGTTGTGCACAATGAATTCAGACAATCTTCTCAAAACCCTAGAGAGATACCTTATCTAATAACTCTCCAAATAATGTAGAGCGATCTTCCTCCACCCTCCACTCTTGAGTCCAAATAGATCAGGTAGAATCCTTTGGAAGTGATTCTCATAGAAACCAAAAGTGAATGATGCAAGAGATAGGATCTATCGTGATAGCACCCAGATATTCATACAGTTATGCTCAGATATTTATGGAATACATGTGGATCTCCACTATAGGGAATATACTCTTGATTCCTACAACACAATGATGGTGTAATTTAGAAACGTTATCATATCTGTCAATGAAGAAAGAAGTCTCACAGGGTAATTATTTAATTTATTAAATTAATTATAAATAATATGTGATGATCTTGTTCTATGGTTCCGAAATTTTATCCATTGTATGTTTTCTTTGATTCAATTCCATAGATCAGGGTGTTTATCATTTTGAATATCTTGGATTTTTCTTTGATCATAACAAAAAGAAAAGTTGTGCACAGCCCATCGCACGCTTTCACTGTGCCCGAAACCTACAACTTCACTAAGCTGATAAGGGCTAGTGGAAACCTATTTCTCCACCTATTGTGGTGAAAATTTTGAAAAACAATGTTAAATATCCAATGGATAATATAAATCCAAAATATCCTTTTTAGAATCCTTCAAAGAGAAAAATGATTTGAGGGATGAAGAATGAATATGAGGATATTTTCATCACATGAAGAAATCTTGGTCGCTAGAAAATAAATTATAATGAATTGAAAATTCAAGAAGTTGCATCCACTTTAGTAATATTGATCATGTTTATATGCATAACTTGTGTATCGAATACAATATTCTTACAACATACATTTATTTAAGTATATGAAATGATCAAGAATAGAAAGGTTATCGAGTAAACTACAAAGGATCTGAGATAGGCTGATTTTTATGTCAGCCAAGGGGAGCACACTATTTCTCATTTCCATATTGGATTGATTCAAGTTTGTAATAATTGTTAAAAAACATTTATCTCTGTGTATGGATAGACACAATGATACATTGTTTCATTTTAGAATAAATGTTTTTATGATACTTAAATACTAAAATAAAAGTTCAGTAACCCTTGAATCACAAATATACATTAAAGTGGATAATAAATATAAAATATAAGACTCTTACCGGATTATGAAAAGATAATTTCATTATTAAATAAAACTAAAACTAGTTGAATTATCTATACCCATAAAAAATTGTATTCTCAGTTGATCTAAAATACTAGGAATACAAAAAAACTATTTATCACGTTTTAGATAAAGAAACCTTTGAAATTAAAGGTACATCACAATGATTTTGAAGTTTTTTCAACATGTCTTCATGAACTATTCTATAGATAAATTTAAAACTTCTTGATATTATTTTAATAAATTTTAGAAATGATCAATGAAGTAAATGGGTGAAGTTGGTAAAGATTAAGGAACCTCTGAGTTATCTTTCTAGAGAACATATTATTCAAGTATTAATTGATCATATATATAGAGTAAAGGTAATTCAAACTCACATTTACTTATGCAAATAATTATCATGATGGTAGTAAAAGGAAGATCAATGGTGTGTATTATATATATTGGAAACATTCCATTATTTATTCTAATAAATTTTTTGTAAATATATGTTCAAAAACTAAACCATATTCCAACAAAATTTTCTAATGGATATCAAATCAATTTAAATATGATAAGAATATATCATGGAACTAACACAAGTTTTTTTTGAAAACCATTTGTTAAAATATAGCCTTAGATACAAACAAACATCAAAACATTGTGTTGCATATGAGTTAATGATCCTATGGCCACTGAGGATATTAATGTCTAGTCAAGATCGAATAGATTTCTATAAAGGAAGACTATCTCTTTGAATATAGTTGGAGAAAACTTAACTTATATGAGATAAGACTATTTTTACACATGATTTGGAATAGTAATACTAAACTCCACATAGCTTAGTGGAAGGAGGAGTTTCAGAGATACATACTGCATAGGAATTTATAACCATATTGGTGGTTTATGATCACCACGGTGGGTGATACATGTATTATTATTTAAAAATAAATATTCCTCGAATGTTGTTGTAAATGGTAAAATGATAAGGCTAAAAATTATATATATATATATATATATATATATATTCAAGTAATGGAATCCACATATCAAGATTCAAGAACTATTTATTTTGAATGTTTCTAAGACTTGATACCATTGGTGAGTATTTAAGAGAAACTAGACATAGATAGTACAAGATGGTACTAATAAATCGTGATTTATTTTCAAAAGGTTTAGTCTATAAAAAAACCTATACACCGATCATAATGAATAAAATCCTTCTTGAATTCTACTTTGTCAAAGAATATTTCAATGATCATCATATTGCGCTATTTGTTTTCAAGGTCATATTACTTAGAGGAAACCTTATGGTAGATATCTATATGGTATGACCAAAAGGATAACCAATGGTTTATGTATACTAGGAATAACATAAAAGGTTCTGTGACATCAATAAATTCCAATAAGATATGTAGATTACATGAATTCATTTATGAATAAATCATGTATAGTTATCATAGAATATTCATTTGGAAAAAAATGAGTGACATGTGTCTCTATCTAGTTAGTGGGAGCAATATAAGTTTTCAAGATAGATATATTTATAACATATGGAAAACAAATATTGTGTCTTACCAGTTTGTTAAAACGAAGGAATTAAAGTTCTCTAAGTATGACTTAAAGCAACAATTATGTCCTACGGAATTATATCGATAAGACATATCCATGATTTTTTTCAATTTACTCATTGTAAATACATTAAATAAGTATTGAAAAAAAAAAGTTGTAACAATCCAAGACCAAATTTATTTTGGTATATAATCCTTCCGGTAGAACATGTATAGGCATAAGAAAAGATTATTGAGATTAATATAATTTCACAATCTTAAGTGCTAGGAATTTATCTCATATACCATGATATGTACTAACACTTGATGTTATTAATGCATGATGCATAGTATTCCAATATCAAACATATCTAACATAACTGCATTGACTTGTAGGTATAATTATACTATTGTTCTTTTTAAAGTATAAATGGATGAGTTATTGGTGTCTCGAAATGTGGGAATACTAGTGATCAAGTTAATTGAACAATTGTCTTCATTTAGTTCAATTTGATCTAGTATCATAAAAAAGACTAAGTTATTATGTAAGAAACACTTTTTACATCCATTGGTAGTTATATCTACAATATCTGAGTAAGTTTTCTCTTCTGATGCATCTTGAGGAGTGTTTTAGTAGCGTCCTACTATGATTTTGGTTTATACCAAAATAAAGAGTATTATCATTATCATGATAAACATGGAGTATGGATTTAGTCATATTGTCAAGACTTTGACATGGGAACAATAAGTGGATACTTGTTTATATCACCCCTTGAGGTATTATTTCAATATATTAATGTTGTATTAAATATATTTTCCATAAATACATGTGTTTTTTCCAAAATATATCTATTGAAACATGATAGTACTAGTAGTTGTAGTCATACTCAGTAGAAACATGTTTCTGCATTTGATAACTAACTGATCTTTAGTAGTTGGATCTAGTGAAAGTGGGAGTTTGTTGGAGTTTTTTACCTAATTTTATACTTAAGATTACTTGTATATTCAAAGTTGTGAATATTAATTTAAATATATTATCACATATTTATTGTTCTTCTATATAACAATGATGTGATAATGTCTTAGAGTATATGTCACATTGAAAATGGAATATAAATTCCCTACTATTATGAGAACCTTGAAAAGCTATGATGATATTCTTAAAACTAGTTCTATATTCAAATAACAAACTATTAAAGGTCACATAGTACATAGATTGTCAATTAGAGTACCCATAAGTGGATAAGGATTATTTTCATGAAGTTCATACTTGTAATCTCTAAGATGAGTGATTATGAGAATAAACCCACCAGTATGAATTCCATATGTTTTAGTGTCATCAGATATTCCTATCTATGAGTGTGTATAATGGTCTTCGGACTTTAATATTATCATTAATTCATGTAATTACTTGTGCACATAGATTTATTGAAAAAACTTCACACCATAAATTGGCGCGAAGTATGGTACATTGGGTGTGTCACGAATGACATGTTACTAATGAATATGTATGGGAAGGATTTTTCCCTTACATATCTATAGAAGTTGATATCTTTTCCTATTGGTTGAAATATAACTGTGGCATAAATTCCATGGTCATGGTGTAATGACATTTATTTCATATTTTCAAAGAAAGATGTATCAAGAATATAGGTTGATGATATAGATGTGAAACCTTCTTTATGAGATATTGAGATAAAGGAATTATATTTCATAGTGAGAATTTGTATGTGGTTGTCAAAGTTGCAACATTAAGTTCTTTTTCTTGGGTGACTTGACCTATTGCTAGACATTAATCTTAGACTTTAGGTGTACCTTACTAATTCCAATAAGAAATAATCCTAAAGGGTTACACATTAAGTGTTTCTATTGATATTAATTAAATTCTATTTTAATTAAATTAATAGAATAAATATTATTCTTGAGACATAGAAATGATTTTATTCAAGTTTTATCGATCACATAAATTAAATAAATATTTATTCATCAGATTGTAAATAAAATTTATTTATTTATTTTATTGAATATTTAATAAATATTGATTCGATGGTTTATAGATAAAGATATTTTTTATGAATAAAAATTTTATTCAGGTATTCAATAAATGTCGAGGAATTCAAATGGACCAAGACCGAGTTTGGTGATAAATATTAATTTAAAAGTTGGTAAAATAATAGTTTTTATTGAATAAGTTAGAGTACGACATAAAATAATAATATTAGTATTATTATTATATGGCATGAGTCTTAATAATGAAGATAATATTATTTAAGGGTCAATACAAAATTAAATAATATTTTAACCTAGATTCATACTCTTTAAATAGATGGTTATTTTTATTGTGTAGGGTTAATCAAAAATTGAAAATAGAGAATTGTTGCACACAATATAATTCTCTTATTGTCTCCCTCCCTCTCTCTTTCTTGAGTTCTTCTTTCTCACTCCCTCTCAATAACGAGAAACACAAAATATATTCCTTTAATATCAAATGATGAGAGATTGTCACGAATGATTCAATATAATTGATTCATCATGCTAGCACCCAAAAGTCAATGGGTATTTCTTGAAGATCAAAGGATCATGTGTGGATCACCGCTGGAGGGATTATACACTTGGATCCTTACAGCACAATGAAGAAAATCTAGAAAAGGGTATTCGGGAATTCAACATCTACATTGAAGAAAGAATCCTAATATAAGGTAATCATTTATTCCAATCTTAAATAAATTAATTATAAATTTAATGTGAAAATATCCTTTATTGAGATTTCAGGAAACTCTATGTTTAAAATACATTTTAAACATAATTCCCACCAAAGGCATTTCCATTGTGCCTAGAACCTTCAAGAGGAATAATTTTATACACGTTTTAATGATTTTAGATAATTATTTGTGAATAAATATTTAATGAAATATTTATTCATGTATTAAATAAATCATGAGGAACCTGATCAGACCAATTTCATGTATGGTGATAAATATTAATTTATGAGCTGTAAAAATAATATTTATCATTGCACCAATTAGTGCATTCCATAAAATAATAATATTATTATTATTATTATATAGCATGGGATTTGATGAGGATTGTTATACTATTTAAGGTTTAGTTCATAATTATATAATATTTTAACCAAAACCCTAACTCTATAATTAGATGGTTATATCTATTGTGTAGGGTTAAAACTAAAAAATCAATATTTGATAATCATTGTGCACAAAGGACTTCTATATCCATTCATCATCACATGTTCTCAATAACAAGAAGAACTCTTTCAATCCCAAAGGATCTTGAAGTGATCAAGATGTATAAGACAAGATGATTGATCTTCCTCACTAGCACCCGAAAATAAATTAATTCATCTAGAGATAAAATTAGTGCATGTGGATCACCTCTATAAGGATTCAACACTTCGATCCTACAAATGCAATGGAGGTAATCTGAAAAAGGGTTTCAGATGATCAACGTCTTTATTAAAAAAAGTTCCAAAGATGAGTTATCCTTTAATAAAATCTAAATCTTAATTAATTAAAAATTTAACACGAAAAGATCCTCTTTGGGTTTCAGGTTTTATTAGGTCAATATTCGGTGTAAAAATTTCATTAGGCATAGCATTTATGTCTTGTACAATTTGTGAATGATCTATTGAATCCGACAAAACTTTTATGGTTATTTACACACCAAGTCACTTCTATTGTGCTCGAACCCTTCACATATGAGAATCTATTTGGGATTAACATACTCTATGTCTCAAGGTAACATTATGTCTTAGTTAAAAGGGTCATATTAAAATGCATGCTTATATATGATACAATTGGTGGACATAGGTATCGAGATGCATGTGCTTGATGGATATCACATTAGATTCCTTTATAACTTGAGTAGCACATGCTTACTCTATGAATTCAAGAATTGATATTCTTTGTGAACGCTAAAAAATCCTATGGGGTCACACTTTGTGGCTAACTGAATGGGGATTGAGATTTATGTAACTCTGAGAGCTATTCTAAAAATTGTTTTAATGTTTATCCAAAACAAGTTTTGGATGAGTATTCATAAGGCAATGCATATGATGTTATACAGGGTGAAGTTGATGTTATCTTTCTAAAAGTGTTCTGGAAGATATCCAAAATTAATTTTTGATATGATTTCACAATTAATTGTATATGATATGGTATAAGGTAAAATTCCACAAAGTCTATAAGCCTTTAGTGTAAGTGGGAGATTGATGGAGATATTTTCTCAAGCCTATATACATATGATGTGTTTATTCTTATATCATATTGTATGATATATATATATATATGTTGTATGGTGAAAAATAAAGGAAACCAAGGTAAATAATATACCATTGTTTTGTGTATAATTAAAGAAATATAGATTTCATGTCACTATCAAACCCTATCATATTATAAAATGAGGTTGAATTATAATACTATATCATGAGTGTTATTATATGATGAATCACATTCTATTATTAACATGATGGTTTATGATTTATTATCTCATTCAAACAATAAGTTTTAACATTCGAGTATCATCTCTATATGGTCATCATTGATCGTCAATATCTCATTTGATAAAATGTGTGGTAGAATAAAATGTGTTTAAGTGTTAAATTAATAACACACCCAAAAGGGTTAAAAGTGTTATAATTACATGCATCACTCAAAAATTACATTAAATTTGAGTAAATTCATAGGAGACTCAAGTAGAATCCCTAAAGTCTATATAAATAGGTTGAAACCATTGAGATAGTTGTACAATCCTTCTACCAATTATCCCTTCCCAATGATCTCTTTATCTTCATTTACCCCGAGAGATGCTAGCATGTCATGTTTTGAAGGATAATTGTAAACAAAAACTGGGTGATTTGGGTCGACCTATGGATGCATCACAGAGGAACAATCTCGCACAAACGTTTCCGTGAAACACCGGAAGAGTCCATAGGTAAACAGGCCGCTCGGGCATGGCCTAGTTGATGAGGGATTCGACAACATTGTTGAAGATCCTAATGTGGTAGTGGGAAGACCCCTTAGGAGCCAATTTCATTTTGGAGGTGTAGTTCAGGAAGATCAGATCCAATTCTCTTCATGGCCTCACCCACGTGAAATATGGGTCACCCTTCTGAACCATGCCCACATAGGTGGCACAGAAATCAGGTTTGTGGGGCAGAGGGTGGCTACCATGGATGATGGTGGGTGTTTTCTTAGGTGTAGCTGGTTTATACATAGACAACGGAGCCACATTCATTGTAAATAGTGTCTTCTCAGTCGAGGAATCCTAGCGGGGTGAGGGTTGAATATTTTTTTAAGCTCAGCCACAACTGATCTATGATTCTCATTGACATAAATTCCCACTATATAGGTCCTTGATTTGAATAAATTCCAACTTTGGATGTTATTCATGATATATTATTGTTTCCACACCTCTTTTCGTTTTTTTTTATTTTTCTAATTTTATTTTATTTTATTATATTATAAAATGCGTGGAGAGATCATTATTTCATTCTCCCTTTTTAATACGATTGATTTGTCCACACAGGGCAACTATCATAGCTCCTTAATTATGACAGATCAATTTAAAAAATCATCCATGGGTCATTCCTATACATATTTATCAGATACTTCATTCAAAATAGGGGATACTGTAATTTACGATATCCACATGTTATGCATATTATACTGCAATTTATGTACTGTTCGGTTGTAACATCAATTCATTTTCAATAAAACTTTCATTATATATTTCAGTTGTCTTATTCAAGAAAGTTTTAATGGAATATCATATAAAAAATTCACTAAAACCATTGAAGTAATTTATGGTATCATCATCAAAAAATGTTATGCACATTTATCTATAATTTATAATGGTTTGTGTGAGTGAATTGGTTGGTTTCTTTAACAAATTTCCACTAAAACTTACACTATAATGTTTATTTCTTATATTTTTTGAAGTTTTAGTGGAAGGTATACCAAAAATAGTCACTGAAACTAGTAGTATAATTTATGATATCCCCACCACAAAATACTTTGCACATTACATTGAAATTTATAAGGGTTTAAGAGAGAAAATTATTTGAATTTTTCCCTACTGAAACTTTAATCTACACTGAAGCTTTACACTATAACATTCATTTATAATATTTTTTAGATGTTTCAGTAGAAGGTATACTGAAAATAGTCAATGAAAATATAAATTTAATTTATAATTTCCCAACCATCACAAGTTATTCACATTACAATGAAATTTATAATGATCTAAGAGAGAAAATTATGTGTATGTTTCCCCATTGAAACATTAATTTCCACTAAAACTTCCATTTCCAATGAAACTTTAATTTACATTGAAACTTACACAAGATATAATAGTTCTCTTATTCTAGTATTAGACCACCTAAAATTTTCACTGAAACTAGCACTATAAGTTATGGTTTCCTCACCAACAGATGTTATGCACATTTCTCTAATATTTATGATGGTTTAAGAGATAGAATTGTTTGGTTGTTTCTTCACTGGAAATTCAATGTGTTTCCATTGAAATATTTACAAGAACTTTAGTTCTCTTATTCTAGGAAGATCTAGTGGAATACCACTTAAAATATTCACTAAAAACAACATTGTAATTTATGGTATCCTCACCAACACATGTTATACACATTGCACTAAAATTTCTAGTGGGTTGAGAAAGATAATTGATCGGTTACTTCCTCACTAAAACTTCCTTTCATTTCCACTGAAAATTCTATCAAATATTTTAGTTTTTTAATTACATCAAATTCAAATTGAAGACCACATAAAATACCCTATAAAATTAGTGATGTAGTTTATGTTATCCCCACCAAAACATGATATACACATTGCACTAAAATTTTTGGTAGTTTGAGGGAGATAATTACTTGGTTATTTCCCTATTGGAACTTCAATTCATTTCCACAGAAAATTACATTGTATATTTTAGTTCTCTTATTCTAGGAACTTCTAGTAGGATACCACCAAAAATAGTCACTTAAAACAGCACTGTAATTTATGGTATCTCCACCAACACATGTTTAACAGTGCATGGTTTACTACCATTCATGGTTCTTGTTGTGTAGTGAATGTGTTTGGGTGTTTGAAAACAAGGTACAAATATTTTCATTGGAAGAGATTTTCTCACTTATGAACAAAACAACTAAGAACAAAAAAGTGAGTATTCAAGTCAACTAAACTTACCATAAAATAAATTTCACTAATTGACTATAATTTAATGCACATTCTCCACTTTCAATGATAGTAGGTAAAAGAGGTGTATGCTCGAATAATAAAAAATAAGTTTGAAATAGATAATAAAAACATAATTTTCTCAAATAATTCTACATTCTTTACAAGTGCTTCTATGATAAGTATACTATTTTATATATTCCTAAAGATACAAATATTATGCTTAACATTTTCTATAACATTCTTACAATTTTTATGGTGTTATTTCACGTCAAAATGAAAATCTAAACTAGTTATTAATAGAGAAACCAATCAAATACATGCTCTCATTAAATAGGAAAATTTTAATCCCCATCAAAACTACAAATGTGCATTGAACACTACTAGTTGTTAATGATCAGACAAAATATTTCAGACACTAAAACTCCATGAACCCTTGGTTGGGTGGTGGTGGGAATGATATATATCAAAATTATGCCTTAGTAATGGTACATTTTTTTATCTTCGATATTAAATCCACTTTTAAATTAACCAAATGACAATTGATATAATTTTTTTCCAACTTCACACACTTACAAAAATCATTTATTGAGAAAATACTCAAGAAATACAACCCCAATTACCCAGATAATATAGATCCAATTTTCATTGTGCAAGAATCCCCTAAACATGGTGACACAAGCGTAGACTATTCAATTATAGTATGATACCTTTGGAAGAATATGAAAACACGACAGACATATAATAAGAATATGACCTTAGGAGAAGTTAATGAACCATGAATTTATATGGCACACTCTTTCCTTTTTGAACCTTCAAAAGGTTGGTCATAAACTTGTCTAAAAAGAATGAGGTACATGTTGGCTTCATTTCTACCAATTTTCAAGCAATAAATCAAATAACATGGTTTATGGGCGTGGGATGAAAGTATAAAACTTATAAAAATATGTTTCTAATATAGGTTTTGTTAGTAGTGTTATTTTTTTATATTTTAGAAGTATTTTGTTTAACTAACAAGTGGAATGAAATGAATTTTAAATATATCTACTCTAAAATAATTACCAATCTGGCCTATGAATTCTCATTTCTTACATAACACTAATACAAACTATTTTACCTTAAATAAAACCAAACATTCTTTTAAAATAATGTCAAAAAATTATTTACATTTATAAATCACAGAATAAAATTAAACAAATAAAACAACCATGAAATGATTTTGGATGCATTATAATTTAAACCACATGTAAATGGTGTATATAATTATCAAAATTCAAAAAAATCCGATAAATGTGATCCAATGTCTGCACTAGCATGCCTTCCAATTCTACCATAGTCTATATCAAAAGCCAAAGTTCCAAATTGATTCAAAGGTCTTTATACAATATATAAACACTTAAAAAATTACAAAACTTATATATAGGAGTGATGTTTTTACTGAAATTACATTTAAATTTGTTTCCACGGCTGCAACAGTCAAATATAATTTTTCTTGATCTATAGCTCACTATATTAAAAGAAAAATTATTTTAGAGACTGAATTATTATATCATGAATACTATTATAAATGAAATACATTATAAAATGAAAAAAATACCAAAATCATAACACTATAAATTTCCTTTTTGATTCAATTGTTTCCACTTTCATCTTTAAGTTTCTCAAAAACATTTGAATTTATAACCACTTTCATGATTTGTTTTTTCTTGAATTTAGCTAGTCTTAAAACTATTCTAGAAGTGACATGACCAATAACCCTAATAGTTGATATATTTATATTACACAAGTCTTTTGAAAAATTACTAAAATTAGAAAAGGTAATGGCATACTCTACATATTTCTCACAAGCAACGTTTATCAAATTCATTCCCATCCACACCATCTTTTATAATGATTTTCTATAACTATCTTTATTTATACATCTACATCAATAGAAACTCCTTCAAACATTATAATAATTCTATTTTTTCATATTCATCTCTCTAAAATATATTATTCATGTATTTATATCACATCAAATTAATAAAAAAATTTAAAAACATAAAAAAAATTACCCAATCGAATCAAATTTTTGACGTGAACATTGAGAAACTTCATTGACCACATCATATAAAGCACAAAAATGATCATCATAACCAACCATTCCAATGGAATAACTAAATGTAACTCCATATTCATTATATGATATAAAAAATCTTACACTAATAATTTTATATTCATGTTGAAATAAATCAAATATCATAGGAGTATACTTGTCAGTAACCAATGCATGGTAAGGGAAAATATTTCAAGAAAACATATCATGTATCTCAAATTCATATATTTTTTTCTTGATATCAATTTTCCTTAATCAATAACTCAAACATTTTTAAAAAATATACAATAATCAACACTATATGAATGTAATATTTAATAAATCCATTAAATATTACACTTAACTAAGTGCTAAAAATATGTAATGATAAATAATATTTCAAAAAGTAATGTGCCCACTTATCTCACAATACAAATACATCATCTAACCACTATGATTTTCCATCCCCAAATTTTGTTCTTAGAGAAGCCCACTCCTGATAAAATCACTATACATCATGGTATTAGAATATACACTTCTTAAAACAAGTAAAAAATCTAGATCCATCTTTCATCTGACTATAAAAATGTTTAATTCCATTTTGAATCAAATTTCACATGAAAAGGAAATGTCAAGTTTCAAGTAAAATATTAGAAAGGGATTTTTCCATTATTTTATCATGATTATTAAATAATGTATGGGGTGTCTTCTTATGATGCACCTCTAATTTTTTTGAAATAACCAAGAAAAAGAACTTTCAGTTTCATTATATAACAAACACCTGTAGAAATTGTGATTTAAACATCATAAATATAAAATTGGTTTCTTATAAACTGATGGAAAACATATTTTTGGAGAATTTTTGGCATTAGTTTTGTTTCAAACCAACATAAAAAGGGATTTACATTCATATTTTGGCGTCAGTTTTTAAAAAAATGATGTTGAAATAGAAATCAAATCCTTTACAGTGTCAGATTTCTATAGAAACAGACAAAAATATCTAAAAATAATAATGTTTGGCATTATTTTCTTTAAAAAATTATTCCAATAATTAAAAAATAAGAATTTTTTCCTATGATTTTACAAAAACTGATGTAAAAATCATTTTAAAATAAACCACGGAAATTGAAACCTTCATTTTCATATTTGTAAAACACTTTTTCTCTCGACTCGTGATGACTCTTACATCCACACAAGGATCCTTGAAGTCAATTTTTCTTCATTTTAATTGGTTTTAATCATCATTTCATGATCAAAACTACTCATTATTTCATCCACTATCTTTACGATCCACATAATAATTTTTTCTTCAGAAATTATTTTCCTATCGACCATCAATCGTGGTTTGATTTTTTTTCATGTTCATTTTTTTGTTTATACAGTCATTTTTGTTAGATATTGAAGTTTTTGTTCTTATAATGAATTCAAGGGAACAAATTCAGATTCAGGATAAATTTTTATGTTTGAACTTCGAATTTTTTAAATTATTTTTTTTTAATTTTGAAGATAATTATTTATCATTCGGTTGTAATTTTGAGTTATTTCTTTATTTGTTTGTATATAGTTGATTGTTAATTATAAATGTGGTTGTTAAAGTTTTTTAATTTCTATAAATTTTTGGTTTGATGAAATTATCAAAAAAAATACTAAAAATGATATATATATATATATATATATATATGTAGATATACATATTTGTGTGTGTGTTGCAGTTTAAATTAGTGGCTATGATATTTTTTATTTTTTATTCTATCCAAATTATGTACTTTTGGATCAACATGACACACATCACGCAAAATAAATACCTTTAGTAGATTATTTTTTTATTTTATTCCTAATAATCATTAATATTTTTTATCTGATTACCAATAATTTTTATTTTATTTTTTATGATTAAAATTTATCTATTTATATATATATATATATATTTAATGTTTATATTTTTTAATATATTCACTAATTATATTGAGATATCAGGTATTTAATGGATCATAATTGGATAAATTTATGAATAACCGCTAGTGAATATGGAAAAAGAGACAATTATTTTTTTGGAATTTTCTAAATGAAATATTCAAAACATATATTTGATTTTCTATCCATGTTTGAAGTGTTTGAATATGAGAAGGTTAAATTCTAGGGAAATCAAGGATCATCTCATTTTCTACGGTTCAAGCCTTAATTGTACATGTTAGATATACCATGGTGAAATAACTAAAAATTCAAAATATACTGTGATAAAAAATATTCATAATGAGGTAAAGGATCATATTGAAGAATTAATTCATGATTTAGGTGTTGAAATCATCAAAAAAATAGTAACTTTTGAATGATTTTATGGAGATTTTCAGAAACTGTTATTATGAGGTTTCAATTAATATATAGTTTTATCAGCATCTTTAAGATTAATTAACTTGAAAGAAATAAAGGGGTGGAGTGATAAAAGTTTCTCTAACTTACTTAATATTTTAAAAGAGCTACTTCCAAATGGAAACAGACTTCTAGATTCCAATTATGAGGTGAAGAAAAATATTATGCCCAATAGGATTGGGGTATAAAAATATACATACTTTCTCAAATTATTGTTTGTTTTATAGGAAGGAATATGAATATTTATCCAAATGTATTACATGTGAGACATCACGCTATAATATGGATGAAAAAAGTTAACTCAGATTCATTATTAGGTACTAGAATCTAACCTCATACTTAATCAAATAATTCCTTATAAAATTCCCTTGATATAATTCCAATAAATAACCTCTGATTCATTCTCAGGTACCATAATCAAATATCCTTTTAAATAAATTTGGTACCTTCTAATAATTCCTCATTTGAAGTTTCTATTTTAAAATTCAATTGATACAAAAAGTTTAATGTAAAATTCAGGTGAGTTCATTGCCGATGGTAACTTACATCACCATGTTGATTCAACATAGTGGAAAATTTTGATAAAAAATTCTAGATTTTGGAAGTGAAGTTTGAAATCTCAGAATGGGTGTGTGTACAAATGGAATGAATCCACATCAGAACCTAAGTGGCCAACATAGTTCATGGACTATTTTGTGGGTAGTTTATAAATTTTCCTCATATATATGTATGAAGAAAAAATATGTTATGGTGAGTAACATCATTTTTTCACCAAAATATCTGGGAAATGATTTTAATTTTTATAATTCACCATTGGTTGATGATTTGAGACTTCTATGGGAGACAGGTGTTAAATTTTTTGATGCATACAAAAAGGTATATTTTCTATGGATTTCTCTGATAATGATCATTATAAAAGAATTTTCTGCATATATAAACTTATCTAGATATAGTGTAAAGGGACATAAATCATGTCTAATTTGTGAATAAGGGACTTCATATTATCAACTTCAGAATGGAAGAAATACAGTATAGACAGGATATCGAAGATTTTTGAGAATTAATCATCCTTATCATAGATTGAAAAATGCATTTAGAAATTTATAGTAATACAATATTCCCCCATAACCATTTTCATTTGAATAATATTATGAAAAAGTAAAAAATATTGGTTTGAAATTTGAAAAGAAAATAAGTTTAAGTATTCAAATAATTATCTGGAAGAAATGGTCTATCTTTTTCGAACTACCTTATTGGATATTTTTAGAGATAAAACATAACATTGATGTTATTCATGTTGAGAAAAAATATATGTGATGGTTTTATTGGATCTTTGATAAATATTAAAGGAAATAACAAAAAGATGGATTGAATGCTAGATTAGATTTGATATCAATGGGAATACGTTTGGAGTTATCTCCCACTATGCAATAAAACAAAACATATTTACCTTTAGATTTTCACACATTAAGAAAGATTAAGAAGTTTATTTTTTGTCAGTGTCTATATGGTATAAAAGCACCTAGTGGATATTCTTCAATTGTGAAGAATTTGGTGTCAGTGAAGGGTTGTAAATTAATAGGTATGAAATCTCATGATTTTCATGTATTTATGAAACAACTACTACCAGTCATACTACGTGGTATATTTTTGACAGCTATCAGAAAGACTATTATCAGGTTATGTAATTTTTTCAAATCTATTTATAGAAAATTCATTGATCCAAATTTGATAGATGTGTTGGTGAATAAATCTTCTTTTATAATTTTTCAAGTTGAAATGTTTTTTCCACCGATGTTTTTTGATATAATGGCTCATCTAGTGATTCATCTGGTGTGTGAGATAGAATACATGGGCCTATTTATTTACATTGGATGTATCCTTTTAAAATATATATGAAAATTTTGAAGGGATATGTTAAAAATCCGTAT
Source organism: Viscum album (assembly GCA_963277665.1). Classification (NCBI taxonomy): domain Eukaryota; kingdom Viridiplantae; phylum Streptophyta; class Magnoliopsida; order Santalales; family Viscaceae; genus Viscum; species Viscum album. Next base: position 1,038,713,021 of record OY728126.1, read on the forward strand.
CGACCAGAGGCCTCTATTGTTCAAAAATATGTATCGGAAGAGTTGATTGAGTTATATACTGATTATTTATATAAATCGGAGAATATTGGTCTTTATATATCTCAACATATGAAAATTGATAGTGAAGTTAATGGGATTAGAGGCTTAAAGGTAAAGTTTATTCCATGTGATGATGTGATCAGGCACATTTATACATTTTAAACAACACGGATGAGGTTCAATCATATATATCATAACATATTATTGAATTAAACATATGATATCTAAAAAGAAATTAAAAGTGGTTGATGATTAAGCATAAAAAGACATTTTTTTCATGGTTTAAAGAGAATTTCATCATAGATATATCTGCATCAGAAATATTGAAATGGTTGGTAGGGGGGCCATCTCTTAATTTGATCACATTTTCTAGTTTTGATATTAATGGGTTCACATTTTACACAAAAAATAAGGATGGAAAGAGTAAAATTTAAAATAGTGGTGTAATGGTCATTACTAAAGTAGTGCACTTTTCAAGTACCAAAGATAAAAACCCAATTTCTGCTTCATCATCATATTTTTTATTTCCTAAGGATATATGGTAAATTGAATATATTAAATTTAGATTCACGATGTTTAACTGTAATTGGGTTGATAGGATTAGCGGTGTGAAACATGATTATTATGGGTTTACATAGGTTGATTTGAAAATATTTAGTTACAATGAGGAACCATTTATCATGGAAACACAAGAAAAGAAAATATTTTTTGTCACCAATCCATCGAATGATCATTGTTATGTCATCTTGCAAGAGAAAGGATTCCATTTGTTTGATGAGGATTATGATGATTTTATTAATTTACATGAGGATTATTCATAAATTATGTGATTTTTGTATGATAAGAATGACTATAATGCAGACATAGTGCATGCAGTATGAAATGATAATGCTTAAAATATATGGGAAAACACTAAATTATTCTCCTAATTATTCTGGTGAATATTCATTTTTATTTTTTAAAATTTACATGTGTAAAAAATATATTTTTTAATAACTATTGGATTTTTAATTATAACTATTTGATTATTTATATGTTTTTTGCGTTAAATTTTATATTTCATGGTTATGGTTGAACATTTTTTCATTAAAATACCTAATGTACATTATTGTGTTTTGTTTAAATTTATGCATATAAAACACTTTTTCATAATTTTTGTAATGCCCTGACCCCAATTACCAAGGGTTGGTGCATTATTACATAACATTGGCATAATCACAAGAGACCAAATCCCGAAATACCGATCAATTTAGTAGCCTTATAAGTACTATATACATACATAAGTTTTATATTACATTATGAAATAGAAAAACAACTTTTTGTCTCCTTTAAACACACTCATATCCCTTATAATATCCCTATAGGTTAGTCATAATATACTTCTCATCCTGGAAAAAATAAAACATAAGAAAGGGGTGAGCTCAGATGCTCAGTAAGGATAACAATATAGTGGAAACTAACATAAATAAGCATAAACATTTAATCCAATATTTAAGACTAAAAAACAATCCTTTTAAAAATAAAATTCAGCATAATATGTAAAAGATAAATCAAATAATGTCATTTACTTATTCACATGGATATTCTAGTAGATTAATAATCACATGTAATATCAATAGCTAATCTCATAATGATGGAATGCATAATGTCGGACATCATAACCACATAGTCAAGGCCTTGTGGCAAGAATACAAATAAAAATATTCTCAGGGCCATGTTCCAAGATACTATTTTGTCTCATTAGACCTACCGATACATTGAGGGGTTATCACGGGCCCCGCCCGTCACTTACTACATCCAATGCATTACTCGTATGAAAAGAGTGAAACATAACATAAACATTCGTATTAAACTGGCATATGAAATGTTAATAATTTAACCATAAATTGTGAATGACATAAAAATAGCACATCCACAGTAAAAAATATCATAAAACTATCAATATTATATGGAGTATTGTATCATAATAAATCAACTTTAATTAAACATAAAATCCAACAGTGGATGTTGACACAGATGAAATCAATCCAAAAACTATTGGAGAGAAATATCTCTTTCTACTTTGAAATAATTTAAAAGTCACATAATTATAAAATAAAACATTTATTTTGAAAATATTGTTATAATCTTTTATGGGAATCGTTGATGGTGTTTCAATGGCAGAAAATTGCCGCACCCACCGTATAAGTTAAAAAAACATTCTTTCCTTAATTTGTCAAAAAGGTCATAAAGTACCTTGTTTAGAAAATGATGGACATATTCCTTTCAAAACATTTTATAAAAATTAAAAAAAATGGTATAAATAAATTTAACCCATGTTCTAGAAAATAGTAAAAAAAAATTGAAATAAATTTTTAAGAAACATGGATGCGGATGATAAAGAAGTACCAATAGATACTTACGTATAATTAACCTTGGATAATAAAGAGATTGTAAAATTAAACATTACCTTGTAATTTTTCTTAGTCGAGGGTATGTTAACCTCTTTTATAATGGTTAAATCAATGTAATTAAATTATACAAGAACCACATACATAACTATGATATCATATATGATCCTCTAATATTTCTTTGTTAATAATATTTCAGTAGTATCATGGTTTCAGGTGTTAACTGATTCGTCTTCCTTTATATGTTTTGTTACGTAAGTCATGTTTGTTATGTACAGGATGTATTTGATTCATATATAGAATAATATTAAGTTCTTAAACATTATTTTTTAATCTTCAAATTAAAATTATTCATGAATGGTTACGATGGGGAATGAAATCACATTGCATCGTGGAGACGGTAAGTCGTATGTACGCACGAGTGACAATATCGTTCTATTGATGGTGAAATTGTATGTAATTGGATGGTATATTATATATAAATAATAATTAACATGTTATATTTATTATTTACATAAATTATACTCACTATTAAACCCATCCAAATAATGAAGTGTTGAATAACAAACTACACCACAACGTGGAGACGGTAAGTTGTACGTACGCACGTATGGTGACATTGTCATTCACAGGATGGATAGAATAATGAATATGGTTGTACCAGATTTATAATAACATATAAATATGTATAAGGTAATTGATTTATTATTTTATTATGGAAACAACATAAAAATAGGAAGCATAATAAGAAAATAACTTTGAAAGATGTGATAAAATAATTACCTCTTGTTCGGGTGTTTCCTTTTGATTTGAAAAAAAAGGCTCCTTAGGTTGGATTTCTGATAAAAGTAAGGCCTTTAAGAGATCATAGTTGGGAGGAGATTTTGAGCAGGGGTTGGATGATCCAAATGGCTTTGGAGGTGTGAATTTAAGAGAAGGGAAAGTACCCTTTTGTAAGAGAGGTGAGGGGAACTTTAGGAAAAGATTGAAATATTAATTTATTATAAAATTATTTTCAGTTTATAAAAGCTCCAAATTGATTTATTTCAATGATAAGGTGGGTATGGGTCTAAATCCTCTAAACCAATAGGTTTTAGACATGTTTAGGTCACCATATTAACCTTATCTTTTAGATTTAACTCCCAGTTAATTAGTTTAACTTTTACCATGTCTTCATGTATTTTTATACTACATGGTTAATATAGTTAGTATAAAATTCCAATAGAACCTCAAGTGGTTCATTAATGACATATGTAACATTATCTAAGTAATTTGTCCAAATATTAGATTTTTAGGAATATTATATAATTTAATAAAATAGTATTTGTTTTAAAAACTCATTTATGTCAATTTTGACACTATTTAGTACTTGGTTTTTTGTTAAAGTCATCACAGATTGATTCCTTTGAACAAAATAAATTTAATCAACCCTAACATGTCATATTCACCTAGAAAATTCTTTCCTGGCATCAAAATTTTCAATTTACATTTATTTTAATATTCATAATATCAATTATTTTAATCTTTCATTAATAAGGTAATTATTGCATCATCGTTATGTCATAAATAAATTTAATTATTTAATGTCTAATATTATTATAAAATGACTCCAATTAATTAAATTAGACTAATATAGTTATTATGTGTCTATTTTTACTTTAAAATAAATTCAAATTTAAAAATAATTATTTAAATAAAAATTCGGTTTTAAACAATAATGCAGTGTTTTCACTATTCATCAAAAACTGAAAGTTTTCAGAAAAATACCAAAAATTAGTCCTAATCTAATTTTGATATACCAAATCCAAAAATAAAGTCCACTTTGAAAATAAAATTTCAAAAATTGGGTATTATTATTCATAACCGCTTTTTAAACGGCTAGTTTGATTGGTCGTGGTGTACTAGAACTTGAGGTTGTGTACAGTGCAAGCTATTGTATTATTCAAAGATAATCGTACCATGGAAGCTTGGGGTGTTACATTATTCCTTCCTTCAAATAATTTCATCCTCGAATTTTATGAAATATTACTGCATAAAAATATTTGCGTGGTTCTTCATCATAAGTTCTTCAGGTTCCCACGTTAGCTCTTCCATTTTATGGTTTTTTCAAAGAACTTTTACCAGAAGAGTCGTCCGGTTTTTCAACACTTGTTCTCTGGTATCAAGAATCTTGATAGGATCTTCACAATAATATAGATCATGTTCCTGTTCTATTTCTCCATAGGTGAGTACATGTGTTGGGTCTGACATGTATTTTCTCAACATTGATACATGGAACATGTCATAAAATTTGGATAGACATGGCGGCATTGCAAAACGGTAAGCTAAAACTCCAATTTGTTCTAGAATTTTGAAAGGTCTGATGTACTTGGGACTTAATTTACCCTTCATACCGAATCATATAACACCCTTCCATAGAAATACCTTAAAGAAAATATGATCTCCTACTTGAAATTCCAAATCATTCCTTCAGTTATCGGCAGGTTCTTTTGCCTACTTTGAGATGCTTTGATGTGGGTTCGGATAATGTTCACCTTTTCTATTATTTCCTCAACATGTTCTGGGCCTATGAGTTTTCTTTCACCAACATCATCCAAACAAGTTGGCGTGTGACATCTCTTTCCATATAACACTTCATATGGTGCCATCTGAATACTTTAATGGAAGCTATTATAATAAGAAAATTATACCAAAGGTAAATAATGATCACACATACCTTGAAAGTAAATTGATCAAGATCTCAACATGTATTTTAAGGTTTGAATAGTCTATTCTGATTTTCCATCAGTTTGAGGGTGGTGGGAAGTTCTCAAATGAAGTTTAGTATCTAGTGATTTCTGAATACTTTTTCGGAATCTTGATGTAAAATGGGGATCACAATCAGAAAAAATCAATATAGGTACATCACGAAGTCTTAAAACATCATTAATATATAGTATTTCTAAATGTTAAAGTGGTAAATCTTCTCTTATAGAAAGAAAATATTTGGACTTGGTGATATGATCAACAATGACCCATATTACATCATTCCTTCTAGGATTATTTGGTATCCCCAGGACAAAGTCCATCTTAATATCATCCCATTTCCACTCAGGTATGGGAAGAGGTTGAATGACTCCTCTAGGATGTTTTCTTCCAGCCTTCACCTATTGACAAACCATACATCTTGACACATAATCCAAAATCTCCCTCTTTATTTTGTCCCACCAAAAATGTTCCATAAAATCTTTATACATCTTAGTGCTACCATGGTGTATAAATAAATTGGAGCTATGAGCATTGTCCATCAATTCCCTTTTTAAATCAGGTATGTCGAGAACATAAAGCCTCTTCCCAAATTTCAAAATTCCATCTTCATATATGAATTCAATAAATCTCCCATCATTCATAGCTTTAATTTTATTTTGAAACTCCTCATCATTAGTCTGAGAAATTTTTATCCTTTTTAGTGAATATGGTTTAGCGACCATTTTAAAAATTATTGATGTTTCACCTTCCATGGTTATTCCTATATCCATCTTTACTAAATCCATGAACATAAGATCCCTTTTAACTCTCATATTGTTTAGAACTCCATGATCCTTTATGCTCAAAGCATCTTCCACCTTATTTTTCTTCCCTAGGTGGTAGTGTATTGTGAAATAATAATCCTAGAGTAATTAAAGCCATTTCCTTTTCCTCATGTTGACCTCTTTTTGTCAGAAAATATACTTCAAACTCTTTTGATTAGTATATGTCTCAAATTTTTCACCATAGAGATATTGTCTCCATATATTCAGAGAAAGGAAAACAACTGTTAACTCAATATCATGAGGAGAATAGTTTTTTTCATGAATTTATAGCTTCCGTGATGAATAGGAAATAACTCCATCATTCTGCAAAAAGACACAACCAATTCCTTTCTTTGATGCATCACTATAAATAACAAACCCATAATCCCTCGAGGGTAGATTCAAGATTAGAGCATTGAATAATATTATATTAAATTATTTAAAAAATTATTCACAATATTTTATCCAAACAAATTTAACCCCTTTACGTGTGAGCTTGGTTAATGGGTTAGCCAATCGGTCAAAATTCTAGATGAAATGCCCATAGTAACCTACTAAACCAATAAAATCGTGTACCTCAGTTATACTCATCGGTTCTGTCCATTCTTGGTTTTTCCTTATCTTTAAAGGATCAACAGATATTACATCCTTAAAGACAATATATCTAAGAAAATAAATCTCTTGAATCCAGAATTTACACTTTCTAAACTTCCCATATAATTCATTTTTTCTAGGAGTCTTTAGGATAGTGCACATGTGATTTTCATGATCTTCTTATATTTTGGATTATACCAAGATATCATCAATAAATACCACTAAAAATTCATCAATATATTCCTTGAAATTTCTATTCATTAGATCCATGAAAACAGATGGTGCATTAGTCAGTCTAAAAGGCATTACTGTAAACTCGTAATGCCCATACGTGGTTCCAAATACTGCTTTGGAATTTCTTCCTTCTTCACGCATAACTAATGATATCCAAATTGAAGTTCAATCTTTGAAAAATATTGACCGGAATGAAGTTGATCGAATAAATTATCAATGCGAGGTAGGGGATACTTGTTCTTTATTGTTATATCACCGATCTCCCTGTAGTCAATGTACAACCTCATAGATCCATATTTCTTATTAACAAAAAGTATAAGGGACTCCCATGGAGAAACACTAGGGAGAATAAATCCTTTATTACTCAATTAATCTAGTTATTTCTTTAGTTCCAATAATCCTATAGTGTCCATTCTATAACTGGTGTTCGATATGGACCTTGAACCAGGAATTAAGTCAATGGAAATCTCAATTTCCCGTTCTAGAGGATGTCTAGGTAAATCCTCTAGAAACACATCAACATATTCCTGAATAATATATACATCCTCTATTTCTACATTCCTTTACTCGCCCATAATTATTTCACTCCCTTCCTCCTCAATAATAGAATTTAGTAGAGCTACTGGGGGTGGATCTATTTGAGAATCAGATAGTGATGTTTTTGCTCTAAAGATGAGGGATTCCTTCTCATCATCAAAAATTGTAACCTCCTTCTTATTAAAATAAATTTTCATATCATGGTATTAAATCCAATCCATGCCTAGGATTATATCGATTTAAATTATGGGTATGATAATAATATCCATAGATAAATCACAATTATATTCCATAATGGTAACTGATTGAAAAAAGTTTTTCCAATGATACTTCCCATAGAAGTTTTGACTGACAACTCCCTTATTAATTAAAATTAAAAATATCTAATTTTCTTGGAAAACTAGGAAGATATGAAAGAATGCGATGATCCAGAATCAAATAAATCATTGGATAATTTTTAGGAAATGATTAGAGTACCTTCCACTGCATCATTAGGAACTTCAACCTCAGCAGTAGTGATCGTATGAGCTTATCCTTGCTCCCTTGTCATTTTTTGAACTAAGTTTCCTTGACGCTTAGGACATTAATTTTCATAATACCCCATTTCTTTACAATTTTAGCAATGAACATTGATATCCTCTTTCTTCCCCTTGCAATCAAGAGCTTGGTGACCTTTTTCTCCACACTTGTAACAAACTCCCATCTCCTTTAGGCATGTACCAGGGTGTTTCTTCACAAAATTACTCCAAGATGGAAATTCAACTTTTTCCTTCTTATAATTATTTCATTTTATAGAGTTTTCACTAGGTCTCTTCTCTTCTTGATTCACTTTAAAGTCATAAGACTTAGAGAATTCCTTTTCTGTCTTAATAGCACATGAGACTATATCTTCATATGATGAGAAGGATTTGGAGACTAATGCACAATAGAGAAATGGTTTTAACCCATCAAAGAATCGATCAATCTTACTTCTTGGGTTACGTATATAATCTACACCATGCCTTGATAACCTTGTAAAATTACCCTCATACTTTGCGACATTCTCATCCTCTTTTTGCCTCCGACTCAGAAATTGCCTTTCCATATCCGCTCGATGTTCATGAGAAAATATTTTTCTAAGAAAATATATTTAAACTCCATACATTCTATATTCGATAATTCTTCATCCTCCTTTGTTTTTTGAATTAATGACCACCATTGATCTGCATCTCTTGAGAGGTGATAAACTTCCATAACAACTTTTTCCCTTTCGCTACTCCCCAAACCATGAAATATTTTCTCTAAGGAACATATCCATTGCTCAGCTAAAAATGGATTTGTAGTCCCATTGAATGTTGGTGGTTTTTTTCACATGAAGCAGTCTAACATTGATCCTCTGTGTTGTGGATGAGGGTGCTCCATACAGGTAAGGTTATTATTCATAACCGGAGTGAGTGTTCTGAGTATGGTTATAAGTTTTTTAGTACCAGTTGCATTACCAGCTCCACTATAATTATCTTGAATAGGAGGGAAATCCCTACATGGATTACGTGCATTAATAAAGTTTCCATTCTTTATACTAGGAACTATTTCTAAACAGTGGCATAAATTATATTAGTTAATGAATTGCAATGCATAATTATAAACTCATAAAATACTTAACATAAATTGAACATTTTATGCATATAATCCATAATCATAAAAAAATTCTTTGAAGAAGTATTTACTCATAAATCCTATATAATGGTTTTTAGATAAAATGTGAATTATCCTAAGAATATCCCCCAAGAGTGTCAAACTAGGCACACAGTAAGGCTCTTTGTCGTGTACCAAGATACCTCGAGTCAAGCCCAAAACTCTTTTTTGGAGTTTTCACTCATAGGTGCATCTGTTCGAGAGCCATGTCCACTTGTAGTATCCATACAGAGATGTATTTCTTGTAAAACCCAAATAATATCTACAATACCAAAAATTTTGGATGTTCTTCTATACTAATCTACGAAGTCTATCTTAGGGTAATGTTCTCTAATCAGAGTTTTTCTAAATCTAATTTCCAAAGTTTTTACTAAACTTCCTCGGATACCAACTGTAACTCCCTGACCCCAGTTACCCAAAGTCAGTGAATTATTACATAACATTGTCATGATCACAGGAGATCAAGTCCCGAAAGGTCAATCAGTTTAGTAGCCTTGGAAGTACTAGATACATATATAAGTTTTACATTACATTATAAAATAAAAAACAACAACATTGTGTCTCCTTTAAACACACTCATAACCCTTATTCTATCCTTTTAGGTTAGTTATAATATAATTCTTCACATCCTAGAAAAAATAAAACATAAGAAAGGGGTTAGCTTAGATGCTCAGTAAGGATAACAATATAGCATAAATTAACATAAATAAGTATAAACATTGAATACAATGTATAAGAATAAAACACAAGACTTTTAAACATAAATTTCAACATAACGTGGAAAAGATAAATTAACTAATTTCATTTACTTATTCACATGGATATTCTACTAGACGAATAATCACATGTAATATCAATAGCTAATCTCATAATAATGGAATGAATAATGTCGGACAATATAACCACATAGTCAAGGCCTCGTGCCAAGACTACAAATAAAAATATTGTCATGGCACTGTTCAAAGACACTAGTTTAACTCATGAGACCTACCGATGCATCGGGGGCTATAGCGGGCCCCTCCCATCACTTACTTCATCCAATGAATTCCTCATACGAAAAGGTGAAACAAAACATAAACATTTGTATTAAATTAGAATTCAAAATGTTAATACTGTACCCATAAACCATGAATGATATAAAAATATCACATACAAAGTCAAACATATCATAAAACTATAAATATGATATAGATTATTGTATCATAATAAATAAACTACAATTAAACATAAAATCCAACAATAGATGTTGACACAGGTGAAATCAATCCAAAAACTATTTGAGAGAAATATCTCCTTCTAATTTAAAACATTTAAAAGTCACATAATTATAAAAGTAAGTATTTATTTTGAAAATATTCTTATAATCATATAAGGTAATCTTCTAAGGTGTTTTAATGGTAGAAAATAGTTGCACCTTCCATATAAGTTAAAAACATTATTTTCTTAATTCGTCGAAAATGTCATAAAGTACCTTGTTTGGAAAACGACAGATAGATTCATTTCAAAAAAATTTATAAAAACTAAAAAAATGTATATATGACTTTAACCCATGTTCTAGGAAATATTAAAAATGTTTTGAAATTCATTATTAAGAAACATGAATGTGGATGATAAAGAATTCCCAGTAGATACTTACGTATAAACAACCTCGGATAATAAAGAGATTGTAAAATTAACCCTTACCTTGTAATTTTCCTTTTTTGAGGGTATGTTAACCCCTTGTATAATGGTTAAATAATTTTTATTAAAATAAATATTATATCATATATGATCCTGTAATATTTAATTATTAATAATAGTTTAGTTGTATCATTGTTTCAGGTGTTAACTGATTCGTTTTCCTTTATATGTTTTCTTAAGTAAGTCATGTTTATTATAGAAAGGATGCATTTGATTCATAAAAAGAATAATATTAAGTTCTTAAACATTATTTTTTAATCACAAAATGAAAATTATTCTTGAATGGTTATGATGAGTAATGAAATCTCAGCACGTCGTGGAGACTGTAAGTCGTACGTACGCACGAGCGAAAATATCATTCTATTGATAGTGAAATCGTACGTAATTGGATGGTATATTATATATAAAGAATAATTAACCTATTATATTTATTATTTACATAAATTATACTCATTATTATACCCATACAAATAATTAAGTGTTGAATAACAAACTACACCACGATGTGGAGACGGTAATCCGAACATACGCACGTATAGTGACTTTGTCATTCATAGGATGGATAGAATAATGAATATGGTTTTACCATATTTATAATAACATATAAGTATATATAAGGTAATTAAGTTATTATTTTAGTATTGAAACAACATATAAAGGGTAAGTAGAATAAGAAAAGAACTTTGAAAGAGGTGATAAAATAATTACCTCTTCTTCGGGTGCTTCCTTTTGATTTGAACAAAAGGGATCCTTAGGTTGGATTTCTGATCAAAGTAAGTTCGTTGAAGTGAGGGTAGTTGAGAGGAGATTTGAACGGGGATTTTTCAATACAAATGGATTTAGAGGTGTGAAATGAGAAGTACCCTTTTATAAGATAGGTGATGATCACTTTAGGAAAAGCTTGAAATATTAATTTATTATAAAACTATTTTTAGTTTCTAATAGCTCCAAATTGATTTATTTCGAGGCTAAGGAGGGTACGGGTAGAAATCCTTTCAAACAATAGGTTTTAGACATGTTTAGGTCACCATATTAACCTTATATTTTAGATTTAAATCTTACTTAAATAATTTAACTTTTACCGTGTCTTCTTGTATTTTTATACTACATGGTTAATATAGTAACTATAAAACGTCAAGCGAACCTCAAGTGGTTCATTAATGACATATGTAACATTATATAAGTCATTTGGATAAATATTAGATTTTTAGGACTATTATATAATTTAATAAAATATTATTTGTTTTAAAAACTCATTTATGTCAATTTTGACACTATTTAGTATTTGGTTTTTTGTTAAAGCCATCACAACTTGATTCCTTCGAAAAAAATACATTGAATCAACCCTAACATGTCATATTCACCTAGAAAATTAGTGTATGAAATCAAAAGTTTCAATTTACATTTATTTTAATATTTAAAATATCAATTATTTTAATCTTTCATTAATAAGGTAATTACTGCATCATTATTGTGACATAAATAAATTTAATTATTTAATGTATAAAATTTAAAAATAAAATAATATGATGTTGTAAATATTTTTATATTTCTAATGAATATTTATAGTCGACTGTTTCTTATGTATAACACTATATTAGAAAAATGGTTTATTTATTAAAATTTGAATTTAACACTTTTAACTCTTCTTTAAATAAAATATAATAAATGCCCTAATCTAATCCAAGTGGATCAAAAAGGATCATATTATTTTATAAGGTTGATTTTGGTTAAAAAACACTTATCAAATAGAATTAGGATATGTGTTGGGGTAATTTTATATTATTATAATATTATTTTTACCTTTAGTTACCATATTTACTTTTAACCATGGTAAATAAAATTCAAAAACATATTATTCACCAAAAAATATTTTCATCCTATTGAACCACATTTTACTTACTGATGAAAACATTTTCTGTCAGATTTTTGAAATTCAATTCATATAAGTGGTAAAATTATGTTTTACGCAAATTTGCAAATGTGCCTAGAAGGTGGGTAAAAGACGTTAAAAAGTTCAATAAAATTTTATATGTCTAATATTATTATAAAATCAATCCAATGAATTACATTAGACTAATATAGGTATTATGTATCTATTTTTAATTTAAAATAAATTTAAATTTAAAAATAATTATTTAAATAAAAATTCAGTTTTAAACAATAATGCAGTGTTTTCATATTCATCAAAAATTGAAAGTTTTCATAAAAATACCAAAAAATCATCCTAGTAAAATTTTGATATTACAAATCCAAAAATGAATTCCATTTTGGAAAATAAAATTTATAAAATTTTAAAAAGTGGGTATTACTACTCATAACTTCTTTTTAAACGGCTAGTTTGATTGGTCGTGGTGTGATAGAACTCAGAGCTGAGTACAGCGCAAGTTGTTGTATTATTCAAAGAGAAATGTATCGTCGAAGTTGGGGGTGTTACAATTGTGATATTTAAATTTTTAAATGTTTCCATGATTTTATAATTAATGGTTATATTTAATAGTTTAGCTTGAATATTTTTGGTTATAAGAATAACGACATCATTATTTTAAAAAAAATAAAATGTGTGACAATTTTTTTACTTAAATATTTTGTTCATCCTTGTTTCTAAATATTCACTAGTCTAATAATATGCATGTACACAGAATTTCATTACATTTTCTTTTTTCAATTCCAGATATAGAGAGATCGGAATAATTACTGAGGTATATCTATTTGTTCATATTATTAAATATTAATTAATAAAATTATTTAATGAAAGAAAATTTTTAATTTAAAAAAAATATTTTCAGGACTACTGATGCACCTTCAATGGGAGAGTCTTCTTCTATTAGTATAGAGAAATTAATTTCTTGAGTTGTTAAATGTTTTATTACACGTTTACAAAAACTGTCACCTGCTTGTGGAGATGAGATATCACATATTAGTTTTGATGATAATAATAATGCAACTGGCCCAAATGCACTTCAGTTTACCATTTATATCACCATGTAGATCTATTACATCCATCCAATGGCCCAAAGGCCTTCATTTTTTATTGATTTTGATAATCCACCTTTCAAGGGGTGAGGTGGAACCCTTACAAGTCCCATAGGCATAAGTATTACATGGCATATAGGCCTTAGAGGAATTCATTTCCCGTAGGCTTCAAACATTACATACACCCCAGACTAACTACTTGTAACTACTCCTCCCCAGCATCTTCATCATGAAATCGTCTCTCCACCTTTCCATGGTTGTTCGGCTAGGATTTCCCGTGCATGCACAGGCTTGTCCTGATGGCAGGTTCCATACCCTATCATTCTTTCAATCCGTTTAGCTTCTACAATGGTGAAAGTTCCTTGATCATCCTCTTTCTGGAGCTTGTTCCTTGTAGTTTTTCTGGTTTTCATCTGCACTTAAGGTGGCCTGAAGGCCTTAAGGTGGCCCAAAGGCCTTGAGGTGGCTGGAAGGCCTTACCGTCCCGAAGGCCTGGGGTGGCCTGACGGCCTTAAAGGACTCGAGGACTAAATCGGTGGCCCAAAGTCCCAAACAAGAGAATTGTCCCGACTGCTACCGTGATAAATAGTACCTTTTTTTAAAGGTTGGGGCCGAAGCCTCATTTTTATTATTAAATCAAAGAAAACACCACTTTTAACTGGGTAGAGGGAAACTCATTACATAGCATGAAGGCCCAGTGGGCTTGTAGCCCATTACATAGCTCGTAGGCCCAAATATATGGCCCAATTCACATTCTGTGAATAGTAACATGCCTGCAACAGTACCCGCACAGTACCGCCGCTACAGTGTCCTCCACCTGTATTTGATCCTGGGTCGCCTGGATGCACTAAAGGAGTCTTCACCAACCAGACTGAGGATCATGTGCTAGATCCATTACAGGATTAGAATTTTATATCCTGATTGCAAGTCCCTTGATAGGGTGGTGAAATAGTGTCTTTGGGAGTTCATAATGATAAAATATCTCAATTGAATTATTTTATTTCATTTTTTAAATATTAAATATTTCAAATGAATAATATTTAATTTATTCAATTACAGATGAAATTAAATTTTTATGAAATAAAAGAAATTAAGAAAATATTTCTTTCTTTTGTGGTGGTTAATGGAGAGATTTCAAAACAAAATTGAAAAACAATTATGTTTTTTGAAGGAAATACAGTGAAAAACATGCCTCAAGTATGAGTTTTTAGATGCAGATACATGGAAGAAATTTGTTGAAAGCCAATGTGATGAAGAATTTCTAGTATGATAATTATTTTATATTGTAAAATTTATTATATTATTATATAATTACTTATTAGGTTATGTTTATATAACATTTCTCTAGGATATCTCATCAAGAGATCTAGTTGCAGAATGTATACCCTCATATTTTGTCACATAGAGGGTATCATTTATTAGAGAAAAAATGACTGAAGAAAAGGTTGAAGCGTTAAGAGATAAATCTAGTAGTGATTCATAAAAGGTCTAGTTTGTTCCTTCATCTCCCCCCACTCACCATGAAAAATGGAAAAGAGTGACAAAAGAGAAAAATGAAATGTATCTTTTAGAGGAAGCTACAGAAGTAGCTGAAATAATTTTAAGTAAATATTTTTTATATTTCATTAATGATTTTATTTTTTAAATTAACAACTCTAATATAAAATTTCCATTTTTTAGTTCAGGATGACCTTCAGGAGTAAGAGAACCATGGCACTTTTATCCCTAATGGTAGGATGAACATCCTAGATACTACATTAGGAAATCCAGAACACCCTGTCCATATAAAGGGATATCAGGAGGGTGTTGGTATTAAGAAAAAAAATTTGTTTAACAAAGTAAATAGTTAAGAGACCCATAAATCAATTCCTTTAAATTCAAGCTGAAAGAAATGAAACATTCCACATGAGATCAAATTGAATCATCTTTACAGGGTATGTTTGAACAATTGATGACACAATCACAGTCTATGTGGCCATCCCAGCCGACGCAGTCTTCCCAGCCTTCCCAGTTAGATGCACAACTTGTACAACCCACCCAACCAACCCAACCTACCTACTCAGATCCTCAGCCTCCTCATTCAGACCTAACCTTATATTTTGAGTTGTATGCTAGAGATCCTCATGTTCGTATTATAGTGTATGGATTCAAACATATTTTTCATGATTCTATACATCACCAACCAATTTCATTGGGCCATGTTAGAGTATATGCATATGATATTATTTATCCTAATATTCTGTTACCATTACCTACTAAGGAGGTTACTAAATTTGGGTATTATATGAGTCATTGTTTACTTTTTCCGACTAACCTTCTATATTATATGTCATACAAGGCATGCATAGTTTTTAAATATAAATTACTTGATTGAAAAATACTTATAATTTTTTTTGAAATTTAATTTTTATAGGATAATATAAAATCCAAAGAAATGATATAAAGGAAACAAAAGGTTTACGACATAACAACTATAGATACTTCTCCTATTTATGATGGGATAAATAGATTATCCCATATTTTTTCTTCGTTGGATAATTTATATGAGTTTCAGATTATCGATGAAATATATAGAAGAGAATATACATTTAGAATATTAAAAATATATATCGTGGGTCTGATTATTTTTTAATAACTCAGTGTGAATGTGTTTCAATTGTTTTCTATGTAATTAAATTTATGTTTCAATTTGTTTTCATTAAATAAAAATGATTTTAAGTTGATTATTTATTACTTATTTAATTAGGTATCTACACTTGATTCTTATAAAAAATGAGACCACTAGTGTTTATAGTATTATTGATGAAGAATCTGTTTCAATGGTTGTTCAATATTTCAAGACTGCTGATATAGTTACATATATATATATTAGATATTATGATATATAGTGATTGGATGTTGGTTTTCTTCTATTCCATGATGCATAAGAACTCTAATATAATTATGAACCAATATTCATTATAATTTCATTAATTATGAACATTTTTTAATTTAAAGGGAATTGGATGTTAGGAATATTTTACCCAAGTGAATGCACATTATACTAGTTATTCTATTTATTAGGTCATGTTTGTAAAATAATTAGCACCTTTTTAGATAAGTAAGTTTTCTTTATTTTTATAAGTTCATTAATTTTATTTTTTATTATTAATACATGTTTTATTATTTGATATATATATAAATGTAGGTCCTAAAAAAAGTTTAACAAAGATCACTTGTCAATAAAGAATCCAAATCCAATCCAATACATCCAAGTAATGGTAAATATTTTTATATTACATAATATTTTGTTTTTTGATATATATTTATATATTGGTTTTTAATATCAAGTTAATTGTTTATAACCTAAGTGACATCATCAACAAGGAAGTGTGGAATGTCGTTATTATGTTTTACTATTCATGTATGAGATAATCATAATGGGATTAACGACTAATTTTTCTAAGGTTAGTTAATTATATTAATTATTTTATGTTTTATGTCATAATATTCTATTTTTTATCTTATAACATTCAATGTTATTATATAACTTCAGCGATGTCGATTCGTATATGAATGTTGAACTTACCCATCTTTGGTTCATATTTATGAACCATTTGTTAAGTATGATTGCAATTTAAATTATCAGATTTGTCTCTTTTAATGTTCATTTTTAATATTATAGTTTTCCAATAAGTGTTTAAAAACTAAAACTTTTTTATAATAGGTGTTTGAAGTTAATTATTTCACAGTAATACTTCAATAATAACTAAGGATGACTATGCTATAATTTATCAGGCATGAGTTTTTAAATTCTACTTTAAAATATTCTCATGTAGAATTTTTTTTGATTGAGTTGTTAAATTATGTTTTTTATAGATCTTTACTCTGTTGTATCTGTCGTTTTTTTGTTGTATGGGTTTTTTTTCTTACAAGAATTATTATGATTTTGGGGCGTTTGATATTCACAATATACTAAAAAAATTAATCTTTGAGCATGAATTTTGTTAAAAATTGATGCTGAAACTATAAAAGAAATTAAGAAAGATTCTACATTGGTTTTTATAGGAAACGAACGTCGAAGAAGCTTTTCAACATTGGTTTTATCAAAAACATGACACCGAAAAGAGACTAGAAAATGGTTTTCAGCATCGGTTTATTGATAAAACTGATGCCAAAGTGTCTTTTAAAATTAAAAAATGATTTTCAGCATTGATTTCTTGATAGAAACGACTCTGATATTGCAATATCATAATATTGGTGTCAGTTTTATTGTATAAACATTGTCCAAAAAGTTTAATTTTTTATTTTTATAATTGTTTAGGGCTTATATTTTTTTTAAAAATATTTAGAAATGCATATTTATAATGTCACCTTTATAAAAGTCGGTTAAAAACCAACGCCAAAATTAAATAAAAACAAATGTGAAATTTTTTTTTCACTTGTGAAAGCTAATCTAAAAACTACAATCTTACAATAATGATCCAATCCCATAAATACACCTTAGGGACTAAACTATTTATTTGTGGTAAAAGTGTTTTCAAATACAACAACATATCCAAATAACTCATAATGTGTCTTCACTATTGGATCATACATGAAAATATTTGTAATTTGTTCAGTCAAATCAAATTTCAAAGTATTGAAAAATGATTTATTTTCTTGAAATAATCTTTCCATGTAGTCTAAATTACAACTTTAAACCCCCATGAACTAATTCCATTTACCATTTATACCTCACAAAAATCAATTAACCTACATGCATATACCTAACAACATCTCAGCCTCCTGCAATAGTTTTTTCCAATGAGAAAGAATCATTTGATTCAATAACAACTAAAAAATTCATATAAAACTTGGTTTCTTATGCTTATATTATTTTTCTTTGCAACATAAACATATTAGTTTATTATGTTTTGTCCGATGGATGATTATTCTATTTCATAAATACATTACATGCATATTTCCCACAAGATAATAAAGAAACCACATTCAATCAAGGAACCCTTCACATGTCTCGACATGAGAAAATTTCACCATGTTATCACATCTGTCAACCTTTATATGGCCTTATTTGATACATTAATAAATACATGATGTGGTAACTAATTTATCCTTTCTAATTTTATTCAATTACTTTCAGCATACACTAAACCCATTTTGTCTTCCAAACATAATATATAAATAATTTACATCCTCAATTGATTTAAAATTAATTTCTATATATGGTTTAATACTAGATGATGAAACATCTACATCATCAACAAAATAATTGGGATAATCTATAACATTGAAACTTTTTTTTATAGACTTTCAAAGATGACTCATTACCAAAAATTTCATTGAACATTTCTATGAATTTTTAACAGACAACTTCATTGAAAGTCCATGAACCAAATTTTCTATGTTACAGTAAACATATTTGACACAAATATATGTGGTTTTTTCTAACCCTATCTACAAAAACATGATAGGACTATCATATGTATTCATACTCAGTGGAATAATGTTTCTACATGTGAGAAGTAACTGCTCATTAATAGTTGGATCTAGTGTAAGTGGGAGTTTGTTGGATTTTGTTCCCTAGAACAAGCTAATTTTTTACTGAAGATTACATGTATATTCAAATATTTTAATATTAATTTAAATATATTATTACATATTGATTTTTATTCTTCATAACATTGATTTGATAATATCTTATAGTATATTTCACATTGAAAATGGAATAAAAGTTCCTTTCTATGATGAGAACCTTGAAATTCAATGATGGTATTCGTAAAATTAATTCTACAGTCAAATAGCGTACTGTGAAAGGGAACATAGTACATAGATTTTTAGGTGTGAGTACTAGTAAATGGATGAGTCTTTATTTCATAAAGTTCATACTTGTAATCTCTAAGATAAGTGATTATGAGAACAGACCCACCAGTAGGAATTCCACATGTTTTAGTGTCATCAGATATTCTTATCTATGATCACGTGTAATGGTCATTAGACTTTAAGATTATCATTAATGCATTCCATGACTTGTGCACTTATATTTACTAACAAAAATGGTCACTTCATATATTGGCTGGAAGTATGGTACATTGGGTGTATCACGAATGATATCTTATTAATCTATAAGTCAAGGATGTATTTTTTTCCTTCCATATTTATGGAATTTAATATCTCAACCCATTTATTAAAATATAGTTGTCACATAAATTCCATGGTCATAGTGGAATGAAATTTATTTCATAATAGTCAAAGAAATACGTATCAAGAATATATGGGGATGATACGGTTGTGTATCTTGATTAATAAGATATTGAAACAAATATATTATATTACATAATAAGATTTCATATGTGGTTGTTGATGTTGTGACATTAAGTTATTTCTCTTTACCTTCTTGACCTATTGATATATAGTAATCTTGGAATTTAGCATGCCATCCTAATTCCAATGAGAAAGAATCCTATAGAGTTGCACAATAAGTTTTTTTATCTCAATTAAATTCTATTTGAATTTAATTAATATAATAAATAATATTTTCAAGAATGAGAAATAATTTTATTAAAATTTTATTTATTTCATAAATTAAAAACATATTTATTTTCCAGATTGAGAATAAAATTTATTTATTTATTTTATTGAATATTTAATAAAAAATTATTTGCTGTTTTGTGGATAAAGATATACATTTGTGAATAAAAGTTTAATTCAGGTATTCAATAAATTTTTATAACTTCGAATGGACCAAAACTACGTCCGATGATAAATATTAATTTACAAATTGGTAAAATAATATTTTTTATTACACAAGTTAGCACACGTCATAAAATAATAATAATATTATTATTATTGTTATTACATGGAATGAGGTTTAATAAATATTATAATATTATTTAAGGGTCGGTACGAAATAAAATAATCATTCAACCTAAACTCTATATCTATAAATATATGTTTATGTCATGACCCATCCTAAAAGGGATCATCCCATAACTCCCCTGGCTTAGTTCTAATAGGCCAGTGGATAGAGCTGAGCACTGACTAGGAATATCACTAACATGGGAGGACTTAGCCTAATGTACCCATACACAAGCACAAATCTCCAAGCCCATACAACGATGAAATGTAAAATAACTGAAAGAAATCATGCATGCATGAATCTAATCCCATAACCAGAGCATGAAAACAAGTAATGGAAAGTAAACAGGTTCAAGTAAAATCCCACCACAAAGAGTGAAAAAATTCCAACCTAAAAGTAAATATGGAGACTATTGTTAAGATACTGTAGGAACACACCCATGTCTATCTGAATCACTATGTACCACCTATTCCTGGTCCCTCTAGGACTCTATTAAAAGGTCAATCTTCTGAACTATACACAACATGTGTAGAAAAATACCATGAACAAGTGAATATAATAATACCCAATAGGACACCCCAAAAACAAAAATAATATATCAAAAGAATAGCAGTCATCTCTACAATGGTATATGTATAATGCACATATAACAAGAATATCTAGATATACTCAAGAAAGACACACAATCTCAAGGAAAAGTCACAACCATAATGCTATCCTTGAATTGAAACTCAAAATTTCCACATAACACTCATATACGAGAATACACTCCATGAGTCAGATAGCACCGTTAACGTCCATCTGAGAGGTAGTGCTCATCTGGTCTCGACATTAGAAGTATATGCTCAAAGTCTGAAGAGATATGAAACACAGACGAGGATCGCTCTCAAGGCCATGTGGAATACCAAAAATTCAATCTGGATTAACCTGCTAAGTAGTGGATCGGAGCCCACATATTGTTAGTCATGACAATACTAATAACTTCACCTAGAGTAGAAAGATGATAAATGATATCACTCCAAGACTCATAGAATGATTCCAAAAACTCTATCCTATAAGTCCTTCTAAAGGGATCATCATCTTATTTGTAGGAAGTGATTCCATAATAACCCTCATAGGAAGGATATAGAGAACACAACCTAATGAAACATGTCTAAGATATGGAGGAAAAGGGCTCCAATCCTTTTTTGAAGTGGTACATGGTGTGTACTAGCATTACATGGTGTGTCCATTTGGATCTAGGTCCTACCTGTGTAAAACGGACCGTTCTCATGTCTATGTAAAAATACATAACATTCCCATGCCCATTCACTTCTTCCCATGTACAAGTACATGTTTATGCCCATCTAAACATGGTAGGGCCATGTCCGTGTTGGATTGCATGGTGTACCTATGCCCATGTACTCCCATTCATGTTCGTGTACCATCCCAGGTAAATGTTGATCCATAAGGGAAGGGTTACATTCCATGTGATAGGGTCACATTATGTGTGATACTTATCTTCCTTCAAAAAACCTATCCACCACTATAAGGGTCCCACATGGCGTGTAGCTCTGTATTACATGCCATGATGATTGGGAGTTTCTATAAACCCTTGTTCTTCCTTCCATGTATGCTCACTCTACCTCCATCTTGGATTCTAGCCTCAATATCACCAAGAATAAAGGATCTACTCTGGATGAAACTTTCCATTTTCAATCACCTGATTTTGGCCACCCAAACCACTCGTAAATCATCTAAACACATAAAACCATCATTGTGAATCAAAGAACACAAAATCAGGTATCTAAAAGTATTTGGTCTGCTCCCACTTTAATTTTTGAATGATCAACGCATCGTACCAAGCCTGGATCTATGATATCAAATCGTTGCACCAAGAAATGGGTGTGAAACATTGGATTTCTTGGTGTTTTTCAATATGTGGACCAAAGGATTTTCTATGATGAATAAAGAAATTAGTAAGAAAGTCAAAATCACAAACAAGAGGAAAGAACCTCAACCAATGTTCGTGTTGACCTAGATTTTTTTTCATTATGATGACGAATGAATAAATAAAAACTTAACCACAAAGATATTTCCCTAGAATGATTCCCATAGACAACCCTTCCTACAAAAAACTATTGATCTTGAAATCAATATATTATTTTATTGATTCAAATTATTCATAGAAATATATAATGGGGAAGGAATACAATAAAAACAAATGTCCAACCTTGATATGGATCGATCTATGATGAAGAACGAAGTTGTTTCATTGTCGTTAGTGAGATCCTCTTATTCTATTCCATACCGATTTTCAAACTATGATCTGACTGTAATTCACCTAAGAGAGATCCTCCAACACTCTCCCCAATAGGTCACCAATAGCTCTAGGGTTATAAGGATAACCCTAGAATTTCATCATAACAATTTACTTATAAATTAAATTAGGTCGTTGTGATCACTAGTAGAAAAATGGTTTTTAATGTTCTCAATTTGACGTCAGTTTCTTATAAACCGACTTAAAATATGTTTGCGGAGAAATTTTGGGGTTTGTTTTTTAAAAACCGATGCCAAAAACTAAAAAAATTGTTTTTTTGTTGGTTTTTTAAAAAACCAAAGTGAAAAAAATAAAAAAAAATGTTTTGGCATCGGTTTTCATAAAAACTAATGCTAAAAATATAAAGAAACAATTTCAATGTTTTAGATAATTCTCTAATCTTTGATTTGACTTGTTTTGGAGCAAAAATGGAGTTACGGATTAAAAGTTATGGATGTTGGAAGTTGATCTTCTCTAAGAGAAGTCTTAAAGAAGTCCAACTTTCAAAGGCCATAACTTTTAATCTGTAACTCTGTTTAACCTCCACGACTAGTCAAATCGAAGATAAAGTAATTCTCTAAAACATGGTATTTTTTTAACTTTTGGCGTACATTTTCATAAAAACCGATGCCAAAACATTTATTTTAGTTTTTAACATCGGTTTTAAAAAAACCGACACGAAAGTTTTTTTTATTTTTAGCGTCGGTTTATTTAAAAACCGACGCCAAAAATAATTTTTAATTTTAATTTTCACGTTCATTTTTTTCAAAACCGATGTGAAAGGTTTTTATGATTTTTAGCATCGGTTTATTTAAAAACCGATGCCAAAAATATATTTTTTACTCATTGGCGTCAGTTTTTAAAAAAACCGACGTGAAAAGTATAATTTTTTTAACTTTTTCACAGCAGTTTATTTAACAATCGACACAAAAATGATATAGATTGGCATTTTTGGCATCGTTTTTCTAAAAAAACCAATGCCAAAAGACCAATTTAAATCCTCTTTTTCATCGGTTTCAAACAAAACTGATGCCAAAGAGTATTCGCCAATATACGGGATCAGAATTTAAATTTTTTCACAATATGCGTTTAACATTTTAAAATCCCACCTACATTTTCATACATAGAAATAGAAAATATTTTCATTTACTATATATAAATACACTTCTCCTTCGTTCAGCATTTTTAACCTCTTCGATTCAATCATGTTTTCAACGCAACCTCAATCGTTAATTTGAACATGGTACCTATTCTATTAATTTATTTTCTTTATTATTATTGTCCTTTATTTCTAATAAAATAGATTATATTTCTTATAATGATGATTTACTTATATTATCGAGTTTCAAATATAAAACATTCAGATGAGATTTACAAATCATGGTGTAAATTTAATTATCGATCACTATTTTCATTATCGCATGAGTTCTACACTAAATATAAAAGATATGATGATAAAAAACACATCATTTAAATGGAACATCCAAAAACCATTGAAATATGTTTAACGTATTATGTTTATTTTATATCATTTTGTGTATGTTATTTTAATTCATGTTTATCATGTTTTCTTTACAATGAGTTGTATCAATCGAAACATTGACAGGTTCAACTTCCGACGCCCATAAATTTTGATCCGTAACTCTGTTTTAGATCCACGACCAGTCAAATCGAAGATTAGGAAATTATATATAACATTGAAGAAAAAATTATACTTTTTGGCATTGTGTTTTTTAAAAACCGATGCCAAAAATAATTTTTTTCATTTATGGCATCGGTTTTTTTAGAGAACCGACACGGAAACTATTTCTGCATCATTTTTTGTGTCAGTTTTTTGAAAAACCAATGCCAAAACTGATGCAGATGAGTTTTTTTGTTCTTGGTTTTTTACAAAAGCAACACTAAAAAACAAATTAATTTATTTTTTGTGTCGGTTTACAAAACCGACGTAAAAATCCATATATTTTACGTCGGTGAATTCAACATCCATTAAAAAACTGACGTCAAAATTTAAAAAAGCAATGTTAAAGGCCTTTTTTCTACTAGTGGATAATGAACAAATAAATTAATTAATTTTATTCATTTTTATTCCCATGATTACTTTTTCAAAAAAATTCCCCTTTTTAACAAATTTTATGTCGCGCCTAAAGTAAAAAAATATGTTTTAAACTCAAGGTTCCCTCATATTTATGATTCAGACCTCCATTTATAAGTTATTCCACTTTTTCAGGAAAATTGTGCGGGTATGTTATTTAATATATTTCAAATATTTCAAATATTTATTCCAGGCACACTGGTCCTCATAATCACAAACCTTCTTAGTTCCTGGTATCAAAAATAATCCATACAATATCTAGAAATAATATATGGAAAATTCGAGTCATTAAATTTTCTCCACCTTAGGGATTTATGACCCAAAATTCCAAAATAATTGTCTATAAAAATAGATGTGGGTATTGAGCATCAATCTGAGCCTCCCGCTCCAGTTTTCTCTCCCAAAGATTCGCGTTCTACCACCGGACATGTACTAAATGAATATTTCACCCATGAAGGATCCCCTCCTCCCGATCCTCGATCTTTACCAAGTACTCAGCAAAGGTAGCTCCATCCTCATTTTCCATCTTACCCCAATCGATAATATGAAATGGTTCATGCACATACCTTCTTATCTGCAACACATGAAAAAAACTGTGTACATGACTTAACTATAGTGGTAGAGATAATATAGATTCTACCTTGCCAACTCTACACAGTATCTAAAAAGGGCCAATGAATCTTGAAGATAGCTTGCCACCCCAGCTAAATCTTTGTAATCAAGATCAAGGTGAAACCTTTAAGATCACATGGTCTACCTCCTCGAACTCTAAAGTCCTATATCAAATATCCACATAATACTTATAATGGATCTATATAGTCCTCATCCACTCCTGGATGATCTTTACCTTCTTGGTTTTAGCTCACACCAACTCTAGGCTCATGGGTGATGGCTCTCTTGGGTCAGTCCAACAAAGTGTTGACCTGTAGGGTTGACGTAAGAGACCTCAAATAGTACCATACCAGTGGTGGAATGGTAGTTATTGTTGTATGAAAAATCCACCAGTGGTGGGTGATCCTCTAAACTACAACTGAAATATAACATGCAATCTCACAACATGTCCTCTAAATCCTGAATGGTCCACTCAATTTGTTTTCCAATCTGGGGTGGAAAGTCATGGTCAAATGCAACTGAGTCCCAAACACCTCCTACAATCCCTTCCATAACCAAGATGTTAAGTGATCATCATGGTCAAAAATTATCATTGATGTAACTCCATGGATTCATACTATATTCTACATGTATAGGCATCCCAATATCTCTACTGAACTCTACTCTCGAATAGTTAGGAAGTGGGATGACTTGGTGAGTTAGTCTATGATCACCCATATGGAATAATTTCCCATATACATATGTGGTAATGCCATAATTAATTCCATGGATATATCATCCCATTTCCATTCTACGAAAACAAGGGGTTAAGATAAACCTGCTAGAACATGGTGCTCATCCTTTACTTGCTGACATGTAAGGAATCGAGAGAAAAACTCCACAACTCACTTCTTTATCCCTGGACACCAAAAATGATGTCAGGGGTCCGGGTATATTTTTCCTCACCTGGATGTACTGACAAAGAAGATGTATGAAATTCTCTCAAAACCTCCTCCCATAACCCGACCAGTACCATTGTTCATCCTTTGAAAATAATGACTTGCTCCCTACCTTCATAAAATATATCAAGAGCATGTTTAGTGAATATCTAAGTATATAGGGTCTCAAAGTTATCATCCCCAATTCATTTCACCCTATCTCACTATAAAGGTGGAGGGGTGACAACCAATAATGGGAGGTAAACTGCTCCATATCCATCCAAAAAGTATAACAGCAATGAGGCCAAATGCTTTGATGCCTCGTTTAGTAAATGTGAACAAGATCTCCTATTTAGAGTATCTTCTACAATGTTCTCCTTCCTAGGAGTATAGAAAATCTCAAAGTTATAATATTAGAGGTACTCTATCCATCGCCACTATCTCAAGTTGAGATCTTTTTTTATAGAATATATACATGATAATCTTGTAGTCTGAATTGATGATAAATCTATCTCCCATCATGTAGTTCCACTACATCTTTTGTATGAAGACTACCACTACCAACTCAAGATCATGGGTATTGTAGTTTTTCTCATGTGGACTCAACTGACATGAACCATAGGCAATCACCACCTACCTATACATCATAACACAACCAATTCATGTTCTTGATGAATCTAAAAACACTACATACTCGACACCCTCCTCTAGTAATCTCAAGATGGGAGTACTCATCAATCTCCACCTCAAATCCTAAAAAACCTATTGGCACTTCTCTATCCACATGAAAGACTACCCCTTTTGGGTCAAAGCTATCATGAGGGATGATATACTAGATAATTCATGTATGAATATATAGTAATAGCCTACCAACCCAAAGAATCTTTTCACTTTTATCGCACTCTTGGGTGGCTCCCAAGATAACACTTCCATGACCTTCACTTGGTCCACTACCAATCCATCTACTGAGATAACATGCCCCAAAAGGTGGAACTCTAGAATCTAGAACTATCACTTTGAGATCTTCTCATAAATATGGTTCTCTCAGAGTACATCCATAACCTTCCTCAAGTGTCTCTCATGTTCCTCCAGGGACACCGAGTACACAAGGATATCATCGATGAATACTACTATGAACTGATCTAAAAAGAGATAAAATATCCATTTCATGAGTCCTAGAAACATTATTGTGATGTTTTTTACCCCAAAAGGCATCACTAAGTAATCATATTGACCATAGAGACATGTGAATGCCTTATTCAGTATATCCTCATCTCATACTCACAACTAGTGATAGAATTATCTAAGGTCAACCATTGAGAACCATTGTGCCCCTCTCAACAGATCAAAGAAGACATTGATCCTCTGTAGTGGATACTTGTTCTTTATGGTCACCTAGTTCAAGCCCTGATAGTCTATATATAACCTCAAACTCTTATCTTCCTTATTGGAGAAAAAATGTGGGGCTTCCTGGGGTGAAACATTGGGACTAACAAATCCCTTCATTTGTAATTCCTCTAACTGCACCCTCAGCTCATGAAGCTTTTCATGAGTCATCCAATAAGATGGGATAGATATCACGGTTATCCCTAGGTGTAGATAAATGCATAATTCTATCTCTTAGTGGGGAGGTAATCCTAAAAACTTCTCAGGAAATACTTAATCATACTCCACCACCACTGAAAGGAACCAGAAACTCATAACATCCACAGCACCAAGGTTCATGCTAGCCAACTAATAAGTACCCTACAATTCATGAGTACACCATATACTTTCTAGGTTTCTTTTTTACCTGTAAAGGAAAACCTAGCCCCATCATTGCAAACAAACTGCATCCTTTTCCTGAAACAGTTGATCTGGGCATGAACTATAGATAACCAATCCATACCTAATATGATGTTGTAATCCTTCATCACTACTAAAAAGTGATCCCAGTAGAAAATATAACCTCCAAGAGTCAGATCATGTTGTCGGCACAAGTGTGTGATCACTAATCCATCACTAGTAGAAGTATCCAACCACAAGGTTCCAGCCAAGGTATCAACCAAAAATATTTCCCATCCTGAAAAAACTATAAAATTAAACTACTAAGAGAGGCTAGGTCCTGATCTCTAAGTTGTGACCACTATACACGGTCTAAAGTACCAAGTATCCCTAAGCTTCTCTATAGTCACCATTGACCTATCCAACATCTGCATAAGACATCTCATGTATAGGAAAATCCCATCCATGGGTGAGTTTATACATATCGAGTAGGATGCCCTAAAATACAAAAGGGGAGTAGTAAGATATATAAAAAGAATAGAAAGATTATAGATAGCATAAGATGAAAAAATAAATAAAAGTGAATATCTCAACCCAAACAAAGAGTAAAAGTAACTCCATCCAAACACGGGGATATTAACACAATGTGTAGATAAACTACACGTCGAGTCATTTCTACCTATATTAGGAGAGTATACTCATACAACCATGAGAATCTAAACATAGAAATCATGTGGCATACCTCATGCATCATCACATCTCATAGAAATAGAGTAACCAAATCCAAAGGTATGGATAAATAATATATATATATATGTGTGTGTGTGTGTGTGTGTGTGTGTGCTCAGTCAAAATATTACCTAAATAAAGAGTAAGGGGATATCCATCTCACAACCTATCCCAAGAAGAAGAGTCACCAATAGTTTTAAAATCCCATCAATGATGCCCAGTATCCCACATGTATTCCCAAATTTAATTGTCCAAGTAAAAACACACCTCACCAATGTGCCACATAATTGAGGGGCCATAATATCTAGGTAGAGGACCCATTACCTAGTAAAACAGGAGGGTAATACTCATATAGTCGATTTGAGGACCCATGCCATGCCCGGTAGGAGGGTTCTACACCAAAATTCATTAAGGACCAACTGCCCAGCTTCACTGGAGGGTACCACTCAGAAGTTCATCAAAAACCCACTGCCCAAGTACCACTCAGAAAGTCATTGAGGACCCACTGCCAAGCTCTACTAGAGGCTACCACTCTGAAATACATGGAGAACCCACTACCCAGCTCTATTAGAGAGTAAAACTCAGAAGTCATCAAGGTACCATTGCCCAAATCTACTGGAGGGTACCACTCAGAAATCGTTGAGAACCCACTACCCAACTCTACTATATGGCACCATATGGAAGTCATTGAGGAACCACTTACCAACCCTACTAGAGGGTACCACTCAGAAAGTTGTCGAGGACCCATTTCTTAACTCTACTAGAGGGTACCACTCAGAAAGTCTTCAAGGAACCACTACCCAACTCTACTGGAGGGTACCACTCAGAAGTCATCAAGGACCCACTGCCTAGCTCTACTAGAGGGTACCAATCAGAAGTCATCAAGGACCCACAACCTAGCTCTGCTGGAGGGCACCACTTGGAAGTCATCGAGGAGCCACTACCCATCTCTACTTGAGGGTACAACTCAGAATTCCACTAGTGATCCTTTGTGATCACTATCATCATTGATCATCACCTATCCAATTGTATTTTCAAGAACATTTGACCTAGTATATTTAAATACACAACTAAATTAACCATCGTGTTCTATTAAAAAAACACTCAGAATAGGCTACTCGTGGGCTAAAATCTGAGTCCAAATGAAGGAGATATGAAACCTTGAGGTAACTTAAAAAGGAACCAAGTAGTACATGGTCTGTGACAGGACCCACACAGCATGTGTTCCCACTCCACCGCATGGTCATGTCCCTATAAAGAACATAGATCCCAAGCCATGTAGACTTACATGTCATGTAGGTGGACTAAATGACATATCCAAGCAATCTGGAACCAAGTCATGTCCTTCTAGTTTTGTTAATTTACTTGACCTCATATCTATGTACTTCAGTACATGGTGTGTTTCTTCACACAGGGTGTTGCCCATGTGCTCTGGTTGTGTCCATGTACTCAGGAACATGGCATGTTCTTATTCGTGTTCTCCTTCACATAGCTCACCCAATGGATAATGGGGTATACGACATGTGGGATAATTACACACCATGCCATCCTTATAAAACTTTCAAACCCTAGCCTCTATATCTAGGGGATACACACTATGTGTCCATCCTTGTAAACAATGTGTAGTTGGGTTTTCCACAGATTCTCAGATCCATGATCTTCATGCCAATTCAGTCTATTCTGACACATATTCCACATCCAAACCTCCTAAGATTAGTGGATCTATGTGTTGTTCATGATTTCTGACCATCGTTTTTCGGAAAATTGATTCCAATGGTCCTTGGTGGTTTCTTCACATGAACCATACACACTTCACCTTCTGTTGATGATGATTCAACCATCTATCATTGAAAAAATATTCTATATCCTACAAAAATTCTAGATTTATCCATACTTCATCGATCTGTCCCTCGTTCATGAAACCATCATGATTTCGGGGGTCCGATCGGGCTCAGTACCGCCCGACAACGTCGAACCGGGACTACGGGGTCTAACCGATGAAAAAATAGAAAACATGAAGCGAGAAAATCACAAGAACATCTATTTAAATGGTCATTTTAAAGTTTTCTTGGACAACGATCAAGAATGGGGCATCCAGAATTAGAAACAAATTAAATAATCAAATTAATTTGGTGAATTAGAGGATGCCAAGGTTGTAATTGGTACAAATCAATATAAGATACTGGTATTTGCAATCAATTTAATCAAAAAAGGTGTAAACCAAAAATTGATGATTCCGAACTGGATATTAGGTCATTCATTATCGAAGAATACATTCACTAACTATCGAAGGAATACTTTGCATTTTTTGAATCCCGATCTGCTCTGATTCAGAGTTTCGTCATCATATGATGTGATTCATAAATGGAAGGAGGAAGGAGAATCTTCAAGAAGATCCCAGGATTATGAGGCTAACCCTGGACAAATTTCCATGAAAATATACTTCTAGAATTCATTTAGTTTAAAATGAATGAGTCAATTAATTAATTAATTAATCCACTCAACATATCACCAATGAGCATGATGTTTGAATGCCCCATGCCGACCCATTTTTTGTCATGCCTAGGGTAAAAACCATGTTTCGGACTCAACCCTAATCTTGTATTTCTGATTTGAACATCTATTTAATAGTTATCACATTTTCTTTAAGAAACTCCATGCACGTAATGTAAAATATACTTAATATTTTTATAAAATTAATTTCGGGTACACTGGGCTTCAGAATCACACACTGTATCAGTTATTAGCTCTGAAAATATATATATAAATACTTTAAAGTCTTACAAGAAAAAAATTAAGTCTCTACAATGGTGGAAACAAGTCAAAGCATCTACCACCTCTAGCTGCTCTCCTAGCTCCTCTGTCGTGTTTGCCACCCTGTGGACCAGTCTACCCCTACTGTTTCCTCTACCTTGGCGGCCTATCTCCTATCTCGTTATTAGAAATACAGAGGTTCAAACGATCCCATGAAATATTTCCTCTACCATCACATGATTAGAACCACCTCTCTTTAGGTAGATTAGACTCGTCCTTTGAGCCATGAACCGTAGACCCTCTATCTAGGGACCTCCTCCTAAAACATCTCACACATCCATGTCCTATATACTAACGTTGGATCCCTATTTCCAAAGTCTCTTCTTCTGAATTCCCACTACCGACAACCACTGTCTATGTCTACTCAGCCAGGAAACTCTCAATCACTAAGGCTAACTCTAACACCCATGTATAGGTAGGAATTCATATAGGTATAACATTGGCTCGGACATATCTATGCTATACTCACCCGATGGTATGATCCCATAAGAACTAATCTCAAACCATATCTATCGAGTACCTAGAGAGGTCGGGGAACCTCAATGAATACCCATATACTATCGTAATACCCTGCTAATGTTGTAGAATCTTCTGGATACGTATATCCCTCAACATAGTTAGAGATAACTCCTTTATAAAAAGGCACTTAGATTCTGACCAGTCCACAGTCGCCTCGTTATATGATTGGGTCACTAAACCCCACCATCATCCAACTAAGCCATAGAAAAGGCTCTCCGCTAATACCACCATCTAATCTACTGGTGTACTAACCAGACAGAAAAATCATGTCACCACCTCAAGCCTGTCCTCATCCACCTATGGATTGGGATCACCTAAGAACCTAAGATGATTTTATCACTGGAACTAGTGAAGTATGTTCATCCTATACACCTCATCTTCAGGTACTACGGGTACTATCTATTGTATAACAGGTGGTATAGCTAGTGCAACACCTGAAGGTAACACCTTTGGAACTGGTCCTTGTATCGATGTCTCATCACTAATAGGTTAATCCTCATGATCCTGATATTTAATCCTACCTGTCATATGTCACGAAGGCATCCTGAAATAAACAAGATGTACCATAGTCAATGAGTATATTTGGAGAGATAACTTAAGAAGGATATGAAAACCCTAACTCGTTTCTATATGGTGAATGTTCCTTTTTTCCCCCTAAAACTATTGTTCTCGTGTACTAAGTCAAAAGGAGGTGATCAGAGTCCTAATGTATGGATACATCAGCTGTCGCACCAATACTGGAGTCCCTAGCCTAAAATCCAAACTCAAAACACTTAACATTGTTTCCCCAAACCAATCTCATAGAATTCGGTCCTATGGTAGAACTGAATGCTCTAATACCACTCTTCCATGACTATACCAAAGTGGCATATGCTTTGATTTCCTAAGCCCATGTCCAATAGGCTAGGGGCTAGAGACTAGAACCAAGTATGTATATCATTAATCCTATACAATACTAAAATGTAAAACAACTGAGAGAAACCATACATGCATACATAAAATCCCATAACCAGAGTAAGAAAACAAGTAATGGAAAGTAAACAAGGGAAAATACAATACCATCACAAAGAGTCCAAAAACAAGTCCAACATAAAAGTAAAGATGGAGACTGATTTCAAGATAATGTGGAAACACACCCCAATCTTTCCAGCTCACTATGCACCACCTGGTACTGTTCCCCCAAGGACTCTATGAAAAGGTCGTTCATCTACACAATACATGTCATGTGTAGGAAAATATCATGTAGGGGTGAGTGTATTAATACCCAATAGGACATCCCAAAACCACAAAGCATATAATGAAAGAATAACAATATGGTCTACACAGGTATATGACTACATCACATATAATAAGAATATCCATATATACTCAAAAAAGACACACAATCTCATGGAAAAGTCACAACCATAATTCCATCCTAGCATTCCAGCTCGAAATTTCTTCATAGAACACAACTAGGAGAACACACTCCATGAGTAAGATAACACTGATGATGTCTTTCCAAGAGGTAGCTGTCATTGGGTCTCACCATTACAAGAATATGTAGAAAGTCTAAAGAGATATGATACACATAGGAGGGTCACTCCCAAGGCCATGGGGTATACCAACAAATCAATACGGATTAACCTTCTTAGTAGAGGAGCAGTTCCTGTGTTGTGTTGGAAACAACAATACCAAGAACTCCACCTAGGGTAACAAGTTGATAGAGGATCTCACTCTAGGACTCACAGAATTATTCCAACAACTCTATCAAAGAATTCCTACATAAGAGATCTACAACCTATGTGTAGGACTACTAAACATTTGGTAAATGATATAGGGAACACTACCTAACAAGACTTTTCCAAAATACAGAGGAAAGGGGCTCCAAGCCTTCATTAAAGGGGTACATGGTGTGTACTAGTAGAACATGGTGTTAACCTTTGGCACCGGGTCATTACCATGTAAAAAGGCATATACCCATGTATGTATAAAAGTGAATGACGTGCCCATTCTCATGTACTTATGCCCATGTCCAAGTACACATTTATGGCCATATACACATGGACATGCCCATGTCAGACTACATGTCATTACTTTTCCAGTATACTCATGGTCGTATCAATGTACCATCCTAGGTACATTTCGCACCATCGGGGAAGGGTCACATAGCATGTGATAGGTTCATATTCCATGTGATAGGGTCACATTCCAAGTGATACTTATATTCCTCCAAAAACCTAAGTCGCCACTATGAGGGTCTCACATGGCGTGTAGGTCCGCAGTATATGTCATGTTGATTGGGATTTTCCAAAAACCCTCATTATTCCTCCTATGTACACTCATTCCATTGTCGTATCATATTTTGGCCTTAATCTCACTGAGAAGTATAGTTTAATTGTTGGCTGAACCTTACTTCTATCAATCACTAGATTTCGTCCACCCAAACTGCTTAGAAATCATCGCACGTGTCAAACTATCATCATGTTTTGAAGATTTCATCATTGCATGATCACCACATAGTACCAAACCTAGATCTATGATATAGAATCATTTCTCTAATAAATAGGTGTGCAACATATAATTTATCATTTTTCATTGATCCGCGGACTAAAAAATCACCCACGATGATCAAAGAAATGGGGAAGAAAAGAACAATTGAAAACATGAGGAATGAATCTCAACTAATGTTCATGTTAGCCTCGATTCGTTGTCATTATAAATACAAATGAATAGATAAAAAATTAATCCCAATGTAATTTCCCCAAAAATATCTCTACAGATAACCCATCCCACAAAAATGACCAGTCAACAAATCAATCTGTTAGTTGGTTGATTTGTTTTATTCATAGAAATAGATATTGGGGAAATAATCCAATAAAAACCAATGCCCTACCTTGATTTGGATTGATAATTTATAAATAAAAAATCTTATTAATTTTCATTGGTGAGATCCTCTAATTTCATTCTGTGTTGATCGTCAAACTGTGATCATGTTGTTGTTCATCTAAGAGAGATCCTCCAACGCTCTCCCCAACAGTTCTCCAATGACTCTAGGGTTATGCAGTTAACTCTAGAATTACATAATAGCTATTTTTATATAGATTAAATTATGTTTCAGCATCAATGAAAAAATAAATTAAGTTATTTAATTTATTTCACTTATTTTATTTCTTTCTATGCATCCAATGAATTTTTCACAAACACCCCATGATGATAAATGTAATGTCACACCTAAGGTAAAAATTATATTCTGAACTCAATGGTTCCTATATATTTATGATCCAAGAATCCATTTATAATTTATTCCAATTTTTCAATAATAATATACATGCATAATATTTAATATATTTAAT
Source organism: Viscum album (assembly GCA_963277665.1). Taxonomy (NCBI): domain Eukaryota; kingdom Viridiplantae; phylum Streptophyta; class Magnoliopsida; order Santalales; family Viscaceae; genus Viscum; species Viscum album. The sequence continues at coordinate 1,038,748,618 of OY728126.1, forward strand.
ATATTTTAAATATTAATTACGGGCACATCGGGCCTCAGAATCACACTCCGTCTCAATTCTTGGTCTCAAAAATTAATCATACAATATCCAAAAATGATACATGTAAAATATGATTAATTATAGGATATATCTATTCTGTAGAGTTAATCAGAATTTGAGAATATATAATTTTTGTGAACAACAGACATCTCTTTCTCTCTCTCCCGCATGATAATAAAATTCTCCAATGATCACGGTTTGGAATCGTGGTCGTTGGACAAAAAATCTTAACAATAGCCTATTGAAACTATTTTTAAAAACAATGGTTTCTATATCCATTTTAATAGCTCTTCCCTATTATCATTTTTTAAATAGGTCATCCATTACCACTGTTTAAACCGTGTCTATTTCTTGCTTCAATCATGATTTAACTATGGAATTTGGACCCTCATACCATGATTAAAACCATGTTAGTAGGTCCTCTGTAGACACGATTTGGACCATGGATATTCCTTGATACGACTATAGTTTAACAAAGCCAATTGGATTCTAAGACCATGGTTATAACCATGACATTAGGTCATATATAGCCACAGTTTTAACTGTGGCTTTTTTTTTATACAGCCATGGTTTAACCATGGTAATTAGAAGACACTTCCATAGTTAAAACTATTGATATATACTCTATATTACATAAAAAACTAATACTTGAACCTATAACTACCTAAACCTCCAGCTGTAGTTGGGTACACCAGCACACACCACCACTCATATCCTCAAGCTATCATAAAAAACATTTAACATTTATGTGATTTTCATAATGATTATAAATACCTTTAATGAATCATAAAATAATGTTAAAATTTTCTATGATACTTAAAATGGATATAATGAAATGATTGTACATAACATCATGTATTCCAATTCATTCCACAATATAAAAATATTTTTACTATTTTTAATAGTTATTGTACAGTGGTGCAATCACACACTATCATTTACATTGAAAACAAAAATGAATATAAAAAATTGTACATTATCATTTACAACTATACACTAGTAATAGAGATAATATTTTCATAAATTTTAATATGTATTTCAATGATTTAATCCCTTTCAATTTAACAATTTGAGTTTATTTTCATTATTTTTGGATTTTTGATGTGTTTCTGGCTAAAATATATAAATTCTTTAATTTTGGAATGTTAATATATTTTTATCACTTTATTATTTGAATAATAAATTTTAAAATATTGATCCAATTTGAGTAATTAATTTTTTTGGGATTAATTTTTTTTGGGATTTAACTTATTATTATGGACTAGGTGTTGATTTGAACATCCACATGCCCTAAAAATCAATCTAGTTGAAAATTCGTTTTGGTCGATGGAGTGGACCCCACCTCAGTAAATGAGGCATAACTCAGGATAAAGACCCAAAATTGAATATATTTAAAATTTATTTGAAATAATAATATATGCCTCATTTTAAAATTTAATTTGATATAGATATTCTTTCATTAATGTGGCAATTGAATGCTCCAAAGTGGAGGAAGATTTTGGCAATCCTCGACTAGAAAGAGTGTAACTCATTAATTGTATAGTAACTTATATTATACACATGGAATGTCTTTAAATTTTTATGATATATAGAAATATTATTTTATAACATCTTATAATAAGGAATCATAGAGATATTAGTTCATATGGTGGGCATAAAAGTAGAACACATTTGATGGAAAAATTCTAGAGGATAACTTTTCTTCTTTTATTTTTTTCTCTTTTCTTCTTATTTATTTTATATTATCATGTCCTACCCATTCTTCTAGGTTAACCTTACCATGGTGGAGTAAACTTATGACTGATTGGATAAGTATAGTTTATCTATTTTTTATTGCTTGAGTTCTTGTGTTTTATTGAATGTAGTTTCTTTCTCTCTTCTATAAAGTTGCTTTCAATTTCTAATAGTAGATTTTATTATCAAGTATGATCGTATTTTCTTTTTATTTCTATTATTTATTTTGATTTGAAAAATAATAATTATCACCCTCCAATAGATTATGGATTATATATGATGTAATATACTTGGTATTAGTGTTGAAGTACTTGATGATCATCATTACGCATGGGAGGGGAAGTAGATATTCATCATTGTTTGGGATAAAAAAGACCAGATCGGGTATTACCTAAGTTAATTGAGGATATTCAATGAACCTATATCATAAAGGGAAGTATAATAGACCAAATCAAGATCTTTTCAAGTATTTATATCACCATCACCATTTTAACAAGGGAGTGAGAGGAAGCTGTCATGGAATCCCACTTTAAGTGACTTAACAGAAGTGGATTGGATAAATTAGAATTAGGATAACATTGTGATTGGAAAACTAACCCCGAACTGATCACAATTCTCATATAATATTTTTAAATCACTTTTTTTCCATTTTTTTGATATTTTTCTTAATTTAGTTATTTTTTTTGTTTCTTTATTTTGTTTTCAAAATCAAAGAATTTCAAAATCAACTTTTCTTAAAATCAACCAAAATTGAAAAACTATTTTGTGTACACTCCTCTTCGGTAGAATACCTAGGTTAACCACTAGATTATACTTAGGTAAAAAAAATTGTTTTTCCACACCCCATGATAGGTGTTCATCAAAATTGATTCCATTTTCAGGGAGGTAGTGCAACTTAACAACATAAAAAATATTTTTTAAAATTGAATGACCTGTAACTCAAACAGACCATTAATTTAATTTGATCTATAAATTTAAAGAACATTAACCCAACTAAGAAAAATAATCCTAATAGAAAACTTTGAGAAAATAAAACTCTTATATTCAAGTGACACTCTTAGTGTTCACTTTTAACCTAAAACCGTGGTTGAAAAACCCAACAAAATCCGGTGTGATCTATGTGCACCTCAATTATCCATTAAAAATAACTAAATCATTACACCTACTACACCCAAAAAAATTGAATTACATGTCAATACGATTCATGTGCATCCAAAGTTTTGTGTTCTTATATGAGAATACATAAATTGGCATACCCAAGAATTCACCTTCATCTGCTCAAGCTTCAGGCCAAGAGGAGTACTTGAAGACCAATTTCAGTGGAGGACATTCCCCTTTTCAATCTAAGGAGAGGCTATAGAATGGTTTTAAAATATACAACTACGGGTGATCAGTGACTAGGAATATGATTCATGCAGAGAGTTTTTCCCACATCCAGGATCACCACCATCAAAAAAATAGATTTACATCATACGAAAATCAACTATATAGACCCTCTACGAGTACTGGGAGCATTTCTAGAAGCTCTGTGTCATCTTCCTACATCAAGAAATGGGGTAAAACAAATTAATTGTGTTCTTATACCAATTAATTATCAATAATGATTAAAATATTCTTGACGCCTCATCTAGAGGATCCCTAATCGACAAGTCACCTGCAAATGTCAAAGGTCTGATTTAGAAGATTGTGCAAAACTCGCAACAATTTGGAATAAGAGGTACGGGCACCAGGGGGATACATGAGGTATGAACATTAGATTCATATGAATTGATTGAAACTAAATTTTATGACCATACAATGTTATTCCGTAAAATATTTGTAACTCAATCAAAGGGATAACAATATTCATCTCAGGTATGTGTTTTATGTTCTTATTCCACTCATTATACTGACCAGTGTCCTGAGATATAGAGGACAGGAAGCTACATTGTATCCTTTCAACTAAGATAGTTCCAGTAGAATCAACCACATCAACACTAATCCAAGTAGGGATATGGAAACCAACAAAACCAAGTGAGATCATTTCATCCTAAACAATAGCTTAATCAACCTCCCTACCATCAACAACAATATTGAAACCCCCCGCTATCCCAACAACCCTACAAATAGTCGTACCAACAACAATAATTTCAACCAACCACTTTCCAGATACCCTATGAACAATCATACACCAGTGCACAACCTTCAATTCAAACCCTACATAAGAAATTTGGGTTTGAGGGGCTGAAATACACCATAAAATATTTTTCTAGAAAATTAAATAGTCTTGTGGAATTCATGATAAAAAATATAGGTAAACTCCAATACAAAACCCAAAGGATAATGTCATCATTATAACAAAAATAAGTGTAAAATAAATCTCACCATCATCCACCTATAAACCTAAAATAAGACCACCTTTGTTGAAGTATAATGAAGTTAGGAATTCCAAAAATTCTATAAAAATGCACCGAGAAGAAGAAAATAAAGAGGAGGAAGAGAAGGATAGGCCAAGGATGAAGAGATAAGAAACACTATTTAAAATATAACAAATGTATAAGAAATAATTATCCCCACCATTTCCATCATGAATGATAGAATCAAAGAGATTGCAGGAAGAAGCACTCCAAAAAGAAATTCTAGACACCTTCTAGAAAGTAGAAATTAATACCCCCTTCTTAAAGTAGTCAAAAAATTGGAGGATTTATTAAACAATAAAATAATTATTCAATGGAATGATAGGATCAAATTGGAAATAAGTGTCTCATAACTTATCAGACCATAGTTTCCAACCAAATGTTAAGATCTAGGGACATTTTCCATTCCATGCACCATTGGGTCTTTCAATTTCTCTAATGATTTATGTGATTTAGGTGCTTCAATTAATGTATTTCCTCACTCAGAATACTCTTATTTGTATATGGGATACTGGAATCCCACAATAGTGGTGGTCCATCTTACAAATAGATCCATAGTTTTCCTAGTAGGAGTTCTGGCAGATGAATTTATGAAAGTCAAAGATCTTTTATTCCTAGTTAACTTCTATGTTCTAAATATGGAAGGATAAATGAACCCATAACACTCACACATCATTTTTTGGAGACCTTTATTAAATAAATACAAAACCATCATCACTTTCCATGAAGGAACACTCACCATGGAGTTTGGAGATAACAATGTCCACTTCAATATTTTTGAATCCATGAGGAATAGATCAGATGATCACTCCCTCTTTACACTCTACCATAATGTTGGTACTGAACCAATTGAAGAATAATGTATATTCCATAAATTCTTATACTTATGATGTAATTTTTTCATTGAAAATATCACTAAACATGTGAATGTCCAAAACACTATAGAATCGGATTGTATGTGTGAAGAAGAGGTAAAATTTTATTTCATTAATGATTTGTTAAAATTTAAAGAAGATCATATGATTTATTGTGTGTAGGAGGTTTATCATTTGGAAATGGTGATCCTTAATTTAACTTCATTCCTTGAGAATCCCCTGGATTTGTAATTAAAACCACTCCCTGCTGATTTGAAATATGTGTACCTCATGGAGGAAGATAGATTACCGGTGATAATTGCTAATAATCTATCTAAAACCAAAGATGAATCTTATATTGACCTTTAAAGAGATAATGTAAAAGAAATAGGCTATATATTAGATGATGTCCCTAGAATAAACCCAAAAATAGGCTCAAGTATAATTCACAGTGGGTTAGCCCCATTTATGTAGTTCCAAAGAAAACTATCCTAACCACTGTGAGGAATAAAAATAATGAATTAATCCCTATAAGAATTCAAAATAGCTGGAGGGTGTGCATAGATTTTAAGAAGTTGAATCAGTCCACTTAGAAAGATCATTCCCCATCCCATTCATTGACCATATTTTTGATATATTTTATGGGAGAACTCATTATTTCTTTTTGGATGGATTTTCAGGTTATTTCTAGGTACCCACCACTCCCAAGGATTACGAGAAGACTACCTTTACTTGTCCCTTTGAAAATTCTTCATATACAAGGATTACATTTGGATTATGTAATTCTCTAAGTACATTTTATAGGTGTAAGGTAAGTATATGTTTTGATCACATTGATGATTTCTTGGAAGTTTTATTCAATTATTTTACATTTTTTTGAAGATTTATTTGACCATTGTTTGAAAAACCTAGATTTTTTTTTTGAAAACCTACATTGAAAATATTTTTTTTTATTTTTAAAAGTTTCATTTCATGTTTTGGAGAGTAATTTTACTTGGGAATGTCATTTAAAAAAAGGCATTGAAGTGGATAAATCAAAAATTGAAGGGATAAATTCATTGCCTTACCCAAATTGTGTGAAACATGTTAGATCATTTTTAGGACATGTCAGATTATATAGGATTTTTATCAAATATTTCTAGAATCCTTTAAAGAGTTTAAGACAGTATTGATTACACCACCAGTGTCCCATTCATCAAATTGGTAAGAACCATTCGAGCTTGTTTTTTATGTTTTCAACCAAGCAGTTGGAGTACTCCTTTATCAGTGAATTGAGGGCTAGCCACAAGTCATTGCCTATGTCTTGAGAACCTTAGATGTAGCCCAATTCAATTACACAACCATAGAAAAATATTTTTTAGAAGTTGTATTTTCTTGATAAATATTTAGATCATATCTTCTTGGAACCAAAGTCACTGTATTTTCTAATCATACTACTCTTAGGTAATTAATGAAGAAGGATGAAGCTAAAACAAGTCTAGTGAGATGGATGTTATTGTTATAGGAGTTCAACATAGAAATAAAAGAAATGAAGGGAGTAGAGAACCATGTGTTTGATCAATTAAATAGAATACACAACACTACTGAAATTGAGATTCTATACAAAACCTAATGAATGATCACATTCCAGGAGATTAGTTGTAATTGATTGAAGGATAAGTGCCTTGGTATGATATCATGGTCAATTTTCTAGTAACATCTTAGGTCTCGTATCATTTAAGTTCCCACCAAATTCAAAAACTGAAATCTGAATCCAGATATTACATTTGGGACAATCCATTTCTTGGGAATAATTGTAATGATCAAGGTATAAGAAAATGTTTTCTTGAAAGTTAAATTGAATCCGTCTTGGAGCCTTGTCAAACTTTATCTTATGGAGGAAACTTTGGACCTTAAAGGACAGTGATGAAATTTTTATAATCTATAATTTATTATCCCTCCATTTTTAAATAAGCTTGTGAATTATGAAAAAGGTGTAAAAAATGTTAGTTTTCTGGAAATATTTCAAAGTGACAAGAAATTCCCCAAAAGAAGCTTAATTTTTGTGTGATTTTTAAAGTATAGGGGATAGATTTTATGGGAACTTTCCCAATGTCATCTGAAAATTATTATATCTTTCTTTCAGTTGATTATGTTTCAAAATGGGTGGAAGTAAAATCCACCAGGACTGATGATGCTAAAGTTTTTTGTGATTTTTTCTAGGATAACATATTTTTTAGGTTTAAAGTTCCTAGAGCCATCATCAGTTATCAAGGGACTAAACTTTTTCAATAATATAATGGAGTATTTTCTAAAAAAATATAGGATGAATAATGAAACATCAACTTCTTATTATCCGTAGACTAATGGTCAAACTGAAGTGTCCAACACAGAAATCAAAGGAATTTTGGAAAAGGTTGTTGAACAAAACATGAAGGATTAGAGACAAATGTTTGTGGATACATTATGGCCTTACAGTATAGCCTATAAAATCCTAATAGGAATGAGTCCATATAGGTTTATTTATGGTAAAAGTAGTCACCTTTATTTGTGATTAGAGTATAATTCATATTGGGTTCTGAGAAAGAAGAATTTGGATATTGAAAGAAATGGAAAAGAGAAAAGATTGTAGTTTTAGGAGATGGAACGAATTAGAAGGGAAGATTTTGAAAATTTCATGATTTACAAAGAGAGAACAAGATTGGATCATGACAAGCTTATCCGACTAAAATACTTCCAACCTAGAAAAATAGTTATGTTATTCAACTCAAGACTCATACTGATGCTAGGTAAACTCTGTTCTAGATGGGAATCTCTATTTATAGTTACTCATGTATATCTTTTAGGTGTTGTATAGATTATTAAGGAAATAGATCAGGATCCCATCACTATTAATGGACATTGGCTGAATAAATTCCATGGTAACTTTCCATCAAATCCAGTGGAGGAGACTACACTCCTACGACTTTTTTATCAACAAATTGATCATGTTGTACCTCCCCATAACACTTTATATCTTGTTCTGATTCATTTAAGAATAATTTAATGTTAAAATATACTTTAATTCATTGAGGACACAACATAATTTATGTGTGGGGGAGGTAACATTTTTAGTTTAGTATTTTCAATTTTTTTATATTTTTCAAAAAAATGTCTATTTTTCAAAATTTTGTGTGTTTCTTTTTCAATTTTTTTGTTTTTTTTAAACTTATTAGTTCAAATTATTATATTTTACATATTTTAAAAACATTTAAATGAGTGAAACAATTTATTCCATGAAACTATTCTTAAATTAATTCTGAAAATGACTTTGTATCAAATTCAAAACTGTCAAAATTTCATGAAAATGCCTCTTATTTTTTTAATCCCATGCCACATCTCACTATCTTTATATTTAAAATCACTTTCCTAGGAGGCTTATAATTTTTTTTGTCATATTATTTACATTCACCTCACTTAATAAGATAACTAGACCATGATTTTTTTAACAAGAGTTTTATTTATTCGTGTCAAAACATGAGGGTTTGAGGTACTTGTGTTTTAAATGATTGAGGAATTTATTTGGTTTCAAAGCCCCTTTTTCAAGAGAATAATTTTTATTTTGAAAGGAATTGTATATTTAATCATTTTATTCCTTATAATTCATGTATATCCTATTATTTAATCCACAATAAAATCCAATTTTCCCTATCCAACCTACTATTTAAGTTAAATTCCATAATCTAGTTGAACTCAAGTATGGGTGGAAGTTTTCTCATGTCATGCTACATCATTTAGTGATACTTTAGGCGGAAAATAAAATGTTGAAGAGAAAATTTTACTATTGAAAAATTCATTCTGTTGAAATATATGACTTTATAGAGCTTTCATGATAAAATAGGTTGTTCCTATTTGGATCTTCTAAAGAAGAAAGAAAGTTGTGTGTATCTTGAGCTTTAAAAAATACCTGAAATTTTGGGAAGTTATTGTTGTGATAAATATGAATAATTATATAATGTGTGTGATTTCCATGAAATAAATTTTGATATTATTTTAGAACTAATTTTATATAATGGGTAGTGAGGAGGAGATTATACTTGAGTGAAAGTTATAATCATGAAATTTTTATTCAAAAAAAGAGCCAAGCCCCCCTCATTCGACCTCAGAATTTTTAACATCTAAATTCTACCAACATAAATCCATGTAATAAACCTACAATTTCCTAATAATAACCACATGTTTTTGACTCACATCAATTGTAAATGTAGGAATTTATCAAGACTATGGTTACTCTTGCATGGGTTTGGATGAGAAAAGCGTTGTTAAAAAATTGAAATTTGTGAGATGAGAGAAAATTAACGTGAGGTAGGTTTTTTGTATGCATGGGATGATAAATGAGGTGGAAATATATTGAAACGTATAAATGGATAACTTTAAATAATAGTTTTTTTATGAGTAAATATATCTTTTATTTATTGTTAAAAAAATTGATCGATCTCATGGTTATGTGTTTTGAATTTTATTTCATTTGATTTTGATGTTTACTTGTCCAGGAATCGAAGTGATAAGTATGGGATAATTTATAGAGATAATATTTACATCATTTTTCATATGTATTTACAATATTTAATCACTTAAAATTTAACAATTTTAGTTTATTTGCATCATTGTTTGATTTTTGAAGTGATTTGGGGTAAAATATAAAAATTGCTTAATTCTGTATTTTTAATAGATTTTTATCACTTTATTATTTAAATCATATATTTTAAAATATTTATCTAATTTTACTTATTATTTTTTTTTAGATTCCTTTATTTTTTTGGATTCAACTTATTCTTCTTGACCAGGAGCAGATTTGAACATCCACAAGCCCTAAAAACCAATCAAGTTGAAATTTTTTATGGAATAGAGTGGATCCCACCTCAGTAAATGATACAAAACTCAGGCTAAAGACCTCCAATTGAGGATATTCCAAAGGAATTTGAAAAAAGATTCAATTATGTGTTTTACCATTGAATCCTCTATTAATTTTTTGTACACATTAATTATGTCATAACTTCTATTATATGCATCCAATGACTTTTAAAATTTTAGGGTCAATAGAAAAATAAATTTATCACCATTTATAAGGACCCATGGTGATATTCGGCCATTTAGGGGGAATAAGAGGGTCAAAATATTAGTGGATATATTCTAGAGGAGAAATTTTCTAATTTTATTTTTCACTCTTATCTTCTTCTTAGTTTTTTAATTCCTTCTTCTTACCCATTCTTCTTAGTAACCCTTACCATAGTGAGGTAAACTTTTGAGTTATTGTTAAATGAGAGGTTTTATATTTAGTAATTCTTGAGTTCCTATTCTTTATTGAATGAAATTTTTTTTCTCTCTTTTGTAAAGTTTATTTCAATTTATAATAAAATTTTTTATTATCAAGTATAATTAAAGTTTATTTTTTATTATGTCATTTATTTAACTTTGGTCAATGATCATTATCTGCCCCCCCCCCCACTAGGTTCTAGTTTATATATGATGGAATAGACCAGGTCATAGTGGTGAAGTACTCAACGATTGTCAGTACATAAGGGAGGGGTAGTTGATATTCTTGATTGTTTGGGATAAACAAGACCCGATCAGGTATTACCTAATCCAATTGAGGATATTCCTTGTAACTCTCTCACATAAGTAAGGATATTAGACCAAAATAAGATATTGGAAAGGCTTTCCCTCACCCTCACCATTTGAACAAGGGAGTGAGAGGAAGTGATCATGGAATCTCACTTTAAGTGACTTAGTATAAGAATATTGAATAAATTACTAGGATAACATTGAAAATGGAAAACCAACCCCAACTTGATCACCCTTCTCATATAATAGTTTTCAATCACTTATGTTTTCAGTTTGGTTTTGATCTTTTTCTTAATTTCTTTCTTTTGTTTTATTTCTTCCCTTTGTTTTCAAAATCAAATAATTTAAAAATCAAATTTTCCTAAAATCAACCAAGAGTGAAAAACTGTTTTGGGTGCATTTCTCTTCAAAAGACTACCTAGGATAACCACTAGACTATACTTAGGTGAAAAAAAAATATTTTTCCACACCCTATGAAAGGCATGCGTCAACTACCATTTACAAATTCATAATTATACACTATCGTGATATTATATAATTTACAAATGGAAAACATCTTTTTGGGTGAGATTCATTTTACAACTTCACACTATCAGTTTCTGGGGTGAGGTGCATTTACTTGCGCACAATCAGTTTCTACGGTGAGGTGAATTTACTTACACACCATCATTTATAATTTCACAATGGTACAATATCATGGTATTATATCATTTACATATGAAATTGTTAAAAATTTCATTGGAAATACTAAAAGAATATTTAAAATCCTTAACTATATGTAGTTAGTATATAATAGTGTGCAGTTAGATGCAATTATAGATAAACTAAATGACATACAATTAGTATATAATAGTGTGAATTTACAAACTATTATAGCTATTGATGGATAAGGATTGTGTATTTAACTGATATGGTTTTCATTTGTGAATTATAACATATGATGTAGTTAGATCATAGTTAGAAACAACAGATATGGGGGTTAATGATAATGAAATGAATTAATAAAATGATATATAGTTCATTAAACATGTATCTAGTGTAAAGGTTTATAAAATAGTGGGTAGTGAAATATGCACCACTAATTAAACAGACATCATTGATCTATTATAGAATTCAACTGTCTTTGAACTCTCATCATAAGAAACTTCTTGTAATGAAATAATGGAAAAATAAGTGAGAATCATAGTCAAGGAATATTTAGTGTTATTTATGAAATAAGAACCCACCCATGGTCTATATTATATATTAAATAATAGAAAGTAAAGATTATAAAAGGTAGTTTGGCATAAAATTTTAAATTTTTATGATAAAACAAAACCAAATAGTTTAATATGTACCTTTATAAACCAAAAATAAGTACATGTATTAACAAAAGGTATTTAAATTATTGAAATTTTAAAAGGGGCCTATTTTGTTCATTTAAATGGTACTAAAATTATAGGTGCCTATTTTTTTATCATTTGAAAGTAATAAAATTATAAAAGTTATGCGCTATGATCAAATAGAAATAGGTATTTTCATAATATGATGTAAAAGTTAATTAAAATGTAAAAGGGTTTTCCATAAAATTTAATGAGGATAAAACAAATATCACCAATTATTCAATAAACCTACTATACATGATCAATGATACAATAATCAATAAACAATAATGAAAGGAGAATATTCAGATTGATATGTACAGTTGGTTTAGTTTTTTGACTTTTTCTTACATGTTTATTAAAATTTCACACACTAAACAATATATTTATATGAATACCATTATAGACTAACCTACCATGATGAACAGATTGAACACCACCATTCATATTATTTGTATACCTTCATATTATATGCATACCTTCACCTTTTATTAAAACATAATGACAGTATTTGTAACATAATATGTAATTTTATATTATATTCATGAAGGTATCCATACCTTCATATTAAACTAAGGTATGATAAAATGAAGTCATATAATAAGCATATAGGTTTTTCACTATAATTTGGAATATTAAACCAAGGTATGATAAACCATGCTATTAAAAATATATGTGAAACAATATTAAACCAAGGCATGCATACCTTCAAGTTATACCAACTTTAAATTTATATCAAATATTCCATAATATGAATATAATCTTGGTAGTCAATGATTTCTTCCTATTCATTACTACTACAAATTGTAATGTTGAAACCCCAAACGGGGTTATTATTTCAAATAATAACATATTTATTACAATTATAAACTTGGAATCTTTTAAGCTTATAATAACCTATTAATTATAGTAATAAACTATACATTATAGTTTTATGTTCTCCAATATTATAATAACTAAATAGTAGTCAATGTCCTGTACATTACAATTAAAAATTGTAATGTTGAAACCCCAAAAAATGTTGTTATTTTAACTGAAAAACAGCTGAACTACATTATTATTTCAAAGATTTTAAATTTTTAAAATAGTTTTGTGTATGTGCCTATATTATTTATTCTTTTCATGATCAATACTTATTTTTCTAAAAACATAGGGAAAAAATTATACATTTTAGGGTTTTTATATACCATCATAAATTTTATCAGTATGAAGAATATAATATACAACATACCATTATGAATTATTGTATCACATGTTTCATAATATAATTTGTGAGAAGATAAAAATTGAACATTCATATAAAAATAATAATCCATTCCAATTTTGTAAATAGATAACAATTGAGAGTTTAAAAAACGTTTTCAACACCTCAAAGAATAAATATATGGTTAAACTAATTTTTGAAATATAAAAAAATGGTAATAACATGTGTTACTAATATTTTAGCAATCCTTTAGAAACTAATCCATTAAAGTGGGTAATTTGACTCTACTTCCATGTAACTCAGACCTGTAATTGAAAAGGTGTTGAGAGGGACTCACCCCTCCACATCCAACATATTTCAATGGTCAAGAGATGACTATACTTATTTTAGTGTGCCTAAACCAAGTGAACTTCCCAATCTAGTTTCATCAAAAATGTATATGAGAGACCTTTCAGATGACTCTCTAGTCTACACCCTCTATAAATAGAAACAATGTTAAGTATTTGTAATAGATTAAAATTTTAATGATAATCTTATAAAAACTAATTTTCATACATCATCAAGGTCAATGATATGATCCCACCCCTTATAAATATATTGATTGGTTTCCCCTTTGATTTCACCTCGATCCACCATATCCACGACCTACCTTTTAATAGAGTTCATGATGCATATTGAATTTACTAGTATCTCCAGCTCCTAAATATAATTTTTAACCTATTTTGGATTACTATTGATTATAAATCCCAGTGTACCTTCATGTTACATAGTTTAGGAATTTAGAAGTAACCTTGAGGGAGGATCCATAAGTTCACACCACATCAAAAAAGGGACACAACTTACAGAAAAAAAAATTAAAAAGATTCATGGAAAATTTAGGGTTTTCCAACATAGGGAACATTGGAAACTTTTTGTTTTATAAAATTAAAAGTACCCATATTAGAGGAATAAATTTAACATGCCTATAAAGAAGCACGATTTCCTTCTCAATAATAAAAATTCTTAATTAAATAGGTACTTGTGGCCTAAATTTTAAGTGATAACTAAGCAGAAATGCCCAATTTCAACTGAGAAGAACCATAGTATTGAGATTATTATGTAAAATCTTCAATGAATTCAATATATCATCTTAATTAATTAATAAATATTATAAAAATGATACAAATATACAAGTAACACATAAAGGGTAGTCAATACAACTTCTCAAGTATTGAAACAAGGATTAACAATCTCCCTAAGCCTATATAAATAGTTTTGAAGATCAAGTGGAGATACTTATTAAATGAACTTGTTAAAGGGAGGAAGAATTTATGTCTATCCAAAATAAAACCCATATTATGTTGTGTGTGTGTGTCCTATAAATCACAACAATCAGTGGAAAGGATATTGAAATTGGAAATCCACTAGATGGTGTTTATGAGATTTTGTGGATAAAGAACCCACTAAAACTTCCAGAATAAAGTCATCTACACTTGTAAAAGTATTTAAAAAATTCATTCCATAAGAACTTCATGAGAATATTTTTTTGGTAATAAAACACAGAAATTCTAAATTTTGGGAAATTTTTCATTGAAGAAGAAAATGAGGAAATGAACACTGAATTTTCGTATTTGGAACTAACTTTTCTTGGAGAATAAAATAAAGAATGAGGAGTTGAAATTTTGTAACTAAAGAAATAAGCTAAAATTTAATATCATGAAGGGTTAAAATCTAAAAAACAAAGGAAAAAAGTGGTTAGAAAGAGGTGGAAATCTTAAGAATTGGATGAATATTTTGGACCCTTGTTCATATACTTAAAAGAATCTTAAAGTATATCAAGAAATTTACATTGGATTTATAATAAAATTTATAGATAAAAAGTATCCAAAATAGTTGTGAATAGTTAGGAAGTAAAACTAAAAAAAATTGAAAGATAGGGAGTAGATTCATTCCTATCAAGAGGTAAATAATCTAAGGTTTATATAACACTATTTTAGGCATGAAATGAAATCACAAACCAAAACATGAAGTTTATAATTATTTGAAATATGGTTATCTAAGGAAGATGTTAAAATATAAATAATCTGGATTGAAGAGAAAAGATGCCTACTTTAAGTAAATATACATGAGGAAAAAATAAAGATGGAAATAAGAGAACTATTGTAAATTAGATGCAGAAGAAAAATAGATTCCATAAATTCTAAATGAAAAAAATTAAAATAATGATTAAGAGTTTCATTGAATCAAAAATTTTATTCATAAAATTCAGTAAAAACTATGATTAAATGTAAATTTCAATGAAAATATTTATCAAAGGTGTACCTAGTGAATTGAAAAAATTGAATTTGTTAAGAATATTCCAAGTTAAACGGATCCTGATTTTTAACAATAGTTCAATAATGATTAAGAGTTGTGATAAATATATAATTCAATGCAAGTAACATACCTAACAAAATATAAAGAACATGGATGACATGTTAAAAATAAATTACTTTGATGAGTAACTTGTAGTGAATCTTCATCATCAAAGTCTAGCAAAAAATATATTTACAAGAAAAAAATGATTTCCTTAATAGATAAAACATGATTCAATTGTAGAAATTATTCATATATGAATATCATGGTGATTATTTCATACAAAAATATCTATATTTTTCATGTTAATAATGTTGGTATATTTTTAATTGAATTAAAGTATGAGAAACTGTAATATAATGCAACACATATGTATAATGTTAAAGATTTTTTACTACAGTATATGATAATGTGTATGTATTTTAGTATTTCTAGAAGCATAAATATAAGAATAATCACAATAAACTTGAAAACATATATATATTATGGTATATTTGTAATAATAAGAAACCATATGCACTGAAAATATGAAAATGTGTGTTATTGAAGTTTTAGTATAGGAAATAGTGTAATAATGACCATAAACATGAGTATATGTATATAAATAGTAAAGTTTCTGTATAATGATAATCCAAAGAAAATGAATTTATTTTTCTTTATATATTATTTTATTTTTAATAGTACTTTTATATTATAGTATTTGAAATTATTTATGTATTATAGTATTTTTATCAACATGTATATAAACATAACCATATAAATTCACACTATTAATTTGATAATGATATTTTATTACAACAAGTGTTTAAGAATAGGCATAAACATGTGCACGATAAACTTCATAATGTGTGTATTTTAGTAATTATATAAGGATTAGCATGAGAATAGGAATAGACATAAGCATATGTATGTATGTATTCAATATTTTTATAAGCATGGTCATAAGAAAATGAAAACATACTTTCTTGTAAATATATATTATAGTATTATATTATTATTATATTACAATTAAAACATAAGCAGAAGCACTGTAAAAATGTGTATCATTTAATATATGTTACGATGTATAAATTATAGTATTTTTAAAAATGTTTAACTTTTATTATTTGTGTAATAATAAGTTGGATCATAAGTAGAGGAAATTTAAGAATAAAAAAATGTTTGTATGATAGTATTTTTTCTAGTATCAAAATTAGTATTTGAATAGAAATAAGAATATGTATGAGGATGTATATTTGTTAGTTGTTATTTATTATAGTCCTTCCATATTTCATAATTTTAAAATGTATATGTATTGAGGTTTTTTATATTAAAATTGTCATTTTATTTATTATGCTTTATATCATCCAAATGTGTTGCTTTTTCTTATCATTTTTCTGTTGATTCATGAATGTTATTGAAGGTTGACAAAATTTATATCCATGTTTGTGAATGTAAAAGAAATTACATTAAAGGAATCAAAATATATGATAATGTATAGAGGTTCCATAGATGAAGATATAAAAAATAGGTAATATTATTAAAAAATACATTCCATATATTGATGTAAACATGTTATGATCAATTTTTGAAATAAATAGATAAACTATAAATATCAGGTGTATACCACAAGGGTTCCATCCATTCTAGATAATAGAACTCATGAATTATACAACTCCATAGTCATAACATGATATGACAATAACATCATGCACCTGATAATAATTAAAAGATGCCTTAAAACTAATTAGTATGGTTATATCAATGAAAAATATATAATAAAATATTATTATAAATATAAATACTACCCGAAAATAGTAAAAATATTTCTATAAATCCATGAACATAACTTTAACTCTTATACATGATTAAAAAGTTTCAAAGTAATTTCATATTGAGCGATGAAAGTAGACATAGTTGATATTTCTTGCGTATTTAACAAAGGAGACTGCATGTACCTATAAAAACAGTATGAATATGAAGTAAATTAAATTACATGCATATTGAATATAAACTTTACTTTTAGTATTTGATAATAAATAATGTAGTAAATTGAAATTAACACAAGAAATATATGGGTATATTAATATAAGAAGAAATATATACTACTATGTAAAAAAATTAATTTCAATGTTAGTACATGATAATGAAATTCAAGCTTCAATATAAACTATGGTAAAAAGTTTTATTTAGATGGTGACATAAACAAGAATCTAAACTAAAATTTTAGTACAATATAAAATGTAATATAAATTATAATATAAATTGTTATATAAATGACAATATAAATAGAAGTTTTAGATCATGATAAATCATGCGAAGGGGAATTGTGTTCTGCACCATGAAACGAAATTTATATTAACATAAACTGAAATATAAATGACATGTGAATGATTTATTTAATGATAATGCAGAAACATCATGTATATTAAGTGATTGAAATTTCATGAATAATGATTATAAACTGAAAATTCATGCATAAGTTTCATGTATATGAAGAAAATAATACTCCAGGTATATTAAATAAATGAAACTACAAGCATATTCAATGTAAGACAAATTAATATATGAATGTAAAAAATATTAAAATTAAAGTTCATTATATATGTATAGAAACTTAAAATTTCATTTAATTAAAATTTCCCTGTATATTTATAGAAACTAAGTATACTAAAATAAATTCATGATATGCAATAATAAATATGTACATAAAGAACATTAAGTTGGATATAAATGAAGATATCTTAGTATATGATTGTACAAAATTATTAAAATTAAAGTGAATTATACATGTATTGGAAATGTGGATACACCTTCTATTGTAGTGGAAGTACAAACTAGCCACAGTGAGGAAAGATATAGACCCATGAGGGTTAGTGTAAATTTACATTGCAGTAAAAGAAAAAAAGGAAGCAATTGAACCTATCAGGGTGAGGAAGATCTTGAATTGAGAGAGAATTCATGTCCTGATTTTGAAATTTGATCTAACAAGACTTGAAGGTACTAGAAAGAAGGATTGTTTTCAATGGATATTTTCTATGAAATAGGAATAAAAACATAGTAAAAAATGGAACAAATAGGTGAGTTATTCAAAATTTACCATGTAATCATTTTTTTTTGGAAATTTTGATTATGCGAGAAGGTTATGGAATTTCCTACTCAGAAGAAAAGGTGCTTTGATTAAAATTTTATAGCAAAACAATAGATATCATAGGTACATGAAACCCTAGTTTAATGGAGGGTTAGAATCATGATATATGGGAGTTGGGGGTTTAAGGGAGGTAGGGTGGTCACGTCAGAGCCACGTTGGAGCTGCATCGGAGTCGTGTTGGAACCACATCAGAGCTATGTCGATAGGAAGGTGGGGAGGATGATTCTAAGCCATGTCAGTGGAAAGGTGGGATGACTACGTCAGATCCATGTTGGAGGAGGAGTATCATAAAGGGAAATACATGGAGGCTGGGAAGCACTAGCTGAGAGAATCTATAGAGGTGGGTCAATCACAAGGGATAGGGTGGAGGGCTTAACTAGGAGGGATGAAATTATATGCGTATTGCCACAGTTTTAACAGACCTTGGAAATATGGTGTTTTTATAGATTTGTCTCAAATTCCTATTTCTATCACCCTCTCAAGAATGAGAAACACAAGAGATATTCATTTAATATCAAAGGATGAGCGATCATCACAAATGAAACAAGACAATTGATTCGCTGCATTAGCACCTAAAAATAAATTAATGTTTCTTAGAGATCAATTGAGCACATGTGGATCACCACTAGAGGGATTCTACACTTAGATCCTTACAGTGCAATGAAGGTAATCTAGAAAAGGGTATCTAGGTGATCAACATCTACATTGAAGAAATAATCCTAAGATGACATAATCATTTCTTCCAATCTTAAATAAATTAATTATAAATTTAATGTGAAAAGATTCTCTATTGAGGTTTCAAGAAACTCTATCATTAAAATAAATTTTAAACATAACACCCACAAAAGGTTCTTCCATTATACCTAAAACCTTCACAGGGAATAATTTTATTCATGTTTTAACTATCGTAAATATTTATTTATTAATAAATATTTATTTAAATATTTATTTGGGTATTAAATAAATGACAAGGAATCTGAGCAGACTAAGATCATTTCTGGTGATAAATATTAATTTACAAGCTGGAAAAATAATATTTATCATTTCACCAATTAGAACACACCATAAAATATTATTATTATTATTATTATGTGACAGAGGGTTTGATAAGGATTATTATATTATTTATAAGTATATACATAATTAAATAATATTTTACCCAAAAATATAACTCTATAAATTGATGATTATGTCTATTGTGTAAGGATAAAATTGAAAATTAAATATTTGAGAATCATTGTTGTAATTTCCCCAACTCAAAATCCACTGAACTGGTGCTCCAAGCCTAGTCACTACATGACCTCAAACGCACCTCCACATACACTAGAGGTTTCCGACTAACAATGAGGGTACAATAAACAACTTGGGGATATTATACCTTATTTAACAGAGTAAGCTACAGTATATTACAATGAAATAGAAAAAGAAATATGTAATATCCAATGAACATGCATAACAAACCATTTCCCAAATAGGGTACAAGTCCACAACCAAACAGAAAATATGCCATGTTATGCTAGTTATGTCAAAAGTGCAGGAAAACTAAAAATAAATAGAAATATAAAAATACCCAAGACAGTCATGACTCTATGTTTGTAACCTTCTCTATAAACATCCCAATCCCTACTCAACTCCCAAGAATGAGGCTCGTGCATGTGCCCTAACATGCAACCATGAAATCTGGTCAGGTACCCAATGGCACCCGAGCAAGGTGTGAGTATAACTCAGTATGCCACCACCAACGGTGTCTACCAAAATATCCATTCTAACATATAGTACATAAAAGTAATAAATAAATGATGTGTGAAAAAAGGATTAATTGGGTTCCATTAGTTGATAATCCTTACTTTAACCCTTTTTACCATTATTACCATTCCCATATTTTATGCCATCTTCATTTCTTAATCCATTTTCATCATGTGTTCCATGGGTTAGGAATTTACATCATTAATATAAGGGTCTAAGGCAATAAATAACTATGCATAAGGGAATAAATCAATTCTCTATCTCTATATGGATAAACACATTAAAACAACACATTCCCCTAACCTCAAAGCCTCGGTCTGGGTGGAATGAAACCATTAGGGGAATAGATCCTCCATCCCCTTCCCTAACTCATGCATTTTGGCATAGAGTTTAGAGCCTCAGTCTAACTCAACCAATGGGCATATAACCTCAATTAAATACCCCACGTTACCAATCCATGTGAACATGCTTATTTATCCAATCGCCACACACATACCATATCACAACCCATACTCCAAATAATAAACATAAGAATCAAAATCCATAACAATCAACATGGAGGTTAATATTATACCATAGCCCACAAACAAAGTTTCCATTTACATTAAATATCCCATTTATCCCATTTCCTCTCCTTGTAACTAACTCACCAATCATATTAAATAATTACCATATATTATCCCATTTAGCATACTCTTCAATTCTCATGTGTTAATCCATTTAACCCACTCTTCATTTCATATGAAACAACCCACTTATGCATTCTGTATACAATTCATAATCCATTTAGCACATTCACATTAATCCAATTAACCCATTTAACATATTTAACAATCTCTATCCATTATCCCATTAATACTTTCATAAAATCACAAGCCTTGACCCATCCACCCATTCCCATTTACATGTCTTAACCCAACTAGCCCATTAATCATTCTTATGCCTTAGACCATAAACTAACTACCCTTTTTCATTTCATGGTTCATTTAACCCATTAGTATTTAGCCAAATTATCCCTTATTCCATTATCTAAGTCTAGACACATCTATCAAAATTCTTATTTTATCTCAAATTAACACATCAACATGTTCTAAATGTCTCTAAAATATCACAAATCAATTTTGGGCTTAACATTTCTATTTCTAATTACTAGAATCATTGGTGAACACCATGGGTGGCCCTAAATTGGTCAAGTCAACCTCAACGCATCCCTTGAGGGTATTAAGAGGTTAAAATCCCTATTTAAACAACCATTTTTTCCACATATTACCAAATATGTTAAATTCACAATAAGTGGTAATAAAACACACACCCATGCAAGCAAAAAAACAAATGAAAAATGTGGGATATAACTTGTACACCACCTACGTTGAATCTAAAGATGAACATACTATTAATAATGACCTTGGATATAGATTCAAGAACCCCTTGAAACCTTAACCTAGAATCCACTTAATAAATA
The DNA here is from genome assembly GCA_963277665.1 of Viscum album. Classification (NCBI taxonomy): domain Eukaryota; kingdom Viridiplantae; phylum Streptophyta; class Magnoliopsida; order Santalales; family Viscaceae; genus Viscum; species Viscum album. The sequence continues at coordinate 1,038,770,461 of OY728126.1, forward strand.
CGTTTTTAGATCTTAAGAAGAAGATAACCCAAGATACAATCCCTAATCCATAAAAGATAGATAAGAGAGGGATTATACTCACCTGAATCTTTAACTCACAACCAAAGGTGATCTAAATGAACAAAAATAGGAGAACCATCCTTGGGAAGCTTGGGTTGATTTGGTTTATCCCTAGGTTTCTGAGAGGAATAAATTGGGGATAAATTGGGTGGAGATCTAAAAATATTGAAATCGAAAACTATAATTTTTTCAAATTTTAATGCAGTGCACGGTTTTCCAAAATGTGCGCAAACTATGTGTAAGCCAATGCATAAGGGAAGTGAGGTCACATGGTTACCTTGGGAGCTCTGTAAGGTTTATAAACAATGTTCCAACTATGTGTAAATCCACTATACAAGGTTTCACAGTTTTCCTGGGAAGGCCACATGGTTTACTTAACCATGTGACAATCATACGCCTTGAACAGGTTGACCCAGTTTTCCTTCATTTTATGCCCTGAACCCTCATAACACCCCTGAGGCCCCTCACACACCCGATGAACATTTAATTAAAAATTTATAAGAGATTTGAACCAAAATTTAAATGAGTAATTTCCTCTGTGAAAACTGAGATCTTACAACCTCCCCACCTTATAGTAAATAATCCTTGAGACACTCTTCCTGAGAATCATTGAGCTTCAAATGCCGAAGATCGGGCTATTAAGCCCACACATCTGACTCCATTTCCCCAAGTTTCTTTTAGATCATTACCCTACCACCATACACTCTACCCAAAGGTACAATTTCACCACACAAAACCTTCTCATATCGATCCACAAGACAACCTGGATGCTTCTAAAGGTTGAATCATCCACAAAGAAAACATTTACCACTAGAATTCCATATGGAAGTCTAGGAAACACTTCTGAAATCACAACACAAGGAAACCTCACAAACTACATCATACCCTTGTGGAAGGGCCAATCGGCACCCCATTGGTCTGATCCTCTTTTCAACACATGACCCAATTCACTTAACGTAATTTTACTCTATTTTCATAACTCTAATGATGAAAAAAACTTAGTATCACCTAAAGGAAATACATGATCCTTCCAACCACATTTTTGAGTTACGTCGATCCACAACTCAAGGCCCAAAGGTCCCATTTCATATTCTAACATTCTAAACACCACCACAACACTCAAAGCACTCAAACAGACAAACCCAAGTTAACAGTTGCTATCATGACCAACTCCCCCAAACAGTAATCAGTCAATTCCATCAAACCTAAAAAATTGATCTCAACATCAACCAACAACTTTCATTTTATGGTTCTCTCCCACCATACACTTTAACTCACCCCTACCATTGAAAAGAACCCAAACATCCATAATGACTTCATCATGCATTGGTACCCAACCTCAACATTGAAATCACATGGTAAGACATTTCTACACCACACATTTGAGGAATAAGAAAAAATTGACCCCACTCAAGTACAACTTAATTTCTGAAAGGGGCTATCTACTACAGACATCAAACCAGAGGTGGGTCACACTTACCACACTCATTCCTTTTACCACATTGTGTTGGACCAACCTAGATAGATTTTCCCCGAACACCCACCTTCCAATATTGACATACTACTCTTTACACTCACCCATGGTTCTTCCTAACTTAAGGCATACCACCATTACCAAGGAACCTTTCGGGTCTATTCCCTGACATCCAATAACTCTGTCATCAAGGCACCCACTACCTTCCAAAACATCATCATGCTCCATCACACCCACTAATATCCCTAACACAAAAAAACCCTCATCATAACTACATCGAATAAATATGGTTATAATCTTTCTCAAAACCCATCTCTATTATAAAAAAATTGCACTTTTCATTCAAAAACTTCCATAGAATTCGGTTTACAACTCACCCCTTGTGTACCCAGTCGATTCATCCTAGAACACCAAGCTTCACTTTTAGAATGTAACTACACCACATGGCCTAGGTGAATTCACAATTATAGACACTATGAAGTCACCCAAAGACACTTACCTAAGTCCATGCATGATTTTAAATGATGTTATAGAACCCACCCACCCTTTCTATAAACTTTATTCATATCTAACCACGCCCTTCAACGACCTTTGCATTGGCATATCGAATTTCATTTAAAACCACCCTGATCCCAAATCCAATATTGGGCTATTTAAATAACCAAAAATAAAGAACACATAGCCACTTTGAGTAACCCAACATGCACCCCATAGGTTTCCCATTGAAATCCTAATGGCACCTCATCGTCTCCACACTATGCTCCACATCCCAAACTGATATATCAGTCCCCACCATTGGAGTGTCATTTCCATCGCTTTCCCTAAGGAATTACAACCACCATGGTTCATGATATGATCATAATATGAATCCCAAAAACTTGTATGTGGTTGCCTATCTCTTCACATATCAGTAAAACAACCATCATTTGATACTCATTCTCAGATTCCGTGAACGGCACCCGCAATGTTTTTGAAAACCCGGTCCATCCTGAGGACCTCACCCATAAACTATCAATGGGGTTAATTCCACCTTCTAGCTCCATATATAATGCTCCATGAGTAAAAAATTAATGATTTCCCACATCCAAACCAAACACATTAAAGATTATTGGTGTAAATCCAGATCTTCCTCAGCGTACCCGGGACGATGTCAAGATGTCAAGAATGATCATCACTGGCTAAAAGTATACTAAGAATTTTTCAAATAACACTAGCTCAACTCATCCAATACTGATTTTGCCTCCCACTATGGGACACCATGCCATTAAAATAGTTTTAGGCATCCCTTCCCACACATGTCTCATCAGCAATTAACCACCACCGCTCAGACGTGATCGCCAACCAAGACTCACCACCGCTCCATAACTATATACCAAACAGCCATAAACCAACATTTCAATGGAACTACTACCACCACATCACTTGATCCCTTTCGGCGTGACCCTAGTAGTCAACAACCAAAACAAAATTGTCCAGCTTACCGATAAAAACAACTGGTATCTCATAAAACCACTCCTCCCGCATGGTTTCATAGAGAACGAAAAGCGCTTATCTCAAGCCACTGGATTACCCATTCCGAACAGGCTCATCCCTCACTAGTGAATTCCCACATATAGACCTCATTAAGGCCCTTAAGATATTTCAATTTCTTAACCATTCCTTCTAGTCTATCATCCCATCAGCCTTAGGGAATTCTCAACATATCACCCAACGGCCAAACCATTCTTATGATCAAGCCCAACCGTGTGCTCACCCCCACCTTGGGTGTCACCTTCATAACAAAGAATCCATGTGAACTTAATCCAACCCTAACCCATCCACTGAAACCAACATTGAGGCCCTAATAACCATCTTCTAAATAGATGGGTCAGATGTCCAAATGATACAATCCTTCAAAACTAACCTTACAACCAACTACAAGCACTCAGGTTCCCTTATAAAAGAACCAGGTCACAACCATACCATTTATCAAAATGTTATGGTACTCATTATACATTTATTCCACATATGAAGCATGTCACGTGATTCTTATTCAAATATACCTACAAAAATGGTCTAACCACCCTCGATATCACCCTTAATTTTTCCCAAGAATGCCATCTCTTTTCATCACTCGAGTCGCACCTTCCCAAAACCATTGACCTTCCTACTTATCCTTATAGGAAAATATGCACATGTCCAAATTCAAACATTAATCCATGCCTCACATTCCCATGAGTACTAAAAATGTATGATCATCCCCATGGGTCTCACTCGAGGATCAAATGATACTAACTTCTCAACTAGGGTTACGGGTAACAAGTCAGTAGGACCTCTCTCTATGACATATACATAAAACCTCCAATAAGTCACCACTCACATGTGTCTCTCCTACCCCCATTTCAGAACACTTCATCTAATACACCCCGAAAACATTCATCCTAGGTTTCACACCAAGCATACTCGTACGCACACACATCAGCACCATAAGCCAAAACCCCTCACTCTAGGGTCCAAAACACAACTTGTAGAGTTTAAATCCAAATGGGTAACCACACCTAAAAAAACACCAATCACTAATGACTTTATATCCAAGAAAATCCTTAATTCCAACGTTCAACCCATGTAATTACAACCCACCAGGTTTACCACTCTTACATTGTTAGGAAACTTGTCAAAATCATCAAGGTCACAGCCCTACGAGAATCATAACAAGAAGAACCCATTTATCTAAACATCAAGACTCATCAAGGTCTCTTGAAATATAATCAAGGTCTCATCCTAGGGCAATCTCACTTCCCAAACCACCCATACAAGTTCCATATAAGTATCACTAGGAATACTCAATATCGTTCACCGTTGAAAATTCTATCACTACACATATTTTATGATTAACATTACCATTTTTTGAAAACCCAAAGGTTTACACCTTAGGATGTTCCATCTACCAAAAATTTCAAGAATCCATACTTACTCAGATTCAAATTTCAAAAAAAATCCATCAACAAACATCTCAAGGAAGCCTAATTGGTGAAGACCATAATGAAAAATACACTACCTTCCATACTCACCCCACTCTAAAACAACTATTCCAATAGACGTGATCACATCTATAATACCACCCTCAACCATTCCCATCATGAATTATTGTAAAAAATTGGTAATCAAACTATCGTAGATATTATTCTTTCAATAGACACCCTCTTTTGAATCCATTCTCACTTTTACAACACAAAATCTTTCCCCTTTCACACCTTTCCCATTTTACAGATTATTACAAACCTTATTCTAACTCATTAACAACCTAAAAAATTAATAATTCATTAACCATTTTACCATCATGATGGAAAATTTTCTCTCTTAAACACCATTCAATCTTTATGATTTATCACCACCAAGAATTTCAACCTGTTTATAGAGTTTCTTTAAACACGCTATTCATCAACCATTCATTTACATTCTTTCCCTTTAACCATTTTAATCTTCCTTTTTAGAAACCATTCTCTTAAAAAAATCAAGAAAGTAAAATTCATCCTACCTTCTATGTCTCACACACCCATCTCGTTTGTGCCTACCATAATGAATGCCACCTATGTCCCTGGGTGCCTATAATGATGCATGAATCTATAATATCGTGCCATTATGACCATGAGAGAAATATTATAAATAGTCACATCGCACAACATGTGCATCACCCAATGGTGAAATATCATTCAACCATAACAAAACACACCAAGAAAAATAATCCCACCCTGGGTGACTTGGGTTTTCCCTTATACATGGGTTAGCGACTCCCAAGAACAAGCTCATTACCAAGGACAGACACATCCTAATCTCCCACATACCATCGTAAATAATAATACAATAGAAAATAATCATTTGATATCACTTTGTAACATCCCTAACCCGGAATTCACTAAATTGATGCTTCGAGTTGAGTCACCACATGACCACAAGAGAGCCTCCCTGTATGCCAGAGGTTGTAGAATAGTAGTGATGGTATAATAAACTAGGTGGGGATACTATACCCTCTTTAATATAGTGATCCACAAAATCTTATAATAAAATAGAAAAAACAATATTTAATATCCAGTGAATATTTATAACAAACCTTTTCCCAAATAGGGTACAAGTCTATAACCAAACAGATAATATTCCATGTTATGCTACCTATGCCAAAACTGTAGGAAACCCCAAAATAAAGACAAATAGAAAAATACCCAAGACAGTCTTGACACCGAGTCTGTAACCTCATCCATGAAAACCCCAAGCCCTACTCAACTCCTAAGCATGAGGGTTTTACCCCAATCCTAACCTGCAACCTTGAAATCTGCTCGGGTACCCAATAGTGCCCAAGCAGTGTGTGAGTAAAAGTCAGTAGGCCACCACCAATTGTGCCTATAAAAATATCCAACCTAATAGGTAGTGCATGCAAGAAACAAATAAATGACAAGTAAACAAAGGATGACTCGGGTACCATTAGTTATCAATCTTTACTTTAACCCTTTTATCATTATTACCATTCCCATTTTTTATGCCATATTCATTACTTAATCCATTTTCATCATGTGTTCCATGGGATAGGCATTTACGTCATCAACATGAGGGTTTAAGGAAATCAAACACTCTTCATAAGGTAATAAGTCAAGTCCCTATCTCACTAGGGATAAACACGTTACAAAAACACATTCTCCTTACATCAAAGCCTTGATCCGGGTGGAATTCAAATGTTATGGGAATAGATCCTCCATCCCCTTCCCTAACCCATGCATTTTGGGTTGGAGTTTATATCCTCAATCTAACTAGAATTTTGGGAATATAACCTCATGTCAATATCCCACACTACCAAGCCATGTCCACATAATTATTTATCCAATCACCACACACATACCATATCACAACCCCTACTCCAAACAATACACATAACAATAAGAATCCATAACAATTAATGTGGGAGTTAATATTATTCCATAACCCATTAACACATTTTCCATTTACATTGCATAGCCCATTTCATCTCCTTTTTACTAACTCACTAAGCATATTAAATAATTCCAATACATTATCCAATTTTGCATATTCTTAAATTCCCATATGTTAACCCATTTAACCCACTCCTCATTTCACATGAAACAACCCACTTATGCATTTAGTGTACAATTCATAATCCATTTGGCACATTCACATTAATTCAATTAACCCATTTAGCATATTTAACCATCTCTATCTATTATCCCATTAATACTTTCATCTAATCAGAATCCTTGACCCATCCACCCATTCCCATTTATATGTCTTAACCCAACTAGACCATTTATCACTCTTATGCCTTAAACCATCAACCAACTACCCTTTTTCATTTCATGGCTCATTTAACTCATTAGAATTTATCCAAATGGTTACTTTTTCCATTATACAAGTCTATAAACATCTATCAACATTCCTATTTTAATTAAAATTAACACATCAACTTGTTTTTCATGGATTTATCATATCACAAATCAATTTCCAGCTTAACATTACTATTTTTAATTACTGGAAACATTAGTGCACCCCATGGGTGGACCTAAATTGGTCTATTCAACCTCAACGCATCCCCCTGATATTTTGAGGGGTTAAAATGCCTATTTAAACAACCATTTTTACCAAATATTACCAATGATGTTAAATTCACAATAAGAGGGAATCAAATGCACACCCATGAAAGCACAAATCCACATGAAAACTATGGGATATAACATGTAGACCACCTACCTCAAATCTGATGATAAACACACTCTTAATCATGGCCTTAGTTTTGGATTCAATCCCCCCTTTAAGACTCAACCTATAATCCACCATAGAAAGAGGGTTTTAGATATTTGGAAGAAGATAACCCAAGATACAAGCCATAATCCATAAAAGAGACATAAGAGAGGGATTAGACTCACCCGGATCCTCAATTCACAACTAATGGTGCTCCAAACCGCCAATAATCATAGGAGAACCATCTTTGGGAAGCTTGGGTCAATTTGGTTCATACCTAGGGTTGAGAGAGGAAGAAATAAGGGATGAATCGGGTGGAGGTATTAAAATTCAAAAATATAAAAACTGTAATTTCTATAACTTTTAATGGGGTGAAAGGTTTACCCGCACGGTTTTCCAAACCGTACGCAAGCCCCTACCTCAGGGAAGTTAGGTCACACGGTTACCTAGGGAGATTTTCACAGTTTAGAAACCATGTGCAAACTATGTATAAATCTACTATCTAAGGTTACATATTTTTCTTGGGAAGGATACATGGTTTCTTTAACCATGTGACAACCATGTACTTGTCACAAGTTGGCCTAGTTTTCCTTTCATTCATGTCCCAAACCCCTAAAACACCCTGAGTCCCCTCGTAAACTCGGTTAATATTTAATTAATGAATTATGCTGGATTTAAACCAAAATTTAAAACAATAACTTACCTCCATGAAAATCAGGGTCTTACAATTGTGCACAAAATACTTCTTTCTTCATTCCTCTTCCTCTCATCTTCTCAAGAACAAGAAGAAGTCTTTCAATCCTAAAGAATATTCAAGTGATCAAGAAAAAAACACAAGATGATCGATCCACCACATTAGCACCGAAAAATCAATTATTTTCCTTCAGATATCAATGGAGCATGTGTGGATCCCTTCTAGATAGATTCTGTATTTAGATCCTATAAGTGCAACATTGGTAATCCAAAAAGGGTTTTATATGATAAACATCATCATACAAAAAATTCAAATATGAGGTAATCTTTCTTTAGATTTAAATCTAAATTAATTAAAAAATTAATGTGAAAATATCCTCTCTAGTTTTCAGGTTTTTCTATGTCAATATTCAGTGGAAAAATTCAGTAATCATAGCATTTACATATTGTACAATTTTTGAATGTTCCAATAAAACCAAAAAAAACCTTTATGGTTATTTTTTCACAAAGGCTCTTCTGTTGCACCCAAAACATTCACATATGAGTAGATATATGGGAATAACATGCTCTATGTCTCAAGGTTTCTTAATGTCTTAGCTTAGCGGGTCATATGAAAATGCATTCTTATATATTATACAACCATTGGACATAGGTATCGAGATACACGTACATGATGGAGATCACTTTAGATACCTTTATAAATTGAGTAGCACTCATGCTTTTCTAGTTTCTCCTCTATGCTTACATATATGAATTCAAGAATTCGTATTTATTAGGAACACTAAAATGTCTTGTGGTCTCACACATTGTGGTACACTAAATAAGGATTGAGTTTTATGATACTCGGAGAGCTTCTTTAAAAAGTGTTTTAATGTTTATCTAAAACAAGTTTTGGATGAATATTCACAAGGCGTTGTATATGATTATATACAATGTGAATTTGATTATATCTTTTCAAATGTTTTTTGGAAGATATCCAAAAGGAATTTTGGATATGATTTCACAATTTATTATATATGACATGGTGTATGGTGAAATGACATAAAGTTTATGAGCCTTTAGTGAAAATGGGATATTGATTGATATATTCTCTAAATCCTATATACATATGATATGTTTAGTCATATATCATTTTTTATGATATATATACATTGTACAGTGTGAAAAAAAGGAAACTAAGGTATATCATATACCATTGGTTTGTGTATATCTTAAGGCGAGAAATAGAGATTTCATGTCACTATTTAATCTTACCATATTATACGATGAGGTTGTATCATAATACTATAACATGATTGTTATGATATAATGAATCACATTATATTATTCACATGATATTTTATGATTTATTATTGGATTTGAATATAAAGTATTAACATTTGAGAATCATCCACACATGGTTATCATTTATTGCTAATATATCATTTGATGGAATGTGTGGAAGAATAAAATGTGTTTTAAGTGTTAAATTCTTAACTCATCTAAAGGGGTTACAAGTCTTACAATTTCATGAATTACTCAAACATTACATAACATTCGAGTAAATTCATGGAAGGCTCGGGGAGAATCCCTAAAGCCTATATAAATAGGTTGAAAACATTAAGATGGTTTTCCAATCCTTCTACCAATTTTCCATTCCCAGTTATCTCTTTCTCTTATTTTAACTCGAGATATTCTAGCATATCATGGTTGGAAGGAGAATCTCACCCAAAAATTGTGTGATTTGGGTTGGCCCCTGGATGCATCATAGAGGAAGGATCCTTTTGGTTTCTTCTCAATGATCTTTTTCAAATATGCATTTGAAGACAATAGATTCAACTATCTCCAGTGTAAGGAACACATGTTATTCATATTATATTATACTTTTTTTGGTTTCATGGAATGATGATATTGGATTTAAGTGTTATTTGATCATTAGAAAAACATCTTATTTTCTTTTATATTTTAGGTGAAATGTTATAGAAGAATTTATGGAAATAATTTTCCATATTATGAGTTAAAGTAGATTTTATTATTTATAAATTTAAAATTGATTTATCTTTTTAACTTTTAAAGTAAATATTTTATGAGAATAAAAGGGGTTTTTGTGTAATATATATTACTAAAAAAATTGATGTTTCTATACTTGAGATATATTAAAGGAGAAAATTCTAAAGAACAATATTTGAATGCTTATGAGTAATATGTGTGATAAATTTTCTGATTTATAATTAATGCTGCTATAATTTTGAAATCACATGAAGAATATCACATCTATTATTGTTATTTATGATGAAAATTCAAATAATATTCTTCATAATTTATTGTATTATTTTATTATAAAGTGTTTTTTATCACTAACTTTAATTCATAAAAAAAATATAACAGGAAAAAAATATAAAAAAATAAATTAAATATATAGTACTAGGTATACTATTGGGAAATTCTCAAAAAACTAGTGGGTGAAGACTCAGATGAGGTCTTCTAGAAAATTATTCTTTTGGAGTCCTGATGTAGCACCCTGACCCTAGAAATCCCAGAATCTATGTAAAATATGACTACATTGGCATGATTACAATGAATTAAATCCTGAAGGATTGAAGAGTTTAGTAGACTTGGTAAACCAGATTGATACATAAGTCTTTTATTACAAATGAATACACTAATTACAACATATTTTTCTCCTTTCATGGATAAATTTATTCCATATAGTGTATCCTTGATTATATTTCTTATTATACTTCTTGGATTCCTGGTGAAGGATACAAAATAAGGGTGAGCTTAAATGCTCAGTAAGGGAAAATTATAGAGTAAAAAATAATTAATCAATGAGAATAGTAATCATGACATGGTAAATAACTGAACACACATACCATGTAATCAAAAAAACTAATAAGGAAGTGCTCTACCACATTGTGTTTCTATCATGACACAACTTCTAGGCAGGGGGTGAGGTATCTCCTTCGACTGATCTCACTTTGCATGGTCTTGTAGGGGTGGTGAGGTTTTTTATGATGATTGTATTGACGTCTACTTCCATTTTTAAATTCAAGTCCTTGTTAAGGCCTTCGGGTCCTATTTGTTAAGTCATATATGCCCTTGTCATGTCATGGGTTCCCTCTTCTCCTAGTTCTTAAAAGAGGCTTTCCTTTATTTTTTGGTTAAATAAAGGGTGTTTTACCATCATTCTTTTCAGAAGAAAAAACTAATAAGGAATTTCATAAATAGTATATAAAGGTAATAAATAGGAAATATATATAATTAAAACAACTAGATAAGGTAAAATAAATATAACAGGGTATGAAACAGAAGAACATTCCATTTAATCACTAAACTGAGAATGAAATTCTTCCATAGACTTTGTTGTAGTAAAAATAACATGGATAATAAATACTGAATCAAAATGAAGGCAATACTTAATTATTAGACGTGATGTCTCTGCCACATGAAAACCTCTACTATAAAGATCTATCCTTCATTCAGTTTAAAACTACAGGCAGAAACCTTCTTAATTTTCACAACTAATTTTTCTCATGAGAAATTTTCGATGCATTGAGGGTCTATATAAATTCTAGGGCCCCACCCATCACTTAATGTTCAAATCATTCCTCATATCGAGGAATCTATTTAATTAATAAACAATATTCCTTATCAAATATCTGTATTGAATAAAGGATGTGGATTTATCAATATTTCCCCAAATAATTAAATAACTTTAAAAGTAAACACCATATGAAAAATTATATATGGTTCAGGAAATAATCATATCCATGAAAAGTTTTATGTATATTTAGGGAAAATTCAATTTCAAATTATCATTGGAAATTGAATATTTCAAGGGGTATAAAAGGAATCAATGAAGTGAATGTAAACACTATCCTTGTACAAATCAATCATAACCCATATAGAGGAGGAATAAGGATGATATCAATAAAACATATCCCAAGTAGAGTAAAAATAAAGGTTTTTTTCATTGATGAATAGAAATACTATAAAAATATATTTTAAAAACATTCTTGAGGAAAATATATTTTTGTTTTGAAAACCCATTTGAAAAAAAAATCTTTGAAAATCACTTTTAAAAAAAATTATTTAAAAATTAACCTCTTGATCATAAAAATTAAGCTTCAAAGAAATTTTTTCAAGTAAATTCATACATGTCATGCCATGTAAAAATAATATTCCTTTTTCATGGCTCAAAGGTTAGAAAATGACTTGTTCAGAAAGAAAAAATAATATTACTTTGAAAACATTGGTAAAAGAAAAAAAGGGTAAAAATACCTTTAATAAATAATTTTGGAATGGTTTAAAATATTTTTGAAAACCTTTTTTGAAAATAGGTTTTTAAGAATAAAATAGGTTCTCCGGTTAAATAGAGTAATGAAGTCGGGTTTTCTTAAAAAAATTCTAAAAACTTTTGAGTACCAAATAGTCGAAAATGGTAATAATACTTGAAAAGGTTATGAATAACCATAGTATAGGAAAATTAGAGGGTTTATTAGATAATGATCAAATAATTTCCCCTAATTTAAATTTAGGTGAAAACAATCCCAGACAAAATTAAATTAAAAAGTAAACCCTTTAAAAGATTATAATGTTGAAGTGAGAATCAAAACAAATGATTAGATTAAGTGTATCAAATTTAAATACACATAAAGAAGTGGAAATAAATAAATTTATAGTAAAATTAATTATACACATAATCATATAATATTAATGAAAACAAGGTAGTAGTATAACCCAATGAAAATAAATTGGGTTATGAAATTATTTTCCACTCGGTAACTTTTAACTCAAATCCCTTAGGTGAAATAATTCAAATTGAAACTAAAAATATCATGAAGAATGAATAAATCATGATATTATATGACAAAGTGGTGGAATGTACAAAAAATATAAGAAATTAGGTTCACAACAATAAAGTGATTGTTTCAAGAGAAATTTAACAATCACAAAAGGAAGTAAGATTGAAAATATAATCATTAAAAACATTCTTGAGGAGAATAATCTTTAAAAAATACAAAGTGTCTCATACCACTTTGAAACATTTTAATCACAATATACATGAGGTAATATCATTAAATGAAACTCACAATATAATGATAATAAATATATTCATGATATAACATGTCAAATGGTAGTATATACACCATATAAAATAAATTAGGTGCATAACTATAAATAAGTCTCAGTGGAATGTAAATTGAGATGAAATACCTTAAATTGTGTTTCATTTTGTGTGAGAGGACTTTAGAATACTTTATATTGGTTTTAATAGTGTTTATAACTTATTTAAGAACCATATTCATTTTTATATTATTACTTTTTTTATATCAATCTTTCATTATTTTCACTATTTCAGGTGTTAATTGTCTAGACTTTCGAGTATGTTTGGACTAGTTACTTGTTATCCTTCTTATATCGATAATGGGTTTTTTCATATATAAAATTTAAACCATTATTTAATAAAAATATAAATTCATTATATGTGTATTTATAATAATATATAATTTTTGGAGATAAGAAATTAAATGTACCATTCATGGAGACGGTAGGCCATACGTACACATGAACGTTACTTTTATTTCTTTATCATGTTAAAATATTTAAAATTAAATGATATATATGTTTATTATAATTATAGTATCATATATATGCCATATATATTACATATTTTTATTAAAACCAGCCTTTATTCATTCCATGTACAGTGTTAACTAATCATGTCGCTTTGAGAGGGCGGTAGTCCACACTTCCACAAATGATGTTATCATATTCCCACAAAATAGAGTGCATAAAGTTATGTGTTATAAAATAATTAAATAAGTATAAAGACATTATAAATATCATAAATATCATATATAAAAATATTTTCCATCATAATTATCATCCATGAGAGGTGGTAAAGTAAAAACGAACAACTTCGTTTCGTGAGGTTGTAGTTCGCCGTACACATAAACAGTAAGTTTTGATGCCCATTAGATGGAAGTGTGTGTAATTTTAGGTATAAAACTTAAAATAAAAACATATTAGTATATTAAATATAATATTTTTGTTATATAATAATGGAATAAGAATAATTTAAGTAGTTTAGAAATAAATAATACTAAATATCTTGAGGAAGGGTGTTACCTCTTAATTGGGTAACTCCATTTGGTTTGCACCAAAGGGCTTCCATGTATGGATTTTTGAAAAAGGTGATGATTCTAGGTTTATGGGAGGTATTTTGAGGATGAATTTGGTTAGATATTTTTTTTATAAAAACTGTCTTGAGATGTTCAAGGAAGTGGGGGTCTTGAGTGCCTTTTTATAGTAGAGGAGGAGTGGCATTCCTGTAATTTTTTGGAATTGGAATTCCACCCACATTTTTTCCAATGAAACTGGCTATAATAATGGTAAAAAATATATATCCAAGGGATTATATGGTCAAACTATTTCCATAAAAAGGATTTTTATAAGTTTCTAGGTCATTTTAGCTCTTAATTTTAATGTTTAGTCCCTTGTTAAGCTAATTTTTCTCTTAATCATTGAAATTGATTTTAACTAATTTCACTAATCTTTTTTGAAAAAAACTTATTTTACCATAATATACATTATAAATTTTTATCATTCCAAACATGGAATATATTTTTCCAAATTCCAATAATATAATTTTCATAAATTAATTTAAATTTAATCCTAAAGACGGGACGATAATGCTAGTTCTTAAAGTAAAAAACATTCAGAAGTTTACTAAGTTTTTATATCCAATTTCAAAGTGAAATTGATTCCAATAAACTAAATTGGATTAATTAATAAAAAATTGATCTAACTAAACTTTAAAACCAACTAAAATATAATATAACTATATAAATAAATTAGACAAAAAAGTATTTTTGAATTAAAATTCATTATTTTTCGCTATTCATTAAAAATGAAAATTCACAAAAAAATATCAAAAATTCACCCTAAAATAATTTTTATGCTTCTATTTCAAATATTGAGTTTATTTTTACATATAATATTTATAAAAGTTAAAAAAATTATTTAAAATAGCTCTTCCATTAAAATGCAGTAGAAATGCCTTTATAAAAATATAGGTTTTTATGTTTACTATTAGATTTGTTCTTATCTTATGTCTATAGAATCTATTGGATAAATGTAAAAAATATTTTATTTAATATATATATATATATATATATTACATTAATATCACTCAATAATTTTAATTAATTAAATTTATTAGGATAAACCACCTTTGTGAGCATAAAATAGTTTTTTATAAAAAAACATTCCCTTTATATTAAATTGGTTCTTATATTCATTTATAATTAATTAGTAGCTAATTAATTAATTTAATATTGGGGTAAACCATATATTTTCATAAGTTATTTAATCCTATTCATAAACACTAATTTAATAGCAAGGTTATATCTTATTCTATTAAATAATAATATTTTAATAATATATTATTGTTCAGTAAACTTTGATCCTGTGTGTAACATAAGCCATTGAAGAAACTTGTTGTTGCATGAAATGTATGCTAACTTAGTGTCATTTTAATTTCAAGTAATAAAATATAATGAATTTATTTAAAATATTAAATATATTATAAATTATTGCTATATTATATTCCCTTACACGCTTGATGTTACATGTCATACATGCTATCGAATACAATGTTATTACTTTAAAATTTCAGCGTGTTTCATTCTCCCAACCTTAATTAAACTGTGACCTCACAATTTAAAATTGATATTGGTAATAGATTTTTTGATATTTCCTAAGTTGAAATTCCACATCATGATAAGGTTTCGTAATAAATTCTCTAGAAAATAGAGAAAGAGAAGCACAAAGATCACATGGAATAACATATAACTAGGTCACTAAGTAGGAGAAAATTAGTGGAAATTAGAGATACATATATAGAGAAAAAACATAAATATTTATATAGGTGATTTATTTCATCAATTACAAACAAGTGAATGGTCAATTAAAAGTTGAGGGCCTCAAATTTATAAATATATAATGATTTAAAAGACCACCGGTTCAATAAAAATAAGGGTATTAGGACAATATTTTATTTCTAGATCATTTTACTAATGTTAAGTAATTATTTTATTGTCTAAGAATATAAGTAAATATATTTACTTTATATGTTTTAATTTCATATGAACAATTTCATTTTTATTTTATGATTAGATCAAATTATAATTCATCCCTTACTTTATGAAATTGGTATCTAAAAATTAAATTTTATCCATGAATCACTAAAATAAACATTTAACAGATCGTAATGCTCATAAGAGAGTGAAATGTCTTGATATTTGTCTCTAACTATTATCAAAATACAATATGGTTAAGACATTAATGTCTAAACCTAAAAAATTTACACTACTAGTTCATCATTAATATTTATTCATAAAAATTTTTAACTAAAAATAATGACATATTAACCAGGACATTGCATAGGTTAGTGGTTGGAATTAAACCCTTGTTGTCCTTCAATCATGGGTTCATGATTCGTGGCCTTTATAAAATTTATTGATTTACACCCGGCGTACATGTTTTACTTTTCTAAAACAAAATTAATATAATTTCCAAAATAAATATGATGTACATCCTTGAAAAGTGGTTAATCACTAAATATCCTTTTAACTAAGGTTTTAAATACATCCCCAATACATAAATACTTCATCTATTTATTTCCACATAGGTCCTTCCTTGGTCTAGGTTTTATCCATAAAATAATTTGTAGGATTTCTAAATCAAGAAACCTTATATTCAATCTAAAACACCTTAGGTTTAATCTAGGTAATTCATTGTCAAAATCCTTCATAATGGTTTGTAAATAAAATTTGAATTATCCAAAAAATATTCCCCAGGAGTGTCAAACCAAGTGTGTAGTAAGGATCGTTTCCATGTACTAGGTAACATCGAGTTAGGGGTGATACACCTTGTTAGATTTATTGCCCCTAGGTACATCTGTACCAGAACCACGTCCACTTGTTGTATCCAAACATGGAAGTATCACTTGGAAGACCCACATAACATCAACCATACCAAAATTATAGGATGTTTTTCTATACATAACATCATATTCTACCTTAGGGTTATGTTATCTAATCTATGTTTTCTTAAAACTAGTTCCCATGGTTTCTACTAAACATCCTCTAACACCAATTATAACACTCTGACCCTAGAAAGCCTGGAGATAGTGTCAACTACCATTACATTGGCATGATTAAAAGGAATCAATTTTTGAAGGATCAAATAGTTTAGTAGACTTGGTAAACCAAATACATACATGAGTCTTGTATTAGAAATGGATACACTAATTACAACATAATTTTTTTATTTTGAGGATAACTTTATTTCATCTAGCATATCCTTGCATATATTTCTTAGTATACTTCTTGGATTCCTAAGGAAGGAAACAAAATAAGGGTGAGATAAAAAGATCAGTGAGGGTAAATTATAGTTGAAGCAATAATGAATCAATGAGAATAATAATTATGGTATGGTAAATAATTGAATGTAATCAACAAACTGAGAAGGAAGTGTATAAAAAATCTGGTAAGGTAATAAATGGTTTATACACGATGATCAAATAACTAGATAAAGTAAAATTAATATATAAAGGTAATAAAATAAAACACATTCCATTTAATCAATAAACTGAGGATTAAACGCCTCCATAGTCTTCTTCTTAGTGAAAATCTCATGGATAATAAAACCTGAATCAAAATGAAGGCAATGCTTAATTCTTGGAGGTCATGTCTCAGGCACTTGAAAAATTCTACTGTCAAGATATATTCTCCAAGAAATTTAAAACTAAAGGTATAAACATGTTTAATATTCCTAACTAATTTTTCTCAGGAGAACCTATCGATGCATCGATGTGCTATATAAATTTTGGGCCCCACCTATCACTACATGTCCAAATAATTCCTCATATTGAGTGATAAATTTAATTAATAAACAATATGCCTTATAAAATATCCATATAGAATAAAGAATACATATTTATCAACATTTACAAAAATAATAAAATAAATTTCAAAGTAAACACCGTATTAAATATGGTATATGGTTCAGGTAATAATCATTTCCATGAAAAATGATATGGATATTTAGGGTAAATTCAATGTCAACTAATCATTGTAAATTGAATATTTCAAGGGGACTAAAATAAATCAAGGAATTTAATTTCAATACTGTCTTTGTACAAATAAATCATAAACAATCCATAGGAGGAATAAGGATGGTACTAATTCAACTTATCCCAAGATGTTTAAAAATAAAGAGTTTTTTCATTTATGAATAGAAATACTATAAAAAGATATTTTAAAAACATTCTTGAAAAAAATGTCCTTTTATTTTGAATAAACTTTTGAAAAACCTTTAATTTTAAAATCACTTTTGAAAAAAGTTTCTTTAAAAAGTAATCTTTTAAACAAGCGAAGGAAGCTTCAAAGAAATGAAGGTGGGTAAATCCTTACATGTCATATAAGGTAAAAAATAACACTTCTTTGGTATGGTAAAAATTTTAGAAAATGCCTTGTTCAAAAAGAGACGAAAAGATTAATTTGAAAAAATTAGTAAAAAACAAAAAGGATAAAAATTTATTTAATAAATCATTTTGTAATGGTTTAAAATATTTTTTAAAATCATTTTTTTAAAATAGGGTTTTCAGAATAAATCATGTTTGATGACTAAAGAGAGAAATGATGTCAGGATTTCTTAAAAACATTATTTAAAACATTTTGAGTACCAATGAGTGGGAAAATGGTAATAATACTTGAAAATGTAATTAATAACAATAGGATAAGAAAATTAAAGGGATTATTAGATAATGATAAAATAATTTCCTCTGATGGAAATTTAGGTGTGAACAATCCCAAACAAAATGAGATTGTAAAGTAAACCCTTGAAAAGATTATAAAGTTGAATTGAGAATCAGTTAATGAGTAGATTATGTGTATCAACTATAAATCCACATAAATAAGTGTAAATATGTCAATATATAGTCAAATTTATTATAAACATAATCATATAATATTAATGAAAATGAGGTGGTATTATAACCTAATGAAAAGAAATTGGGTTATGAATCTCTTTTCCATTTGGTAACTTTTAACTCAAATCCCCTTAGATGAAATAATTCAAATTGAAACTCAAAATACCATGAATAATGAATGAATCATGATATTATATGACAAAGTGGTATATGTAAACCATATATAAGAAATTAGTTTCATAAAAATAAAGTGATTATCTCAATATAGAGTTAACAATCACAAAAGGAATTGAGATTGAAAAGATAATCATTAAAAACGTTATTAAGGAGAATAATCTTTAAACATTCCAAAGTGTCTCATATCACTTAGAAACATCTAAATCATAATATCCATGAAGGATTAACATTAAATAAAACCTATAATATCATGATAATAAATATATTCATGATATAACATGTCAAATTGTATTATATACACCATATAAAGAAACTAGGTGCATAACAACAAATAAGTCTCAATGAAATGTAAATTGAGAAAAATCCCTTACCTTGCATTTCATTTTGTGTGAAAAGAATTTAAACTCATGTATAATGGTTTTAAGAGTGTTAATGAATTATTTTAGAACCATATTCATGTTTATAATATCTTATCACCTGTTTAATAACAATCTTTCATTATTTTCACTATTTCGGGTGTTAATTTCCTAGTCTTTCGAGTATGTTTTGATTTTTTACTTATTGTTATTATTAGGTATATCATGTTTTAATCATATAAATAATTTAAAACATGATTTTATTATCATATATATATTCATTATATATGTATTTATAATAAACTATAATGTTTTTAAATAATAAATAAAATGAATCATTCATGGAGACGGTAGGTCGTACATACACATGAACGCTGCTTTTATTTATTTTTTGTATTAAAAGAATGAAAATTAAATGATATATCTATGTTATAATTAAAATATAATATATGTTTCATATATATTACATAGTTTTATTAAAAACATCCTTTATACATTCCATGTATAGTGTGAACGAATCACATCGCTTTGAGGGGGCGGTAGTCCACACTTCCACAAACGATGTTATCGTATTCCCAAAAAATAGAGTGCATTAATATATGTGTTGTAAAATAATTACATAAAAATAAATAAATTTTAAATATAATATATAAAATATATAAACATAGTGTTTTTCATAATTCCCAACCATGAGAAGTGGTAAATGAAAAATTAACAACTTCATTTTGTGAGGAAATAGTTTGTCATACACATAAATGGTAAGTTCAATACCCATTAGATAGAAGTGTGTGTGAGTGTAGATTGAACACTTAACATAAAAATCTCAGTATATTTTGGATACTGGTCTTGTTATATAATCATGGAATAAGAATAATTGAAAGAGTGTAGAAAGAAATAATATTAATGATCATGAGGAAGGATGTTACCTCTTAATCGGGTAACTCCTTTTAGTTTTCACCAAAGGGATTCCATGGATGTATTTTTGACCAAGGTTATGCTTATAGGTTTAGGGGATGTATGTTGAGGATATATTTTATAATATCTTGTTTGAACCAAATTGGATAGATAGGTGTGAGGAAGTGGGAGTCTTGAGTGCCTTTTATAGTGGAGGAGGAGTGGCACTCTTATAAATTTTTGGAAAGGGAATTCCACACCCATTTTTTCCATTGAAAGTGGACCCAATAATATATAAAATTATATACAAGGGGGTATAGGGTCTAAATATTTCCATAAAATGACTTTTTTTAAAGTTTCTAGGTCATTTTGGATCTTAAGTCTAAGGTTTAGTCCCTTGTTAAGATAATTTTCCCCTTAATCATTGTAATTAATTTTAATTGCTTTCACTAATATTTTTTGTCGAAAACTAAGTTGAACTTATTAGAAATTATAAATTATTAAAATTCAAAATATTAAATCCATTTATCCAAATTCAAATCACCTAATTGGAAAAAATTAATTAAAATTTAATCCCATAAATGGGATGACAATGCAAGTTTTTAAAGTTCAAAAGTTCAAAAGTTTGTTAAGTTTTTATATCCAATTTCAAAGTGAAATTGATTAAAATGACTAAAATTTGATTAATTAATAAAAAATATTATAATTAAACTTTAAAATCAATTAAAAATATAATTTAACTATATAAATCAATTAGATTAAAAGAAATTTTGAATTAAAATTCATATTTTCACTATTCATTAAAAATAAAACTTCATAGAAAAATACCAAACATTCACCCTAACATAATTTTTATGTTTCTAAATCAAATATTAAGTTTATTTTGACATATAAGATTTATAAAAGAGTCAAAAATTGAATTTAAAATTGGTTCATCATTAAAAGGCCATAAAAGTGCCTTTATAAAAATATAGGTTTTTATATGTACTATTGAATTTGTTCTTATCTTATGTTTATCGAATATATTGGATAAATGTAAAAAATATTTGAATGAATATAATATATATATATATATATCATATTAATATCACTCACTAATTTTAATTAATTTGATTTATTAGGATAAAACAGCTTTGTGAGCATAAAAATAATTTTCTATGAAAACATTCCCTTTATATTCCATTGGTTTTTATATTCGTTTATAAATAATTAGTAACCAATAAATTCATTTAATATTTTTGTAAACCATATATTTCCATAATTTAGTAAATATTATTCATAACCACTAATTTAATGTCTATGTTATATCTTATTATATTAAATAATAATATTTTAATAATATATTATTGTTCGGTTAAACTCGATCTTGGGTGTAACACAATCCATTAAATAGACTCGTTATTGTGTGTGATGTATCCTAAATCAGTGTCGTATGCATTGAAAAGTATAAAAATATATTGAATTTAATTAAAATACTAAAAACATTATAAATTATTGTTATATTATATTACCTTATGCGCTTGATATTGTGTGTCATACACACTATCAAATACAATATTCTTACTTTAGAATATTAGGGAGTTACACCAGAAAGGCTAAAAAATCACTTGCAATAACAACAACACAACAATATCCAAGAAAAATATAAGGGGATTACATGTCATCAACTTCATAGGATATTTTTTGGTATCGCTTCACACGAAGAACACAACGACTTATAGAGAATGTCTAAAATTATTCTGATTTCAATTCAAATCACCTCCCAGAACAAATGGGTCATAATTCCCTTATATAGGCCTTTGGGCTCAGATTTCCTAATAAGCTAACTTTATTGTGACTTATAATTCACACTTTTGACAAATATGAAAGAAAAATCAAAAGAAAAAGGTGGATCACACAACCACAAAACTTCCACCACACACTTAACAATAAAAACAAACTACATAATTAGTATGTACAATTTGATCTAATCGTCCATGTCAGATGTGAAGCATGCCTAGATCAGCACCTAGAATCCATCAAAATCGTACAAAGCATCAATAATTTCACCAAATGAGACTTATTTTTCTTACTCTTTCATTTTCATCAGTTCTTTAATGGTGTGTTGGATTTGTTCTTTGAAAATAAATATATCTTATTTTTGTCCCACCCATTTCTTAAGTTCTTCAATAATTGTGTCTAAATCCACCACAAAGTCTGTCAGATGTTTCATTTCTACATGTTGTATGTCTCTAGAGTTGATAGAGACTAGCGCGTTATTTCCTTAAAATAATATAAATTTTTTTCTTATTAATTTTGATTCATTATGATAAACACTCAATGAGATTTGTATACATTCATAATGTCTCTTATTCAAACTGAACTCTATCCAATATTCACCACTAAACTACGATTCCTCAAATTTTTTCTGGATAGATTCTTTAATCCAGTTCCCAACGTACAAGTTCCATAGCACAATTAATTTGTATACTAGTTTGATAGGTTAGACCTATGAAATCCACCATATAAAACTTGGAAATGCATTATTTACAACCATTCTCACCATATGTGGTGCCTAATTGAATATGTAATTTATCTTTTTAAATCCCAAGAATTGTACTTCCCCCATTCAGAAAGCTATCTGAAATTCATTGAACTCTTATAGTTCTAATATCGTATCTGGTATATAGAGTTTTAGAATCCCTATTCCTAACATTCTCTAAAACCTTTTCAGAACTAGATATTATACCACTCCCATCTCTTTGATCCTTTTAACTTTGTCAAGCAGAATATAAATTTGAACTTTCATCCTAATATCTTCAGTGATGGTTATAAGGATCATGTATCAATAAATCTTTTTATAACTTTCATAAGGTCTTAAGATTCTTCAAGCATGTAAAAAACATGGTTCAAACCTATCTTGAATACCCATAGATCTTTTTTTGGATTAGATTATAGAAAATTGTGTATTTATTCCTTTAAATGTTTGGAATCCTTTGAAAATATATTCATATTTCATTTTCTGAATTGGGCTCCCCATATAAATCATCATCCAAACTCTCTTATTCCTACTAACCATTTTCTCAATTGAGTTATTTCTAAACCTTTTTATTTTTTTCAATTTTTAATTCTATTTGATTAGCATAGCTTTTATAAACACTCTTCTCTTTTCCTTTTGACCTCTCATCGTTTTTTACCTTTTGGTTCTTCTGAGGCTTCCTATTTCTTGTATTTTATATACATTGGGTGCTGTAATGGCCTTAAAAATAATTCAGTATGGATTTTATAATTAGACTTTCTGTATAGAGATATATTTTAAGCATTCCCTAGATTTTCATCCTTTCATATGAGGAACCTGTTCTTTCTGATCATTCAACCTTACTGGATGAAGATCCCTACTTTAAAAAGAGATTCTTCTCTAGAATTATTTGTCACGACCCGTCCTCGGGGCCCATGACGTGACTACCCCAAGCCCGTCTTCCATAGGCCAGGGGCTGGCGACTAGCACCAAGGCATAATTCCCGGTAAAAAGGGAAGGCATTTCCTTTGTAAAGTAAACAAACACCACAGAGAAAGCAAGCAGTAGAAGTAAACACTAAGTAAAAACTGGGTATAACAGTAAGTGCGGAAAAGTAAGTGGGCCAGTATACAAACCAAAACTGAAAGTAAAGTACAACTGGAAAGGGAAAAGAGCAACTGAAAGTAAAGCCACAGCCTCGAGCCGTCCACTGGAAGTACCACCTGAAGGGTGGGTACAGATAGCCTCCACAGCTCCTCGGGTCTAGCTGTCCGCTCTGTGTATGCCCCGCCCAATGGTCCACCTCCAAGTACCGACCTGCTTCTCGTGCCTCAACCACGATCAGCGTTGTCCGTCGTCTGCAACAAACACAACATAGTGCGGGCATAGCCCGTGCAGGGGTGAGTATAAGCTACTCAGTAGGGACCCCGAGACCCCCGAAGGTCTCCCAGATTCCACAAAGGATAATCCACAAAGGAAAGATACAATCACGAAGTAACATCCGACACTACTTAGGTATATTCACATACATATACCTAAGTCCTTAATTCCAGTTCAGCTCTAAAATCCAAGCCCAAGTACAACCAGTCCACACAGGAAAACGTAACCCGTTCCACATAGGAAATCACAACCCAAATCCACACAGGAAAGCATAAAGTAATCCACACAAGATATCAAGTCAATCTAATCGAAGATAAGGATTCAGAGTCAAGATTCATCTCACACAGGTATACTTCTTCGTAAGACGATATAGATGATCAGATATTACTACTGATTCATCTAAGCCATCGGTCCCACACAAGATCGATAGGTACTAACCCCCGCAATGACCCACAAAGGATCGATAGGTAACTAACCCCCGCAATGACCCACATAGGATCAATAGGTAACTAACCCCCGCAATGACCCACACAGGATCGATAGGTAACTAACCCCCACAATGACCCACACAGGATCGATAGGTAACTAACCCCCGCAATGACCCACACAGGATCAGACCCACACAGGATCTATAGCCGCTGGCTCACACAGGACCACTGAGCGCTGACCCACACATGATCTGACCCACACAGGATCGGTAGCATTGATCCACACAGGATCTCTGAGTGTTGTAGTCGTCGCCGTCAAATCCACGGAGGATTTCTGTACAATCGTTATCGACGTCGCAATCGCAGCCAGCTCTAGGGTTCCCGCACACAGCAAGCTCGTTCTGGAGGGTCCGCTCCACGAGCCGAGGGGCTGATGCATCAACTGACACAAATTCTGGAGTTGATGTATCCAAAAGATCCGTATCATCAACAGGAACTCAACATCACAGATGGTGCGTCAATCGAACGCCCGGTCTGAGAGTTATTGGCTTTTTCGTCCAAGGGGCACGGTTGGTTTTTAAGTCAAAACCAACCCGACCATACTCCATCTACATCCAAACCTCGAGCGGAGTAATCCAAAAGGTCCATCTCACTAAGAGTAAACCATCAAAGTCGACGGAACGTCAATCGGACGTCCAGAGCTCAAGTTATAAGCGTTTCCGCTCCGAGGGCCCAGTTGTTTTCATGTACGAACCAACCTGGACGAACCCAAAGTACTCTGAAACCTTCAGTGTAATATACTGAAACGACCGTCTCGGTCCAAGGATCTCTATGCAACTGACAATGCGTCGATCGGAGGCTCGTAGCTCAAGTTATGGGCATCAGACCGAAAAGTCCGGCATTAGGGGGGTTCGGGCCCAGTCCGACCCGGCCTGGTACCCCCAGGGTTGGCCTGAACCAGTTCGACCCAAACCGGGTCCGGGTCCGGCCCACTTGGGCGCGGCCCGGCCCGGCTGGCGTGGCCCGGTCTGGTGGACTGGCCAGGGAAGCCGGCCCGGCGCGCTGGCGCCAGCCCGGGGCTCGGCCGTTTGGCCGAGCGGATGAGGGGGGGGGGGCGCCTGCCCCCCGTTTTGTAACCGCGACCCCATTATGGGGCCGCTCAGGTGGCCAGCCGGGGGATTGTAACCCCCGGCTTTTCCCCTGACCAGCTGGCCCGCCACGGCCGGCCGGCTGTTGCCGCCACGGGACCGGCAAGGCCGGTCCCCCTGCTCTGACGCCGGTGGTCCGGTACCGGCCGCCGGTTCCCCTGCTCCGCAGCGGCCTTGGTTCGTCTGGCGAGGTGCAACGACACTGCACCCCTTCGCCGTGGCCCCGCTCCGGCCGTGGTTCTTTTGTGGTCATCCGGCGCGACGCGACGACACCGCGTCTTTGGTTCGTCTTCTACAGCGTGGCGCGATGGCGCCGCGGATTAGTTTGTTTCCAACAGCGTGGTGCGACGGCACCGTGCTTCTCCGCCCTTCCTTAAACAAATCCCGCTCGGTGCTTCGGCACCGCGTTGCCTTGCTCGTGCCGCATCAGTATCAAACAACCAAAAGGGGGGAGTGTCGGTCGTGTTCGTGCGGTCTGACCTCCTCCCGTTATTGCGATAACAGGTGGTTCAATTTGGAAGGAAGAAAACGACGGAAGTAATCACGAACATACAAATAAAATAAACCCCTACCTCGTCGAACTCGTTGAGATAGGTTTCGTCGCGGAGATAACCGTCGCGGAAGAAGATGTCGCAGAAGAAGAGAGTTGCGTCGCGGGGACGGCGTCGCGTCATCGATCTCCGAGGAATCCGGCATTCTTCGTGTTCTTCATTGAAGAGGAAGAAGTTCTTCAAGCTCCTTAGCTTTTCTCCCAAAAACTCTCAAAGCCACAAGACCCCAACAAAAATAAAATAAGTCCCTTACTTATTTTATTAACATAACTTAAGCATTTTAATTTTAAACATTCAAATTTAACTCACCTATTTAATTAACTTAAGTTATCAAAATTAATGGTGAGTTGAAGGAGTTAGGGAATATGAAGGGGTGGGGTTCGTGTGGGCCCCACCACTCTCATAACCTCCCATGGGAAGTTGGGTGGTTACCCCAACTTCCACTCAAAGCATAAACCACCTAGAAATAAAAATTGTAGCTAAATTTTTATTTTAACTTCTACAATTTTTATCAACTTCTCTCGTGAAAATGCAACTCCGAAAAAGGTGTTCCTAAGAAATTACCGGTGCTGTGAACCCATCAGTGCCCTCAGAATTCGATTCCGAGCACCGGTTCAAAAGTTATAAAAACCCGCTCGTTCGTTCACTGAACGTACCCGAGCTAAACTTCGGATAGAAATTCCGGGCACACCGGGCCTCGGAATCAAGTGCCGTCAGAAACCGCGTTCTTGTAAAATCCCAAAGAAAATTAAGAAAAAATTTCCCTTGAATTTTATGGGTCTTTATATTACTCCCACATCAGGGCTTTACATCCCCGTAACGATACATCAAAAACTAGGGAAACAAATGTGGGTACTGGGCACGCATCTGAGCCTCCCGCTCCCAAGTGCTCTCCTGAAGGTTCCAGTGGTTCCATCTGATGCGCACTAGAGGAATCGACCGTCCACGTAGGACCCACTCCTATCGATCCTCGATCTCCATGGGGACCTCCACAAAAGTCACCCCATCATCAACGTTGAGCTCCCCATGGTCAATGATATGCGTCGGGTCATGCACGTATCTCCTCAACTGAGATACATGGAAGACGTCGTGCACCCGGTGCATCTGAGGTGGTAGAGCCATGCGATAAGCCACCTCGCCAACCCTACTGAGGACCTGGAAAGTTCCGATGAAGCACGGAGATAACTTTCCGCCTCGGCCAAATCTATATAATCCACGTCGAGGTGAGACCCGCAAGAAGATGTGGTCGCCATCCTCGAACTCAAGTGGCCTCCGCCTCCTGTCAGCATAAGACTTATGTCGGCTCTGAGCTGTCCTCATCCACTCCTGGATGATCTGGACCTTCTCTGTCATGGCCTGGACCACCTTCGGTCCCACAAGTGATGACTCCCTAGGGTCTGTCCAGCACAGAGGTGACCTGCAAGGTCGGCCGTATAACGCCTCGTATGGTGCCATCCCGATGGTGGAGTGGTAGCTGTTGTTGTACGCGAACTCCACCAAGGGTAGGTGGTCCTCCCAGCTATGACCAAAGTCGAGGACACATGCGCGGAGCATGTCCTCGAGAGTCTGTATGGTCCTCTCCGTCTGACCATCTGTCTGAGGGTGAAAGGCGGTGCTCAGACGTAGATGCGTCCTGAATGCCTCTTGCAACCCCTTCCAAAGCTCGGAAGTAAAGCGAGCATCTCGATCGGAGACGATAGATGATGGAACACCATGAAGTCGTACAATCTCCTGAACGTAGAGACGTCCCAAGCTCTCCACTGAGCGCTGCTCTCTGATGGTTAAGAAGTGAGACGACTTGGTGAGTCAGTCGACAATCACCCAAATGGATTCGTGACCTCTGGAAGTGCGTGGATGTCCAGTCACGAAATCCATAGATATGCTGTCCCACTTCCACTCTGGGACCTCCAAGGGTTGTACCAAGCCTGCTGGTACCTGGTGCTCTGCCTTCACCTGCTGGCAGGTGAGGCATCGAGAAACGAACTTTTCCACAGCCTTCTTCATGCCCGACCACCAGTGCTGTCATCTGAGATCCTGGTACATCTTCGCCACTCTAGGATGTACCGCCAAAGGAGAAGTGTGAAACTCTCTCAGCACCTCCTCCCATAAACAACTGGTACCAAGGAACGTCCTCTAAAAAGGACGTCGTGCTCTCCTCCTAAAGAGAAACCATTAGGTTCCTTTCCTGAGGATATCTGTGCACGTCGCGTCTCACAGTCGGCGTCCCCAAATTGTACCTCTCTGACCCGCTACAGTAGTGGAGGAGTGACTGTGAGTGACTGAAGAAAAGCTGCTCTATCTCTATCCACGAAGGATATCTGCAAAGCGGCTAGCTGCTCTGTTGCCTCCCCAAGTAGCTGAATGACCGTCCTCCTGCTGAGAGCATCGGCTACCACGTTCCCCTTTCCAGGAGTATAGACTATCTAAAATTCATAGTCCTAGAGGAACTCAAGCCATCGCTGTTGTCTTAGGTTCAGGTCCTTCTGCGAGAAGATGTACCTAAGACTCTGATGGTCAGAATAGACTGTAAATCGCTCGCCCATCAGATAGTGTCGCCACATCTTCAGAGCGAAGACCACTGCTGCTAACTCCAGGTCATGAGTAGCGTAGTTCTACTCATGCTGCCTCAACTGACGTGATCCATAGGTGATCACGGCCTGCTCCTGCATCAGGACACATCCGAGTCTGGTCCCTGATGTATCGCAGAAAACTACGTACCCAACTCCCTCCTCTGGTAGACTCAAGATAGGTGCGCTGGTCAATCTCTGTCTCAGCTTCTGGAAGCTCTTCTGACATCTGAATGACCACACGAAGGGTTTCCCTTTCCTCCTTAACGTTCTGCAAAGGTGAAAAGATTTCTCCTTTTCCGAAAATGGAAATCTGGTCTCATCCTCTGGATAAACCACGTTCCTTGCCTAATAAAGTCAATCCCATCATGATTAGTTAATTCATGGCATGGATGACATCGTAAGGCCTCGACGCTGCTACCAAGAGATCAAACCATTACTCTCGCCTCCAAGGGTTGAGTCACACTGTCGGCATCAGTGTGTGGTCACTGGGTCTCCTCTAGTAAGAATCTCGCAAGTGAGGGTCATGTCAATAGTTTTTAACCAGCACCACTTAGTATTAACAAACAAAAGACAAGAAAGAAAATGTCACTATTGCAAGCATCTTTTATTACTTCAAATCAAAGCACAAGGACACAAGTCAACACAAACAATGAAGTTAGAGGCATAATGGGAAAAGGCCTCTATGCCTGGAGCTAGACCCACACTTTTCCATCCGCTTCCAGAGCTCCATGATCGTAAGCTTTAGCTTCCTGAAGTTGTGCTCTCCCCTGAGGTCGGGGTGGACCTCTTGGTGGTGGTGGTGGTAGAGCCTCAAAGTGTCGGCCACCACCTGCTGCTCGGCCAGCTCCTCTGCCTCATCCGCTTTCTCCCTGCGGACCGCCACGGTCGAACCTCTGCCTCTGCCTAGGTGGTTCCTTAACCGTCTGCTGCTCCTCTGCATGGCGGGTCGGGCAGTCACGAGCCATGTGGCCCTACCCGCAGCATGCATAGAACTTTCTTCCACTAGTAAGACAGGTTCTGCTGCGTGTGCCCCGCACCTCCGAGCCAGTATCCTGTGGTCGTCCGCCCGATGGCCTGGCCTGCTTGGACCTCTAAGACAACTGTCTATTCCTGGCTGCAGAAGACTCTGCCACGTGTCGCCCTGCGGTAGGTCTCGCTGCTGGTGTAGACTCAGCAAGAAAGCTCTCGATGAGAAGGGCTCGCTCCAATACCCCTGCTTGTGTCGGGATGCTGAGGGAGATCGGCGATGCCCTGATCTCCTACCTCAATCCCTACTCGAAGGTCTGGGCCCAGAAGAATGGGTCTCGTACCATGTCTGTCGAGTAGCGTGAGAGATCGGTAAATCTCGCCGAGTACTGGGCGACCGTCAAGCTGCCATGCCGCAGCTGTAGAAGCTTCTGGATGCGCACCGCACGGAGGGTGGCTGGGATGAACTCCGAGCGGAAGAGGCTCTCAAAGTCCATCCAGAGGAGAGATGCCTCATCGTGCACTTGGAGCATCAAGCTCCACCATCTGCCTGCTGCCGCGTGCAGTAGGCTCGCTGCGAGGATCACCATGAGGTTTGCTGGTGTCCTCACTAACCTGAAAACTTGTACAACTACCTCCATCCAATCCTCAGTTGCCTGAGGGTCCGTCTCCCCGCGGAACCTGGGTGGTCGCAGGCGCTGAAACTCGTGCACTGCACTAAGGCGAAGTGCATCCAAGCCCAAGTACAACCAGTCCACACAGGAAAACGTAACCCGTTCCACATAGGAAATCACAACCCAAATCCACACAAGAAAGCATAACGTAATCCACACAGGATATCAAGTCAATCTTATCGAAGATAAGGATTGAAAGTCAAGATTCAGCTCACACAGGTATACTTATTCGTAAGATGATAGAGATGATCAGATATTGCTACTGATTCATCTAAGTCGTCGGACCCACACAGGATCGATAGGTACTAACCCCTGCAATGACCCACAAAGGATCGATAGGTAACTAACCCACACAATGACCCACACAGGATCGATAGGTAACTAACCCCCGAAATGACCCACGCAGGATCGATAGGTAACTAACCCCCGCAATGACCCACACAGGATCGGACCCACACAGGATCTGTAGGGGCTGGCCCACATAGGACCGCTGAGCGCTGACCCACACAGGATCTGACCCACACGGGATCGGTAGCACTAATCCACATAGGATCACTGAGTGTTGTAGTCGTTGTCGTCGAATCCACAGAGGATTTCTGTACAGTTGTCATCATCGTCGCAGTCGCAGCCAGCTTTAGGATTCCCGCACACAGCAAGCTCGTTCGGGAGGGTCCGCTCCACGAGCCGAGGGGTTGATACATCAACTGACACAAAGCCTGGAGTTGATGTATCCAAAATTTATGTATCGTTAACAGGAACTCAACATCACAGACGGTGCGTCAATCGGACGCCCGGTCTGAGAGTTATTGGCTTTTTCGTCCCAGGGGCCCGGTTGGTTTTTAAGTCAAAACCAACCCAACCATACCCCATATGCATCCAAACCTTGAGCGGAGTAAGACAAAAGGTCCGTCTCAATAAGAAGAAACCATCAAAGTTGACGGCACGTCAATCGGACATCCGGAGCTCATGTTATAAGTGTTTCCGCTCCGGGTCTGGCCCACTTGGGCGCGGCCCGACCTAGCTGGCGTGGCCCGGCCCGGCTGGCGCGGCCCGGCCTGGCGGCCCGGTCTGGCGGACCGGCCAGGGCAGCCGGCCCGGCGCGCTGGCGCCAGCCAGGGGCTCGGCCGTTTGGCCGAGCGGATGAGGGGGGGAGGTCCTGCCCCCCGTTTTGTAACCGCGGTCCCATTATGTGGCCGCTCAGCTGGCCAGCTGGGGGATTGTAACACCCGGCTTTTCCCCTGACCGGCCGGCCCGCCCCGGCCGGCCGACTGTTGTCGCCACGGGACCGGCAAGGCCGGTCCCCCCTGCTCTGACGCCGGCGGCCCGGTACCGGCCGCTGGTTCCCCTACTCCACCGTGGCCCGGAACCGGTCGCGACCTTGGTTTGTTCGGCAAGGCGCGACAGCGCTGCGCTGCTTCACCGCGGCCCCGCTCCAGTCTCGGTGCTTTTTTGGTCCTCCGGCGCGGCGCGACGGCGCCGCGTCTTTGGTTCGTCTTCTACGGCGTGGCGAGACGGCGCCGCGGATTAGTTTGTTTCCAACGGCGTGGTGCGACGGTGCCGCACTTCTCCGCCCTTCCTTAAACAAATCTCACGCGGTGCTTCGGCACCGCGTTGCCTTGATCGTGCCACATCAATATCAAACAACCAAAAGGGGGGGAGTGTCGGCCATGTTCATGCGGTCCGACCTCCTCCTGTTATTGCGATAACAGGTGGTTCAATTTGGAAGGAAGAAAACGATGGAAGTAATCACGAACATACAAATAAAATAAACCCCTACCTCGTCGAACTCGTTGAGAGAGGTTTCGTCGCGGAGATAACCGTCACAGAAGAAGACATCGCGGAAGAAGAGAGTTGCATCGCGGGGACGACATCGCATCGTCGATCTCCGAGGAATCCGGCATTCTTCACGTTCTTCGCGTTCTTCGTCGAAGAGGAAGAAGTTCTTCAAGCTCCTTAGCTTTTCTCCCAAAAACACTCAAAGCAACAAGACCCCAACAAAAATAAAATAAGTGCCTTACTTATTTTATTAACATAACTTAAGCATTTGAATTTTAAACATTCAAATTTAACTCACTTTTTTAATTAACTTAAGTTATCAAAATTAATGGTGAGTTGAAGGAGTTATGGAATATGAAGGGGTGGGGTTCGTGCGGGCCCCACCACTCTCATAACCTCCCATGGGAAGTTGGGTGGTTACCCCAACTTCCACTCAAAGATTAAACCACCTAGAAATAAAAATTGTAGCTAAATTTTTATTTTAACTTCCAAAATTTTTATCAACTTCTCTCATGAAAACGCAACTCCAGAAAAGGTGTTCCTAATTAATTACCGGCGCTGCGAACCCATCGGTGCCCTTAGAATTCGATTCCGAGCACCGGTTCAAAAGTTAGAAAAACCCACTCATTCGTTCACTGAATGTACCTGAGATAAACTTCGGATAGAAATTCCGGGCACACAGGGCCTCGGAATCAAGTGCCGTCAGAAACCACGTTCTTGTAAAATCTCAAAGAAAATTAAGAAAAAGTTTCCCTTGAATTTTATGGGTCTTTACATCATTTTTCATTTCTTGAGTCTATCATCCATTACTTTGATAACTATGAATTCTACCATAGAATGATTATTAATGCAAATGGGACATCTCCTTGATTTTATACCTTCTTCCATTGCATCTGCATGATTCAAAGTAGCATGTTAGTGTGTCTTGAATGACATTATATTTTCCTTTAATATTTTCTATATTAATTTTAATGTATTGAAATTCATTACTCCATTGTATAAGTCATGATTGGGTAAACTATTTAAATTTAGTTCTCATGAAATTATTTATATATGAACTATTTGTTCTTATAGTAAAATATTTTCTCAAGAAAAGGTCATTATCCCTAATTCCCATAAAGACTGCAAGAAATTATCTTTCATGGGTAGGATAATTATTTTTTGACCCATTAAAACATCCACTCCAGTATATACTAATACTTTCATCATGGGTTTTCCTTACCTTTAAGACAAAACCCCATGTTGAGTCTGATGCATCAGTTTCTAAGATAAGTCCATCTTCACTCCCATCTGGATACTCCAATTCTGGGAGGTTCTGCACATTTTTATTTAAAACTCTGATTAATTTAGAATATTTTTCTATCCAATTTTAGGGTACCTTACTAGACACTTTTCTCTATATTGGAACTGATATTTTCTCTAAATCTATGATGTATGCACTGAAATAACTAAATATACCAAGAAATGCATGTATCTGCTTACGATCTGTAAGATCATCGGGGAAAGTTTCAAACTTTTCAACAATATTCAGTTGAATATTTTCTCTATTTTCTTGGATTTTAAATCCTAATAATTCTATCTTTGGTTACATCCAAATGATATTTCTTTCTGAAAGTATCATACATTCTTCTCTGAACACTTCGGCCACCTATTTTAAATTTTTTATATTATCTTCTATATTTTTACTAAATATGAGATCATAATCAATATATACTTCCAAACAATTTGATAATATACTAACTACCTTGTCCATTCTCCTCTGGAATATTCCTAGTGCATTCTGAAGTCCAAATGTAATAACTAGACACTCAAAAAATCCAACTGGAATTGTAAATTATGTTAGTTGTATAGCCTCCTCCTTGATCTTTATCTTATAATATCCTAACTTGATATCAAAATTAGAATATAATATTAGCCTTTAATTCATATTCTATATTCTTAAATATTATTTATTAGGAATATTTTATCCATCATATTTTGTGTTATAATTAATAACACGATAATCAATAACCATTATGGTATTACCACGTTGTTTTTTTGCATGACTCATTGTCATGAATGTCACACTCCTGTGAGGATGTTCACTAATACTAGTTAATCTAACACAAATTAGTTTTGGAATTTGTTTCTCAAAATACTTAACCATCTCATCTAGATATAAAATTATATTACTTCTAATCACTATACTAGGATCTTTAAGGGTGATTGTAGCCTCTCGTATTACCTTCTACCATAGTTTCAGAGGGTTTTCTAGACAATTTTCTAATAAATAACCTTTTATCTTATCTAATGCCTCTTCTTCATTAATCCTCAAAACTTTTGATCCAAATAATTCTCTCCACTACTAAATAATTATATGGTATTATCTATCCTCATATGGATAGCTCTCAATTTTAACCATAGATACTTTATTTTCTGTAACCATTATAGTTTTTCCCAAATCAGTTGGAATTAAATAGTTTTTTAGGATAATTCCTTCAAAAAAATAGTTACAGGTTTATATCTTCTAAGGAATTTATTTCTAATCAATAATTTATATTTTAATTGATAAATCAAACAAATAATATACTCTATAAATATTCTTCCATTGAGTTCAATCTAAACCTCCTTTTCTACTTATTGAATTAGAACTATTACATTGTTACCAACTGTAACTTGAAACTCTATGGATTCCCAAGTTACTCCTAGAAATTGGATTCTTGTATAAGAAAAGGTGCATCCTATATCAATTAGGGAAATACAATCAGTTTCATTAATACTTAATTTTATAAATGTATCCTATTCGTCTATATTTTCACTGAGTAATGAAGATCTCATATATCCTACATGAGTTTCTTCATCCTAATATATAGGTAATCGAACGGACCTTTTTCTAACTATCTTTTTGGAAATTGATGTTCTAGGTGCTTCTACTGAAGTACCTTCATATTTTCCAATTTATATCCTTGGATTTTCTCATGGGTTATCTGGTATTTCTGATTTAAAATCATCCATCTTCAATTATAATCTTCCCCATATTAATACTTCTTATCTAAGATCATCTTCATATTCTTTGATCTCAGATATGAAAACTCTATTTCCAACTTATTTAATTACATCTGGAAGAAGTAGATTCTACCTTTGTTCTTCCTATGGATCTAGTGAAACCCATTCTCTAGGCCAAGTTATCCTCTTGGGGTTTACCAAATACAGATTCATTTCTCTAATTGATGTTCTTTATCATTAAAAAATATGTGTAAATATTTCCACATCCTTCCTTAGATCTTGTCTCCCATTATTATAGAAATTTACATAAAGATGAGTAATTACTCTAACAGATATTGTGTTGGGTGGACATCCCAATGTCTTCTTCTAGTTCCTGATATTGATCTTTAATTCAATATTTATACTAATAATTATATCCATAATAACTACATGCAAGACCAGGATCACCATTACCCATGTTTCTCTTGCATGTGGATTTACTCATGCTCCTCCTAATAGTACATTGAAGAAATTAGATAAACTGTCATCCACTACTACAATTATGATTGGTAGATCTTGTACTTTTCTCACTAGGGGATCTACCTTGATTTGTATTATTCCAAAATGAATATACTTAGCATTATTATGGATCACATTATTAACCCTTTTAGGTTTTAGAAAATGAATTGTAAATAATTCTCTATCTGTATTATAGAATCCAGTTGTCTCTTCATCTTCGAAGATCTTGGTCATTTCTCGATATGGTACCCAATACTTCCAGTATACCTCAGACCAATCAACTCTGGGAATCTTCCAATATTGGAAATCTATTCCTTATGAAGGGATTTTAGTGTCCAAATAATGCACCATATCACCTTCCATCTCTTCTATTTTTACTAGTTCTAGAGAGTCTCCAGGTTCACTAGCCCCTATTTGAATCACAGCTATTCGAGGCTAGCTCAAAATAAGGTTATTTCTTGCTTCCTCATCTAATTCAGAATCTTCTTCCCCTGACTATAAATATAAATAATATAAACTTCCATAAATTGAGTTTATATCTTATCCCCAAATATAATCAAATAGTATTTTTATGAAACTTCCATCATTATTACTTTGATACTTCCTCTTATTCTATCTGCATCTGGGAAATTGGCAACTTTGTGACCTTTCTTTCTACAGAACCAAAAACAATCACAAATAGTTATTTATTTTCCTTTATGAAATCTCGAATACTTCCCATATTTAGCCTTAAATTTTTCTCTCATTTCCTTGTGGATTCTATTTGGTCTAATAAGTCACTTACATTTTTCGTTATTTTTCCCATAAAATAAACTTGATGATTTTATTTTTCTAAATCGTTTCCAAATTTTGTTGTGTGATTTATTTCATTCACACTGGTCATCCTAACATTATGTTCTTAACAATATTTATTGGGTTTTTCCAATCTCCTGCTTGGTTGGACCACACCCATATCTTCCTACAACACCCTCTACATTTGGGAAACAAGAATAACTCATATATAGAATATTTCTTAAAACCTTAAAAACATGCCTCTATATAAAATAGAGTCTTATTACCTATCTTATTATTTCTTCTCACACTCCTAGGGTATCTTACAAATCTGTACTATGGGAAAGTGAGTCTTCAATGCTTGATGAATAATTTCAGGCCAACTTCCTGGAAGTTTCTGGATAATGATATCTAGAGAATTTTCTTGATCTCCCGATCTAAGAAGACAATACCAATACTGAAACTCACAAATATATTCTTCAAAGTAACACATTTCATGGATTTGGATCTTGGTTAAAGCTAGGATATATTTTTCTACTAATTCTACATCCTAATAAACCAGTGAATTTTACATAAACTCATGTTTAAGGAAATAAGCTACTACTAGTATAACCTCAATTGGAAATGTAATATATTCTTGGATAGTTTATCTCACTTCCGATTATCTTAACATCATATCACAAAATCTCCTTACATTACCTCTCAAGGTACATCCTATAAAATTCATCACACTATCTATGGTCCCTGACTATAAACCAATTTATAGCATGTAATATCAAAGTTCTAGAGCCTATTCATTTATGTCCTCTCCAAGATCCTTTTTTAAATATAGCTTTAGAATCATCCCAAGTTAAGGAACACCTCATGGATGTGTTTTCCTAGGCCAATATTCTTCCTAAATATAGCTAGGATATGAGGGATTTACTTTCCTATTGATCTTATAAAACAAATCCTTGAATGATTTTTTTGTCATTCCCAAGGGAATGGTTTATAGGAGATTTCCTACTATACTGACTTGGCTTTCCAAGGTTTTAAACCAAGTCCTTCATTGGGAGATGATTTAGTATCTTTATTTTTATACTTCTCTTCAAGTTTGGCTTGTAGTTATTCAGCTTTATTGATATTTTCATTTAGGTTTTTGGAAACACGTTCAATATCCCTAAGTTCCCATTTCTCTATAGTAATAATTTAATGGATCTATTTTTTGTATTCCTAGATACTCTGAGAAATACTCAACACTTCTTTCATATATTCTTGAGCTTCTCATACAAAAGGCCATGTGTAATTATCTATAGTATATCATCCTGATATACTTTCCCTTTCAATATCTTAGTCTAGATGGATATCAGAGATAGTATACTCAGTCTGATTGGAAGCTTCTCCTGAAGCTTTCCCTTCAAGCCTCTACTAAATATCTCAAATATTTGGTCCCAGACCAGATCCTCTTCTGTTTATTTTTTACTACTAAAAGAAAAATACTTCTTGTTATTGATCTCCTAGTGTCCTTTATAGGTTTTAGACTAACCACTTGGCTTGTTTAATCTTAGATTTAGTAATCCTAACTCTGTCCTTAAACTCCTAGAGCTTGTCCTGAGTTTCCTGGGCTTTCTTCCCTAACTTAATCACTTCAGGTTCATTTTCATAGGTTTCAATTTAACAGTACTTTCTCATCCAAATATAACTCACTTGGTTCTCATAATATCATATCCCTTATTTTAAACTTTTTTTCTCATAATAAATACCTTTAACCATGAAATTTAAGAATTTCTTACTGGAAACTCCATGGAGGAAGTGATCTAGTTGTTTTCATTACCCCTCTAATACTACTAGTGGGTGAAGTATCTGACGATGTATCCCAAGAAATTCCACTTTGGGAGTCCAAAAATGCTGCAAAATCACTCACAGTAACAACATCATAATAATATCCAAGAAAATGATGAGGGTATTACCTATCATCAACCTCATAGGATCAATTTTTGGATCGCTTCACATAAAGAATACAAAGGCTTAGAGAGAATTTAGAGAGACAATTTATGAAATCATTCCAATTTCTATTCAAATCACATACCTAGAAAAATCAATTGGAGGTCCCTTATATAGGCCTCTGGACTTAGCTTTCCTGAGAAGCTGACTCAACTATGATATATAATGCACAATTTTGAAAAATATAAATGAAAAATCAAAAGCAAAAGGTGGAGAACACAACCATGAAATTTCCACCACAGACTTCACAATAAAAACAAACAGCATAAATGACATGTTTTATTTGATCTAATCATCCATGCCAAATATGACGTGTGTCTGGTTCAGTGCCAATAATCCCTCCAAATCATATAGAGCATCGATCATTTCACCAACTGAGACTTCTTTTTCTAACTCTTTCATTTCCCTCAATTATTTTATGGTGTGTTGGATTTTTTATTTGAAAATAAAGATATATTCTTTATGTAACTTCAATTTCTTGAGTTTTTCAAGAATTTTTTCTGCCTCCACCACAATGTCTGTGAGATGTTCCATTTCTACATGTTGCATGTCTCTAGAGTTAATAGAGACTAATACATTATATCCTATAAAGAATATAGAATATTTTCTTATTGATTTTGATTCAATAAGATAATACTCCATAAGATTTGGATGCTTTCATAATAGATCTTATTCAAAATTAACTCTAGGAAATCTTTATCACTAAACTATGTTTCCTCAAACGCTTTCTATATAGGTCCTTTAGTATAGTTCCCTAGGAACAAGTTCCATGTAATAATTAATTTTTCTCCTAGTCTGATTGGTTTGATATAGTATCCCACAATAGAATACTTGGAAATTCATTGTTTAGAACTTTTCTCACTATATGTTTTAACCAATTGAATGTGGAATTTATCTTCTTAAATCCCAAGAATTGTACTGCTCCCATTCGGAAAGTTTTATGGAATTCAATGAAATATTTTGGTTCTAATATCATATCTAGTATATAGTGTTTCAGAATCCATATTCCTGAAATTCTATAAAAACTTTTCAGAACTATATATTCTTCCACTCCCATATATTTTATCCACTTAACTTTGTCAAGAAGACCAAAAAGTTGTACTTTCATCATGATCTCATCAGTTATGGTCATACTAATCATATCTTGATAAATATTTTTATAATCCTCCATAAGGTATTCAGATTCTTCGAGCATTTCTAAAACATGGTTCATACCTCTCTTGAATACCATATGATATT